>CM070778.1:92175982-93595982 GCA_036346955.1 Dipus sagitta
ACAGATAAAAAAGGAGATGTCTGGTGAGACTGTGGGGAGGGTGGGCAGTCACAACGAAACTAGAGACCATGGATATTTCCAATCAACTGTTTCCATTTTTTTCCTCCCTCTCTATTCCAAACCTTTCAGACCAGTTGCTTATTTATGTTATCAATATAAAATTTTTCTTAAGAGTCATTGGAAACATATCCTATTGAGATTTTAGCAAGTAAAGATCATAGGAAACCTAATGAAGAGTTAAGTCAATATCCATTTGCTGCAGGTTTTCTAGTGTCAGGCATACAGTGCTAAGCAAAAGGGCATAAAAACAGTGGAAACTCAAATCCTCATTTTTTAGTCATATTAATTTTATTGGGACAATGGAGTGAGAAAGCAGCGAGCTGCAATGGCAACATGTGTAGAATGCAGGAAAGGGGTATTCGAACTCTCCCTCACAGGGATAGGTTGTGACTGAGGGCCTCTCTAGCCCTCAATTCGTTTTTTAGTGTTTGTACATGTACATGGATTTGTGTGCATGATGCGTAGGCCAAAGGACCTGTTGGATGTACCCTCAGGAATGTAGTTTGACTTTTTCTTTTCAAATTTATGTTATTTAATTGGGTTCTTAGTAAGAAATTTAGAACACCAATTTGTGGGGATAAACTCCATTTCTTAGACTGCCGATAGCCCTGGAGCTGAGGAACAGCTTTGATCTTTGGCAAAATTTGCGAGTCCACAGCTTTCTGACCCACTTTGCGCTGCTCTGTTATCCCGTATTTCTCCTTCTGTGTGTCAAAGACCTCGCCTTCTCAGTGCCTGGGCTCCCACAGCTCCTTCCTTTTGAAGGAAGTAAGCATCAGTGAGGTGTTTAGGAACTTTGACTTTGCTGATAGCAATTTTTGTGGAGGTGGCAATGACAAACTTTTGGTGTGTTCTACGCAGAGGAACCTGATTGAGAGAAAGAGGTCCCGTCACAAGCAGTAAGGCACTTTGCAGCTGTTCCAAAAACACCACGCTCTGGGCCGTCCTGTGAGGATGACCAGGATGGTCCTTTGAGTGACACTGGCACACAGCTTTCTCATGTGCTGACTGAAGGGTTTCTTGCCATGCTCAACAGCTTCCATGGCACGTCTTCAGTAGGCATTTTGCAAAGCTTAACCATCTGGATACCTCCATTCTTGTTACCACCAACTGGTTTTATAACCATAGCAAGAACCTTTACCTTTTTTTTACTTTCTTCTTTTCAACCTTGGATTTGGCAGTTGAGTACTTCCTCTTATATAGATCCTTTCTGGAATACACTGCTGATCGGGAGGACCTGCCAATTCCTCTCACCAGGATTGGGCTCGAGCTGCAGTGAGGCTTCCCCTTCTTTGGCTTTGTAACCTTACAGTCACCCTTTTCTTCTCCTTAGTGTCTGCTTTCTCGACCTTTTCGCCCACCATCTTATAAGATAGGAAAGAGCAGTTTGCCTCTTGAGACAGCATCATTCATTAGCCTAGGAATCACCAATGAGGCTAGACTGGCTGGCCTATCTCCATCTCCCCAGTTATAGGTTAGGTGAGTGCTGGGGATCAAACTCAAGAAAATTAGGCAAAGCAAGCATTTTACTGACTGAACTCTCTCCTTAGTCCAACCCCAACTCTTTATATATACATACATATATGTCTTTTTTATAATTATGCTTTTGCTGATATTTCTGATCTAATTCTACTTTTTATAGGCCATAATCAAAACATCTCCTGGGAGCAAAATAAATCTGAGTAGGATAAATTCAGGCAAGATTGTGAGAATGTTAAGATGGATCTAACTATATTATTGAATTTTTCTTGTTTATGCAATACTAGTTTTAATAGCAAATTTAGTATATATACAGGAAACATTTTATGTAGGTTATTTAGTGTTATCAAATTTTCATCTTAAAAACTAGAACTGAGTGCCGAGCATGGTGGCGCATGCCTTTAATCCCAGCACGTGGGAGGCAGAGGTAGGTGGATTGCTGTGAGTTCGAGGCCACCCTGAGATTACATAGTGAATTCCAGGTCAGCCTGGGCTAGAGTGAGACCCTACCTCGAAAAACCAAAAACCAAAAACCAAAGAAAACCAAACAAAAAACAAACAAACAAACAAAAAACACAACCTAGAACTGAATTGCTGCTATTTCTCTATTTTCCCCCTGGTCACTAGGACACCTGAAGACATATTTTTGTCCAAAGCCCAGATGATTAACAAACTGGCAGAATGCATTCTATGTGCTAATCTTATCTACAATGTTATTATGTCTGGACTTTATCCCCTAGTTTTCAAAGCTCGGCTCACATCATGAACATTTTCTATGAGTTTTAATATTTTGCAGAATGAAGCAAGAGACAGACAGATGGTCTGGGAGTCGTTTCTCAAGTGGATTTTGATACACTGATTTTTCAAGATAATGATTTCAACACATTCAAACTCTCCAGAAAATTTCTGAATAATTTTGTGACTATCCATCTCTAAACATTGTAAGCAGACAGGGAGGTAAGGAGAGAATGGACATGCTAAGGCCTATAGCCTCTGCAAATGAACTCCACAAGCATACTCCATTTTGTGCATCTGGCTTTGTGTGGGTTCTGGGAAACTGAACCCAAGTCTTTAGGCTTTGCAGGCAAGTACCTTAACTGCTAAGCCATCTCCAGCCCTGCTTTGATTACTCTTATTCTACAGTGTCAATTTCTAAAAATTGTTCTGGGATATAATTCCACTTCAATGGTAGCAGGTATTACACTTAGGAAAAAATTATATTACAGTTAGTTAAATATGTAAAATAAAAGAATAAAAAAATCAGTGTTGTAGTTACCTTCTTGTTACTGGGATAAAACACCTAACCAACAGCAGCTGATGGGAGCAAAGTATTTCTTGTTTTTAAGGGGAAGCTTCAGGATGGCACAGGAAAGCATGGCATGAGCAGATGTTGGATACCAGCTCTGCCACAGCAGGTAAAAAACAGCAGCGAGAGTGAGCCAACTAATATTGGCATATTAGGGGCTAATTAACCTCAAGGTCCACCCTGTCCCTCCCAAGAAAGCAAACCACCCTTAGTAAGGCTCTACCTCCCAAATTACCATCCCCTAGGGACCAAGTATACAAAACACATGAGTTTATGGGGGCAGTTGACTCAAACCACTACAATTCATTTTCCTGTGTACTATGAATTTCTAAGAAAGAATATAAGATACAGCTTTTAAATTATACAGATTTATCCTACCATTTTTAGAAATTAGTAAGTATTATAGAAATTAGATGCTTCAATAGCATCCCTTGAGGGTACCATAAGGCAAAGCATACTTATCTTTTATTCTGAAACTGATCAGTCCTATTTAGTACCTATTACCTCTAATTTCTTTGTAATTTTTGTGGTTATCTACATTGCTTATGCAGACTTTGAAAAATCTTGTGGTTTAACTTTTTGTTACAACAAAATATTTTAACTAAGATATTTTACAGTTTTCAAGGTGCCTATAATCAAAGTTTATTACAAGTAATTCTTGTTCTGCTCTTATTTTTTGTAGGGTAGAGTACCTCTGGTACTCTGGCTTGTTGTTCCACATTTCTCACTGCAACTTCCTTATAGCATGTAACTCAAACAAGTAGCTCCTGCTTCCTTTGTTTTTGCAACATAAACCTCAGAATTTTGGACTAGGTGATTGTGGGCCTACATACTTCTGGTGATCATTAAAAAGAAACTTTGAGCTGGGCGTGGTGGTGCACGCCTTTAATCCCAGCACTTGGGAGGCAGAGGTAGGAGGATCGCCGTGAGTTCGAGGCCACCCTGAGACTCCACAGTGAATTCCAGGTCAGCCTGGGCTACAGTGAGACCCTACCTTGAAAAAACAACAACAAAAAAAAAAAGAAAAAAAAGAAGAAGAAGAAGAAACTTTGAAGATATTTCCAACCTTCAGTGATGAAATCATAATGCTATGGCAGATTAGTGACTCTTCCATGATGAACTTTAGTAAGATGAGTTTTTCTGGAGAATCTTGGTAAGTTCTTAATTTACACAAATGTGCGTAGAAGAGAACTTTATTATCTAGAACCAAGTTCATAATACTTTGGCCATATCTGTGCCCTTCTGTGAAATGACTGCCCATGCTTTCGTTGTAATACACAGAGTCAAATGACTAAGGAGAGATTTGGGTCAAAGTAAAGTCTCCTGATCACATTCCTGGTGACCAAGTCCCTTAAGTGCATTAGAGTTCTTATCACTTCTCATCTGACAACCCCACTTTGAAAAATAAATAAATTGCTGACCGAGAATGCAGGCACATTTAAACATAGGAACACTGGAAACAACCTAAGTCTCTAGAAAAGAATATGCTAAGAAGATGAATCCTTATGAATTAACCTTAAAATCTACTATACAGAAACACAGAAAAACATATGAGAAAGAAAATATTTTAAATAATCTTTTCTCATAAAAATTAAAAGATAAAAACATTTATAGCAGTGGTGCTTACACAGTAATATAAACAAGGTACATACAGGAGGGGATAATTATTTATAATGAATGTATTATTCACTATCTTCTAATTAATAAAGGTATCTAAATATAGCATTAAAACAGTCTGCCAACTATGTCATCTGTGGACATTATGCTTAGGTAAGTACATCCTGAAGATATATCAAGTATTCATGCAAATAGAAACACACCTATGGATATAAACCTAAAACACTGTTAGAAGTTATAAAAAAAAAACTAATCTAACAAAATACATGTAATGTACTGAGAAAATTAAAACCAAGGTCATCCTAGCACATATCAAAGGCAATGAGAGTATCCAGGTTTTGGATGCTCAGAAACAACTATGACAAAAGCACAAATCTACTCATTAATATTAATTTTAAACATAGCTTTTAAAAATATATATTCCTTGGTGTGATGCTTAGCAATGCTAAACTGAACTGGACAAATGATGCTAATTGGGAAGGAAAAATTTGAAGGGAGGAAGAGGCCAACATAGCAGAAGGCCTCATTAATGGGCTCAGAAGATGAGAGTTCATAATGAGTGGAACCGAACACTGAAGACAGGATGATGTAAGGGAATGTAGACACCATCTACACACTGAAAAAAATACACAATAGAACAAAATCCAAAGAGAGAGAGGAAATAAAAGACAGTGAGGATTGTTCTGTTTTGATGAGGGAAGTGGCTGGGAGACAGGGACAAAATCAAGCAGATTTCTCATTAAAGATTTATTACTCTGCATCGATCTGTGTGAAGCACAGACATAACATGATGTACTGCACAGGTTGCCATCTACTCTCCCCCAGCCAGCATGCTGAGGTTGATGAAAGTCTGATTGACATTCAACTAAAACATGTGACTGTTTTTCTTTGATGTTAGCTTTTAGCACTGTTAGTGTAAAGGTGAGTCCCTTCTAGCAACTCTTAGAGAACACAATGTAATTCATAAAATTTCAATATTCTCAAGGAAACAGCATTGGTCCTGTATGAGCATGGTACAAAATCCTTTCTTACTCTCACAATAAAAAGTAGCTAAATTGAAAGGTCCTACTTTGTTCCAAGCAGCTAGTAGTTCATTAAGCCTTGACTCAGGGAGAGAAGCAGGCACGTTACACTGGGCTATAGGCCTGGTAGCTATGCCTTAGGAAGTTTAGCACTGCATTATAATTTTTAGAGCTGACTTGCTATGCTTTCTTCACTTAAAATAGTTTTTATTAAGCTAACATTATACTAACTTTAAATAATTTTTAAAGATGAAAATGAATCCACAAGTCTGTTACTCTGCTAAACCTTTTAAATTTGTCCACAAGCATATATATTTTGTGCTTATAATCATGCCATACATAAAGCACAATGGAAACATGCTTTTAAAGAAGCATCATTTACCAGGCATGGTAGCACATGCCTTTAATATAAGCACTTGGTAAGCTGAGGTAGGAGAACTACTATTAGTTTGAGGCCAGCCTGGTCTATAAAGTGAGTTCCAGGTCAGCCCGGGTTAGACCCTACCTCAAAAAAAATAAATAAATAAACAAAAACAAAAACAAAACAAAAAACAAGCAGAAAAGCTATCATCATTTCCTGAAAATATTCATTACCAAACTTTCCCAGTTGCTTGTTTACTTAGCACATCTCATGAGAAACAACTTCGTATTGGTGGGCTATAGAAAAGAAGAACTTGAAGACATATTGCACATTTCTGTGCTACATTCATCTTACCTCTTCTCCAGACAGATAGTAGGCTGACAGCAGTCCACCAACAAAGCGTATATTGACTTCAAAAACGGAAATCTCAGCATTCTGTAGAAGGAAAAGAAAGTTGACTCAAATGTAATGGTGGCACACATGATGGAAGTCCAGGTGTGGTCAGCTGCAGGGGTTTAGGTCTGCTCAAAGTTTTATGCTTGCCCAGGGACACTGGTACTCTGGAGGGAAAGTCCCGCCATTCTCTCAGCTCTAATGTTAACTTTTGAAGATGACACAACTAATACGGGGTGAAATCAGAATTTCAACAGGAATATTCTGTTTCTTGGTCCAATGCCTGATTATCAATGGCCATATAACTGGAACATAATTAGTAACTACTGTCAATACTATATTGTAAAATATGATCTTACAAATAAATATTTGACTAGTAAATGTATGTGCCATATATTCTGTTACCTAATAATTAGCCCAGTTGACCTACAACAGATGTGAGGTACATTTCAAGGCTCAATTTCTTCTTTTCTTGTTCATCGGCTCCATTATGTAAATGTCATTTTGCCTAACCTCAAACAACTCACTGATAATGATGAAAGATAGCAGAAAAGTACATGGCACCAGTATCTAAAAGATGAAGTTAGTCAAAATCTTGAGAGACAGAAATTCCTTTAGCAGACAAACATCATTAAGTAACTACTATGTGCTAGGCAGGCCTTGTCCCAGGTACTAGGAACAGCAATGAAGGTGACAAGTTCCTCAAACTCACCCAATCTACAGTTTAGTGAGAGAAAATCTTTCTGAAAAAAACAGATTATTTTATTCCCATGTGCTCTCTCTAAAAAGGTATAAATGCTCTCATAACTAAAACTATTTTTTCTTGCAAAAGAAAGATTATGGAAACAAGCCAGAATATAAAATCACTAGGTCAAAGTTAGGTAGAAGCACCATAAAATAAGACTTTGGTAAGTTTAACTTACAATTTGTAACATGAGAGTAAAATATACTTTGGTTCAAGGCACTCTACATTTGTGAGATTTATCTTTAGAGTATATCACTCTGAGTGAGGATCATATTTGTACTGGTCAGAGCTTTTAGTAATCTACAAAATGATGGGTAAGGGAAAAAGAAGAGAATCCATTAAATTAGTTTGGCTCACATGACTCTGTTTTTCATATCTAACAGTAATAATGTCTAACAACATCTAATGAATTTAAGTTCTTAAATCATATTCTTTCCAATCTGTAGTTCTATTTTTCAGTTTTAAACCAGAGAATGGTTCCTGCATTTCTGTCTATTCAAGCCTATTAAGGTGATTTTCTTTTCCTTTTTTAACTATGGGTTCATTATACATGCATTCCCTCTTCTTCCTATGAAAATTTAAGGTAAATCAGAGCCTTTCTATAGACATAGGGTCAAAATTATTGCAAGGTAAAGGACTGACTTATGTAAAATACCATCAGAAGTATATCTTCATGTTGATACCAATCACTTCCTAGAAGCAGTTATTCACCCAGTTATTGATCTGATCTAGCTGTGTGTTCTGCAGATCCTAAATTGCACTTATCTTGCTGCCTATAAAGTACTGGGATAACCTTTGCTGTGGTCAAGGCCAGTTGGTATGGCTTTTGAGTTTTGTGGATATAATTGTCTAGGAAACCCAAGACACCAATCTGGACAGTTAGTTGAAGTCATATAGGTTCCCAGGGACTGCCATGTACTTGTCTTTGACAATCTGGCTCAGGAATGTCACATCACCACTAGTAATTTTCAATAGTTACCATCTTCCTGTGTTTGGAAATTAGAACTATATTTGAATTCCCAAAATATGTTTCTTTTTCCATTATTTTTCCAAAGTTTAACTATTTAGGAAACTTAATTTGGGTTCTTTATCTTTTAGGCCAAAACTTATGATTCCTAAATTCAGAAATTACTCTATTATTAGCTCTTCTCTGAGCTCCATGTCAGCTTTCTACTCTGACCTGTAAACAAGAGAATTTCACAAGACTATTTTCATTCATGAGGAACAAGGAAGATTTATTAACAGCAGAAACATGTGTGATAACTGTTCTTTATCATGCATTGGAAACAACATGAAAATTTATAAAGCCACCTCACAACGGAACTTCCTATAATCCTGATCTATGTTTAGGATTAACATACACCTCTACATATAAGTGGTATATTACAATTTTGAGAATTAAAAGTATAAAACTCCTTTTTAACAAATTAAAAGGCAGTATTCCAGTTATCCAGCATAAAATATAAAGTATATTCCAGTATCATAGCAGCTTTCAGTTTGTTAGTCAAATAATATGACACATCTCTTAAGATTATTAACAAAGACATGCAAATAGCCACCTTGTCTATGTTAATAGGGTGGCCTTGCTACCCAGGTCCAGAAAGGACCTCAGGTCCCAGCTCAGTCTATCACTAATCACCATGAGAGAGAACAGCCTTTTGTGGCATAGGCCCAAATCATCCCTCTTGCCATGTACTCCTCAGCATTAGATGGAAAATACTCCATTAACAGGCTTTATTAACTTAGTTATCTGCACCAATCAGGATCAAACACTGCTCAAAACTGGACTCTTTCCAGGAGTGAAACTAAGAAAAATGGCACTTCTTTCAGGATCTATAGCATGGAACTGTGGCTGGAGCCAAGCACCTACTCAGCATGCAATAAGATCCAGAGGTGCTTTATTTAAAGTATTTTTTTTTATTTTTAAAATTCATTTGGGGGGGTGGAGAATGGGCAGGCCAGGGCATCTGGCCACAGATACATGCATCACCATGTGTATCTGGCTTACATAGGTTCTGGGGAATCAAACGTGGGTCCTTAGGCTTGGAAGAGAATGTGATCCTGCCTCAAAACAAATGAACAAAATATTTCAAAGAAAAAAAAAAAGAGTGTTACCTGGAGAAAAGTTCTAAATACTCTATACAATGTATTACCCCAAGACAGTTTTCCAGTATTCCTCAAATAAGGATCAACATACACCATAGTTTTTTAAATAGAAACCTGTAAGAGGAAGCTCACAACCACATTTAGAGATGTTCACACAGAAAACTCTGGGGCATGTGTCCTAAGTTAAGGTCTTTTGGGAGCAGGAGTCACCTCAAAGCTGTCCTGGAAGCAGGCAAGGTAAAGACAGGTAGAAGAGCTGCATCTGTACCCTAGGTCATTTCTAACTACATAAACATGAATCAATACAGCACCCCCCCACACACACACCTGCAGGCTAGCATTCCAGGTGAGTCTACTATTCATATAAGAAGGAGGACAGGATCACCAACTTCTCCCTCATTTCACAAGCACTTATTGAATTTTTAGAAATGATAAACTCTAATAAGCACTATGATATTAACATTATATGATTAAACTCAGTATTCACATTCTCAGGCTGCCTATGTATTTCTCAACCTTCTGTATTTCTTCTTCACTAAAAACCAGTCATTAGTCCAGCATACCTTATTCAAGCCACAGTTCTTATATGCTGCATCATCTGGGGCAGATCAAGTAACCACATCTTCCTCTGTAAAAACAGGGGAAATACCTCTTCCCCTGTATGGCTGCCACAAAGACTGAATGAAATAATCTGTGAAAACAATCAACTAGACTAGTAATTGCTACCTCCCAGGTACTCTTTGCTTCTCCTTTTCTTCCCTCCTCAGCTAGCCCAGCTCCAGAAAGCATGCTCAGACCAGCTCTTGCTAAAGGAAAAGCTCCTGAAGGGGAGGTCACTGATCCTCAGAAAGCACTTGGCAATGACTAGTGCATGAATAAGATGATGATGAAATAAACTACAGTCTTTGATTCTTTATTCTAGGATCACTTTGAATTAAAAATAGAAAAATGAACAACAGAATCTGTTTTGAAGGTTTCCGTCATACCCATGAGCTCAGATCTCTGAACTGAACAAAGAATTCCATCCATGATGCCCTTTTCTTATTCCCCAATCAGATTATCCCAGTGATTTATGTAAAACTGGCTGTTTTTAAAGCCATTTGAGTTTTGTGCTGCCCACTATGCAATATGAATCAACTCAGGATGGCTTAATGAAAAGAAAATGAGTTTTAGTAAATGACAATACAAATCAGTGAAAAGCATTTCTGGTTTTAAGCGATGAAAACAAATTTTTGCATACAAATTTATTGACTATAAAATTTGTTTACTTTTAGAACACCATAGGGAAAAAACTGCAACAAATATTCCAGATTTAGTTTTATTTTTTCTTCTCTTGCAATAAATTTGGATTCATTAACTTTTTTTACAATACCGTTGGACAGTCAATAAATTACCAAGAAAAACTTAGATACAAGCGATAATGTATCTAAAACTACATGCTATTACATGTTATCTCTGTAAGTGAAATAGTGTATATTTTTTCTTTTTTGGGTAGAGCTTTTTTAATCTCTCCAGGTTTCAGATAGATGAAAAAAATTCTCAGTACTTTTTGAAGAAAAATCATGCATAGGTTCAAGCAATGTCCTGAAGCTCTGGGTAGATGGGTGAATATAAGACATTCCCATGTGTGGTATAATAAAACTAACAAAAAAACATGTAATCTTGAAGACCTTTATAATGCAATGACTAGAGAAATAAATCCATATACCTTTCCTAAATGTATACACTACTCTCTTAAATATGGGAAGCCTTATTCTTTGGACATTAATAACATACTTTTTGTACTGTGAGTGAGTGTGAGAGAGAGAGATAATTGGCATGCCAGGGCCTCCAGCTACTGCAATGGAACTCCAGACAAGTATGCCCGCTTGTGCGCATGTGCGACCTTATGCATTTGTGTCACTTTATGTGTCTGGCTTACATGGGATTTAGAGAGTAGAACATGAATCCTTAGGCTTCACAGGCAAGCACCTTTAAACGCTAAGCCATCTCTCCAGCCCATGACATACTTTTTAAAAGATAAATACAAAGAAAAGACCTGCAACAAGTGTTTCCAGACCTCTCACATTTAATATAGTAAATAAATTTGAGAACAAAGGCTGTGGTTTTTAAAAAAATATTTGGGAAAGTACAGCCTAACATTATTATTAACAGTTCATTCATATATATATATATATATATATATATATATAGAGAGAGAGAGAGAGAGAGAGAGAGAGGAGAGAGCACCTATCAATTAATTAAATAAAATCATACTTAAAAATTTACATAAATGGCCTTTTCCTTGGCCTCTACATAGACTGATATCCCTTGTTTTAAGGGACCTAGGCAACACATCTTGCCCATGTCTTAGAGAAGCCTTTGTGTTTAGTCTCTTAAAATAAAACAGCTCCCCATCATCTACCCAATCCCATCCCACAGATCAGACTTGCTTCAATTACCTCTGGTGAGGAAAGCAAAGAATTGTTTCAGTATATGGGGAAGTTTAGGACATTTACAATTATCACCAAGAATAAGTAAGGGACTCTGTTTACTGTTCAGAAGTCTAATGTTATTAGAGAGAGAGAGAGAGAGAGAGAGAGACAAGGCAGGGGGCTCTATGGGGTTTTGCAGACACTACCAAACACCAAGTAGAAAAGAGGCTTATAAGGATTTTTATAAAGTAATCTCAGATTAAAGATAATACCAATAATGCAGCCATAAGTAAATGAGTTTAAAAAGTCAAGGCCAACATGCTTCCTTTTCTTAGAATAAGTTCCTCGCCAACATCATTATAAGGTAAAACAACAATTAGTGCCACTTAGGCCAGCGGAGAGATAATCCTCTCCAGTCATAACTATCAAGCACTATAGGGGTAGCATCCACAATTCTAAATAATGAATTGCTCTCTCAAAGTACAGTAGGTCCCAGGGTATTATATATGTGTTAAGAATGTGCAAATACAAAAAATTTTTAATTAAAACTATGCTATACACACATAGAGGGATTTTTTTTTTTTTTTTTTTTTTTTTTTTTTTTTACTAACAGGATTACATGACTACAGGATTGCAGGTGATGTTGCATATACCTCGCACAGTGTCAAGCATAAGCCCTGGAGACAGCCACCTTGTCAGAAGCATAACCCCAATACATTGCCAGCTGCATGGTCTGGAATAAGCTGCTAGGGCTTCAATTTAATACTCATCCTACAGAGTTGCTGTGGGACTCAAACAAAAGTATTTGGCACATGTAGGCTATGATAAATATTAACTTTTCTCATTTATCTTTAATTTTCCAAAAACTAATATACTAATATATATAAAGAGGCCAAGATTATAGAATGATGTTATCTTTACTAAATTTGTATTATTTGTTTCTACTAGCATACTCACAATACAATAATCTATCCCAATACAGAGAATGTATCCACATAAGGATTAAAGAACTCAATTAGCACTTTTTAACTTACCACATTAAAATCCAGATTTTTTTCAATCCATGATTTTGCTTCTTGAAATTCATTTTTCATTCCCATAATGAAAAGCGTATCCAGGGCATCTACTATAGTTGCTCCTTTGATGTTACCTGAAAATACCAAAAATAGTTCTTCAATAAAACACTTGATAAAACACTCATAAAGATTGATCATACCTTGGAAAAAGTGGTAATTTATTAATAAATATTAATACTGAACAGAATCTAAAATTCTATCAGAAAAAGAAAATTTTAAAAATGCATTAGACCAAACAACAGAGAATAAGAGTTCCTCTGCCCCCACATCCTCACCACCACATTGTGGCCCTTTGTTTTGATGGAAACTTTTCTAACAGGGGTAAGATGAAATCTCAAAGTATTAAATTTGTATTTCTCTGGCTAAGGATGTTGAATATTGCTGTTTCATGTAGTGGCCATTGGTAGTTCTTTTTTGAGGGCTCTTTGTTCAGTTCTTCAGCCCAATATTTGATTGAATTATTTGTTTTAGTATTGTTTCATTTTGTTTTTTGAGTTCTTCGTATATCTAGATATTAATCCTCTGTCAAATGTATTGCTGGCAAAGATTTTCTCCCATTGTGTAGGCTCTTTCTTCACTTGGTTAATTCTTTCCTTCTCTATATAGAAGTTTGTTTGTTTTTAATTTCATCAGGTCTCATTTATTGATTACTGACCTTATTTTTTGAGTGACCTTAGTCTTACTCAGAAAGCTCTTCTTCATTCCCATATCTTGAAGAGTTGCTCCTACTTTTTCCTCAATCAATTTCAGAGTTTAAGGTCTCAAGGTAAGATCCATTTGGAGTTAGTTGACTTCTGTGCATTGTGAGAGATACAGATCTGTTTTTTATTTTTACATGTGGATATCCAGCCTCCCAGCACCATTTGTTAAAGGGGTATCTTTTCTCCAAGGAGCAAAAACTAGGTGGTAGTAGTAGCTACACAGGTTCAGGTCAGGAGCTTCTCTTCTGATTTACTGATTTCAGTGTCTGTTTTTCTGCCGGTATCAGGCTGTTTTTGTTACTATGGTTCCGTAATATGGCTCAAAATCAGGTGAAATCAAATCAGGTATGGTAATCCTTCTATCATGTTCTTAGGCTGTCCAAGGTCTTTTGTACCTCTTAATTTTTTTTTTTCTGTTTCTGTGGAATTTTGATGGGGTTTGCACTGAAACTACATACTGCATTTGGTAAGATAGTCATTTTCACTATATTGATTCTCCAATCAATGAGCATGGTAAATATATCTTCTAATGTCTTCTTCAATTACTCTCTTCAGAGTTTTAACATTTTCATGACAGAGGTCATTCACTTGCTTGGTTAGGATACCTAGGTTTTTTGGCTTTGAGGCTATTGTGAGTAGCAGTGTTTTCCTCATTTCTTCCTCAGTTTGTTTGTTATTGATACATAGAAAGTCTACAGATTTTTGTGTAGTAATTTTGTAACCTGCCACTTTGCTGCAAGTGTTTATCAATCCCAAGAGTACTCTGGTAGAGGCTTTATGATCTCATGAATAAAATTTTATCATCTGCAAATAAGGATACTTTGACTTCTTCTTTTCCTACTTATATCCCTCTTATTCACTTCTTTTGTCTTATTGCTCTAGCTAAGGCTTCCAGCACTACATTAAATAAATGGACACCTTTGTCTGGTTCCCTTTTGTGGAAACGCCTCGAGGTTCTCCCCTTTTAGTATAATGTTGGCTACTGGTTTGGCATATAGCTCTTTTTAAAATGTTATTTATTTATTTGAGAGAAATAAGCAGATAGAGAATGGGGATGCCAGGGCCTCTAGCAACCAAGTAAACTCCAGACGCATGTGCCACCTACTGCATCAGGCTTTAAGTGGGTACTGCAAAATCAAACCTGGGTCCTTAGGCTTTGTAGGCAAGTGCCTTAACCACTAAGCCATCTCTATAGCCCCTCATTAGTACTGAGGTATGTTCCTTCTATGTTCAGTTTTCCAAGGACTTTTAACATGAAGGGATGTTACATTTTGTCAAAAGCCTTTTCTGCATCAGTCAAGATCATGTGATTTCTGTCTGTAAATGTACTTGGGAGGTATATTACATTTATTGCTTTGGGTATTGTTGTAGACAGCTTCAAGTTGCTGGGATGAACATCCAAACCAAGACACAATTTGAGAAAGAAGGTATTTTATCTCAAGCTTACAGATCCAGGGGGAAGTACCATCTACAGCAGAAGAAGCTGGCTCCCATTTATAAATTCAAGCAGAGAGAGAAAGTGCAGCAAGCCAAACACCAGCACTAACAACACACCAAAAAACAGCAGGTGGGAGGGACCCGCGCAGACCTCAAACCTCTGTGCATACTTTTGGGCTAGAACTCAGCTCCATTCCCAGTGACACCTCCTTCAGCCCTGCAGCTGGAGACCCAAGTTACAAGCTTTAATAAAATACCTGAGTCTATGGGTGACACCCAATCAAACTACCAAAGGAATGCTGAATCACTCTGCCTCTCTGGAATCAAGCCAACTTGATACTGATGGATGATCGTTGTGATATATTCTTCCACTCTGTTTCCAAGTATTTTGTTGAGAATTTCTACATCTATGTTCATCACAAAACTGTTCTATAATTTTTTAGATGTCTTTGCATGTAAGATATTTCTGGCTTCATAAAAGGAATTTGGTACTATTCTTTCCCTTCCTATTTTATGAAATAATTTAAGAAGTCTTGACATTAGGTCTTCTTTGAAGACCTAGTAGAATTCAGCACCTGAGCTTGTTTTATTCAGGAGACCTTTTATTACTGCTTCAATCTCACTGCTTGTTACAGATCTGTTGAAGTCATTATTTCTTCTTAGTTTAATTTGGAGAGGTCATGTGCATCCATAAATTGGTCCATTTCTTTCAGATTTTCCAAGTTAGTGCATTTAAGATATGTTCTAACAATTTTTCTGAGTTTTATTAATACCTATTGTTATGTCCCCCCTTTCATCTCTAATTTTATTAATTTGGGTCTTTTCTCACATTCTTTTAGTTAGTTTGGCTAGGGGTTTGTCCATCTCATTTATCTTTCATTCATTGATTTTTTGTATCTTTTCTTCATTTTCATTACACTAACTTCTGCCCTGACTTTAATAATTTCTTTCTGCTTATTGTTCTTATTTCTCCAAAGCTCTAAGATGAATGACTTACTTATTCATCTGAGATCTCTCAGACTTCTTAACATAGATCCTTAGAACTATGACCATCCTCCTTAGAGCTGCTTTCATTTTATCCCATAAGTTTTTGATGTTGTGTTTTCATTTTCACTCATTTCTAGTATTTTCTTGATTTCCTTTTGATTTCTTCAATGACCGATTCAGTATTCAACAGTGCATGGTTTAATCTCCATGAGTTTATATATATATGTTTCATTTTTTTCTCTTGCAGTTGATAGATAATTTTATTGCAGTATATTCAGGTATACTACAAGGAATTACTTCAGATTTCCTACACTTACTAAGACTTCCTTTGTATTCTAATATATGATCTACTTAGAGAAAGCTTCACATGCTGCTGAGAGGAATGTGTATTCTAGTGTTTGGTATTTCTATAGATGTCTGTTAAAGTCCAATTTAGCTATGATGCCGTTCAATTCAGATGTTATATTGCTTACTTTGTTGCCTAGATGACCTATCAATTAGTGAGAGTGGGGCATTGTGGTCACCCCCTATAATTTCACTAGTGTTAATCTGTATCTTTACTTCTTATGATGTTTTTTGTTTTATCAAACTAGGTACACCTGTGGTGGTGTGTATATGTTTAGAATTATAATGCCCTCTTGATGGAACATGTCCTTAATTGACATGTAGTGACCTTTCTAATTTTGGTTTAAACTAAAATTGATTTTTGTCAGATAGTAGAACGGCAACACCTGTTTCCTAGTTCCATTTTGCTTGGAAAATCATTTTCTACCCTTTCACCAAAAGGTAGTAACTCTCCTTTATAGTGAGGTAAGTTTCTTGATGGCAAGATAGATGGATCCTGCCTTTTAATCCAATCAGTTAGTCTATGTCTTTTGAATGGGAAATGAGATCATTAATATTCAGAGTTATTGAAACATTTATGATTTCCTGTCAATGTGTTGGTTTTGTAGCACTTAAGGTTTTCCTTTCTTGCTTGCTTAACTATTATTCAATCATGGTTTATTCTTCCCTGCAGCTCAATGGCTGTGTGTCTTCCTCTTCAGTCTGGAGAACTCCTTTGAGTATTTTCAACAGAGCTATAGGATGTAGTGGTCATAAATTCTTTAAGATCCAGAAAATCTATCCACCGTAATAGAAAGGAAAACTTTCCATGATGAAAAATAGATCATTTCTGCTCTGACCACTTGGAAACTTACAGCTGAGGGTGAGTTTTTCCCTTCTCTGGGCCTTGGCTGGCTCGGCCCATGCCCAGGCCCAGGCCAGGCAGGAAAACCCCCTTGCCCTTACTCTCCACATGGGCTCCTTTACCTCCTCTAGCTCCCCACATGGCAGGAGCTCCTTAAACTTAAGCTAAGGATATAGCCAGCTTTTCTCTGCCTGGGAATAGAGAGGGCAAGGTTCATCCTAACTGGAAAGAAACTATCATGATAAAGAGCATTAGTCCTCCTACAGGGCTCACCAGAGGCTGATGACTACAAAACCTAGACACATATGGAATGATAGTCCTTTTACCAAGCAGGCAGTTTCAAAAACCTCAGAATAGCTGATCGTAAACTAAGAACCATTTCTGAGAAGGCTTGATGACATGAGTTTTATAGACAAGGACCCTGTTTGAAATGTGGCTAAAGAAACTACTTAAAAAGTTTTCATCATCTCAAAAATAAGAGCCTTACATTTTTTGAAACAAATCCTAGGCACTGATTTTACTATAACAAGAGAATCCTACATATCATATTATAATTTCAAGACAGAGTGGGATAAATACAGTTTCATTATTAATAGTTCACTTCTTTACACTAGTACCTGAAGCCTATTTTATTTTTTCAAAAGAATAAGTCCTTATCTGGATTACAGAAGTTTTATTGATAAACCAGTGAAAATTATTTTAAAAAGGGAAAAAAAAACACAGTATGTTTTAAAAGTCCTATTATAAATTTTAAAACCATCAATCTATTAGCAGAGAACCAAACAATCTATTTGATAAAGATTTTGGAAAATTAATACTTAACTTAACTATTGTGTATACATGTGTGTGTGTGTGTGTGTGTGTGTGTGTGTGTGTGCATGACTGCATGTTCATATACTGTAGTACATGTGTGTGGGGGGGTTGTATGTGCATGTTTGATGTGCATGTGGAGACCAGAGGACAAGATCAGGTGTTATCTAGCCTCCAGATTGTTGTCCAACACATTTTGAAACAAGGTTTCACACTGTCCTAGAGTTCACCAATTACATCAGACTGGCTAGCCCACAAGCTCCAGGGATCATTCTGTCTCTGTAGCCTTAGGATTATAGGCATGCATGGTTTACATGGGTAACAGGGATTGAATTCAGGTCCTCATGCTTATAAGACAAGTACTTAACCCACTGAGCTATTTCCCTAGGACCCATACATGAGTTCTTAATGGTCCAAACAACTTTCATATAGAGAAAAATAAAAATGTTAGTTTTGTGTGTGTGTGTGTGTGTGTGTGTGTGTGTGTAGATAAGCACATGTCATGTACATGCAGAGGCCAGAGAATGTTTACTGGCCCCCTCCATTGTTCATCTGCATGTTTTCTCAAGATTATGAAGCTTTCTATTTTTGTAAGTCCCAGTGATTGATTCTGGGGCCTCCACTCCACACAGGTGGTGGGAAATCAAGTTCAGATGGTCTCAAGCCCCTCACACCCCCATACTTACAAGGGAAGTGCTGTTAACTACCGAGTCATCTCTCTAGCCTCTGGAGTTAGACTTTTTAATGTTATGATTATCTACTGAAACACCCTGTGCTCTACAAACTCACTATTTACACACATGTATGCTAAACCAGACTATTAAATATGCAAAGACTTGGATTATTTTTCCTTAACACCAGTGCCAGAAATGCCAGAACTAAATTCCTAGAAGGACCAAAATATGGAAAACTGTATCATGATTAGGAACAAGGATGCTAATGTTCACCACACCAGAGCAACCTTGAAGCAGGGCTTCCTCTAAGTAAGGTCTTCTCTGATTACATTTATTACCAATAAAATGTGTCTAATGATGAGGTTCAATGATATTTGGCATGGTAGTTCCTGGCCAGCTGAAACTGTTGCCTGTTATATGTACTGATGCCATTTAACATGTTTAGTTAAAGTATGGAAGGTTATATTTTCGGCTAGGGAATTCAGCTGTCATGAATTCCTTCACTTCCTTCATCCCATTACTGGTAGTTAAATTTTTAAGGGTGGGAAAGAAATCAAGCTAGTATGCAGGCTCGAAGAAGGTCTTTGCCCAAAGGAATCCATCAAACATTTCTGTTTGGTTTCCTGCTTCCACAATAGGAACATTATTAGTACCCATAATACCAATTACAGCCGGTTGCTGTGAGGACCAAATGCAATGCAGCAAAAAGCATTCAAATAGCTGTCCCAGTCTACCCACACTGACACTTCAAGCTGAGATGTGGTAAAGATCATGATGGCTCTTGCCTGGTACAGCTTATCTATAAGAACAAAGCTTTTAGGAGGCAGGAAGCAGTTAATGCAAGTGACCAACACCCAGGGAACTCAAAATCCTGATGCTGAGCCTCACACTCATGAAATCAGCCCCAGATATGAGTACTTTCAATGTTATACCAGTCACTCTAACACCCAGTCACTGTGCTATCCAAGGATATGCTATGTTCAGTCCTTGAATTTCAGCATGTGTTCAAATTTCCTGGTGTATGGAAGACCTGGAAAATCACTGAATCTATGACTTTCACTAGCACCACTGGATCAGACAACTGGAAAGAAGAACCTGTCAATGAAAAACCAGGTGTGGCGGCTCACACTTGTAACCCTAGCACTGGGAAGGCTGAGGCAGGAAGGCTACAGTGAGCTCAAGGACAGCCTAGGCTATGGTGTTACTACTCCTTGTCTCAAAATACCAAAACACAAAACAAAATAGCAAAGCACATTCTACTCACCAAATAAGCTGCTTGAATGTCCTTCTTTTGATATAGGTTTCAGTTCATTTAATCCCCACGCATAGCGTTTATAATTATTCCAAGCATGTTTCATCATCTGAGCAAAGAAATAAAAGCAAGGTTATAATTTGAACAGGGATACTTTTTTAAAACAAAACAGATAATTTAGATTTGAAGGTTAGAACATTAAAATTTGTTGCTTAAAAGAAAGGGTGATGGCCATATAAGTTACGATGGATATGAACATCACACAGACATTACTCCTTTATATTTACAAATGGAATTTTTGGGAGCCCATTAAATCCTATTTAATATAAATATCATCAAAAGTCAGTTCCCAACAACAGAAATTTATCCTAAAATGAGGAAACATTCCTATATTTATCTATTTAATTCTCACAAAAGATATGATCTGCTAATTTAAAAATATGCTTTTTACCTGTGATTCTTTTTATTTTGTTTATCTCATGAGGCACACACAAATATTCAAGGTCATCACTTTAAACTCTTTAGTGATTTAAGACTCAGAAGTATGAAAAAGTAAAATTACAGGAATACAAAAATTAAACTCTATAGTTATGCCTGCAGTTTGAAAAAACTTCATCTGCTATAGCATAACTATCTTTGAAAGGGGTATGGATGGATGGATGTATAAATATGTGCCTGGAGATTGATCCTTTTTATTCCCGAGTAAGACAGTATATTTCAACAATGTATTTCATATGTTGGTTTATTTCATAAAAAGAATAAATTTTCAATCATTCAAAAACTATGTCACAATTATCATTATTTTCAAGGGTTTGGAACATCTCTACTGTCTAGAACTTATTCATGGAAGTATCTTTTAATAACAGTAATTAAAGTATGGGCATGATCTGAAAATGTTCTCATCTGGTTCCATGTTTAAAACATTGTTAAAAGCATCACATGAGGCTGAAGAGATGGCTTAGCACTTAAGTCACATGCCTATGACGCCTAAGGACCTAGGTTCGATTCTCCAGGTCCCATATAAGCCAGATGCACATGGTGGCACATGCATCTGGAATTCATTTGCAGTGGCTAGAGCCCTGGAGTGCCCATTCTCCTCTCTCTCTCTCTCTCTCTCCCTCTCTCCCTCCGTCTAATAAGTAAATGAAAATGAAATCTTAAAAAAAGCAACACATGAGGTCATTTATCACTAAATATCTTCAATAAGAACAACTCAACTCATAACAAAGTCTATTCATGTCCTTGAACATAATAATGAGCATCTTTATTTAAACATGTTGTAAATTTTCTTCCTTTCTCACCACTAGTACTACTCATAGCTACCAAGAATCTGTACTACCTATCTGGTGGTATTCAGGCTAAATGCTGGCCTTTAGAACGGTGCTCAAAATTTTCCATAACCCTGTGAAATATACTTACACGTCATCATTTGGTAGAAGAAGAAACAGATGAAAAACTTAACAACAAAACAAAATTTCACTCAAAGTCACAACATTATAGCCAAGGAACCAGGGTTCATTACTATACTGGCTTGGCTTCAAAGCCCAAAGCAGGAGCCAATATATTGTATCACCACTTTTTACTGACTCTACAACAGAATTTCTCTCTTATGCATCTGACTTGTCAATCTTCTAACAATCCAAATTGTGTATAGGGTACTGTTTTCTAGATTTTCTTTTCTTCAATTAGTTTATTTGAAAGTAGAATAGATTTGTCAGAGAATATATTTATAGTCCATAAAATATCACCAATCAGTCATACACTCATGAGTGAGTCACTGTTTTTGTGTAGCTTTTCCCTCAGATGAAAAATAGGGATTGTAATTCCTCATAGGCTACATGCAAGGAGCATGGCCTGTGTCTTTGCATGCAGCATTCCACTTGGTAGTTTGCAGTTACATATCGATTAAATTTCAAGAGTTGTTGAAACTGACTGGGTTCATATCACCAAAAATGGGTGAGCTAAAGAAAGGCTGGGCATATGAAATTCACAAATGTCTTGAGTTTATACCTGAATTTTACATTTTTTGTTCTTATCGTCAAATATATTACATTTGGTTAAACTATTCCTGTGAATTTCCAATGATACTTCAAAAAACTCAAAACCTTTTTGAATATACTTGACATAAAAACAGAAAACTATTGACTATTTTAAGTCTAAATCTGAATGGAAACCAATCCTATAGAATATTACTGGCTTAGGGACAGCATACAACTTTCCCATGAAGGACTGCATTGCCTTGTCACCAATTATCCAAACTAGGCATGGTGGCATATATCTACAATTCTAGCACTTGAGAATTAGAAGCAGGAAGATCAAGAGATAAGAACACACTCAACTACACAGCAAGTTTGAGACCCTGTGTCAAATATATTATTATTTATATTATATCTAGTAGCACAGAACCTCTTCAAGTTACCTCCACAGTATATATTTTCTTTTTCCCCCAAGGGAAGATCTAACACACATTGCTTAGCTTCCTACAGTGACATGATTCCCCAAAATGGGCTCTTTATCCCTTGAGAGTTCTATGATTTAAAGTTAAAAAGGAAGATCATAATATGGTCAAATTGCCCTGAATCAATATCACAAATGGTTCCTGCACATTCTGTAAGGTAAACAGGTAATAGGGAGATTGCTGACTGGCTCCATGGGTTGTCTTCTTTTGTTTGCAAAGCTGTGAGACATTCTGTGGGGTAGAAAAGGGCAAGGATGCATGCACAAAATAATTACACTACTGAATTCACAAGTCACTTATAAAACCAGTTTAACTCAGATTTATGGCTTGTATGGATATTTGAAAATATCAAAATGCTATTCACTTATAATACTATAGTATAAAGCTATATCCAGCTGAGGGACCACAGGGATGAAGACTTTCAATCTCTCCAGACTCAGTGTTACTGTGAGCCAACAGAACACAAAGGTCATTTCTAAAACTCAACTGTTAATAGTCTATGAACACAATTGACTTTGATTCTCACAGGCCCTGTATTTTGTGTTTTTAGCCTTTCATCAACTTAATTAGAGTTCTACAGTTTGACATTCCAAGGAGGAGGATTAAGACAGCCTAAACCAGAGGTTGATCAGGGCTTGAAATGCAGCCCCAAAACCCTCACAAACAAAGATAATCTGAAAGAAAACCTGATTTTTTTCCTGAATATTTAAAGTTGTACTGGTGAAAAGAAAGAAAACACAGGGTTAGATGGAAAGAAAACAAAAGAATAACATAGAATTTTATAACAGTAATCCATTGTTCTGACCCAGAAAGGATGGGACTGAGGCATAAGCTATGAAAAAATTAGCATTTTCTTCTCCTTAACTCTATACTCATAGAAAATATTCTTTGATTTGTACTTTCATTTCAGTTGGCACTAGGGCTGAGTAATTAGTCAATGTCATTTATTGGGGGCCTGCTACTCTGAATAGTAAGATGCTAAAAGAATAGAGAGGAAACAGATAAGACTATCTTGCATAGAACCTAACAGAAATGTATATATAGAAGCTTAGCATTCCCCTTCTTAGAGACTCATCCAAAGTTTGTTTAAGTACAGGAGAACAATGAGAACACTAGAAAATGTCATGCACAACTCTATTGTTCTTAACAATTTGTTTTAAATGTTATATTTTCCATGGACAGTGGAAACAAAATAGACTTGTATTTCCTCCAGCTATGTTTTGTTTTGTTCTTCAAGGTACGGTTTCACTCTAGTCCAGGCTAACCTGGAATTTGCTATGTAATGTCAGGGTGGTCTCAAACTTAAGGCGATCCTCCTCCCAAGGGCTAGGATTAAAGGTGTGTGCCACCACGCCGCCTGGCTCACCTCCAGCTATGTTTTGATTTCATAACCTAATTTTCTGTTGCTAATATCTACCCTTTAGCAAATATTTCTTAATCATATGACCTTAAAATTTTTCATGACAGACACATTTAAAAATCTCCTTGACAATCTCAAGCTAGATAGATGGTTCAGCTGGATAAGTATTGGCCACACCAGCACAAGGACCTAAGTCCCCAGATTTGCAGAATTCACATAAAAATCTAGGTGCAGTGGTGTGCAACTAAAATCTCTGCACTAGGGAAGTAGAAACAGAATGATCCCTGAGGTTTGGTGCCAAGCTAGTCTGGTGGAGTAAGTAAATACCAGGTTTAGTGTGAGACCCTATCTCAAAATCAGAGTACTGAGTGATTAAAGGAGATATCTAATGAGTTCTGGCCTCCACATTCACCTGCATACATAAACAATTACACATATACACACAAAGAACAAAAATCATGTTAAAAAGAAAGAATATCTCACCAGTTTTGACAAATGGGTCTTATAAAGACTCTGGGCTGCCACTGCTCCCTCAAGCAGGCCTCTAAATTCAAGTTCAACTTACAGCCTACCACTAGGAAGTCTTACACAGAACATCCCACTTTGTACAATGTGATCCTGGCCCAGTTAATTTTACTGGGCTTGAGACTTGAACCACAGGCAGAAAACTAGGCTGGCCACAGGCCTCCTCCATGTGTCCCGCCTACCATTAAGGGACAGAGCTGCATTGACCCAAACATCTCCTCTATACAGGGTAGTTAAACTCAAAGACATCCTCAGATTATGGAGGCCAGAGAGTGATAGAGAAGCAGAAGTACCAATGCATATATAAAGAGAAAAGGCAGTAAAAGCAAAGGTGCTAAGGAGGATCCTGGGGACTTTCCTGCTACCTTGTCTAGCCAAATGAGCAAGCTTTGTTTCAGTAGGAGACACTGTCTCAAAAAATAAGGTGAAGAACAACTGAGGAAAATACCTAACATCAACCTCTAGCTTCTACTTGCACACATACAGGCATATACATACATGCATACACACCACAGACACATACACATGTAAAAAAATACATATAAGGAGTCATAGGGAGCTTTCAGCCACAAGGGGAACAGAAGGTATGGACAAGAAATGAAGAGGCTAAGAGAGGCAGCAAGGAGACAGTCCTTTGCATGGTGCAGGTAGAAATCACAATGTCTGCAGAGCATCTGGGGACCTGCAGGTGGCGCTGCGGATTCCTGGATGCTGACCAATCACCTTCCTCTCTGAGGTGTGGCTCTTGGCCTGCTGAAGCTGTTCCTTACCTCCCAGTTTATCCTCATTGGAAATCTCACTTCTTTAGGAGTGATGTCTAAGGACAGGTCACAGGCATGTATGTGTCCCACACACCAGCGTTTGTGACACTCAGTGAAGCAATTAATCTCTGATCTCACTTTCCGTGCCCAGTTTGTTTTGTTAACAAACAAAAATGCAGTATCATTGGTTGTAGAGATGATTAAAGGAAATTCTACACGTAGTGTAATTGGCCAACATACAGTGTGTGTTCAATGCATTTTAAATATAATTGTGGTAAAAATTTAAGCATGTCTTTGATCGTTATAATCATAAAGAACATTACAATTTTTTCCAAGTAAATTGAACACAAGCGACAAATACACCCACATCAGGTAAATCTATACTGCATATAAGCTTTCTATAAATATGTACACATTGACTTGATATTCAAAAGGTAGAAGAAAAAAGGATAAAGTGTAAAAAAGAAATGGTTCTTTCTATTCTGAAAGCTGTCTTATTGTTTTTCAACCTTTTAGCTAAGATCAAGTGCAGTATTGATAAAGGATTTTAGAGTTCAGGAGGGATTCCCCAATGTATGAATCCAAGTTCTGGGTTCTGTTCTACCTTTAACAAAATTGATAAAGGTGGACTCAAGAAGGATAAATTATGAATTATTAAGTTTACTGAGGGGAAATCATAAATTGTGGGGTTTACTTAAGGGAGAAATTAAAAATTGTATGGTTTAGGAAACACGTTCTCATGTGGAAATAATGCATGGCTTATGAGGTTTGAGAGATATTGAGGTTTTGGGGAGAAAACTGGAGTAGAGCTGCAAGCATGTGGACTTCAGAGAAATGAAGGCTTTTCAAGACAGACTGAAGCTGCTGGCACATGGGAAGTAGAACCTAGGAGCTTGTGTAGGAAAACCTGGGAAAAACCCTCACATGGTAGATTCAGAAACCAGAGGAAAATCATGCCTGTAATCAGAGAGAAGTTACCCCAAACTGTAAAGCACAGACAAGCAGAAAAGCCATCCAAACCAAGAAACAGTTTCATGCTCTTCTCCCCACTCAGCCAGGTTGGGTCAGGGGTGGGGCGGGGGGAGCCACACTCATGTCTATCTTTATGGCCCAAACCAAAGAGAGTTAGGCAGGCAGAGCACAGAAGCTGAGCTCAACTAAGCAGAGCAGGAGAGTGTTCAAGACAGGAAAAAGACAGGAGCCTTTAGGGAAGGGGAAGACACCATTGGCTGGTGTATTTAGAGGGCCAGTCCATTTGGGCAGTGCTAGACTGGGCAACAGGAGGTACTGTAGCTCAATCTCCATCAGACACGAGTTCCACAAGATGGGGTGGCATCTCAGGATTATCTTTGAGCCTCAATCCCTAACTCAAACTGCCTTTAACAAGTTAGCTTTCTCATATCCTCCTTCATTACCTGAAAGTGTGTCTTTTCATGAAATCTTAGTTGTAACAGGTTAGCTTGTAAAGTTTTTTTGTCCCCCTAACCCTCCACCCTCCACCCCACTGGGGTCTGATCTACGAAGAGGACATGCACACAACAGGATAAGTGACAACTCGTACCTAGACAATGTTTTATGAAAGACTCTCACAGCATAAGACCACCCAGGGGCTCAGGACAAGAGCAAGAGGAACTCATGGGGGAAAGGGCTCTTAGTAAAGGCTTTGACCTGGAGCTTGGGACTGGGTGGGAAGTCAGAAAACATTGAAGGGCAGTAGCTGCTTGAGGTCTTAACATGATAAAGGTTCTATCCTATCAATGCCATCATATGTAGAGTAAGGCTTCAAAAAATATGTATGCCAAGCAGGTTCTAGATGCCCAAAAATAAGCGTGGCCTATATTTTAAAAACTAGATGTATAAAAATTTCAGTTTGGTCCCAGTGGTTATTAATTAATGGGTGTTAAACTACAAAGGGGGGAAAAGCAACACAGCTCTTTTATAAGCCTGGTTGCTGTATTGCACCAAAGCAGTTTACAGGTAACAGAGCCCCTGAAAGTGGCCAAAGACAGTACCATGCTTGGGCCTGTGAGGGAGAATCTGTCTTTTCCTTACCTCTTTTTCCTTAAAGAAGCTCCTCCCCAGATCTCTTTCCTTAAACCTGATTCCCTCTGTAAAAGAGTTCTTCTTATTAAAAAAAAAGCTCTGATCAGTCACCAGGTAGACTGCACGACAGGGACACTCCTCCTATTTCTTAGGTGCCTTGCCTTCTTTCCTTGTCTTAGGCTCTATAACATAATCTTTTTTAAATGTCACTCTCCATGATCTGTGCAGTTCATTCTCTGAACTCAAAAGACAGGAACCTGGAGGCCATTGACTCAGTGGAAGTTTTATATGAGTGATAACCCAGCAGCCTAACTCCTGGCCCAACCAAGAGCCAAGAATGGCTCTGTTGCTTTCAAAGTCACCTCAAATTCCTGTATCAACGCTGAAAAAAAGATTTGTAGGGTGGTGATATTCCCACTGTTCTAGAGGTCACAGAGGGTTGTGTCTGGCTTAGTTGAGGTCTAGGTGGGAGAAAACTTTTAATTAAGAGTTGGTGCTCTAAGAAACACTCATCTCAAAAGCCTAAAAGTGGGTTGGGGTCAGGGAGACTTACAGTGGTTTCTGCCACTTTGCCGGAAATTATTTGCCATATATAAATACTTTTTAAGCCAGGCGTGGTGGCGCACGCCTTTAATCCCAGCACTCAAGACAGAGGTAGGAGGATTACCGTGAGTTCGAGGCCATCCTGAGACTACAGTTAATTCCAGGTCAGCCTGGACCAGAGTGAGACCCCGCCTCGGAAAACAAAAAACAAAAAAAAAAAAAAACAACTTAGAATGTTCAGATAAAATCACAACAAAAATATTTTTAAAGTCATATGTCAACCTCCTTTCTTCAACATGTGGAAGAACTAGAGGAGGGAGCAGCGATCATTATAGAAAGTAAGTTGGGAGAATTCAGTTTCTACAAACCCTCTCTTATGCACTGGGAAGACATTTCTGGATGAATAAAGAGAGAGCAATCTAGCCAGCCAGCCCTCTGCTTATCTAATGTTACCAGCCTGTGGGTAAGAAGATACAAGGAACACTGGGCAACAAGAGACCAGGAGCTAAGGCAGGAAGGTCACAAGCAAATGGCAGAGCAAGTCCTGGGAGGTGAGGCTTTCTAAGGGTCTAACCCATTAATTTTCTCATCCTTAAAAAAAGTAAGCATATGTGATCATGGGGGTACCTGCCTTGCAGCACTTGAGAGGTGAAGGCAGATAGGGCCAGACTGGATGCACAGATAGATCCCCTCTGTAAAAAAGAAGAATCAGTTACAAAAAAGCACCACTATAGTGTGGGATGTAGACAAGTGAGAGGGTCACACATGAGCGCTTTCTGTACTTTCCACTCAATTTTGCTGGTGAATTTAATACTGCTGTTAACAAAAATGAGACAGAGGAGAGAGAGAAAGAGATCATCTCCCTGATAGCTGCATGGTCAAGAGATCAAAGGAGGAAGTGACCAGACTAGCAGAACACATTCATGTAGATACCTTTTCCCTTTTCTGTGTCCTCCCTGGCTTCTACAGCTGAGCTGAGCTAAGAGAGAATATCTGGGGAAAAAAGCACTCAGGCATTTGGTGAGCTCAGAGCAGGGCAGGGCAATTGAAGGAGAGATAAATTAATGGGAAATAAAGAAAAGAGGCCAATGTCACCTAGAGGTGACAGAATGCAGAGCATGGTATGACTGCATCCAGAGGCTGCAGGCCTAGAGTCTGTCATGGTTACATTTAAAAGCTGTCAGCCCTCTCATTTAACAGGTTCCAAGATGCCACCTACAACAGTCTTGGAAGTGATATTCATTGAGTAGGCCTGCCTCCTGTCACTTTCTAGCTGTCATCACCTTGTACAGAGAAAACCCCTCCTGGCCGGGACTCCAATTTCACCCCATATTAAAACATGTTCACGTGCTTGGCTCTATTTCCCTTTAAAATGCTTAAATATATTAATTGTCTCTGTCTCTTTCCCTAAAGCCACTGAGGTGTTCGATTTCCAATATTGTTTTCCCAACATTACAATGACAATTCTACTTACTGAGTATTATTGATGCCAGAATTGTAAATGGGAACAGAATAGGTCTGTCAGATTTAGGAAATAATGGTATAATAGCTATAATAAATAACTGCACAATAAAAAATGTACTTTCTTGTTTATTGAATTTCAGTTGAACTGAGAATATAGTATGTCATGTAGATTACAAGGACAGAACAGCTTCTAGTCTCTACCACCAGATTCCTGGTCTATCCCTCTACTTGGCTATGGATCAAAAAGAGGCCCACAACTGAAGGTCAAGAATGGCTATATCCAGGGCAAGTGGTGTGTGGTCCTGGCTTAAGCCACTTCAATATAGTATGGAGATTAAAGGGAAATACTGCAAGCTACGTGAGTCCCAAGCATTAGTTTGCAGTTTCCTTGGGGTTATAGGCCCAGGTCTGTGTCAGCTTCCCACAGCTCAGCAAGCAAACACCTATCTGCTTCTAGCATAGGCTACCCACAGTACCAGCTTCCTGGTCTGCTCTCTGTGGTCCTACTCTAGATACTATTTGCTAAAGATACACAAAGTCCTTGAGAGTCCTTGAGAGCTGAAATGTAGAAGGCATCATGCACAAGTTTCTCAGCAGTTCTCTTTCCCGGTATGAGTTGTAGCCCTCAGTTGAGATAGTATTTAGAATTTTAAACACTGTTCTACAAATAAAACTGTAAAAGCTGTCATTCTGTGGGTTGTAGAGTTCGAAGCTACAAAGGAGGAAGTGAATGAATGTGTTATCAAACACCTACAACACTGCACTGTGACAGGAAACTGACTGAATTAGCACACCTAAGCCCCACCACACTCTGTGAGGTCTTCTACCCATTTTACAGATGAGCATGAGGCTATAAACCCTTTGTTTTGATTCTTCCCAGTACCCTGAAAACAGCACCAATGGCTTTGCACCTTCTAAATGTTAAGGCAGCTGCGGCCTCTGAATTCTCCAGATGTTCCCCACATATAGGGCTCTCTCTGGAGCCCAAGGGACTGTCGTCAGGACTGGCAACAAAATAATACACACCATATCAGCTTCTGAGCTGTGCCTGGAACTCTCAAAATTCATCTCTGTGTCTCCATTTCAGGTTTTGGATCCAGCACTAACCCCTAATTCTCTGGGCTTGGACCTGGACACACAAAATGGTTCCACTCTATTCAGACCTGGCCTGTCATGGGATTTATATAAAACTGTGAATCCCTTTTCCTCATGCCAGGCCCTGACTGTGCCATACTACTGTCCCTTCTGTTTGAGTATGTTCTGAGGTTTATCACCACCATCAAGGCCAACACTGACTAGTTTTTCTTTCCTTCTTTTCCCCAGGACTATGCTTTCTCTTTGTTGTTGCTTGGGTGCAAGTTGTTTGTTACCGAATCCAGATTGTAGCCTCTCAAATCCAGATATACATGTGCACATTTTCTTCAGTTAAGACTCTCCCCAGCCAATGCCACTAACTCTTTAAAAAGACAGCAGGAGATTCATAAAGAAGTAATTATTTAATGCTAATGTATCAACCTTAATGGGCTCCTGCATATCAATTCCCTAGGGAAATAAGAGTGGTTAGCAATAGCAATTTCGTTAGAAAGAGAATGCCTGATAAAGCCAGTAAAAAAAAAAAAAAAATTAAATTCTCGTAATCACTACTTAGAGGACAGATTGCCCTGTTTCTAAGAAGCACCTCATTCTCCTAAGAAAAGCCAGTGTTTCTAGTTCTTGCTCCTAATATATATCATGCTCTTTTATAAAACTTCTGTGCTGTTAACAAATGGAAGAGAGTACAGGGCAAAAAGTAAAAAAGCAAAAAAGAAATCTTATATAGAAATACATTTTCTAAAATGCCCTAGTGGTTCATAATTTAGTATGTCCAAAGTTGGTGATTAGCCTTGTTCATGTGTGAATTCTTTTTGGAAACAATCACCATGGCAGAGAACATTTCCTTTAATAAAAGTTTTGCATCAGTTGAAGATCTTTAACTTGAATTTTTCCCTACCCAAAATATCTGCCTTGTGGTTAATGATCTTAATCCCTTTACACAAAGGTTGTCACTTGGGTCTAAAGGTTCACCCTCCAGGATTCTGGTCTGTTTACCTGGTTGATTTTTAATTAATATTAAAACTGTTCTCATTAGATTAGCCCAGCTAAGACCTCTGTGGTCAATCTAAGGCCAGCCAGGAGCTTCTAATGGGTCATGATACCACCTGATTGCCCCTGTCTGGTCCCCAAGCCACGATCTGGGATGGCTGTAAAAGGTACAGGAGCAATCTACAATGAGCAATATGCAAGGATGGGCTGGATCTGAGCAATACACACACACACACAAAGAAACAGTTTTTTGTTGTTGTTTGTTTGTTTTTTGAGGTAGGGTTTCACTCTGGCCCAGGCTGACCAGGAATTCACTATGTAGTCTCAGGGTGGCCTCGAACTCACGGCTATCCTCTTACCTCTGCCTCCCAAGTGGGATTAAAGGTGTGCGCCACTACACCCGGCTTGTATGCTTTATTTTTTATGAGACACAGAATTGACACGCCAGGGCCTCCACCCACTGCAATCAAACTCCTGATTGGTGTGCCTTTTTGTGTGCATGTGTGACATGGTACGCTTGTGTCAACTTGTGCGTCTAGCTTACGTGGGATATGGAGAGTAGAACATGAGTCCTTAGGCTTCACAGGCAAGTGCCTTAAACACTATGCCATCCCATATCAAGCCCAAAATATGTGATTTTTAAGAGATTTGTTGATGGATCTATCACACTCATAAACACTAAACTTTCTGTTTTAAGATTTTGGTGTGTGTGCATGTGTATGTGTGTGTGTGCATGCACAGTTGTACTCATGCCACACCACACTTAGGGAAATCGAAGAATGACTTTGAGTGTCAGTCATCCCCTTCTACTTTTGAGCCAGGATTTTTAATTTTTCACCACTGTGAATGCCAGGCTACCTAGCCTGAAAGCTTCTGGGACAGTGTCCATCATCACCCTAAGGTACTAGCTATATCTGGCTTTTACATGGGTTCTGGGGAATCTGAACTCAGGAACTCATACTTTCCTGGCAAGTACTTTATACCCTGAGTCATATCCTCAGCCCTAGATTCCCATTCTAAGTAAATACTATGAAGTAAATAATAGTGTGACTAGTTGTTACTGGTAAAGGGACTAACTGTGAAGACAGTTAATGATCAATAAAAAGGGACTGACTTGCATTTTATTAAAAGCAAAATTAACATCCAGATTAGTTTTATCTTTGTGTGTATGTGTTCCTGTATGTGTCTAAAGTCATAGAACTTTGGGTGTCAGCCCTTACCTTCCTCCTTGTTTGAGGCAGGGCCTCTTGTACTCCTTCTTGTTCACTGTTGCATCAGGCTAGGTGGCACACAAGCCCTCTGAGGAGTCTCCTGTCTCCACCAACCATATTGCCATAGATGCACTGGGATTACAGAACTACTGTGTCTGGTTTTAAACTCAACTTGCCATCTCCTTATCCCATAGTTAACTATAGAAATGTTTTTTAAGCAGACCAACTAGCCCTAAAGAATCAAACCCTATTTTTTGTTTATCTAGAAGCAAGTTGTAGGGCCTCCCCCCCCCCCCCCGGCCCTGTTTTGTGTTTTCTAAAACAGGAGGGTTTTTTTTTTTTTTTTTTTTTTTTTTTGAGAGCGACAGAGAGAGAGAGAGAGAGAGAGGCAGAGAGCAAGAAAGAGAATGGGCGCGCCAGGGCCTCCAGCCACTGCAAACGAACTCCAGACGCGTGCGCCCCCTTGTGCATCTGGCTAACGTGGGTCCTGGGGAATCGAGCCTCGAACCAGGGTCCTTAGGCTTCACAGGCAAGTGCTTAACCGCTAAGCCATCTCTCCAGCCCAGGAGGTTTTTTTTAGAGCAGTTTTGAGTTTAAAGTAAAATGAAACAGGAAAAGGCAGAGTGCTCACATATCCCATCCCAACAAACACACTACACTATTGTTGATGGATCTATCACACTCATAAACACTAAACTTTTTGTTTTTGTTTCTCCTGTCCCAGAGAGGCAAGTGAGGAACAAGGTGACAAGTGAGGAACCTACAATGGCACCTCATCACCCAAGTCCATGGTTGATAGTGGAATCCCACAGTGTGCAGGTTATAGGTTCTGACAAACTGCACAAGGCGTGCATTTACTATTGCATATAGCATATTTTCACTTACCCCAGGCACTCTAGGCCTGTTCATCTCTTACATCCCCTCAAACCCTGTAACCCTGGATCTTTTGACTGTCTCCAGTTTTGCTCTGTCCAGCATGTGATCCAACTGGGATCATACAGTATCTATGGTTGGCTACTTTCACTTGTTAATGCATATGTAAGTTTCCACCATTCATTTTCATGACTCTTCCTTTTAGTATTGAATGGTATTTTATTGTCTGTATAAAAGCAGTTTATTTAATCACCTACTAAATGATATCTTGCTTGCTTCCAGGTTTGAGTACATAGAAATAAAATTATCAAGAGTAGAGTTAGGGGCTGGAGAGATAGCTTAGCAGCTAAGGTACTTGCCGGCAAAGCCAAAGGACCCAGGTTCAATCCCCCAGTACCTATGTAAGCCAGATACACAAAGTGGCACAGGCATCTGGAGTATGCAGTGGCAAAAAAAGAGTAGAGCTGCAGGACACAAATTATAACTAGGTCTAGGGGAATAGTTCAGTGGTTAAGTATTTGCCTAGCATGCATAAAACTCTGAGTTCAATCCCTAGCTCTAGAAAAAAGAAGTTCAATTATCAAATTAAAACTAGATATCACTATTCTCTGAGCCAAAGGATTATAAGTTATAACTTATTACAAGAGACTGGTTATAAAAAGTTGTTTTTTAAAAATTTGTGAAATCATTATCATTAAAAATGTACACTATTAACAAACAAGTAAAACACTTATCCCCATCCTCAAATGTATATCATGTAAGAGTCTGATAGTAATCTTCTTGTACACTACAGGTAACAGATTCAGAAATTATCTGGATAGAACAATAAAAATGCACTAAAACTGCTTATGAAATATAGTACTAATGTGTCTTTGCCAGAAATTAAAATTCCTAAGTATAATGTTGGAGTAGGAATGAACTATGCTATAACATTTTAAAGTCCTCAACTAGTATATCCCCAAAAGATATGCTTTTTATCATCCCAACAATGTTCATGGACAGCATTTATGGAATACTTATATAAAGCATCTACGTATTCTCAGTCCTTCACACTCACCAAGGACGTCATTTCCCTGTGTAGGTGAAGAAGACCACACCTGTAGAAGCAGTAGAGGCTGGTTCTGGATTCTGACTGACTCTGAAGCCTTCTGTCTGTACTGCCCTGAGCCTGACATGGGACCCACCCCTTCCAAATAAACTTGTTGCTTATGTAAGTCATTTCTACTATCAAACTCTTCTGGAGAAATTTTCTGTTTAGAAGTGAGACTTTCAGAAACATGGCATGTACAGCCAGTTTCCAATCTTCTTTCATTTCAAAGATTTGTGGATTGAACAATAAATATTAAAATTTATTGGTAGATTAAGGTGTTCAAAATGAAACTATGTATCTATATCATGCTTCTGAAAGCCTGTAGGGGAAAAGTTACCTTACACATACTGAGAAAGAGCTTTGTTATGTAAACTTTAACAGCTAAAATGCCTTTCCTTTGAAAGATATTTGTTCACTTTTATTTGAGCTCCCCACATGGTTATTTCATAATCTTTATTCTGGGTTTCATTGTAGATAACATTTCATCACCAGCCAAATAGCCTAAAGATTATACGTTGTGGCTACCAAAAAAAGAAAGGAATGCTTCATACACTATTTAACATGGTAGAAACACTCTTCAGGTTGATTCTAACTAAATCAACATCACGTCTCATTAAACACACTTAAAAAAAAGAACACCTTAGAGATAGTGGTCAATTTTCAAGACTACACTATATAAGACTTCTATTATGTTATGGAGTTTCTTAAAAATGGCAAATTACTTTGGATATGTAATACAGCATCATTTTTAAGGCAAGCATACACTTGTATCACTAATCCATTTGTATCATTGTCACTGTATACACCTTATTTTCCATAAATGACAGTAAACCAGTTGGCAGTAAAATAACCCTCACTTGAGCTCCAGCCTTCCTGGCTGGCTTTTGGTGAGGGACACTACCACTATAGTCAACTTCACGCTCATTTTAGCGGCAGAGAGAGCAGCCACTGTGACACCACCATTCAAAGCAGAAGGAAGAAGAACCTCAAACACCTGCAGACTTAGGTGAATGGTTCATAGCCAGAATCTCTAGCTGTGGAAAGGCTGAGGGGTACACTGCAGCTTTTACAGTGTCTGCTCCAGAACAGGCAAGGAGCAGGAGCTGTACAGTGCAGAATCAATCTAACAGTCTTCAATGTTGTTTTACATATCTGAGTGGTTTACTTGAACAGCAAATCAATCTGACTGCTCCTTACAAATTTGGCATTTTTTTCTTCTAAAATTTATGGAGATCTTTTCCTTGGTTTTAAAGCTGAATGAAATTGGAAGTCATTGCACTGAATGCTAATATCAAGTCATGTGGTCTATTTTAACAGGCCACTGAATCTGGCATATATCTAATTCCGGGTATTAGCCATCAAGCAAAAGTAAAATGATATTTTTTTAATTAAGGCTTTATCAGATTTTAAAGTTCTACCAGAATGTTCAGGGTAATGCATTTTCAGGCCCAGGAGATCTTTACCATCAGTTACAGAACATGTCTTCATCTTCCACTGTCAACTTCCAGGTAAACTAACTCTCTTATCCTTTGCATTTTCATTTTTTTTAAAAATACTTGAATCCATATCCTTCCTTTCTGGAAAGAGGACTATTGTTCCAAACAGAAGTATGACCTTCTGCCATTGACTGAAGCTACCTTCCTGGTACTGAATATAAAATAATGTCTTTGGCTTAGGACTGTAACTTGATTTAACATGTCCTTGTTTAAAATGTTCCTTCAAAGAAGTTGAATGTTTTTTTCCTTTGTTTATTTTTTATTTTTAAAAAATTTTTATTAATTAGTTTTGTATTCAGCAAATACAGTCAGTTTGGTACCATTCTTAGGCTCATCTGTGACCTAACCCCTCCCCTTGGTCCCTCCTTGTTGAGGTATATGGGTCATGCATTGTGGAGTTAGCCCACAGTTATGGGTAGGATACATGTCTCTGCATATCATGACCCAACCTTAATCTTCTACAGCTTCTCTCCCTCCCTCCCTCCCCCTCCCTCTTCTCTCTAACTCTTGTACATTAGTTATTTTTTTCCTCCTTTTCTTAGTGGGCACTGACCTGTAACTCCAAGTTGAATGTTTTGACTTTTGCTAGAATACTCTGTCAGAATTTATAAGGAATTTGTCCACTCTGCCTGTTTCTTTGTCCTGCACCCTCTCAACTCCTTGTGCAAACTTTACTGGCGAAGAACTGACATTCTGAAATCTAATAGGTCAACTGTATGGCCTACAGATGTTTACACTGGACAGTGATGCAATGTCCAAGGGCCATAACCTTCATCAAGGCCTACACAGTATTAATTCCTGCCCCTAAAGGGCCACACTTGTGTGACATGTGATCATCTTTCAACATAGCTGAGTGCTGTATTTGTGGATCCACTCCTGCCTCCCCTCCACCACCACATTTTCCCTGATTTGTGCTGTGTCTGTTATTAGGCTCTACTGAGTTTTCACCCATGACTAAATTACATGATTAGTTATCTCTGAAACCCATATTCAGGTTTCAATTCTCTTCTAGAACTACTAGTTATTAGCCATTTCCTGACAGAAACTGTCTTCCTACAGTGATCTGTAGTCTTTAGGTCCCTCTAAGGCCCTGGTAAAGACTATCACTAAAAAGTGTCATTATATACACTTAAAGAGGACAAGAAATCCAGTTCTGTGGCATTGGCTAGCAGGTCAATGGTGCTTACAGAAATTACTTCTGTAGTACAATATTTAACTCTGACTATAATCCTTATTCCCCAAATCAACTAACTATTGATGGAGAAATTTAAGAATTCTTCAAAGTTCTGCTAAGAGTCCTTTCCTAGATATCTCCAGCACAAAGCAGAATGATGAAGTGATTGAAGCAAGACTAGGCAGCAGTTCGTTCAAGAATGAAGGAAGGCCTTAATTCATTTTCAGGTTCCACGTAGCTGGATCTTTGCTGTATAGCTCTAACACTCAACCTAGTCTAAAAGGTGGCAGTTGACAGAAGGGGCTGTCCATTCTAATAGCCTGAGATCACAGGAGATAACCTGCCCAAAACCCTGAAAGATTCTCAGTTCATGTAGACTTGAACATTCTTAATCACAGTCTGTAAAGAATGAGTACTTCTTATCATTATACTACCATTTGAGTGTCATGGAAACAAGCCTGTGAGGTTTAACAAACATTATACTACAAAATGTTTTTTCCCAGTTTCCAGCTCTGATTTTAAAATGTGACAGACATGAATTCAATCAGATGTTTTGTTTCTTCCTTTGAAGTGAAGTGCATGGCCTGATTCCCTTTGTGCCTAGAATCAAACTATGACATTATGACCAAGGATTATGTAGAGATCTTTCCAACTGTGATGAACACCTTCCTTCTGTTGAAGTCTATGTAAGCCAAGAATCTTCTAAATACCACAAGACAAATATATTTCCATTATTACATAATCACAAAATCATGTATTTCACCAATACTTAGCAACTGTACTACATATTCAATCATCATGTCTGTCTGAGCACTCATTGCCCAGCAGGCCAGGCTCTGTTGAATCTATCAGTATCCTCAACTGCAGGTTACTTTTACATTGTGTAATGTGGGGCTCAGCTTCTCCAAGGAGGCAACAGAATGGAACATAGGGGAAGGGTGTTCAGAACTTCCCCTCATATTAGTTTAATCAGTTTGCTGCACACGGCAGGTACTTACCAATAACTGACCAATCATCTATAAGAGAAATCTATAAAGACAGAAAGGCATAAACAGTCTTGGGTGGCGAACAAGAAACTCAAATAGTTAAACTTAGGTGAGATGAAAAAAGGAGAGATGTAGACAAGTGTAATGGAAGATTATTATATCAATAGATATGCCTGTGGGATGGGAGGAAATGCAGACAATAAACATACAAGCCTTAAAACATTTATAGAAAAAAATGACTGTGGCAAAATGTCAGCTCTTGTAAGCCATACACTATAATGAAAGTCCTAACTAGGTTAATACCATGCTTGATAAGGTAGCTATCTTGACTATTACTGTATTTCAACATACAAAGAGCAGATTACCAAATTCCCTTCTGATTAGTAGATGAAAATTTGCTCAAAAATTTAAAACTTAAGAAAATTGTACAGTCTACTCAATATTTCACCAAGACAGAGTATTTCTAAACCCTAAATGTGTACTTCAGAGGTAAAGCACTCTCTTTCTATGATATCCATATTACATATACAAATAGATAGGCACAGCACATTCTTTTTTTTAATCACCCCAAATCGTTTTCTTCTATGTGGTAGTTAATTGTGTAACTCATACCTCATGATGTTAAAAGTCATCCATTATAGGTAGATATTTTATTTGTAAGCAAAACTTAATACATCTATAAAAGTGCTATTTTAAAACAAGGTCTGTCAACACCATCATTATCGACATTTGAAATGGGCAATCTTTAATTTTTTTGGGGGGAGCAGTGCTTGGCCCAGCCCTATTTATTACCTCCCTGTTCTCTACACGCTAAATGTGTGCTTCCTATTCCAACAAATGGGATGTCCATTATCTACAGACATTATGAAATATAATCTTGGGGCCAAAGTTCACAGGCCCTGTGGTGAACCAAAGGTTAAAGCGAACTGTTCAACTAGAACGGCCCTTGTATAGAGAGCACTAGATACAAGTCACAATTCCATGTACTTCATATACATTTAATCTGATCTATACATAGGGTCTACATTTCCTTTGTTTTACAGATAAAATCACGGGTGACCAGCTACATAAGTAGTAAAGAGGGAAATCAGAGTTCATGTCCCTAACTCCTGCACTACCTGACAGGGCACAGTAGAAGAAACCCATGTCAAAACTTTTCTGTATGCTTTTCCTGTTTGACTTTTAGCATCCTGGAACTCTGGCTTCTTTGAAGTCTCCACCAGGTTTAGAACATTCATTTGTAAAATATGAACATGAACAGGATTTTACAGAGATGTTGTAGCAGACACCTTCAGGTTCACTGAGATGAACTTCCAGACTAGGCACAGTTATGGAGGAAGGGATATTTATTGAAGCTTACAGATCCAGGGGAAGTTCTGAAGGTCCTTTCACAGGACCAAACACAGAGAGAAGCAACAAGCCTGAAAGTCAAAAGGCACGCAGCACAGCACAGCACAGCACAGCAAACTTCAGGAACTCCAGCTAGGCACACTTTGTGTATCATTATACTGAAATCTCAAACCCACCACCACACCATAACATACACCCAATGACACTGCCTCTAGCCAGGTGGCTGCAGATACAAACTACAAACTAATAAACACTGAATATATTGGGGGCTATCTATTCAAACTACCATAGATGTTTTATGGAAGATATTTAGTATGGCTTCAAGGACCTACTGTGAATCTAGCTTCTTTTAATCTGGGTCACTCCTATCTATAACCAGAAGCACAAAATAGCTCTTGGGTAACAGCCTACTTTGGTGAGCACAAATCATAGCTATTGCCCACACAAGTAACCATTTCTGTTGAGTAGTTCTGTGTATGCAAGGGACCCTCACTGGCTTCTCATACTGTACACACAAAAGTACCAAGAAGAGATAAGCAGAAAGAGTGACCCTAGAGATGTTCACACTGTAATCCTTGGCCTGTATGCAGTTTACATGGCAAAGGGGAATTGGCAAATAGAACAAAGTTACTTGTGAATAATTAAACTGAGTTTAACATGAAGATATTAGTGTGGATTATCCCAAACTAATCACTGGAGATCTTCAAAATGTTTCAGCTAGGGCCAGAGGCATGAGTCAGAGAGACACAGAGCTGAGCAAGGACATCAAAGGACGTTGCAGAGGAAAGAATGCTCACTTCTGCACCACACACAAGGAAACTGGAATTAAGCTGAGAGGGTTAACCTGGCCCCTGTACATGGAAGATGAATAAATTTGTGCAGCAGCCCATATTTTTAAGGGATCTACTGGACAACGATGACTAACATTAATAACAATGTGCTCTATCCTTAAAAATGGCAAAAAGAGGGCTGGAGAGATGGCTTAGCGGTTGAGCGCTTGCCTGTGAAGCCTAAGGACCCCGGTTAGAGGCTCGATTCCCCAGGACCCACGTTAGCCAGATGCACAAGGGGGCCCACGCATCTGGAGTTCGTTTGCAGGGGCTGGAGGCCCTGGCGCACCCATTCTCTCTCTCTCTCTGCCTTTCCCTCTGTCTGTCGCTCTCAAGTAAACAAATAAATGAACAAAAAAAGTTTAAAAAAAAATGGCTAAAAGAGATTTTTAAGTATTTTCATCACAAACAAAATAACAACAAGAGGGAGAGGGGAAGTGAGGGAAGGAAGATGTAGAAGATTAAGGTTAGTCTTGATCTTACCCTCTCCAGTGTCTTGTGGTTCAGGTGTTCCCTGTAAGGGCCTGGTGAAGGATCAGCCATTTGGTCTGTCTTTTAGTATGTAGAAAATTATGGTACCATTGCCGTTTGGGTCTAGATTTGTGTTTCCCACCCCTTTGACGCCCTCCCCTCCCTCTCCTTCCATCCTGGTGTCTAGTCCACGAGATGCTTGCTGGATATGTAAGGTATCTTGGGTAGATTCAGGTTAAGTGCTGTAGATGAGTGAGACTATGTGGCGATTTTTTTTTTTTTTTTCTGTGATTGGGTAAGTTTCACTGAGAATGATCTGTTCCAGGTTCAACCATTTTTCCTCAAATTTCATTGTGTCATTTTTTTCTTACTGCTGTATAGAATTCCATTGTGTAGCTATACCACATCTTAGTTATCCATTCTTCTAGTGATGGACATCTGAGATGATTCCAGCTCTTAGCTATTACGAATTGAGGTGCTACAAACATGGTTGTGCAAATCTCTCTAGCCTGTCGTTTGAAGGTTTTAGGGTAGATGCCCAGTAAGGGAATAACTGGGTCTGTTGGTATCTCTATACTCAGCTTTCTCAGAAGTCCCCATATAGCTTTCCAAAGAGGTTGTACCATGTTACATTCCCACCAACAGTGGATGAGTGTTCCTACTTCTCCACATCCTCGCCAGCATTTATTTTTATTTGATTTTTTGATGTTTTCTATCCTTATTGGGGTAAGGTGGAATCTCATAGTTGTTTTAATTTGCATTTCTCTGATGATTAGGGATGATGAACATTTTCTTAAGTATTAGTTATCTTTTTCCTCATTTTCTTAGTGGGCACTGACCTGTAACTCCCAGAACCAGCATGGGGCTATCATCCACAATGAGCTTTTGATCAGAGACCTACAAGTTTTCCTAAAACACAGACAGATTTCTGTCAGAGTACTTGATGACCCACCAAAGGCTAGTGGTAAGACCCTACTGCTGAAGACACCTTATGTGATTGGCATGCAAATTAGAATGGCATGGCTGGAAGTTGGAAGAGAGTCAGTCCCAGACAGTCAGCGTGTCTAGTGCCAGAAGGTGCTACATGGGCGACTGGGGGAGAATGACCAATATCTGTCGAAGCAACGCATGGTCTAACCTACTTAGCAGCAAATAACTTGGTGTGATGCCCACACAAGTGCAGTAGTGGCACACAGCCATGGTGGGAAACCAACTGCTCTCAATTCGGCTAACTGATCCCCTCAGTGGTACAGGACCCATAGCTGGAGCTGGGAAACAAGTCAGAACCATATCCAAACATAAGCCCACTCTCCAATATCAAGCTACCATCAATCGTGGGTTACAAGAGGGCCTTTACCTATTAAATTCTCTATTAAAAAAAAGGGTTATCTCATTTGTCCTGATGCTAACTTACTCTCCGTTGGAGAATCTGCTTCTCTTTTTCAGATAGATGTAGATCCTAAGGAGAGAGCCACCCCATCATACCTCAAAAGGGCCCCGGCTGAAACTAAGAAAAATTGGAGAAACAAGCAAGGGGGCTGTTTTCCTGATGAACCGGATACCAGCATAAGGGGGAAGGAGATCAGCACAGAGAAAAATCAACTCCTACCAAATCAGAGAGCCAGAGCCTCAGAGGCCCCCAACACCTCATCACTGAAGCAGACCAAAAATGAACCCAACATGGCTCAGGGAAATTTTGCGGAAGAGGGGGCGGAAAGAATGTCAGAGCCACATGTTGGGTCATGATATGCAGAGACATTTAGCTTACCCATAACTGTGGGCTAACTCCACAATGCATGACCTGTATACCTCAACAAGGAGGGGCCAAGGGGAGGGGGTAGGTCACAGATGAGCCTAATAATGGTACCAAACTGATTGTATTTGCTGAATACAGAACTAACTAATAAAGAAAAAAATTAAAAAATAACAAGATCCCTTAATGATTTTGTAACCACATTCTCTCCTAGAACCTCCAACAAAGAGCCCCGGCCAGCTGACACTTGCTTTTGGCCTTATGAGCCTTAGTGTAGAGAAGTCTCACAAACCACTCCTACTCTGACCTGCATACCTGTATGGAGTAATCTATACTGTTTACAGCCAGCAGAGACAGAAAGTTTACACCACACCACATGCTCAAGACAAGGCAGAAAGTAACTTATCCAGAGCCATTCATTCCACAGGTTTGAGGAAACTCAGCAGACAGGGGCCAAAAAAAATCAGGTCTTTCAAAACACTTAAGCCATCTCCTTAAATAGGTATTTCACAGATGAGGGTACTGTGTGTACAGATTAGACTGCTGATAAGCGACAAACCCCATATGAGCTTACACATCTTGTTACCTTTGGACGTGCTGCTTTGAACATTAAGAATGTCAAAAATAGGCCGGGTGTGCCTTTAGTCCCAGCACTTGGGAGGAAGAGGTAGGAGGATTGCTGTGGGTTCGAGACCACTCTGAGACTACATAGTTAATTCCAGGTCAGACTGGCCCAGAGTGAGACCCTACCTCAAAAAAACAAACAAACAAAAGAATGCCAAAAACACAGGTATTTAAACAAAGAATCTTTACAAATACCAAAAGAGAAATGATTTTCTGCTGGCAGGGAAAGGAAAAGGTAAAAATGCACGAACTGATAAGATTTAAATCTAGTCCTGATAGACAAATAGGATTTCAAAAGATGAATAGGAAGGTGTGATCATTTTTGCAAAGTTGGCATAAAAGAGGAGGTGTGTGTGTGTGTTAGTTAACTGGCCACCATTAAAGTGTTCAGACTTCATCACATTACTAAGCAACAATAAGGCAGGCTGCTAAATGATGTTACTCTCAGGGTAGAAAACTGGTTTATGAACAGGGATGTGGCAGAGATGTTTGTATCACAGTTAATGGGACAATATAAAGATACTACTGCTGCAGGCAGACCCCCTGTGAAAGCCTCTGAGGAGGTTCTGCACCATGCCTACACTGGTCAGAACTGGTTAGATACCTAACTAAAACTGGGCTGGACCTTTCCATTTTGAGAACTTGGAACTGAATCTCTGAGATGCTCCCTTAGTGCTTAAACTCACTGGCCAGGGCTGACTCCTAAAGAGTTTGTCTGCAGAAGGAAGAATAAAGCAGATGTGTCCAGACACAGAGTCTAGAGAAAGAGCAAGTGCCTTCTAGACCTTCTAGACTCAAATCCAGGCCCTCTGAGATTCTGCTGTACTTATTGACCTGAGATACACATGAGATACACACACTCTCTCTCTTTTAATACCTGTATTTTCCCCTCTTCTTTATATAAATTAAGTGAATACAGACATATGAACCTTTGTGTCAGATTCTCTAACAAGAGCTGAGACCATGTGCCTTCACTCTCTTCCAAACAGCTACGAGAGCCCCAAGGCTCCCTCAACTTGTCTGCCTTCTCCAAATGGGAACAGTGACTGTTACCAAGGCAACAATCAAATAAGTGAACAGAAGAGGGCAACCATAGTCCATAGCCACCAGCTGAGCACTGTGCTCAGTAGTGCCCAGCTGTTCTGCTTCCATGTTCAATCGCTGTGCCCTATCAGCTACCACACCACCTCATTAGTCCGTCCTCCGTACCTCCTTGGAAGTTTTGCATTCCTTTAGCTCTGTACAACATGGCTTCTACCCAAAGTCACCACTAAATCTGCCCCAGCTCTAGCCACCTTCAACCTACAATAAGCAGGGAATAAACCAAACTTAAAGGACAGTGCTCAGCCCTTATCTCACCTCTCAGCAGCATCCGACACTGCTGAAACTCAGTGCCTTTAACTGCTTCAAGTGCAGTATTTTCACATTCCTTTTGCATCTCTGATTTTCCTTTCTCTGTACATCTCTTAAATGTTAATGTTCCTCAGGCCTCTAGTCCCTTGCCTCTTCTAATAGGACATTGATCCCCAAGGATCTTATTTTTTCCATGATCTTACTAAAAGATGGGGTGTAAGAATCAATTAAAGTACATTTAAAACATATTTTATTTATTTATTTGAGAGGGAGAAAGAGAAAAACAGAGAAAGACACAGACAGGATGTATGTATGGCCATTGTAAAGACACATATGCCACTTGGTGCATCTGGCTTTATGTGGGTATTGGGAAATCGAACCAAAGCTGTCAGGCTTTGCAAATAAGTGTCTTTAACCACTGAGCCATCTCTCCAGCCCAACGTTTTCATTTCAAATATTAAGGTAAAATTCTCATTAAAAAAGAAATACCAGGCTGGGCGTGGTGGCGCACACCTTTAATCCAAGCACTTGGGAGGCAGAGGCAGGAGGACTGCCGTGAGTTCAAGGCCGCCCTGAGACTCCACAGTGAATTCCAGGTCAGCCTGGGGTAGAGTGAGACACTACCTCGAAAAAAAAAAAAAAAAAGAAAAAAAAAGAAATAAACACCTAACTTGGACTAATTATGTAACAGTGAAAAACTCTGAGACGTATTTTACATTTCAAACTCCTTTCTTTGGCCACTAATGTGCTCTTTGCCCGCTGGGGTTTAAAAAGTACTCCAGAGTGAACCAATGGGCTTGGGCTTACCTGGAAATTTTGGAAGAACTTTGCCCACCCTGACAGTTTTGTCTGCCACTTTCACATCAGCCCGTGAACATTCCATCCGTAAAATCTCCCAGTGTTTTGGGAAACACCAGCAACATAACAGTGATGCATGAGAGTTCACATCAATCAAAGGCATTATTTTCTGAGATGGCTTTCAAGCAATTCTATGGAGAGCTGAAGGCCCACAAAAATGCTAACCAATCATGTAGCTAGACAGGTCTCTCCCTCTGGAATTTTAAAGCACTGCAAAGCGCCTGGCATGTCAAGGGAAAGGTGATCTGTCTTTGTGCCAGTCTAGTGTCCGGAATTCCCATCTCCAAGTTCCAGGAAGCTGGAGTACTGTTCAGTACCTGCTGACAAGCAGTCAATTTTTTTTTTTTCATAGTCACTTCTTAATAGTAAGGTCACCAGTAGCCTGACAGGGGCAATGTGCAGAATTTCGTGTATGCTCCTCCTGCCACTACCCTCCCATCATTAGCATTAGATCTCTCTGAGACAAAACAAAAAGAAGACAGTGATGAACAGCATGGGTAAAATGTGACAGTAAAAAGCAGCAAAAGTAGCATTATGTGAACTAACATTAACACCTAATTACTTGTGACACATGCTATACCTGGTGTGATAGTTTTCGAAGCTTGTTCCTAGTCTTCAAAGAAATCCCTTTGAAATGTCAAATTCTAGTGCCTTTTCCTAAGGAAAACCTAGAGTGTAATTCTCCAGATCACAGGTGGGTGGAGAACTACAACCACAGAAGTGATCCACACAGTCCCAAGTTTCCAGGCACATCTCTAATGGAGCACATCAGAAAAGCTTAATACTTTAAAGAGAAGGACAGTGTGGCCCTCATCCACTTCCCTCACACAAATGTGTTTAAATCACTGTATTTCAGTTTCACTATGCTATACCTTGGTATTTCAATTCTTTCCTAAATTTATAAAACTAATTATTTTCAGTAAATTTTAGTAATTTAACAAGGGAAATAGAGATATATCCTTTGATTTACATGTTTCTCATTTTCCCCTATAATTGAAGATTCAAAATTCTAAGATGGAAAAATACAGATGGAGGGTGGGGAAAACAGACACTTCTTTCCAGCAAAGAACCCCTTCACTTTTCCATGTTTTTTATTTCAAACAAGCTTGTTTTGAAGTCTAATGTGAAGTAATTTAAAAATTAAAATAATGTCAGGGATTGAAAGTCTTCTATTATTTTAGGTTGAATCTGAAGAACCTAAATGTCATATTCTATGTTGGAGCTAAGAGCAGTTAAAATGCTCTTCAGAGAGTCTTAGGGATACAATGTTCCAATAAGAGGAAGTAAGCTTTGAGAACATTAGGTGGTATTCTGTTTCTAAATCTAATCCTCCAGGCATAAACTACAAAGTTAATAAAATGCAAATTAAAACCAACCAAGAACAAATTATTAATTCCATTTTCCATTTCACTTTTCAATTATTTGAAATGCACTAGGAATTTTTGCTGCCAGCACAATAGTAGCCCTAATAGTCCATGGATATTATCACCAAGGCTATAGCTACAGCCTGCAATGCAAGTGCCTTATGTCTAATTATTCTGCTAAAGGTATACACAGAGCTGAAACATTTTAAGCTCTTCAGTTTACAAAATCTTTCTTCCACTGCCTGGAAGGTACTTCTCCAGATTTCATTCTTCTCCCTGCTTTCTTTCTTGACCCCAGATCTAAGGGCCAGGCTAGGGCACCAGCAGTAACTGGACAATGCTGAAGGAATGGAAATCACGCTCAGTGCTTTCTGGTTTCCCAGGGATGAGCATCACTTCAGAGGGAAGCAATGGCACAAGGCAAGCAGCACTTTCTTTCCTGCCTGCTGTGGGAAGCAGGAATTTTGGCAAGAGCAACTAAGGAGGAAAGTCACAATGGAAAACAAAGGAAATAAAATTTCCTTATCTTTCCTGGAAATAGCTTTCTGCACTCAATTTACTTGGGTGAATTTAAAACAGGGTCTTACGCTCTAGCTCAAGATGACCGTGACCTCTTTCTCTAGCCCAAGTTGGCGTCAAATTCACAGCAGTCCTCCAGCCTCAGTTTCCGAAATATTGCAATTAAAGATACTGACAGCTGGGAGTGTTGGTGCACGCCTTTAATTCCAGCACTTGGGAGGCAGAGGTAGGAGGATCACCGAGAGTTTGAGGACACCCTAAGACTATGAATTCCAGGTCAGCCTGAGCCAGAGTGAGAACCTACCTCGAAAAACCAAAAAATAAATAAAAAATTAAAAAGACACCTGAGCTGGGTCCCAATTCTTTTTCTTTTCAAAATATTTTATTTTTATTTATTTATTTATTTAACAAAGAGAAAAAGGCAGAAAGAAAGACAGTGAGAGACAAAGGGGTAGGCATGCCAGAGCCTCCAGCCACTACAAACAAACTCCAGACACATACGACACCTTGTACATCTGGCTGACGTGGGTCCCAGAGAATGGAACCTGGGTCCTTTAGCTTTGCAGACAAGCAACTTAACTGCTTAGTCGTCCCTCCAGACCCCAATTCTTTTTCTTAATAAAAGCCCACACTTGGGCTGGAGGGTCTGGAGGGACGGCTTAGCGATTAAGGCACTTGCCTGCAAAGCCAGGACTCACGTTAGCCTGATGCAGAAGGGGGTACATACATCTGGAGTTAGTGTGCAGTGGTTGGAGGCCCTGGCGCGCTCTTTCTCTTTCTCTCTCTCTCTCTCTCTCTCTCTCTCCCTCTTTCTCTGTCAAATAAATAAATAAACAAAAATAAAAATAAAAGTCTACACTTGTTCCTCCCACCAATTCCTAGTTATTAATAAATAAAAGCTATTTATTGAATGATGTCCCTTGCCAGGCATTGGGCCGAATGATTTTTGTTTCAATGCAAAATACAACAAAAACATCTGTGGCCTCACTTCACAGGCATGAAACTCCCCCTCTGGCATAGAGCCTCACAACACTGGAAGAAATGTGGCTGTGTATTTATGCTACTTTTCATCTTGTTTACATTTATGAGGAATTACTTCTAGGGTCAAACAATGAGCTATGAACCTATGGGATAGAATAAAAGTGTCTCTCCATTTAAGAGTTCTGAAATCCACAGGAAGGTAAATTATATGCTCTTGAAAATACCAGCAGGCAGCCCAAAGGTGAAAACAATAGCATGCACACTTGGGGAAGGATGAACAGAGCAAAGATACAGAATATCCCAACAGATTCATGAGAATATAAATGTTAAGAAGAATGAAATCCTAAATTAGGTGTGTTTTGTAGACAGTAACTATGAAACCTTAATGAAAGCAGAGCTGTTCCTGGTAAGTAAGATGCATATAACTCACAAAGTGCAAACAAGCACGTGTGAAGGAGACACTTGACACCATGCTAAGGAGAGATGACTTTAACATGAACTTCTTCCAACCGAAGCCTGCAGACCAGCAGCCCCACAGTACCCGGGAAGATGTTCAAAATACAACTTCTGTGGCTACTCAGACTTACTGAGAACACGGGGACAGAACACACAGTGCACATTTTAACACACTATCGGGATAAGTATGCTGTGTTATAGCTAAAATCACTGCTTTGGTGGAAATGGGGTAATTCCCACGAAACCCTGAGCTGGGCAACACAAGAAAAGCAATATTTTAGGATGATTAATTTAGTAGTGCAAATTCATAAAATTCAAAGAGCCTAGGCCATGCATTTACGTGACATAGCACTTTTCCTTCATTTGGGAAGCAGAAGACCAAGGCGCTTTTTCCCTCTCACTTCCTCACAGAACAGATTGATGAAATTGCAAATTCTCTGGTGGAAAGTACCTAATCTATGACTTTTTATCACAGTGTGGTTCTGATAAGCATTGTTTATTAAAACATGGTTGTCTCAAAAACTTTCACTTAAATGGAAAAAAGTAATTATGTATATCATGTATAAAATCAAAACATGAAAAAACGATAGTTATTACTAAACACAATCCACCAACCTAGAAAATAATGAGCAGAAATGAATGGGAGCTCCATCTAATTTAAGAATCACACACCTCAAGAACATATTGAGTGTAAATACAGACTGACTTTTCAAGAGAATACAACTTCTTTAAGTCAGTATTGACCTTCAGAGAAACCCTGTACTTTCCAACATTTATTCTAGTGAAGGTACATTAGCACAAAATATTTTTTATGAACCACTTCCACAGCCAGTTCACTAGTCATCTAAGAAAACAATACAGTTTTAATTTGATAAATCATTCTGAAAATAGCTTTAAAACTGGAAAAGGTCATTTTCTACAATCACTATTCTTTTTATTCAGTAGCTAGGGTTCTCATGACTTGTGACTGCCATACAAACAACCAAGTCCTCTCCAACAGAAAGGGCTTTGTAGCCCATGAGTGCAAGTCAGTCAAAGGGCTGCAAGAATGGCTGGACGTTCTTGTGGAGTATGTGACTCCATAAGGAGGTTATAGTTAAGGTGTTGTCAACTTGATCTGTTTAGTAATCCACAGAAAACCCTTTTGGATAGGTCCCTGAGGTTGCTTCCAGGAAGGATTAACTCAAGGAGGAAGTCCTTCCCTCAGAGTGAACCCTTCCCTCAGAATAGGTGGCCCCTCTCAGAGGGGGACTTATATAAGGAACCTCTAGGGGAAAAGAGCCCCCTTTTTTCCTTCTACTTGGCTGCCAGAGCTGCTTGCTGCCTTCCAGCATGGATTGAAGACCAGCTTCAACTGAAGACCCGCATGAATTAAAGACCAGGGCTCCTTAGGCATCTGGCCATGTGGACTGAGCAGCTACCAGGTTCCTTGATTCTCAGGCCTGCAACTGCTATTGGACTATCATAAACTAATCCAATAAATTCCCTTTTTAATATAATTCATTCTAGCCATTCTGTCCCTGTAGAGAACTGACTACTACACTTAATCTGAGTAGCTCCTGTTGATTTTTTTTTAAAGCATACTCATTTAACAAATATTCGCTGGGTCCTACTACAGGAAAGGCTCAGATCTTATGTAGTTGAATAAAGGATGGTTCTTTCTCCTGCTCTCAACGAGACACTTTTGGAACAGATCAACAATGATCATAAAAACTTCATATCACAGAAATTCTGTACTCTTGAAATGAGACAAAAGGACAATGTATTTTAACCTATACCCTGACTTTATCTTACTACTCATACAATACTTAATAAATTGTAATTTTATTCATTCTATCTGCTAATGCAACTTTCAACAGCAGCTAATAAATCATCTTCATTTTTTGTACTTCTCACATCCACTGACCTTTCCCTTTAAAGTACTGAGTTCTTCACGTAGTCTTTGTTAAGTAATCCCAGGATGATTAAATAGGTATTTAAAAGGAGTAAGTGTATACAGTTTGTTAAATACATGTCAATTATCAAATACCACTTTTAGTGCATAAAGTTCTCCTTATATTTCTTAATAAGAATCTCTTATAAAATTTCTCCTTAATATAATTCCTTTAATCAAAATATGGACTGCCCAGACATTTTAATTGTAAGCTGAAAACCTATAGTTGACAACATAACATTCAATACATCCAGATGACTATAAAACTAACATGCTTCATAAATTAGCATCTTAAATATTCTAAAATTACTATCATCTCAAACCACAATTCATAAAAATAATATAGTACATTTATGCCAATCGTTATTCATCATGTTAACACAGCCTCCAAGCCAAATTTAAATAGTTCTGGTGTCTGCCAGTCTTTTATGAACTATCCAAAGTCAGAATACAAACATATTTTCAAATGTGCAGCTTGTAACTACCCTACACATCATAACCAAAAACACTTGAAGGGGGTTAATTGGTATTTACACTACCAAGAGTCTCTAATATCCAAAAAATAGCCTGTACTTTCAAACTTAAGAATGGAAGTTACAGAAAATGTTATAAATAGCGTCCTTTTGGTTAGGTTTTCTTTTCAAAAATTGAAATTTGTTAACACTTCACATTTTCTGGCATCAGTAAAATAATTTCTGGACTTCTGTTTGGAGAATTTTTGATCTCCAATTGATATCTTAAACTATTAGGAACTCAGGGCTAGAAAGGATACTTAGTGGTTACGGCACTTGCCTAAGAAGACTAAGGACCCAAGTTCAACTCTCTGGAACCCATGTAAGCCAGACGAACATGGTTGCACATGGGTCTGGAGTACGTTTGCAGTGGCTAGAGGCTCTAGCATGCCCATTCTCTTTCTCTCTCTCAAATAAATAAATACAATGTTTTCTTAAAAATATTAGGAACTCTTTATGAATTCAGAACTGAGGAAGACCTTACCCACCTTTGGCAGATTTTCCCAGAGCTGATGAAACAAATCTTAACAATTTGAAAACAAAGACCAACTAACAGAAGATGGCTGGGGCTGAGCAGAGGGGAAGTAGGACAACCTAAGTGCCTGGTGAAAACCTCTATGACTTGATGACTTTTCCTTCAAGTGTCTAGCCCACAAAGAAGTAAATATGCCTTCAATACTGCGTCTACCTCAGTAGTCCACAACTACCCAGTCAGCTTGCTAGACCTATCTCTCCGTAAGCCTCCAAGCTCTTCCTTCTTGCCAGTCTTCGACACTCCCTTATTCTAACAAAATAAGACATAGTCTCACCACTGAAATGTGTAAATACAACAGTGCATTTGGCATGCCACAGGTAGAAGGATCATCATTCATCAACATGTACTAGGATCGGTTGGTCAGTTTCTCCTTTCCAGATAGGGGACAATGAAATGAAACCTAGTTAGATAAAGGTATTTATCTTAGCTTTATACAAAAACCTAAATGCTCAGATCCAAGAAAATGGTTAACTAATATACTATCACAAAATAACATAGTAAATGAGAATATTAAAAAACAGTATGGGGCTGGAGAGATGGTTCAGCCATTAAATGCACTTGCTTACAAAGTCTGTTGGCCCAGATTCAATTCCCTGTACCTACATAAAGCCAAAAGCACAAAGGGGCACATGTGTCTAGAGTTTGTCTGCAGTGGCAAAAGGCTCTGATGTGCACATACACACACTCTCCCTCCCTTATAAATAAATAAATATATTTTATAAACATATATCTACAGTATTGTTGTAACTGTGGGAAAGATGGATGTGTTGGGTGGGGAAAGGGGGATGTCAAACCTACATGTGGTTTTTATCTATACCTGTGTATCTTCAAAATTGTCTTTCCAGAGCAAGCAATAGTCTAAAATGAAAACAAATACAATAAAAATACTGGCCTGATGATGCAGCGCCTGTAATCCCAGCACTGAGGAGGACACAGGGAATCTTAGACTCACTAGCTAGCTAGTCTAACTGAAGTGGCGAGCTCCAGATTTAGCCAAGTCAATATGCCAAGAGTGAAGTTTCCAGTAGCTGAAAATGAGGTTGTGAGACCAGGTATACACACCCCTGTGCTAATTTAATTATTCCACCAGACTGTCCTTTCCTTTATGCCCTGACAAAGTTAAAATAAGGGCTAGAAAGATGGCTGAGCAGTTAAGGCACTTCCCTGCAAAGCCTAAGGACCCAGGTTCAATTCCCCAGATTCACAAGGTGGCACACGTATCTGTAGTTTGTTTGCAGTGGCTAGAGGTCCTGACGTGCCCATTCTCTGTTTCTCTCAATAAATAAATTAAAAAAAATTAAGGTAAAATGAAGAAACACCCACTTTTAGAAGCATCAGCTTATATATTCCCATGAAAGCAGAACTAAGTTCAGTTAGTCAAGTACTCAACATCAGCTCAGGGAAATAGGACTATTGCCTGCAGCATGAACCAGATGCTCTGGGTTTTCAGTACTGACATTCTCTTGTCAGTTAGTGTCAAGTACTCCTCAAAGGACCTTGAAAAGACCATTCAATTCAGAGGAAGGTTCTGACACAATGGAGACTCCAGCAATAGCTTATGGCATGCCATGAGTTCTGTTCCCAAACACAATTTTTTCACATCCTTTGCATAAGCTCCTAACATATGCAAACAGGTTTCCCCAAAAGTTGGCAACAACAATTGTTTTAGAGGGTGATGTGCTATAGAATTAAACCACCCTTTTAGAATGACTGGGAGCCATTCATTTGGTTTTCATCTCATGTCTAAGCCTTCTCTCACAGAGTTCTCACAGTAAACACCTCCACACCAGAACCTAGAAATAGTACATTACAACAGAAACCTAGAAAAAGCATGAAAAATGCAAATTAAAGCTAAGCTACTCTAATATTGTCAGAGAGTAGCTTCTACAAAAGAGAGATCAGATGGTCAGCAAATTGAGGGGTGGGCTTTTAATATTTTAAGAGCCAAGGAGACAAGTGGCCAACAAAATGATCTCTACAGAAGAGAAGCAGGGCCTCCACATTCTTCACAGCAAAGGGATCAGCCATTTTGCTTTCTCGGGCAATACTTCCAAAGTGTGGCTGCTTGGGAAGCATCTCCTTCCAGGTTGTTCTCTGCAGGGCCTCTGGCTGTTGGCCTGTCAGAAGGCTGAGGAGGGAGGAAAGGCTGGGCCAACAGGTCTCTAAAACCCAGGTTTCTCAGCAGTGTCCAGGAGGAGATCACCATGAGAATGAGGTGTAAGCCACTCTCTGCTACCACAACTAAGAAACCTCAGGAAGTCATGGGCCTGTGGTTTATATGAAGATATATACTGTGTCATCGGATCTCTGAGGTCCTTTTGGACCTGAAACTCTAATACATCTAAATTCCATGACAAACTTAAAAAAAGAAGGACTAAGAGGTATAAAACATAAATTTATGTACACTTTGACTACCAGGTGACAGGCTGAGCTCTAATTATAGAATTTAGCATAGTTATGTAGTTCCAGCCAAGTCTAAAATACAGTATTTTTACTTCTTTACAATATACCTCTAAGGAAAAATAAAAAGTTTGAAACTCACTTCAGTCAGTCTCCCTATTTTGGAAGCTAATTTCAGTTTTTACAGAGGTGACTTGACAGTGACAAATCTGGGACAATGACATCTGACCATAAGAAAGAGAAGTTCATTCTTTCACATAGCCTGAAGTACAGAAACTAGAGACATAGATGAAACAAATATATAATTTTAAAGATGCCTACAGCTTTTCAGAATTTGGCAAGAATCAGAAAAATCTGAGATGGCTCTAGAACAATAAAAATTATAGCTATCTGGAAGCATCATTTGAATAAATGTAAATCCATCGCTATTTTTAACTATTTTGGTAACTGCCTTTTGATGACCCACTTCTTTGACTTATTAATTAGCACAGAGAGAATGTACTCTGGGTCACAGAAGTAATAACCCACAGCCTGATACTATTTGAAGTGCTTTATGTGGATAACCACCCTGAAGCCTCAGGATCCAACAAAGTGAGAAGTGATATCAGCATCACCATGTTACAAATGAGGAAACTGAGGCTCAGAGAGATAAGTCAATCTGCTGAAGGTCACAGTGCTAATGTGTGATAGTCGCCAGATAAAGTCCAGGGAATCTGGGTCCAGACTTCATTGCTCTAACCTCACATTGCTCCAGATAGACACAGCAGTCAGAAGAGCACACAGAAAGACACTCTGGAACCTGCTCACATGGGCACAGGCACTTTTGCAAACCTCTTCTCTCTTCCCTTCTTCACCACACCACTTCTCTCTTAAAGAGGATTCAATTAAATAATTACAAATGTCTCTACTTACTGCAGAGACCTTTATAAGGACAAAAACATATCATACAAACTTTCCATGGGTGGCTGTAACAGGAAGTCTTCTAAATCCTACCAGTAGTGAGACTTTTAAAACTTAGCAAACATTAACTTAAAAATTCTTTTGAAGTCAACTTTATAATACTGCAGAATTGAATCCTATGGATTTGTGGGCATCGTACCTGAGAGTCTGTAAATGATGTGGACAGTCTCTTTTTAGCTGATAATTTGCATACATGTATGTAATGTGTTTTGATCATAATTCCCTTATTTTCTCCTTTTGTACCCTCCCCCATGTGGACAGTCTCTTAATACTTGGGAATTTTATTTAGGAGGCAAAGTGGGTGGAGAGAGTAAACAACCTTCACTGAGAATCATGACTTCTGTTTTGAAACTCAGCCTCCACTGGTGATCTGATTTCCAGAACAATCTTAAAGTGTTTTGGATGCATGAATGAGCTGAGCTACCTCTAAGGTCTCATGCAGCTGTAATATTTTATGACCTAGTGCATATATTTAGTTTTAAAAGTCAGAGCTTGTAAGTTATTATTTTTATGGCATGCTGTTAGCAACAGAAAAGGATAATTTGCAGTATGTATAAAGGGTCTTTTAACAGAGTGAGTGTTGGAGGTGGGGGCAGATTATGGTGGTTTAGGAACTGAACACCAAGTAAGGAACTAGGCTATAAACACTAAGAGAAAAGTCAAGACTTATCTTCCCCCAACAAAGAAAGTGTATCTTCCCTAAACTACTAAGCATAGCTTTCTTCTTTGTCATTCTTATCTATTTAGGCCATCTTCCAGTCATCTCATAGCTATCACTGGAACTCATAGCAGCTCTCTATTTCCACTAAACAAAACTCATTTTGACGAACATATACATGTTAATGCTTCACATGGTACAAAGAAATTAAGAACCACAGGCATTCTACCGGGCTAGCAGACAGAAGCCAGGTACTGTAATTCTAGCCTTCATCCCTGCCCACATTCCTCCTCTCTGACCTTGACACGTTTACAGCTCTCATTTGTACAGAATTTGAACACATACCTTATAAAATAATACAATTCAAGTGAATAGGTTTAGCATGAGTACAAGAGTCAGCCCTCATACAAAAGCACATTTTACACCACCAAGTGCCAGGGTCACTTTCTCCACATGGTTTACTTATTAGCTCACCTGGGAGGTACAGCTGCATTGATTTCAAAATACAATGCACATTTTCAACCCTCTTTTCACAATTTTAACTATGTTCTGTGTTCTCTATGCAGCTCCTTTATGCAAGTCTTCACTGCTGGATAGGATGTGGAAAACTTACACATACAAAATATCACTCACTCTTGGCTCACAGTCTTTCTTGCTTCTGTATAATAACATTCAGTAGTCAGCATCTACTCTAGTTTGTTGAAATACTGACTGAGTCATCTACTTGTAAGAGTAGACCACCACCTCCCTACAGGGCCCCTGTTCTGGGAGAGGTCCTGACTGGCACAGGATCACCCTAGGGTTAATCACAACACAGAGGCACTGGACCAGGCAACAACCCAAAGGTGCTCTAGGCTCCTTGAGTTAGGACTTCTAAGAGTAACTTAATTATTTTGTAAATACTCTTTGCCACACTAGAACTACCTATAGAAATCATCTACAGAGTTAAGTCTCAAAATAAAGGTGTTTAGTTTTGTTTGAGTCTGCCACGTTAGATTATTCCTGCAGCTGACATTTACCCAAAGGGCAAATGGTTAATAGTTAACAAGCTTTATACTTTCCTCAAGCAGGTGTGCACATGCATGTAGACACACACACACAAACAGTGTATAAGGTAATAAAAATTTTAGGGCTGGAGAGATGGTTTAGCAGTTAAGCGCTTGCCTGTGAAGCCTAAGGACCCCGGTTTGATAAGGCTTGATTCCCCAGGACCCCAGATGCACAAGGGGGCGCACATATCTGGAGTTCGTTTGCAGTGGCTGGAGGCCCTGGCACGTCCATTCTCTCTCTCCCTCTCTCTCTCTCTCTCTCTCTCTGTCTCTCTCTATCTGCCTCTTTCTCTGTGTGTCTGTCGCTCTCGAATAAATAAATAAATAAACAAAAGCAATTTTAAAAGAATTTTAATTACTAGCAATCAACATGGATTTTTCTTCAAATTTATGATTATACAAATAGGTCTGAAATAAAAGTCCTCTTTTGAGAAACTTTGAAATCATCTGTGATGCTACAGCTGACAGGTCCTAAAACCTGACACAATAGATTCAAGGCTCCCAGCCTGAACCACGTCACTCCCTGTTTTATGTTGGTAGGTCTCCAGTGTAAGAGGGGTCAGTTTGCCTTCTGCCTCTCATAATTCTAGGAAATAAAAAATAAAATGCCCATCTTCCAAACTGAATCAGGGCTCTCTTCCTAAAATACAGGGTAGGCTCACCAAAATGCCCCTTCTCTCCTGAAAAAGCTCAAAATAATGTCCTAAAGCGAGGCATGGTGGCACACGCCTTTAATCCCAGCACTCTGGAGGCAGAGGTAGGAGGATCACCGTGAGTTCAAGACCACCCTGAGACTACTGAGTGAATTCCAGGTCAGCCTGAGCTAGAGTGAGAACCTACCTTGAACCCCCCTCCAAAATAATAATAATGTCCTAATGTCAAAAAAGGTGGAGCAAAAGGAGAAACAGAGTACCTCTCTAAAGATTCCATATGCTATCTTAATGTCTGTGCTTCATTATTCTAACACTGCTTTTTTAAAGCTAAACCTGAGTACAGCGCTAGGATTAAGTTCACAACAAAAAGTCTATATGTATTCTAAACCATAGAGTTCTAAACTAGCTGTATTTATATGACTTTCCCAAGGGTTGGGGAGGAAAGGCTACATCATAGCAATGAAGACATTAGTAGAATCACTCAGTACCTTTTTTACAAAGGGATCTAGGCAATGGCCTACTTGAAATTAGACTACATTCCCGAAGACACACATTTATTAAAAACTGAATGCAGTACCAATAACACAATTGTGTCAGCATTATGAAAAACATTATGAACTGCCTTTGAGCCAAATTTACAGAACTTTGACTCAAATTTAGGCTAAGTTCCAGCATATAAAAACTACCTATAGCTTCTAAATTTTATTTATTTTTGCTTCTAAATTTTAACTACAAAATTTTAGTGTGTTAAGGTAGGATAAAGAATCTAAGCATAAAAACAAATGGACAATACAGGTCCAAGAAAAGAGGGGTCAGTTTGCCTTCTGCTTTTATTACTCAGATCTTGTAACTCTCCCTTACTCAGATCTTATACAGTTCCTTCCAATAAGGAACAGAACCCAGGCTTTGACACTGGTCCACGAGAAGCTCCTGGTGCCTGAAGTTGAAGCGAATGTATAATGTTCTGTGCTTTATTCTCAACAACCACTTTTCCCTCTCTGCAACCAAACACCAACAGCATGATTTATTGCTCTGGGTTTATGAAGAACTACATCTGTTTATACTGTTCTGAGGGAAAATCAGAATCCATTTCTTCCCTATTCTACTTGGCCTTTGACTACAGTAGCAAATTATACTGGCTATTTTGGGTTTTCACAACAACATGGTATTTTAAAGATCACATTCACTTCCAGTACTTTATGCAAGACTGGGCAGTTTGGAAACATCTAGGTGCTAAGAGGTTGGCACCATATGACAGAGGTTGCTTCAATTTCCCTTACATAGTAGATTTTATCCTTTTGCTTTAGAAACCCAGGAAAGGTAGATCAAATAGCCATGGACATACACAGTTAGCATGCTGTCCTCAACAGACTGCTACTGTCCAAGACTTCAGCTCTAAAAACACTAACTAGTGGCTATTGAGTGTCGCTTGAGTGTTTAAAATCTCTTCTTCCTGCAGCTGAGATCTGCACTGCCTGGCAGCTCATATGACTGTAGAGGTAGAGGCATGCGATGCATGAGTGACTCTGCAAACTGAAAGGCTAGACAGATGCTCATCAGCTGAGGGTTAATGTCCTATGGTGTGGGTTGGTTAAGATGCCTTGGTGAGGAGGGACGATGTTCAGGGAGAGGTGGAGTTCTGCCCTCTCCAGGTTTGGTAGGGCTGAGGATTTCCTGGAGAAGGGAAACTTGGGGGGAAGCTGTGCAGGACTGCTGGAGGCATGCATGCTGCAAGGCTGTGGGGGTTCTATGCCTAAGCAGGGGTCTCAAAGAAGCTGATGACTACCAAAGGAACACAAGGGCCTGGGAAGAATGAAAGCATTCTTCCCAGAGTAAGCTGAAAGAGAACAAAATTCATTTCGACTTGCTTAATGACAGCTTAGCCAAATTCACTTGGGTCTTAAAGTTACAAATCCTAAGACAATCTGCCCCCATTCTTTCTTTACGTCCAAAAGTCTTTCTAAAAATTGCAATCAGGAAGCTTCTTTTCCCCAATTACCGACCTAGTATCAAAACACAAAAATTTCAGACTCTGTGTATCACTTTTAAATATGGCAAACATACTATTTCCATTTATAATGTATTTTGGAAAACTGAATTGGGTAGGATGACATACTCTTGATTTCTGGGGGCAGGGGTGGGGGGTGGGGAAACCCTGCCTGGAAGTTTCACACAGGGGAGCAGCTCTGGAAGAAGTTTGTCAGCAGAGCCTGTCCCTGCTTCTTCATTCAAATCTCACTTGGTTACTAACTGGTTCTGGGGCTATGGACCCTTTAACTTTCTTCTTTCAAATGACAGCCTAAAAGGATTTCCAAGGTGTTTTTTAGCTTTAAGCTGGTCATGAACTAATTAGTAAGTGAAAACTACGAGAAGAAATTACAGAGGACCTATCAGAGTCCATGTTTGTCTTGGATGAAGTTTGTTATTCAGTTGCTAGGGAGACAGACCTGTTGCCTTGCACAGGGTTCCCCATTTCTGACTATGCTACATATACAAGAAGTGGTAGGACTTTTTCTTTTTCAATCTTTTTTTTTTTTTACTAACAGTAAACCGTAGTATCCAGCCCATGATGGGCCATTCTCAATTTTCACCTTTACAGTTTGTTAAATACACACCAAATGCCACCTGGCAGAGTGGGCCGCACAGCTGAACACTGGGAGCACTGCCTCGCTGTTAAAACCTTTGTATCCGTTTGACTGATGCTCTGCTTTCACAGCCAGCTTCACTTTAAAGCCAGCTCCAAGCCTTAGTGAGAACGTGTTCCATACCTTCCTATAGCAGTTGGGGGGGGGGGGGTAACCCTGTAGCAGCCAGCGGAGGAAGCCAGTACATCACCTACCTCACACAGCTTAGGCTCACCACTGCAGGCAAGGTAAAAGCAAGGGCATTCGGCTTCCTATCTCAATTGGCCACATCCACTACGATAGTGAAAACAGGAAAACTACCGCGCAGCCTGTGACACATACACACAGCGCCTGGTGGAGGGGAAACCCTCTTGGCCTGCGCCTTGTAGCGTTGCAGCCCAGGGGAATCACAGGTCTGCCAGGTCTCCCAGAAAGGCACGGCCACCTGAGTGGGATTTCTGGCCCAGTGCACTTACCTCTTTGATTTTTGCCCTCTTCTCACGGACGGAGGCGTCGGCGGGCTCACGGTTCTCCACCCCGATGGGGGGCACGAAGTCCACGTCAGGCAGCCCCCCAAGCAGTGCCTTATCACGCAGCTGGTCCTGGGCCACCTTCTCCTTCTCCAGCAGGATGTCTCTCTGGATCTCCTCGGGCAGCTTCTGTAGGGTCTCCTTGGCTTCCCTGAGGGCACGCTCGTGGTTTTCGCGGATCCGGGCCAAGTTGTCCTCCAGGGCGGCGGCCGGGTCCCCGGGCGCGCCCTCCTCGCGGCGCCCCGCGCGGCCCCCCGCGGCGTCCTGGGCGCGCGCCCCGGGCCCGGGCTTGCGCTCGGCGGGCGGCTGCAGGGCGGGGCTGGAGTGGAACAGGACCCCGCTGAGCAGCTTGGACGAGTCTGGCAGGAAGAAGATCGCGCCGAAGCAGAGCGTGATGAAGGCGCTGAACACCAGCAGCAGCACAAACTTCTCGGTGAGGCGGAAGGCGGCGGGGCTCGAGCCCTTCCGGCCGCCGCCGCCGCCGAGACCCCCGGCCAGGCCGCCGCCCCCCGGGCTGCCGAAGAGCGGCAGCAGGCCCCCTGCGGGCATCGCTCCCGCCGCGGCCGCCGGCCGGCAGGCAGTCCCGGGGCCCGGCGCCGAGCCGCTCAGCAGCCAAACTTGGGCGCCGCCGGGCGTCAGCGGCTGCGGGGCCGGGGCCGGGGCGGGCGCATCCAGGCCGCCCACGACGCTGTGCCGGGCGGCAGGTCCCCCCGGGGCGGCTCCCCGGGCCCACGAGCACGCGCGGCACGCCGCTGGCCGCAGCTCCTGCGGGAGAGAACAGGACACGGCGGTGACTGCGGGCAGGACGGCAAAGTTTCCCGCGGTCTCCGCCCTCGCCCACAGCCCGGACCGTTCCCGGGCGCGGAGCCGGCGGGCCGGGGCCGGGGCCGGGCAGCGCTCGGCGCTCTGGACTTGGGCGAAGTTTGCCCGTCTCGCGCGCACCTGGGCAGCGCCGCGCCGCGCCGCGCACCTCGGGCAGGACGGGCGCCGCGGGCCGGGCGTGGGGCGCGTCAACTTCGCCCGCCGCCCATCTCCGCCCCGCCGCCTCCTCCTCCTCCGCGCCGGCGGCCGAGCGCGCAGCCCCAGGCCCGCAGCCCTGCAGCCCGGCGCGGCTCAGGTGGGCGAGCGAAGGAGCTAGCAGGTCACCGCGCCACCCAGCCGTGGCCCCTCGGCCCTAATATCACTGCCGGTCTCCAGCGGTCGGAAACGAGGGCGGTGACGCGCCCGGAGAGTGACAGCGCGCGCGGGCCAATCTCACGCCTCCCAGGGTCCCGCGGGGGCGGAGCCGAGGCGGGGAGGGGGTGCGGGGCGGGGAGTTTACGGGAAGCGCCGCTCGTGGGGCCCGCCCGGGCTGCGAGGTCGCGGGACCCGGAGGAGCGGGCGCGGGCACGGGCGCGGGAGGCTCGGGCTGCGACGCCCGAGTCCTGAGCGGGGGTGACCTGGGAGCTTTTGCACTCTCGGAGTCGGGGTGGGGTGGATGCTCGCTGGCACCTGGATCTGCAAGCACCCTCTCCCCTTCCAAAACAAAGTTGGATGCTCCCGTGCCCACCCCCACTTTGGAAAGTCGTTTACCTCATTGCGGCTGCTCAGATTTTCCATTAAAGAAGACAGTTTTGTGCTGCCGGCGCCGAGCCGTAACCGAGCACTGGTGAACGAAGCCCTGGGTCAGACCACTCCGACCAAGTCCAGACTCGGTCCCGTGGGCGCTGCTTCTAGACAGCCCTCCCGTAGTCACTGTCTCTAGGAATGTCATGGAGACTGGCTCCACCTCCCATGACAGCGCAGGGATGCCCTGATGCTAATCACATGACGCCAAGGCGGATTGGGACCCCTACCTCGGGTGGGCAGGGAGAGGACATTTTCCAAGATGCCCCTGTTGCTCCTAAAGAAAGGGCGACCAGGCAGGAAACCGCTGGTTAACTTCTTGTTCCTGGAAGCTGCTGGTGGCCGCTGGCTTTCACCCCCAGCTTTTCAGGAAGCATGATGTTAGTTTTGATCGCATTTGTTCTCACAAGCCAGGAAACAGCTGGCTCCCCTCCGAGAAGGCGCACACATGCAGTTGGGCTATGTAGAAAACGAAGTCAAGATTTCTATTGCCGTTTTCATTTAAGTATTAATAATTAACTTTAGCTACCATTACTCGTTACTTTTGTGTGAAATGAGTCAATCATGCACTCAAAAGTTTTTGTTAATAAGAAAGAAATGGCTTGAAAAGCATACTCTCTAACGTGGGTATTTTGGTACCTGCTATAAAATCGTATGCCGGAAGAGTGCAGCATATCCAAGCAGGGTAATAAATGTAACACTAAAAAGAAAGCAATAATGGAGTTGTATTTTTAATGATGAGAAGGTAATTTTATTTCAAAGTACACTTATAGGTTGTGAATACACTGAAAAGCTTGAATCACTGTAAGATAATATCATTTCCAACAACAGCCTTAAAATTGAGTTACCTTATTTGTAGGTAGATTGGGGCTAATTGCACAAAAAAGCCACTGGCTGGCTGATCATTTTTTGGACATGATTTATTATTTTAGAAATCATGTTTTAAGAACAAAATCATTTTACAGCTCATATTTGTACATATAAAATTTAATTGTAAATTAATATTCACATGTATTCCAGAGAAAAAGTGCACTCATACATGCATGTTAAAAATGATATGATAACAGGAAGTTATACCTAATTCTATTAAGCACCGTTTTTGTGGAAAGAGGAGTACAGAAGGTTATAAAGCAACTTTCAAGGTCAGAAAGGTGCCCAGATGCTGTGGGTATTCACCCAGGCAGGCCTTGCTTTTGTTTGATGGGTAGCAATAGCACTATCCTTAGGATATTTTTGTTTGGTTTTGTTTTGATGTGATTAACAAAGGGACAGAAAGAAACACTGGAAAATGTTTTCCTGAAGTAATGGGACAAATGTTCCACTGAGGAATTTATTATTTCCCGCCAGGTCTGCCCTTGGCTGTGTGATCACCATTACAGATGAGGCACCTGTTTTCTGTGGTTCCCATATTTTGGACCATCACTGGGGCTCATAGACCAAATGATTGAAGTAATGTCTGATGCAGTAGACATTCAAGGACTTGAATTCAATTTCTCCCCTCCCCTTAGAAGGAAATTAAATGTTAAGAGAGTAAAAGCCATATATGTAGGATTCTTATAGGGAAGAACCAAATAGAATGGCAAAGAATAAAACTTGGAATATTCTGTTCCTTATATGGTTGTCACTTTCCAACTCCTACCCTTGAATAATATCCACTGGAGAAGAAGGGATGGGAGAGAGAATGTCTTACCATGTTTCTCTTCTCGTCCTATAAATGAGACCAATTTTTCACTTCTTTCACCTTTAGAAAATGTGAGTGACGATGTAGTCTCAGCGAGGAGAATGGCAGTATCTGAAGAATCAGGGAAACTAAAGGCTCAGTAATGAATGTTTAAAAAAATGTCTGAATTGTGCGACCTGAGATGATTCTATTTCAGTAAAGTGAAAAGTCTCTTCCATGACCAAATAAATATTTACATATTTTCTTTCTTAGTTTTTCAAATAGTAGCTTAAGAAATGTTATTCATTCTATTCCCTGTCTCATAAAAGATCATAACCTTTTCTGAAAACAATACAAACTCAGGAAAAATCACCATACATTATTCTGCCTAACTGAAATATTCTTCATGAAATAAAGTGAAGTGAAACCACATGTGCTCATTCCTGTTTTGCAGGAACTGTCTACAGCTAGGATATGAGAGCACTTGGCTTCCTAATTTCATTGAAAAATAAATATACTGTTTGTACTGCATATTCCATCTTTCTTACTGTCCTTGAGCACAGAATTTTGTCTTCGCCCTAGGTCAGTATGACTAGATAGGAACTCATTTGTGGTTCTTTATCCACAGAATTTATTCTTCAAATTTATTTAAAGAATTCTATGTAGATTCCCTTAGAAATAAAGGAAGAAGTAGAACTTTTACAGATAGTTCCTGAGAAGATCAAATCTTCTGAATGTCTGACTGGTGACCTACTCATGTACTACAATAAAGACAGATTTAGATCTTGGGGATGAGAGAGAAATGTGCTAAAATTACCATAGGAAAAGAGAAAGAAAAAATTCCAAATCACTGACACATGTAGTGCATACACTTAAGTGGCTAGAACTGTCAGGGTGTCTTGTATATATTACTAGGGTTTAAAGGTGATGATTTTGAGCTACTAAGTCTAGCTCTCAGATCATAACAATGTTAAACAGTATCAGGTCATTAGATTCTCCATTTTATCCCAAGTATTAAATAGGCATAATACATTCTATTATTATAATACTGTGATAGGTTCAAGAAATAAAAATATCAAATAACTAAAACTGACATTTTACATTGTTCATATTAAAATCCACATGTATCTCTATAAGAAATTAACTTCAATATGCTTAAAGTAGGTATTATAAAGAAATTAGTTTGCTTAAGTAATCCTAGAGAATTTTTTTTTATTTCAAGGGTATTCATAGAGGAGAATAAATTACTATAAGAAGAAAGTAAGGGAGTTTATAAAAGTTTTAAGTTATTAAGCTATATTTAATGTGGCATTAAATGTGTCTCATTATTATATGTGGCTTTATCATTTTTCACTCCCTTAAAGATATTTTTCAGCCATATGTACTCTTGGTAGCAACGTAAAAATGGTGCAACTGCTGAGGAAAACAGTCTGGCATCACCTCAAAAGGATAAATATAGAGTTATCATATGATGTACAATTCTACTAGGTATATATTCAAAATAACAGAAAATAGTGTGCACACAAAAACCTGTGCATCAAAGTTCACAGCAGTCTCATTCATAATAGGCCAACTGTGGGACCATAAGCACATCAAAGTGATGAGTGAATAAAAACAGATGGAATATCCGTACAAATAAAGGTGCAGCACTCATTCTATAACATGGATGGACTTTGGCAATATTGTCCTACAGATGCTAATCACAAAGACCACATGTGCTGTGACTCCACAAGAAATGTCTAGAACACACACCATGTGAAGGCACAGAAAACTGGTTAGTGGCTGTCTTGGACTTAGGGGATGAAAAGGTAAAAGTCACAATGAAAGGAAATAAGGATATTGAAGGAGAGTGATGAAAATGTTCTAAAGTTGGTTGTAGTTTTGGCTGTATGATTAGAAATATATTTTTAAAAATCTATTGTTTAGGTGATCTTTGTGGTATTGAATTATAATTCAATAACCTATTACAAAATATTTTTATTTCTGAACTGGTTTATAAGAGAACTGTGGAATATCTCAAATGGAAAAAAGATATAAAAAAACAAAATGAAACTGACATCATATTAAGTGGCATTATTAAATATTAAATTACAAGAACTAATAAGTAGAGAGTGTAAAGTCAAGAAATATTTCCTAAAGCAAAATAAACTGTCACAATTTCTCATCTTAAGATATACAATATTTTTGTGTAATACTCAAACCAACTTCCTTGTTGTACAAGCATTCCTATTAAATGAAATATAGATATGTAATACCATTCATATTTTTGATGCATGGAAAATTACTGTTAACTATACCTCCCAGCACTGTACTGAGAAAGATGTTTCCAGGTAAACATATTTGTGGTACGTAGCTTTTTAACATAAGCAAAACGATGCAGGAGGAGAGCCAGATTAGAAATCAGTTTTGTAGCCAGGTGTGGTGACTCACTCCTTTAATCCCAGAACTCAAGAGGCAGAGGTAGGAGGATTACAGTGAGTTCAAGCCAGCCTGAGACCACATAGTGAATTCTAGGTCAGCATGGGACAGAGTGAGACCCTACCTTAAAAAAACAACAACAACAACAAAAAACAAAAAACAAAAAAGAAATCAGACTTATTATAAAACTTGCTAGGGGTTTTTTTAGTTTAGCACTCAGCATCAGTTTCTTCTGTGAAATACTGGAGACTTCTTGCAACTGAAAAGATTGTTGTAGAGAGCAAAATAAATATCACATGTATCCTAAAGTGGGTTTTACAGCAGTGAGGCATTGCAATTGATATTTGCTAATTATCAAGATGAATTCATTATTGTTATAAATATTAAGCACTTGGAAACCTTGCCATCAGAATTTCAGTACAATAATAATAGACCAAATAGATAAAAACATATTTATCATTAAGATTCTTATCTCAAAAAGTCCACTAATTTTAAAATTGACTCCTCTGTTTTTAAATAAGAAATATATATGTATACATACATATATATACTAGAACATATTATCAAATTTACAGCAGACCTCTGTGTCTGACTCTTGCATGTGCAATTAACTCTACCAAAAGTGAAATCATTATCAGTAAATTTCCATGCCAGAATGCCTTTAGAGATTTGTTTTTCTGCTTTGTATAGAAGAAATACATCTACGGAAGTTACATTTATTTTTTTAAGTAAATGTTTACCTTTTACCTGATTATTATTTTATATGCTTATCATTAGCCTATAATATGTATCTATTGTAGAAAAGTTAAAGTACATGGACCAGCAAAAAGAAAAATGCTTAAAATTCTTGTTATACTGTTTGCCTGTGTCTCTTAAAGCCGACCATAGCTATGCTGCCTTTCAATATGTTCAAGCGAACATTATTTCTGGATTTCCTCCTCCTTCCCTCCTTTAAAAAAATTGTTGTGAGTAATAGCTCTCTTTTTTGTTTGACCTTGAAGGCAGATGGGTATGTGCAATGCTTTTGCTGAAATTCTAAATCATCTAATTAAAAAAAGTGATTACCAATGGAAAATGAAAGCATTTCTATCACTGAACTCCTTTCACTAATCAAATATTTTATGTTTATTTTGACTACCCATTGCTTTACTTTCTCTTGCTGCCAAATCAGTAAAAGATGGCAGCTCCTTTTTTCTTATTCATAAACATTGGGAAAATAAGAAAAAAGTTAAGAAAAACAACAAGAGTTGTTTTCACCTTTGAGAAACAAACAGAATGTTTGAATAGTTTCCTTGTCATTAAAAGTACACACATTAAAATTTAAAAAGTTACTTAAAAGCACAAGTAAAAAACAGCTTAGTGTTTAGAAATTATTTTTCAAACCAGAAATCTGCACATTTGTAATGTGAACTACTCAAGAGAACTTTCTTATTTCCTTTTCAAAAAAATATATATATATATTTATTTATTTTAGAGATAGACAAAGAAAGAGGTAGAGAGAGGGAGAGAGGGAGGGAGGGAGAAAGTGGGTGCCCCAATGCCTCTAGCTATTACAAAAGAACTCTAGATCCATGCGCCACCTTGTGCATCTGGCTTGCATGGGTACTGGGGACTCAAACTGGGGTCCTTAGGCTTCATAGGCACGCACCTTAACCACTAAGCATCTCTCCAGCCCTCTTCTTTCTTCATACTATTACAATTTCCTTAGATTCAAGTTTTACTAGCCATGACTGCATGACTAAAATAATACAAATAGCTAAGCTTCACATTATTGTTCAGCACTTTGAGTTCAATTAAAAGCATTTGGAGGGCTGGAGAGATGGCTTAGCAGTTAAGCGCTTGCCTGTGAAGCCTAAGGACCCTGGTTCGAGGCTTGATTCCCCAGGACCCACGTTAGCCACAAGGGGGCTCACGCATCTGGAGTTTCGTTTGCAGTGGCTGGAAGCCCTGGCGCGCCCATTCCCTCTCTCTCTCTATCTGCCTCTTTCTCTGTGTCTGTTGCTCTCAAATAAATAAATAAAAAATGAAGAAAAAAATTAAAACACCCCCTCAGGGACACAAGTCTCAGAGGAACAATTCTTTAAAAAATAAATAAATAAATAAAAATAAAAGTATTTGGAGGCTTTTCCATTCTGTTTTGGTTTACCTTTCACATGCTCTACCCGGAGAGGAGAAGCTGTATCATTAATTCTTCTCATCTCACAAAATAGACTTAGTCAGTGTTACTGGTTTTTTTCCCCCAAAAGATAAAGATTTAGGGCTGGTGTTGTAGCTATGTTGGTATAGTGCTTGCCTAACATGTGTGAAGCCCATGGTTTGATCTCCAGGACCACATAAACTTGGTTGGTAGCACTTGCCTATAATTCCTGCTCTGGGGAGATGAAGGCAGGAGGATTAGTAGATCAAAGACATCTTTAGCTGCATGAGGAATTCCAGGCCAGCCAGGACTACATGAGACTAAAAAAAAAAAGAAAGAAAGAAAACCAAGAAGATTGGATTATGGACACTGTCTTCCAGACTCTTATAGGACATTTTAGTTGACCAATGTTTAAGTAAAAACAAAACCTGACATGTGATAAAATTCTTCACAAAAATTGACCAACTTAGTTAATGAGAAACTACATGCAATGGAAATGATTATATGAAATTAGTTTACAAATAAATGTGTTGAAGTTACCTTCTTATTGCTAGGATACAACACCCAACCAAAAACAGCTGATGGGAGAAAAGTTTTTTATTCTGGTTTGTAGTCTCAAGGGGAAACTTCATGAAGTTGGACATGACCGCTGACACAGCAGATGGAAAAGAGCAGCAGGAAAATGAACCAACTAACACTGATACGGGAAGGTTGCTTATAACACCCTAAAGCCTGCCCCCAGCAACTCCTCAAACAAGGCTCCACCTTCCAAATTGCTACCAGCAGAGGTCCAACTATACAAAACACATAAATTTATGGGGGATATCTGATCCACACCACTACATTCAGCCCCTGGCCCCCATAAACTCGTGACCATTCATGATGTAAAATACAATGCATTCAGTCTAACTTTAAAAGTTCCCATAGTTTTTATGAACCCTAATGTAGAAATATCTATAGTCCAAGTTCTCTTTACTGTGAGTCTGTAAAACCAAAAGTATATAGTGTCACAGAGTAAACATTCACACTATGAAACATGGCACTGAGCATAGCATCAAAAAGATCTAAAACAAGCAAGACAACCTCTAATCAAGTCCAACATCTATACCCAGTAATGAAGTCTCTTGGGTCCCAGTTCCACCCCTCCAGCTGGGCTGCTTACAGACTGGGGAAAACTCCATCCGAGCCAGCAGCTCTTCTACCCTGATAGTAAAAAAAAAAAGAAAAAATCCTAATCCTAGGGTCTCCATTATAACCCACAGTTCATCCATGTCGTGGCTCCATCTGGTTTCTATGCAGGGACTCCAATAATCTTGCCTCTCATTGCCCAGTGGCCACTTTGCAAAAAACAAACCATGTTGTAAATCCAATGACCCTTTCTTTCCTGTATTTGTTATATTCCCATAAGTATCAGGTGGGCTATGAAATTTGTTAATCCAAGGGGTGAATAAAGATGACTTTGAAGAGCAGGAAACTCCTTCAGTATTCTAGCCCTCTACTTTCAAAGGAGTCAACATTCTTACTGTTGTGCCAAGGCAAAACAGCTGGCCCAATCTCTATGGTGGAAATCTCTCAAACAATTGTAGCTGAAGCAGATTTTAGTCTTCAGCCTGAACTTTCATTTCTTTCTGTGCCATATACATCTGCTCACACCAGTCCATTTCTTCTAAATTCAAGCCTACTTTAGTTCTTAGAACATAGGCAGAACACAGGAAGCCTCTCATACATAGTCTCATTCAAACAAAGGTCTTTCTTCCCCTAATAAGTCAAGCCTCACAAATAAGTCAAGCCTCACAGTTCAGAGTTCTTTCTGCATTTAGCTCTTTCAAGTCTGACCAGAATGGCTCATCATACTCTGCTTACCACCCTGCAAGCTGTCTCTTAAGCCATGGTTTTAAATACTTCCATATTTCTCCTGAAAATTCGTTCCAAAAGGTCAAATGCCACACAGGTTTCTAGCAGTAATGAGCCTACTCTACTGGTACCAATTTTCTGTTGTAGTTACTTTCTCATTGCTGGGATAAAGCACCCTACCAAAAGCAGCTGATGGGAAGAAAGTTATTTTTTTTATTCTGGCTCTGGCTTATAGTCTCTAGGGGAAGCTTCATGATGGCATGAGAAAGCATGTCATGAACAGACGCTGGACATCACCTCTGCCACAGCCAGCGGAGGACCAAATACAAAACACATTAGTTTATGTGGGGCTTCTGATTCAAACCACCAAAAAATGGAACACATTTTCTGTTTCTTATTTTCTTATTTAATTCAAAAGAAAAATTTCTTATACACTGTTTTGAAATAAGTTGCTTTTATATGTATGCCTGATGATCGCAAAGAAGTTTGGGCTATAACTTCATTTCTAGATCCTGAAGTTGTTTTATCTCAACATTCGAGACTTTTTTTCCTTGCCCTCCAATCTTCTTAGATTCTGTGGTTCATAACTTCAGTAAATGTCTGCCAATTTCGATAAAATTCTTTCCAATGCCTCACTTTTTCCATCCCTTTGTGTTTTTGTCACATTTCTCTGGCAAATTCTTACTTCTTTGGGAGTAGAAGCATCTTCATTTCATTATCTGAATCTTGGCAACCAGGCCTTAGTAGAAAAGACTGATTCCTCCAGGATTCACCTCCAGCCTCCTCCCAGCCTCAGCTGTGCCTGACAGCTTCCTGTGACTGTTCAGTACTACCATGTTCCCGCTCTGCACAGTAACTGCAGAGTGTTTCCATTCTCTTCTGCTCTCTACAGTTATGTCCCAACATCCAAAGGACATTTGGCAATGTCAGAAGATGGAGACAGGCTACTGATATCTAGTGGTACAAGGCAAGTAGGATAGCATGTGCTGGCCCCTTATCTGGTAAGGAGTATTTCATTCTCATTATTGTGACTACATGATGTGAGCACCCCACAGAACAATTTAAGAAAACAAGGGCTTTAATTTGGCTCATAGTTTGTTGGGTTAGAGTCCATCATGGTGGGGAAGGCAGTCAGAGGCTTTGGCTTATGATGGCAGTTGTTACTGACATGAAAGCAGAATGCTCAGCTAGTGGTGAGGCCCAACTACCCTCAAGGCAAGCCTCCAAGATCCCTTCCTTCAGTTAGACTACTCTTCTTAAAGCTCACACAGCTTCCCAAATAGTGTCACCAGCTGGAAGCTAACTATTCAAACAGCTCATGGGAGGCATTTCACACTTAAATCTTAACAAAGGGTTAATAGTCAAAATACATACAAAGCAACAACTCCTTAGAAAATAGTAACCAAGGACTGGGAGATGGTCAGTGCATAAAGCATTTGCCACTCAGGCCCAAGTATCTGAGATTTATTCTCAGGCCCAAAATAAAAAGCCAATCCATTGTGGGCTTCTATAATCCCAGCATGTTGACAGCCAGATGGGAGATGTAGGCAAGAGAACTTCCAGAAGTTTGTAAGCTCCTGGAAAGTATAGCAAAGACAAAATTGTAAGGTTCAAGAGTGACCAAGACCATGGATACCACTCTGAGGCAAAGGTGTAAGCTTATATTTGAGAAAAACACAAGCTTCCAGGACTGACTCTCAAGAGTGGAGCACAGTCAACTTTGAGATTACAGATAGTAATTACAGATAGAGATTACAGATAGTAATTAGAGATAGAGATTACAGATAGCTCTTCAGTTGGGGTAAGGTGAAGGGAAAAAGAACTCCTTTGTTCTTTACATTTCAAATAGCTAGGGTATGAGACCAGAACAGTGACCAAGTGTCCTGAGACATAGGGGGAAGGAAACCTAGATCTGGGGCTTTATTAGGCAAGGAAGGGATAATGGCTAGGTGGTTTCTTAAGGAATGTGGATGACCCACTTCCTTATGTCTCTGTCTCCCTCCTGCTGTAACTCCAGTTTTTCCTGACCTAACAAAAATAACTGGAGAGCCTGCATCAAACAAAGTGAGAGGGAGAGGCATGACACTGAAAGTTGTTTTCTGACCTCTACATACTCACAGTGGCACATGTGCATCCACGTTCACATATGAATACACACACACACAAATTAAATAAATAAACTTAAAAGAAAAACAGTAGCTAGCAACCTGAAAACAATAACCAGCAACCTGATTTTTAAAAATGGGCTAAGGACTTAAATAGATCATGCTCTCCTTCTTTTGTCTTTCAATATCTCTTGTGACTCTAGAATCAGCCATCAGCTTGTAACAAAAATGGCTTCAGATGTTCCTTGAACAGATATTTAACCAACGATGACATAGAGATGGTCAGAAGGTAGATGCAAAAATGTATGATGATAGTAATCAGTAAGCTGCAAATTAAAGCCACAGTGAGATACTATTCTGAAAAAATATATTATTTCACATGTGTCAGTATGACTATTATAAAAACAACAGTGCTGGCAAGAGTGTGGAACAAAGAGAACACTTGAGTGCTATTGGTGGGATGTGTATGGTACAGCCATTATAGAAACTAGTAGGGATCCTTTTATTGGTTCATAAGCATGATGATTGGGTGTCCACGTGCTTGTGTGACGTGTGCCTCACACAAACCTTGTTATGCTCTGGCACATTACCCATCTGACGTGGAAAAAAAAAAGAAACTAGTAGGGAGATTCCACAAAACAGTGTAAATAGGCTACTGTATGACCCAGCTATCTCTGTTCTGGACATATTCTCAAAAGAGATTATGTCACTATCTCAAAGAAATATCTACACTCTCATGTTCCTTATAACATTCCCCATATTAGTTGACATGTAGAAACAACACCAGTGTCTGCTGCTACCAGAAGGACTGACAGAAATTCAGCTTTTAAAAGAGAGATCTTGTCATATATCACAATATAGATGAACCTGGAGATATTCTGCTGAGTGAAATAAGCTAGATACACAAAGAAAATGACTTTAATATGAAATCTAAAAAAATTAGAGTTAAAATTTAGTGGAAGGGTCATTACTAGGACTGGGAGGTAGGAATGTAGGGAGAAGTTAAAAGGTACACAGTTATATAGGATGAATAAGGATAATGATGTGATCTCTAGCATGATGATTAGAGTTAAAACATTATTACATACTGGAAACTTGTGAGAGTAGAACTGTTAATTGCTCTCCCCGTATATGCCACATGAGAGGTGACTGTGAGATGAACAGGGGATTTGTTTGACTGCAATAATAATTTCACTCTTGTATTCATCAGAGCATCATGTTCTACACCTTAAGTATATGAAGCCTTCATTTAGAAAGAGAAAACTTGTCTATATTTAGTATATAACACATGGTGGACACTACTCAATTTTAATATTTTAAGGTTTATAAACTTTTAAGGTTCTAACGCATATTACTTTCTTTGACAGCAGAAGTGTTATATGGGCAGAAGAAGAATTATTATTCCCATTTGATAGTTGGGAAGCCAAAAATTAGTATAGAAAATTAATAACTTATTCAAAGGTCATACAGATAACACACAAGTCTCTTCAATTAAATACTCTGCTCAAATTCTAGTACTCACTGGAAACATTTTCAGATAGCTTTATATAGTTCAAAAATACTAACTTGGAAATGGTATTATATGAGAAAGAATTGGTCATGATAATCAGATTTTTCCATTTACTTGTCAATCTGATTCTCTAACTTATCCCAAAGGTAGCCTCCATCCTCACTACTGTCACCATGCCCTTGCAAGAAGCTTCTTTCTTGATAGTCACCAGCCACCACATAATGAAGGTATAGCTGACAGACATCCACAGATACAGTAGTGGTGCTATGAGATTACAATGAAGCTGAAATATTTCTATCACCTAGTGACATGTATGTTGTAGCCTAATGCAATATGCATATATTTGTGCCAGGTTCATAGAAGTATAGTATTGCAAGTATATGTAGCAAACAACTCTTGGTAATCAATGCTTGGTAATCAACAACTATGTTATTGATTTTTTAAATTTATTACACTTTTGTGGTTGTTTTAGAGTATAGTCTTACTCATATAAAACATTTACCATAAAGCAGTATGTCCTGTTACACTAGCATCAGCTCACACATCTTTTGTTTTATTTTGTTCTACGGAGACAGAACCTTAATCCTCATTCTTCAGCCTCCAAGTGCTAGGATTCTAGGCATGCATTCATCACAACCAGCTACCCTCACTAAATTCATGTCAAGAATGAAATGAGGGGCTGGAGAGATGGCTTAGCGGTTAAGCGCTTGCCTGTGAAGCTTAAGGACCCTGGTTCGAGGCTCGATTCCCCAGGACCCACGTTAGCCAGATGCACAAGGGGGCGCATGCATCTGGAGTTTCTTTGCAGTGGCTGGAGGCCCTGGCGCGCCCATTCTCTCTCTCTATCTGTCTTTCTCTCTCTGTTGCTCTCAAATAAATTAAGATAAACAAAAAAAAATTTAAAAAAAAAGAATGAAATGAGAGGGTATGTCACATGACTGGCATGTGCCATCTCCATCCACATTTGTGATTTCACAAGAACAACATTGCCTAGCGACATACTTCTCAGAATATATCCTATCACTACAGGTCTCATATATCTAGTTGAAAAGTATTTTCCTTTTTCAACATTTTGAGCATAGCTTGAAACCACAAAATTAAGAGAGCTTTGCACAGTCAAGGGAGGAACAATAAAATCAAAATGCTAAAGCTTATGAAATTTTATCATAAATTTTCAACTATGTAGAAAAGCTCCTGGGGTACTCTCTCAGAGTGAGAATACTTTCTACAAGCATATAAATTTTTATTCTCCTCACCTCTTCAATCTGTAGCAAACAAAAAACAGTATTTGGGAGGGGGAGAGTGGTATAACGTCTTAATAAGCAATATTGGGTGGGTGTCAGTGTAGAGCGTCAAAGAACAAATCTCAATGTAGTAAAGAGAGAATTTATTTGAAGGTTGTAGCAGTCACCCTCAAGCCACTGATATGAACTTCCAAACTAGGCACAGTTATGGAGGAAGGGATATTTATTGAAGCCTACAGAACCATGGGAAGTTCCATAATGGCAGAAGAAGCTGGCCCGCTTTCACAGGTCTAAGGAGAGAAAGAAAAAGACACAAGCCACCACCAAAAAGCAAGTATGCACAGTTCAGGAACTCTAGGCGAAGCTCTGCACTTTGTATATCTTTAGACTGGAATTCCAATCCACCCCTATACCTTAGGGCTGGACCCTCAGATCTGCCTAGTGACACCTCCTCCAGCTAGCTGGCTATATAGATCTAGTTTACAAACTTTAATAAAATCCTGAATATATTGGGTGTCATCCATTCAAACTAGCACAAAAGGATTATCACAAGGGGCTGGAGAGATGGCTTAGTGGTTAAGGCATTTGCCTGCAAAGCCTAAGGACGTGGGTTCGATTCTCCAGGACCCACATAAGCCAGATGCACAAGGGGGCACATGCATCTAGAGTTCATTTACAGGGCTGGAGGCCCTGGGGGGGCAGCCTCTCTCTCTCCCCCTCTTTCTCTATCAAATAAATAAGTAAAATATTTTTTAAAAAAAGGATTATCACAAGGTAAGGAAAAGGCATTGGTAACAAGTGCTGCTTCCTTTAAAGAGAGGAAACAAAGCGTAGAGTTCATGCAGGCTGAGAGGGAGAGGGATTGAACAGGTGGCATGATCCAGTAGATCAGAGAATATTTTACTTCAGATCAGTCTGTTCTTCTGTGAGACATATTAATGGGGTGGTAAGCTGGCTCCTATTGAAGGCAAGCCAAAGTTCAGGGCCCTTGGGGACCTTGATATACAAAATTTAGTTAGCAAACATTTTGATCAATGGGATGAGCAGTTGAGCTAATCATTTATGAGATTTTGGAGAACCTGTATCTGTTGCGACATAGGTAAATAAAGGGAAACAGGAATCCTTGTGCAAGTTATATGAGAAAGGTCATTAAGTTCCTAGAACAGAAAAGATGGGTGGATTTTTAAACCTTTGCTATTTTTTAGGAGCATAGTTCAGTTAAAATTCAATATTGTAAATATAAATATTACTACATAGACTGATTATTTTTGCAAACTTAATGAGTTTACCAAGACAATTTGACTATGTGTAATAATCTAGAACCTCCTAACCTAACTTCTGCTTATGACTACAGTGTTATAATGACTGTAGCCATACACATGTGATATTTTATTTTATTTTATTTTATTTTTGTTTATTTATTTATTTATTTATTTATTTTTTGGTTTTTCAAGGTAGGGTCTCACTCTGGCTCAGGCTGACCTGGAATTGACTATGTAGTCTCAGGGTGGCCTTGAACTCATGGCGATCCTCCTACCTCTGCCTCCCAAGTGCTGGGATTAAAGGCATGCGCCACCACCCCCGGCACATATTTTATTTCTTAATATGCCAAAATATCTAAAGGCATGACATCTCTTATAGCTAGATGAAACACAAAGCCATACTGTTTCCTCAAAGAAGACTGTCCTGGTGCAAATTACCAACAGTTCTGAAGTCCTCAGTTACTTGTATTTCTCCATATTCTCCACAGTTACAAAGCACAAGTTTATTTCTCTTTCATGATAAGAAAAGTTCAACAAGGACTGAAAACTTGACAGGGTTTTTTACTCTGTTTTTTTTAATGGTGGCTCAATTCATACTTGTTAAGTGAATAACACGTATTTTTTAAAAATAAAATTATTGGGGCTGGAGAGATGGCTTAGCGGCTAAGCGCTTGCCTGTGAAGCCTAAGGACCCTGGTTCGAGGCTCAATTCCCCAGGACCCACGTCAGCCAGATGCACAAGGGGGCGCACATGTCTGGAGTTCGATTGCAGTGGCTAGAGGCCCTGGCGCTCCCATTTTTTTTCTCTCTCTCTCTCTCCTGCCTTCTCTCCCTGTCTGTCACTCTCAAATAAATAAAAATAAATAAACAAACAAAAACAAAATTGTTGTTGCATGTAAAAAAGTTGTCTCACCCTATGTCCTTCATTGTAGATTTATTTACCTAGTCACTCACTATAACATAGGTTTGTGGAAGCTAGAAAGGGTAGCTAGAGGCTACTTTACAATATTCTTTAGATTATGCAATTTGAATATTATAAGTTAAAGTTGTCGATACATAGCATTTATTAAGGGTTTATAATATGCAATATATGTTATAGTATATTAAGTATTTATAATATGTTAGTATGTTTAGTGTTATATGCTAAATGCTTCACATAAATGATTTCTTCACTTTTAACATAAGCTTATGTATAAAATGTGAATTGCATATAAATGGTTTTAGGTCATAATAGTCAAAATAGCTGATCCCTATAACAATCATCAAAAGATATACCTGAGTCATAGGGGGAAAATGTATTCTGAGCTGGATATGGTCTTGTGCACCTATAACCTCAGTTACTTGAGAGGCTAAGGCAGAACCATGGGTTCAGAGCCAGCCTGGGCAATATAGTGAAGATATTCATCTCAGCAAAACAAAGTATTGCTGTCAGTGGTTTCTTTCTTTCAGCTAATTTGTAAATAATTCCTGAAATAATAAATTATAAAAATAGAATGTGGTAAAAGAATTTGGCAAAGAATTCTTGCTTATTTTCCTTTTGGTGCAAGTATGGATACTTTTGTAGGTGAAAAATACAGACAAGGAAGTTATTTGCATTAAAGAGAATTTATATAGCATATAAATTCACCTCTGCAAGTCACAGACTATGGTGACTGAAAATTGTATAAGCCAAATTTGTTAAGTATACATCAGGGTCTAATAATTCTAAATGTAACCCATTTGTCTTAGCTAGGTGCCCAACTACATAGAGATGAATAGAGGTGTCACAGGCAGAGAACCATGCTGCTGGTTCCTTTTTCTGGGTCTAAAAAGCTAGGCTTCTGGTCATCACTTAGTTCCTCACAACTTCAGCCAAGTGGGTGGATAAAATAAGTGAAGAAAGATGGGATTGCTCTATAGACTTCCTACATCTCCAAAGTTCAGTTCCTAATGTCTGCTTGGACTTGGTGGGTCTTCATAGCTGAACAGGGTTAGGGAGATCACTCTTTTGCCCAGAGAAACCTGGAACTTTATCCACTGTCCCTTTCTACCTTTCTGATGTGTTTGTGTGCTCAACAAATGTGGGATCTTGGGGAAGGAGAAGGAAAATTAAACAGTAAAGGGCCTCTCTTGTCATCCTTTGTTTTTTGCCCTCATTGTTCCAAGGCAGAACCTTAATTATAGCTTTGAAATGCAAAACCAGCTCATTTATCAACAGAAAAGAACTGATATTTTAGAACAGAAGTTGTGATTACTATTGAATTATTTCCAGAATATAATTTACTCTGTATCTTCTATTTCAAAATTTGTTTAATATGGAATAATAATGGCTATTAGAATTAATTCAAGTACTTTGGAAAGGTAGTTTTCTATTTGAACTAGTCCTATATGCCAGCCACTATTCTAGACACAGGAAACACATAGCTGAAAACAACAAAAAAGTTCTTGTCTTCTTCAGTTTAGTTCTAATGATAGATTAAAATCAAAACATAATATGATTTCAAGTAGAACTGAGTGTTTGGAAAGGAAACAAGTCATGATAAAGCATTAAAAGTGCATACTTGGGCTGGAGAGACGGCTTAGTGGTTAAGCGCTTGCCTGTGAAGCCTAAGGACCCCGGTTTGAGGCTAAATTCCCTAGGACCCATGTTAGCCAGATGCACCAGGGGGCGCATGCATCTGGAGTTCATTTGCAGTGGCTGGAAGTCCCAGCACGCCCATTCTCTCTATCTGCCTCTTTCTCTCTCTGTCTGTCACTCTCAAATAAATAAAAATAAAAAAAAAAACAAAATAATTTTTTTAAAAAGTGCATGCTTGTGTGCATATGTGTTCTTTCTCATGCTGTGGTGGTTTGAATAGATGGCCCCCAACATATTCAGTGTTTTATTAGTTTGTAGTATGCTTCTACAGCCACCTGGCTGGAGGCAGTGTCACTGGGTGGATCTTAAAGTATGGTGGTAGGTTTGAGATTTCAATCTAAAGATATGCAAAATGTGCCTAGCTAGAGTTCCTGAAGTGTGCTATGCTGTGTGGCTTTTGACTTTTGGCTTGTGTTTCTCTCTCTCTGCTTGGACCTGTGAAGGCAGGACAGCTTCTTCTGCCATTACAGAACTTTCCCTGGATCTGTAAGCTTCAATAAATCCCTCCCTCCATAACTGTGCCTGGTCTGGAAGTTCACCTCAGCAAACCTAAAGCTGTCTGCTATACATGGCATGATGATAAAGGAGAAATTTCCACGAAATGAGAGAGCAAGATAATCAATACATTGGGCAATGGGCTGTCCAGGTAAAGAGTAGATGAAATACTAAGCCTTTGGCCAGAGCATGGGCTTGGCAGGAAGCCGGTATGTTTGAAGCAGAGTCAGATGATGAGTGAAGGAAGAATTAAATCAGAAAGGGAACATATATACAATCTAACAAATCACAGAGTAGGTTTTAAATTTTATATTTAGAATGTTACTGGAATCCATTGAAGCTAGTGAACAAACAAGATGCTTACATTACATTTGTAAAAGAAGTCCTCTGGCAGAAAAAAAAAGACATGAACTGGATAAAAATTTGGACCTACAAAGATGAGTGGAGGACACTGGAAATAGTAATTATGTGATCATAGAAGAACTACTTTGTTAAATCAGGTACAGTGATCCACTCTTGTAATCCTAGCACTGAGGAGGCTGAGGCAGGAGAATGGCAAGTTTAAAGAAAACCTGGATATGTCATTAGAACTCTTCTCAAAAAACTGCTAAAATCAAACAAAGTAAAATGCCCTAAAAATAAAACAAAACAACTCCTCCCCCCCAAAAAAAAAAACTTTTGTTGTCTTTTTGAAAAGACAGTAGACTTTAAAAAGCAAATATACCTATATATTATGGGAATTATGATATAGGCACTGGTAAAATGTATATTAACAGTAGCACAAAGAGAGAAAGGGAAAAGAGAAGTATATTACCATATTGTATGTGAAGTGATAAAATATTATTTGAAGTGATAATTTATAGATATATGCGATAAACCATAAACTACCACTAAATTAAAACAAAAATTTACAGATACATCACACAGGAGAGAAAAATGAAGCCACAGAAACTTAATTAACTCAAAGAAAGTCAGAGAAAGAAGACATGCAAATCAAACGTAGTATGAGGAAAAAAAGCAAATAGCAATGGGGTGGATTTAAACCCAACCACATCAACATCCATTAATTGTGAATGGCCTATGTAGCAGACAGCTTCAGGTTCACTGAGATGAACTTTCAGACCAGACACAGTTATGGAGGAAGGGATATTTATTGAAGATTACAGATCCAGGGGAAGTTCCATAATGGCAGAAGAAACTGGCCTGCCTTTACAGGACCAAGCAGAGAGAGAGAAACACAAGCCTAAAAGCCAAAAGCCACACAGTACACTTCAGGAACTCCTGCTAGGCACACTTTGCATATCTTCAGATTGAAACCTGAAACACACCATCACACCTTAAGATCCACCCAGTGAAACTGCCTCCAGCCAGGTGTCTGCAGATGCAAACTACAAACAAATAAACAACTGAATATACTGGGGCCATCTATTCAAACCACCACAGATGAGTGAGACTATATGGTGATTTTTTTTCTGTGATTGGGTAAGTTCACTGAGAATGATCTGTTCCAGGTTCAACCATTTTTCCTCAAATTTCATTGTGTCATTTTTTTCTTACTGCTGTATAGAATTCCATTGTGTGGATATACCACATCTTAATTATCCATTCTTCTAGTGATGGACATCTGGGTTGATTCCAGCTCTTAGCTATTACAAATTGAGACACTACAAACATGGTTGAGCAAATCTCTCTAGCCTGTGGTTTGAAAGTTTTAGGGTAGATGCCCAGTAAGGGAATAACTGGGTCTGCTGGTATCTCAAGAGTCAGCATTTTCAGAAGTCTCCATATTTCTTTCCAAAGTGGTTGTACCATCCTACATTCCCACCAACAGTGGATGAGTGTTCCACGTCTCCACATCCTCGCCAGCATTTATTTTCATTTGATTTTTTGATGTTTTCTATCCTTATTGGGGTAAGGTGGAATCTCATAGTTGTTTCAATTTGCATTTCCCTGATGATTAGGGATGATGAACATTTTCTTAAGTGTGTGTTTTCCATTTGTATTTCTTCCTCTGTGAACTGCCTGTTCAGCTCTTTGCCCCACGTTGTTAGTGGGGTGTTTGCCTTCTCACTGTTTAGATTTTTGAGTTCTTTGTAGATTCTACAGATTAGGCTTCTGTCAGTTGGATAATCCACAAATATTTTCTCCCATTCTGTGGGTAATCTATTGGCTTTGCTTATTGTATGCTTGTCTGTAAAGAAACTCTTCAGCTTCATGTGATCCCATTGGTTGAGTAACTGTTTAAGATCATGAGCTACTGGGGTTTTGTTCAGGAAGTCTTCTTCCATTCCTATATCATGGAAAGTACTTCCTAAATTTTCTTATTGTAGTATTCAACTTTTTGGTCTTATATTGAGGTCTTTAATCCATTTGGACTTGAGTGTATAGTGCATGGTGAAATGTGTGGATCAAGTTTCAGTTTCCTGCATATGGTTATCTAGTTTGTCCAGCACCATTTGTTGAAGATGCTGTCTTTTTTCAAGCCTATATTGTTCAGGCCTTTATCAAATATCAAGTAGCTATAGTTGCTTGACCCAAAGTCCAGGTCCTCAAGTCTATTCCATTGGTCTATACTCCTGTTTTTATTCGCATACCATGCTGTTTTTATTACTATGGCTTTGTAATATAGCTTCAGATCAGGTATGGTGATGCCTCCAGAGGTATTTCTTTTGCTGAGGATATGTTTGGATATATAAGGCCTTCTGCCTTTCCATATGAAATTTTGAGATCATTTTTTCTATCTCTGTGAAGAACACTGTAGGGATTTTAATTGGAATTGTATTAAATCTGTGTATTGCCTTTGGTAGGATTGTCATCTTCGCAATGTTAATTCTGCCTATCCAGGAACATGGGAGGTCTTTCCATTTTCTCAAGTCCTCCTCAATTTCTTTTTTGAGCGTTTTTATGTTTTTGTTGTATATATCTTTCACTTCCTTGGTTAACGTTATTCCAAGGTATTTTTTTGTTGTTGTTGCTATTGAAAATGGGACAATGTCCCTCATTTCTTTCTCTGTATCTTTGTCATTTGCATATAGAAAGGCTACTGATTTTGTGCAATGATTTTGTATCCTGCTACTTTGCTATAGGAGTTAATCACCTTCAGGAGTTTTGGGATGGAGTCTTTTAGGTCTCTTACATATACAATCATGTCATCAGTGAATAGAGCTAACTTAACTTTTTCCTTTCCAAATTGTATCCCTTTTATTTCCTTCTCCTGTCTTATTGCTTGAGCTAGGACTTCCAGTACTATATTGAAAAGCAGAGGTGAGAGTGGACAACCCTGTCTTATTCCTGATCTTAATGGGAATTCCTCCAGTCTCTCTCCATTAAGTATTATTTGGGCCTTTGGAGCTTTGTATATTGCCTTTATTATGTTAAGATATGAACCAACCATGCCAATTCTCTCCAATGTTTTGATTATGCAGTGATATTGTATCTTGTCAAAGGCCTTTTCTGCATCAATCAAAATGATCATGTGGTTTTTATGTTTAATCTTTTTTATGTGGTGTATTACATTGACAGATTTCTGTATGTTGAACGGCCCCTGTGTTCCTGGAATGAATCCCACTTGGTCAAGGTGGATAATGCTTTTGTTGTGTTGTTGGTTTTGGTTTACGAGGATTTTCTTCAGGATATTTGCATCTAAGTTCATCAGGGAAATAGGCCAGTAGTTTTCTTTTCTTGTGGCATCTCTGCCTGTTTTTGGAATTAGGGTGATAATAGCTTCATAACAGGAGTTGGGTAGCTTTCCCTGTTCTCCAATTGTGTGGCACAGTTTGAGGAAAATGGGTTTGAGTTCTTCCATGAAGGTTTGATAGAATTCAGCTGAGAAGCCATATGGTCCTGGACTCTTCTTTTTGGGGAGGTTTTTTATTACTTTTTAAATCTCCATGAATGTGATGGGTTCATTGAGGTGATTAATCTGCTCTGAGTTTAGCTTTGATAGATGGTATGCATCCAGGAATTTATCCATCTCCTCCACATTATCCAGTTTTGTGGAGTAGAGGTTTTTGAAATAAGTCCTAATGATTCTCCCAATTTCACTTATGTCTGTTGTGATCTCTCCTTTTTCATTTTGAATTTTGTTAATTTGAATCTTCTCCTTTTTTGCTTGATCAAATTGACCAGGGGTTTGCAAATCTTATTTATTTTTTGAAAAAACCAGCTCTTTGTTTTGTCAATTGTCTTAATTGTTTAATTGGTTTCCAATTCATTAATTTCTGCTCTAATTTGAATTATTTCTTTCCATCTGGAGCTCTTTGGGTTGTATTTTTCTTGCTTTTCCAGTGCCTTTAGGTGGATGGTTAGGTTCTTGATTTGGGATCTTTCTGTCTTTTTTATGAAGGCATTGAGTGCTATGAATTTTCCCCTGAGGACCACCTTCATTGTGTCCCATAAGTTTTGGTATGATGTGTTCTCATTGTCATTCAATTCCAGAAATTTTGCAGTTTAATTTTTTATTTCATCCACTATCCATTTATTGTTTCAAAGTATGCTGTTCAGTTTAAAGGTGCTGTTAGGAGTCTTAGTGGGTCTTTTGTTGTTGATTTCTAGCAATATAGCATTGTGATCTGATACCATGCAGGGAATTATGTCAATCTTCCTAAATATGTGGAGGCAGTCTTTGTGACCCAGTATATGGTCTATTTTAGAGAATGTTCCATGGACTGCTGAGAAGAATGTGTAGTCTGTGGATTTGGGATGGAAAGTTCTTTAGATGTCTGTTAGGTCTAATTGATCTATGGTTTTCTTGAGCTCTCCTGCTTCCCTCTTGAGTTTCTGTTTGGATGATCTGTCTATTACTGATAATGGTGTATTGAAGTCCCCAGCTATGATTGTGTTGGTGGTTATTTCTACTTTATTGTCAAGTGGGTTTTGTTTTTTGAACTGTGGTGCCCCTGTGTTTGATGCATACAGATTTATGATTGTAATATCCTCTTGATGGATCGTTCTCTTGATAAGTAGGAAGTGGCCTTCTTTGTCTTTTTTGATTATTTTTGGTTTGAACTTTACTTTATCTGATATTAATATAGCTATGCCTTCTTGTTTCTTATTCCCATTTGCTTCAAATATTGTTTTCCACCCTTTCACCCTGAGGAGGTGTCTGTCTTTAGTGGTGAGGTGGGTTTCTTGAAGGCAACAGATTGAGGGGTCTAATTTTTTGATCCATCCTGTTAGCTTGTGTCTCTTGATGGGTGAATTAAGGCCATTAATAGTTAAGGTAATGACTGTGAGATTTGATTTGATCCCTGCCATATTGTGATGGTAGATGTGGGTTGGTGTTTTCATGGACTTTGAAGTTTTTTGTGCCTATTCTGAGTTTGGTTATTGTGATCTGCTTCTTGTATGCATTTCAGTTTGATTATTTGTTTCCTCTCTGTGCAGAATTTACTGAAATACTCTCTGTAGGTTTGGTTTTGTGTTCATGTAATTGTAAAGCTGAGTTTTGTCATGGAAAGTTTTTCTTTCACCATCTATTATGAGGGATACTTTTTCTGGGTAGAGTAGTTTGGGTTGGAAGCCATAGGTTCTTAGACTTTGCAGTGTTTCATTCCAGGCCCTTCTGGCTTTCAGGGTTTCCATTGAGAAGTCTGAAGTATTGGTGTGTGTTTTTCCCTAGCTGCTTTTAGGATTTTCTCTTTGGTGCCAATGTTTAGAGTCTTAATGACAATATGTCTTGGAGAGTTTCTCCTTTGGTCCAGTCTGTTTGGATTTCTGTTGGCTTCTTGTATCTTGATGGGCCTTTCTTTGAAGAGACTGGGGAAGTTTTCTTCAATTATTTTGTTAAATAAGTTCTCCATGCCTTTGGTCTGAAATTCTTCTCCTTCTGTTATTCCAGTGATCCTGATAGTAGGACGTTTAAGTGTATCCCACAATTCCCTCATGTTCTGTACACAGGAACTTTTGAACTTACTGAAATTTTTGAACTCTCTGTTTCTTCCATCTTGTCTTCGAGATCAGAGTTTGTATCCTTCATTTGGCTGACTCTATTCTTCTTCTAGAGAATTTTGGACTTGTTCAATTAAGTTTGCATTTTCTACTACTTTTCTTATGTATAATTTCCATCCGTCTGTCAAGCTCCCTTTTCACATCATTTTCTGATTTTCTTGATGATTCTTGGAATTCATCCTTGCATTTATTTATGTCTCCATTTAGCATGGCCAGCTGATTTTTAAGGTCATCTTTTTTTTTCACTCCCCCTCCAATCTCTTAACCTCTTTGAACTCCTTCCAATTTCTTTTCTATTAGTTCTAGTTTAGTGATGGCAGCATCCACACGATTATAGGTCCTTTGTTGCTTTCCTGCAAGTTCTACCAGTAGCTTGGTTAGGGTTGCATTGCTCATAGCTTCAATTTGGTGTTCTGATCCTAATGGTTCTTCTATGTTTTGGTTAGATATATTCATTGTAGGACTGGGTGATCTATCTGGATATTCTTGCCTTTTATTTTTCATGTTATTTCTTTTGTGCTGCGGTCTGCCCGTGACAGTGTATGGGCACGTGGGTGGGTGGATCAGCCTGGGCTCAAGCGCAATGGGAAACTGAGGCAGCCTGGGGCAGTTTCCAAGCAGCCTGGGCTTTGGCTCTCACTTGCCAAAGCCACCTATCTACTGCCTGGCAGGGGCGCCAAATTTGCCTGAATTCTCAAGTGGTAATGCACCAAAGCTCTGTGTTTGAGCTAGGAGTGACACTGAGGCACCAAGCACTGAAGCAGCCCCAACTCTGGCTGGGAACACTGGGACCTGGAAGTAGTCTGCCTCCCCTGCCACAGGACAATGTCAGCCAGCCAGCATGGCAGACAGGTAGGAGATGGCACCTGAGCTGGTGAAAGCAAGAGACACAGTCTGAGCTTGTGTGGCAGTTGCTGTGGGACTGGGCTCGCTCAGTAAGTGGGTGAGTGGCAAGTGTGCGGAGCAGTCTAATCTTCTGTACACAGGGATTGATCGGCGCACGATATGGTGGTTATTTGGGGGGAGGGGTGGGCTACCCGCCCACGAGGGGATCTGTGATTCCTTGTTTCCTCTGCCTCCGTGCCCTTCCACTGACAATCTATTGGAGATTGCTCTCCCCTAAAAGCCCCAGTGAACCCTTAATATCTTGCCTTTCTTTCCCCTGTATTTGCAGCGCAGCTAGGCAGTTGCCATCTTGGCTGGAAGTCAGAAGACCTACTTTATATCTAAAGAAAGAAAATGGTTAAAATTATGGGGAAAAATCAACTATAGTAATCCTAATCGAAAGAAGCTTGGATTGCCTATATTATTTCAGATCATGTAGTTCCCAGGGCAAGGAATAGTATGAAAGATAAGGCGGTCAATTCCTTAAGATAGCATAGGTAAACTGGATATTTATATACCTAATTGAGAACTTCAAAATAGCTTTACAAATCTAATAATATTGCAGAGTATTGCAGAACAGAAATAAAATGAATCCACAATTACAGTCAAAATATTTTCACTCTCCATTCAATAGTTGATGACATGAAAAAATGAGAAGGACATGAGACCAGAACACAGCCTGCTTGATGTCATTGTCATAGAGTCCAACTGAAAACCATTCAAGTATATGCAAGATAATGGCAAAAAGTGATATTCTGTTTTACAAAACTTCCCTCAATATGTTAAGAAAATATGTCTGTTCACAACAGAGTTAAACAAAAAAACAACAGAAAAGTACCTGGGGAATTTTTAAGTACCTGCAAACTGATTAACACTCTCCTGAATCATCTGTGGATCGCCTCCTTCCCTGTCCTTGGATTGAATCTACAACCTCACACTTCTGGGACTAATGCTCTACCACTGAACTGCATCTCCCATATATTGGATTTAGGGTTTACAACCTTAGTCTAGTAGGACCTACCTCACTTGAATTAATGATATCTGCTCTCCTCTCCTCTGTTCTCTTACCCTATTTTCAAGGTCAAGATAAAGCTCTTTCTAGCTGAGACCAAAGTCTGGCTTTGTTTTTCTCCCTCCTCCCCTCTCTACCTGTTGAAAGAACAGCCTACAAAATTGCTCACATCAATTTTCACCTCACCAATTGGGAAATATTTATTTGTTATTTTGCAGTGCTAGGTACTGAACATAAGGCTTTGAACATGCTACTCAATGTTACTCATTATATTATGCTGTTGTTTGTTATTCTTTCTTTATATACATATACACACAATGCTCTTATTTTATTTTTACTTTTGGTACATGTGTGTGGGTGTGTAGTATTTGTGGTGCATACACATGCATACAGATCTTGTGCCCTCTGTGCATGTGCACAGAGGCCAGAAGAAAGTCATTGGATGCCCTTTATTGCTCTTCCACCTTATTTCCCTAATTCTATGAGTTATAGTCTAAGGCCTGCAATTCTCTGTATCTTTATCTCCATCCTGGGCTGCTTGGTGTTGGGGAGAGGTCAATTGCTTTTTTCATTGCTTCTTTAATTCATCTTTTCTTTTTATTTTTTGGGTGGGGGTAGGGTCTTGTTCAAGCCCTCTTTTTAAACATATATATGTATACCTGTTTTGAATTATACATCACCCATAAATTCATATTATCTGGGTGCTTGGTCCCCAGCTGGGCCAATGGGTGGCAATTGTCCCAACTGGTGGAAATTTGAGAGATGAGGCCTTGTTGGAGGAGGTGTGGTGTACAATGGTTTGGTCTGAGGGCACCCTCAGAGGTTTATTGTTGGAGTTGAGCTTAGGGGTCTTATAGTAATCCCTGCCCCTTGCAAGAACTTGACTCACTCTCTTGCTACATAGTTTTCTTATTTGACTTACTGTGTTCTTCATTTTCAGGATTGAGGATTAATATTTCTTCTGTAGTTCTAGTTCCTTACTCATGTCTTGTGTTGACCTTCTTATTTCATTGAGTCAATTCTCAGAGTTCTCCAGGGGTTTGTTTCCTTATTTGTTTCTTTTGATTTCATCTTTGATTTCTTTAAGTATATTTGTAATCATTCTTCTGAATTATCTGGCATTTCATCTAGTTTAGTTTTACTGGAGTTCATTACTATAAGATTTGTAATTTTTGGAGGAGTTATATTGTCTTGATTTTGTGCGTGTCTTCTATTACTGCATTGAGATTTTCATACCTCAAGTTATATCATTGCTTGGGTTTTTATTTATCAGCTATATTCTTAGACATCTAATTCAGAAGGTAGTAACTTTAGCATAAGAGTTTAAAGTAGCAGATGTGGCTTCTATATTACTCTCAGAGTAATGGTAGGAGTGACCTAAGGTGGTTAATGTGCATATGTCTGTTATGAGAATGTCCTAATAGTGAATTAATAACAATATTCTTTTTGACTTAAATAATTGCTGGTGGGCAAATGAACATGGCTGGGATGAAGTAGCTAGTGTTTTGGTTTCTTAGACATAGTGTAGGTTGGGTTAGTTTGTGGTCAAGTATTACCTTTGAAAATAATGGAGGTGGCACAAGTATCTAGGAGAGGGAAGTTGGGGTTCTGTTAGTTTCCTCAGATTTTAGAGACTGAGCAATGTTGTACTTCTGGAGAATATGAGGAGAAGGTAAAGAGGAAGGAATATGAAAAAGAAGTTGAAAAGAGAGGGAAAGTAAAGGAGCTATACCTGGAGAGAGTTATGGACAGATCCCAATAGTAAGCTGTATGGAGAAAAATACAGAACAAACTTAAAATCCAACTTAGCAATGTACTGAAACAAGCAAAATTAGCATGGAATATGTATTCAGCAGTGAGGATTTAAACAGACAAACCAAGGGCTCAAAGCTGGGCAGGTGTGGTGGCTCATGCCCTTAATCAATTGGTAGGTTTAGGTATGAGGTTCCCTGTGAGCTCACAGTAGCCTGTGCTGCAATGAGTTACTGGTCAGTTTGGGCCAGAATAAAACTGCTTCCCCAAAAGAAAAAAAAAGCACTATAATTTAAGAACTATCAGAAGTGACAAAGTACCCTTAACACAGAGCTTATTTAAAAATGGCAAACTAAATGTATATCAATCAGACTCATTATTTTTTTTTCTATAATGGACAGAGCCAACTCGACTCCTCCTCCTATACATATCAGATTCCAATTGTGTTACAAGATTCTCTAGGGTTAAAAGCCTAGAACTAGTATTTTAATAAACATCCAATTAATTCTTACACAGAGTTTTCATGATTTGAGAACCCTGGGGTGGAGAGTCAAGATAACAGGTTTTTTTTTTTTTTTTTTTGACATCTTTCTTTGATGAAAGATTTGAAACAAAATTCTTGGCTTTAATTTCAAGTGTATGTATGTAGGTATATAGGAAAGGTGGGGTGAGGCACTCATTATTAACAATATCTTATGTGTCATACATTAGGTGTTTTTTTTCTTATTGCCGAGGTAAATATTTAGAAAGTTGTCTAAACTATTAATCTGAGAATTCTCACATTCTTTTTCATCCTACATTCTTCCCTTTCTCCTCCCCCACTACTGCCCTTTTTTTTTTTTTTTTTTTTTGGTCTATTTATCATTAGCTCAAGGAATTGTAACCCTTCTTGATTATATTAGTTACTTTCTTGTTGCTGTTATAATAAAATACACAATGGGGTTAAAGAAGGAAGGGTTGATATCTGTCTATAGTTCCAGAGGTCCAGTCCGTCAGGGTAGGAAAGGCAGGATGGCAGGGGCAGGAGGCTGATGCGTAACATCTCATTCAGTCAGGAAGTGGAGCAGTGCTGTGAAACCTCCAGGTTACCCTCCAGCGAAACTCTGCTTTCCAAAAGGCTCTACAGTCTTCCCAAATAGCACCACCAGCTGGGCCCCATGTGTTCAGACACATAAGCCTTTCGGAAACATTTCACATTCGAAGGACAGTATTTATTGATTAATAAGACCTGCTAAAAGGGAGTAATATTATTCTGAAAGAAATTCCTAGAAATCAGAAAAAAATAGACTTCCCATACACTCTTTTAAAATTTTTTTATTGACAATTTTCATGATTGTAGACAATAACCCATGGTAATTCCCTCCCTCCCTCCCCCACTTTCCCCTTTGAAACATCTCTCTTCAACATACCCTTTCCTCCTCTCAGTCTCTTTAATTTTGATGTCATCATCTTTTCTTCCTATTATGATGATCTTCTGCAGGTAATGTCAGGTACATGCTCCTCCAGACATTCTTTTTTTTCATTTTTATTTATTTATTTGATGATAATTGAACAAAAGATAGTCATCATGTCAGAGAGAGCTGAGCTGAAAACCTTCTCTGTGTAGGCCAGCTGACAGAAAGCTAGAAAAAGCCACACTGCAGGTAGCTCCATGGGGGAGAAAGAAGTCATCAGTGGAGATAAACAACAGTGGACACTGCAAGCCTTAAGCTTGGTCAGCCAGGTCAAATGAGCAAACAGGTTCAATAGCGGCATGTCTGTTATGGGGGAAACCATCTGTTCTCCAATTGGACTGGAGGCCCACTCTGTGGGAGGGAATAGATGCCTGATATTGAAAACCTATGATGGGGGAAGTCATGAATCCCAGGGGTGTAATGTCTGGTGGTGTATGGCTAAATGCATATATTATGCTTCCCAAACTGCCTGGTAACACTCTTCTTAATGTTCATAACAATATATTAATGCTACTCTCCCTTTTGGTTAGAGAAGTTTCTCTTTTCAGATGGCAGTGACCTCTGGGATGACTCAAAAGGCAACATAGTGCTGAGAAGTGACAGAGGAGTGCTCAGCACTGAAAAATCTATATCACACCTTCCAAGGCTCAGGGTCCATTGGAGAGGAGAAAGAATGTAAAAGCCAAAGGAAGGGTAGGACTCCTTACAATGTACTCTTCCAGACACAAAATGGCCTGGATGTCCATAACCTCCCAGTGCTTGGCACTATCTACACAAGACCAGTATAATAGAAAGAAAAGATGATGAATCAAAATAAAGGAGAGATGGAGAGGGGAAAGGGGTATGATGGAGAGTGGAGTTGTGAGGGGGAAAGTGTGGAGGGTGAATTATCATGGTTTATTGTCTATATGGTAGTTGTCAAAAATAAAAAAATAAAATAAAGACAAACGGCTAGAGAGATGCTTTAGCAGATAAGGGGCTTGCCTGTGAAGGCTGAGGACCCAGGTTCTATTCCCCAGAACCACAGATGCACATGGTGATACATGCATCTGGAGTTCATTTGTACTGGTTACAGGCCCTAGAGCACCCATTCTCTCTCTTTCTCCCTGTATCACTGTGTCATAAATAAATAAACATAGAAAAAAACAAATATGGAAGGATTCCACTTATGCGAGATATACTCATAGAAACAGAAGGTAGAATGGTGGTTTTCAGGGGTGGGACGGGGAACGGCATAGCTGTTCCATAGGTACAGAGCTGCAATTATGCAAGACTAAAAGGTGTCAAGAGCTGTTGACAACTCTAAGCACACAGTCCACATACAACCAATGCTCCTGAACCATTTACCTAAACATGGTTGAAAGGTGAGTTTAGAGGGTTTTTTCTTTTACTATAATTCAACAACAGAAATTGTAAACAAAAATAAAAAGGAAGCTATATGATACATGCTTGTATCAGTGACTTGGAATAGACAATAGAGTTTTAGTCCAAATTTTAATTTTAATTCCAACCTTCATTGTCTGTTTTGAGTGTCTGTTCTCCCTGTGTGATGTTCTGAAGCCACATCCATCAGGTCAAGCAACTCCTTTAAATGCTTGCCTAGTATCTCGTAGCATTGCTCCTGTGCTGATGACAGAACTTACAACAGCTGTATGAACATAAAGGTAGCACACTTGCTAAATCTTTTTCAATTAGTGTTCTGTAATATTACAAAAGTGCGACTATTTAATCTTCTTAAGAAAAAAAATATACAAATAAATTCCCTATTCCCCTTTCACTCTTGCTTTTGAATTTTTGAAATAATTTTTCATATTAAAATACGTTGCCTTTATACACACTAAAGTCAGGGAATTAGAAGGGAAGTTTAGGTATAATTAAATATTTTGCTTGAACTGTGCACTAGTATTTAGTTGGTAAAGTTCAGCAGACTGCACCTCTTCCAACTGCACCTTCATTTCCTTTATCAGAAGCTTCTCTGTAATTAGGAAATTACATATGTAGACTTTCTGTTCAAAGAGCTAGTATCATTTTTATAAACATTAGAAAGAGGTATTTGGTTAAATGTTTAGAAATTTTTGCTCATGACTAATTCTTGACTGTTCCAAAAGAAAAACAGTGTTCAAGCTTCAAATAATCTAGGGACAGAGGAGCTTTAGAGGGGTTTAACAGCAAGCTTCATTGGCACCACCATATTGTTTTGTACTAGAATTGTTCTGGTTAATCTTTTGTCATTTCCAGTAGTTATATGTAATTTATAGAAATGAAACAGATTAAAAATGTATTGAGTAAATTTATTACTTGGAGAAATGTCCAGCTCCATTTTTGTAGATAGTGTTAATTTAGTCTATTGCATTACATCCTCAATGGATTACTGGGAGAATTTCACCAGAAGTTTTTGCTCAGATTTAGATCATCCTTTTGTCTTAGGAATGTGATTCCTTAGGAATTCAACAATAGCTGCAGATGAAATACAAGTTTATTTCCCCTTAAAAATCCCCTCATGTAGCATATTTCAATCGTCTCAGCTGTATATCATCTATCTTCAATCCAGGCTAAATCAAAGTGTCTCAATCTTTGGGTCTTTTATTCTACTATTGCTTTTTGAAATCAAAATGCAATTAAACTAGAATTAAGCAAAATGAAAGGTTAAGAGGAAAAAATTACAAGTGGAAATCTATTATAATGCAGTTCTTTTTAAGGACTTGGGTACACTGTGGTGTTACCTTAAATATAAAAACTAAATTTACAGTTTTCCTATTTGAATTCTGTCTTCCAGCTCTAGCATTTTAAGAAGTTCTACTATCTTGGAAAAGGATGCAATTTATGGTAAATGTAAGCATAAGAAAGGTATAATAAGACAACATTTTCATATGTTTGATGCAATAGTGCTGTGATTTACCTAATAAAAACCTTATTGCTGATTGTGCAGAATACCCTGAGAGTGCTGGATCCCTGCTGGTAGGGACAAGGTTTCAAATAAAATCATGGAACAAAGTTTGGGACTAAAAATATTTGCAAGAATCCTTTTAACTCTTATTTCAACAAAGACTTTCATTTGTGAAATTACTTTCTCCAGTAAGCTATTTAGCAGCAAGCAAATAAGCATGTGCATATACACATGTTGAGCTACTTCTGGCTTTTACCATTCTTCCTCCAGCCAAATGCTCTCCTAAGCCACAGAGGAGGCAAGTCTGGGAAACCCCACAACTTCCTATTTCCTCCCCCAGCCCTTTCCACTAATATCCCTCTATCTAGATCAAGGCATAGCTCACCCCATCTATTGCAGAGAAATTATTTTTCTCATTGTTAGAAATTTAATCTCCCTGTGTTCTACTGATCCTATACTTCTTTGTGACTCTGAGTATTTTGTACTACAGGTTATTCTCTGTATCCTTGATATTTGTCCTCTTAGTTTCCTCTTTTGTATACATGTAAACATTCTGAAAAGTGTGTGAACCTGAACACAACACAAAACACACCCCATAATCCTCAATAAACTCTGTAGCCTCTTCTATCTAGTACCATATATTTTAAATGCATTTATAGTTGTAATCCTCCCAAGAAGACATGTTTTTGTATGAAAACAACTGCAAGCTACTCTCATGATTTAATATGGTAAATGAAAACAGGAATCACTAGTTTGAACTAGGCACTAGTCTCGGGCCCCCTATAAACTGGTAAAAGAATCAGAATGGAGTACTACTGTTAAAGTTAATTTATTTACTGACCAAGCCTTCTAAGAAATCAAGTCTCACCATTCAATTACAGACAAATTTTACTAACAAGCAATGGTTTTTGCATTTGTATGTTGTGCTGTGCATGCATGTGTATATATGTATATGTATATATGTGTGTAGAGGTCAGAGGTTGACAATGGGTGTCTTCCTCAGTTACTTTCCACTCTAGTTTTTGAGGAAGAGTTTTGCATTGAACGTGAAGTTTACCAGTTTGGCTAGATTAGACTAGCCAGCAAACCCTGGAGATCCTCCTCCATTTCCACAGTGCTAGGATTACAGGTGAACAATGTCACACCCAACATGTTACAGGGTGCTAGGGATCTGAACTCAGGTCCTCATGCTTACGTAGCAAGCATTTTACCCACTGAATCATCTCCCCAACCCAATAGCCAGTTTTAATTGGCATAATAATGAAGTTCTCTCTGCCTTAATCCTTACACACAAAAAGGTAATCCAGTATCTCTGTTAACTGATGCTATATCCTCTTTTCCTGTCTTTTTGTTCTCACCTTACAAACAAAGCAATTTTTTCTTTTCTTTTCTTTTTTCTTCCTTCCTTCCTTCTTTCCTTCCTTTCTTTTTTTCTTTCTCCTTTCTTTTTCAGACAGTGTCTTGCTACATTTTCTGGCTAGTTTCTCACTCCTAGCATCAAGTGACCCTCACATCTCAGCTTTCCAGGTAGCTGTAAAAAGAGAACTGCTTTGCCATATGGTTGGCATACCTCCAAGTGACCAACCTGCTTTTCATTTTCATTTCTGCTCTCCTCTACATAGTCCAAGCTGGTCTAGCATACATGATTCTTTGCCTCAGTCTCCTTAGTGTTGGAATTATAGGTGTGCATCACCATGCCCATTTAGAAGCTCTCATTGAATATGATGGGATGAAATGCAGATCATAAAGTGTGTTGTGTTGAATCTTCATTCATAACTCAGGCCAACTAATCTCTATGAACTAAGTCACTATAATTTTGTCTTTTTATACACTAAGATCTTTTCCCAAATCATTGAAGTTCTCTTAGCTAAACATGACACTTATTTTAAGCTCTTTCTTACTTTATCCCAGTATTCAGCATTATTGGCTAAATCTTGGCTGTGAAACATTTTCATCCCTGGTATTTTACTGTAAGTAAGCTTTTATGGCTTTCAGAATATTTTTGGCTTCTTCCTTCCTCCTTTCCTTTCTTTTGAACACTGGTTCTTTTTAGGGCTCTGTGCTCAGACCTTCACTTTGCAGGGTCTATGCTTCTTGAAAGGCCTTCTCTATTTTAATGGCTTCAACTAAGACCTGCATACTGATACAACTCAGATCCACATTAATATCCCGGGGGTGTTTACTGGAATGTGGCTTTAACTTGCTCAAGACTAAAGACTCCAGTGAACCACACCATCTTGTGTGCTTGCCTACTCAGTGGACCAGTTTGTCCCAGACTTCAACTTGACATAAAGTCCAGCTGATGGTAGAGTCCATTTACAACTTCAATCTTCTGCTTTTGTCACTGTCTGAATTAGCAGCTGTCACTCTACCACTCTTTCAACAGGTCTGTCCTCATAAGACATACTCTTCACCTTTAGCAAATAATGATTTTCCTAAAGCACAGATGAGATCATGTCATTTCCAGTGAAAGATCTTCAATTTTCTTCATTGTCTTTAAGGAATAAATCCTTCCAATAGCATGGTAGAGAAGGTGTCTATGTCACTTTCCAAGCTCCTCTTTTGCTTAATTATGACACTCATTTCTTGGAGCCTTCATTCAAATTGCATTAAAATACTCTTAGGTCATGGGAAGGGTTAAGCCCTTTTCTACTGCTGAATCCTTGCAAATCCCATTACTGTTGTGTGGTGCATGTTGTCTGTCCCTTTCAAATTTTTGCCTTCCTAAGACCCAGTCTAGGCCTCAGCTCCTCAGACAAATGTCCCAGTTTGGTTCAGTTGTCTGTCTTGTGAGTTCATCTTAAATCCCATGTTTAGCATATAGTGCTATTTCATTATAGTGAGAAACTTTAATGTCTAATTTCTATGACTCAAAACACAATAACTGGTAGTGGTTAGTACTCAATAATTTGAAGAAGAATGAAGATGGTTTAAAAAAATCAACTGTTGTTGGGGCCAAGGAAAGAAGCACGATGTCCTGTTCCATTGTGTGGAGGTTTGAGAGAGCTACTTAGTCTGGTGATCTCAAGATCAGCTGTGAAGGTGATTTGTAGTTTTCCTTCTGGCAGGTATTGACAACAGAATTTTTCAAGTACACAATCTTAGCATTAGAGTGTGCTTTATAAATTAAGGCTTCATCTAGTCATACATATTTCAGATTTTACAATGTCAAATATGTAAGTATATCAATATTATTAAAAAGTCGATGGGGGCTGGAGGTATGGCTTAGCAGTTAAGGAGTTTGCCTGCAAAGCCAAAGGACCCAGGTTCAATTTCCCAGGACCCAAGTTAGCCAGATGCACAAGGGGGCTCATGAGTCTGGAGTTCGTTTGCAGTGGCTGGAAGCCCTGGTGTGCCCATTCTCTCTTTCTCTTTCTCTCCTCTTTCTCTGTCAAATAAATAAATAAATAAATAAAATATTTTTAAAAAGTAGATGGAAGGTATTCTGATATTACTCTTGAAGCAATATTGCTTATTCAAGTATTTCCAGTAGTGTAATGCACAAAAAAGTTGGTTCATTATAATTAATGTACCTTTTCCTGATATTCTTCTGGAGAATAACATTTTCCTGATTTATTGTTAACTGTTATTACTTGCTCTTTCTTTCCCCTCCTTCCTTCTCTCTCCATTTTTCTTTGTTTCTTTTTCTAACAGATCTAACCCAGAGCCCTGCACATACTGGGCAAATACACTCTCTCTATGACACATCCTCAGCCATTAAAAAGTTATTTTTTTATAAACCGGGTGTGGTGGCGCATGCCTTTAATCCCAGCACTCGGGAGGCAGAGGTAGGAGGATCACCGTGAGTTCAAGGCCACCCTGAGACTCCATAGTAATTCCAGGTCAGCCTGGGCTAGAGTGAGACCCTACCTCGAAAAATCAAAAAAAAAAAAAAAGTTATTTATTTGTGTGGGGGTGTATGTGCCACAGCATGCATGTGGCAGTCACAGAGGTGACAGGACAACTCAGAGGTGTCTGTTTCACCTTCTTTTGTGACAGAGACTCTTGCCAGTGTAAATGAACTTCCAGACTGCAAAGAAATATCAGACTAGCTGGCCTTCTAGCTAGCTTCATATTTTTTTGGCTCTACTTCTCATTGTCCTAGGTGCTTTGAGATTACAGATGCAGGTACTTGTTTGCATATAGCTTTATGTGGGTGTTGGGGAATTGAACCTGGGATGGCCAGCTTTGCAAGAAGCACCTTTAATTGCTGAGCCATCTGCTCAGCCCCATTTTTCAAATTTTTATTTTGAGATAAGATCTGAGTAGGTATTTGTCTAGATTGGCCTTCATCTTGTTATATAGCCAGGCTATGAGTTCAAGCATGTGCCATCATGCATGGTGATGTTGTTTTTCAAGTCATGTTGTATAAATTCTTAATTACCAAAGAGAAATGGAAATTCATACAATCATGCAATTTCCAAATCCAACGGAAGAAATTATTTTCCTTTCCTTTTCTGGAATTATTTATTAGTCACAACTGAGTTGTACTGGAGATTTTAATGTGATCTCCACCTTGTCCAAAGTAATGTCTAGAAAGTAAACAAGTTCATTCTACTTAACAGATGACAATGGGCTTAGCTTTTACCTCTGTTACTTGGAATTGTAAATAAAACAGCAAGTAACTTTGATAATATGCAATTTTTAAAAATATTTGTTTATTTATTTGCAAGGAAAAAGAGAAAGGAAGTGGGGGGAAGCATATCAGTTCCTCTAGCCACTGCAAACAAACTCCAGATGCATGAATCACTTTGTGCATTTGGCTTTACATGAGAATTGGGGAATAGAATTTGGGTTGTTATGTTTTGCAGACAAGCACTTTAACTGCTGAGCTATCTCTCCAGCCCTAATATGCAACTATTAAGGGCTAAAAGTATATTGTTGGGCACTAAAACTATGCATTTTCACAACTGTCAATTATTTGCTCCATGGAGATTGGTAAAAAATTCTTTTACTTCAAACCAATGAAAAAAATTTCAAATTTGCATATTTGATAAACTATATCTAATAATGCTTTAATCTAAAAATGACAAAAGAAATAAAATATAAACAACCAGCACAAATTCATTAATTCTTCTAAAATCTACCACTCAGGCCAGTGAGTGCCTACTTCCTGGTACCATCCAAACCTTCACCTGTGAATCCTTTCTACCCTTATTCCTGCCAAGTTGCTGCCAGTTATCCTGCCTGGAGCCTCCATATAGAAGTCTCTTACTTTTGCTGGGCGTTGCCTTTAACCCCAGCAATTGGGAGACAGAGGTAGGAGGATCGCCACAACTTTGAGGCCACCCTGAGACTACATAGTGAATTCCAGGTCAGCCTGGGGTAGAGTGAGACCCTACTTCGGAAAAGAAAAAAGGAAGTATCTCACTACAGTGGGCAGTTGTTAATGCACCTCCCTTTCCACCCCTGCCATGCATGAATAAATTCTGGGACAGAAACATCACATCTTCCATGAGGGTTGGATGATGTAATTACTGTTTTAAAGCTGTAATTTTGAAAATGCTTTAACTTATCCATGAAGTACTGCATGTGTGTGTGGTTTCGAAGATAAAAGTCAGCAATTCTTGTAGAACACGGAGGTAGACTTAAGGAAGAAACAAATGGAAGATGGCCAGGTGTGTCTGACCTCTCTTCAGTATAACCATTATTACTGGAAACATAATGGTAACTGGAAACACTGGCAATGTGGAGGATTCTGAGATGGTTCAGTTTGACTGCTGATTCTGAGATGGTTCAGTTTGACTGCTGACTGTTTTAATATTGTTTTTTATTTAATATTGTCTTTGCTGTCTTAATGCATGTGTACTTTGATTTGTGCTTATAAACTCCAAATGAGGTAATGCCCATGAATGCTCAAAATAGGGTTACAGGGCTGGAGGCTAAATTTTGTACTGGGTTTGAAAATGAGCCACCTGTTTCCTGTTTCTCTAAGTTGTTTTTCCTCTTTCAACAGCTGTTACTGTCCTGGACATTGAATGAGCCACAGTTTTCTTGTAGGTTTGAATTAAAAGCCTATTATGTCAGTGTGATAGTGATGAGCCCATGGGACTCCTAGCCCGGTTTGCTTTAATCTATACATTTCTCTCTTAATTCAGTACCCATTCCTCACATCATCTTTACTGTGCCTCAGGTTCTAAAATTATTCTCTCTAGACCAGCGAACTCTCCAGTATTTGTGGTCTTGTCTCCAACATTTTTCTCTAGTGTATTCTTTAAAGACAAAACCAGATCATTGCTTTTGTTTAGAATTTATTTTTAAAATTTTACTGTTTAATTTGTTTGCTTCTTTGTTTTCTTCACCCTCCATGTTCTTCATGTAGGAGGCAGACCCTTCCTCCTTTACAATATTACTTTCATACACTCATTCCTTCTCATTAAAATTCCATCTTTGAGGTTTGCCCTTGTCCTCTTATCTAATAATATCAGTCAACACTTATCAAATGTTTCTTTCTTTCTATATTTTCATGTGTGTTGTGGTGTATCTGTGTATGTACGTATGTATGAGTTTTAGTCAGTGTTCTCTAGAAGAACAAAACTGATAAAATGGATTAGTATTAAAAATGGAATTTGGGGCTGGAGGGATTGCTCAGTGGTTAAAGAATCTTTCTTGAAAGGCCTGATGGCCCAGGTTTGATTCTCCAGCACCTATGTAATGCCAGATGCACAAAGTGGCACATGCATCTGGAATTCATTGGCAGTAATAGGAGGCCCATCCTCTGTCTGTCTGTCTGTCTCTCAAATAAATTAAAAAAAGAATTTTAAGGGAATTTATTGGATTATCTTACAGCAGTCCAAAAACAGCTGTCAGCAGGACTGACAGTCAAAGAACCCAGCAGCCTCTGAGTGTATGAGGCTGGATGCCTCAGTGGTCTCAACCCAGCACTGAAGGCCTGGAAGGCTTCCTGAGTGCCACAGTCCACATGGTCTCTCATGGAGTCTATAGCTCACCAATTTGGCTAGATAAGCTAGCTAGAAAGCCTTGGGGATTCTCTTATCTCTGCCTTCCCAGCTGGCACTACAGGCAGGAACCATTATACCCAGCTTTTATATGGTTTCTGGGGATCCAAACTCAGTCTTTTTGATTGTTCAGTAAGCATTTTACCCACTAGGCCATCTCCCCACATCATTATTGAACATATCTATTGAGCCAGGCATTGTGTTGACCATTTTGAATAGACTTTCTCTGAAAACTCCTAGGAAGCCCATAAAGTAGGGAATATGTTTATTACATGTTTGTGATGTTTATGGAGGACCAGAAAGCTGTGCTCATTAATATAATGTGAGGGCTGGAGAGATGGCTTAGCGGTTAAGTGCTTGCCTGTGAAGCCTAAGGACCCTGGTTCGAGGCTCGGTTCCCCAGGACCCATGTTAGCCAGATGCACAAGGGGGCGCACGCGTCTGGAGTTCGTTTGCAGTGGCCGGAGGCCCTGGCGCGCCCATTCTGTCTCTCTCTATCTGCCTCTTTCTCTCTATGTCTGTCACTCTCAAATATAAATAAACAAAAAAATTTAAAATATAATGTGAATAGGAGAGTGACCAACTAGCTGGGTTTCTGTGAGGTAAATGTAAATAAAGAGCTTAATAACACAATTTGAGTATGTTGTTATCACTGTAGTACAGAAGGCTTTGTAAGGTCATGGGGTGTGGAGCTTAAACCATGGCACTGATTTGAGAACACATACTATTAGTCATTATGCATGGTCACATGATCTTATTTTGACATCTAATTCAAAAATTTTACCCTTGGCTCACAGCCTTGAAGGCAGCACTGCTTAAGTTGTGCTAGGCTGTTCCACAGTGCATCTGCTGCAATTTCCTCCTTCAGAGCTGTTCACCTCACTACCACTACCCTGCATTTCTCATACCTTGGAAACCTTGACACTGCTCTTCCATCTTGCACTGTAGCCTAGTGCTACTTTGCTTCAACTATCATCCTCCCAGATGCTCACTTCATTAGTGCCGCCAGAGGTTGTGATCTGCCAACTACAGCCCTTCCCTTCTTTAAAAAAATTTTTTTTTAATTTTTTCATTAATTAGTTTTGTATTCAGCAAATACAGTTAGTTTGGTTCCATTATTAGACTCATCCGTGACCTACCCCCTCTCATTGGCCCCTCCTTGTTGAGGTATACGGGTCATGCATTGTGGAGTAAGCCCACAGTTATGGGTAAGATAAATGTCGCTGCATATCATGACCCAACCTGTGGCTCTGACAAGCTTTCCGCCCCCTCTTCTGCAAAATTTCCCTGAGCCATGTTGGGTTCATTATTGGTCTGCTTCAGTGATGAGGTGTTGGGGGACCTCTGGGTCTCTGGCTCTCTGATTTGGTAGGATTTGGGTTTTCTCTGTGTTGATCTCCTTCACCCTTGTGCTGCTATCCGGTTCATCAGGAAAGAAGCACCCTTGCTTGTTTTACCAATTTTTCTTAGTTTCAGCTGGGGCACTTTTGAGGTATGATGGGCTGACTCTCTCCTTGGGATCTACATCTATCTGAAAAAGAGAAGCAGATTCTCCAACGGAGAGTAAGTTAGCACCAGGACAAATGAGATAACCCTTACTTTTTTATAGAGAATTTAATTAGGTATAGGCCCTCTTGTAGCCCATGATTGATGGTATCTTAATATTGGAGTGTGGGCTTATGTTTGGATATGGTTCTGACTTGTTTCCTAGCTCCAGCTATGGGTCCCATGCCACTGAGGGGATCAGTTAGCCAAATCAAGAGCAGTTGGTTCTCCACCATGGCTGTGAGCCACTATTGCACTTATGTGGGCATCACAACAGGTTATTTGCTGCTAAGTAGGTTAGAGCATGAGTTACTTGGACAGATATTGGTCATTTTCCCCCAGTCGCCCATGTAGCACCTTCTGGCACTAGATGTGCTGATGGTCTGGGGACTGCCTCTCTTCCAGCTTCCAGCCATGCCATTCCATTTTACATGTCAACCACATAAGGTGTCTTCAGCAGTAGGGTCTTACCACTAACCTTTGGTGGGTCATCAAGTACTTGGACAGAAATCTGTCTTTCTTTAGGAAACCTTGTAGGTCTCGCTGATCAAAAGCTCATTGTGGATGATAGCCACATGATGGTACTTGGAGTTACAGGTCAGTGCCCACTAAAAAAGGAGGAAAAAGATAACTAATATACAAGAGTTAGAGAGAGGAGAGAAAAGAGAGAGAGAGAGAGAGAGAGAGAGAGAAAGAAGCTGTAGAAGATTAAGGTTAGTCTTGATCTTACCCTCTCCAGCGTCTTGTGGGTCAGGTCTTCCCTGTAAGGGCCTGGTGAAGGCTCAGCCATTTGGTCTGCCTTTTAGGAAGTAGAATTTTATGGTACCATTGCCGTTTGAGTCTAGATTCGTGTTTCCCACTACTCTGTTGCCCTCCCCTCCCTCACCACCCATCCCAATATCTAGTACATGAGATGCTTGCTGGGTATGTAAGGTATCTTGGGTAGATTCAGGTTAGGTGCTGTAGATGAGTGAGACTATGTGGTGATGTTTTTTTCTGTGATTGGGTAAGTTCACTGAGAATGATCTGTTCCAGGTTCAACCATTTTTCCTCAAATTTCATTGTGTCATTTTTTCTTACTGCTGTATAGAATTCCATTGTGTAGATATACCACATCTTAGTTATCCATTCTTCTAGTGATGGACACCTGGGTTTATTCCAGCTCCTAGCTATTACAAATTGAGCTGCTACAAACATGGTTGAGCAAATCTCTCTGGCCTGTGGTTTGAAGGTTTTGGGGTAGATGCCCAGTAAGGGAATAACTGGGTCTGTTGGTATCTCTACAGTCGGCTTTAGCAGGAGTCTCCATATTGCTTTCCAAGGTGGTTGTACCATCTTACATTCCCACCAACAGTGGATGAGTGTTCCTACTTCTTCACAACCTCGCCAGCATTTATTTTCATTGGATATTTTGATGTTTGCTATCCTTACTGGGGTAAGGTGGAATCTCATAGTTGTTTCAATTTGCATTTCCCTGATGATTAGGGATGATGAACATTTTCTTAGGTGTGTGTTTGCCATTTGCATTTCTTCCTCTGTGAATTGCCTGTTCAGCTCTTTGCCCCATTTTGTGACTGTGGTGTTTGACTTTTTACCGCTTAGAGTTTTGAGTTCTTTGTAGAGTCTAGAGATTAGGCCTCTGTCAGCTGGAGAACCTGCAAATATGTTCTTCCATTCTGTGGGTAATCTATAGGCTTTGCTTATTGTATACTTGTGTGTAAAGAAACTCTTCAGCTTCATGTGATCCCGTTGGTTGAGTGACTGTTTAAGATCGTGAGATACTGGGGTTTTGTTCAGGAAGTCTTTTTCCATTCCTATATCTTGGAAAGTACTTCCAAAATTTTCTTATTGTAGTATTAGAGTTTTTGGTCTTATACTGAGGTCTTTGAATCATTTGGACTTGAGTGTAGTGCATGGCGAAATGTGTGGGTCAAGTTTCAGTTTCCTAATATGGTTATCTAGTTTGTCCACCACCATTTGTTGAAGATGCTGTCTTTTTTTTAGCCCATATTGTTCAGGCCTTTATTGAATATCAAGTAGCTATAGTTGCTTGACCCAAAGTCTGGGTCCTCAAGTCTATTCCATTGGTCTATACTCCTGTTTTTATTCGAGTGCCATGCTGTTTTTATTACTATGGCTTTGTAATATAGCTTCAGATCAGGTATGGTGATGCCTCCAGAGGTATTTCTTTTACTGAGGATATGTTTGGATATGCGAGGCCTTCTCCCTTTCCGTATGAAATTTGAGATCATTTTTTCTATCTTGTGAAGAACACTATAGGGATTTTAATTGGAATTGTATTAAATCTGTTAATTGCCTTTGGTAGGATTGTCATCTTCACTATGTTAATTCTGCCTATCCAGGACCATGGGATGTCTTTCCATTTTCTCAAGTCCTCCTCAATTTCTTTCTTGAGTGCTTTTATGTTTTCGTTGTATAGATCTTTCACTTCCTTGGTTAATGTTATTCCAAGGTATTTAATTTTTTTTTTGTTGCTATTGAAAATGGGACTATGTCCCTCGTTTCTTTCTCTGTATCTTTGTCATTTGCATATAGAAAGGCTACTGATTTTTGTGCAATTATTTTGTATTCTGCTACTTTGCTATAGGAGTTAATCACCTTCAGGAGTTTTGGGATGGAGTCTTTCAGGTCTCTTACATATACAATCATGTCATCAGCGAATAGAGCTAACTTAACTTTTTCCTTTCCAAATTGTATCTCTTTTATTTCCTTCTCCTGTCTTATTGCTTGAGCTAGGACTTCCAGTACTATATTGAAAAGCAGAGGTGAGAGTGGACAACCCTGTCTTGTTCCTGATCTTAATGGGAATTCCTCCAGTCTCTCTCCATTAAGTATTATTTGGGCCTTTGGAGTTTTGTATATTGCCTTTATTATGTTAAGATATGAACCAACCATGCCAATTCTCTGCAATGTTTTGATTATGCAGTAATGTTGTATCTTGTCAAAGGCCTTTTCTGCATCTATCGAAATGATCATGTGGTTTTTATGTTTAACCTTTTTATGTGGTGTATTACATTGACAGATTTCCATATGTTGAACCACCCCTGTGTTCCTGGGATGAATCCCACTTGGTCAAGGTGGGTAATGCTTTTGATGTGTTGTTGGATTTGGTTTGCAAATATTTTGTTCAGGATCTTTGCATCCAAGTTCATCAGGGAAATAGGTCAGTAGTTTTCTTGTCTTGTGGCATCTCTGCCTGGTTTTTGAATTAGGGTGATACTAGCTTCATAACAGGAGTTGGGTAGCTTTCCCTCTTTTGCAATTGTGTGGCACAGTTTGAGGAAGAGTAGTTTGAGTTCTTCCATGAAGGTTTGATAGAATTCAGATGAGAAGCCATCTGGTCCTGGACTCTTCTTTTTGGGGAGGATTTTTGTTACTTTTTCAGTCTCCATGAGTGTGATGTGTTCATTGAGGTGATTAATCTGCTCTGAGTTTAGCTTTGATAGATGGTATGCATCCAGGAATTTATCCGTCTCCTCCACATTATCCACTTTTGTGGAGTAGAGGTTTTTGAAATAAGTCCCAATGATTCTCCCAATTTCACTTATGTCTGTTGTGATCTCTCCTTTTTGATTTTGAATTTTGTTAATTTGAAACTCCTCTTTTTTGTGTGTGATCAAATTGGCCAGGGGTTTGTCAATCTTGTTTATTTTATTTTATTCTTTGTAATTTTTTTGTTTGATTATTCTTATTTATTGGTGAGTGACAGACTGAGAGAGTAAGACACAGAGAGACAGAGAGAGAGAATGGGCATGCCAGGGCTTCCAGCCACTGCAAACAAGCTCCAGACATGCGCACGCCCTTGTGCATCTGGCTAACGTGGGTCCTGGAGAATCAAGCCTTGAACCGTGGTCCTTAGGCTTCACAATCAAGTACTTAACCACTAAGCTATCTCTCCAGCCCCAATCTTGTTTATTTTTTCAAAGAACCAGCTCCTTGTTTTGTCAATTGTCTTAATTTTTTCTTGGTTTCCAATTCGTTAATTTCTGCTCTGATTTGAATTATTTCTTTCCTTCTGGAGCTCTTTGGGTTGGATTTTTCTTGCTTTTCCAGTGCCTTTAGGTGGATGGTTAGATTATTTATTTGGGATCTCTGTGTCTTTTTTATGAAGGCATTGAGTGCTATGAATTTTCCCCTGACGATTGCCTTCATTGTGTCCCATAAGTTTTGGTACAATGTGTTCTCATTTTCATTCAATTCTAGAAATTTTGCCCTTTCATTTTTTATTTCATCCACTATCCATATATTCTTTAAAGTGTGCTGTTCAGTTTCCAGGTGTCCTTGGGGTTCTTGGTGGGTCTTTTGTTGTTGATATCTAGCAATATAACATTGTGATCTGATATCATGCAGGGAATTATGTCAATCTTCCTAAATATGTGGAGGCAGTCTTTTCGACCCAGTATATGGTCTGTTTTAGAGAATGTTCCATGGGCTGCTGAGAAGAATGTGTAGTCTGTGGATTTGGGATGCAAAGTTCTGTAGATGTCCAGTAGGTCTAAGTGATATACAGATTTGTTGAGCTCTCTTACTTCCCTATTGAGTTTCTGTTTGGATGATCTGTCTGTTACTGATAATGGTGTATTGAAGTCCCCAGCTATGATGGTGTTGGAGGTTATTTCTGTTTTACTGTCAAGTAGGTTTTGTTTTATGAACTGTGGTGTCCCTGTGTTTGGTGCATACAGATTTATGATTGTAATGTCCTCCTGATGGATCATTTTCTTAACAAGAAGTAAGTGGTCTTTGTCTTTTTTGATTATTTTTTGTTTGAAGTGTATTTTATCTGATATTAATATAGCTACAGCTGCTTGTTTCTTATTCCCGTTACTTGGAATATTGTTTTCCACCCTTTCAACTTGAGGAGGTGTCTGTCTTTAGTGGTGAATTGGGTTTCTTGAAGGCAACAGATTGAGGGGTCTAATTTTTTGATCCATCCTTTTAGCTTGTGTCTCTTGATGGGTGAATTAAGGCCATTAATATTTAGGGTAATCACTGTGAGATTTGATTTGATCCCTGCCATATTGTGATGGTAGATGTGGGTTGGTGTTTTCATGGACGTTGAAGTTTTTTGTGCCTACTCTGAGTTTGGTTGTTGTGATCTGTTTCTTGTAGGCATTTGAGTTTGATTATTTGTTTCTTCTCTGTGCAGAATTTCCTAAAATACTCTCTGTAGGTTTGGTTATGTGTTCATATAATTGTAAAGCTGAGTTTTGTCATGGAATGTTTTTCTTTCACCATCTATTATGAGGGATACTTTTGCTGGGTAGAGTAGTTTGGGTTTGAAGCCATAGGTTCTTAGACTTTGCAGTGTTTCATTCCAGGCCCTTCTGGCTTTCAGGGTTTCCATTGGGAAGTCTGAAGTAGTGGTGTGTGTTTTTCCCTAGCTGCTTTTAGGATTTTCTCTTTGGTGTCAATGTGTAGAGTCTTAATGTCAATATGTCTTGGAGAGTTTCTCCTTTGGTCCATTCTGTTTGGTGTTCTGTTGGCTTCTTGTATCTTGATGAGCCTTTCTTTTAAGAGACTGGGGAAGTTTTCTTCAATTATATTGTTAAATAAGTTCTCCATGCCTTTGGTCTGAATTTCTTCTCCTTCTGTTATTCCAATGATCCTGATAGTAGGACGTTTAAGTGTATCCCACAATTCCCTCATATTCTGTTCACAGGAACTTTTGAACTTACTGAAATTTTTGAACCCTCAAACTGTTTCTTCCATCGTGTTTTCCAGATCAGAGTTTCTATCCTCCACATGGCTGACTCTATTCTTGAGAGCTTCTAGAGAGTTTTGGACTTGTTCAGTTAAGTTTGCATTTTCTCCTACTTTTCTGTGTATAATTTCCATCCCTCTGTCAAGCTCCCTTTTCACATCATTTTCTGATTTTCTTGATGATTCTTGGAATTCAGCCTTGCATTTCTTTATGTCTTAATTTAGCATGGCCAGCTGATTTTTGAGGTCTTTTTTTCACTCTCCCTCAATTCTCTCAACTCTTTTTGAACTCCTTCCATATTCTTATCTATTAGGTCTATTTTAGTGATGGCAGCATCCACACGATTATCGGTCCTTTTTTGCTTTTCTGCAAGTTCTACCAGCAGGTTGGTCAGGTTTGCATTGCTCATAGCTTCATTTTGGTGTTCTGATCCTAATGACTCTTCTATGTTTTGATTTGATGTGTTTATTGTAGGACTTGGTGATCTAACTGGATTTTCTTGCATTTGATTTTTCATGTTATTTCTTTTGCACTGTGGTCTGCCTGTGACAGTGTATGGGCCTGTCGGTGGGTGGATCAGCCTGGGCTCAAGCACAATGGGAATCTGAGGCAGCCTGGGGAAGTTTCCAAGCAGCCTGAGATTTGGCTCTCACTTGCCAAAGCCACCTGACCTACTGCCTGGCCGGGGTGCCAAAGGTACCTGATCTCTCAAGTGGTAATGCACCAAAGCTGCCTGCGTTTGAGCTAGGAGGGACACTGAGGCATAAAGCACTGAAGCAGCCCATGCTCTGGCATGGGAACACTGGGACCCGGAAGCAGTCTGCGCTCCCCCGCCACAGGACAATTGCAGAAGGCCGGCATGACAGACAGGTAGGGTATGGCACCTGAGGTGGCACAAGCGACAGACACAGTGTGCGCTTGCTTGGCAGTTGCTGTGGGCCTGGACTCACTGAACCTGTGTCGGCAGGAGCAGTAAGTGAGTGAGTGGGCGGAGCAGTCTAAGCCTCCACATGCAGGGATTGATCAGCGTCGGGGGTGCCCTGGATATGGCAGCTACTTGGGGGGAATGGGTGGGCTACCCACCCGCCTGCGAGGGAATCAGAAATTCCCTGTTATTGCCAGAACTCGCTGAATGCGTGGTGGCCGGAGCAGTAACTTGGCCAGTAGGACGAGCAGTCTAAGCTTCCGCATGCAGGGATCGATTGGCACACGGTGGCACTGTGGATATGTCGGCTACTTGGGGGGAGGGGTGGGCTACCCGCCTGCGATGGCAGCAGCCCTTCCCTGATTTTCCCTCCTCTGTGCCCTCCCACTGGCAATCTGTTGGAGATTGATCTCCCCTAAAAGACTCAGTGAATCCTTAATGTCTTGCCTTTCTTTCCCTGGGATTTGCAGTGTAGCTAGACAGTCGCCATCTTGGCCTGAAGTCTCTGCACTTCCCTTCTTGACACCATGGTATTTCTGTTCACGTCATAATCCTGCTCGTGTAGACATTCTCAGCTTTTTTTTTTTAAACTTTTTTGTTATTTTATTTATTTATTTATTTGAGAGCGAGAGACAGAGAGAGAAAGAGGCAGATAGAGAGAGGGAGAGAGAATGGGCACGCCAGGGCCTCCAGCCACTGCAAACGAACTCCAGATGTGTGCGCCCCCTTGTGCATCTGGCTAACGTGGGTCCTGGGGAGTTGAGCCTCGAACCGAGGTCCTTAGGCTTCACAGGCAAGTGCTTAACCGCTAAGCCATCTCTCCAGCCCGACATTCTCAGCTTTTATTTGCTCTGGAACATTCACTTGCCTCAGCAGAACATCAGTGCTGGTATAATAGCCTACTTACCTTCTCTTGCCTCAACAATTACCTATGGCTAGAGAAACATCTATACCCAGACTGCCTGATTGTTATATTTAATGATTTCATCATCCTATTTAAGTTCTTGACACTTCCTGACAGTGTTTCCCTCATAAACTTTACCTCAAAAGAGCTGTTTTATACTTTCTACTTCCTGCTTTCCCATTTGATGCATTTCAGCCTATCACCTTGTTGAGAAAATGGAAGTGCAGTCATGCCATGGGAGCTCCAACTTTCCATTGTTGGGCTGGCAACACCACCTCAACTTTTCCCCACCTCCCCTTGTTTCCCAATGTTGCAGAGGAAGTGCTCCTCTTGTCAGATTAGCCTTGCTTCCTGGTAGTGAGAGGAAGTAGTGTCCTTCTTGTGAAAGCTGTGCTGTTGCCTTTGCTGTGGATGTGTGCTCCTATTGCCTGCAAGGACATTTCTGTGTGTCTAGCACTTTCTTTTGATGGGATCCTTTCCTTAGCATTGGGCAGTGTTTCAGAATGGTCTGTCTTGAAATACTCTTGCAGCTGGGGACACCCTTCGAATTCCAGGAACCTTGGGTCTGAAGTGGCCAGCTTTCTGCCATTTTTCCTCCACTTCCTTATTCCACATTCACTTTGTCCCTACCTCATCAATCCAGTCCCATTTGGCATCGCCCCCACTATTCCACTGAAATGGCTTTTGCTAAGGTCACCAGTAAGATGTGCTGTCAATGCCAAAAGATGCTATTCAGTGTTTAGTGCTAGGGCTCACCTTTTCATTCAGAATCACATCTCTTTAAAGATATCCTCTCACTCAGTCTCCCTTCCCCATGGTAGCATTGTGCCATCGCTGTTTAATTTTTTGCATAGCACCTATTATATAATTTTCATCTTGTTTCTTTGTTCATTTATTCACTGTTTCTCATGCCTTTGCCTACAGCCCTGACTGGAAACACTGCAGACACCCAGTAAGTACCTGCTGAGTGACAGATACAATGCTGTGTTCAGATCCATCTCTTTCCTCAGGCAACTTGGCTTTTAGTAACAGGATGAAGCTTGTCTGTCTATCTTTCCCCAATATCAGTTTGCACCTGCAAAGCTCCCTCCTCCCCCAGTCAAGGAGACTTCCTGGTGGGCTTCCTTATTCTTTGACAGTTTGACAGGTCCAAATCCCATGTAGGGCCAGCCTCATTTTGGATCTGGACTTCTTCTCTTCCTCTTTTCTTTTCAACATACCTACATCATGCCAATTAAAAAATTCTAGTCTTTTCTATATGAGCCTGTGTTAGAAACCTTTTTCCTAAGCACTAACTACAGGTTTCTGGCTTGCTGGAGGTTGGTCAGCATCTTTGTTACCAATTTAAGTACTAGCTATACCTAGTCTGCAAAGCAGCCTTGCTTTGTGGTTGGCTCAGCTACAGAACTTGTCTCTCATCTTCTAAAATCTTAAGTATCTGGGTCAAAGTTATTCATAGACTTGAATTTTGTTATCTAGTCACTAAACTATTTATCCTGTCAAGCACACTGACAGTGATGATTAGACAGAGTGTGTCTATGAGAAGTCCAACCTGTGTATTTTTCTGGGGTTCTATTTATATAAGTCTGTCTGACAAGGAAAAGCAGCAATGGGCCAAAAAGAACATGTAATTTAGAAATTCACTAGTCAGGTATGGTGGTGCATGCTTTTAGTCTCAGAATTTGGGAGGCAGAGTTAGGATGATTGCTGTGGGTTCTCAGCCACCCTGAGATTTCATAGTGAATTCCAGATCAGCCTGTGCTAGTGTAAAACCCCACCTTAAAAAACAACAAAAACATGATCCTACACTCTCCAGTGCCTTGTGGTTCAGGTGTTCCCTGTAAGGGCCTGGTGAAGGATCAGCCATTTAGTCTCTTTTTAGTAAGTAGAATTTTATGGTACCATTGCCATTTGGGTTTAGATTTGTGTTTCCCACCCCTTTGACGCCCTCCCCTCCCTCTCCTTCCATCCTGGTGTCTAGTCCACGAGATGCTTGCTGGATATGTAAGGTATCTTGGGTAGATTCAGGTTAAGTGCTGTAGATGAGTGAGACTATGTGGCGATTTTTTTTTTTTTTTTCTGTGATTGGGTAAGTTTCACTGAGAATGATCTGTTCCAGGTTCAACCATTTTTCCTCAAATTTCATTGTGTCATTTTTTTCTTACTGCTGTATAGAATTCCATTGTGTAGCTATACCACATCTTAGTTATCCATTCTTCTAGTGATGGACATCTGAGATGATTCCAGCTCTTAGCTATTACGAATTGAGGTGCTACAAACATGGTTGTGCAAATCTCTCTAGCCTGTCGTTTGAAGGTTTTAGGGTAGATGCCCAGTAAGGGAATAACTGGGTCTGTTGGTATCTCTATACTCAGCTTTCTCAGAAGTCCCCATATAGCTTTCCAAAGAGGTTGTACCATGTTACATTCCCACCAACAGTGGATGAGTGTTCCTACTTCTCCACATCCTCGCCAGAATTTATTTTTATTTGATTTTTTTGATGTTTGCTATCCTTATTGGGGTAAGGTGGAGTCCCATAGTTGTTTTAATTTGCATTTCTGTGATGATTAGGGATGATGAACATTTTCTTAAGTGTGTGTTTGCCATTTGTATTTCTTCCTCTGTGAACTGCCTGTTCAGCTCTTTGCCCCATTTTGTGAGTGGGGTGTTTGACTTCTTACTGTTTAGATTTTTGAGTTCTTTGTAGATTCTAGAGATTAGGCCTCTATCAGTTGGATAACCCACAAATATTTTCTCCCATTCTGTGGGTAATCTATTGGCTTTGCTTATTGTATGCTTGTCTGTAAAGAAACTCTTCAGCTTCATGTGATCCTTTTGGTTGAGTGACGGTTTAAGTTCATGAGCTACTGGGGCATTGTTCAGGAAGTCTTTTTCCATTCCTATATCATGGAAAGTACTTCCTAAATTTTCTTCCAATAGTATTCGAGTCTCTGGTCTTATATTGAGGTCTTTGATCCATTTGGACTTCAGTGTAGTGCATGGTGAAGTGTGTGGGTCAAGTTTCAGTTTCCTGCATATGGTTATCCAGTTTGTCCAGCACAGTTTGTTACTTATCTTTTTCCTCATTTTCTTAGTGGGCACTGACCTGTAACTCCCAGATCCAGCATGGGGCTATCATCCACAATGAGCTTTCGATCAGAGAGACCTACAAGGTTTCCTAAAAGACAGACAGATTTCTGTCAGAGTACTTGATGACCCACCAAAGGTTAGTGGTAAGACCCTACTGCTGAAGACACCTTATGTGGTTGACATGCAAAATAGAATGGCATGGCTGGAAGTTGGAAGAGAGTCAGTCCCCAGACAGTCAGCGCGTCTAGTGTCAGAAGGTGCTACATGGGCGACTGGGGGAAAATGACCAATATCTGTCCAAGCAACTCATGGTCTAACCTACTTAGGAGCAAATAACCTATTGTGATGTCCACACAAGTGCAATAGTGGCACACAGCCATGGTGGGGAACCAACTGCTCTTAATTTGGGTAACTGATCCCTTCAGTGGTACGGGACCCATAGCTGGAGGTGGGAAACAAGTCAGAACATATCCAAATGTAAGCCCACTCACCAATATCAAGCTACCATAAATCATGGGCTATAAGAGAGCCTACACCTATTAAATTCTCCATAAAAAAAAGTAAGGGTCATCTCATTTGTCCTGTTGCTAACTTACTCTCCATTGGAGAATCTGCTTCTGTTTTTAAGATAGATGTAGATCCTAAGGAGAGAGCCACCCCATCATACCTCCAAAGGGCCCCGGCTGAAACGAAGAACAATTGGTGAAACAAGCAAGGGTGCTGTTTTCCTGATGAGCCAGATACCAGCACAAGGGAGAAGGAGAGCAATATAGAGAAAAATAATCAAGTCCTTCCAAATCAGAGAACCAGAGCCTCAGAGGCCCCCTACACCTCATCACTGAAGCAAACCCAAAATGAACCCAACATGGCTCAGGGTAATTTTGTGGAAGAGGGGACGGAAAGAATGTCAGAGCCACATGTTGGGTCATGATATGCAGAGGGTAATTTTGTGGAAGAGGGGACGGAAAGAATGTCAGAGCCACATGTTGGGTCATGATATGCAGAGACATTTATCTTACACATAACTGTGGGCTAACTCAATAATGCATGACCCATATACCTCAATAAGGAGGGGCCAAGGGGAGGTGGTAGGTCATGGATAATATGGTACCAAACTGACTGTATTTGCTGAATACAAAACTAACTAATACATAAAAAAAGAAAAAGAAAAAAAAATGTGCAGGACCCCTCTCCTTTGAACTCTGGGTTTAAGTTTGTGTAAAAAAAAAAAGAAATCATAATAAAAAGGATACTTTGTTTTTCAAAGTAAAAAAACCAAATACAAATAAACAAAGAACAACAACAACAAAAAAAGCAAACCAAACCAAACAAAAAAAACCACAAACAAACAAACAAACAAACAAACAAAACAAAAACATAAACCAATGGAGCAGGATTGGAGACCCCGCTCTTAGGTTAAGTAGCTGCAGCTACTTGATCTTTGACAACAGTGCCAGTAATGTAGACTGGAGAAAAGATGGCAGGTTCGTCAAATGGTATTGGACAAACTGGATGACCTTATGTAGAAAAATGAAATTAGACCCACTCATTTCACCATACACAATAATCAAGTCCAAATGGATTAAAGACCTCAAAATAAGACCTGAACTCTTCAACTACTGGAAGAAAAAATAGGAGGCACTCTCCATAATATAGGATTGGAGAAATATTTCATTAAGAAAACCCAATAGCCAAGGAAATTAATCAAGCACTCAACCAATGTGATCCCATGAAGCTAAAAAGCTTTTGCTCAGACAAACATACCATAAGTAGAGCCAACAGATTGCCCACTGAATGGGAGACAGTCTTCGCCAGCTACACCACTGACAGAAGCCTAATATCTAGAATCCACAAAGAACTCAAAAAACTAAACAATAAAAAACCCATACAACCCACTCCAAAAGTGGGGCAGCGAACTGAATAGGAGTTCTCAGAGGAAGAATTACAAATGGCTAATACACACTTAAGAAAATGTTCAACATCCCTAACCATTATGGCAATGCAAATAATATAACTAGGAGATTCTACCTTACCCTAATAAGGGTAGCAAACATTACAAAATCAAATGAAAACAAATGTTGGTGAGAGAGAGAGGGAGAGAAAAAGAGAGAGGAAGAGAGAGAGAGAGAGAGAGAGAGAGAGAGAGAGAGAGAGAGAGAGAGAGAATAGATGTATCAGGGCCTCCAGCCACTGAAAATGAACTCCAGATGCATATATCACCTTATGTATCTGGCTTAAATGGGTAGTGGGGAATCAAACCTTGATCCTTAGGCTTTGCAGGCAGGTGACTTAGCCATTAAATCATCTCTCTAGCCCCCATACCTGGACTTTAAAAACATTTTTTTGTTTATTTTTATTTATTTATTTGAGAGCAACAGAGAGAAGGAGGGAGGGAGAGAGAGAGAGAGACAGAGAGAGAGAGAGAGAGAGAGAGAGAGAGAGAGAGAGAATGGGCGCGCCAGGGCTTCCAGCCACTGAAAACGAACTCCAGAAGCGTGCGCCCCCTTGTGCATCTGGCTAACGTGGGTCCTGGGGAATTGAGCCTCGAACCGGGGTCCTTAGCCTTCACAGGCAAGTGCTTAACCGCTAAGCCATCTCTCCAGCCCCATACCTGGACTTTTTAAACCTGAATTCTGGGGGGAGAACTCAGGTCTTTATGTTTCCAACTGAGCTATCTCCCCAGCCCTGAAAAGATCAAATGTTTAAGTGAAATATTTGATAAAAGCATAAATTTATGATCTTAACTTTAAAAGAAGCATATACATATAAAATATTACAGTCTTTCTCAAAGATATTTATTTTGTAGGGTTGAAGTGAAGCAGGATGACCCATACCATTTGAATATGCTTCAATATCCACCCTGAGAAAGCAGAAGTAAACTGTATGTAGTACTCAAGGATCTTTAGGGATGGAGACATGAAGGAGAATTTTCTCAGTCTTTCCTCATGGGCAATATCAAGTTCTGTTTTGGCTACTTTTGATGAGCACTTTTATGTGCTCACTGAGGCTACTAATCCTGCATGAATGGCATGAGGAGAGATGGCCTTCTGTCATCTGGCTCCTGGCAGAGCTTGGTACTCTGGGGTATGAGTCTACACAGAACAGTTTTCACTGTACTGTGACTGCTTGTCTCCACTATATAATATGCTCATTTTCTCTAGGTGGATGAAGATCTGGAGAAGTGCAGAGCTTCTGGATGGACATGGGGAGTCCTCAGTCTATAAGCAAGCACCTTTTTTACTGGAGGAAGAAATTAGTATTGGTTTGGGGAGCCAAATTAATGCTTTTCCTGTGTTGTCTCTGTCATGTGATTTTTAGGCAAATGGAGGGAAGAGTGGTAATTACTAGCATCACTGTGTGCACACACACGTGTGTGTGTGTGTGTGTGTGTGTGTGTGTGTGTGTGTGTGATCTCATGGATGCATTCAGAGGTATAATTATGTAGCTTGTTCCAGGATAAAAGGGCTTGTCTAGTATGGGTGAGGAGTGTGCACCATGACCACATTGAATAGGGCAGACAAAGGCAGGCTATTTTGTTTCTCATGTTGGGGGCTATGATGGATTCATTTGAGCCTTCCACTATCTTCACTGTATAGTGTGCTTTCAAAAATCAGGCAATACCTGGAGCCTTGTGGACCCAGTGCTATCCCTATGAGGTTCAGAATAAATGGAAGAGTCAGATCATATGTAAGTATGTGTGTGGGTTACACTCTAGCCAACAGGTCTCAAATAGGAAAACTACTCAGTTCTAGTCTAATATCCTTTTTAGACATTCATGAAGGCAAAAATATTGGCAACACACTCAGTTTGCAGAAAGTTCCTTCTGTTTTCCAATGAAGGAAAGCACAGCACTTCTGGTGCTTTGAGCTCAGCTTTGAAGCTTCCCTCATTTTGGCTGTCCACAGAGGAGCCTATTTTCTTTTTACAGAACACAAATGTGTTCTTAAAGCCAAGTTTCCTTTTTTTTCCTTTAGTATTTCTAGAACAAAAAAAGTAAAACAGTTACTACAAGATTCATAGCAAAAGGCACACCACTATTTGGAGTAAATAAAGGAGCCTTTATGACAACATCACAATGCATATACAGTGGTCTTTAGATGAATCAGATTGTATGCTTGCAAAGCACAATTGATGTTCTTTGATGAGATGATGGCTTGGTCCCTTCAATATACTAAATGGTCTCGTGCCAGCCTGTCACGGGTAATGATTAAATCAGGAATGATACCAACAGAGAAGTAAAAATAATCCATAGTTGAATCCCGGCATGAACTCAAATTCAGGAATTATTTATAACCTTAGAATTCACAAGGAATTGCCAGGGAGCACATACAAATGATTTGTCTCAGCATCTAATAGAAACTTTGTTTTTCACTGGCTTAGGTAAGTGGTAATTCTTAGGTGGAATTGTGTATCTCTGTTAGGAAGATTATGATAATTTGCCTAGTCTCAGAAATTGTACGAATAGAAAAGGAACACAGCTTATAAATCGAGGCCCACCTTTTCCTCTTTCACTTTTTCTTAGCATGTATTTTTTAAAAGAGTACTATTTCAGAAAGCAAAGTGGGTACAATTTATGTATAGAGTGTGTTACAGAAAAATCTCTCTTTTTGAGTTTACAGTTCCTCTAGGAAGGAATGCAAAATTCGTCTAGCTATTGAAAAGCATTGGGGTGTGATGTCAGAGCTTAAATAGTGTCCTATTTTTAGTGAGGGGGGTAGGTATGTTCCCTCATGCACCACAGTGAAAACAAATATATAAATATTTACATGACATTGGCTTGTGTTGCTAATGTTTTTTTTGGGGGGGGGTCAGGGTTATGAAGAAAAAAATACTACAAATCACATACTCTAATAAAAATCATATTCCTCTATTTAATTTCAAGTAAAACTTTTGTTTCAGAGACATATTCAAATGGAGAAAAGGACAAAATATGTTTTATGTTCACATTCATCTTTCAAATAGCCTCTTAGCACTGTTAACTTACAACTGGACAATTACTTGGCACATAGCCCATGCAGACACCAGCCTTGATAGAACTCAAGAGTTCCTCCTAGAAGGTGAAGTGTTCTTGGACAATTCAAAGGGGACTTTGATACCAGCCCACTTTTGCTTCATTTCCCATGCATGGCAACCTTCATGTCACCCATTTCCATGTGCTATGAGTGGTTTTGCTTGTTTCCTGTTCTGCTTCTACAATTGTCCCTTCCCTGAAACTCAAGATTAGTACAGCAGATGGAAGTACTCCATACACATGGAATTCCAGTCTCCTCAGGACATATATTTGGTTACTTAGTTTAGAGGGTATTCACATGGCATTAGCCATAACCTTCATTACATTCACAATTCTTCCAACATCATAAGCTCCACAGAAAATAAAGTCTTCATTTAGCTCAGTTTTCTCTTTTTGCTGAAACACACACTCTCTCTCTCTCTCTCTCTCTCTCTCTCTCTCTCTGAAATAGATTATAGATAATGAAGAATATTATTTACTCCAGCCATACTCTAGGTCTTATACATACATAGTATGTAGCATGAGTGACTCACTATGGTTAATTCTTTATCTGCATCTGGGTCCTTAAGGCATTGGTAGAAACAACCTTCTACACACGCACACACACAATACTTAATGACATTTACTACATGTGAGCATGTGAGGAGTATGGGATGTGATCCTGAAAGCTTCTCTTAGAAGTGTGATTCCCTTGCTGTTACTACTGAAACTCCTCTCTAGAAAAAACAGATGAATAGTCTTTCATACTCTTTCCTGTAGCCTTGCTTCAAGGGACACTTTGGGCTAAGCCTTCTGACCTTACTGTCTATGTTTTGTCTGTTCACCTTGTTTTGGACCTGAGAAGCATAACTCCTTTTTCTACTTGGCCTAGGTCTTGGAGCATTCTACATTCTCTTGCTTTCCAGCCTTCTCTTATTGAGGGTGACTGTCCTCTTTGATTACAAGTCCTATATCCACCTTTGGTTGACTGCAATCTCCCTTCTCTGTACTCCTCAGGCAGCACCTAGTATCTGCCCATACCTACAATAACCCACAGCTCCAAGGGTCTTTGGCCAGGTAAGGGATGAGGGAAAGAAAGATGTGGAGAAAACAAGTGCTTCTTTTTCTCCCTTTGCTCTAGTCATTGTCAGGGGCATCTGTGAGGTACATGCAGAATACAAACAGTTCAGAGAAGAGAGCATCTTAAGCCCCACTTTAAGCCTTTGAACCTTCCACCATATGAAAATAGGATGTGCATCTTGGGAGATGGCTCAGCAGATAAAGCCCTTGTCATGAAGCTGAGTACCTGAATTTGGATGCCCAAACTCCAAATAAAATGCCAAAAGCTGTGGCAAGCTTCTATAATCCCAGTGTCCCTAAGACAAGAAGGGAGACAGAGAGAGGAGAATTTCCTAGAAGCTTGCAAATGGAATGTTGAACAAGGAGAGATCCTGCCTGAAATGAGGTGGGAAGTGAGGACTGGCCAGAAAGTTGTCATCTGACATCTACATGTATGCAATACCTGTTCCCCCATGCACACATGGGCATGCACACACACACATACATACTACACACTAAGTTGAAGAACTTTCAAAAAGAAAGCAGTATAAAAATAGGATGCTCTGCCCTGCTGTCGGTGCACGGATCACCGTGGTTTCTGCACCATGCTGACAGTTTAGATGTCATAGACAGCCTTCCTTGAGCTTAGAGCTCTCAACAGGAAGGGTGAAACCTCTTGATTATCATTCTGAAGCCAGCTGGCATCAGGAGGGTCATGTAGGAAAACATCCCCTGGAAATGCACCAATGGGAACAGACCTTTTGTCACCTCTGGGTTTACACAGTGCTACACCATACTCTGTCAAACCCTGGGTGTAGCAGACAGCTTCAGGTTCGCTGAGATAAACGTCCAGACCAGGCACAGTTATGGAGGAAGGGATATTTATTGAAGCTTACAGATCCAGGGGAAGTTCCATAATGGCAGAAGAATCTGGCCTGCCTTCACAGGCCCAAGCAGAGAGAGAGAGAGAAGCACAAGCCTAAAGCCAAAAGCCACAGCACTCTTCTGGAACTCCTGCTAGGCACACTTTGCATATCTTTAGATTGAAATCTGAAACCCACCACCACACCTTAAGATGCACCCAGTGACACTGCCTCCAGCCAGGTGGCTAAAGATTCAAACTGCAAACAAATAAACAACTGAAATATATTGGGGGACATCTATTCTATTCAAACCACCACACTGGGTGAGTGGAGTCCAGGATTAAGGGAAACCAGCAAAGAAATCGCTCAGTGTCACTCCCAAAGAGGTGTCCAAGTTTCAAGTTCTACAGTTTTCACAAGTTTGGATTTTAGCATTAGATTGCTTCAAAGATTATCAAATCAAACTGTTGTCTTTTGCAAATCATGTCATTGTTACAATAATCTATAATATGTTGCATATATTAAACAAATTTCAACATAAGCTGTGACAGTATTACCATTGTCTGAATAAAAGGTTTAGTCCCGAATCCAATAATTATATTATTACACTGTTCAGAAAGGAATTGAATCCACTCATTTTTGCAGACAGGAACCAAAATGAATCCTTTACTGACTTCCTAAAGATTCCCACTAGGAACAATTTTAACCAAGGTACAAATGTAGCAAATTGTGTCATCTAAGTTTTCTGATGGATGTTGTTTCAGAAAAGCCTTTCCAAAGGAATGGCTGAAGCCTCTAGTTGACTCAAAACTTGTCATAATTTAAAAAAAAAAAAAAAAAAACATTGCGGACTCCCAGCCAAGATGGCAACCGCCTAGCTGCGCTGCAAATCCCGGGGAAAGAAAGGCAAGATATTAAGGGTATATAGTGGCTTTTAGGGGAGAGAAATATGGGAGGGGACAGAGGTGAGGGAACAGGGAGTCGCGGATCCCCTTGTGGGCGGGTTGCCCAACCCTCACCCCAAATAACCGCAGCGTTCACAGCACTGCCCCTGCCGCTGCTGCTGCGCCGGAGCACGCACAGCAGCCACCGCGTGCCGATTGTTCCCTGTGGGCGGAAGCTTAGACTTCTCCACACTCTCTTCCACTCGCCCACTTACTGAGTGAGCCCAGTCCCACAGCAGGTGCCACGCAAGCTCAGAATGTGTCTCTCGCTTGCGCCAGCTCAGGTGCCATCCCCTACTGGTCTGCTGCGCCGGCCGTCTGCCATTGTCCTGTGGCGGGGGAGTGCAGACTGCTTCCGGTTCCCAGCCAGAGTTTGAGCTGCTTCAGTGCTTGGTGACTCAGTGCCACTCCTAGCTCAAACGCAGGCACCTTTGGCACATTACCGCTTGGGAACTCAGGCAACTTTGGCGCCCCTGCCAGGCAGTAGATAGGTGGCTTTGGCAAGTGAGAGCCAAAGCCCAGGCTGCTTGGAAACTGCCCCAGGCTGCCTCAGTTTCCCATTGTTCTTGAGCCCAGGCTGATATGCCCACCTACCTGCCCATACAGTGTCATGGGCCGAACAAAGCGCAAAAGAAATAACCTACCTACTGGTAGAACTTGCAGGAAAGCAACAAAGGTCCGATAATCAGTGGATGCTGCCATCACTAAACTAGAACTAATAGATAAGAAATTGGAAGGATTAGATAACAAATTGGAAATATTTCAAAGAGAATTAAGAGATTTGAGGGAGAGTGAAAAAAAAAGAAGACTTTAAAAATCAGCTGGCCATGCTAAATGAAGACATAAAGAAATGCAGGAATGAACTCCAAGAATCATCAAGAAAATCAGAAAATGATGTGAAAAGGGAGCTTGACAGAGGGATGGAAATTATACATAGAAAAGTAGTAGACAACGCAACCTTAATTGAACAAGTCCAAAATTCGCTAGAACCTCTCAAAAATAGAGTCAGCCAAGTGGAGGATAAAAACTCTGATCTGGAAGACAAGATAAGAGAAACAGTTAGAGAGTTCAAAAATTTTAGTAAGTTCAAAAGCTCCTGAGAACAGAATATGTGGGAATTGTGGGATACACTTAAACGTCCTAATATCAGGATCACTGGAATACCAGAAGGAGAAGAAATTCAGACCAAAGGCATGGAGAACTTATTTAACAAAAAAATTGAAGAAAACTTCCCCAGTCTCATAAAAGAAAGGCCCATCAAGATACAAGAAGCCAACAGAACTCCAAACAGACTGGACCAAAGGAGAAACTCTCCAAGACATATTATCATTAAGACTTTAAACACTGACACCAAAGAGAATATCCTAAAAGCAGCTAGGGAAAAACAGCACCTTCAAAGGTTACCCCATCAGAATTACTTCAGACTTCTCAATGGAAACCCTGAAAGCTAGAAGGGCCTGGAATGAAACTCTGCAAAGTCTAAGAACCTATGGCTTCAAACCCAAACTACTCTACCCAGCAAAAGTATCCCTCATAATAGGTGGTGAAAGAAAAACTTTCCATGACAAAACTCAGCTTTACAATTATATCAACAAAAAACCAAACCTACAGAGAGTATTTCAGGAAATTCTTCACAGAAAAGAAGAAAATAATCAAACACAATTGCCTACAAGAAGCAGATCACAACAACCAAACTCAGAGTAGGCACAAAAAACTTCAACGTCCATGAAAACACAAACCCACATTTACCATCACAATATGGCAGGGATCAAATCAAATCTCACAGTGATTACCCAAAGTATTAATGGCCTTAATTCACCCATCAAGAGACACAAGTTAACAGGATGGATCAAAAAATTAGACCCCTCAATATGTTGCCTTCAAGAAACCCACCTCACCATTAAAGACAGACATCTCCTCAGGTTGAAAGGGTGGAAAACAGTATTCCAAGCAAATGGGAATAGGAAACAAGCAGGTGTAGCTATATTAATATCAGATAAAATAGACTTCAAACCAAAAATAATCAAAAAAGACACAGAAGGTCACTTCCTACTTATCAAGGGAATGATCCATCAAGAGGATATTACAATCATAAATCTGTATGCACCAAACACAGGGACACCATATTTCATAAAACAAAACCTACTTGACAATAAAACAGAAATAACCACAAACACCATCATAGCTGGGGACTTCAATACACCATTATCAGTAATAGACAGATCATCTGAACAGAAACTCAACAGGGAAGGAAGAGAGCTCAACAAAACCATAGCTCACTTAGACCTAACGGACATCTACAGAACCTTTCGTCCCAAATTCACAGATTACACATTCTTCTCAGCAGCCCATGGAACATTCTCTAAAATAGACCATATACTGGGTCACAAAGACTGCCTCCACATATTTAGGAAGATTGACATAATTCCCTGCATGATATCAGATCACAATGCTATATTGCTAGAAATCAACAACAAAAGACACACCAAGAATCCCAAAGGCACCTGGAAACTGAACAGCACACTTTTAAACAATAAATGGATAGTGGATGAAATAAAAAATGAAATTGCAAAATTTCTGGTATTGAACGGCAATGAGAACACATCATACCAAAACTTATGCGACACAATGAAGGCGGTCCTTAGGGGAAAATTCATAGCACTCAATGCCTTCATAAAAAAGACAGAAATGTCCCAAATCAATGACCTAATCATCCACCTACAGGCACTGGAAAAACAAGAAAAATCCAACCCAAAGAGCTCCAGAAGGAAAGAAATAATTATAATCAGAGCAGAAATCAATGAACTGGAAACGAAGGAAACAATTAAAACAATTGACAAAAAAAGAGCTGGTTCTTTGAAAAAATAAACAAGATTGACAAACACCTGGCCAATCTGATCAAGCAAAAAAAGGAGAAGCTTCAAATTAACAAAATTCCAAATGAAAAAGGAGAGATCACAACAGACATAAGTGAAATTGGGAGAATCATCAGGACTTGTTTCAAAAACCTCTACTCCACAAAAGTGGATAATGTGGAGGAGATGGATAAATTTTTGGATGCATAACATCTACCAAAGCTAAACACAGAGCAGACTAATCACCTCAATCAACCCATCACACTCATGGAGATTGAAAAACTAATAAAAAACCTCCCAAAAAAGACGAGTCCAGGACCAGATGGCTTCTCAGGTGAATTCTATCAAACCTTCATGGAAGAACTCAAACCAATCTTCCTCAAACTGTGCCACACAATTGCAAAACAGGGAAAGCTACCCAACTCCTTTTATGAAGCTAGCATCACCCTAATTCCAAAACCAGATGCCACATGAAAAGAAAACTACCGGCCTATTTCCCTGATGAATTTAGATGCAAAGATCCTAAACAAAATCCTTGCAAACCGAATCCAACAACACATCAAAAGCATTATCCACCTTGACCAAGTGGGATTCATTCCAGGAACACAGGGGTGGTTCAACATATGGAAATCTGTCAATGTAATACACCACTTAAAAAGGTTAAACATAAAAACCACATGATCATTTCGATAGATGCAGAAAAGGCCTTTGACAAGATTCAACATCACTTCATGTTCAAAACATTGGAGAGAATTGGCATGGTTGGTTCATATCTTAACATAATAAAGGCAATATACAAAGCTCCGAAGGCCCAAATAATACTTAATGGAGAGAGACTGAAGGAATTCCCATTAAGATCAGGAACAGGACAGGGTTGTCCACTATCACCTCTGCTTTTCAATATAGTGCTGGAAGTCCTAGCTCAAGCAATAAGACAGGAGAAGGAAATAAATGGGATACTATTTGGAAAGGAAGAAGTTAAGTTAGCTTTATTCGCTGATGACATGGTTATATATATAAGAGACCCGAGAGACTCCATCCCAAAACTCCTGAAGGTGAATAACTCCTATAGCAAAGTAGCAGGATACAAAATAATTGCACAAAAATCAGTAGACTTCCTTTATGCAAATGACAAAGATACAGAAAAAGAAATAAAGGACATAGTCCCATTTTCAAATGCAAAAAAAATAAAATACCTTGGAATAACATTAACCAAGGAAGTGAAAGATCTATACAATGAAAACATAAAAACACTCAGAAAAGAAATTGAGGAGGTCTTGAGAAAATGGAAAGACCTCCCATGTTCCTGGATAGGTAGAATTCACATTGTGAAGATGACAATCCTACCAAAGGCAATATACAGATTTAATGCAATTCCAATTAAAATCCCTACAGTGTTCTTCACAGAGATAGAAAAAAATGATCTCAAATTTCATATGGAAAGGCAGAAGGCCTCGCATATCCAAACATATCCTCAGCAAAAAAATACCTCTGGAGGCATCACCATACCTGATCTAAACGTATATTACAAATCCATAGTAATAAAAACAGCATGGTACTGGCATAAAAACAGGAGTATAGATCAATGGAATAGACTTGGGGCCCAGAGTTTGGGTGAAGCAATTGTAGCTATTTGATATTTGATAAAGGCCCAAACAATATAGGCTGGAAAAAAGACAGCATCTTCAACAAATGGTGCTGGACACACTGGATAACCATCTGCCGGAAACTGAAACTTGACCCACACATTTCACCATGCACTACACTGAAGTCCAAATGGATCAAAGATCTCAATATAAGAGCAGAAACTCAAATACTACTTGAAGAAAATTTAGGAAGTACTTTCCATGATATAGGAATGGAAAAAGACTTCTTGAACAAAATCCCAGTAGCTCATGAACTTATACCGTCACTCAACCAATGGGATCAAATGAAGCTGAAGAGTGTCTTTACAGACAAGCATACAATAAGCAAAAATAGTAGATTACCCACACAATGGGAGAAAATATTTGTGGGTTATCCAACTGATAGAGGCCTAATCTCTAGAATCTACAAAGAACTCAAAAATCTAAACAGTAAGAAGTCAAACACCCCACTCACAAAATGGGGCAAAGAGCTGAACAGGCAGTTCACAGAGGAAGAAATACAAATGGAAAACATACACTTAAGAAAATGATCATCATCTCTAATCATCAGAGAAATGCAAATTAAAACAACTATGAGTTTCCACGTTACCCCAATAAGGATAGCAAACATCAAAAAATCAAATAAAAATAAATGCTGGCGAGGATGTGAAGAAGTAGGAACACTCATCTGCTGTTGGGGGGAATGTAAGATGGTTCAACCACTTTGGAAAGCAACATGGAGACATCTGACAAAGCTGAGTATGGAGATACCACCAGACCCAGTTATTCCCTTACTGGGCATCTACCCTAAAACCTTCAAACCACATGCTAAAGAGATTTGCTCAACCATGTTCATAGCGGCTCGATTTGTAATAGCTAAGAGCTGGAATCAACCCAGATGTCCATCACTAGAAGAATGGATAACTAAGATGTGGTATATCTACACAATGGAATTCTATACAGCAGTAAGAAAAAATGACACAATGAAATTTCAGGAAAAATGGTTGAACCTGGAACAGATCATTCTCAGTGAACTTACCCAATCACAGAAATAAAATCGCCACATAGTCTCACTCATCTACAGCACCTAACCTGAATCTACCCAAGATACCTTACATACCCAGCAAGCATCTCCTAGACTAGACACTAGGATGGAAGCGGAGGGAGGGGAGGGTTTCAAAGGGGTGGGAAACACAAATCTAGACCAAACGGCAATGGTACCATAATTTTCTACATACTAAAAGACAGACCAAATGGCTGATCCTTCACCAGGCCCTTACAGGGAACACCTGAACCACAAGACACTGGAGAGGGTAAGATCAAGACTAACCTTAATCTTCTACATCTTCCCTCCCTCACTTCCCCCCTCCCTCTCTCACTCTCTCTTATCTCTAACTCTTGTATATTAGTTATCTTTTTCCTCATTTTCTTAGTGGGCACTGACCTGTAACTCCCAGATCCAGCATGGAGCTATCATCCACAATGAGCTTTTGATCATAGAGACCTACAAGTTTTCCTAAAAGACAGACAGATTTCTGTCAGAGTACTTGATGACCCACCAAAGGCTAGTGGTAAGACCCTACTGCTGAAGACACCTTATGTGATTGACATGCAAATTAGAATGGCATGGCTGGAAGTTGGAAGTGATTCAGTCCCCAGACAGTCAGTGCGTCTAATGTCAGAAGGTGCTGCATGGGCGACTGGGGGAAAATGAACAATATCTGTCCAAGCAACTCATGATCTAACCTACTTAGCAGCAAATAACTTGGTGTGATGCCCACACAAGTGCAGTGGTCGCACACAGCCATGGTGGGGAACCAACTGCACTCAGTTTGGCTAACTGATCCTCTCACTGGTATGGGACCCATAGGTGGAGCTGGGAAACAAGTCAGAACCATATCCAAACATAAGCCCACTCTCCAATATCAAGCTACCATCAATTGTGCGCTACAAGAGGGCCTAGACCTATTAAATTCTGTATATTAAAAAATGTAAGGGTTATCTCATTTGTCCTGGTGCTAACTTACTCTCCGTTGGAGAATCTGCTTCTCTTTTTCAGATAGACGTAGATCCTAAGGAGAGTGCCACCCCATCATACCTCAAAAGGGCCCCAGCTGAAACTAAGAAAAATTAGAGAAACAAGCAAGAGGGCTGTTTTCCTGATGAACCGGATACCAGCAGAAGGGGGAAGGAGATCAACACAGCAAAAATCAACTCCTACCAAATGAGAGAGCCAGAGCCTCAGAGGCCCCCAACACCTCATCACTGAAGCAGACCAAAAATGAACCCAACATGGCTCAGGGAAATTTTGCGGAAGAGGGGGTGGAAAGAATGTCAGAGCCACATGTTGGGTCATGATATGCAGAGACACTTAGCTTACCCATAACTGTGGACTAACTCCACAATGCATGACCCGTATACCTCAACAAGGAGGGGCCAAGGGGATGGGGTAGGTCATCGATGAGCCTAATAATGGTACCAAACTGACTGTATTTGCTGAATACAAAACTGACTAATAAAATTTAAAAAAAAAAATTGCCTTACTATGGCACAAATGCATTAGCATTCACTTTCCCATGTAGTATTAACAGATGTTTGTTTAGCTTTTTAAAAAATTTTATTGTGGCGATCTAACAGGGCCTTGTGCATGCCAGGCAAGTATCCCAGAGTTGAGTTACATTCACAACTCAATGGTAGATTTTCAGTATCAAATATTCTTATACATATTTTAGATCCTTTTCTCACCTTTATTAATAGGGATTGCTTAGCAATATTGAAAGTATAGGAAAATTGTGAACTGATGTGACAGAGGAGAACCCGTCCAGAAGGGGTTCGCTAATTCCTGCACATCTGTGCTTTGTCCTCTTGTTCTTTAAATCAATTGTAATCCCCCAGTACCACATCATGCTGATCTAATAAAAACATGGAAAACACTGACATTTGAATGATTACGTACTAATTTCTTTGAATTAACTTCCTCCGTGCCGGGGTAGAGCAGTGAACAGACATAAGTGCTTACTCTCGTGAGTCTGAAAGCAGAACCTACAGGAATACAGGCTGAGATTTAGAACAAACTGTATTGGATTGCTCCAACTTTTTTGTACTCCTCCTTCCAGTGAACTTCTGGTTTCACAGTTAAACTTTTGCTGCCTCCATTTGGGAGCCATGCCATGCTTGAAGTTTTCCCAGTCTGTGCTGTAGGCATTCAGATCTTTGCACATCGCAGCACATTTAGTTTGCTTTGTCCATTAACTTCTCTTTCTGTCACTGCTTCTGGCTGAACTTTCTGCTGGTGATCCTGGCTCCAAGAAGCCTGCCCATTTCTACATTTTTACTCATTGATAAGTCGCAGAGACACCCAGAACTTCATGAAGTTGCTGATTTGATTATGGCCTCTGACTACAGGGTCTATTTAGATTTGACTTGAGTATTTATATTGTCATAATCTCACATGTGAATTGCAAGGAAAAATATGGAGGTAGCTGTAATTTGATTGTGGTATATATCCATATATGATAAGGCAACAATGCAAGGATGACAGTAAATTGGAAGAAGGGCATTTGAGAAATGTTTGCTTTGCCTTCCTGGTGTTTCATATCTTAGAAAAAAGGGAACTGCCACTCTGAACCCAATTCTGATGAATCAAGGCAAATGAATTGCTGAAGTGGAAGTACTTTGACTTCTAGAAAGAGGCAGTCTTTTAAAAAAGCAAAATCCTCAAACTTAATATTCTAGGAGGCATTCAAGAAGTGTAAGTAGCTCTCAAAAGATAAAATAAAACAAAGTGATTTTCTGTCATTTAAAGAAATGAGGAGATCTCCAGTGAATCCACATTTCAGGAGGATGTGCTCCAGACATCAGAACCTGTAGCCCGTTTTTGGAATCTGGATTATGTCAAGAAAGAATGAGGAGTTCCTTGTCATTCATTCCCTGTCTTTCCTACTCACTCTTGTTCTGTTTATCTTGCTTGCCTTTATTGCATCCCCTGTTTTTGATCTTTTGACCATTAATGTACTTGTGTTTAAATCTCTCCTGTACTTGTTTCTTGGCATTTCTCGGGTTAAATTCCAACCTATTTCAACCTACATAGCATCCCAGTCTCCTTTCCTTACTTTCACCACATTGTCTCCTTTGTCCTCTTCCCCAATTCTTCCTCCCAGTAATGCTGGCTGAGAGCCATGTGGTTGTAGCTCAACTCCTACTTATCCTGGGGAGTCACTTCCTTTCCTGCACCCACTCACCAGCCTCACCCCAGGCTCCTCACATTAGCATAGCACTTAGTTGAAGATGGAAGTATAAATTATAAAAATTTATTTCACATTATAAAGTACAGGGGATCAGAATCTCTTTAAGCAGCATCATCTCAAGTATTTGTTTACAGATCATTAAATATTTAACTTACTGAAAAACTAAGTGTTGAAATGTTTCAAACCATTGCTGATTAAATAGCATCTGGAATTAAGATATGGTAAAATTAAAACAAAAATTTTAAATGTTCATGTTATCAGGTGAGTAGTGGAAATTCTTGACTCGGTTTCAACAACTGATATCTAGTGTTCAGCTAATGCCTGCCCTGCTTCTGATTGGACCTCCACAGGGAAGGGGCCACTTGCTTCATTCTCAGTATGGCTCTCTCTCCTCCTCGGTGCCTTCACTGCTTCTCTTTAAGCCAGGATTCAAGAGGGGAGAGGGCCTCATTACTATGGATGGACATTCCTAAAGTGATGAAAAAATATAATTAGCAAATTAATACCTTGATGTGATAAAAATGCTAAAGATTTCAAAACTGTCTTGTGAACCAGAACATGGGAGAGGGAGAAAGGCTAATTGAGTATGACATACATCATTTATGACAGAAAACAGAACTACTCAATTGTGATTTTACTTTTGTCTTCTCCATCAGGAATAATGTGCTTCAAACTAGTAAGCATAGAACAAACACATAGGAAACAAGGGAAGTGAGGTTGGAAAACACTCTGCTCTTCATAGAATGTTAAAGTCACTGGCAAATTACAGTGATTGCTGATGAGATCAGAAAAATATTTTTGGCAACGTTGGGACTTCTGAAGCAAGATTAAAGAAGAGGGGCTGAACCAAAAAATTAAAAAAAAATAAAAAGCTGGGAGTGGTGGTGCACACCTTTAATCCCAGCATTTGGTAGGAGGATCACTGTGAGTTTGAGGCCACCCTGAGAGTACATAGTGAATTCCAGGTCAGCCTGGACTACAGTGAAACCTTACCTTGAAAAACCAAAAATTAATAATAATAAAGAGGGGGCTTGAGTGATAGCTCAGCAGTTAAAGATGCTTGCTTGCAATACCTGATGGCCTTGGTTCAATTCCCCAGTACCCACATAAAGCCAGATGCACAAAGTGGCACATGTGTTTGGAGTTTGTATGCAATGGCAGGAGGCCCTGGTGCATCCATACTCTGTCTCTTTCTCTCATAAATAAATAAAATATTCTAAAAATGTTTTTTTTTTTTTTGAGGTAAGTTTTCGTTCAAACCCAGGATGATCTGGTAGTCACTATGTAGTCTCAGTGTGGCCTCTAACTCATGACTATTCTCCTACCTGTGCCTCTCAAGTGCTGGGATTAAAGATGTTCTGCACCATGCCCAGGTAAAAACAGTTGTTTTGAAATAATAAAAAGAAATTCTGGGATGGGGAAATATCATAATTATTCATTGGGATGGAAAGTAGATTTTAGATATTAGTCCTGTGTGATATGTAGTTGGAAAACCTACACATTCTGTAGGTTGTCCCTTCACTTTGGTAAATTGTTTTCTTTACTATGTAGAAGCTTTTTTACTTTCATGCAATCATATTTGGTAATTCTGTGTTATTGAATCCTTTTCAAAAAATCCTTTCTATTTCTATATCTTGAAATGCTTCATCTATGCCTTACTTTAACAGTTTCAACGTTGAAGGTATTACATTAAGGTTTTTGAACCATTTTGAATTGATGAGAGACATAGATCTACTTTTATCCTTTTTCATATGTGGAAATCCAGTTGTTCCAACACCATTTATTGAAGCAAATATCTTTATTTCACTGTATTAGGTGAGTACAGCTGTGTGGGTTTATTTTTAGGGCCTTTGTTTCATTCTGTTGGTCTACATGTCTGCTTCAGTGACAGTTCTGTCCAGTGTTTGTTACTATGGCTCCCTAGTACAATTGAGATCAAGGTGGTTGGTGCTGTCTCATAGCTCTTTCTCCTCAGGATTGCTTGGCTGTTGGTTGGTAGTCTCTTGTGCTTCTACATACACATTAGAATTGGTTTACTAGTTCTATAAAGAATGTCATTGGAATTTTGATGGGACTGTATTGTCTCTGCAGATTGCTTTTGGTAATATAGCCATTTTAACAATATTAATTCTGCATATCCATGAGGCTGGGAGGTATTTCCATCCCCTGGTGTCTTGTTCAATGTCTTTCTTTAGTGTTTTAAAGTTTTCTTTAGAGAAGTCTTTCATTTCCTTGGTTTGGCTTTATTATAGAAATAAACTTTCCACACAAATATCAGCTTTCCTTAATGATAAATATAGGTAGTGCCCAGTAGGAAATAGCTCAGCTGCTTCAGCTCAGGGTGATGCATCAGTTTTCCACCATTATACATATCAGTGATTACATTACTCTTTAGGCTTATTTCTAGATATTTTACTTTTTAAAGCTATTGTGAATAGGATTTTCCCCCAGATTCATTTCCCTGCAAGTTCATTATTGGTATATAGAAAGCTTATTGTTTCATTATGTTGGTTCTATATCTGCTATTTTGCTGAAAATATTTCTGAGATTTAAGAGGTTTCTGGTAGATGCTTTAACATCTTTTATACTAATGTCATCTGCAAATAAGAATAATTAATTTCCCCTCATATTTATATCTTATTTATTTCTCTTTTCTTTTTTAAAAATATTTTTATTAATTTATTTATTTTCAAATACAGTGAGAGAGAACAGAGAAGGAATGAATGTATGCACCAGCGCTTCCAGTTCTGCAAACAAACTCCAGAAGCATGCACCACTGTGCATCTGGCTTTACATGGGTACAGGGGAATTAAACTCTGGTCATTAGGCATTGAAGACAGGTGCCTTTAACCTCTGAGCCATCTCTCTAGCCCTCATTTCTCTTTTCTTATCACTATGAATGCACCTGATCTTGGAAGCTAAGCAGGGTTGGGTCTGGTTAATTTTTTTATTATTTTTATTTATTTTTATTTATTTATTTGACAGAGGGAAGACTGTGGGTGGAGAGAATGAGAATGGGTACACCAGGGCCTCCAGCCACTGCAAACAAACTCCAGATGCATGCGCCACCTTGTGCATCTGGCTTACATGGGTCCTGGGGAATTGAACCTGGGTCCTTTGGCTTTGCAGGCAAATGCCTTAACTGCTAAGCCATCCCTCCAGCCCACTGGTTAATATTTGATTGGACACCATTCCCCCTTTTTTTCTGTTATTGAGTCCATCTCCACATGGCAGGAAATGCATAACTATACAGCATTTAAGCTTCATTTGAATGAATGAGACCTTCAGTTACAGTCTATGCCTTACTCTCACAAAAGCAAGATCGTGCATTCATATTTTGTAGAGTTATGAGTACTATCATGTGATGTTTTTGTTTAGATTTGACCATAATCCTATAATTATGTTTTGGAATTTGGAGGAAAGTGAAGTTCAGGATGATGAAATAACAAGGATAGGTGAAAGCACAGGCCTTCTGATGCTACCTGTGTCCTCACAGCTGCACTTGTATAATAGCTTATATGGGAACTACAGTTTTCTTCCATATATTACCTTTTATCAAAGATATATGGTAGTAGAGTGTTCAGTAGGTAATGGCTGCAGAGTAATATAGTGCATCATGGCTTTAAGAAGGGGATGTTCAGGGTAATGCTTCAGTTTTTTTATCATTATACATATTAGTATGTACATTATTCTTTAAATAAGTCGTTATCTTAAAAAATAATCCAAAATGAAGCTCACTTCAGTTTGGATACATCATTCCTGCTCTCTATCTCTCTCCGCCTCCCTTGCTCTCTCCTCTCTGTGTCTCTCCTTATCTTCCTTACGCTCCTGTCTTTGTCTTTCTCTGTCTGTCTCTCCCTCTATCTTCCTCATTTTCTTCTCTCTGTCTCTTTGTCTCCTTTCTCTCTGAGTGCAATTTTCTGAAGTTATTTAAAGACTGACATAAGTCAGCAGTATTGTAGAGTGAGAGGTGATCTTAGAGATCGTCCTGTTGCTTTACACATGAGGAAGTTAAGGTCTTATGTTTGAAATTTACAAAGTCTTGGATACACAGATGAGTCTTAAGTCTCTGTACTTCCAAGTTGGTGTTTCTTTGCCTACTTTATATTGCCTCCTTGTACAGATAAAGCATGTGTTGTACATAGTTTTGTTTTATGTATTCATCTGTAAATTATTCATTGGCCACAAGCTATGGTTTCCTTCTGGGTACTAAAATTATAAAAAATATTGATTTTAAATAAATATTAAATTCATAGTTATTTTATGCATATTGTGGGAAAAGGGTGGGGAGCAGGACAAAGTACAAAACAACAAATTTTAAAAATAGGATGAAGTCATGTAAACTGGCACAGCCGCCCACGTAAAGCAGAATCTCGGTGCTTGTTAATATTTGTTGATTAAGTTCTTTTTTTCTACATTAAATGTTCTTGGGAAATCCCAAGGTTATATTCCACACTAGGAACTCCAAGCTCTTAATATTTCCTGGATGGATGACTGTGGTTTCTTGGAATGAACTCTTTAGAATAATATTTATATTTTATCTAAAACATGCATAACTGACATATTGACACTCAAAGACAGATGTGGTCCTTCCAGACCCATCCACTCCACCATCAGTGACTAAATTCTTGTATGGAATGTATGTAAGCAGATCTGTTAGTAATGTTCTCAATCATGTGTTCCTAAGCATGGCACTTAATTTGAGTTTCCTATTAAAGATTCTCTCCTATGTGTTATATCTTGGACATTTTTAACAGTTGATTATATTGGTGTTTTCCTGAATGAATAAAGAACATTCCAGATTTCTTTTTTAAGATTTATTCATTTATTTAGTAGAGATAGAGGGGTTGAGAATTGGTGCACCAGGGCTTCTAATCACTGCAAACGAACTCCAGATACATATGCCACCATGTGTATCTGGCTTACATGGGAGCTGGATAATTGAACCTAGGTCCTTTGGCTTTGCAAGCATGCACCTTTACCACTAGGCCATCTCTCCAGCCCCAACCCCAGCTTTCTAAATGCTACAAAGTTGTCAGTTAATGAATCTATGCTTGTTATTTACATACTTTAGAGCTTTTTTTCTTTTAAAATAGCTACATTAGCTTTTCTAATAGCATTTTAAAAGAATTTCAGTTTTGTGTACTAAAAGGCCATTAAAATTACTTGGACAAGAATATGCATTGTATTCCTTATGTAGACAAGTAATGAAACCCCAGGGACACTAAAGACACATACACAGGTTGTGAATACATAACTCCAAATGCCTAAAAATGAATTGAATGTCAAGTTAATTTCCAATTACTACATGTTTGTTAGCTTTTGGGTAAGGTTACATTTAATGGAATTTTGAAATGTTGATTTCATAGACTGTGAATGCCTTGAGAACAAGTCATTAATTTTTATCTTCATGACTTCAGTAAGTTATTTAGTTTCTTTGTGTCTCTGTTTCCTAATCTGTAAAATTAGGATAGCAGTATTCCACACTTAAGAGGCATTAGTGAAGACCACATGATACAAGCCTGCAGAGGGAATGAAAGTTGGTATTAGTCCTTTAACAGTATGCCTGCTGCCTTGTCCAGGGCCAGCACATTGGAGAGATGAGTGCAGACAACAGATATAGAAGGCTTCTATAGAAATCCTGCAGAAATGTTTCTTTTATCCTAATACAGTCATTATCTGGGCTTTCGACTTTGTGTGGGTTGAGGACAGAAATCCGAAAGGTTTATAAATTCATTTTGTATTATCCCATCTGTTTTGAGGGAAAAGTCTGAAGAAGGGACAGCACGTTTGGGTGTTTCCCTCCTGCTAGTGCCTCTGCAAGAGTCAGTAGTGTTAGTGGGCTGGAATTACAATGAAAATTGCCAACATTAATTAACTATGAATAATGAGCCAACTACTCTGTTAAGTCCTTGACCTGGTTTATCTCATTTAATCTTCACAGCAAATGATTGGGAGAACTGTTAGGTTGACTTGTATATAGAAAGAGAAACAGAGGCTTAGAGTCTGACTTACTTAAGATCATATAATCAGGGCTGGGGAGATGGCTCAGGGGTTAAATGCACTTGCTTGCAAAGCCTCTGGCCCAGGTTTGATTCTTTAGTACCCATAAAGTCAGATGCACAAAGTGGCTCCTGCATCTGGAGCTTATTTATAGTGGCAAGAGGCCCTGGTGCACACACTTTCCTCTCACTCTTTTTGTCTCTGTCTCAAATAAATAAAAATATTTTATTTCTTTTTAGAAAGATCAAATAACCAAACAGTGATACCAAGTGGTCTCCAGTCCTCTACTGGCTGTCTACTGGCAATCACATGCATGAAGGGCAGCTTGTGATCTTGCATTAAAGAAAGAAAAGGGTTTGATCTAACTCTTTTCCATGTTTAGAGTCAGGAGCTAGTGAGGTTATCATGTTCTCAAAGGCAGCAGTGGATGAATTTAAGATCACTGTATCTATTTCACTTAGTATACTAAATGCTTTTGCTTTTGAGGAAGAAAAATGAGATGCATGAGTCCCCGAGAGAGTATTGCATTCAGTGACTTTATCTCTCTCTCTTTCTCTCCCTGTGTGTGATTCAAATGTGTTCATCATAGGTTAGAAGACAGAGTGGCAGAAGTCATGGAAATATAACAAAGATAGTATATGGAAAGTGAAATCCAGGCATTAAATCTCTTTGCAGCATGGCAGCTCCTCCTTCCTCCTTCTATGCAAGAAGAGTCATCATTTGGAGGAAAGAAAGAGAGAGGAGCCAGCTGAGCTTAGCAGGGCTGAGACAGGATAGTGACAAATGGCATCACATCAGAAATCGTAGAAAAGCAATCCTAAGGCTAGGTACATAAGAGCAACTTGCACTTAACAAATGCTTTTTATAGGATTGCTAGACAATTTAAGTAAAATATGTAAGCAATCATTTTTCAAGGCATTGGGTAATTCATTACCAAAGTTCAGTGAGTAGATCAAAGAAAGAAGTGGAAACCAAATGTGCTAAGCTCAACATCAGGAGATGGAACGGTAATAGATGTCCTATAGTGAAACCCTCAGAACTCAACCAGAGCTTGAAGGTTCATGGCCTCAGAAGTAAATGAGCCAGACACACTAATGTTGCTGATTAAGGTGAACAAGGAAAAAGACTGAGAATCTAAGCAAAAACTTTTTGAAAGTAGAGAGGAATTTTACGCAGCCTTAGGTGCTAAAAGCACAAAACCTGGAATTCTAAATTATCAAAGAGGAAGGATTATGAGGAAATAATTCTAGAGTTTAGACTTGTTAAACATAGCTTAAAATAATTTAGGTAAATATATTCAATAAATATAATTTATTATTATGTAAATAAAGAATCTTACAGGAGAACTAGAGTTATTAAATATAAAATAGAAATTCTAGGTAAGAAAATGAAGATATACCAATTAAATAACTTGGAAGGAAGAGGATATTGGACACAGCCAAAGAGAGGATCCATAACTTTGAAGATGACTAGTATAAAATATTTATATTGAAATGTTAAAAGTAAAATTTATGAAAAGTATTAGAAAAATGCTTTAGAGATTTCTGAGCTGTGAGCTAAGATGTTCATAACTGGAGAAGTGGAAGGGTAGAGGGAAAGTGGAATATAGGAAATCTCAACTTCAATAGATCAATATCAGTTTCTTAGAATAGCCATTTTTCAAACCCAATAAAAGATGCTAAGTCACAGAATCAAAAAGTATTCTCAGGGCTGAAGAGATGGCTCAGGGCTTAAAGTGTTTGCCTACAAAGCCTAAGGACCCAAGTTTGATTCCCCAGTACCTACATAATGCTATATGCACAAATCAGTGCATGCATCTGGAGTTCATTTGCAGCTGCTGAAGGTCCTGGGGTGCCCATATTCTCTGTCTCCCTCTCCATCCCTCCCTCTCTACTCCCTCTCTCTCTGCTTGCAAAGAAATAAATAAAATATTAAAAAAGGATTTTCAAACTAAAGGAGGCCATGGCCAAAGAAAATGCATCATAATGCGGAATGTCCCCAAACATAGAGAGAATGTTGTTATCACACAGAGGAAAACACATATATTGCTTGAAGAGTAGGAATGTGAATGAAAAACTGGAATTCTTGCAGAAATAACAGGAGCCTGAAGAAAGCATTACCAAGTCATACGTAATCCTCAGAGAAATATCCTTCATTAGTGAAGCTGGAGTGAAGATATTTCTAGGCAAAAAGAATGAACAGTAGAAAAATAAAAAAGGATAAGCACACCATAACTAAAGATAATTTTTTTTCTTTTTTGAGGTACTGTCTCACTATAGTCCAGGGAGAATTTTTAAGGCAGAAACAAAACCAGCAGAAAGAGAACAGAAATAAAGTCAGAACGCAAGGAACATCAGAGATCATGAATGTAGTTAGCTGTGTTATAGTACATTTTTTGCTTTTTTAGCCAATGTATACAGTCACAAAAAGAAATAAATCTGAGAGAAAAAATGTGATCAAGTGTACAGCACTGAAAAAATTCATCGCTGGTATAAAATAAACAGACACAAACCAAATAAAATATGTAGCAAGCAAAGTTTTACATATAAAGTTGCTAAAAAGACACACAATCTATAAGACACATGACATTTACCTTGAAAAATCGCTGATTTTTAAAAATGAAAGTGAGTTTAAGAAGGGTTGCAACCACTGTGCTATCATGAAGTGGTGAAAGGATTATCGTGTGTGTGTGTGTGTGTGTGTGTGTGTGTGTAGAAACTTTGTATGGACACATCATGCATTGGTACCATCATTTCTTTCCTTCCTGACCAATTCTGCCAAGGGCTCTCCTCAGTGGGATTGCTGGTATTACCAATGTTGTTGTGGATTATTAGATAGGAGACCAGCAGTTGGTAATTATAAGGGGTTCAATGCTTCTGGACAATCACTTCCACTCTGTGGCTCTTACAATCTTTCTGCCCCCTCTTCTGCAAAATTCCCTGAGCCATGGTGGGTTTAAGTCTGCTTTACCTTTGTGCTCTCTGTAGCTACTGGATTTCTGCTTTGGTACGTTTTTGTTTTGGGTATCCTCAGTGTCTGTCTCCATCACCTTGGTGCTAGTTGTCTGGCCCATATGGAAGTAGCACTCTTGCTCATCTCTCCAATTCCTCTGTGATTTCACCTTGTCCCTGGCTGATGTGTGAGGGATGGTTTATCTCCTCAGTTCTTGCTGTTGCCCTCTGAAAAAGAAAAACAGATTCTTCAATGGAGAATGAGGTCAGTATAGGTTGAATTGAATAACATTGTGAATTTAGAGAGATTTTGATGGGTGTAAGCTATCTTTTGGCCAAAGACTAGTGAGATCTTCTCATTGGAGTCCATGATCTTGGTCTCCATAGGATTCTAACTTGGTTCCCACTTCCAGTTATGGGTCCCTTTCCACTGTATGGATATCTTAGCCAATCAGAGAACCATTGGTTACCCACATAGGCTGGGTGCCACTATTGCACAGATGTGTACATCTTGTCAGGCTGGTTGCTTTCATATACCAGTATCCCCTGCTAGCACACAATGCTGCTGGCCATTTTCCTCCAGGATCATATGTAGCTCTTTCCAGCACTATATGGACAGACCATCTGTGAACTGGCTTCCTTCCACATTCCATCCAGATGAAAAGAGTGTTATCTTGGGCTGGAGAGATGGCTTAGTGGTTAAGACATTTGCCTACAAAGCCAAAGGGCCCAGGCTCTCTCCCCCAGGACACACATAAAGCCAGATGCACAAGGTGGCCCATGCATCTAGAGTTTGTTTTCAGTTGCTAGAGGCCCTGGTGCACCAACTCTCTCTCTTTCTCTTTCTCTGCCTCTCTCTCTCTCAAATAAATAAATGAAAACAATATTTTTTAAGCAAAGAGGAGTATCTTAAGAAGGGTTTCAGCCTGCATGTTATCACAGTAATTGAGGTTTATCTGACATTAGATGAAAGATTGTAACACCAGATATCTTTGGGTATGTCTGGTAGTACACATGTGAACTGATCCAGCCAGCAGACATTTGGAATGAATGCATACGCACCCTTGTGTATTTCTGTGTAATTCAGTTAATTGAGCACAGTTTATTTTGCATTTACTTCTTTCTCTTATGAATAAAACAGCACAAGCAAATGAAAATTTTATATTATTTTCATCTCTAAATATTAATTAGACTTAAACATCCATATTTTTAAACCAGACATAGAACTGAATAAAGAAAATCTATGTGAATATTGGCCTATACAAAAGCAGTCATATATATATATATATATATATATATATATATATACATATACATACACAGTTGTGGCAATCATGTAGTAGGAGATTTTAGAGGAGATATAATGATGAATATTCTATGATCATACTATGGTCTAGGAAGTGAAACTAGTAGTAATTTTTATTAGGTCCTTGTAATTTAAAATACCTAGTATAATCTTACAGATATAAAAAAGCATATCTAAGAAGTTGACAGAGGACAATAAATGCATATAGAACAAATATGGTTTTAATACAAATAAGAGCAAGAAATGAAAGGAAGAAAAACATGAATAAATAAAAATGGTAAAATGATAGTTCCATCTATAACTATAGTTATGTACAGGAATCTAAATCCTTCAATCAAGAGACAAAGATGATCAGATTGTGTTTTTAAATTTCTCCATGTTGCAAGAGACATAGCTTAGATGTAAGGATGCAAAAATGCTGCAAATAAAATAATGCAAAATGACATATTAAATGTATTAGTTTACTATTGTGGCAGAAATGAACAGATGAAACATAGCTTCAAAAATATAAATGACATTAAATCTTATGGAACATAGCACTAAACATGTGTTAAGGGGCAAATTTACTGTCCTAAGTGCTTTATTATAAAAGAAGTAAAGATGAAAATCAGTGATTATAAGAAGTCATTACAAAAGTTACTTGATATAGGCTGGGCGTGGTGGTGTATGCTTTTAATTCCAGCACTCAGAAGGAAGAGGTAGGAAGATTGCTGTGAGTTTGAGGCCAACCTGGAACTACAAAACAAGTTCTAGGTCAGCCTGGGCTAGAGTGAGATTCTACCTCAAAAGAACAAGCAAACAAATAAACAAATTACATGATGTAAATAAGTTAAAGACAAGTAGAGCAGGGAAAACGAAGGTAAGACTACGTATTGATTTAAAGGATAGAGAAAAACCACCAATCAGAATATAAGCAAAATTGATAGACTAGTAAAATTGATCAAAGACCAAGGAGTACAAATTACTAAAATGGGACTTGAAGGAATTTAACACATTTTCTACAAATATTTAAAAATAGGAATATATCCAATACATAATGTCAATATGGTATAGATAGTGAAAACTATGCCTTCCAAAGTTGCATAAAATTTATGAAGACATAAGTAGCCCTACAGCTGTATCTCAATAAGCACCTTCTTAAAGCAGAGTCTTCAGGTTCAGAGGCTTCATCAATAAAGCTGAAACATTTTAAGAAAAAAATAGATGTTATTATGTCAGTATTTAAAAATATATATTTGCTTAGTTTCAGTTCTCTTTTCATGAGTGAAAATAAAACTGATTTTCAGCATGAGTATCAGGGCGTGCTTCTTTTTCCTTTATTTTATTTATTTGCATGAAGAGAGAGATAGAGAGACAGAGTGAAAGAGTGGGTGAACCAGGGTCTCCAGCTGCTGCAAATGAACTTCAGATGCATGCTCCATTTTGTGCATATGGCTTCATGTGGGTACTGGGCAATCAAATCTGTGTCCTTTGGCTTTGCAGGCAAATTCCTTAATTGCTAAACCATATCCTCAGCCCCAGGGAGTACTTCTTTTTATTTTATTTTTTCAATTTGAGAGGAGAGAGAGAGAGAGAGAGAGAGAGAGAGAGAGAGAATGAATTAATGAATATAGGCACTCTAGGGCCTCTTGCTACTGCAAATGAACTCCAGACACATGTGCTGTGCCACTTTGTGCATTTGGCTTTATGTGGGTACTGGGGAGTAGGACCTGGGCCATCAAGGTTTGCAAGCAAGTGCCTTTAACCACTGAGCCATTTCCCTAGCACCAGGGAATGCTTTAATATGATAAATGACATACGGCAAAACTATGGCATATATCCCACTTTGTGTTGAAATATTGAAACTTCCCTGAGATGGCTGCAATGCAGGTACTGCCATACCACCCCTTTTAACACTGTAAAAGAGGGTTTAGCAATAAAAAGATAGCTGGAAAGCATTATGCAAGCTCCTGGGGGATAATGGCCAACAGCAGCATGAACAAGTGGTGGATCATGAATGCTACAAAATCAACCAGCCAGGCAAGATGTACAAACAGGTGCAATTGTGGCATCAGGCTATGGGTGTCATAAAGTGCTCTCTGATTGGCTATGAGTGCTCCTAAGTGGGAAGAAATTTATATCTGGAACTAAGAACCAAGTTCTATATCTTGGAAGGTCATAGATCCGAGAGGGAAGCACTCAGTGCTCTCTGGCAAAAAAGGGAGATTATTCCCATAAAAAGTCTTCTAAATGTCTATTTTTATCATATTTGATCAATACTGCTTTCACACTTGGTTAATCTGCTTTTATAAAAATATTTTAATGAATTTATTAGAGAGAGAGAGAGAGAGAGAGAGAGAGAATCTCTATCTATAGAGAATGGGAATCTCAGGGCCTCCAGCCACTGCAAATGAACTCCCGACACATGTGCCACCTTGTGCATATGGCTTACTTGGGTACTGAGAAACTAAACCTGAGTCTTTAGGCTTCACAGGCAAGTGCCTTAACCTCCAAGGCATCTCTCCAGTCCACGATCTGCTTTTTACTGATGGAAGTAAATACCAGGGAGATCAAAGATCCAACAGTATGACAAGAAAAGATAGCTGACTGCCTAGCACAAGACAAGTCAACTTTATCACATCTGCCAGGGTCCAGAAAACATTAAAGAGGAAGTGTCCAGTTAAATATGAGTGCTGCATTCACTGTTTTCCAGAGAACTTTATCTAGGGAGATGGTGGTAGATATTGAGGAGATTCAAAACTCATTAAAACAGAAATTTAGAGGCTTCAGAGAGCTCAACACTTAAGGAGACATACAACACACCCTTCAAGGCTCAGGAAACATTGTGGAAGAGGTGGGCTGAAAGAATGTAAGAGCCACAGGGTAGAAAGGAGTATTCTGAAGCATTATCTCTCCACCCCAAAGTGAATAACCCCACTGAAAAAGGTCCTCAATGGAATGGGGCAGGGGAGAAGAAAAACAAGAGTATTACCTGATGGGAATATGACCATTATGCAATATGCTCATACATAACATTTTCAATTAAAATAAAAGATCAGAAAGAATCAGATAGAACTATTTTTATTTTCAGGTGGTATAGAAATATAGTTTTTAGAAAATACAAAAGAATTCATAGTGAAGCTATTTATGTAAGTAGGAATGAGATTAAAAATGAGTGTACAAATTATTAGCAACAAACAATTTAAAATAAAATATTAGAAAGGAAAGAGAAAGGAAGGGAGGAGGGTACTTAATAGGTTGGTATTGTATCTATGTAAGTAGAAGAATAGATTAACAGGAGTGAAAAGGCCCAAAGTGAGGTCAGGGGAAGAGATTGAGTAAAGGAAAGGTGGAGGGAGGGCTAATCAAAATCTAAAAGGATATAAATAAATCATATGGAATCCTCTGGTTTTGGACAATGGAACACTCAGGAGCCATAGGTCATTGCTAGAAAATTTTCAGTGCCAGGGATGGGATACCTTCCAGTGAGTTGTTGGCCAGGGAGGTCCCTGATGCCCCCAAAACATTATAAGCCATTGCCGAGGCCCTTGGTTTCCCACCAGGAATAGATGGTAAGACCCTATTGCTGAAGACTCCACATATTTGGGCTGCAAGGCCACTGAGAAATCCTGCTGGAACAGAGCTGATAACCTCCTCCATGTAGACTAGCTGACAGAAAGCTGGAAGAAGCCATTCTACATGCATTTCAATGGGAGAAAGTGATACCACCAGTGAAGATACTCAACAGTGGACACTGCAAGCCTTATAATTGGCCATCCAGGCCAAATGAGGCAATGGGTGCAATAGTGGCACATCTACCATGGTGGAAACCAACTGCCCTCCAATTGGACTGGAGGCCCGCTCCATGGGAGGAAATACATCCCTGATACTGAAAACCTACAACAGGGGTTAGTCATGAGCCCTAGGGGTGTAACATCTGCTGCTGTCTGGATAAATGTATATACTGTGCTTATCAAACTGCCCAGTAATCACTTCTCTTAATATTCATACCCTTATATTAATGCTACTCTCATTTTGGGTAGAGAATCTTCTCTTTTCAGATGGCAGTGACCTTGGGACGAGTCAGAAGGTATCATAGTGCTGGAAATAAGTGACTGGAGTACTGAGTAACATCTTGATCACACCTCCCAAGGCTCAGGGTCTAATGCGGAAGAGGTGGCGGAAAGAATGTAAGAGCCAAAGGAAGGGTAGGACTCCTTACAATGTGCTCCCTCTAGACATAAAGTGGCCTGGATATCCATGACTTCGCAGTGCCTGACACTACCTACACAAGACCATCATAAGAGGAGGAAAAGATCATGACATCAAAATAAAAGAGAGACTGAGATGGAGAGGGGATATGATGGAGAATGGAATTTCAAAGGGGAAAGTGAAGGGAGGGAGGGTATTACCATGGGATATTTTTTATAATCGTGGAAAATGTTATTAAAAATTGAGAAGAAAAGAAATAAAAATAAATAAAAATAAAAAATAATAAAAAATAAAATATTACTTATATAGCTATGAGAAGACATCAACTACCTAGAAGTAAATATGACAAAAATGCATAAGGATTTTATATAGAAATGTTAAAAGACATTGAATGAGACAAAAGCAGGCATATAAATGGAGTTATTTCAAGATTTTAGATTAAAATGTTAAATATTGTAAAGATATCTATTTTATAAATTTGATCCATGGATTAAGTGAGAACCCCATTAAAATTCTAGCAGATGTTTTTCTAGAAATCAGCAACTTGAAACCTCATTTTGAGTGGAAGTAGAAATGATAGACCCAAGGAGAGTCAAAGTATTAGTTAATTTCCTAGTTGAATAAGAAAAAACTTGGGAGACATACTATCAGATTTTAATATTTGCTTCACAGTTAGAGTAATTAAGATAGTATTGCATTTGGATGGAGGATAAATAAGTAGGTCAATGAGATACAGTAGCAAGCTCAGAAATAGGCTGACCAATACATGACCACTTGGACATATTGACATAGCAGTTAAGAAAGAAAATAATAGTCATTTTAATAAGATAAATGGCTTGGTTGGTTATTTATATTTAAAAAGTAAGCCTGAACCTTTCTCTATGTAACATACAAATATCAAAACCATGTGGATTACATATCTCAATTTCAACAGAAAAACAGTAAAGCTCAGAGAAGACAATATAGGATAGTGTTCATGACTGTGGAGCAGGCAGAAATCTTAAGAAGACATAAAGGGGGCTGGAGAGATGGCTAAGTGGTTAAGCACTTGCCTGTGAAGCCTAAGGACCCCGGTTTGAGGCTCGACTCCCCAGAACCCACATTAGCCAGATGCACAAGGGGGCGCACACTTCCGGAGTTCGTTTGCAGTGGCTGGAGACCCTGGCGAGCCCATTTTCTCTCCCTCTCTCTATCTGCCTCTTTCTCTCTGTCTGTCACTCTCAAATAAATAAATAAAAATAACAAAAAAAAAATTTAAAAAAAGAAGACATAAAGGCACTAGTCATACAGGGAAGGATTGATAAATTGAATTTCATTAAAATAAACAACTCCTTGGAACAATATGCAGTTAAGGGAGTGAGGCAGCAAGTTACTATGAGAGCTTATATTTGGAGTATATGTGTATACAAAGACATATCCTAAGTGTCAAACCAATCCCCAAATTAATAAGAAAATGATGGACAATGTACTTAGGTGCATGGCAACTCAATCACTTGGACAGAACGATATACAATGGCTAGTCACCAACAAACAAACTGTGGAATATTTATATGTATAGCCATGAGAATGAGGGTGTTATGCCATGATATTGATGAAATTTATCAACAAGGTGTTGCTCAGAAGAAGCCCGACAAATAAATTGTGTGCTCCATGAGCTCATTTGCATCAAGTTCAAAACAGGAGCAGAAAACTGATAATATGTGATGTGAGAATAGTGGTTCCTTTGTGGAGACATACTGATGAAAGCAGAAGCCAGGACTTTGAGGTGCTGGCAATATGTCATTTCTCTAAATGGGCGGTAGTTTTACAGATGTGTTCAGTTTGTAAAATGACTCAAGTTGGACACAAAACTTGTTATATTTTTCTCTGCATATGTAACATTTGGATAAAATATGAAATTATAAAACCTAAATATGAAGTTGAACTTATATTAGAACCTGAAAATGCTATGACAATTTTGGAATCTGCATATTATTTTGCTTTTAGATGACACTAATATATTTATTAGTTTTTGAGATATAATGGTGTTGTGGACATTAAGGACAATATATATATATATATATATATATATATATATATATATATATATATGTTTATATTATATATTGGTTTTACAAGATAGGGTCTTGCTCTAGCCCAGGCTGACCTGGAATTCACTACATATTCTCAGGGTGGCCTTGAACTCAACGATCCTCCTACCTCTGCCTCCTGAGTACTGGGATTAAAGGTGAGTGCCGCCATGCCTGGCTCAAGTACAATATTTTTAACAGAGTCCAGCTGAAGTATAAGTAAAGTGTCCTGCTGTTGGCAGCAGATTTTCTTTTTTCTTTTTCTTTTTTTTTTAAGAATCATCTGCTGGACTTATTTTAGAGGAACAACTTAAATTGAACACATGTGGGCACAGTAGATAACTTGACATGAAAAGTAGTTATCAGAATTGGCATCAGAAAAATAGTAACTTGTCTGACACGTGATAGCTAGAAAATATGATTCTGTATGATCACTTAAGTGTTACAAATCCCGAGGATGTTAGTCATTAAATAAATTAGGCACTACCTTAAAACTAAAACCCGCTCGGAAACAATTCTTTTAAAAAAATGCATCTGAGGTACAATTCACCTGTATATTAAACATGAAATTAAACATGAGGTTTTAACATTTTACAAAGAACTTAAATATGTCAAACAGTTACGGTTCAACGGCTCTTGAAACACCTATTAGTCAGGCTCAAGAACACACTGCTCTACAATCTCCCGCAGGCTGGGGTTCTCCATCGCAGCCGCCACTCGCTCCTTGTCATTGATCTGCTTGTTGATGTCTTCTTCTGTTGAGTGGGTTCCTTCAGAAATGTAAATTTCCAACTTGTGTTTAAATGGCAAGCATCGTTGAAGTTTCACTCTTAAGCATAGCCCAATAAGAGTTGCCAAAGAGCAATGAGGTACTGTTGGTGTGAACCTGATGATGACCAAATAGTCGTCTTCATTTATCTCCTGAACCTCCACACAACTCTTCGTTACCACTTCCAGTTCTAACGTATTTGGCTTTTCCGGGTCCCGGATAGTTCCGACCAAATCATAAACCTCCAGCGCTTTCTCTTCCTTGATCCGGGGCTGCCGAGCAGCTCCCTGCTCAGAGAGGCCTGAGAACCACAGGACCCTGCTCAGCGTCCAGGAGAGCAGCCCCGACACCCGCTCCATCCTCACGCTCCGCGACTGTCCCAATCGAGCCACCGTCTCTACTGGCAGCAGATTTTCAAACGACTCAAGAAACAAATCTATGCGTATAGAAGTACATTTATACATGTATAAGTAGAGATGCAGCAAATACTAACAAAGCTGTTTTAAGCAACAATTGTCAAATTTAGGGAGGAGGAACATAAAGTGCCAATATTTCAATATTTTTGTGTGGATAAACATATTTATCAAGGGGCTGGAAAGATGGCTCAGCAGTTAGGGTGCTTGCCTGAAAAGCCTAAGGACCTGGGGTTCCATTCCCCGGTACCTACATAAAGCCAGATACACAAGGTGCACTTATGTCTGGAGTTCATTTGCAGTGGCTAGAGGCTCTGTAGCACCTATTCTCTCTTTATCTGCCTCTTTCTCATTTTGTCTCTCACAAATCATAAATAAATAAAATATTAAAAATATTTATCCAAAAGAATTGGGGTAAAAGAGTCAGTCTTTAGATTCATGAGCCTTGTTGCCCAGAGCTTTGAACAGGGTAGACCAAGACTGGATGGCATGTGTTACTTTTCCTGTTTTGTACCAGTCTTGCTCAGTTCATTTCACATTCCCTGGAGTCAGGAACCAGGCCCAGGCCAGCTGATGCCTCATTCAGACATGCACATGATCAGATGTCAGTCTGTCCTTGGTGGACTTCTCACCGGGCAACCTCTCCCTTTTCCTTTGATTCTCCCTTTAAACTGTCCTCTGCTTTTACAACTCCTTTTCATATCACCAAGCAGTTCCACTACATTCTTTTGAAACAAGGGGGTCAAATGAATTTAACACCTCAATTCATTGGAGGAGGATCTAATTGACCAAAATTAAAGCAACTCCTTGGCTGCCAGCACCACAGCAGGGATTGGGCTCTCTACACATGCTAAACCTCTTTCTGTGTGTAAATATTTTCAAACTGCCATGTTAAAGACAAGAGGGAGGGCTGGAGAGATTGCTTAGTGGTTAATGCACTTGCCTGCAAAGCCAAAGGACCTTGGTTCAGTTCCCCAGTCCCCATGTAAGCCAGATGCACAAGGTGGCACATGCATCTGGAGTTCCTTTGCAGTGGCTGGAAGCTCTGGTGCACTCATTTTATCTCTCTTTCTCTTTCTCACTCTGCCTCTTTCCCTCTCTCAAATAAATAAATTTAAAGAAAGGCAAGAGGGAACCCATTCAGAGTTCTCTGTGGCTCAGAGGCTTGAGATCATAATGGTCAGAGATGCTCTTTTGGAAAGAGCAGAATAGTCCTATTACTTTGCTTGTATGGAGGGTACTGACAGGCTGTCCCTAGGATGAAGTGCTGCAGAGTACAGGCACAAAACTCGGTGCCCCACTCAGAAGGAGATAGAGCAAAGAAGATAGGCTTTTCGATAGAAAGCCTGGAATGTATGGCTGGAGACCCACTCTGTGAACCTGAGATTTCTCATCAATCCCAACTTCCCCTACTACTGAGTGCAATTTTTGTAACAAAACACTAGTTTCATATGTGTTCCTCACTAAGTGGTGGGCCCTCCAACCCTGCTACCTGCAGATAGAGTTATGTAGCTCAGGCTGGCCTATTAGGTGGTGTGATTATAGATGTGAACCACTTTGTCCTTCTGTCTCTCACTTAGATTAAGAAATTTTAAGGTGGATGGAGATAAGGAGACAGTTAGTGGATAAAATGCTTGCTGTGCAATTGTGAGGACCTCAGTTTGGATCACCAGAACCCATGTAAGGCCTGACATGATAGCATGCATCTGTAATCCCAGCATTCCTATGGCAAAATGGTAAGTGGAGACTGGAGAATTGCCAGAACTTTGTGGGCCAGGTCACTTTGCATACACAGTAGCAAACAAGAGACCCTGTCCCAAACAAGGTGGAAGGTGAGGACTAACACTGCCTTCTGTCCTCCACACTCATACCATAGCATGTGCATACACACACTCACACATACATGCACATCTTGCACACAAAGAAATAATTTAAAAAATATATATCAGGTTATACTTTTATTCTTTTGCCCCTGCTCCCACTTTCCTAGGACTCTCTTCATTGGGGTCATGATGTTCATTGTGGGGTTATGAGGCCTTAGTCGCTGTGCTATACTGGGGGACTATACCTTAGGGTACTCCTACCCACTTTGTGGCTCTTACAATCCTTCCATCCCCTCTTTCACGATGTTTCCTGGGCAATGGCAGGCCTTTTGGGAGTCTGATTTAGTGTTGAATTCTTTTTTTTTAAAATTTTTTTCTTCATTATTTATTTATTTATTTGAGAGCGACAGACACAGAGAAAGAGGCAGATAGAGAGAGAGGGAATGGGCACGCCAGGGCTTCCAGCCACTGCAAACAGAACTCCAGATGCGTGCACCCCCTTGTGCATCTGGCTAATGTGGGTCCTGGGGAATCAAGCCTCGAACCGGGGTCCTTAGGCTTCACAGGCAAGCACTTAACCATTAAGCCATCTCTCCAGCCCAAGTGTTGAATTCTTTAGGGCCTCTGGATTTCTGCTTTGATGGATTTTAATTGATCCCTATGTCTTTCACCATTGCCCTGGAGTAGGTTGTCAGCAGTATTCATGTTGCCACTTCCTCTGCAATTTCTCTTGGGTCCCAGCAGTTGTGGTGTAGGTTGCATGTCTCTTGGTGGGCAGTCAGCTATGTTTTTGCCTTATAAATGGCTCTTGGTTCTCCTTTATTTTCTCTGCCATGTATAAAATAAAACAAATTGTCCAAGAGTGGAAGCATCTTGAATTAAAGGGAATATGCAAAGTTATTTGAGAGATTTTGGTGTGCAAGCCCACTCTTCTCCAGAGAGCAGTGGGGGCTTCTCTCCAGAGTCTATGTGTTTCCTGACCATGGGATTCTGACTTGGTTTGTTTCTAGTACAGATATGAATTCTCTCCCACTGAGGAGACCTCATATCCAATCAGAGAACAGTTGGTTACACACAGAGACTGTGCCACTATTACACAAATGTGGTACTTCTTGTCTGGCTGGTTGATTTTGTAGTTTATAGGGTCCCCTTCTTATACATGTTTTGGTGACAGTTGTCCTCCAGCAGTTCCCATAGGGCTCTCCAGCACTATGAGTGCTAGCAGGGAGGGAGCTAGTTTCCCTTTTGATTCCAGCACGGTATTCCTATGTCCTGGAATTGCAGCTTGTGATGTCTTCAGCAATAGGGCCTTACCTTTTAGCTCTTGCAAATAATCAAGTATTTTGGTAATGGCTAACATTCCTTTGTGGCCAATACCTCACTGTGGTGGTCAGAGTAGTGGGAAACCCAGTTCTGGGCCTGGAATTTACTGGCCAGAGCCCATGGTTTTAAGGTTAAGCTTTTTTCACCTTCTGTCTGGACTATCCCCTTTCCCCCTATATGGGTGATTACATCTTGGAGAATGCTAGTCAGAATGAGGGATTCTACAGAACTGATTCATGTTTTAGCTTTTGTATAATTCTCTCCCCACTCTCTGTACCCCCTACCCCGAAACCCCTTCCACCCCTTATATTCTGTCCTTCCTCTAGCCTGTCAAGTAACCCCTCCTCTCCTCTGTCCCTCTGTCTTCTCTCTCTTAGCTTCATTCTGGTTTGATGCCTATATTTATGATGCTTACTACTGGATAAACAATTTTTCTCACGGTGAACTCTGGACCTCAGATTGTTTTGATTTGTAATTCAGGCCCCATTGTATCTCTATTTTCTTATTCATAAAATGAGCATGCTGTTACCATGTACCTTATAAGGGTTTCAAAATACTGTTAACTAATATATGTAAAAGGCTTAGAATGGTATCTGGCACAGACTAAACTCTATCTCCAACGATGAGAAGAATAGGGAGAGGAAGTATTTCAGGAGGAAAACTTCAAGGCACTGAAGGCACTTCTTTTCAATAATCCTCAATTGTTTATTTTCATACCTGAAACAACTGTTTTAGCTTTAGACCCACAACTTCTGGAGCCGTTGTTGACTTCTTGTTTCCTCATAGGTTTCCAGCCCTTAACCAGTCAGTTGTGTTCCATTTGTTTGACCTTTGGTGGTTATTGTATCTTGTATGGTATTTATTTTTAAAAGCTTCACTGTAAATTCTTTGCTTCTTACCTGAAAATTAACAATGACTTCTTGGTTTTAGTGACCTATAATCCCTCTATTCCATGTTCCCTCACCATGCTGTCAGTTTAGGTCATGTAAAATCCTGTACACACCTTTTAGTGGCTGTTCATTGCCTGTCAACCAGCACAAAGCCTTTAAGCCACATCTGTGAGCCTTGGGACATTCTGACCTGCATTTCTAGACTTAGTCCTTTTCTTTTATTAACATCCAGTGAATACTCTAACTTGATGTTTCACAGTCACTGGAACCCTGCCTATTTTAGATTGCTCTACTTTTAGCAATATGGTCTTGTGTATTGATAGTTTTCTTTTCCTTTTCTTTTTAAAAAAATATGTATTTGCATGTGTATCATGTGTATGGTTGCAACAGGACATCTTGCCACTGCAAATGAACATCAAATGCTTGTGCCATTTGTGTGTGTGTGTGTGTGTGTGTGTGTGTGTGTGTGTGTGTGAGGCATATATGAGTGGTTTGGAAATTGAAACCAGGACAGCATGCTTTGTAAGCAAGCACCCCCCCAACTCATTTTCTTTATGGTGGGGACACTCACTGAATGGGCTTTCTTTATAGGGTGGTTGTGATGATTAAGGAAGTTGACTTATGTTAAGAACCTAGCATAGTTCCCAGCATAAAGTAAATTCTCAATAAATTCCAGTGGTGATAACTACTGTTGTCCATACAGTTCTTTTTATGTGAAACTCCCATCTCAATTTCCTTTGATAAGACAGAGCTATTCTTCAAACCAGAAGTCTTTCTTCAAAGCCTGACCATTCAGAAAGTATTTTATATCCAACCACATCCAACCAGAGGTCTTCAACCACTGTGAATCTTTATGTGTTCCTCTTGCTTCTATAAATGATAAACCTACATGCCTTATTTAGTTTTACACTTAAAACCAATTGTCCTGCATCATCCTTACTTAAAATCTACAACAAAAATTCTTAAGCAGGCATTGGCCTCCTGAAGCAGGAACTCCTGTGTCACATTGACACTGAGAAGGCAGGAGTCACTCCATCACTGCATCACATTGACTTTGTGGGTATTGGTGAGAAATTGAAGCAATGATGAGGATCTCTTCTTTTGGAAAGACCATCTAACCCACGTTTCCTTTTCCTTGCCTGCTTTCTCCTAAGGTAGTCACCTGCACTCTGCAAAAGTGTGTGTTGCAGAAGCATATAAAAGCAACACATTTCGAAAAAAGTGGGGACTATTTCTCTGGCCATTGTTACAGTTGGACAAAGTGGGTCTTCAGAACACCTTTGATAGGCCAGAGAACCTTAGGCAAGATTTTGAAAAATCAGAAAGTTGAGATAATTAGAACATTTTTTTTTCAGATTTGTACTTTTATTAATTTTCTCCTATGGACCAACAGTCCAAGAACCCAGGACCTATAAACCAAGTAAGTGATGACAAATCTGGGTCACCAAGATAGTTCTTTTTGATTCAATGACTGGTGAGTAGAGACATTTTATCCTAGGGTCAGGGGTTGCTGATGTTTACTGCTCCTGCTAAAAGGCCAGGTTGTGGTGCCTCTTAACCTGAGTCTGCTACAGGCTCAGGGCTGAAAATTGTTGCCTTGTGCAAGTAGTAGAATGTCTTTAAAGATATCTAATGTATTTACTTTCTGGAAAGCAAAATGCCAGGCTGCTAACAAATGAGTTTTTCGTACTTTAAAAGTTTACTGTTCCAGTTAGGACATTCTTGATGGCATTTTGAATTCTCTTTGCAGTGCAGCCAGCTGATTCATGTTCCATTCTGAAGGTTATGAGTCTACATGTCATGTTAAGAACTATATGTCTGAACCATTAAAGGAGAAGTATATAAAATGCAGTGCTGCTCAGCAGAAGTATATGAACTAAAAGTATTTCATTTATGCCATGGCTCTAGCTATATTTGTAGCTCTTGGTCACTGGCAGTTGTACTTTCTTTCATTTCCAGAAAGTCCAAAAACTATGCAGCAAGTTTGTTACCATATATGCTGTTTATGCTTATTACATGCATTATAAATTCAACATAAATGTGCCATTATTAACTAAGTTATCATTCATTGTATATAAGGATTTTTGGGTAAGATGTCTGGAGGTCTATATGCTAATTAAGACTGGCTTCTTACAAAATGCATCCATATCAGAAACACATGGTACACTGTGTTACAGATTATTAGAAGGGCTCATAAAAGAAAGAATTAGACTTCCGGCCAAGATGGCGTCCGCCTAGCTGCGCTGCAAATCCCGGGGAAAGAAAGGCAAGATATTAAGGGTATATAGTGGCTTTTAGGGGAGAGAAATCTGGGAGGGCACAGAGGTGGGGGAACAGGGAATTGCTGGTCCCCTTTCGGGCGGGTAGGCACCCCTCGCCCCAAATAACCGCCGTGTTCAAAGCTCCACCCCTGCCGCTGCTGCGGCTCCGGAGCCCGCACGGCTGCCACTGCGCGCCGATCGTTCCCTCCGCGCGGAAGCTTAGACTGCTCCGCACCCTCGTCCACTCGCCCACCTACTGAGTGTGCCCAGTCCCACAAGCTCAGACTGTATCTCTCGCTTGCGTCAGCTCAGGTGCCACCCCCTACCTGCCTGCCGCACCGGCGGGCCGCCATTGTCCCGTGGCGGGGAGCGCAGACTGCTTCCGGTTCCCAGCGTCCCCAGCCAAAGTCTGGGCGGCTTCAGTGCTTGGTGCCTCAGTGCCACTCCTAGCTCCAACGCAGGCAGCCTTGGCACATTACCGCTTGAGACCTCAAACAATTTTGGCGCCCCTGCCAGGTAGTAGATAGGCGGCTTTGGCAAGTGAGATTATTCCCTGCGTGCGGAAGCTTAGACTGCTCCGCACTCTCGTACACTCGCCCTCTGTCTCCCGCGCGGCTGTCCACAATTGTCCTGTGGCGGGGGAGCGCAGACTGCTTCCGGTCCCAGCGTTCCCAGCCAAAGTCTGGGCGGCTTCAGTGCTTGGTGCCTCAGTGCCACTCCTAGCTCGAACACAGGCAGCTGTGGCACAATACCGCTTGAGAACTCAACCAACCTTGGCGCCCCTGCCAGGTAGTAGATAGGCGGCTTTGGCAAGTGAGATTATTCCCTGCGTGTGGAAGCTTAGACTGCTCCGCACTCTCCTCCACTTGCCCTCTGTCTGCCACGCGGCTGTCCACAATTGTCCTGTGGCGGGGGAGCGCAGACTGCTGCCGGTTCCTAGCGTGCCCAGCCAGGGTTCGGGCGGCATCAGTGCTTGGTGCCTCAGTGCCACTCCTAGTTCGAACGCAAACAGCCTTGGCACATTACCGCTTGAGAACTCAGGCAACTTCGGCGCCCCTGCCAGGCAGTAGATACGCAGCTTTGGCAAGTGACAGCCAAAGCCCAGGCTTCTTGGCAACGCCCCCAGGCTGCATAAGATTCCCATTGTTTTTGAGCCCAGGCTGATACACCCACTTATCTGCCCATACACTGTCATGGGCAGAACACAGCGCAAAAGAAATAACATGAATAATCAAATGCAAGAAAATCCAATTAGATCACCCACTCCCACAATGAATACCTCCAACCAAAACATAGAAGAACAAATAGGACCAGAACACCACATTGAAGCTATGAGCAATGCAACTCTAACCAACCTATTGGTAGAACTTGCAGGAAAGCAACAAAGGGCAGACAATCGTGTGGATGCTGCCATCACTAAACTAGAACTAATAGATAAGAAATTGGAAGGATTAGATAAGAAAATGGAAGGATTTCAAAGAGAGTTAAGAGATTTGAGGGAAAATGAAAAAAAAGAAGACCTTAAAAATCAGCTGACCATGCTAAATGAAGACATAAAGAAATGCAAGGATGAACTCCAAGAATCATCAAGAAAATCAGAAAATGATGTGAAAAGGGAGCTTGACAGAGGGATGGAAATTATACATAGAAAAATAATAGAAAATGCAAACTTAATTGAACAAGCCCAAAACTCACTAGAAGCTCTCAAGAATAGAGTCAGCCAAGTGGAGGATAGAAACTCTGATCTGGAAGACAAGATGGAAGAAACAGTTAGAGAGTTCAAAAATTTCAGTAAGTTTAAAAACTCCTGTGAACAGAACATGAGGGAATTGTGGGATACAGTTAAACGTCCCAATATCAGGATCATTGGAATACCAGAAGGAGAAGAAATCCAGACCAAAGGCATGGAGAACTTATTTAACAAAATAATTGAAGAAAACTTCCCCAATCTCTTAAAAGAAAGGCCCATCAAGATACAAGAAGCCAATAGAACTCCAAACAGACTGGACCAAAGGAGAAACTCTCCAAGACATATTATTATTAAGACTCTAAACATTGACACCAAAGAGAAAATCCTAAAAGCAGCTAGGGAAAAACAGCACACCACCTTCAGAGGTAACCCCATCAGAATTACTTCAGACTTCTCAATGGAAACCCTGAAAGCTAGAAGAGCCTGGAATGAAACACTGCAAAGTCTAAGAACCTATGGCTTCCAACCCAAACTACTCTACCCAGCAAAAGTATCCCTCATAATAGATGGTGAACAAAAAACTTTCCATGACAAAACTCAGCTTTACAATTATATGAACACAAAACCAAACCTACAGAGAGTATTTCAGGAAATTCTACACAGAGAAGAAAAAAATAATCAAACACAATTGCCTACAAGAAGCAGATCACAACAACCAAACTCAGAGTAGGCACAAAAAACTTCAATGTCCATGAAAACTCCAACCCACATTTACCATCACAATATGGCAGGGATCAAATCAAATCTCACAGTCATTACCCTAAATATTAATGGCCTTAATTCACCCATCAAGAGACACAAGCTAACAGGATGGATCAAAAAATTAGACCCCTCAATCTGTTGCCTTCAAGAAACCCACCTCACCATTAAAGACAGACATCTCCTCAGGGTGAAAGGGTGGAAAACAGTATTCCAAGCAAACGGGAATAAGAAACAAGCAGGTGTAGCTATATTAATATCGGATAAAATAGACTTCAAACCAAATATAATCAAAAAAGACAAAGAAGGCCACTTCCTACTTATCAAGGGAACGATCCATCAAGAGGATATTACAATCATAAATCTGTATGCACCAAACACAGGGGCACCACAGTTCATAAAACAAAACCTACTTGACAATAAAACAGAAATAACCACAAACACCATCATAGCTGGGGACTTCAATACACCATTATCAGTAATAGACAGATCATCCAAACAGAAACTCAACAGGGAAGTAAGAGAGCTCAACAAAACCATAGATCACTTAGACCTAACGGACATCTACAGAACATTCCATCCCAAATCCACAGATTACACATTCTTCTCAGCAGTCCATGGAACATTCTCTAAAATAGACCATATATTGGGTCACAAAGACTGCCTCCACATATTTAGGAAGATTGACATAATTCCCTGCATGATATCAGATCACAATGCTATATTGCTAGAAATCAACAATAAAAGACCCACCAAGAATCCCAGAGGCACCTGGAAACTGAACAGCACACTTTTAAACAATAAATGGATAGTGGATGAAATAAAAAATGAAATTGCAAAATTTCTGGAATTGAACGACAATGAGAACACATCGTATCAAAACTTATGGGACACAATGAAGGCGGTCCTCAGGGGAAAATTCATATCACTCAATGCCTTCATAAAAAAGACAGAAAGGTCCCAAATCAATAACCTAACCATCCACCTAAAGGCACTGGAAAAACAAGAAAAATCCAACCCAAAGAGCTCCAGAAGGAAAGAAATAATTAAAATCAGAGCAGAAATCAATGAATTGGAAACCAAGGAAACAATTAAGAAAATTGACAAAACAAAGAGCTGGTTCTTTGAAAAAATAAACAAGATTGACAAACCCCTGGCCAATCTGATCAAGCAAAAAAAGGTGAAGCTTCAAATTAACAAAATTCAAAATGAAAAAGGAGAGATCACAACAGACATAAGTGAAATTGGGAGAATCATCAGGACTTATTTCAAAAACCTCTACTCCACAAAACTGGATAATGTGGAGGAGATGGATAAATTCTTGGACACATACCATCTACCAAAGCTAAACACAGAGCAGATTAATCACCTCAATCAACCCATCACACTCATGGAGATTGAAAAAGTAATAAAAAACCTCCCAAAAAAGAAGAGCCCAGGACCAGATGGCTTCTCAGCTGAATTCTATCAAACCTTCATGGAAGAACTCAAACCAATCTTCCTCAAACTGTGCCACACAATTGATGAACAGGGAAAGCTACCCAACTCCTTTTATGAAGCTAGCATCACCCTAATTCCAAAACCAGGCAGAGATGCCACAAGAAAAGAAAACTACCGGCCTATTTCCCTGATGAATTTAGATGCAAAGATCCTAAACAAAATCCTTGCAAACCGAATCCAACAACACATCAAAAGCATTATCCACCTTGACCAAGTGGGATTCATTCCAGGAACACAGGGGTGGTTCAACATACGGAAATCTGTCAATGTAATACACCACATAAACAAGGTTAAACATAAAAACCACATGATCATTTCGATAGATGCAGAAAAGGCCTTTGACAAGATTCAACACCACTTCATGTTCAAAACATTGGAGAGAGTTGGCATGGTTGGTTCATATCTTAACCTAATAAAGGCAATATACGAAGCTCCGAAGGCACAAATAATACTTAATGGAGAGAGACTGGAGGAATTCCCATTAAGATCAGGAACAAGACAGGGTTGTCCACTCTCACCTCTGCTTTTCAATATAGTTCTGGAAGTCCTAGCTCAAGCAATAAGACAGGAGAAGGAAATAAAAGGGATACAATTTGGAAAGGAGGAAGTTAAGTTAGCTTTATTCGCAGATGACATGATTATATATGTAAGAGACCCGAGAGACTCCATCCCAAAACTCCTGAAGGTGATTAACTCCTATAGCAAAGTAGCAGGATACAAAATCAATGCACAAAAATCAGTAGCCTTCCTTTATGCAAAGGACAAAGATACAGAAAAAGAAATAAGGGACATAGTCCCATTTTCAATTGCGACAAAAAAAATAAAATACCTTGGAATTACGTTAACCAAGGAAGTGAAAGATCTATACAATGAAAACATAAAAACACTCAAAAAAGAAATTGAGGCGGACTTTAGAAAATGGAAAGACCTCCCATGTTCCTGGATAGGCAGAATTAACATTGTGAAGATGACAATCCTACCAAAGGCAATTTACAGATTTAACGCAATACCAATTAAAATCCCCACAGTGTTCTTCACAGAGATAGAAAAAATGATCTCAAATTTCATATGGAAAGGAAGAAGGCCTCGCATTTCCAAACATATCCTCTGCAAAAGAAATACCTCTGGAGGCATCACCATACCTGATCTAAAGCTATATTACAAAGCCATAGTAATAAAAACAGCATGGTACTGGCATAAAAACAGGACTATAGATCAATGGAATAGACTTGAGGACCCGGACTTTGGGTCAAGCAACTATAGCTACTTGATATTTGATAAAGGCCCAAACAATATACGCTGGAAAAAAGACAGCATCTTCAACAAATGGTGCTGGACAAACTGGATAACCATATGCAGGAAACTAAAACTTGACCCACACATTTCACCATGCACTACACTCAAGTCCAAATGGATCAAAGATCTCAATATAAGACCAGAAACTCGAATACTACTGGAAGAAAATTTAGGAAGTACATTCCATGATATAGGAATGGAAAAAGACTTCCTGAACAAAACCCCAGTAGCTCATGAACTTAAACCATCACTCAACCAATGGGACCACATGAAGCTGAGGAGTTTCTTTACAGACAAGCATACAATTAGCAAAGCCAATAGATTACCCACAGAATGGGAGAAAATATTTGTGGGTTATCCAACTGATAGAGGACTAATCTCTAGAATCTACAAAGAACTCAAAAATCTAAACAGTAAGAAGTCAAACACCCCACTCACAAGATGGGGCAAAGAGCTGAACAGGCAGTTCACAGAGGAAGAAATAGAAATGGCAAACATACACTTAAGAAAATGTTCATCATCCCTAATCATCAGAGAAATGCAAATTAAAACAACTATGAGATTCCACCTTACCCCAATAAGGATAGCAAGCATCAAAAAATCAAATAAAAATAAATGCTGGCGAGGATGTGGAGAAGTAGGAACACTCATCCACTGTTGGTGGGAATGTAGGATGGTACAACCACTTTGGAAAGCAATATGGAGACTTCTGAAAAAGCTGAGTATAGAGATACCAACAGACCCAGTTATTCCCTTACTGGGCATCTACCCTAAAACCTTCAAACCACAGACTAAAGAGATTTGCTCAACCATGTTTATAGCGGCTCAATTTGTAATAGCTAAGAGCTGGAATCAACCCAGATGTCCATCACTAGAAGAATGGATAACTAAGATGTGGTATATCTACACAATGGAATTCTATACAGCAGTAAGAAAAAATGACACAATGAAATTTGAGGAAAAATGGTTGAACCTGGAACAGATCATTCTCAGTGAACTTACCCAATCACAGAAAAAAAATCGCCACATAGTCTCACTCATCTACAGCACCTAACCTGAATCTACCGAAGATACCTTACATACCCAGAAAGCATCTCCTAGATTAGACACTAGGATGGAAGGGGAGGGAGGGGAGGGCATCAAAGGGGTGGGAAACACAAATATAGACCCAAACGGCAATGGTACCATAATCTTCTACTTACTAAAAGATAGACCAAATGGCTGATCCTTCACCAGGCCCTTACAGGGAACACCTGAACCACAAGACACTGGAGAGGGTAAGATTAAGACTAACCTTAGTCTCCTACATCTTCCCTCCCTCACTTCCCCTCTCCCTGTCTCTCTCTCTCTTATCTCTAACTCTTGTATATTAGTTATCTTTTTCCTCATTTTCTTAGTGGGCACTGACCTGTAACTCCCAGAACCAGCATGGGGCTATCATCCACAATGAGCTTTTGATCAGAGAGACCTACAAGGTTTCCTAAAAGACAGACTTCTGTCAGAGTACTTGATAACCCACCAAAGGTTAGTGGTAAGACCCTACTGCTGAAGATACCTTAAGTGATTGACATGCAAATTAGAATGGCATGGCTGGAAGTTGGATGAGAGTCAGTCCCCAGACAGTCAGCGCATCTAGTGCCAGAAGGTGCTACATGGGCGACTGGGGGAAATTGACCAATATCTATCGAAGCAACGCATGGTCTAACCTACTTAGCAGCAAATAACTTATTGTGATGCCCACACAAGTGCAGTGGTGGCACACAGCCATGGTGGGGAACCAACTGCTCTCAATTTGGCTAACTGATCCCCTCACTGGTATGGGACCCATAGCTGGAGCTGGGAAACAAGTCAGAACCATATCCAAACATAAGCCCACTCTCCAGTATCAACCTACTATCAATTGTGGGCTACAAGAGGGCCTACACATATTAAATTCTCTATAAAAAAAAAAAAAAAGTAAGGGTTATCTCATTTGTCCTGGTGCTAACTTACTCTCCGTTGGAGAATCTCCTTCTCTTTTTCAGATAGATGTAGACCCTAAGGAGAGAGCCACACCATCATACCTCAAAAGGGCTCCGGCTGAAACTAAGAAAACTTCGAGAAACAAGCAAGGGGGCTGTTCTTCCTGATGAACCGGACACCAGCACAAGGGGGAAGGAGATCAGCATAGAGAAAAATCAACTCCTACCAAATCAGAGAGCCAGAGCCTCAGAGGCCCTCAACACCTCATCACTGAAGCAGACCAAAAATGAACCCAACATGGCTCAGGGAAATTTTGCGGAAGAGGGGGCGGAAGGAATGTCAGAGTCACATGTTGGGTCATGATCTGCAGAGACATTTAGCTTACCCATAACTGTGGGCTAACTCCACAATGCATGACCCGTATACCTCAACAAGGAGGGGCCAAGGGGAGGGGGTAGGTCACGGATGAGCCTAATAATGGTACCAAACTGACTGTATTTGCTGAATACAGAACTGACTAATAAAAAAAAAAAAAAAAAAAAAAAAAAAAAAAGAAAATAAAAAAAAAAAAAAAAAAAAAAAAAAAAAAAAAAAAAAAAAAAAAGAAAGAATTATATATATATATATATATATATATATATATATATATATATATATATATACACATATATGTGTGTGTGTGTGTGTGTGTGTGTGTGTGTATGTATACATAATCTGAAAAAACTTTGCATTAAAAAACATCTTTTGAGGTATGAACTAAAGGACAAGTAGAATATGAACAGATGGACATTTACCCAAAGATAAAGAAATCCCCACAAAAAAGAAGGCCATGCATGTAACTACAACGTTTAGGAAAATGTGAATTGCAATTAAAGAACACAAGTAGTCATGCTGAGGCATTGAGGGCTTGTGGAGGAGTGGAAAGTGTATCTTCAAGCTCACAGCTTCCCTTTCTAGCTCATTTGTTGTCACCCTGGAGTGACTATTCAACATTTCCCAGATCCCATGGGAATAGAGGTAGAAGTGATGTGTCACTTCTAGGCTTCACTTGCCAGTCAGATATTGGTTGCTGAGGGTTATTAAATATAATCTTTGCTAACCCTACCCCTTGAACTTCTTGTACTGAAGTTGGTACTGCTCTGTCAGTTGCACTTCCCACCTTCTTCTAAACAGGGGAACAAGAAGCTTTTCAATGTGCTAAACTATTAAAATTCAGTTTTCTTGAGGTGACTGGTGTTTGCCTTAACTAACATGCTAATTAAGAGGGAAACATGGTTCATGAGTATGAGTGACAGCAGTGGAAGGACTTTGGCCTGAAAGACATGGGTTTCACTTATTCATTTTTTTCACTTATTCACTCATTTGCTATTCATTCATTTCATATTTATTGAGACTTTTACAGCCTGTGATAGCTTGAGCTAAATGCTAGAAATGCTATGATTAATAATGCATAGACTGTGGCTGAGTGGAGCTTAAAGCAGAGTGGAGGAGAATGAAATCACATGGACTGTGGCAATGTGCTGTTGTGCCTTGTAGCAGCATCACTCTGGAGGGCATCGGAAGTGAAGCACCTCAGGCCCCAAGCTAACCCTAACCATTATAGCCAGTATGTTAACAAGGTTCACAGGTGATATGTGTGCACACTGAAATTTGGGAAACACTGGGAAAATGGATGCCATGATAGGGACATGCACAGGGCCACTGTGGGTAAAGGAAGCCCAGTCTAGAGGCTCCTTGGTTAAGATGTGGACCAAAGCCACTTCAAACATCATAATCTCTATGTGATCCAGGTCACTCAGATGTATTCAAATTCATTTTCCTTTTCTAAAAAATTAGGAAGCATTCCAAGGTGGTTTTCAACCTCCAGATCTTCTTCCAAGGTTGCTTTGAGGCCTAAACTAACACTGCACATGAATGTAAAAGTTTTCCTTCCCCAGCTGTACAGTTGGAAAATATGTTCTTTGGTATAAAAATACATTTTTAATACTGTTTACTAAAGTGATCCAATGTGGATTCTTTGTTTTGACTAAGCATACATTTGAAGGAGAATATTTTCCTTTTCCTTATTGCTTAGGAGTGTAATACCTGAGAAATATGTCTGGTATGTTGCTCAAATAAGGCATCTAGGGGCTGGAGAGATGGCTTAGCAGTTAAGACACTTGTCTGCAAAGCCAAAGGACCCAGGTTCTCCTCCACAGGACCCATGTAAGCCAGATGCACAAGGTGGTACATACATCTGGAATTTGTTTGTAGTGGCTGAAGGCCCTGGCATGCCCATTCTCTCTCTCTCTCTCTCTCTCTCTCTCTCTCCTGATTTCTCTTTCTCTCCCTCAAATAAATAAACAAATAAATATTAAAAAATAAGGCATATAAATGAGGAGTGTGGAGAATGTTCTATCCAGGGAGTGGGATCTAGACTCCAGCCATAGGCATTGTAGCCATACCCTGGCAGCTTTATTTTAACTAGGAGAAACAGCAATTCCTTGGTAGAAACAGAAAACCATATGCAAGTGAGTTATTCAGAATTAACAGAACCTTAGAAGATTAGTGGGAAGTACACAAAGAAGAGCAATAACTAACCAGTGGACAACCCCCATACATCCTCCATGTGGGAGCTTCTCATGTCAGCAAGTGTCCAGAGCTTATGAGGTTTCAGAGTGATGTGTGGCTGGTGGCCTAGTCAAACAAAATCACCTGTACTTTTATGCTTTCATCCTATTAAAAATTTACCCCCTTTGCCTAGAGTGTTTTATTCTCTTTCCAGGCTATTTAGAAGGGACCACCCAAACTACATAATGATTCCCTGAAAGAACTCAGACATTATGGTTCCCACAATATGACTCTACTACTGACCAAATCAGCCAATGAGGCTCCTCCTCTTTGAGCTGCAGGCAGGGAAGAAAAGTATATTGAGTTACACTGTGTCCATCACCTGATGTGCTTATCTCATATCTGTGACTGGGAGAGCCTGGGTACTGCATTGTGGCTTACTTATATTCTAACCCAGGCACTGGCATTGTATCTGGCACATAGTAAGTCCTAAATAAGCAGTTAGGTGACTATGAGAAAGTCCAGCAACTTTAAGAATGAGTAAAAAATAAAGATAAAACTTTTTCATGACTATAAATAGAAGCTGATTTTTCTATTCTATCTCTCAGAAAGGGAACACTATTAAATCAGCTTATAAGAGTATGATAAAAGAGGTATTCACAGATTTTAAGTGTTCTAACTAAAGCATGTTTACATATTAATGTGTGCATATCATTACAAGTTTGTTGAACCCCCCAATTTTTTTTCTTAAGTAGAAACTTTGCATGGATGCATCATGTGTTGGTACCATCATTTCTTTCTCTCCTGCCCTCATCCCACTGAGGGCCCTTATTAGTGGGATTGCTGGTAGTCACCATAGGGTGGTAGGTTAGGAATTGTGAGAGCAGCAGTCAGTCACTGTGAACCCCAAAAGTTTATTTAAAGGAATAACCCTAAAAGAATTAAGAAAATATAAGGAAAAGGAAAAATAAATATCTTTTTCTTTCTTTCTAGGAAATGGTAGTTTTATTAAAGTTTATTACAATTTTTATTAACATTTGAATATTTGAGTTAGCCAATAGTTAAAAAGAAAAAAAAGAGAAAACTTTCAAGCATTTCTAAGCTTTGCTAATCTCTAGTTATTATAACTTGATCAAGTATAGTTTCTGAACCAAGTTTTTCTTTATTGTACATTTTATCCAGTGCATTTGAGAATGAATACAAAAACATAAAATACCTGTCATAAATAATGATTACTTTTTATTTTAATAACATTTTGACTGACATTACATATCCACTTGATAAAATGAAGATGGTAGACACATAACTACTGAAAAATGTGCTTTTTTTCTTATTTTTCATTTGAGGCATTTCATAGGTCACTAATATTTGAAAATTATGGTTACTTTAGGTTTTATTCATAAGTTTTTTTTATTTTCAGATTACTCCTCCTCTTCTTTTTTTTTATTAATTAGTTTTGTACTCAGCGAATACAGTCAATTTGATACCATTATTAGGCTCATCCATGACCTAACCACTCCCTTTGGCCCCTCCTTGTTGAAGGATATGGGTCATGAATTCTGGAGTTAGCCCACAGTTATGGGTAGGATAAATGTTTGCATATCATGACCCAACATGTGGCTCTGACATTCTTTCCACCCCCTCTTCCACAAAATTTCCCTGAGCCATGTTGAGTTCATTTTTGGTCTGCCTCAGTGATGAGGTGCTGGGGGCCTCTGGGTCTCAGGATCTCTGATTTGGTAGGAGTTGATTTTTCTCTGTGTTGATCTCCTTCCCCCTTCTGCTAGTATCCGGTTTACCAAGAAAACAGCACCCTTGCTTGTTTTGCCAATTGTTCTTAGTTTCAGCTGGGGCCCTTTTGAAGTATGATGGGGTGGCTCTCTCCTTAGGATCTACATCTACCTGAAAAGGAGAAGCACATTCTTCAACGGAGAGAAACTTAGCAGCAGGACAAATGAGATAACCCTTACTTTTTTATAGAGAATTTAATAGGTGTAGGCCCTCTTGTAGCCCACAATTGGTGCTATCTTGATAATGGAGAGTGGGCTTATGTTTGGATACGGTTCTGACTTGTTTCCCAGCTCCAGCTATGGGCCCCGTACCACTGAGGGGATCAGTTAGCCAAATCAAGAGCAGTTGGTTCCCCACCGTGGCTGTGTGCCACTATTGCACTTGTGTGAGCATCACGACAGGTTATTTGCTGCTAAGTAGGTGAAACCATGAGTTGCTTGGACAGATATTGGTCATTTTCCCCCAGCCGCCCATGTAGCAACTTCTGCCACTAGACGTGCTGACTGTCTGGGAACTTACTCTCTTCCAGCTTCCATCCATGCCATTTCATTTTATGTGTCAACCACATAAGGTGTCTTCAGCAGTGGGGTCTTACCACTAACTTTTGATGGGTCATCAAGTACTCTGACAGAAATCTGTCTTTCTTTTAGGGAACCTTGTAGATCTCTCTCATCAAAAGCTCATTGTGGATGATAGCCACATGCTTGTACTTGGAGTTACAGGTCAGTGCCCACTAAGAAAATAGGGAAAAAGAGAGCTAATATAAAAGAGATAGAGAGAAGAGAGAGAGAGAGAGAGAGAGGGAGAGAGAGAGGCTGTAGAAGATTAAGGTCAGTCTTCATCATACCCTCTCCAGTGTCTTGTGGTTCAGGTGTTCCCTCTAAGGGCCTGGTGAAGGTTCAGCCATTTGGTCTCCCTTTTAGGATGTAGAATTTTATGGTACCATTGCCTTTTGGGTCTAGATTTGTGTTTCCAACCTCCTCCCTTCCCCTCCCCCCCCTTCCCACCCATCCTATTGTCTAGTCCATGAGAAGCTTGCTGTGTATGTAAGGCATCTTGGGTAGATTCAGGTTAAGTGCTGTAGATGAATGAGACTATGTGGTGATTTTTTTTTCTGTGACTGGGTAAGTTCACTGAGAATGATATGTTCCAAGTTCAACCATTTTTGCTCAGATTCCCTTGTGTCATTTTTTCTTCCTGCTGTATAGAATTCCATTGAGTAGATATACCACATCTTAGTTATCCATTCTTCTAGTGATGGACATCTGGGATGATTCCAGCTCTTAGCTATCATGAATCGAGCCACTACAAACATGGTTGAGCAAATCTCTCTGTCCTGTGGGTTGAAGGTTTTAGGGTAGATGCCCAGTAAGGGAATAACTGGGTCTGTTGGTATCTCCATAGTCAGCTTTTTCAGGAGTCTTCAGATTGCTTTCCAAAGTGGTTGAACCATCCTACATTCCCACCAACAGTGGATGAGTGTTCCTACTTCTCCACATCCTCGCCAGAATTTATTTTTATTTGATTTTTTGATGTTTGCTATCCTTACTGGGGTAAAGTGGAATCTCATTGTTGTTTTAAGTTGCATTTCCCTGATGATTAAGGATGATGAACATTTTCTTAGGTGTGTGTTTGCCATTTGTATTTCTTCCTCTGTGAACTACCTGTTCAGCTCTTTGCCCCATTTTGTGAGTGGGGTTTTTGACTTCTTACTGTTTAGATTTTTGAGTTCTTTGTATATTCTAGAGATTAGGCCTCTGTCAGTTGGATAACCAGCAAATATTTTCTCCCATTCTGTGGGTAATCTATTGGCTTTGCTTATTGTATTCTTGTCTGTAAAGGAACTCTTCAGCTTCATGTGATCTCATTGGTTGAGTGACTGTTTAAGATCATGAGGTACTGGGGTTTTGCTCAGGAAGTCCATTTCCATTCCTATATCATGGAAAGTACTTCCTATATTTTCTTCCAGTAGTAGTCGAATTTCTGGTCTTATATTGAGGTCTTTGATCCATTTGGACATGAGTGTAGTGCATGGAGAAATGTGTGGATCAAGTTTCAATTTCCTGTATATGGTTATCCAGGTTGTCCAGCATCATTTGTTGAAGATGCTGGGTTTTTTTCCATCCTATGTTATTAGGGCCTTTGTCAAATATCAAGTAGCTATAGTTGCTTCACCCAAAGTTCGGGTCCTCAAGTCTATTCCATTGGTCCATACTCCTGTTTTTATGCCAGTACCATGCTATTTTTATTACTATGCCTTTGTAATATAGCTTTAGATCAGATTTCGTGATGCCTCCAGAGGTATTTCTTTTGCTGAGGATATGTTTGGATATGCAAGGCCTTCTGACTTTCCATATGAAATTGGAGATCATTTTTTTCTACCTCTGTGAAGAACACCATTGGGATTTTAGTTGGAATGGCATTAAATCTGTATATTTCCTTTGGTAGGATTGCCATAGTCACAATGTTAATTCTGCCTGTCCAAGAGCATGGGAGGTCTTTTCATTTTCTCAAGTCCTCCTCAATTTCTTTTTTGAGTGTTTTTATGTTTTCATTGTATAGATCTTTCACTTCCTTGGTTAACGTTATTCCAAGGTATTTTATTTTTTTGTTGCTATTGGAAATGGGACCATGTCCCTTATTTCTTTCTCTGTATCTTTGTCATTTGCATATAGTAAGGCTACTGATTTTTGTGCACTGATTTTGTATCCTGCTACTTTGCTATAGGAGTTAATCACCTTCAGGAGTTTTGGGATGGAGTCTCTTGGGTCTCTTACATATATAATCATGTCATCAGCAAATAGAGCTAACTTAACTTCTTCCTTTCCAAATTGTATACCTTTTATTTCCTTCTTCTTTCCAATTTCTTGAGCTAGGACTTCCAGTACTATATTGAAGAGCAGAGTTGAGAGTGGACAACTCTGTCTTCTTCCTGATCTTAATGGGAATTCCTCCAGTCTCTCTCCATTAAGTATTATATGGGTCTTAGGAGCTTTGCATATTGCCCGAAGTCAAAAATAAATATCTTTATGATATGCCATCTCTTTAAAGACTTCTAGAAAGTCCCACAGTGTTTATGTATGTATGATGCAAGTATGATATACGTATGTATATATGGATATTAGTGTATATTCATGATATAAAATTTTTTTATTATGAAATTTTCATATATGTATATCATGTACTTTTTCATATTCACTTCTAATTATCCATTCATCAAGTGATGGGTGTTGTAGTCAGGTTTGTATTGCTAGCAGAGATCACCCAATCAAGACTAGCTTTCAGGAAAAAGGGACTTAGTTTGGCTTACAGACTTAAGGGGAAGCTTGACGACGGCAAGGGAAATTGATGTCATGAGCAGAGGGTGGACATCACCCCCTGGCCAACATTAGGTGGACATCAGGAACAGCAGAGTATGGTAAATACTGGCAAGGGGAAACTGGATATAATACCCATAAGCCCACCCCAACAATACACTGCCTCCAAGAGGTGTTAATTCCCAAATTTTCATCAGCTGGGAATCTAGCATTCAGAACACCTAAGTTTATGGAGGACACCTGTATCAAACAACCACAATGGATATCTGGATTGATTCCAGTTCTCAGCTATAAACATGAATAAGCCAAGCACATGACTGGGTGGATCAGTTAGTATCTCTATTTTAATTTTTTCAGTTTTCATATTGATTCACATAATGACTATACACATTTGAACTCCCACCAGCAGTGAATGAGGGTTCCCCTTTTCCCACATTCTCAGCAACATTTATTGTCATTTAATTTTTAAAATATATTATTTTATTTATTTATTAGAGAGTGAGAAAGAGGGAGAAAGGGGGGGGGGACGAGTGCACCAGGACATCCAGCCACTGCAAACAAACTCCAGATATATGCACCCCCTTGTGCATCTGGATTACATGGATACTAGGAAATTGAACCTGCTATCTTAGACTTTGTAGGCAAACACCTTAAATGCTTAGCCATCTCTCCAGTCCATTGCTTGATTTTTTTAAATGATTGCTACCCAGACTGGAGTAAAGTGGAATCTCATAGTTGTTTTAATTTGCATTTCCCTGATAGTTAAAGTTGTTGAACATTTTCTTAAGTGAGTATTAACTGTTTGTATTTCTTCCTTTGAGAATTCCCTATTTAGTTGTCTACCTCATTTGTTGATTGGATTGTTTGACTTTTTTAATTACTTAGTTTGTTGAGTTCTTTGTAGATTCTCGATATTAGGCCTCTGTCAGTGGTTTAGCTGGTGAAGATTTTCTCTCATTTTGTGGGTAGTCTATTGGCTCTGTTTATGGTATGTCTATACAAAACCTTTTATTTGTTAACATATTCTATTTTTGTAGAGAGGTTTTTTAATGTATATTATTATTGTTATTACTATTATTAACAACATATTTTGTATGCATACATCATGTGTTGGTTCCTTCTTTTCCCTCATCCCTGTCCCATTCCCTTGGGGACGCTCCTCAGTGGGGCTGCAGGTATTCCCTATGGGGTTGTGGTTTATGTGTTGTGGGAGCAGCAGTCAGTTATTTTGGGGGAGAGGGAATGCTTCTGGGCATGATGTCTCATCCTGTGACTCTTACAATATTTCTGCCCCCTCTTCCACAAAATTCCCTGAACTGTGGTGAATGAGTTTCAAGTCTACTTCAGTGATGAGCTGTTAGGATCTCTGCTTTGGTAGGTGTTGAGTATCCTCAGGGTCTGTCTCCTACACTGTGGCACAGATTATCAGATTCAGCATGGAAGCAGCACTCCTGCTTCTCTCCCTAATTCCTCTGTGGTTTCAGCTGTGGTTTGGCTGAAGCGTGAGGGGTAGTTTATCTCCTCCAGTCTCGCTACCTTCTGAAAAAGAACAGATTCTCCAACAGAGAGTGAAGTCAGCACAGTTTAAGTGGGATAAGCATTATTAATTTAGGGATACTTTGATGTATGTAACCCCTTGTTGCAGTCCGGTTCACATTGCTGGTAGAAATCACCCAACCAAGAGTAGCTTCTGGGAAAAAGAGATTTATCTTGGCTTACAGGCTCCAGGGGAAGCTCGAGGATGTCAGGAGAAAACAATGGCATGAGCAGAGGGTGGACATCACCCTCTGGCCAACATAAGGTGGACAATAGCAACAGGATAGTGTGCCAAATACTGGCAAGGGGAAACTGGCTATAAAACCCATAAGCCCGCCCCCGACAATACCCTCCCTCCAGGAGGCATTAATTCCCAAATCTCCATCAGCTTGGAACCTAGCATTCAGAACGCCTAAGTTTGTGGGGGTCACCTGAATAAAACCACCACACCCCTCTTTTAGCCAAAGACAAGTGAAATCTTGACACACTAGAGCATAATATTTGTCTCCATAGGATTCTGGTCTGGTTCCCAATTTCAGATATGGGTTCCTTTACACTGAGTAGATCTCTTAGCCAATCAGAAATCTATTGCTTATCCACTGAAGCTGTGTGCCACTATTGTGCTGGCATGTATATCCTGTCATGGTGTTTGCTTCTGAGTAGCTTAGACCTCTGGTTGCTCACACTGTTGTTGTCTAATTTCCCCCAGTAGCTCATGTAGCACTTTCCAGTACTAGGCTGGCTAACTATCTGGGGACTGATTTTCTTCTGAATTCCAGTCATGTCTCTCCACGTTCTGCGTCAACATCATGTGGTGACTTCAGCAATAGGGTCTTAGCTTTTGCCTCAGGCAGGTAATCAAGTGCTTTGACAGAAAGCTGTCTTGATTTGGGGACCTCATAGAACTCTGTGATCAACAGCTCAATGTGGATAGCAACCAACCTCTGATACTGGTAGTTACAGGCCAGAGACAGGAAAAAAAAAAAAAAAAAAAAAAGCTTAGGCTTCATTCCACACTCTCCATGGCCCTACTTTTCGGGCTCAGTCCCTTACTGCTTTTGAGGGTTATATCTTTTATGCTATCTCCAAGGATAAAGGTTTCTATTGTAACAGCTCATTTTGGATTTAGTTTTGTGCTTGTTTTCCCCTCTCCTTCCCCTCCCCGCTAAACCCTTTCATCCCTATTGTCTGGGCCTTGAGTTGCCTATCAGGTACGTCAGCAACTCCTATGAGGTATGTAGGCAGGTCCAGGTTAGAAACAGCAGATAAGTGACACCATGCAGCATTTGTCTTTCTGTGTTTTTGTGAGTTCACTGAGTATGATCTGTTCCAAGTCTGTCTATTTTTTTCTAAAAAATTTCATTGTATCATTTTTGCTTACTGCTGGATAAAATTCTACTGTGTAAATATATCACCACTCCGTTAGCCATTCATCCAATGATGAGCATCTGGGTTGATTCCAGTTCTTAGCTATAATGGATTGAACAGCTACAAGCATGATTGAGAAAATATCTCTGTATTGATGCATGCAGCATTTAGGATAAAGGCCCAGTATAAGAATAACTGGGTCTGTTGGTAGCTCTATGTTCATCCTTCCTAGGAATCTTCATATTGATTTTCATAGTGGTTGTACAAGTTTACATTCCTACCAAGAGTGGATGAGGGCTCATCTTTCCCAATATCCTCACCAACATTTGTCATTGTTAGATTTTCTAATGATTTCCATCCTTACTGGAGTAAGGTGGAATCTCATTGTTGTTTTAATTTGCATTTCCCTAATGGTTAGGAATGTTAAATATTTATTTAAGTGTGTGTTAGCCATTTGTATTTCTTTCTCTGACAATTGTCTATTCAGTTCTTTGCCCCACTTTTGGAGTGAATTGTCTGATTTTTTATTGTTCAGTTTTTTGAATTCTTTGTGGATTCTAGATATTAGGTTTCTGCCAGTGATAAAGTTTTTCTCCCATTCAGTGGTTAATGTATTGGCTCTACTTATGGTATATTTGTCTGTGCAAAATCTTTTTAGCTTCATGAGATCCCATTGGTTGAGCAATTGTTTAATTTTCTGGGATAGTGGGGTTTTATTCAGGAAGTCTTTCCCCACTCCTATATTGTGGATAGTGCTTAATATTTTTCTTCCAGTAGAAGAAGTGTTTCAGGTCTTATGTTGAGGTCTTTAATCTATTTGGACTTGATTTTTATGTATGGAAAAATGAATGGGTCCAACACCATTTGTTGAAGATGCTGTCTTTTCTCCAGTGTACATTATTGACATCTTTGTCAAAGATCAAGTAGCTGTAGTCACTTGGCTTTAGGTCCAAGTCTTCATTTCTGTTCCATTGATCTAAGTTTCTGTTTTTATTCCAGTAACATGCTGTTTTTATTACTATGGATTTGTAATATAGCTTTAGATCAGGTATGGTTATATCTCCAGAGGTGTTTCTTTTTTTGCTGAGTATATGTTTTGATATCTGAGGCCTTCTGCCATTCCAAATGAATTTTGAGATCATTTTTTCTATCTGTGCAGAATGAAACTGGAATATTTATTGGTATTGCATTAGATCTGTATACTGCTTTTGGCCGAATTTCCATTTTCACAATATTAATACTATCTATCCAGGAGCATGGGTGGCCTTTCTATCTTCTCAAGTCTTCCTTTCTTTCTTTCTTGAGGTTTTTTTAAAAATGTTTTCATTATACAGGTTTTTCACATCTTCGGTTAGTGTTATTTCAAGGTATTTCATTTTTTATTGCTATTGAAAATGTGACAACCTTGCTGATTTCTTTCTCTGTAAACATGTCCTTTGCATACAGAACGGCTACTGATTTTTGTGCATTAATTTTGTATCCTGCCACTTTACTGAAGGAATTAATCAACTTTAGCAGTTTTGAGATGGAGACTTGCAGGTTACTTATATGTAGGATCATGTCATCTGCAAATAGAGCCAAGTTAACTTCTTCCTTTTTAATTTGTATCCCTTTTCTTTCTTTCTCCTGCTTACTCGCTTGGGCTAGTATTTCTAGTACTATGTTGAAGAGCAGTGGTGAGAGTGGGCACCCCTGTTTTACTACTAATATCAATGGGAACTCCCTGAGTCTTTGCGTATTAAGTATTGTTTAGGCTTTAGGTGCTTTATATATAGGCTTTATTGTGATGAGATATAAATCCTCCATGCCTATTCTTTCTAGCATTTTAATCATGAAGTGGTGTTATATTTTGTCAAAGACCTCTGCATCAATTGAGATGATCATGTGGTTCTTATGGTTAAGTTTATTTATGTGGTATATTATGTTGAACAATTTCTGTATGTTGAACCATTCCTGCATTCCTGGGATGAAGCCTACTTGATCAAGGTAGATAATGCTTTTGATGTGTTACTGAATTTGGTTCGTAAGGATTTTGTTCAGGATATTTGCATCTAAATTCATCATATATAGGCCTATAGTTATCATGTTGCAGCCCTGTCTGGTTTTGGTATTAGTGTGATGCTAGCTTCAAAAAAGTTCAGGAGGATTCCCTGGTCTCCATTTATGGAAATATTTTTGGAAAAGCTGGTTTCAGTTCTTCAATGAAAGGTTTGAAAAAATTCAGTGGGGAAGCCATCTAGTGCTGGACTTTTCTTTTGAGGGAGGTTTTTGAGGACCTTTCCTATCTCCATGAATGTGATAGGTTTATTTAGAAGATTAGTCTCCTCTATGTTTAGTTTTGGTAGGTGATATGTGGCTAGGAATTCATCCATTTCTTCCAGATTACCCAGTTTGTGTAGTATAGGTTTTAGAAATTTGCCCTGATGATTCTTCCAATTTCATTGGCATTGTGACCTCTTTTTTTTTCAGTTCTGATTTTGTTAATTTGAGACCTCTCTCTCTTTGCTTGTTCAAATTGGCCAGGGGTTTATCAATCTTTAATTTTTTCAAAGAACTAGCTCTTCATTTCATCAATTTTTAAAATTGTTTCCTTTGATTCCAATTTATTAATCTGTGCTCTGTTTGATTACTTCTTTCTGCCTGGACCTCTTAGAGTTGGAGTCTTCTTGTTTTTCCAATCTTTTTAGGTGGACAGTTAGATTTTTAATTTGGGATCTCTGTCTTTGTTATGAAGGCACTTAGGGCTATGATTTTCTCCTTAACACTGTCTTCATTGTGTCCCATAAGTTTTGGTAAGTTGTGTTTCATTGTCATTAAATTCTAGGAATTTTACAATTTCTTTTCTGATTTCTTTTTTATTTTATTTTATTTTATTTTATTTTATTTTATTTTATTTTATTTATCAACTTCCATAATTGCAAACAATATCCCATGGTAATTTCCTCCCTCCCCACCCCTGCTTTCCCCTTTGAAACTCCACTGTCCATCATTTCTCCTCCCCCTTTAAATCAGTCTCTCTTTTATTTTGATGTCATGATCTTTTCTTCCTATTGTGATGGTCTTGTGTAGGTAGCATCAGGCACTGTGAGGTCATGGATATCCAGGCCATTTTGTGTCTGGAGGAACATGTTGTAAGGAGTGCTACCCTTTCTTTGGCTCTTACATTTTTTCTGCCACCTCTTCTGCAATGGATCCTGAACCATGGAAGTTGTGATTGAGATATTTCAGTGCTGAACACTCTTCTGACATGTCTTCTCAGCACGATGGTGCTTTCTGAGTCATCCCAAGGTCACTGCCATCTGTAACCAAAAGTGAGAGTAGCATTAAAATATCAGTTTGAACATTAAGAGAAGTGCTTACTGGGCAGTTTTGTGAGCATAGTATATACATTAGCCAGACAGCAGCAGATGTTACACCTCTAGGGCTCATGACTACCCCTTGTAGGTTTTCAGTATCAGGGATGTATTCCCTCCCATGGAGTGGCCTCCAGTCCAAATAGAAGGCAGCTGGTTTCCCCAATAACAGACATTCCACTAATGCACCTATTGGCTCATTTGGCCAGGTTGGCCAAATATAAGGCTTGCAGTGTCCACTGTTGAATATCTTCACTGGCAAGTTCTCTCTCTCCCATTGAACTGAATGCAGCATGGCTTTTTCCAGCTTTCTGTCAGCTGCTCCACACAGAGGATGTTTTCAGCTCAGCTTCAGCAGGATTTATCAGTAACCTTGCAGCCCAAGTATGTGGAGTCTTCAGCAATAGGGTCTTACCATCTATTTCTGGTGGGGAACCAAGGGCCTTGGCAATGGCCTGTAATGTTTGGGGGGCATCGGGGATGTCCCTGGCCAACAACTCACTGGAAGGTATCCCACCCCTGGCACTGAAAGTTTTCTAGTAACAATCTATGCCTCCTGTGTGCCTCATTGTCCTAAAAAGTAGGTTTCCATATGATTTATTTATATCCTCTTAGATTTTGATTAGACCTCCCTATACCTTTCCTTACTCAATACTTCCCCTGACCTCACTTAGGCCTTTTCACCCCCATTAATCTGTTCTTCTACTTACATATATACAATACCATCCTATCTTTTCTGATTTCTTCCACAACTCATTCAAAGTTTAAAAGTGTTCAAAAGTTTAAAAAAACTCCAGTAGCTGGTGGAGTTCTTGATGTGTCTCTTTTTGCTAATTTCTAGGTTTAAAGCATTGTGATCTGATGTGATGCACGAAGTTACTTCAATGTTCTTGAATTTATGGAGGCACACCTTGTTGCCTAATATATGGTCTATTTTGGAGAAGGTTCCATGGGTTTCTGAGAAGAATGTGTATTCTGTAGAGTAGGGATGGAAAGTTCTGTAGATGCCTGCTTGGTCTAGTTCATCCATGGTGTTGTTGAGTTCTGTTATTTCCCTGTTGATTTTCTGCGTGGACGTCTATTGATGACAGTGGAGAAGTGAAGTCTCCAACCTACTTTTTTGGACAATGGAACACTCTGGAGTCATAGATTGTTACTAGAAAATTTTCAGTGCCAGGGATGGGCAGTACAAAGGGCCTCCTTTGCAGCAAGACTGCAGGGTCTACGCAGCCTAAAGCCAGGCACAGGGGAACCTACCAGGACCAGGGACTGGGGTACTGGGAGGGGGTGGAACAGGGAGGTATGTCCTATTCACTCAGTGCATGCTCCCTCTGGACTACAAAACCTTTTTAGCTTCATGAAGTTACTTTGGTTGAGTGATTGTTTAATTTCCTTGGGTATTGTTCAGGAAGTCTTGCTCCACTACTATAACATGGAGTGTTCCCTCTATTTTTTCTTCCAGTCATTTAAGAGTTTTAGGACTTATATTGAGGTCTTTAATCCAATTGCAATTTATTTTGTGCATGATGAGAGGAGTGTGTCTCATTTCATTTTTTTTTACATGTGGTTATCCAATTTCTCGAGCACTATTTGGTGAAGATGCCACCTTTTCTCCAGTGTACCTTGTTGGCTTTCTTTGTCAATGATCAATTAGCTGTTGTAACTTGCACTAAGTACAACATCTACAATTCTGTTCCATTGCTCTATATCAGTTTTTATGCCAGCACCATACTGTTTCAATGACTATGGCTTTGTAGCATTGTAGTATCACTTTAGATTGTATGGTGATACCTCCAGAGGTGTTTATTTTGCTGAGGATAGTTTTGGATATCCAGGACCTAATGTCATGCCATATGAATTTTGAGGTTAATTTTTATATTTCTTTGAAGAATGATGCTGAGATATTTAATAGTATTGCAGTAAATCTGTATATTGCTGTATATTAAATCTGTAGAATTGCCATTTCCATAATATTAAGTATACTAATCCCTGAGCATGGGAGGTCTTTCCATCTTCTCATGTCCTCCTCAATTACTTTCTTGAGTGTTTTATGTTTTCATTATATAGGTTTTTTACTTCTTTGGTTAGTGCTATTCCAATTTTTTGGAGTAGAGGTTTTGGGAATTTGTCTCTTGTGACCTTTCCCTTTTCATTTCTAATTTTATTAATTTCAGACTTCTCTTTTTATTTGATCACTTTGGTAAGGGTTTATCAATCTTTTTAAAATTTTTTCAAAGAACCAACTTTTGGTTTAATCATTTTGTTTGTTTTCTTTTCTAGTTTCCAATTCATTAATTTCAGATCAAGTCTTATTTATTTATTTCCATCTGAAACTCTTAGGGTTGAATTGTTCTATTCCTGATGTATTTAGGTGGATGGTTAGGTTGTCATTGTTATGAAGACATTTAATGCTATGAATTTTCCTTTTAAGACTGTCTTCATTGTATCCTATAAGTTTTGCCTTTTTTTTCATTATCATTCAGTTGTAGAAATTTTATAATTTTCTTTTTGATTTCTTCAATGATCCAGTTATTATTTAAAAGTTCCTTCTTCTTTTTCTTCTTGTTCTCCCTCTTCCTCTCTGTCTTAAATAAATAAATACATAAATAAAATATTGAAAATAATTAAAGCAAAATTTAAAAAGGGCTGGAGAGATGGCTTAGCAGTTAAGGCACTTTCCTGCAATGCCACAAGACCAGGTTCAATACCCAGAACCCACGTAAGCCACATGTGCATGCATATGCATGTGGAATTCATTTGCAGTGGCTGGATGCCCTGGCATGCCCATTCTCTCCCTCCTTCCCTCCTCCCCTTTCTCTCAGTCTTAAATAAATAAATAAATAAATAAATAAATAAAATATTAAAAAATAAAACTGTTTATCAGTCTCTAGGTGCTTGTGCAATTTCTGTTGTTTTTCTTGTTAATATCTAGTTTTAAAGCATTGTGGTCCTATATGATACAGGAATGACATCAATTTTCCTGAATTTATGAAGGCATACTTTAGACCCTAATATATGATATATTTTGGAGAATGTTCCATAGGACACTGAGAAGAATATGTATTCTGGCTGGGCATGTTGGTGCGTGCCTTTAATCCCAGCACTTGGGAGGCAGAGGTAGGAGGATTGCCATGAGTTCAAGGCCACCCTGAGGCTACACAGTGAATTCCAGGTCAGCCTGGGCTAGAGTAAGACCCTACCTTGAAACCGGCCCCCCCCAAAAAAAGAAGAAGAATATGTATTCTGAAGAATTGATGTGGAATATTTTGTGGATGTCTGTTAGGGCCAGTTGATCTACAGTGTAGTTAAGCTCTACTATTTTCCTATTGATTTTCTGCTTGGATGATCTGGCTTTTGATGATAGTGAGGTATTGAAGTCCCCTACTCTGATGGTATTAGGATTAATTTCTGGTTTTTTGTTAAGCAGTTTTTTTTAAATTTAATGTGGTGTACCTGTGTTTGGTGTGTATAGATTTATGATTGTAATGTCCTCTTGTTTGATCATTCTTTTGGTGAGTAAAAAGTGGCCTTCTGTAGTAGACAGCTTAAGGTTTGCTGAGATGAACCAGACCAGGCACAGTTATGGAGGAAGGGATATTTATTGAAGCTTACAGATCCAGGGGAACTTCCTTAATGCCCAAAGAAGGGTCAAGCAGAGAGAGAGAGAAAGAATCCATAAACCCAAAAAGTCAAACGCCACACAACACAGCACACTTTGTATATCTTTAGATTGGAATTTCAAACCCAGCACCACACCTTAGGGCTAGACCCTAAGATCCACCCAGTGACACTGCCTCCAGCCAGGTGTCTGCAGATGCAAACTACAAACAAATAAAGCACTGAATTTACTGGGGACTCAAACTACCACATTCTGCCCCTGGCCCACAATAGATTCATAACCATCACACACTGTAAATTGTATTAAGTCGAATTTTAAAGGTCCTCACAGTCTTGACTAACCTAAGATAGTGAGTTATGTAAAATCAAATAAGTTAAATAGTTTTAACTTTTAAAGGCACAGAGTAAACATTTTTTTTAAATCTTTTATTGTTTTTTTGAGGTAAGGTCTCACTCTAGCTCAGGCTGACCTCTAGTCTCAGGGTGGCCTCAAACTCACTGTGATCCTCCTACCTCTGCCTCCTGAGTGCTGGGATTAAAGGCCTGCACCACCATGCCTGGCACAAAGTAAACATTTTTAACTGGTATAAGGCACAGCAAGGAGACATAAAACAACGTAAATTCAACCACCATCAAACAAACATCAAACTTCTGTAGTTTAAGTTCAATATAACCAGAGACTGAAAGTCTCCAGATTTTTAAATCTTGCCCCTCCTGTAGGCAGAGTAGCCAGGGAAAACTTTTATCTCAGTCCAACAGTGCACTCCATGGTAGCCCTTGCATAGTCATGGTGCATCCAAAATATATATGGGTCTTTATGTAAACCATAGCCCATCTTTTTTTCTGTTTGTTTGTTTGTTTTTTGAGGTAGGGTCTTACTCTAGCTCAGGCTGACCTGGAATTCACTAGGTAGTCTTAAGGTGGCCTTGAACTCATGGCAATCCTCCTACCTCTGCCTCCCGAGTGCTGGGATTAAAGGTGTGGGCCACCATGCCTGGCCACATAGCCCATCTTTTAAAGGCTTTTTTTGGCCTATTTATGAGGGTTATAAAACCCTGTCTATATGCTGCATCTTAGCAGTGGCTCTCGGAACCATGTGCCATTTATGACCCTCCACCCATTTCCCATGTTTCCAAAATCAATATGAGGTGTACAGGACACAGTCGTATTCTTAATTCAGGGATGAAAAAAATCATAACCTTGAAAAGAAAGTTCCTTCTGTAGTCAACTCTATACCAAAAGAGTTTGTATTTTTATTATAGTCTTTCCTCAGGCATCCTCTTAATTGTATTAATGTAAAGCAGGTGGGCCATCTTCCTTAAACTTGTTTATGTGTTTGACAATAGTAGCTTTGGTAACCTAAAACCAGTCTTAGTAATTTTAAACTTCCTTGAGGTTTTCAAACTTAAAATCTTAAATCTCCAGTTCAGTATCTTTAGCCAAGCACAACAGTCCATTACAGATTTAACCTTGGCTAATCTCTCTGGGCCTGGGCAGCAGAATGCAGCCAGCCATTATGCCAGTAGCCCAGTTCCAACAAAGTCTTTTCAGTCTTTCCATGCCCTTATAAAGCTCATAAGCCAAGCCTCCAAATTCATAAACTGAGTCCCCAAATACAATTTTCATTGCACTTAGCATTTTCAAATTCTCATCAGAATAGCACATAAACCTTGGCTCACCACTCCAGAAGGTATCTTCAGCTGGAAGTACCAAGTCCATGCCCATTTTTCCAAAACAAAAGTTCCAAAAGACACAAATTCACATGGTCAGATTCATTTTATCCCACTTCTGGTACCAACTTCTGTAGTAGACAGCTTCAGGTTTGCTGAGATGAACTTCCAGACCAGGCACAGTTACAGAGGAAGAGACAATTATTGAGGCTTACAGATCCAGGGGAAGTGCCATAATGGCAGAAGAAGGGCCAAGCAGAGAGAGAGAGAGAATCCACAAGCATAAAAAGCCAAAAGTCAAAAGCCACACAACATAGCCAATTTTGTATGTCTTTAGATTGGAATTTCAAACCCACCACTGCACCTTAGGATTGGGCCCTAAGATCCACACAGTGAAACTGGCTCCAGCCAGGTGGCTGTAGATGAACACTACAAACTAATGAAACATTGCATATATTGGGGGCCATCTCTTCAAACAACCACAGATGGTATTTGGATTAATTTCCATTTTTTGGTTAAGTAGTATTCTCTTAATTTAATGTGGTGCACCTGTGTTTGGTGTGTATAAATTTATGATTATAATGTCCTCTTGTTGGATTGTTCCCTTGATGAGTAAAAGTTTCCTTCTTTGTTCTTTTTGATTACTTTTGGTTTGAAGTCTATTTTGTCAGATATTAATATAGCCACACCCACTGGACTGGTGGTTGACACAAAAGCTGAGGTTGGTTGTCCAGAATCTCTTCAGCCCCTATCACAGCCATGCCTTACGTGGGGCACAGGAACAATAGCACTTTCCCCTACTGTACCTAGCTGAGCAGGTTGTGGAAAACTCACTCATTCCCCAGGTGGTTGGTTGCCAGATACACCTGTGCTTCTTGTCTGGGGTATAAGTGAACCCCAAGAAGTTCCTAGGAGAGGAATAAATGGTATGGATGGTGGTGGAGGTCACTTGGCTCCACTGACCAGGCCAGACTCAGGTCTGAAGAGTTAGCTTGTTTGGGGGTATTAGTGTGTGGATGTGGCCAGGAATCAGAGGAGGTAGCTGAGGTCGAAACAATCTATAAGGCTGGAGGTGCCACTTGGGAGAGACTGTGTGGTGTTGTGGGGATCCATGGCATGTGTGGGTGCAGTGCAGGGTGGGGTGGAATAGTGGGCCCTGGCTCCTGCACTCCTTATATGTTCTCAGTGGGTTGTTCCTCTATCCAAGTTCAGGAAATGTGGGAAAAGTTGCTGGAACCATATGGTGTCCCAAACATGCCTATAATTGGTACTTTCTCACCCACCCTGGGCCAGGCCCCAAACACTTAGGCAATCTTCCCCAGTCTGAGTTCACAGTCCCTAATCAAGAATGCACTCCATTCAGTCCAAGTGCATAGGCTGCAAACTGCCTGCACCTCACCCTCCCAGACCACACAGGCCCCATGCAAGCTAGTCTGAGTGCATAGGCCCAAAACACAGATCCACCTCACCTGCCCTGAGCACACAAGTCTCAAACATTCCAGCACCTGCCTAGTTCATGTGCACAGGCCCCAAACCAACCCCCACCTCTTCACCTCAGGCATGTTTGATGAGGCTTAATACTTAGCCTCCAGCATGCATATCCTTGATAGAAAGGTCTGTCACTGGTGGTGGATCTTGAGTCCAATCTTAGGTGTGTTTAAAACTAGTTTGTGGTTAGTGATGCTGGCTGTTTTCTCTCTACTGTGGATATATTATGAAGTGAGCCAGCTTCCTCTTCCATGATGAAACTTGCCCTGAAAAAGTCCTCCTAGATGGGTGTTTGTCCCATCAATGAGAAAATAACCACAATAGAAAGCTAGTACTGGGAAGTGAGGTCATTGCTGCAATGAATCTAACCTTGTGGCTTTTGGTCTTTTGAAATGTTTGCAGGAAGAATATGGAGAGATTTGGAACTTTGTAGTAGAGAAATCTTGCAGTGCTCTAAGCAGAGTTTGATGGGCTTTTCTGATGAGAGTTTTAAAATGTTAAATACAGAATCATGGACTATGAAGGCCTGGGTCATGAAGTTTCAAAGGTGAAAAAAGAACTTTTTTGGAACTAGGCTACTAGAGGGAAGGCTAGCTGCATTATACCCATAACCTAAGAATTTGAGCAAAGCTGAATTTAAAAATAATGGACTACTATGTTTGGTGGAAGTATTAACAGAACTATATAAAAGATGTAAAGTTTGGCACAGAAAGAAATACAAACACATTTAAAGTTACAGGCACATACACTGGATTTAGTTTATTTAAGCTGCAATTTTTAAAAAGAACACCACCATTGAAGGTGGCCCAAGTGTTTGCACTAGGACAATGGAAAAGATTCCCTGAGGGTGAAATCCACCCATGGAAGGCTTAGGCTAGAAAGAATGCAAATTCTTTTGAAAGGAGGAGGCTTGGAGAAAGACTAGTGATGGAATATCCTGGTCTTCAATGTAAATCTTTATTCCCACTAGTTTTACAAATTTGGCTATTCTGCCCAGATGGTACTGCTTTTTATAAGCATGAGAAATGCAAGAAAGTGGATTATGAAGTGCACATGGTTCCAAGAGCCACTGAGATGTGGCAAGGTGAAGCAGGGTTGAAATCATTGTAAGGACATGGTATGAGCTATGAAGCTGAACTACAGGTTGGCATAAAAACCCAAAGAATTTAGAGTTGTGGGACAGCTTCAAAGGAGAGCCACTGGATAAGTTGGAGTTTTCCCTGAGCTATAAGCACCCAAGCTGGCGATACAGAATTGGAAACTCAGAGACTTTATCACTGGTTACAGATGTTGGACTTGGAACTGCAGATGTTTGATGTTTACCTGCTGGTTTTGCATTAGTTTGGTATTTCCTTGTTATGTGTTCTTTTTGTAATGGGATTGTTTTCTCGGTGCCACTCTGTGTTGGAAGTATGTAACTTGTGGTTTGATTTTATAGAGTTCACAGTTAAGAGACAGTCTTGAATTTCAGATGAGACTTCAGAATTTGGTAAAGTTCGTAAAGACTCCTTAAGGCCTTTGAGTCCAATTTGCACTGTGAAATAATCATGTGTCTATGGGGTCCAAGGGCAGAATATGATGGTTTGAATGTAAATACTCATATGGCAGCTTGAATGGATGTCCCCCAATACATTCAGGGGTTTATTAAAGCTTGTAATTTAGATCTCTGGCCACCTGGCTGGAGGCAGTGTCTGTCACTGGGAAGATTCTAGGGTCCAGCTCTAAGGTGTGAAGCTGGATTTGCAATTCCAGTCTAAAGATATGCAAAGTGTGGGAGCTTTGTCTGGAGTTCCTGAAGTGTGCTTACTTGCTTTTGGTGGTGGCTGTTTTCTTTTGGCATGGACCTGTGTAAAGGTACCCAGCTTCTGCCATTATGAATTTCCCCTCAATGTGTAAACTTCAATAAATTCATTCATGCATAACTATACCTGATTTGGAAGTTTATCCCAGCAATATGAGGCTGTCTACTACAAGTTACATAGCCTCAGGTGTTTTTGATTAAGCTTCCTACTTAGCCTCTAACAGGAAGTATGTCACTGGGAACAGATCATATCTTGAGTTAGGTGTGTGTTCAGAGCCAGCTTATACTTGCTGATGTATGATGAAGTGAGGCAGCTTCTTCTGCCATGATGAAACTTCTCCTGGGATCTGTAAACCTAAAATAAATTCCTTCTTCCTATAAGCTGCTTATGGTCAAGTATTTGTCCCTGCAACAGGAAGGTAACTATAACATTGCTCTTCCTTTTTCCTTTCTAATGTTCCCTTTCTTCCTTACAAATAATACTCCTACTTTTATATCTAGATATAAATCTATTTTCACTTGAATCTAAATTCCATTCTGAGAGAAGACATGCACCAGTTGGGTTCCTGAGTCTATCTTAGTTTGCTTAACATGATAACATGGTGTAATCCAGTTCCATCCATTTTCTGGAAAATGATATAATTTTGCTCTCTGTAGGAGAATAATATTCTACTACATATGTCACATTTTTGTTATTTCTTCATCTTTTTAAGGTCATCTATGCTGGTCCTATATTTTGTCTACTGTGAATTATTCCACTTAGATATCTCTCATAGGAGTGGTGGTCCTAAGTTTAGTTCTTGGAGAAACCACTATAGTGGTATCTGTAGTGGATGTTCTAATTTACATTTCCACCAACAGTGTGTTAAGAGTTCTTTTTCTTCCATGAATCTTCAGCAGCATTTGTTGCTTGCTATTTGTTTTCTTCAAAATAGCTAATTCTGACTGGGGTGAAATAGAGTTTCAATGTAGTTCTAATTTGCATTTCCCTGATTACTAAGAATGCTGAATATTTTTCTCTTACTTACTGGTCATTTTTACTTCATTTGAGAACTGATTTTTCAATTCATTTGCCACAAGGATAAGAATGAAACTTGATTACTATTCTGCATGAATATTTAGTATTCCCCATATTCTTTTCTTTCACAAGTCTTCCTGCTTCAGTGAAGTCCTCACAATATTACAGGTTAGTGAGGAGAAAGATGGAGGTCTAGGAGGCTTACTCACTCCATACACACTTTCCAGATTTAGCTGACAGAAGGACCAGTAGTCTATGTTTGAATTGGATGCAGTGTTCTTTAGAACATCGATATCAGAACTCAAAGTATGGAAGAACATGGGAGCCAATTGCCATAACAATTGGTAAAAAAGCATGTGTGATGTCAAAATGAGCAGAAGGAAAGGGAAGAATGGCAAAAAACTGGGTTTCTTCAAAAGAACATACTATTTTGTTCTTCAAGAGAATCATAAAACACAGTTCTGGTGGTAACAATGAGGGTTAAGACTGACACCACCCACATCTATAGATTTGAGTTGGATGAAGTATGAGAGAACAAAAGGTATTCACTGAGAGAACCATGGGGGTACTGAGTTCCATAAGAGTCAGGTTTCACAAAGGTAGGGGTAGATATTGTTGGTATCAGATCATAATATACCTCAAGCTTAAGTGGAATGGCTATGCCATGAATTGCAGACTCAATAGATAAATTAATCCTGAGGAAAATAATCAAGGAAGATAAAATGTAGCACTTCACTGTTAGGGGTTAGGTATAAGAAATTTCCCCCGGGCTCATATTTAAGTGCTTTGTTTATGGCTAGTGATGTTGTTTTAGGAGGTTTTGGAAACTTTGGAATATAAGGACTATGTGGAAAAGTAGGTACCGAATGCAAATCTTTAAACATAATGCCTTGGCAATAGCCTGTAATGTTTTGGAGGCAACAGGGGTCTCCCTGGCCAACAACTCACTGGAAGTTATCCCATCCCTGGCACTAAAAATTTTCTAGTAACAATCTATGGCTTCTGGATGTGCCATTATTCAAAAAGTTGGTTTTCATATGTCTTATCCAGAATATCTTGAATTTTGACTGCCCCCCCCCGCCCTTCTTTTACACAATCTCTTCCTCTGGTCTTGCTTAGGCCTTTACCCTCCTTTTAATCTGTTCTTCCACTTACACATATACAATACCATCCCCTTAAGTCTTTCCCTCTCCTCCCTCCCTTATAGCCTGTTTCTAGCTTACTGGCCTCTGCTACCTATTTTTGGTTCCAGCTCACACACAAGTCTATACATATGTTGCTAGGATCCACATATGATAGAGAACATGTGATGTTCAGTTTTCTGGGCCTGGGTTAACTCATTTAGTATAATCCTTTCCAGATCCATCTATTTCCCTACAAATTTCATAATTTCAGTTTTCTTTAATGCTGAATATAACCCCATTGTGTAAATGTACTACATCTTTATTATCCATTCATATGTGGAGGGACATCTAGGCTGGTTCCATTTCCTAGCTATTGTGAATAGAGCAGCAATAAACATGGTTGTGCAAATATCTCTAAGATAGTGAGAAGAGTCATTAGGATATATGCTGTTGCAGTCAGGTTCACATTGCTGGTAGAACTCACCCAACCAATAGCAGCTTCTGAGAAAAAGAGGTATATTTTGGCTTACAGGCTCAAGGGGGAAGCTCCACTATGGCAGGAAAAATGATGGCATAAGCAGAGGGTGGACATTATCCCCTGGCCAACATAAGGTGGGCAATAGCAACAGGAGAGTGTGCCAAACACTGGCAAGAGGAAACTGGCTATAACACCCATAAGCCTGCCCCCAACAATACACTCCCTCCAGGAGGCATTAATTCCCAAATCTCCATCAGCTTGGAACCTAGCATTCAGAACACCTAAGTTTATAGGGGACAGCTGAATCAAACCACCATATTCTGCCCCTGGCCCCCATAAACTGATAACCATACATGATGTAAAATGCAATGCATTCATCTAACTTTAAAAGTCACCATAGTTTTTATCATTTCCAATGATGTTCATACATCCCCATAGTCCATGATCTTTTAACTGAGCCACAATACCAAAAAATAACCTCAAAAAACCCATAATGGCACAAAATAGACATTCACACTGTAAAAGATGGCATTGGGCATAACAAAGAATATTCAGTCTATACAAGATTTCAAACAACCAGGGCAAGCATCCAATTCTGTAGCTTCAAGTCCAACAACTCTAGCCAGTGACAAATCTCCACATCCAATAATTCTAACCAGCAAGTCTCTGGCATTCCAATTCTGCCCCTCCAGCTATGCTACTCATAGTCCTGGAAAACTTCATTGGGGCTGGAAACTTTCCTTAGCAGCCATCTCATGGTCCCAGCATCTCCACTTGATCTCCATTGCAATCCATGGTTCATCCTCATGGCCCCATGGGGTCTCCATGCAGGTAACCAGCAAAACTGCTTCACATTGCCCATGGCCATTTCCAAAATGCAAGTCCGTGTTGCAAACAAAATGACTCTATCTTTCCTGCATTTCTTATACTCCGCAATACTAGGTAGGGTGCCAATTTGTTAATCCAGGGGATAATAAAGCAAACATTGAAGAACAGGACACTTTTTGAGCACTCAGGCCCCTCTAAAAGAGTCTACATTCTTTCTGCTGCCCCAGTGTAGGTCAGCTAGCCCAGTCTCAAAGGTTGTAATCTCGCAATTGTAGCTGAATGGGCAACAGTTCACTCAAAGATTTTTCTTTCTGTGCCATATCCTTCTGCTCACAGCAGTTCATTTCTACGCAAAGCAACCCTGCACAACTTCTCAGGACATGGGCATATGAGCAAGCTTCTCACACAAACTGCTAGCTCAGTCTAAGCAAAGCTCTTCCTTACCCTCATAAGCCAAACCTCACAGTCCATAGTTCTTACTTCATTCAGGTCTTGCAGCTCTGACCAGAATATTCAATCAAGCTGTAGTTACACACTACAAGGCATATCTTAAGCCAAGGTTTCAAATCCTTCCACATTCCTCTTGAAAATCAGTTTCAAAAGGCCAAAGCCACACAGTCAGGTGTCTAGCAGCAATTCCACTCCTTGGTACCACTTTACTGTTGCAGTCCGGTTCGCGTTGCTGATAGAAATCACCCAACCAAGAGTAGCTTGTGGGTAAAAGAGGTTTATTTTGGCTTACAGGCTTGAGGGGGAGCTCCATGATGGCAGGAGAAAACGATGACATGAGCAGAGGGTGGACATCACCCCCTGGCCAACATCAGGTGGACCATACAAACAGGAGAGTGGGCCAAACACTGGCAAGGGGAAACTGGCTATAATACCCATAAGCCTGCCCCGAAGAATACACTGCCTCCTGGAGGTGTTAATTCCCAAGTCTTCATCACCTGGGAACCTAGCATTCAGAACACCTAAGTTTATGGGGACACCTGAATCATACCACCACATATGCCTAGGAGTGCTATAGCTGGATTATATGGTAAATCTATTTTTAGCTGTCTCAAGAACCTCTACACTGATTTCCACAATGGCTGGACCAGACTACATTCCCATCAACAATGTAGATGTGTTCCCCTTTTTCCATATCCTTGCCAATATTAATTGTCATTTGTATTCTTGATGATAGCCATTTTGACAGGAGTGAGATGGAATCTCAAAACAGTTTTAATTTGCATCTCCCTAATGGCAAAGGACATAGAAGACTTTTTTAGTTGTTTATATGCCATCTGTATTTCTTCTTTTGAGAATTCTCTATTTAGTTCCATAGTCCATTTTTTAAATGGGTTGTTTGATTTCTTATTGTTCTGTTTTTTGAGTTGCTTGTATATTCTGGATATTAATCCTCTCTCAGATGTGTAGCTGGCAAAGATTTTCTCCCATTCTGTAGGATGTGCCTTTGCTCTATTAACAGTGTCCCTTGCTGTACAAAGGCTCTGTAATTTCATAAGATCCCAGTGGTTGATTGATGGTTTGATTTCCTGAGCAATTGGGGTTATATTTAGAAAGTCATTGCCTATGCAAATATGTTGAAGGGTTTCCCACACTTTTGCCTCTAGCAATTTCAGAGTTTCATATCTGATATTAAGGTCCCTGATCCACTTGGATTTGATTCTTGTGCATGGAGAAAGACAAGGATCTATTTTTGTTATTCTACTTATAGATATCCAGTTTTCCCAGCAGCACTTGTTAAAGAGGCTATCTTTTCTCCAATGAATACTTTTGGCATTTATGTCAGATATCAGATGGCTGTAGCTGCCTGGATTAACATCTTGGTTCTCTATTCTGTTCCATTGATTTACATGCCTGTCTTTGTGCCAATACCATGCTGTTTCTGTTACTATGGCTTTGTAATATAGCTTAAAATCAGCTATGATGATACCACTAGTCTTGTTTTGTTACTCAAAATTGTTTTGCCTATTCAAGAATTTTTGTGCTTCCAAATGAATTTTAGGATTGTTTTTTTCTATTTCTGTGAAAAATGCCATTGGCATCTTAATGCAGATTGCATTAAATGTGTAAATTGCTTTTGGTAAGATTGACATTTTCACAATGTTGATTCTTCCAATCCAATAACATGGGATGTCTTTCCATTTCCTTTTGTCTTCTGCAATTTCTCACTTGAGTGTTTTAAAATTCTCATTGTAGAGATCCTTCACTTCCTTGGTTAAGTTTATTCCAGGGCACTTTTTTTTTTTTGAGGCAATTGTGAATGATTTCATCCTCTGCATGTTTGTTGTTAGTATATAGGAAAGCTACTGATTTCTGTGTGTTTATTTTGTATCCTGCTACATTGCTAAAAGTGTTTATCAGTGCTAAAAACTTGTTGGTAGAGTCTTTAGGGTCTTTTATGTATAGAATAATATCTACAAATGATAATTTGATCTCTTCCTTTCCACTTTTTATCCCTTTCATGAGTGTCTCTTGCCTTATTGGTATAGCTAAAACTTCCAGTACTATATTAAGTAAAAGTGGGGATAGTGAACACCCTTGTTTTGTTCCTGAATTTAGTCAAAAAACTTCAAAATTTTCCCCATTTTAGTATTTTGTTGGCTGGGGGTTTGTCATAAATAGCTTTTGTTATGTTGAGATATGTTTACTTTTACCATGAAAGGATTTGGGATTTTTGTCAAATGCCTTTTCTGTATCTATTGAGATGATCATGTTATTTTTGTCCTTCAGACCATTTATATGAGGTATTACATTTATCAATTTGCATATGTTGAACTATCCATGCATCCCTGGGATAAGGCCAACTTGGTCTGGGTGAATACTCTTTCTGATATATTTTTTTGCATTTTGTTTTCCAATATTTTGTTCAGAATTTTTGCATCTATGTTCATGAGGGATATTGGTCTTTAATTTTCTTTTTTTGTTCTGTCTTTGTCTGGTTTTGCCATTAGGGTTATGCTGGCTTTCTTCATAGAAGGAGTTCGGTAGAATCCTTCCTTTTCTATTTTATGGAAACATTTGAGAAGCAATGGTGTTAATACTTCCATGAAGGTCTGTCTGAGAGTACCCCCAATATATTGAACATTTCACAAATTTGCATGTCATCCTTTGAGTATATATGGAAGTGAGTACTGCTTTGTCTTTTATACGTACAGTGTATCTCAATTTAGATTTCTTGCATTTCAAATGCTTAAGAGCAAGCAGTGTGCATTCAGTGGCCATTCCCGTGGATACAAGCCATTCCTATTCCACCCCTTTACAGTCACTGTATTTTATACAATTATGCTTGATCCTGGTAACTACTAGTCTGCTTTCTGTTCCTTTACACATTAAGTTATCCAAAGAAAAGGTGCCAAAAATTATGTTTGAATGGATGTCCCCCAAAAGATTAAGGAGTTTATTAAAGCTTGTAATTAGATCTCCAGCCAACTGACAGAAGGAGGTATCACTGTGGGTGGATCCTTGGGTTCACCCCTAAGGTGTGTTTTGGGGTGAATATGGAATTCTGGTTTAAGGTATGCAGAAAAGAGTCTGAGTTCTGCCTGGGTTCCCTGTTGTTTGGCTGCCAGTTCTTGCTCTTGCTTTTGGTAGTGGGGTTTTCTCTTTTTTTGCCATTATGGAATGTCCCTGGGATCTGTAAGCCTGAAATAACTCCCATTCCTCCCATAAACTGTGTCTGGATTTGAGATTCATCCCAGCACTGTGGAGCTGACTATGACATATATACACATGAGAAATGGGAGGGTTTGAAATTTGGCTCACGTAGATGTGGGTGCTAGTGAATCTGAAATCTCCTTCATTCCAGGAAGCTGGAGACCCAGGCAGGCACTGATGTTTCAGCCCCAGTTTGAAGGCAATCTGTAGGGAGTTTTTTCTTTGCCAGAGATGGCAAGCATGCCATTTCAGGATCACGAGGAATTGAGCGCTAAAGAGCTGCATGACACAGTTCCAGCCCAGCTGTCTCTTCCTTGAAGTCCAATGTGGCCCCTCTATAGAAAAATCTTTGGCTCTCTATGCTACAGATATCTGTGGCTGTCTGTATAATGTTTGTCTTTCTCTGTCTTTCACTTGGTGTACCAATCTCTAAGTCTACTTTTCCAGCAAAAATTGGTGTTAGTGAAGTGTTGGTCAATGTATCTGAAAGAGGCTCTGGCATAGAATTGGAAAAATAAGAAAATGGGTCAGAGATAATTGTTTTCCTTAAAGGCCTTAAAGAAAGTCAGGCACGGAGTACAGTACACTCAGGAGGAAACAATGAACCTCCTGGAACAATGTAATAATTGTTCTATGACTAATTTTTCTGAATGGTGGCAATTGCAGCAAACTATGACTCTTTACCAAGAATCCTTACAGAAAAACAACTGAAGTCAGAAAGAGTTCAATTGGGGGGACCAAAGTCTAAGTATTGGAGAGATGTGAAAGGAAAATTCAAAATAAATGATTGAGGGATGAATGGATCTATTGGATCAGTGATTAATGATGGGAACCCCCATTTGTGGTTGTTTTGTCTCTCACCTTTAATATAGTAATTGAAAGTAGAAACTCAGGAAATCACAAATGCTTGACCACACATATATGGGGAAAGTGTGAAAACAGTTAATCATTATAGGGGCCTGACAACTTTACTTGAGGTGAATAATTATAGGATTGTTTGATGTAAAGGAATAACAAAAAGTTTCTATGAATTCTGTGAAACTGTACCTTTCTTGAAGTTTGCTCTTGCATGACGTGATCAGAAAATAAAAGACTGAGGCTAAGAGCTGTGGCAGCATAGAAGCAGGGAAAAACAGAAAACAGAGAAAAAGACAAAAAAAGAGAAAAAGAAAAAAAGAGCAGAGAAGCAGAGAGCAGAGAGAGAAGCAAAGAGCAGAGAGAGAGAGAGAAGCAGAGAGAGAAAGATGGAGAAACTCAGCTGCCTTCAGCATTAGCCTATCAGCTTGCACCAGAACTTGACTTTGAGTTGTTATTGTGCCGCTCCCTTTCACACCTCTCTTTGGGGGCCCTCCTTCAAGCCAGGGCTGGACTCCGGCATTTGTTGGAGGTCCTAATTCTTATTTTTTAAAGGACTTCATATGATCAAGCCTTTGGATGAGACCCACCCACATTATAATGGGTGATGATCTGTTTTACTCAGAGTCCACTAATTCAAATGCTAATCATTTCCAAAAACTAATTTTGATTCAGCAACATCACTTTTGTGAATAAACTGAAAGGAATTGAAATCAAGGTCTTAAAGAGATATTTATATATCCAGTGCTAATATCAACATTAGTCACAGTATCCAAAAGATGAAAGCAGCTCGTGTTCATTGAGAAACCAATGAATAAATAAAATGTGTGACTTTATAAATCACATATTTAATAACATAAATAACTTGATATAGATAAGTGTATGATGAAATAAGGCATTAATCAGCCTATAAAAAAAGAAGACAATTCTGACACAGATGAAACTTGAGGACATCATAGGAAGTGAAGTGAACCAGTCACAAAAATGCAATTATCATAATCTACTTACATAGATTATTAGAATATATAAATTTAAGGAGGGAAGTTGATGCCAGGGTTGTGGAGAGTGGAATGGGAAATCATCATTTAGGGGATACAGAATTGTAGTTTTGCAACTTGGAAAGGATTCTAAATCTTGGTTGTATGGCACTGTGAGTATACTTAACACTATTGGACTGTGTACTTATGAATGGCTAAGGCCATAAATTATATGTCATATCCTCTACCACAATTTAAAAAGTACTTTCATACAAACATATAGGTTAATGTTTCAACAAATCTAAGCATGATGGCTTAACTGTGCCAACACATAAAATCAGTCATCACAACATAATTTCTGCTTCTCTTGTCCATCATATAAGTGGGATTACATAGCATGTAGCTTTGTGTGGCTGATTTTTTTTGTGGACTTAATAAAATATACTATTTTGTTAATAAGACCCCAAAACCACATGGCCCCTAGAGTAGATAATTCCATCGATAAAAATCAGAGAACTATGGGTCAGGCATGGTGGTGCACTCCTTTAATCCCAGCACTTGGGAGGCAGAGGTAGGAGGATCTCTGTGAGTTCGAGGTCACCCTGAGACTACATGGTTAATTCCAGGTCAGCCTGGACCAGAGTGAGACCCTACCTCAAAAAAAAAAAAAAATCAGAGACTTATGCCTTTCCTCTTTTTCCAGACCTTAATTTTTTGATGAGGTTTTGTTTTTATTTTTAACTCAAGCTAGCCTCAAAATATAGCTGTGAAAGTGGCAAACATTATATGGCAGATTTAATGTCAGAGGTAGAATATGAGACTTACAGTAGTTTGACTCATGTATTAGAGGCTTGGTCTTCACCTGTGGACTATCAAGGAGTGGTAGAACCTTTGAGTTGGGCTAGTCGGGGGGGGGAGGGGGCTTTAAGGGTTACTGGAGGAAGACAACTTCAAGGGGCTATGGAAAGACAGTCTCTTCCACTTCCTTTGCTTTCTGGTTGCTCTGAGGTGAGTAGCTTGCTCCTCACATGCTTCTTCCATGACAGGCTGTTTCTTGTGTCTCTAAGCAATAGGGCTAACTGTCCATGAACTGAGAGACAAACTGGGGTCAAAAGAAGTCTTGCCTTCAATATTTTGTTATAGTAATAGAAAGCTGACTAACACATAACTTATTCTTGTACTTTATTTGTTCTGTGAAGGTCAAGCAAGAGATCTTTCCCAGAAGATTCCAACAGACTTTGTGTCATACCCAGACTTGTACCAGATGACTAAAGCCATTGATGGTAAGACCAGTGGGAAACCTGGTTAGCACAGAAAATTCAGAGCCCGCCTTTCTGGGATGAGGCTTATGCAATTTCCCCTGTCACATCTGACAAGCAAGGAGCAGGCACATTGGTGGTGCAAAGAGGGAGGGGGTGTCCATGCTGTGCTATGTTCACTGATTTTGCTGTTTCTATTGTTGGACACAGTTTCCAACACACTTTCACATCTGTACCCACCAAAAGGTTAACAAAAAACACAAAGCAGTGCCAATGTCACCCTTTAGAATGGGCAAATGAAATAGGTACTTTTCTTTTTCAAGATGCAGTTCTAAATTACCCTAATCATTTATTCACATGCTAACCTGCTACCCTTTACCATTCTGTGGAATGCTTTGCAGAGAAAATAAGGAAGGACAAATTAAAGTTCTTGCTCTTATCACTTTACAATTTACTTTAGGAGAGCAATAGGAAGTGATATATTGAATAACTACCAAAGCTATAAACAGTGGTTCTACATGACCGTGCAGAGCAGGTACAAGCAGGGCCATGATTAATGGTTAAATGACAGTAAGAACTAGAGAAGTTCACAGGAGGACAACATATCTGCAGGCTGGCATAGAGGAAGCTTTCCAGCAGAAGAGGGAAAGTAGATGGCTTGACAGATAGGCTCTGCACAGGTGGACAGCAGTGAGGGAGGACTCCACCCATAGCACTAGGGGTTATTTGAACAGAATGCTTGAGCCCAGTCACATTTGCTTGCATTCACTATATAATGCACACTGTTCAAATAGGTATTTTCACCTATCCTTAGATAAATATTTTCTGTGAACCTCTTATGTCCTAGATAGTGTTCTAAGCAAAAAGGATTCTGCACTAAAACAAATAGATAAATTTATTGTCCTCATAGAGACTGTGTTCTAGTTAGAGGAAAGTAGATTAGCAGATAACTAAGAAAAATGTGTAATATATAATATTACAAATATAACAGAGAACTCAAATATAACAGAGAAAACTCAGGAAAAGTTGAGGCACAGCAGGAGGGTAGGGTGAGATCAAACTGGGAGTGCGCATTGGATTATCTGACACATGTTTGTAAGGACACAGGACAGCTTGAGCAAGACCCCAAGGGTTTCAAGGTGGATGATGTGCTGATGCTGTGACAATGACAGGAAATGACAGGGATTGGTGTCCTGGCAGAAATATTGAGAGCTCAAGGCCCCCTCTATTCTTGCCAATGGTAAGAGGGAGCCTGGAAAGACTCAGGCTTATCCCAACCTCAGTTTCCTGTGTACTCTTCCATGAGGGAGAAGAAATTGAGAGAGGATCTTACTCTTATGAATCACAGGAGGTAAGGCTAGGAAGATATGTTAGAGCTCTGTTGTGAGACCTTCAAGCCAGGGTAAGTAGTTCAGATACAGTTTTATGGCTTGTTGGTTTGTTTGAGACAGCCTCATGTTGACCAAGCTAGATTTAAACTTTATGTACCTGAGGGTGGTCTTGAATTCTTGATCCTCCATCCTCTACCTCCTAGGTACTAGAATTACAAGGTGCACTTTCAGTAGCAGGACTGCCCAATGTTGTATAATTAGTGCATTTTCTCAGTCTTTTCATGCCTCTGTGTCTGCATGTGTAGCCTTATTTGGGAAAAATAATGTTCTACTTTGGACTAACATTCAACTTCTGCTGATTTCACAATTGCTCATTTTTGGGTCTTTTTCTTATTCTCGGTTAACTGCTGTTTATGCACTTTTAATTTTTTTTCTTTGTTTAGTCTTCTGACTACAACATTGATGTTGTGGCCTTCATGTTTTGTCAGTATCCCAGTTTCATATGCTGGCTCCTTGCCTGGTTCCCTCAACCTGCTACTATTCACAACCTGGCATGACAGATGGCCATAGGCTAATGGCAAGGGCACTCCACCATCCTTGGCATGTAGTTACTTCAGGCATGTGACACACAGCAGAGAGAAAAACATAAATAGCAGATGATTCTACCCCAATTCTACAGAATACACATTGTTCTCAGCAGCCTACAGAACCTTCTCCAAAACAGATCACATGTTAGGCCATAAAGCTTGCCTACATAAATTTAGGACAATTTACATAAGTTCTGCATCATATAAGATCCCAATGCTTTAAAGCTAGAAATCAACAACAAGAGACACATCAGGAAATCCATCAGCTGCTGGAGACTGAACAACACTCTTTCAAACAATGTATGGGTTGTGAAAGAAATCAAAAAAGAAGTTGTAAAATTTCTAGAATTGAATGATAATGAAAACACAACTGACTAAAACTTAGGGGGCACTATGAAGGTAGTAATAAGGGAAATTCATAATGCCAAATATTTTCTTAACAAATAAGGAAGGATCCCAAATTAATAACCTAACCATCTGCCTAAAGGCATTAGAAAAACAAGAACAATCCAACTCTAAGAAATCCAGATGGAAAGAAATAATCAAGATTAGAGCAGAAATTGATGAGTTGGAGACTAAGAAAATCACTGTAAGAAAGTGCTGGTCCTTTGAAAAAATAAAAACAATTGATAAACCCTTGGCCAATTTGACCAAATGAAAAAAAGGGAATTCTCAAATTAACAAAATGAGAAATGAAAAGGGAGATGTCACAACAGGCATCAATAAAATTGAAAGAATCATCAGCACATACCTCTAAAATGTGTACATATGTATGTTCCACAAGCAGAAATCAGTCAAAGTAATACACTATATGAATAAACTTAATCACAAGAAACACATGATCATTACAGTAGATGCAGAGAAGGCATTCAACAAAATATAACATGACTTCACTGGAGAGAATAAGTATGAAGGTTTCATATCGCAACATAATAAAGGCTATATATAAAGTACCTAAAGCCCAATCAATACTTAATGGGGAAAGGCTCAAGGTGTTCCCACTGAGATCAGGAACAAGACATGGGTGCCCACTCTCACCATTGTTCCTCAACATAGTAGTAGAAGTCCTAGCCCAGGAAATAAGACAGGAGAAAGAAAGAAGTCAAATTAGCCCTACTTTCAGATGCTATGATCCTATACATAAGAGACCCAGAAGTCTCCATCTCAAAACTTCCAAAGGTGATTAATTTCTTCAGCAAATAGGCAGGATTCAAAATCAATGCACAAAACTCAGTAGCCTTTCTTTATGCAAAGGACAAATATACAAAGAAACAAATTAGTGAGGCTGTCCAATTTTCAATAGCAACCAAAAAATTAAATGCCATTGAATAACCTTAACCAAGGCTGTGAAAGACCTATATAATGAAATTATTTTAAAAAAATACACTCAAGAAGAAAATTGAGGAGGACTTGAGAGGATGAAAAATCCTCTCAAGCTTCTGAATATGTAGAATTAATATTGTGAAAATGGCAATTCTACCAAAAGCAACATACAGATTTAATGTAATAGCAATAAATATTCAAAGTGAAACCAAGAGTAATTGGGGAAATGAACAAGAGTTCTGCTTTCTTGGTGAACTGGGTACCAGTACAAGGGTAAAGGAGATAGACACAAAGAACACTCAACTCCTACCAAACCAGATATCTTGAGACACAAAGGCTCCTAAGACCTCATCACTGAAGTAGACCTAAAAAAAAAAAAAAAAAAAAAAAAAAAAAAAAAAAAAAAAACCATCATGGCTCAGGGAAGGTTGTGGAAGAAGTGATGGAAAGATTGTTAGATCCACAGTTGGGTCATTTATGCACAGAGACATTGCCTATTACCCATAACTGATGGCTAACTCCACAGTGCACAACCCACATTCCCCAATGAGGAGGGTCCCTGCAGAGGGGGGAGGACACGGGGAAGGCTAACAATGGTACCAACATGGCTGTATACACTCTGTGAACATAATTAATAAAAGATATTTTCTTTTCTTTTTCTTTTTTTGTAATGGCCATAGGAAAGATCCCCACAGTTCTTTCCCATATTTCATTCTTTTTTTTATTTTTATTTATTTATTTATTTATTTATTTATTTTACAGTCAGTTTGGTACCATTATTAGGCTCATGCGTGACCTACCCCCTCCCCTTGGGCCCTCCTTGTTGAGGTATATGGGTCATGCATTGTGGAGTTAGCCCACAGTTATGGGTAAGATAAATGTCTCTGCATATCATGACCCAACTTGTGGCTCTGACATTCTTTCTGCCCCCTCTTCCGCAAAATTTCCCTGAGCCATGTTGGGTTCATTTTTGGTCTGCTTTAATGATGTGGTGTTGGGGGCCTCTGAGGCTCTGGCTCTCTGATTTGGTAGGAGTTGATTTTTCTCTGTGCTGATCTCCTTCCCCCTTGTGCTGGTATCCGGTTCATCATGAAAACAGCCCCCTTGCTTGTTTCTCCAATTATTCTTAGTTTCAGCCGGGGCCCTTTTGAGGTATGATGGGGTGGCTCTCTCCTTAGGATCTACATCTATCTGAAAAAGAGAAGCAGATTCTCCAACGGAGAGTAAGTTAGCACCAGGACAAATGAGATAACCCTTACTGTTTTTTTTTTTTTTATAGAGAATTTAATAGGTGTGGGCCCTCTTGTAGCCCACAATTGATGGTAGCTTGATATTGGAGAGTGGACGTATGTTTGGATATGGTTCTGACTTGTTTCCCAGCTCCAGCTATGGGTCCCATACCAGTGAGGGGATCAGTTAGCCAAATTGAGAGCAGTTGGTTCTCCACCATGGCTGTGTGCCACCACTGCACTTGTGTGGACATAACAACAAGTTATTTGCTGCTAAGTAGGTTAGACCATGCGTTGCTTCGACAGGTATTGGTCATTTTCCCCCAGTCGCCCATGTAGCACCATCTGGCACTAGACGCGCTGACTATCTGGGGACTGACTCTCTTCCAACTTCTAGCCATGCCATTCTAATTTGCTTGTCAATCACATAAGTTGTCTTCAGCAGTAGGGTCTAAAAATAGTCAAGCATTGTTCTTCACTGAGATAGAAAAAATGATCTCAAAATTCATATGGAATAGCAGCAGCCTTCTGATATCAAAGCATGTCCTCAGCAACAGAAACACATCTAGAGGTATCACTATACCCAATCTGAAGCTATATTATAAAACCGTAGTAACAAAAACAGCATGGTACTGGAATGAAAACAGAAATATAGAGCAATGGAACAGAATTGAAGACCCACACCTTAGGTTAAGTAACTGCAGCTACTTGATCTTTTACAAAGGTGCCAATAACATAGACTGGAGAAGAATAGCATCTCCAACAAATGGTGCTGGACAAATAGGACAACCATATGTTGAAAAATGAAACTAGACCCACTCATCTCACTATACAAACAGATCAAGTCCAAATGAACTAAATACATTAGACCTGAAACTCTTCTACTACTGGAAGGAAAAAAAGGGAGGAACTCTCCATGATATAGGATTGGGGAAAGACTTCCTGAACAAAACCACAGAAGCCCAGGAAATTAAACAATCACTCAACAAATGGGATCTCATAAAGCTAACAAGCTTTGCACAGGCAAACATACCATAATCAGAGCCAATTGATTACCCAGAGAATGGGAGAAAATTTTCACAGAAGCCTAATATCTAGAATCTATAAAGAACTCAAATAACTGAACAATAAAACATCAAACAGCCCACTCACAAAATGGGGCAGATTACTGAATATGGAGTTCTCAGAGGAAGAAATACAAATGTCTAACACACACTAAAGAAAATGTTCAACATCCATAACCATCTCAGAAATGCAAATTAAAACAACTATGAGGGCTGGAGAGATGGGTTAGAGTTAAGGTGCTTGCCTGGGAAACCTAAGGACCCAGGTTCAATTCCCTAGTGTCCATGTAAGGTAGATGCACAAGGTGGCACATGCATTTGGAGTTTGTTTGCAGAGGATAGAGGTCCTGGTGTGCCCATTCTCTACCTTTCTCTTTCTCTCACAAATAAATAAACAATATTAAAAAAAAAACCCAACTGTGAGATTCTACCTTGCTCCAGTACAGATGACAATCATTAAAAAATCCAATGACAATAAATGTTGACAAGGATGTGTGGAAAGTGGAACCCTAATTTACTGTTGGTGGGAATGCAAACTTGTACAACCAGTATGGAAATCAATATGGTAATTCCTGATAATGATGAATATAGATCTACTAACAGGCCCAGTTATTCCCTTACTGGGCATTTACCCTAAATATTCCATGCAGAGTATCTCCACTACAGAGATATTTTCTCAACCATGCTTATAGCTGGTCCATTCATAATAGTAAAGAATTGGAATTAACCCAGGTGTCCATCATTGGATGAATGAATAAGAAGTTGTGGTACATTTACACAATGGAATTCTACTCAGCAGTAAAAAAAGAAATGATACAATACAATTTGTAAGAAAATGGATGGACTTGGAACAGATGATACTCAATGAACATACAATCATAGAAAGATAAATGCCACATGTTCTCACTCATTTGTGGCTCCTACCTGGAATAGCTTGAGGTGTTGGCATACCTGGTAGACAACTCGAGACCCAGACAATAGGGATGGAAGAGCTTAGGGAGAAGCGAAAGGGAGGTTGGGAAGGTTGGGGGAAAACAAATACAGCACTAAACCTAAAATGAACTGGTACCATAGAAACCTTTATCCCTGAAGGTAGACTAAAAGATTTAACTATCAACAGGAGTCTGGAGGGAGCGAGCACCTGAAATAAGGGCCCTGGAGAGGATGAGATGAAGCCAACCCTTAAATTTTTTTTTTTTTTTTTGGTTACCCACAATGAGCTGTTGATTGGAGAGACCTACGTGGTCCCTAATATAAGACAGACTTCTGTCAAAGCACTTGATTAACCTCCCAAGACAGAAGGTAAGACATTATTGCTATAGATACCATATGCTGCTGCCACAGAACATGGGGAGACCTGGATGGAATGTGGAAGAGAGTCAGACCCCAGACAACCCATCTAGTGCTAGAAAGTGCTACATGAACTACTGGAGGAAAGCGCCCAACAATGGTCTGAGCAACCAGGGGCCTAAGCTACTCAGAAGTAAACACACTGACAAAAATGGATCATTATGATAAAATTATGGCTTGTATTAATCAATACATGTAAATCTCAAAGGTCAAATACTGTAGACTATTTTGCTCATCCCATTATAAGGGTCCCTCTGTGCCAACTTAAGACTTATTTACCATTTAAATATTTAGGCTGTAACCTTCACCTGAAAATGAATCTGTCTGTCCTTTACTTATTATATATGGTCAGTCAAGATATTGGATGGTAGTTTTTCTAGTCCTGATTTCTATCTGTCAGTTTATAAAGATATCCCAAAAGCTGTCCCTTTTACTTGTCTGAATTATTCTAAGGAACCAATTAGCATCTTAAAATATCCCAAAGCAGTAAAAAAATTTGTTGTTTTGCTGAAGTCAATTTTAAATTATCTCAATAAGTATTTATTTACATGTCCTATGCATATGTAATACACCTACGAAATAAAATGAAACAGATAAACCCAACCTGAACTTCATTTTATTTTTAGGCATACCTGATAGAGGCATCTTATGCCTTTATGGAAGTATACATAGGTTTAGATAGGCATAAATAAGCAAAAAGTCAGATTCTTGATGAATTTGAAAATTAATATTTTATAATCTTATTTGTTCTAGAAAAGATTTTGGGAGAAAATAGAAATGACACAGTAATATGTCACTATAAGAAAAATAGATAAAAATAAATCACATGATAAGTTCATGGAAAATTTCTGGAACAGGGTTGAAAATTGAATTCTGAGATTTTTAGTGGGCAAAGAAGAGGAGAACTCAATTTTCTGGAGGAGTCATGCTTTGAGCAGTGCTGTCCAGCACAATGACATGCCAGAGAGAGCAGTCTCTGGTACTTCAATATAGGACCTTACATCTTTCTGGACAATGTTTTTAGTTCTAACCTCAAAAGTGATCTAATACTAGTAGCTTCAGTTCATAAAGTGATTCTAAAAGGAGCCATTACAATGCTGTTCAGGTACTGAGTTCTCTGCTAATGCAGTTTGATAGGTTAGAGATAGTAATTTAAACATACAGAAGGATAAAAGTTAAGTCAGCATTCAGTGGAATTGAACACTTCAATCTGATTGAATGAAGGTCAGGGCTGGACCTCGAAGTGGGCTTAACTCCACCATGCATGACCCGTATACCTCAACAAGGAGGGGCCAAGGGGAGGGGGAAGGTCACGGATGAGCCTAATAAGGTACCAAACTGACTGTATTTGCTGAATACAAAACTGAATAATAAAGAAAAGAAAAAAAAAAACAAATAAGCACAAAAAAAAAGAGTGCACTCAGGCACAATCTTGGTGTTTAGAGGCCTTACTACCATTAATTGGAATCTAGTTGCTGACATAGTTTGACTAGAACAACATGATCTCAGAGTTAAGAGCAGAGCAGTTTTGGAGCCCAACATAGGCAGACTGAACTCCCATCACCTGTGTGATTTGTGACGTGGCTTTCAGTCAGTGCTATTATCAGCACATGCCATCTGACTGCTGCCTATTTTCACTAGTTATTTTTGCAGAAACATGTCAAGGTCACTGGTTTCTGAATTGCTGAAAGGGGGTGTGAACTGTAAATCAGTAAATAAGTAAATGTCATATATTTTTAAATGAAAAAAGCTTCTAAAATAGAGTTCTAAATTTTAGTGGTTTCGTGTCCAAGTACATCACCTTGTAGATTGAGTTTAGATTCTTTTTTATTAATTAGTTTTGTACTCAGTGAATACAGTCAATTTGGTACTATTATTAGGCTCATCCATTACCTACCCCCTCCCCTTGGCCCATCCTTGTTGAGGTATATGGGTCATGCATTATGGAGTCAGGCCATGGTTATGGGTAGGATAAATGTGTGCATATCATGACCCAACATGTGGCTCTGACATTCTTTCCACCCCCTCTTCCGCAAAATTTCCCTGAGCCATGTTGGGTTCATTTTTGGTCTGCTTCAGTGATGAGGTGGTGGGGGCATCTGGGTCTCTGGATCTCTGATTTGGTAGGAGCTGTTTTTTCTCTATGTTGATCTCCTTCACCCTTGTGCTGGTACCCGGTTCACCAAGAAAACAGCACCCTTACTTGTTTCGCCAGTTGTTCTTAGTTTCAGCTGGGGCTCTCTCCTTAGGTTCTACATCTATCTGAAAAAGAGAAGCAGATTCTCCAATGGAGAGTAAGTTAGCACCAGACAAATGAGATAACCCTTACTTTTTTATAGAGAATTTAATAGGCGTAGGCCCTCTTGTAGCCCACAATTGGTGCTAGCTTGATAGTGGAGAGTGGGCTTATGTTTGGATATGGTTCTGACTTATTTCCCAGCTCCAGCTATGGCTCCTGTACCACTGAGGGGATCAGTTAGCCAAATCAAGAGCAGTCGGTTTCCCACCATGGCTGTGTGCCACTATTGCACTTGTATGAGCATCACAACAGGTTACTTGCTGCTAAGTAGGTTAGACCATGAGTTGCTTGGACAGATATTGGTCATTTTCACCCAGTCACCCATGAAGCACCTTCTGGTACAAGACGTGCTGACTGTCTGGGGACTGACTCTCTTCCAGCTTCCAGCCATGCCATTGCATTTTATGTGTCAACCGCATAAAGTGTCTTCAGCAGTAGCGTCTTATCACTGACCTTTGGTGGGACATCAAGTACTCTGACAGAAATCTGTCTTTCTTTTAGGAAACCTTGTAGGTCTCTCTGATCAAAAGCTCATTGTGGATGATAGCCACATGCTGTTATTTGGAGTTACAGGTCAGTGTCCACTAAGAAAAGGAAGAAAAAGATAACTAATATAAAAGAGATAGACAGAAGAGAGAGGGAGAGAGAGAGGCTGTAGAAGATTAAGGTCAGTATTCATCATACCCTCTCCAGTGTCTTGTGGTTCAGGTGTTCCCTGTAAGGGCCTGGTGAAGGTTCAGCCATTTGGTCTGCCTTTTAAGAAGTAGAATTTTATGGCACCATTGCCTTTTGGGCCTAGATTTGTGTTTTCCACTCCTCCTTCCCCTCCCCTCCCTCTCCACCCATCCTATTGTCTAGTCCATGAGAAGATTGCTGTGTACGTAAGGCATCTAGGGTAAATTCAGGTTAGGTGCTGTAGATGAGTGAGACTATGTGGTGATTTTTTTTTTTTTTTGTGATTGGGTAAGTTCACTGAGAATGATCTGTTCCAGGTTCAACCATTTTTCCTCAAATTTCATTGTGTCATTTCTTCTTACTGCTGTACAGAATTCCATTCTGTAGATATACCACATCTTAGTTATCAATTCTTCTAGTGATGGACATCTGGGTTGATTCCAGCTCTTAGCTATTATGATTTGAGCTGCTACAAACATGGTTGAGCAAATCTCTCTAGCCTGTGGTTTGAAGGTTTTAGGGTAGATGCCCAGTAAGGGAATAACTGGGTCTGTTGGTATCTCTATAGTCAGCTTTCTCAGGAGTCTCCAGATTGCTTTCCAAAGTGGTTGTACCATCTTACATTCCCACCTACAGTGGATGAGTGTCCCTACTTCTCCACATCCTTGCCAGCATTTATTTTCATTTGATTTTTTGATGTTTGCTATCCTTACTGGGGTAAGGTGGAATCTCATTGTTGTTTTATGTTGCATTTCCCTGATGGTTAGGGATGATGAACATTTTCTTAAGTGTGTATTTGCCATCTGTATTTCTTCCTCTGTGAACTGTCTGTTGAGCTCTTTGCCCCATTTTGTGAGTAGGTTGTTTGACTTTTACTGTTTAGATTTTTGAGTTTTGAGCCTTTTGGTCACTTGTAGTTAAAGCTATTCTGAAGATTCTTGTACAAGTCATCTGGTGGGGACATCATTTGTTTTTGCTTTTGTTTTGGATGGGATGGTAGTGATGTAAATATTAGAAATGAGATTTCAGAACAAGTGGGTAGTGGCACATTTAACTTTATAGGAAAATATGAGCTGCTTTCCATATGAGGTGCTTCAGCATATCCTAGGCCTACTAGCTCCATATGGGACTGGGGACACTCTAGCCCTCTTCCACATTTGTCAGTCTTTTCAATCACACCTACACTGACAATGTTAATTTGTCTTTTCCTATAACCAAAGATGTCAAGGACACTTCCATGTGCTTATTGTATTTCTTTCAACGAGTCTGTATACGTCTTTTGTTCCTTTTTGTTATTTCTTCTAAGTTTTTTTTATTACAAAGTTTTGGCCATTCTTTATATTCTGAACATAATTCCTTTCTCAGATAAATCCATCTCAAATACTTTTCCCCACTCTATAACTTGAGTTTAAAAAAAAATTTTTGTACTCAGTAAATGCGGTCAAGTTGGTACCATTGTTAGTCTCCTCCCTGACCTTCCCCCCTCCACAGGGACCCTCCTTGTTGGGGTATATGAGTCATGTATTGTGGAGTTAGCCTTCAGTTTTGGGTAGGAAAAAATGTCTCTGCATATCATGACCCAATGTGTGGCTTTGACATTCTTTCCACCCTCTCCTCTGCAAATTTCCCTGAGTCATGTTGGGTTCATTTTAGGTCTGCTTTAGTGTTGGGGGCATCTGGGTCTCTGGATCTCTGATTTGGTAGGAGCTGTTTTTTCTCTATGTTGATCTCCTTCACCCTTGTGCTGGTACCCGGTTCACCAAGAAACAGCACCCTTACTTGTTTCGCCAGTTGTTCTTAGTTTCAGCTGGGGCTCTCTCCTTAGGTTCTACATCTATCTGAAAAAGAGAAGCAGATTCTCCAATGGAGAGTAAGTTAGCACCAGACAAATGAGATAACCCTTACTTTTTTATAGAGAATTTAATAGGCGTAGGCCCTCTTGTAGCCCACAATTGGTGCTAGCTTGATAGTGGAGAGTGGGCTTATGTTTGGATATGGTTCTGACTTATTTCCCAGCTCCAGCTATGGCTCCTGTACCACTGAGGGATCAGTTAGCCAAATCAAGAGCAGTCGGTTTCCCACCATGGCTGTGTGCCACTATTGCACTTGTATGAGCATCACAACAGGTTACTTGCTGCTAAGTAGGTTAGACCATGAGTTGCTTGGACAGATATTGGTCATTTTCACCCAGTCACCCATGAAGCACCTTCTGGTACAAGACGTGCTGACTGTCTGGGGACTGACTCTCTTCCAGCTTCCAGCCATGCCATTGCATTTTATGTGTCAACCGCATAAAGTGTCTTCAGCAGTAGCGTCTTATCACTGACCTTTGGTGGGACATCAAGTACTCTGACAGAAATCTGTCTTTCTTTTAGGAAACCTTGTAGGTCTCTCTGATCAAAAGCTCATTGTGGATGATAGCCACATGCTGTTATTTGGAGTTACAGGTCAGTGTCCACTAAGAAAAGGAAGAAAAGATAACTAATATAAAAGAGATAGACAGAAGAGAGAGGGAGAGAGAGAGGCTGTAGAAGATTAAGGTCAGTATTCATCATACCCTCTCCAGTGTCTTGTGGTTCAGGTGTTCCCTGTAAGGGCCTGGTGAAGGTTCAGCCATTTGGTCTGCCTTTTAAGAAGTAGAATTTTATGGCACCATTGCCTTTTGGGCCTAGATTTGTGTTTTCCACTCCTCCTTCCCCTCCCCTCCCTCTCCACCCATCCTATTGTCTAGTCCATGAGAAGATTGCTGTGTACGTAAGGCATCTAGGGTAAATTCAGGTTAGGTGCTGTAGATGAGTGAGACTATGTGGTGATTTTTTTTTTTTTTTGTGATTGGGTAAGTTCACTGAGAATGATCTGTTCCAGGTTCAACCATTTTTCCTCAAATTTCATTGTGTCATTTCTTCTTACTGCTGTACAGAATTCCATTCTGTAGATATACCACATCTTAGTTATCAATTCTTCTAGTGATGGACATCTGGGTTGATTCCAGCTCTTAGCTATTATGATTTGAGCTGCTACAAACATGGTTGAGCAAATCTCTCTAGCCTGTGGTTTGAAGGTTTTAGGGTAGATGCCCAGTAAGGGAATAACTGGGTCTGTTGGTATCTCTATAGTCAGCTTTCTCAGGAGTCTCCAGATTGCTTTCCAAAGTGGTTGTACCATCTTACATTCCCACCTACAGTGGATGAGTGTCCCTACTTCTCCACATCCTTGCCAGCATTTATTTTCATTTGATTTTTTGATGTTTGCTATCCTTACTGGGGTAAGGTGGAATCTCATTGTTGTTTTATGTTGCATTTCCCTGATGGTTAGGGATGATGAACATTTTCTTAAGTGTGTATTTGCCATCTGTATTTCTTCCTCTGTGAACTGTCTGTTGAGCTCTTTGCCCCATTTTGTGAGTAGGTTGTTTGACTTTTTACTGTTTAGATTTTTGAGTTTTGAGCCTTTTGGTCACTTGTAGTTAAAGCTATTCTGAAGATTCTTGTACAAGTCATCTGGTGGGGACATCATTTGTTTTTGCTTTTGTTTTGGATGGGATGGTAGTGATGTAAATATTAGAAATGAGATTTCAGAACAAGTGGGTAGTGGCACATTTAACTTTATAGGAAAATATGAGCTGCTTTCCATATGAGGTGCTTCAGCATATCCTAGGCCTACTAGCTCCATATGGGACTGGGGACACTCTAGCCCTCTTCCACATTTGTCAGTCTTTTCAATCACACCTACACTGACAATGTTAATTTGTCTTTTCCTATAACCAAAGATGTCAAGGACACTTCCATGTGCTTATTGTATTTCTTTCAACGAGTCTGTATACGTCTTTTGTTCCTTTTTGTTATTTCTTCTAAGTTTTTTTTATTACAAAGTTTTGGCCATTCTTTATATTCTGAACATAATTCCTTTCTCAGATAAATCCATCTCAAATACTTTTCCCCACTCTATAACTTGAGTTTAAAAAAAAATTTTTGTACTCAGTAAATGCGGTCAAGTTGGTACCATTGTTAGTCTCCTCCCTGACCTTCCCCCCTCCACAGGGACCCTCCTTGTTGGGGTATATGAGTCATGTATTGTGGAGTTAGCCTTCAGTTTTGGGTAGGAAAAAATGTCTCTGCATATCATGACCCAATGTGTGGCTTTGACATTCTTTCCACCCTCTCCTCTGCAAATTTCCCTGAGTCATGTTGGGTTCATTTTAGGTCTGCTTTAGTGTTGAGATCTTGGGAGCCTCTGTTTGGTAGGGGTTGGTTGTTCTCTGTGTCTATCTCCTTCATTCTTGTGCTGGCTTCCTGTTCACCAATAAAACAGCATTCTTGCATGTTTCCCCAATCATTCTTAGTTTCAGCTGTGGCCCCTTTGAGGTATGATGGGGTGGTTCTCTCCTAAGGATCTGGGTCTATCTGATAAAGAGAAGCAGATTCTCTGATGGAGAGTAAAGTTAGCACCAAATAAATGTGATAGCCATTATTTTTTAGAGAGAGGTTAATAGGTGTAGACCCACCTGTAGCCCACGATTAGTGGGAGCTTGATAATGGAAAGTGGGCTCATTTTTGGATATGGTTCTGATCTGTTTCCCAGATCCAGCTATGGGTTCTGTTTCACTGAGCATATCAGTTAGGCAAACCAAGAGCAGTTGGTTTTCAGCCATGGCTGTGCACCACTATTGCACTTGTGTGAGCATCATGTCAGGTTGTTTGCTGGTAAGTAGGTTAGACCATGTGTTTCTTGGACAGATATTGGTCATTTTCCCCCAGTCGTTCATGTAGCACCTTCTGGCACTAGATGTGCTAACTGTCTGGGGACTGATTCTCTCCCACCTTCCAGTTATGTGCCAACAGTGTATGGTGTCTTCAGCAGTAGGGTCTTACCACTAACCTATGGTGGGTCATCAAGTGCTCTGAGAGAAATCTGTCTTTTTTTTTGGGGGGGGGAGAAATCTTGTAGGCCTCTCTGATCAAAAGCTCATTGTGGATGATATCCACCTGTTGGTACGGGGAGTTACAGGTCAGTGCCCAAGAAGAGAAGGAAGAAAAAGATAAATGATATAAAAGAGATAAAGAGAGGGAGGGTGGGAGAGAGGGAAACAGAAACAGGAGGAGATAAAGTTCAGTTTTCATCATATACTCTCTAGGGCCTTGTGAATCAGGTGTTCCCTCTAAGGGCCTGGTGAAGGTTCAACCATTTGGTCTGTCTTTTAGGAGGTAGAGTTTTAACGTACCATTGCTGTTTGGGTCGAGTTTTGTGCCCCACGCCCCCTCCCTTGGCCCCCCATCCCTCCCCACCCTACCTATTGTCCAGTCCTTGAGGTACTTGTAGGTATTTTGACAACTTGGGTAGATTCAGGCTAGGAGCTGTAGATGAGTGAGACTAGGCAGTGATTATCTTTCTGTGATTGGGTGAGCTCGCTGAGAATAATCTGTACCAGGTTTGATGATTTTTTAAAAATTTCATAGTATCATTTTTCCTTACTGCTTTGTAGAATTCTATTGTGTAGATATACCGCATCTTAGTTATCCATTTGTCTAATGATGGGCATCTAGGTTGATTCCAGCTTTTAGCTATTGTGAATTGAGCAGCTATAACATGGTTGAGCAAACCTCTCTGAACTGAGGCATGGAGCTTTTTAGGGTACATGCCCAGTAAGGGAATAACTGGGTCTATTGGTAACTCTATATTCAGCTTTTTTAGGAGTCTCCATATTGTTTTCCAAAGTGGTTGTACCATCTTACATTCCCACCAACAGTGGATGAGGGTTCCTATTTCTTCACATCCTTGCCAGAATTTATTTTCACTGGATTTTTTGATGTTTGCTATCCTTACTGGGGTGAGGTGGAATCTCATAGTTGTTTTCATTTACATTTTCCTGATGATTAGGGATGATGAACATTTTCTTAAGTATGTGTTTTCCATTTGTATTTCTTTCTCTGAGAACTTACTGTCTAGTTCTTTGCCCCATTTTGTGAGTGGATTGTTTGACTTTTTATTGTCTAGGTTTTTGAGTTCTTTGTAGATTCTAGAAATTAGGCCTCTGTCAGTTGGATATTCAGCAAATATTTTCTTCCATTCTGTGGGTAATCTATTGGCTTTGCTTATTGTATGTTTGTCTGTGAAGAAACTTTTCAGCTTCATAAGATCCCATTGGTTGAGTGATTGTTTAAGATCCTGTGCTACTTGGGTTTTGTTCAGGAAGTCTTTTCCCATTCCTATATAATGGAATGTACCTCCTAAATTGTCTTCCAGTAGTAGCCAAGTTTCTGGTGTTATACTGAGGTCTTTGATCCAGTTGGACTTGAGTGTTGGGCACAGCAAGATGTGTGGATCAAGTTTCAACTTCCTGCATATGGTTATCCAGTTTGTCCAGTGGCATTTGTTGAAGGTGCTGTCTTTTTTCCAGCTTATATTGTTAGGGCCTTTTTCAAATATCAAGTAGCTGTAGTTACTTGATCCAAATCCTGGGTCCTCAAGTCTATTCCATTGGTCTATACTCCTGTTTTTATGCCAGTATCATGCTGTTTTTTTTTTTTAAATTATGGATTTGTAATATAGCTTTATACCATGTATGGTGATGACTCCAGTGGTGTTCCTTTTGCTTGGATATCTGAAGCCTTCTGCTTTTCCATATGAATTTTGAGATCATTTTTTTCTATCTCTTTGAAGAAAAATGTTGGGATTTTGATATTAAGAGTTTTGGAATTGAGGTTCTTGGGTCTCTTATGTATAGAATCATGTCATCTGCAACTAGCACTAACTTAACTTCTTCCTTTCAAAATTGTATCCCTTTTATTTCTTCCTCCTGTCTTATTGCTTGAGCCAGGACTTCCAGTTCCATACTGAAGAGCAGAGGTGAGAGTGGACACCCCTGTCTTGTTCCTGATCTCAATGGGAATTCTTTCAATCTCTCTCCATGAAGTATTATTTGGGCTTTAGGAGCTTTGTATATAGCCTTTATTGTGTTAAGATATAAACCAACCATGTCAATTTTCTCCAATGTTTCAACCATGAAGTGATGCTGTATTTTGTGAAAGGCCTTTTCTGCATCTATTGAAACGATCATGTGGTTTTTGTGTTTAGCCTTGTTTATGTGGTGTGTTACATTGACAGATTTCCATATGTTGAACCACCCCTGTGTTCCTGGGATGAATCCCACTTGATCAAGGTGGATAATGCTTTTGATGTGTTGTTGAATTCAGTTTGCAAGGATTTTGTTCAGGATCTTTGCGTCTAAGCTGATCGGGGAAATAGTCCTGTAGTTTTCTTTTCTTTTGGCATCTCTGGCTGGTTTTGGTATTAGGGTGATTGTAGCTTCATAGAAGGAGTTGGGTAGCTTTCCCTGTTCTCCAATTGTGCGGCACAGTTTGAGAAAGATTGGCTTCAGTTCTTCCATGAACGTTTGATAGAATTCAGCTGAGAAGCCATCTGGTCCTGGACTCTTCTTTTTCGGGAGGTTTTTTATTACATTTTCAATTTTGATGGGTGTCATAGGTTTGTTTAGGAGATTAGTAAGCTCTGAGTTTAACTTTGGTAGGTGGTATGTATCTAGGAACTTATCCATTTCCTCCAAATTTTCTAATTTGTGGAGGAGAGGTTTGTGAAGTAAAACCTGATGATTCTCCCAATTTCACTTATGTCTGTTGTGATCTCTCCTTTTTCATTTCTAGTTTTGTTAATTTGAAACATCTCTCTCTCTCTCTTTTTTTTTTTGCTTTATCAAATTGACCAAGGATTTGTCAATCTTGTTTATTCTTTCAAAGACCCAACTCTTTGTTTCATCAATTTTCTTATTTTCTGAGTTTCCAATTCATTAATTTCTGCCCTGATCTTAATTATTTCTTTCTGTCTGGAGCTTTTGGGGTTGGATTCTTCTTGCTTTTCCAGTGACTTTAGGTGGATGGTTAGGTTTTTGATTTGGGATCTCTCTGTCTTTGTTATGAAGGCATTTAGTGCTATTAATTTTCCTCTGAGGACCACCTTCATTGTGTCCCATAAGAGTGGTACAAAGTGTTATCATTTTCATTCATTTCTAGAAATTTCACAATTTCATTTTTTAATCATCCACTACCCATTTATTGTTTAAAAGTGTGCTCTTCAGTTTCCAGGATCCATTGGGATTCTTGGTGGGTCTTTTGTTGTTAATTTCTAGCAATATAGCAATGCAATTTGGTATCATGCAGGGGATTGTGTCAATCTTCCTAAATATATTGAGGCAGGCTTTGTGACCTAGCATATGATCTATTTTACAGAAGGTTCCATGGGATGTTGAGAAGAATGTGTAATCCATGGATTTGGGGTGGAATGTAGATGTCCATTAGGTCTAAATGTTCTATGGTTTTGTTGAGATTTCTCACTTCCCTGTTTAGTTTCTGTTTGGATTATTTATCTATTCCTGATAATGTTATATTGAAGTTCTGAACTATTATGGTGTTGGTGGTTATTTCTGTTTATTGTTGAGTGGGTTTTGTTTTATGAATTGTGGTGCACTTTTGTTTGGTGCATAAAGGTTGATGATGTGATATCCTCTTGAAAGACTCTTCCCTTGATCAGTAATAAGTGGCCTTCTTTGTTGTTTTTGATTACTTTTGGTTTGAAGTCTATTTTGTCTGATATCAGTATGGCTATGCCTGCTTGTTTCTTATTTCCATTTGCTTGGATTATAATTTTCAAACCTTTCACCCTGAGGAGATGTCTGTCTTTAGTGGTGAGGTGGGTTTCTTGAAGACAACAGATTGAGGGGTGTAATTTTATGATCCACCCTGTTAGCTTGCTTCTCTTGATGGGTAAATTAAGGCCATTGATATTTAGGGTAATGACTGTGAGATCTGAGTTGATCCCTGGCATATTATGTTGGTTTATGTGGTTTGGTGGACTTTGAAGTTTTTTGTGCCTTCTCTGAGTTTGGTTACTGTGATCTGCTTCTTGTAGGCACTTGAGGTTGATTGTTTGATTGTTCTGTGTGGAGATTTCCTGAAGTAGTCTCTGTAGGTTTGGTTTTGTGTTCATATAGTTGTCAAGCTGAGTTTTGTCATAGAATGTGTAACTTGACATTTTTATGCTTGCCTATGCTGACTCATAAACCAATGATTTAAAATTTTTTTGAGCAGAGACCTACAAGGTTTCCCAAAAGAAGACAGATTTCTGTCAGAGTGTTTGATGACCCACCAAAGGTTAGTGGTAATATCCTACTGCTAAATACACCATATACTGTTGGCACATAACATGGAGTGACAGGGCTGGAAGCTGGAAGAGAGTCAGTTCCCAGACAGTGCATGAAGTGCCAGAAGGTGCTACATGAGTGACTGGGGGGTAAATGACAAACATCTGTCCAAGCAATGCATGGTCTAACCTATTTAGCAGTAAACAACATGATGTGATGCTCACACAAATGCAATAGTGGTGCACAACCATGGTGGGAAACCAACTGCTCTTGATTTGGCTAACTGATTTGCTCAGTGGAATGTAACCCATAGCTGGAGCTGGGAAACAAATCAGACCCATATCCAAAAATGAGCATGCTCTGTATTATCAAGCTCCCACCAGTCATGGGCTACAAGAGGGCCTACACCTATTAAATTATCACTAAAAATTAATGTTTGTCCCATGTGTCTGGTGCTAACTTTACTCTCTGTTTGAGAATCTGCTTCTCTTTTTCAGATAGACACAGATTCTTTGGAGACACCCACCCCATGATACCTCAAAAGGACCCCAGCTGAAACTAAGAATAATGGGGGAAACAAGCAAGAGTGCTGCTTTCTTAGTGAACCTGGTACCAGCACAAGTGTGAAGGAGGTAGACACAGAGAACAATCAACTCCTACCAAACCAGATATCCAGAGACACAGAGGGTCTGAAGACCTCATCACTGAAGCAGAGTTAAAATGAACCCAACATGGCTCATGGAAATTTGCAGAAGAGGGGGTGGAAGAATGTCAGAGCCACATGTTGAGCCAACATTCAGTCATGATACACAGAGACATTTTCTCCTAACCATAACTGATGTCTAGCCCCTCAATGCATGACCCATACACCCCAATAAGGAGGGTCCCTGTTGAGGGGGGAGGGCAGTGAGGAGGCTAACAATGGTACCAACTATATTGTATTCACTGAGCACAAAACTAATTTAAAAAAAAAAAGAAAGAAAGAAAAGAGAGACTTATGCTTAGTGCTAGAGCCCATGCATGAGACCCTAGGACTCTTCCCCTTCCACCAAAAGAAAGGAATTTTATTTTATGTAAATTATACTTCAATAGCATTTGAGCGGTAAATAAACTGGTGATGTTTACATTGGAGAAAAAAAAAACTTCTATAGTTTTAGCTTTTACGTTTAGGACTTTGGTTGATCTTGAATTAAGATTAAGGTAACCACTTATGTTTGGTTAGGGCTCTTTTCTTCTTGTCATCTGGATATCCAATGACCACAGAAGCAGTTATAGTGAGTTATTTACCAATAAGATGCTGTGGTGTTTTCAGGAAAAGTCTGTTTAATTTGTTTTCTTTCTGTGTTCCCTATTCTGTTACACTAACCTGTGTGTCATTACTTATGCTAGTGCTGTATCACACTTTCCTGCTTATTGTAGCCTTTGATTGAGTTTAGGTAGGCGGTTTAAGTTTCTAGCTTTGTGTTTCTTTTTAGATTACTTTGGCAATAGAGCTCTATTGTATGTCTCAGTAAACTTTGGTGATAGCTTATCAAGTTCTATAAGAAAATGTGCTTGGATTGTAATTAAGATTGTATTGAATGTATGAAGTAACTAGGGGAGTTAGTGTCTTCATAGAATCAATTCTTCCAATCTTCTACCAAGATCTACCTCTTCACATATTTAGATCTTTGTATATATTCTTAACATTCTTTTCTTTTTCTTTTTATTATTTTTTTTGAGGTAGGATCTCACTCTAGCTCAGGCTGATCTGGAGTTCACTATGTAGTCTCAGGGTGGCCTTGAACTTTTGTTGCTGTTGTCATTATAAAAAGTATCTTTGGCCAGGTGTGGTGCCACATGCTTTTAATCCCAGCACACAAGAGGCAGATGTAGGAAGATTATTGTGAGTTCAAGGCCACCCTGAGACTACATAGTGAATTCTAGGTCAGCCTGGGTTAGAGTGAGACTGTACCTTGAAAAACCAAAAAGAAAAAAGAGTAACCTTTTATTCTATTAAAAATAGAATTAAGCTGGGCATGGTGATGCACGCTTTTAATCCCAGCATTTAGGAGGCAGAGGTAGGAGGATCATCATGAGTTTGAGGCCACACTGAGACTATATAGTGAATTCCAGGTCAGCCTGAGCTAGAGTGAGACCCTACCTTGAAAAACAAAACAAAACAACAACAAAAAGAATTACTTGAATTTTTTTGTTCAATTGTTTTTCCAATATCCCTTTTACCTTTCCCATATTCTTGTTCTGGCCCTAAAACACTTCATTCTAAAAATGTCCATCCTCACCTCTTCTTAGATTAGTCATAGTCTCATTTATAATCAATTAGCATTTTTAAATATTCATGCAGATGAACCTTAGTGAAGTGCCCTTTCATCTATGACTAATAGGATGAAATTAAAATACACATTTCTTGGGGGGAAGCTTCACCTCACAGCTAGGAAATAACAAAATTCTAAGTGGGCTGAGAATTCTAAAGCATGGGAATTTATCACAAAATTATCTGAATAAGTGAATTGAAAACAAATGCAGAAGTGACTATTTATTACTCAGAAGTACCAGCCTATTTCTGAGGACACCTTGACATTGCCTAATTGTGGAGATTTAAATGTCCTATAAATTGCAAGCCATTGAAATAATGATTTTATTTGGCTTATTTAAAATGATAAATTGATATAAAATTTTATTCATTGCAGCAGATGCTCCCTCCCATTACAGCAATTATAAGAAAGACCTCTTCAGTACCAGTAAAAATTTCAAAATTGATCATTGCATACAACTTGCAGGCATGATTTTACCTTAAAATTTGCAATTGGTTTAATTAATAATTCATGTATGAGGTGATATTTTTCTCTAAATTAATTCAGATTTCTTACAAGCAAAACCATCCAGTCATAAATTGAAATTCTTTTACCAGTAAGTAGTTCAGGAATCAACTAGAAATCTCTTTGATGAGAAGAAAATACAGATAGAGTGCTGAAAGCTGGTTTATTTCATGAATCTACCTACCTAGCAATCTACTTACTTTTATATAGCATTCATTTATTTAAACTAAAATTAATTAGCATTAGTATAAATTTACCAAAAGTTATCTTTAGATCCAATTAATTTGATTTCATGACTAGATGACAATGAAAACTATTTGCTAAGTGGAGATGTACTTCACAACTAGTAATCTGTTCAGTTTTCAATTCTATTGGTAGTCCTAAATGTGTAGGGCCCTATAGCACCTGCATGTACATGATATCACTTCTTTGATGAAGGTATCTCTCACTAATGTCAAATTGGTCATCAGGTATGCTTCTAAACATCTTAATGCCCAGGCCACACCTTCTGCCTCGCAGTAAGGTTCATGTCATCTGCTCTTATCATGCCCTCTCCATTTTAGTCCCTATCACCAATGTATTCATGTGCTATTGTGCATAACAAATTACAAAAGTCTTAAAACAATATCCATTTCGTAGCTCACCCTTCTCCAGACTGAAGTCTATGTGTGCTTCCTTTGAATATATATGTGGGGTCTCACAAAGCCAAAATCAGTTCTACTGGGGAGGGAGGACCTTCCAATTTCATTTATCTGCCCTTTGTAGTTGTTGGTTGAGGTTGTTTCTTTGCTGACTGTTGATCTCAACTTAAAGTGGCCATAGATAGGTCTTTTTCATGTGCCCTTTCACCTCTTCAAGCTAGCATTGGAGAATGTACTTGCATTGAATTCTTTTCTTGATTCTATCCTCAGATTTCATTTTCTGAAGTTGATTGGAAAAGACTGGTTTTAATGGGTCATGATAGGATTGACCCATCTAGATAATCACACTATTTTAAGATTGTTGTAGTTGCCTTCTCATTGCTGGGACAAAGCATCCAACCAAAAGCAGCTGATTGGAGGAAAGTTTTTTATTTTGGCTTACAATGTCAAGGGGAAGCTCCATGATGACAGACGAAGTCATGGCATGAACAGAGGCTGGACATCACCTCTGCCACAGCAGGTGGAAAATAGCAGCAGGTGAGTGAGCTAAATTCTAGTAAGAGGGAACTGGATATAACACACCCAAACTCACCCACAACAACACATCTTCTTCACCAAGTCTCTATCTCCCAAATTGTCATTACCTAGAGACAAAGCATTCATAACATATGAGTTTGGGGGGACATCTGATTCAAACCACCACAAATCAGTAAACTTCAACACATCTGCAAGTGAGTTATGATATGTACTGTAACATGATCACAGGAGTAACACCAGGGTTGAAGGTGGAGACAATGGGGACAATCTTAGAATTCTGAAGATCCTGCCCACAGACTTCCAGATCATGTCTGTGCACCATCTGACCACTTCAACATCAGACTCACTATTTTCACTTGACCCCTAGCCCTACATATTATATGGTACCCTCAGTACATATTATATGGGCCCTTCTACATTGAACTCCAATTCTTTGACTTTGCTCAAATGATATTGTCTCTAGAACTTATTGTTACTTTGAAATACTGTACATCTGAAATCTGAAGCCTGTTCTCAACTTATGGATGCAATTTTCTCTTATCTTTTTTTTTTTCCTTTTTTTCTTTATTAATTAGTTTTGTATTCAGCAAATACAGTCAGTTTGGTACCATTATTAGGCTCATCTGTGATCTACCCCCTCCCCTTGGCCCCTCCTTGTTGTGGTATATGGGTAATGCATTGTGGAGTTAGCCCACAGTTATGGGTAAGCTAAATGTCTCTGCATATCATGACCCAACATGTGGCTCTGACATTCTTTCCGCCCCCTCTTCCGCAAAATTTCCCTGATCCATGTTGGGTTCATTTTTGGTCTGCTTCAATGATGAGGTGTTGGGGGGACTCTGAGGCTCTGGCTCTCTGATTTGGTAGGAGTTGATTTCTCTCTTTGTTGATCTCCTTCCTCCTTGTGCTGGTATCCGGCTCATCAGGAAAACAGCACCCTTGCTTGTTTCGCCAATTTTTCTTAGTTTTAGCCAGGGCCATTTTGAGATATGATGGGGTGGCTCTCTCCTTAGGATCTACATCTATCTGAAAAAGAGAAGCAGATTCTCCAATGGAGAGTAAGTTAGCACCAGGACAAAAGAGATAACCCTTACTTTTTTATGGAGAATTTAATAGGTGTAGGCCCTTTTGTAGCCCATGATTGATGGTAGCTTGATATTGGAGAGTGGGCTTATGGTTGGATATGGTTATGACTTATTTCACAGCTCCAGCTATGGGTCCCGTACCACTGAGGGGATCACTTAGCCAAATTGAGAGCAGTTGGTTCCCCAACATGTCTGCGTGCCACTATTGCACTTCTGTGGGCATCACAATAGCTTATTTGCTGCTAAGTAGGTTAGACCATGAGTTGCTTGGACAGATATTGGTCCTTTCCCCCCAGTCGCCCATGTAGCACCTTCTGGCACTAGATGTGCTGACTGTCTTGGGACTGACTCTCTTTCAACTTCCAGCCATGCCATTCCATTTTCATGTCAACCACATAAGGTGTCTTCAGCAGTACGGTCTTACCACTAACCTTTGTTGGGTCATCAAGTACCCTGACAGATCTGTTTGTCTTTCTTTTAGGAAATCTTGTAGGTCTTTCTGATCAAAGTTCATTGTGGATGATAGCCCCATGCTGGTACTGGGAATTACAGGTCAGTGCCCATGAAGAAAATGAGGAAAAAGATAATGAATATACAACAGTTAGAGAGGAGAGAGAGAGAGAGAGAGAGAGAGAGAGAGAGAGAGAGGCAAAGGTGGGGGGAGGGAGAGGGAAGGAGGAAAGATGTAGAAGATTAAGGTTAGTCTTGATCCTCACCTCTGCAGTGTCTTGTGGTTCAGGTGTTCCCTGTAAGGGCCTGGTGAAGGATCAGCCATTTGGTCTGCCTTTTAGTATGTAGAAAATTATGGTACCATTGCCGTTTGGGTCTAGATTTGTGTTTCCCACCCCTTTCGAAGCCCTCCCCTCTCTCCCCTTCCATCCCAGTGTCTAGTCCACGAGATGCTTGCTGGGTATGTAAGGTATCTTGGGTAGATTCAGGTTAGGTGCTGTAGATGAGTGAGACTATGTGGTGACTTTTTTCTGTGATTGGGTAAGTTCACTGAGAATGGTCTTTTCTAGATTCAACCATTTTTCCTCAAATTTCATTGTGTCATTTTTTCTTACTGCTGTATAGAATTCCATTGTGTAGATATACCACATCTTAGTTACCCATTCTTCTAGTGATGGACATCTGGGTTTATTCCAGCTCTTAGCTATTATGATTTGAGCTGCTACAAACATGGTTGAGCAAATCTCTCTAGCCTGTGGTTTGAAGGTTTTAGGGTAGATGCCCAGTAACGGAATAACTGGGTCTGTTGGTATCTCTATAGTCAGCTTTTTCAGAAGTCTCCATATTGCTTTCCAAAGTGGTTGTACCATCCTACATTCCCACCAACAGTGAATGAGGGTTCCTACTTCTGCACATCCTTGCCTGCATCTAGTTTTCATTTGATTTTTTGATATTCTCTATCCTTATTGGGGTAAGGTGGAATCTCATTGTTGTTTTAATTTGCATTTCTCTTATGATTAGGGATGATGAACATTTTCTTAAGTGTGTATTTGCCATTTGTATTTCTTCCTCTGTGAACTGCCTGTTCAGCTCTTTGCCCCATTTTGTGTTTGGTGTGTTTGGCTTCTTACTGTTTAGAGTTTTGAGTTCTTTGTAGATTTTAGAGATTAGGCTGCTATCAGTTGGATAACCCGTAAATATTTTCTCCCATTGTGTGGGTAATCTATTGTTTTTGCTTATTGTATGCTTGTCTATAAAGACACTCTTCAGCTTCATGTGATCCCATTGGTTGAGTGAGTGTTTAAGTTCGTGAGATGACAATATACAGATTTAATGCAATTCCAATTAAAATCCCTGCAGTGTTCTACACAGAGATAGAAAAAATGATCTCAAATTTCATATGAAAATGCAGAAGGCCTCACATATCCAAACATATCCTCAGCAAAAGTAGTACCTCTGGAGGCATCACCATACCTGATCTGAAGCTATATTACAAAGCCATAGTAATAAAAACAGCATGGTACTGGCATAAAAACAGGAGTATAGACCAATGGAATACACTTGAGGACCTGGACTTTGGGTCAAGCAACTATAGCTACTTGATATTCGATAAAGGCCTGAACAATACAGGCTGGAAAAAAGACAGACAGCATCTTCAACAAATGGTGCTCGACAAACTGGATAACCATATGCAGGAAACTGAAACTTGATCCACACATTTCACCATGCACTACAGTCAAGTCCAAATGGATCAAAGACCTTAATATAAGACCAGAAACTCGACAACTACTGGAATAAAATTTAGGAAGTACTTTCCATGATATAGGAATGGAAAAAGACTTCCTGAATCTTCTCTTATCTTTTTGCCACAGTTAACGTTGACTTTATCATGAGATGTGGTGTAAACGAAAGGGAGAAGCTCACAATGGTCAGGTCAAGGAATGAGATTTCTGCTTTGGAGGTGCCCCAATTGTTGTCATTAGCAGGGAAATGGTAGGTCATTTACAGATTCCAAAGATTCGAGGCTTGGGTTCCAATGAACAGGTAGCATAGACAGCTAGGGCTTTTCATTTCCTTTCATTCCAGTGACACTGAAATCAGTGGAATACTCATGTTTGGCATTCAGGGTTGGCCACCAATGACAGCATAGCCACTAGGTCTCATGTTGGGTAAGGACAGGGCTGCCACCTGTCTTTTGGCAGGTCTCTGATCCCAGTTTGGACAAGCTAAAGGGCTAGTAATGGGTATACAGAAATTGGCAAGACTATTTTAGATCCCATGTGCTAGGGAGGTAGTTGCCCAAAAATCTCCTGGGCTCTTTGCTGAGTGAAAGGTTTACATATGTCCAGGTGTTTTGTTTAATCTTCACATTGCTCAGTCAGATGTGGCTGGGAAAGGCAAGACTAGTACTTCTCTCACCAGGCGTTTAGTTCCCAGGATCCTGCTAAGGCCTTTTTCCATACAGAGCTTGTTCATGGACTTAGTGGGGTGTGCAGTCTTGGATGCCCCTAACCCATCCATGGTCATACTATATAGGGCAAGAAAGCACATGAAAAGTATCCTTGGATGGGCAGTGCTAAAATCAAACATAGAAACCAAATTCAAACTCAAGGCTGTCCATTTTTGTGTCTATAACAGAATAGCTAAGACTGGTTAATCAATGAAGAGCAGCTCTGGAAGACAGGAAGATCAATTTCAAGATGTCAACATGTGGCAATGGACTTTATGTGTTGTCATCCCATGGTGGAAGGAATAAAGCAAGAGAGCACAAGAGAGAAGGAGTGACTGAACTCACTTCTGTAGTAAGTCTTCTCTCATATCTGCTAACAACTTCAATCCATTTGTAAGGGCAGACCCTTTGAGCTCCATTCAGCTTTTAGTAGGTCTCCCCACCTAATGCCATTTTACTGGAGATTACATTTCCTATATATGAACTTTGATGAAGGACATGTTTAAGCCACAGCAGAGCCTAATGAAGAAGAGGCAGCAAGAATGGTGAATGGGGTACAAAGCAGGAGGAAGAAGTTAAAGAGCCAAGAGAGTAAGGGCTTTAGGAAAGGGAAGGAATGGCAGGCAATCGGAGTGAGATACAACTTGCAGGCTTTTCATCCATCCAGTTCTTCTTCCCTCCCTTCCTCTTCCTTCTCTTTCTCCTCCTTGATTACTCCATTTTTTTCTCTTTCACTCTCTGTCTTTCTCTTTTAGCATATTTTATCTTGATTTCATCATATAAATTTACTTTTTACAGAATGTAGTCTCCAGTGCTTAAAATAGGTTAGCATTAATTTAAGTAAGGGGAATAAAAGCAGAATAAATGAGGGAGAAAAAAGATCTTGTTCCCAACTAGAGCAGAAATATTACTCTAGCCTCACATGACTAGGATTTATCAGTGTCTCTTAAAAAAATGCTTGGTAGCTGTAGCCCAAAGGATAATTAGTCTAGGTGCTATTTGTAATTTGCTTTAAGTTATTGTTGTGTTGATCACTGTTATTGTATTTCCTTTACTCCCCTGTGAAAGGGTAATTCCTTTTAACCAATCGTGCTCTTGCTCTTACAGAACTTCAATGGAGAAGTTCCTTTTTTTTTTGTTGTTGTTGTTCCTGAGAAGTACTTTAACACACTGTTAAATCAACAGACTCTTAAGTGGTTCTACTGCTGTCCTGACCATTAATGCCTCTTACTTTTGGGGTTAGCCTCTGGGCATTCCTATGAAGCTAAGTCACAAGATTGGTCCATACTTTGTACAGAGAATTAATATCAGGTCATAGCAATGCCCCCCCCCCCCAAAACCAGTTAGCATATTAGTGTTCTTGAAGAGGCGCGTAGGTTGTGTAGATCACTTTAATGCTTATTGAAGGCGCTTAAACTTTATTTTTTATTTATCTTTGATTTGTGTGTAATGTGGTGCATATGTGTGTCAGGTGTGTGGAATTATGCCTGTGTATGTGTCCATATGGTGCCCAGTCTCATGTACTCACAAGCAGGGGTGTGTTAGCTTGTGGTAGCCAGAGCAGAATGTCAGATACCCTGCTCCATCATTCTTCCTTCCATTCTTATTGAAGTAGGAGTCTTTTACAGATCTTAGAACTTGCTGTTTTATTTTGTGAGCTCTGGCAATTTTTAGGTCTCTGCCCGCCCCCCCCCCCCACAACTCCATGGGACTGGGGTTGTAGATGTGTGTGGCCATGCCCAGTTGTTTACGTGGGTTCTGGGGATCTAACTAAAGCTGTCTTTCAGGCCTCCTCAGGCCCTCATTCTTGCATAGGAAGTGCTCTTTACCACTGAGCCACCTCTCTAGCCCCTTGAATACTTTTTGTTGCTGTTCTGAGCTAGATTATGGAAAGCCCAGAGACATGCCTGTGGCTTGAGGCTCATGGCATCAGTGCCTTGCTCCTCCTGGAAGTTTGCTGACAGCACTCTGTCAGCAAATGAATTATTAACACGACAGCTCCTGTCTGGCACTCAGCACCACTGTAACAGATAGGTGACTTGTCATCAATTCCCTAATCATTCCTCAGAAACAGCTTCCTTTCCTTAAAATCTTTATTTACCTTAGAGAGACAGACTTCATTCTGGGCATGTTGAAATCATTATTGAGAGACAATGTTTAAAACAAATCTTAGCAAATGCTCCGTGGACTGCTTGCTTCTGGATACCAATCTCTGTTGTGCTGTTGTGGAACACAGTTAACTTTGAGAATTTAGTACATTCATGTGCTGTCAAATCTACAGGACTATTAAGTCTTTTCTTTTGGAGAGAATAGAATAAGAAAGAAAGAAAGAGAGAATGGAAGAAAGAAGAAAGAAAAAGAAGAAAAAAGAAAGAAAAGGAAGGAAAGAAAGAAAAGCAAAGAAAAGGTGTCCTCCTCATTGTAGGTCACAATTCATAGGGGAGGCAGATTATATTTTTGTTATTCTTTAAAACTATACAAGGCTACTAAAATAGAACTTCATATTCTAGGTGGCTATTATTAACTTAGGAGGTAGTGGGGGGGGGACTTCTACTTGAGATAAAAGCTTCTGAAATTAACCCTACCTACTGTAACATGTTGTGGCATGCTGTGCAGAATTTTCTTGGTTATATAGTGCATGACAACTTTTCTCTTATGCATTGCAATATTGAGGGAAAGGTAACTGCATGCATTCTAAGAATGCAAGCTGGTGTTCTCCTTAGAAGTATCAAGCACAGCAGGAAACCAGCTACTATTTTTAGGGTGCTTGTTAATAGCCTGTTTTATTATAAACTATAAATACATTATTCAGAAAACTTCCCTAAAACATGATCATGAATAAATAATGTAATTCTTTGCCATCAACCTAGCATTTCTAGTAAAATGTATGTAAGAAAACCAAATGAAACAAAAAAGAGGTTGGCAGAAAGCTCTTTGGCTTCCATTTTCAATCTTCCTGGTTTCTCATTCTCAGTTTCTGCAAACTTCATTTAAATTCTGTTTCCTAGAAACCTGAAAGGAAAGAGGGATGAATGTGGCTAAGGGGTGGCATGCTTTTGGAGATTTCCAAGGCATCATGGGTGGGGGAGGGCAGTGAACACTGGAAGAGGAATTTTGTGGTCACCATGGGAATTGATTTGGATGACAATGCTGGGTCAGAGGAATTTGTATATATTACATATATATATGTATATATGTGTATATATGTGTGTGTGCGTGTGTGTGTGTGTGCGTTTGTGTGTAATTTTTTTAGAAAGAGAGAGAGAGAGAGAGAGGCAGAAAGAGAATGAGCACACCAGGGCCTCTAGCCACTGCAGATGAACTCCAGATGCACGTGCCACGTTGTGCATCTGACTCATGTGGGTACTGAGGAATCAAACCTGGGACCTTAGGCTTTGCAGGAAAGTGCTTCAACTGCTAAGCTATCTGTCCAGCCATGGGATTTGTTAATAATGAATATTTCTTGACAGCGACTTAAAATGCATGTAGAATATTGCATCCCATCCTTTGGTGATCTGGGTTTCTATGTAAGATAAGATCTCCCATGTCATGATAAGAATTCATGCTGTCTCCCTTGGAATTGTGGTCTTTTTGCACTATTGATTAGAAGGCCTTGAAATGATGGCAAATTGTTTCCAACCAAAGTGGGGATACCCACTTTGATTTGAGAACAGTGGGGGAAGTAAGAGATTATCAGAGGTCTGTAACAATCTGTTTTAAATGATGAAAAGATTTTTTTTTTTTTAGTTTAAAATGTTCAAACTTACGTTGCAAATTAGGACAGACTTAGAGAAATATTGGTGTGTTAACTTAAAATGTGACCTACAGTTCCAAATGCTATCAGTATAGAAGATTTGGTAGATCCAGAAGTTATGGAACAATAAATACTGTTAAACTATGGGGAATATATTTCACTCTGCTTGTTTTGTAGAGTAAAAGGAAGGAGAAAACACTGAGAATATGATGAAGCCCTGTGTTTGTGACTAGAATACTATTTAGAATGCAAATTGTCTTTCACATTTTATGTCTATAAAACAATATGAGTTTTATAAAATTACAAAGTTTATGAGAGGATTAAGCAGGTTTTACTTTTATAGTCATAATGTGTTCAACTACATTTGGATTAAATGGTAGATATAATTTCTCTCTGTAATTGAAATTTAAATCACAGCATAAATATAATGCTTAGAGAACTATTTCATGAGCCTTTCTGTTACAGGATCTTGTGTGGAAAGAAGGTTACACAGCTGGAGATTGTTTAGAGAAAATTAAGACTTATTGGCTTTTCAGCTGGTAATAAAAGCAGAGCTGGAGACTTGCAGAGGCTTGAAGTTCTTACCCAGGTGAACTTTCTTTGCCACATGAAGCCCATGTGTGTGTGTGTGTGTGTGTGTGTGTGTGTAGCAACAGTCTCCACTGAAGAGTTGATCTATTGAAGTTTGAACCCTAACGAAGGCAAAGTAAACATTTATGCATAACATGATTCGCAGAAGGTGAACCTGAGAACTTTTTCTGGAGCATTACTCATTTCTTTTTCTAAGGACAATATTGGAGTTCTCTGTTAGGTTTTAGCATTTCCTGTCTCCTATTTCTAGCTCCACACTCTGACCTATCCCCTTCTCATTTGTTCTTCAGACTAGCAGAGACTTCATCATCCAACCAACCTAATAAAGAGGAGTCTTTGATGGCTCTCTTGGGAGAGGAGCCTAGTTGGAGGAAGTGGTAATTGGGGAAGTGTTCTTAGGACTACATCTTGACCCAGGCCCCTTTTCTGTCTCTCTTTGACTCCTGTTCACCATGAGGTGATTGGCTTCGCTCTTCCACATGCTCCTGACCATTGAGTCTGGCTTTGTCATGGGCTCAGAAGCAATGTAGCTAAGTGAACATGTACTGATACCCTGAAATTTGGAGATAAAACATGAATCTTCATTTTAAGTTGTTTATGTCAGGTATATATATTTTCACAGTGAGAAAATATTCATCTGGATTTTCAGAAAAAAGAAATACTTAAGAGCATATAATTTCATAGTTGGAAATGTTAAGTTGACAACTGGCTTGATCCATCTTTTAGCCATACCATGAATGACCACAATAATCAGGTGTGAATAGATAATCTGAAGAAGTCAATTTTTTGAATTCTTTTGTTCGTGTAATTAGTAAGAAACTCAAATTATTCTCATTAATGTAAAGATAGATATTATATGGTATTTTAGAGGTCTGATTTCTGGCTTGAGATTTTCACCCCTATTTGACTTAAATCTCTACATTTTAATGTGACAAGGTTTATTTCTTGGTACATAGTTTAAGGCAGGTAGAATACTCAATTAATTTAATTTGTCCCATTATACTAGGACTATGTATCTGTTAGTGTTGGAGGGAACATACTGAACTTGTCTTTGATTTGCAGTTTCACACAGGGATTGGAAATGGTGTCACAAATGCTGCCATCACTGTACATTGCATCTGCTTGACAAGGTTTTGTTCTCTTTGACAGACATTCAGGGATAAAAAGTAGTATAATTATTAATTTCCCACTTGACATTGTGAACATTTCAATGCTAAGTTAGAAGGTAAAAATGTTACAATCCATCCCCATTGTAACTATCCACTGAACTTCAAAGGTTTTCCAGAAAATCTCAAATCAGAAAGAAGACAATGGTGACATGCAAGTTAATTTAGCTTTGTTAGCACTTGACCTTTCTTTGAAATACTCATTTTTGTAAGGTAATATCTTTATGATGATAGTTTGACAAAATTATCATTCATCACTTTATATTGCTTAGCTGGAAAGAAATTCTTTTAGCATTGATGCACATTGGTTCCACTAGTAAGGAGCACATGCTGCTCCCTGGGGCTACAATAACTGCCAACTTCTAGCAGGTACAGGGAAGTCCCAGGTTATTTTACTGCAGTGTTATATGGCAATGAACAATTGCTACAGATTAATAGGTCTTGGAGAGCTAGCTTTCAGCATGATAGCATGAGTTCCATTTCTGGGTGAGGAGCACTGTGCACAAAGGCAGGAGAGGAAGCCTGGGTACAGTGCAGACACAACACTCACCATATTAACAACCCTCCTAGTCACAGAAAAATAGATAGGGAGAGGTAATTTTAAAAACCTTTCATTTGACTTAGTAAATCCATGCCAACTGGCCATGCCTCCAGTATCCAGTAGAAAGCCATATGTTGTTGTCATACCAGAGAATCTAGATCTTTAAGTCATTTATACTACCAAGTGTGGAAAGCCTAATCTCTAAGCCATCTCTTTCTCTCTCTCTCATGCATGAAATTATGCATGCAAATGCATGTGCACATGCATATGGAGCCCAGAGGAAGATATTGAGTTCTATTGTTCTTCTGCCTTATTTCCTTGACACAGCCTCTCATTAGACCCAGATGTTATTGTCTTTCAGCTATGCTGCCTGACCCATGGCCCTAGCAATCTTATTGTCTCTTTGCCCTCTTCAGCACTGGGGTTACAGCTGTGCATGGTCAGGCTGTTTCTTTTTATTTACATGAGTGCTGGGGATTTAACTCATGTGATCCATCATACGCATATTTCTTTCACTGAAAGTTCCCTTTTTTTGCATTACTTATGAACCAGATGGAAATAAAGAGGTCCACACCAAGTGTTCAGAAAACTCTGATTGATGGGAATTATTTCCTACTGACAGGGATAATTCAGGCTAACCTTATGGAGATATAATTTTCTTACTTAGAAAATAGAAATAGCAAACCCTATCATAGAACTAGGCATACTAAACAGTTTAAAAATAGCTTTACAGAACCAACTGAGGATCATAGATTACTAAGAGCAACCCACACATCATTAAAATGACTAGAGATTTCTGTAAGTGAAGACAATCCTAGGAGAAAGAAGGAAAACTGAGACATTTGAAAGGGGAAGGTATTCTAAGTTGTCTTTAAAAACTGATCAAGTAATGATTAAAATTCAGTTCTTAGAGATGGAAAAAAATCTAGTTTGGGGGCTGGAGAGATGGCTCAGAGGTTAAGTGCACTTCCTACACAAGCATGTAGGCCAGAGATTGCCCAAGTTCAAACTTGTAACTCCAAACTGTAAACCATGTAAACTGCTATGTGTGACCACCCACATCTGTAATCCCAGACCTTTGGGGAGCTGAGACCAGAGAATTGCTGCAGCTCACAAACAGGCAAGCTCTGAATCAGTAAGACTGTGTAAGCAAAAAATGGAGGGTGAGGGATGACACTTGATGCCTCCTCCACAGGCAAGCCCATAGGACACTACAGGTGAGTGAGGGTGGGGCAAAGTACATCAGCACATACACATGCATATACTATATGCACACCACGTACCCTCCCTACAAATCTCATTTTGAGAAATAATATGGATAGTCATAATAGATGATTTTAAAATAGGGTAGGGAAGAAATACTCTGCTTTTGTTCACCTTGTATCTGCAAAAGAGGGAAATTAATAAATTAGTAAAAATGCATTGAGTATAACACTCTTTTAAACACCATTTCTACAAATAAGACAGTAAAATCATACATACTTATTGGCTTATTAGGGAGTGAAAATGCCACATGAAGAGCAGGTTATACAAGAAGAATAAAAGAGCTGAGACAATTGCTAGAAGGGCAACATAAAAGGAGGTGAGAGTAAATCAGATATTTAAGAAAATATATGTTTGACATTTTCCCCATTTTTGGTGTGGCAAAATAGAAACAGCATGAAATGTACCATCGTATCCATTTTAAGCATACGGCTAGCTCAGCAATGTCAAATACATTCATAAAATGGTACAGCCATCACCACATCCATCTGCAGCTCTTTATTTTATAAAACTGAAGTTCTATGCCAGTTGAAAAATAACTCCAGTCTTATCATAGCCCCTAGTAACCACCATTCTACTTCTGCCTGTATAAACATGATGATTCTAAGTACCAAATGTAAGTGGAATCATGCAGTATTTATATTGGGGGACCCAACTTACTTAATTTGCTATAATGTCCTCCAAGTTCATCCATCATTTGGTATTACAGTTGACTCATATATGCCAGTTAGAGCATGATAGGAGGTGTGAGGAGAGAGGAAAGGAGATTAAAGCTAGGTGACTCACAAAGAGTCAAGAGTGTTGATGCATCCCTGTAATCCAAGCACTTGGGAAGCCAATGCAAGAGGAGCATGAGTTCTGGTCCAGCCTGGGCTACATAGTGAGATATAACCTACAAGCAAGGAAAAAGGAAACTCTATACCCTCGATAGGGTTGTGGAAGTCTCCAGAGCTATGCTGGGTGTGACGAAGCCCCTGCCTTCCAGATGTCCAAACCCTCACCTTTGCGGCAGTGATTACACTCACTGGAAAGAGTTCTCTCCACCACTGTCTTCAACTAGCACACTCCCAACCACTGCTTCCTGGTTTCTTCCCTTCACTGATTTCTTGGGATTAGTGCACATACTTGTCACAGACTGAAGGCTCAGTAAAATAAATATAAGACGTGATTGAGGTTGCAGATTGTTGAGACAAACTTTATTTCTCAAGCCCTAGGGAATAATTTCCTTTTTATCTCCTCCCTTTTTCTCAAGATAAAGAACCTCCAGTGAATGGTATGTAAAGCAAAACAGAGCAAACAGAAGTAAGAAACTTTGCAATTTATTAATTTGAGCATGAAAGTACAGAAAATAAGCAGGGTCCAACTAACTTGGAAAAATAAGTTTGAACCTATAGAATTAAATCTTGGTGTTGCACTAATCTAATGAGTTTTAACAAAAATGAGGCATAAGACATTGCCAAAATACAAAGTTGGTAAAATATCTAAATTCCTCTTTAATGCCACTATATGTTTTATCTTATTGTAATGGGTAATGCATACATTATTTATAAATCTGCATCAATAGCAAAATAGGTGAAACATTTTACTAGGAACTGTGTATTCTGATAAATGGGTGAATATTGGTAGGTAAAAAGCAACCGAAGCCCCAAGAAAAGATACACAATATGCCTAACACACCAGAAAGCACTGGTACACTAGAACACATGTTCCCTGCAGTCCTTCAGAATTCAAGATATTCCTGAGAGATGACACATGGTGGCGTATGAGTAATTTTCTGTTCTTATGACTGAGATCTGAAATATAATTTTCTATTGAGCAAGGGTAGAATTGTTTACCAGACATATTCATAAGACTTTTAAGGAAAGTATATTGAAAGTATTTTATACCAGGGGTTTTCTTTGGGTTATTCGATTGCATTCCAGGTGTGGTTTAACAGAGCATTGCCTATGGCTGAGTGAGGTTAGTGAAAAAACTTTGGGTTATGTTTTCAGTAGTGTGAAATGGAAATGATTTACTCTAAAAACCCTGACTGTATCATAGCATTGTCATGTTATTAAAGACTGCCAAGTTATGTGTAGTTGAATAAGGATTGGAATATTGTGAATTTTTTAAGCCTATGGATTACCCCTCCAGGCTACTATGTGACACATTTTGTCAGAGTCCTTATAGTGCAGGTGAAGCAGGACCAACTTTATGCTGATTATGTCATCCAGCATGTAGGGCCAGTTCATTTGGTTTAAATGACTCTAAATGATTCTTCACACTTGGATAGATGTGCTTGTCTGTGAATGAGCAGGTTTGTTTTGCACTTATTTTTGTCACCTTGTGCTGATTTAAATACTGTTGGTGCTTTAGCCCATAATGACAGGGGGATGCTATCAGCAAATGGAGCTAAGCAAGGAGAGAATTCTGAATTTCTGGTTCTATCAGGAATGAGAAGTTTCTTATTTCTTCTTCAGTTCACCACACTGCAGAGGACCCAGCCATAAACTCCTCCATCATCCATAATTTTCCCTCCTACTTTCTGGAGCAAGTGAGTATCTACCTAGCTTTTCATAGCCACTTCAGAGAACTGATAATTAGACAGATGGTTTGGGTCATTCCAGGAATGTGATAATAGGGGTGGTGGACCACGTTCCAGAAGGTAATAATTGGGAGGGGTGACTGGGTCACTCTTGGCAGAGTCCATAGGTGGAGTCATTCTGGTTCTAACAGTATCCACAGCATCACCTCATACTAAATGCGGGGTCCCATGTCTCTACTACATTCTGTCTTTCATAGTATTAGGGACACGTTTTTTGGGGGGTGTTTTAATGAGTGTGAGAAGAGAAACTAATCTGTTTCTGTGCAAATAAGTTTGTTTATCTGCTGCACTGAATCAAGAAGATTTATTTATTGATACCATGCTGATGTGTTAATATGCACTGGGAACCTCCAAGTGGAAAGAAGGCTTCATTAGGCAGTGTTTCCAAGTTTTGTGAGCATGCACATCTCTTCTCAGAACACAGCATGTGAAAGGTTGTCCTATCACTTGTCCTGTGGAAGAGTTCATGATTTGTCCCTTTTGCAATAAAATGAAGTCCTGCTTCCCAATGGCTAAAATGTTGGATAGTGAGATATAAATGCCAAATCAAATACCCAAGAGACCATAATCAAAATCAACATGCATCATGTGCTTATCCAGGGCTCCCTGCGGTAATTTAGTATTTTTTGTACTTTTCATAATTTTTTTCTTCTTATAAAAAGGCTTTCTTCAAATTAATGATGCTGTATATCATCAGAGGATATTTGGTATATCTGGCATATTTTCTCACTGCCTGGCCAGAGGTTCAGATTGGGGCTGTATTTAGACATGTGAGTGCTTGCATATCCAGGGCTCCTTGTCTTGAAAATCCTATTCCTTTCTTCCTTAACGGTTTAATTCAAGGTTCCTGCCAGAGACTCAATGTGCAGAAACATGGGGCAGGAGAGGAAAGGAGGAGAGTCATTGGGTCACATGAAGTGAGTAAACCAGGGAAGGGGCAGAATAAAAGGGAATCAGCATCGTAGCAAGGGCTGTACCCAGCAGCCTCTGACCTCCTCTCCCCTCTGCCTCTAATACATTCTTTCCTCCATAGCTCTGCTTTTTTTTCATAGGGCCTTGAATGTGGCTGCCAAGAGCTTATTGCCTGACATTTTCCCCACTTTGCCACTAGAGACCTAAAGACTCTATTCTCCTTCTTTTTAAAAATATTTTTGTTTATTTTTATTTATTTCTTTGAAAGCGACAGAGAGAAGGAGGGAGGGGGGAGAGAGAGAGAGAGAATGGGCATGCCAGGGCTTCTAGCCACTGCAAACGAACTCCAGATGCGTGTGCCCCCTTGTGCATCTGGCTAATGTGGGTCCTGGGGAATTGAGCCTCGAACTGGGGTCCTTAGGCTTCACAGGCAAGCTCTTAACTGCTAAGCCATCTCTCCAGCCCTCTATTCTCCTTCTTGTCATTTAGAAAATCATGAAGGAGAATGATGGCCTGACTTGGATCCCTTGCCACCCAGAAAGACTGCTATCCCAATAGCAAGGCCATTTAGCAAGATAGGGTGTTTGGACTTGAGCATCCCAGAGGTGAGTTAGGGACACAAGCCTTAAGTGGTCTGTAGGACGAAGGTATGATTCTCAGAAGCAGAGGACATGAACAATTACTCAGATAATGTGTCATCTGTGAGTGTCCCCCATCTTTTCCTCGCTAGCCTCAGCTCATTTCCAAGGCTCTCCAAGGATATTTGACTCCTAGAAATGTTCTCAGGCATCAGCCCAAGTAGTATGAGAGCTCAAGATACAAGAAAGAGAAAATTAAGAAACAGTTCCTTCTAATGAGCATACTTGAGGGGAGCTATGTTTGGGGGAGACCTCTCAATGGTATTGATGGATGGTAAACAGGAACATTTGTCCTTTAACCTTTCTACATGCAAGGGAATCCACTTACCAAGGTGATTTGTATCTGTCTGGTATGATTTCTTGAATCTCTTCCAGTCCAGTGATTCTAGTAATTGTCCTTGTGTCTAATGTCCTAGCACTTATGACATTCAAGCTCAGTTCCAAATAAGTCTCTTTGTCCCTTTTGGGAGAATGAAGAGAAGGGGGAGGAGAGATGACATTTCTGTCTTGTCTTTTATCTGAACATTGGCAATGTGCATTTCCCTGTAATTTTATTGAAATTTTTATCATTGATTTTTCTACCACTGAAATTTTGTTAGCTCTGTGAATAGACTAGACTTGTATAGTTATGATAGATTAAAATGGAGTTATGAATTTGATTTGATATGATTTAATGAAAACTAACAAATTAAATTTATTTTATTTCTAATATCTATAGCATCATTATATCAAGTAGTTCATAAATTTTAGAGGTATGTGGGGATTACAAAATCATGTGAATCAATAGCTTGGGTCATTATTATTATTATTATTATTTGTGATGGTGGTGGTACAAGGGAAATACAGAGCCTTATACATGTTAGGCAAGTGCTCTGCCTTTGAACTGTTTCCCTAAACAAATGCCCTACTTTTTCTTTAAATGAGAAAATAGATACTTAGATTGGTAAGAGTTAGTTGAGAAAGTAGACATCTTGGTTCCCTCTAGGCTGGGAATTGTTCAAGTTTATAATGATTCCTTAAATATCAAATCAAGGAGAAAATAGAGACTTGTATATTTATTTAGTCAGTGTAAAGAAATGTAAATTAGTGTGTTCTGAACTTATGCAGTGAATGTGGGTATCACATTAGCAAAAGATATAATCCCGAATTTTCTCACTGAAGTTACTTTACAGGGTAGTTTTAATGTATTTTCTCCTGTGTTTCTTTTTCTCTTGTTTCCACTTCTCCGTGGTGTCTACTTACTTGAAATTATTTCTCCAGCAAATGTGCCTCCTGTTTCAAGGAGAATATTGCTTAGTTTAGGAAAAACAAATAAACTCACATAGCAAGATTTGTCAATAATGGGTGAAAATCAGAAAAGCCTGACATAGAAATGTCTCTCATTCTTCATTTCAAGGAGGTAATGGATTTTTATAAGAACAGAGCTTACATTTTCTTACATTTTTATAGACTTTTATAGATGGCAATGCACTTTGGTACACATATGATCTTAATTTGGATCATTAAATTTGGAAAAATAAAACACACAGTTAAATTCTAGACATTCAACAAAAGTTTTAGTAGTTAAGTATGTGCTAAATTCTGCAATATACATACATACATACATACACACACACACACACACACACACACATATATATGTATATATATATATACATATTCATGGTATGTTTATAATTCTATATTTAATTTGTCAACCCTATATCAGATTTTTTAACATTCATAAACATGTTTTTTATGTAATAGAAAAGCAAGCACTCTACCACTGAATTATATTCTAAGCCCTTTTTTCCTCTACTTTTTCTTTTAAGACAGGGTCTCAGTTGCCCAGGCTGGAGTTGAACTCACTCTACAGGTCAGGCAGTCTTGAATTTGTGAACCTCCTGCCTCAGCCTTCTAAGTAGCTAGCATTACATCCTGTTCTATCATGCCCAATCATATAAGGAGCTTGAATTTGAAAGTACATTTGTGTGTCATGTCCTGGGTAATTGTTGAACATAATGTGATACATAAACAATGCATCTTTTTCTGAGGGGTAGTCCAGTCAAGTTATGTGAATATCCTAGTATAATGCATGAAATATGAGAGGAAGAAAAGGATGTTAAAAAAAGAACACCTAATCTAATGTTTTTTCAAATCAGAAGGTTCCCCAAAGCAGTGACACTGATGTTGAATACTATGTGCTTAGTCTGAATTAAATGCAGAAGAAAAAGTGGATTCTTATTCTAGCATCATGTAAGGATCAGTGTGTTGTTCATTGTGATTGGCTAAAGAACATACTTTGAGCAAGGTGTTGCCACTGGTTAGTGTGGAGAGAGGTGAGCAAGTTAGTGTTTCCTTTTCAACATACCAGGTATGCTTCAAGGTGAGATGAAATAATTTAGATGTTTTTAAATTTTAAATAATTTTTTTTTATTTTTTATTAAGTAGAAACTTTGTATGGATACATCACGTGTCGTGTTAGTACTATCATTTCCCTCCTTCCTGCCCCCTCTCCCCAAGGGCCCACCTTCCTTAGTGGGATTGCTGGTATCCACCATGGATTTGTGTGTTATGAATGTGAGAGCAGCAGTCATTGTTGGGAGGGGAGAAATGCATCTAGATATACCCTACCAAACTGTGGCTCTTACACTATTTCTATCCTCTCTTCTGTCTGCTGTTATCTGCTTTCCTGCCATGATGAAGCTGCCCTCAAAACTGAAATAAACCCTTTCCCTCCATGTGCGCTTTTGGTTGAGTGTTTTGCCTCAGAAACTTTTAAAAGTAAAAACAAAAGCAGCAGCAATAACAACAACCTTGTGTCAGGCACAGTGGTGCATGTATATAACCCGGCACTGTGAGACCACAGGCAAAGGACAGTGAGTTTGAGGCCTGACTGGCCTGGGGTGCATGGTGGGACTCTGCCTTAAAAATAAGTAGGCAGGCAAATAAACAAATGAGAAACTAACAAACCAAGCAAAGCAAAAACTTGACTAAAACTGTATTTTTCTTTTATAACCACAGAAAATTCAAATATGAATATCAATGCATATACATGTGAATATAGAAAATACTATTAAAGGAAAATAAAAGTTAACAATTATCCCATGATTCATATATATAACTACTAATAAATTTTACATATATAAGCATAAACAAACTAAAGAAAAAATAAGTAATTCACATTGATTGATGCTATGGATTCCACACCACCATCAACAATGGTTTGATGCACCTAAAGACCCTTAGGGACACCAGCATTGCCTCTTGGGAAGCCCACTCGTCAATCATGTGTCATATTCCTTTTTCCAAGGAAAGGTTGGTTGATAAGATGGTTCTTTTGTTCCCTGAACATGGCCTTTACTATGTTATCTTAGGAGATAGTTTATATACATTACAGCTAGAATGTAAGCAGAAGCAGAAAATATTCTACAACATTCTGATGTTCCTTATACCATGTATAAGAAAATTGTGTATGCTTGCTATGGTGTGCCCTTTCATTTTATAGAGCAGCAGAAACTTGACTGTCCACGATATTTGGCTGCAGGATGAAATTTGGCTGGTTGTGAGAATTCTGAATAACAAGAATATTCCAATATTCCAAAGAAGGATGGGAAACACACACACACACACATACACACACACATACACATACATCTTGTCTGAATGTAGACCTTGCAGTCATATATAAATGTGAAAAGTAGTTGAGGCTGGCAAAGTATATGAGAATCTTTGTGAGTTCCGTACAGATGAACACCATCATTTATAATATCTAGATATATTTTAGAGGATGTTTTTGTGATGCAGGGTCTCACTTTAGCCCAGACTGACCTGCAGTTCACTCTGTAGCTCCAGGCTGGCACTCAACTTATGGCAATTCTCCTACCTCAGCCTTCTGAGTGCTGTAATTAAAGGTGTGCATCACCATTTTAAAGGATGATTTTTAACTTAACTTTTTAATATAACATATAAGTATACCTATAATTGTTCAGTTTTTTTGTTTTATTTTGTTTCTTCTTTTGAGACAGGGTCTTGTTCTGTAGCCCAGGCAAGCATCACATTTTTGACAATTCTGCCTCAGCCTCTAAGCACTGAGGTTATAGAAGTGAGCAACTTTGGTGGTTAGTTTATGATATATAGTGCAAGTTCCAGACCTTTATACAATGTAAACTAAAACACAAACAATCTTTCCAGATGGTTTTATGATTATTTTTCCTTTCATGTTAAGTTTCTGAAGTAAGACTTCTCATAGATTTAAAATTATGGTGACAGTTTGGGTCTTAAGTACCTGTGAAAGGTCATGTGCTGGGAGCTTGGTTGCCATCTGGTAGTGCTGTTGGGTGGTAGAGGAAGATGAAAGGAGTTGGGGCTGTGTTGGAAGGAATAGTTCACTAGAAGTGCATCTTTGAAGGCTATATTGGGATCCTGGCATCTTCTCCCTCCCCACTTTCTCTTTCTGTCTGGAGAGATAGCAGTAGAGCTGTCCAACCATGGGCCAATGCCTCTGCAACCATGAGTCACTTCCTTTAAGTTGTTTTTCTCCAGTATTTGACTAACACAGATGTACATCATGACCAATACCTCTTCTGAAGGGCTGTATCATTCACAGCAGTAGATGCAGTTTCAGTATTTACCAATATAAACAAAAGCAAATATTGTTTCCTTTTCTGGCTCTTAGATAAATAATGAATTTGAGCACCTCTTTACATGCCATAGGTGCTATCTCTTCATTTATTTTGGTTGTAATTGCTTATGCATATTCTGGAATCTTTTTTTTTTTTTTTGCTTTGCTTTCCACTTTCATGTTGGTTTGTAAAATATCTTGGTATATTAAAGATGTTACTTCTCTGTCCATTGTGTATACTCAAAATATTATATACTAGTTTTCTACTTTCCTATAACTTTGTTTATGGCTATTTTTAATGTGGCAGAGCATCTCTCCATCTTTCCTTTGTACTTTAAAATATGTCAGTGACAAAAGTGAAGAGTTATAGAAATATTTGTCTGAATCCAGTTCCTTTTATCTTTCAGGACTAATCAAATACTGTGAAGATACTCTCAGCTTACCATTCAGACTTCCTATTTCCCAGTTTGATCTGGAGTGAAATTGGCAGATGGGGTCAGACTCAGTGTTATCCATTTAACTTAACATAACAGAAAACATTGTAATAACAATGTTTCTACATATTTGGGTCATAATTTTGGATTTAACAAGTCAAAAAATCATTCTTTATGGGAGTCCATTTTAGTTGCCAAATTATATTATTTTAGAATTAATTGAGGAATTTTTCCTAATTGTAATTATTTTCTAATGAGATTTAAAAAAATACCTTATTAAGTCTATGAAGCAGTTAGTGTAATTTCGTTTTCTCCATGTAAGTGATTTCCAGTTATCTTGAAGATCCACACCACTACTCTTTTGCATTGCTGTAGAGCAGGAAGCAGAGACCTTCTGCTTGGCAGAATCCTCAGCAGCATACAGGGGAAGAATTACCTGTGGAGTGTGATGACAATAGTGAGTATCTGTTGATTTGCCTCACTCATTGTCTCTGCCTCCTTCACTACCACTGCACTGATGTGTTCTGCACATATTCTCTTCTAAACTTCTATGGGAACAATGCAGCATTAGTTCCTCTGTGTTTTTTTCAAATCCACCAGGATGTAATTAGGACCAAAATGACCAGTGTGATCATATATTTCTTCTGTGGGTCTCAGTGATTCATTCAGAGATAGATGTGATCTAAAATGTACTGATAGGCTTTCCCTGAAACCTAGTACATGAGCTTTTGGAGAAGACAAAGGGAGTTGTATATCTCCCTTTGGATGATAAGTGTATTTAAAGTTTAAATTGGAATTTATGAAGTCATGCATTTTGTTTCTTAAGCAAAAGAAACTGAGGTCAACAGTCAAGGAAGCAGAAAAAAAAAATGAGGAACAGAGACCTGAATTCAGCTCAGCCTATAATCAGCACTAAATTTTCAATTTTTACATAATAATGAATTCACTACTATATTTTTTTCTTTATTTTTTTTCTTTATTAGTTAATTTTGTATTCAGCAAATACAGTCACTTTGGTACCATTATTAGGCTCATCCATGACTTACCCCCTCCCCTTGGGCCCTCCTTGTTGAGGTATACGGGTCATGCATTGTGGAGTTAGCCCACAGTAATGGGTAAGATAAATGTCTCTGCATATCATGACCCAACTTGTGGCTCTGACATTCTTTCCGCCCCCACTTCCGCAAAATTTCCCTGAGCCATGTTGGGTTCATTTTTGGTCTGCTTCAGTGATGAGGTGTTGGGGGCCTCTGAGGCACTGGCTCTCTGATTTGGTAGGAGTTCATTTTTCTCTGTGTTGATCTCCTTCCCCCTTGTGCTGGTATCCGGTTCATCAGGAAAACAGCCCCCTTGCTTGTTTCGCCGATTTTTCTTAGTTTCAGCCGGGGCCCTTTGGAGGTATAATGGGGTAGCTCTCTCCTTAGGATCTACATCTATCTGAAAAAGAGAAGCAGATTCTCCAACGGAGAGTAAGTTAGCACCAGGACAAAAGAGATAACCTTTACTTTTTTATAGAGAATTTAATAGATGTAGGCCCTCTTGTAGCCCATGATTGATGGCATTTTGATATTGGCGAGTACGCTTATGTATGGATATGGTTCTGACTTGTTTCCCAGCTCTAGCTATGGGTCACATACCACTGAGGAGATCTGTTAGCCAAATTAAGAGCAGTTGGTTCCCCACCATGGCTGTGAGCCACTATTGCACTTGTGTGGGCATCACAACAAGTTATTTGCAGCTAAGTAGGTTAGATCATGAGTTGCTTGGACAGATAGTGGTCATTTTCCCCCAGTCGCCCATGTAGCACCTTCTGGCATCAGACGTGCTGACTGTCTTGGGGACTGACTCTCTTCCAACTACCAGCCATGCCATTCTAATTTGCATGTCAATCACATAAGGTGTCTCCAGCAGTAGGGTCTTACCACTAACCTTTGGTGGGTCATCAAGCACTCTGACAGAAATCTGTCTGTCTTTTAGGAAACCTTGTAGGTCTTTCTGATCAAAAGCTCATTGTGGATGATAGCCCCATGCTGGTACTTGGAGTTACAGGTCAGTGCCCACTAAGAAAATGAGGACAAAGATAACTAATATACAAGAGTTAGAGAGAAGAGAGAGGGAGAAGGAGACAGAGAAGGAGGGCAGGAAGATGTAGAAGACTACATCTACTACAAGTCGTGATCTTACTCTCTGCGGTGTCTTGTGGTTCAGGTGTTCCCTGTAAGGGCCTGGTGAAGGATCAGCCATTTGCTCTGCCATTTAGTAAGTAGAATTTTATGGTACCATTGCCATTTGAGTCTAGATTTGTGTTTCCAACCCCTTTGATGCCCTCCCCTTCCTCCCCTTTCATCCTAGTGTCTAGTCCATGAGATGCTGGCTGGATATGTAAGGTATCTTCGGTAGATTCAGGTTAGGTGCTGTAGATGAGTGAGACTATGTGGCGATTTTTTTTTTTTCTGTGATTGGGTAAGTTCACTGAGAATGATCTGTTCCACGTTCAACCATTTTTCCTCAAATTTAATTGCATCATTTTTTCTTATTGCTGTATAGAATTCCATTGTGTAGATATACCACATCTTAATTATCCATTCTTCTAGTGATGGACATCTGGGTTGATTCCAGCTTTTAGCTGTTACAAATTGAGCCGCTACAAACATGGTTGAGCAAATCTCTCTAGCCTGTGGTTTGAAGGTTTTAGGGTAGATGCCCAGTAGGGGAATAACTGGGTCTGTTGGAATTTCTATACTCAGGTATCTCAGAAGTCTCCATATTGCTTTCCAAAGTGGTTGTACCATCCTACATTCCCACCAACAGTGGATGAGTGTTCCTACTTCTCCACATCCTTGCCAGCATTTATTTTTATTTAATTTTTTGATGTTTGCTATCCTTACTGGGGTAAAGTGGAATCTCATAGTTGTTTTAATTTGCATTTCTCTGATGCTTAGGGATGATGAACATTTTCTTAAGTGTATGTTTGCCATTTGTATTTCTTCCTCTGTAAACTGCCTCTTCAGCTCTTTGCCCCATTTTGTGAGTGGGGTTTTTGACTTCTTACTGTTTAGGTTGTTGAGTTCTTTGTAGATTCTAGAGATTAGGCCTCTATCAGTTGGATAACCCGCAAATATTTTCTCCCATTCTGTGGGTAATCTATTGGCTTTGTTTATTGTATGCTTGTCTGTAAAGAAACTCTTCAGCTTCATGTGATCCCATTGGTTGAGTGACTGTTTAAGATTGTGAGCTACTGGGGTTTTGTTCAGGAAGTCTTTTTCCATTCCTATATCATGGAAAGTACTTCCTAAATTTTCTTCCAGTAGTATTTGAGTTTCTGGTCTTATATTGAGATCTTTGATAAATTTGGACTTGAGTATAGTGCATGGTGAAATGTGTGGGTCAAGTTTCAGTTTCCTGCATATGGTTATCCAGTTTGTCGAGCACCATTTGTTGAAGATGCTGTCTTTTTTACAGCCTATATTGTTTGGGCCTTTATCGAATATCAAGTAGCTATAGTTGCTTGAACCAAAGTCCAGGTCCTCAAGTCTATTCCATTGGCCTATACTCCTGTTTTTATGCCAGTACCATGCTATTTTTATTACTATGGATTTGTAATATAGCTTTAGATCAGATATGGTGATGCCTCCAGAGTTATTTCTTTTGCTGAGGATATGTTTGGATATGCAAGGCCTTCTGCCTTCCCATATGAAATTTGAGATCATTTTTTTCTATCTCTGTGAAGAACACTGTAGGGATTTTAATTGGAATTGCATTAAATCTGTATATTGCCTTTGGTAGGATTGTCATCTTCACAATGTTAATTCTGCCTATCCAGGAACATGGGAGGTCTTTCCATTTTCTCAAGTCAGCCTCAATTTCTTATTTGAGTGTTTTTATGTTCTTGTTATATAGATCTTTCACTTCCTTGGTTAATGTTATTCCAAGGTATTTTTTTTTTGTTGTTGCTATTGAAAATGGGACTATGTCCCTTATTTCTTTCTCTGTATCTTTGTCATTTGCATATAAGAAGTCTACTGATTTTTGTGCATTGATTTTGTATCCTTCTACTTTGCTATAGGAGTTACTCATCTTCAGGAGTTTTGGGATGGAGTCTCTCAGGTCTCTCGCAAATACAATCATGTCTTCAGCGAATAAAGCTAACTTAACTTCTTCCATTCCAAATTGTATCCCTTTTATTTCCTTCTCCTGTCTTATTGCTTGAGCTAGGACTTCCAGTACTATATTGAAAAGCAGAGGTGAGAATGGACAACCCTTTCTTGTTCCTGATCTTAATGGGAATTCCTCCAGTCTCTCTCCATTAAGTATCATTTGGGCCTTAGGAGCTTTGTATATTGCCTTTATTAGGTTAAGATATGATCCAACCATCCCCATTCTCTCCAATGTTTTGAACATGAGGTGATGTTGTATCTTCTCAAAGCGCTTTTTCTGCATCTATCGAAATGATCATGTGGTTTTTATGTTCAACCTTGTTTATGTGGTGTATTACATTGATAGATTTCCGTATGATGAACCACCCTGTGTTCCTGGGATGAATCCCACTTGGTCAAGGTGGATAGTGCTTTTGATGTGTTGTTGGATTCAGTTTGCAAGGATTTTGTTTAGGATCTTTGCATCTAAATTCATCAGGGGAATAGGCTGGTAGTTTTCTTGTCTTGTGGCATCTCTGCCTGCTTTTGGAATTAGGGTGATGCTAGCTTCATAAAAGGAGTTGTGTAGATTTCCCAGTTCACCAATTGTGTGGCACAGTTAGAGGAAGATTGGTTTGAGTTCTTACATGAAGGTTTGATAGAATTCAGCTGAGAAGCCATCTGGTCCTGGACTCTTCTATTTTGGGAAGTTTTTTATTACGTTTTCAATCTCCATGAGTGTGATGGGTTGATTGAGGTGATTAATCTGCTCTGTTTAGCATTGATAGATGGTATGCATCCAAGAATTTATCCATCTCCTCCACATTATCCAGCTTTGGGGAGTAGAGGTTTTTGAAATGAGTCTTGATAATTCTCCCAATTTCACTTATGTCTGTTGTGAACTCTCCTTTTTCATTTTGAATTTTGTGAATTTGGAGCTTCTCCTTTTTTTACTTGATCAGATTGGCCAGGGGTTTGTCGATGTTTTTTATTTTTTCAAAGAACCAGCTCTTTGTTTTGTCAATTGTTTTAATTGTTTCCTTCATTTCCAGTTCATTGATTTCTGCTCTGATTTTAATTATTTCTTTCCTTCTGGAGCTCTTTGGGTTGGATTTTTCTTGTTTTTCCTGTGCCTTTAGGTGGATGGTTAGGTCATTGGTTTGGGACCTTTCTGTCTTTTTTATGAAGGCATTGAGTGCTATGAATTTTCCCCTGAGGACTGCCTTCATTGTGTCCCATAAGTTTTGGTATGATGTGTTCTCATTGTCATTCAATTCCAAAAATTTTGCAATTTCATTTTTTATTTCATCCACTATCCATTTATTTTATTGTTTAAAAGTGTGCTGTTCAGTTTCCAGGTGCCGTTGGGATTCTTGGTGTGTCTTTTGTTGTTGATATTGAGCAATATAGCATTGTGATCTGTTGTCATGCAGGGAATTATGTCAATCTTCCTAGATATGTGGAGGCAGTCTTTGTGACCCAGTATATGGTCTATTTTAGAGAATGTTCCATGGGCTGCTGAGAAGAATGTGTAGTCTGTGGATTTGGTATGGAAGGTTCTGTAGATGTCCATTAGGTCTAAGTGATCTATGGTTTTGTTGAGCTCTCTTACTTCCCTGTTGTGTTTCTGTTTGGATGATCTGTCTATTACTGATAATGGTGTATTGAAGTCTCCAGGTATGATGGTGTTGGTGGTTATTTCTGTTTTATTGTCAAGTAGGTTTTGTTTTATGAACTGTGGTGCCCCTGTGTTTGGTGCATACAGATTTATGATTGTAATATCCTCTTGATGGATCATTCCTTTGATAAGTAGGAAGTGGCATTCTTTGTCTTTTTTGATTATTTTTGGTTTGAAGTCTATTTTATCCAATATTAATATAGCTACACCTGCTTGTTTCTTGTTCCCATTTGCTTGGAATACTGTTTTCCACTCTTTCACCTTGAGGAGGTGTCTGTCTTTAGTCGTGAGGTGGGTTTCTTGAAGGCAACCGATTGAGGGGTCTAATTTTTTGATCCATCTTGTTAGCTTGTGTCTCTTGGTGGGTGAATTAAGGCCATTAACATTTAGGGTAATGACTGTGAGATTTTATTTGATCCCTGCCATATTGTGATGGTAAATGTGGGTTGGTGTTTTCATGGACTTTGAAGTTTTTTGTGCCTACTCTGAGTTTGGTTGTTGTGATCTGCTTCTTGTAGGCAATTGAGTTTGATTATTTGTTTCTGCTCTGTGGGGAATTTCCTGAAATACTCTCTGTAGATTTGGTTTTGTGTTCATATAATTGTAAAGCTGAGTTTTGTCGTGGAATGTTTTTCTTTCACCATCTATTATGAGGGATACTTTTGCTGGGTAGAGTAGTTTGGGTTGGAAGCCATATGTTCTTAGCCTTTGCAGTGTTTCATTCCAGGCCCTTCTAGCTTTCAGGATTTCCATTGAGAAGTTTGAAGTAATTCTGATGGGGTTACCTTTAAAGGTGGTGTGCTGTTTTTCCCTAGCTGCTTTTAGGATTTTCTCTTTGGTGTTAATGTTTAGAGTCTTAATGACAATATGTCTTGGAGAGTTTCTCCTTTGGTCCAGTCTGTTTGGAGTTCTGTTGGCTTCTTGTATCTTGATGGGCCTTTCTTTTAAGGATTGGGGAAGTTTTCTTCTATTATTTTGTTAAATAAGTTCTCCATGCCTTTGGTCTGAATTTCTTCTCCTTCTGGTATTCCAATGATCCTGATATTAGGACGTTTAAGTGTATCCCACGATTCCTTCATGTTCTGTTCACAGGAGCTTTTGAACTTACTGAAATTTTTGAACTCTCTAACTGTTTCTTCCATCTTGTCTTCCAGATCAGAGTTTCTGTCCTCCACTTTGCTGACTCTATTCTTGAGAACTTCTAGTGATTTTTGGATTTGTTCAATTAAGTTTGCGTTGTCTACTACTTTTCTATGTATAATTTCCATCCCTCTGTCACGCTCCCTTTTCACATCATTTTCTGATTTTCTTGATGATTCTTGGAGTTCATCTTTGCATTTGTTTATGTCTTCATTTAGCATAGCCAGCCGATTTTTAAGGTCTTCTTTTTTTTCACTCTCCCTCTATTCTCTTAGCTCTCTTTGAACTCCTTCTAATTTCTTATCTATTAGTTCTAGTTTAGTGATGGCAGCATCCACACGATTATCGGTCCTTTGTTGCTTTCCTGCAAGTTCTAGCAGTAGGTTGGTCAGGGTTGCATTGCTCATAGCTTCAACTTGGTGTTATGGTCCTAATCGTTCTTCTATGTTTTGGTTAGGTGTATTCATTATGGGACTGGGTGATATAACTGGATTTTCTTGCATTTGATTTTTCATGTCATTTCTTTGGTGCTGTGTTATGCCTATGACAGTGTATGGGCACATAGGTGGGTGTATCAGCCTGGGCTGAAGAACAATGGGAATCTGAGACAGCCTGTGGCAGTTGCCAAGTAGCCTGGGCTTTGGCTCTCACTTGCCAAAGCCGCCTATCTACTGCCTGTCAGGGGCGCCAAAGTTGCCTGAATTCTCAAGCGGTAATGTGCCAAAGCTGCCTGCATTTGAGCTAGGAATGGCACTGAGGCATCAAGCACTGAAGTAGCCCAAACTCTGGCTGGGAACACTGGGATCTGGAAGCAGTCTGTGCTCCTCTGCCACATGACAATGGTGGGCGGACAGCGTGGCAGACAGGTAGGTGATGGCACCTGAGCTGGCGCAAGCGAGAGACTCAGTCTGAGCTTGCATGGCAGTTGGTGTGGGACTGGGCTCGGCTCACTCAGTAAGTGGTCAAGTGGACGAGTGTGCAGAGTGGTCTAAGCTTCCGCACGCAGGGATCGGGCGTGCTGGCGCGCTGTTGCGGAGCTGTGGACATGGTGGTTATTTGGGGGGAGGGGTGGGCTACCCGCCCGCGAGGGTATCCGTGATGCCCTGTTCCCCTGCCTCTGTGCCCTCCCAAATTTCTCTCCCCTGAAAGCCCTAATGAACCCTAAATATCTTGCCTTTCTTTCCCTGGGATTTGCAGCGCAGGTAGGCAGTCGCCATCGTCCCAGAATCCTCACTACTATCTTTTTAAATCTAGGTTGAATTATTATTTTTGTCCTTTGCAACTAAAAGATGGTTGATTAACACCTCAATATAGTCTCAACCTTACAAATGCTAAATTACTGTTGGATAGAGATTGATTGCTAGATTTTAAACTTGATCTGGAAACAGGTATAGAATATGAATGAACATAACTTTGAGCAATGAGACAATACTTCCTAATAAAAAGCCCTGAGAATTATTTCCAGATTTGTCATTGATTGATAGCATCACTCTCCTTTGAAATGGTTGCATTGTTTAAGTATGATATTGGAATGATGCTTGTAGACATTGGCAAGTCAGTAAATATTACTCTTCCATGGTTCCCTCAAATAAAGAGTGCTATTTAAACTGCACAATATTAAACTGAAGTGTTGTGATTGGATGGTTTTAAATGGCTGGATTACCCTGGAGAATACAGCCATGTAGTAGATGATGTTGGCTGTATTCAGAGTGTTTAAAGGTGGGTTTGTATTGCTATGTAATAAAGATGGACTTAGTATTGTGGTAAGCCATGTAGAGAACAGAAAATATAAGTGTAACTCTTCATTACATTGTTAATTTTGGAATACCTGATAATTTGTAATTTTTAAACAATAGACATTTAAACATCTAAATACCAAGGTTGTCACCTGTTGCAGTTACCTTCTCATTGCTGACACAAAGAACCCAACCAGCAGCTTGAGGGAAGAAAGGGTTTATTTTGGCTTACAGACTCAAGGGGGAACTTTATAATGGCTGGGTAAGACATGGAATAAGCAGTAGTTGGACATCATCTTCTGGCCAACATTATGTAGACAATAGCAGCAGGAGAGTGTGCCAAAACTCGGCAAAGAGAAGCTATTAAACTCATAAGCCTGCCCCCAACAACACATGTCCTTCAGCAAGCCTCCAATTTCCAAACCGCCAGCTTAGAACCAAACATTCAGCACAAATGTGTTTATGGGAGACACCTAATTCAAACCACCACATTCTATTCCTGACCCTCCTAAACATCCATGATTCAATGTACTCAGTCCAACTCTAAGAGTCCCTAAAGTTTTTTTTTTTTTTTTAAATCAATCTCAATACTGTTTGAACATCATAGGTTGAGGTCTCTTAACTGTTAGCCTGTAAAACCAAAAGAACATAATGGCATAGAATAAACATTCAAACTGAAAAAATGACTTTGGGCATAGCAAGAAAAGATTGAACCAATATAAGACCTAAAACAAGCAGGGCAAACAATAAATCCTGTGACTCCAAGTAACCTGTGATAAATCTCTGGAGTTCTAATTCCACCCCTCCAGCTAGGCTTATTACAGACCCAGGGAACAATGCATTGTAAACCTGCAGCTCGCCTTGACAGTTGCCTCACAGTTGTGGCATGTCAATAGTTCCTGGGGGTCTATACTGCAACCAGTGGTTCATCCTCACGGTTCTATTAGGTCAGCAAGTGGGGACTTTTAACAACCCTGCTTCACATTGCCCATGGTCATTTCCAAAAATCTTGAAAATCCAATGACCTTTTCTTTTCTGCATTGTTATATTCCATAGTACCAAGTGTGCTGCCAAATTTGTTAATTTGGGGAGGAATAAAGCAGACTTTGAAGAACAGGAAACTCCTTCAGCATTTAGGCCCCTTACTTTAAAAAAAAGCCAGAATTCTTTTTATTGTATCAATGCAGAATACCTGGCCCAATCTCAATGGTTGTAATCTCTCAAGCAATTATAGCTGAACAGGTGATGTCTCAAGCTTGAAACTTTCGTTTATTTCTGGACCATGCCCTTCTGCTCACACTAGTTCATGCATATGCAACACAACCCTGTACAAGTTCTTAGGACACAGGAAGAATGCAATAAGTCTCATACACAGCCAGTCCAGACAAAGTTTTCTTTCCCTCATAAGCTAAACCTCATAGTCTACAGTTATTACTGTATTAGGGTTTCTCAATTCAGACCAGAATAGTCCATGAAACTCTGATTTCAGCACTGCAAGGCATCTCTTATACCAAGGCTTCATATCCTTCCCCATTTGTCCTACAAATGAGTTTCGAAAGGCCAAAATCCACACAGTCCCGTTTCTAATAGTAATGACCCCACTTCTCAGTACCAATTTTCTGTTGCAGTTACCTTCTCATTGCTGGCACAAAGTATCCAACAAAAATGGCTTACAGACTTGAGGGGAAACTACATGTTGGCAGGGGAAATTGTTGCATAAACAAAGGCTTAATATAACCTTTTGGTCAACATCAGGTAAACAACAGCAGAAGGAAACTGTCCAAAAACTGGCAAGGGGAAGTTGGCTATAGTGCTCATAAGCCCACCCCCTAAATCACATCTCCTCAAGCAAGTCTCCAGTTCCTAAATTGCCACCGTCTGGGGACCTAGCATTCAGAACACATGAGTATATGGGGGACACTTAATTCAAACCACCACATCGCCATTCAAAACATGAAATGTTGCTTTCAAAAGGAAAAAATACTACTGTGCTTTGATCTGCTTATGTGTTCTGTTTTTTGTTCTATAGGATTCTTATCATCATAAGCCACTTTCTTTTCCTAAAATATACCTATTATCATAGCACATTATTTAAAAATGTAAATGAGTAGGTAAGAAGATGTTTTACATCTGATTTGGTTTTTACCTAGTTTTTTAAGTGAAATAAAAGAATGATTTAAATAAAAATACACCCTCAACTTATCAATGACATGTCAGAGCTGGAAGTAGAACAAGGTGGGAAGCATAACAGATACACAAGGGTATAAGGCAGTTGATAGGGTACGGCTTATTATCCTTAAATTTTTTTTTCTTATCAAGACAATACAAAACTTTTAGTAGAACTGATTCATTAATTTTCACATTTCTACATCCAAGGAAATACTACTGTAACCAATATACAGAATATTTACAGCATGCTGTAACTCCACTTTTTTCCCTCAAAGTCTCTTCTGATCACAGGGATAATCTATATTCTGATCTTTATCATTATGGATTTATATGTGTGTTTTCTTGGACTGTCATAAATTGAATAATATGGTATAATTTGGGGGATTTTAATACTTATATTTGACATTTTTGTGAGATTTGACATTTTGGGGTATAGGGGTAATTTGTCTTTTATATGAATATTCCACAATTTGTTTCAGTTGTAAAATTATACCACAGTTAGGCAATTCTTTAGAGACAGCAAATAGATTATGTTTTCCTGAGGCTGTTCTTGAGTGAAAGGATTAACTGTAAGAGAAAAACTAGATTCTGGCCATGGTTGTACAACTCAGTAGATTTACTAAATACCACCAAGTTTCACATTTTAAGTTGGAAGGATGTAGTGGTTTGTAAATTTTGCCTTACTAAGGCTATTTAAAATATCATAACATTTTTAATGGAGTAAATGGGCACCTGTGTTGCTCCTAGATTTGATTTAAGTTTTCTTTTTAAGTTTCTCTTTAATATTTAGATTTTCTTAAATTTAAGTTTCTCTCTAATATTTCATAGGCTTATTTAGTCTTCATCATCAGAAGCTCTTGTTATTATGAATCTTATATATTTCCTTCTTGTTCATGTTCTTTTTACTTAAAGAATATGTACACATGCACTCATACATTCCTAATCAATATACAGGATGTTTTGAGCATTTATATATATGTACGTATGATATCTAAAATTTTATCATTAATGGTTACACAGTATTTTGCTCTATAACCTTTCCCCTATTCAATATGAACATTTTGTAATCTGTGTTGATGCATATAAATCTTGTTCATTTTCTTCACTAATTCTGGAGGCTTCTAATGTGTGTGCATGTGTGTTGTGTGTGTGTTGTGTGTGTGTGTATGTGTGTGGGTGGGTGTATGCACACAGTATGTGGCATACTGTATTTTAAAAAATAAATTGCATTTTATTTATTTATTTGAGAAAAGCAGAGACAGATGTGGGGGGGGGGGTAATGAGCATGCCAGGACTTCCAGCTGCTCCAAACAAACTCCAGATGCATGTGCCCTCTTGTGCATCTTGCTTACATGGGTCCTGGGGAACCAAACCTGGGTCCTTTACCTTTCCATGCATACACCTTAACCACTAATCAATCTCCCCAGCCCACACACTGTGAGAGTGCAACACTAAAGGACACTTGTAACACCCCTTCCAAGGTTCATGGAACATTGTGGAAGGGTGGGTGGGAATAATGTAAGAGCCACAGGGTGAGAAAGTATTCTGATGTATTGTCCCCTCCCCCTACAGAGACTAACTGGTACATTTATGACCCCACAGTGAATACTGATAATCACACTGAGTAGAGCCTTCAGTGTAATGGGGGTGGGGTAAAAGGGACCCCAATGGGAATATGACCAATATGCAATATGTTTTGACAATAAAGTTCTTAGTTAGAAAAGAAGGCTTTTTGATGGTCATAACCTCTCCATTTAGTCAAAGAACACTGCAAAACTCTCTGAAGTCTATGAACTTCCAAGCCATAAGTTTCTCATGAGACTCTCAATACTAGGTATGATCTTCCTTCCACTGAGCAGGCCTCATATACAATCAGAGAGCAATTGATTATCGTCATAACTTATGTGCCACTATTACACTGGTGAGTACATCTTGCCTGGCTGGTTGATTTTTTAACTTGCAGGATCAACTGCTTGTTCAGAGTTAGTGACTTTTAACCCTAGCAGCTGACATAGAACTTTCTAGCACTATGATATCTAGCCAGGAGGGAGGTATCTTCCAGTTAAGTTAAGTTTGACTTCTTAATGTCTTGCAACCACAGCCTGTGGTGGCTTCAGCAATAGGGTCTTATCATTTAATTCTGGTGGATAGCCAAGGGCTTTGGCAATGATCTGCATTGGTTTGGGGGACTCATGGGCCTCCCTGACTAATAGCACTGTGGGGAGGGGATGACCAATTCTGGCAATGGAATTTATCATAACACCTTATAGTTTTAGAGTAAAGCTTTCTCATGCCTAGCAGGGTACTTTTACTCAAACTAATCCCTTTTCCTCTCACTTTCTCTCTAAGTTACATCGTTTAATTAGCTAACAAAGAAGTAGGTTTTTAAAGTACTAATTCATGCCTTCTTCAGCTTTGTGTGTCCCTTTTTGTCCTTTCCCCACCTTTCCTCTGCCCTTTGTAGACCCTGCCACCTGCTGTACATTGCCACTTCACAGGCCTGTCTACTATCCTTTCCTCTAATCCCTCCCCACTGCTTTTTCTAACACTCCTTATAGCTTCCTGGCCAGTACTAGTAATGCTTACCAGACTTTAAAAACAAAACAAAGTATTCCATGTTAGGATCCACATATGAGAGAAAACATGTGACATTTGTCTTTCTGAGCCTCACTTAGTAAAAATTTCTCAAGTCCATTAATTTTCCTATGAATTTCATTTTTCCTTACTGTAGAATAGAATTCCATTTTGTAAATGTACCACATCTTCATTATAAATTCATCAGTTGATGTGCATTTAGGCTGATTCCATTTCCTAGTTATTGTGAAAAGAGCAGCAACAAGCATGGCTGAATAAGCATTTCTATAGTAAAGTATGGAGTCTTTAGAGTATACACCCAGGAGTGGTATAGCTGGATCAAATAGTAGGTCTACTTTTAGATTCTTTTTTTTTTTAACAGATGCATGTGCCACCTTGTGCATCTGGCTTACATGGGTACTGGCGAATTGGATCTGGGTCCTTAGGTTTTGCAGACAATTGCCTGAACTGCTAAGACATTTCTCTCTAGCCCTACTTTTATATTTTTGGGCCCCTCTATGCTGAATTACATAGTGGCTGTACAAGTTTGCACTCCTTCCAACAGTGGATGAAGGTTCCTCTTCCCCCACACCCTCTCCAGCATTTGTTGTCATTTGATTTTTTTTTTTTTAATGATAGCCATTTTGAGGAGAGTGAGGGAATCTCTAAGTAGTTTCAATTTGCATTTCCTGATGGGTAAAGATGTAGAACCTTTTCAAGATATTTATTGGCCATTGGTATTTCTTCCTTTGAGAACTCTCTGTTTAGTTCCCTGCCACATTTTTTTTTTTACAAGGTTGATTGATTTTTTTTTATTGTTCAATTTTTCAAGTTCTTTGTATGTTCTAGATGATTAACTACTGTCTTTGTTTTCTTATTCATAAGCTTTTGACATTTTCAAGTATTCAGTTTTCACCAGTCATAAAAGTTCCTTGACTTGATATCCATCATGCCTAGCACTTTTTTCTCCCTATAAAAAGTTGTTAGTACATTCTTTCCCCTTGAAGTCTGTTCATTCCCTTTGCCCAATCAGTATTGGATTCTATGCTGCCTTCTTTAGATAATGGAAGCCAGCCTGTGAGAGTTTCATCTTCTCACCACTCTACAAACCTAGCCCATCACCATGCTTCTCCTGTTGGTCCCCCAGCATTAACTGTGGTCCTGTCAGTCACCCCACTGAGCCTCTGAATTCTACACTTTTTGTTAAGATGTGGCTCTAACATTTTTTCCAACCCCTATTCTACAAATTTCCCTGAGCCGTGTTGTGTTCATTTTAGGTCTGCTTCAGTGATGAGGTTTTGGGAGCTCTGTATCTCTGGATATCTGGTTTGGTAGGAGTTGAGTATTCTCTGTATCTATCACCTTCACCCTTGTGCTGGTAACAGGTTCACCAAGGAAGCAGCACTCTTGTTCATTTCTCCAAATACTCTCAGTTTCAGCTGGGACCCTTTTGAGGTGTGATGGGACAATGAGGAGGGTCCCTGCAGAAGGGGAAGGACAGAGAGGAGGTTAATGATAGTACCACCATGATTGTATACACTGTGTACATAACTAATAAAAAAAACAACAAATAAATAAATAAATAAAGAACAAAAAAAAATTAAGCAAAATCCTGCTTCAACCTCTTGTGTGCTGGGACTCCAAGCATGGACCATTATATCTGACTGAAAGGAGAGTTTTTTTTTTAATATTAAATGTACTGTGTGCCATCTTGGCCGGAAGTCCCACACAGTACATTTAATATTAAATATTAAATTAAAATATTAAATAAAATTAATAAAATATTAAATTAAATGTAATATATAAACAAGAGGTTGAAGCAGGATGATCACTTGACTCAGGAGTTTGAAGTTAGGCTGGGTAATAGAGCAAGAGCTCATCTCAAAAATAAATAAAATACAACTTGTTTTATATACATGTATAAAAATGTTAAAATTAGAAAACATAAAACACACATATTTCATTAAAAATAAAATACATTAAAAATAATGAGTCATAATTCTGTCTTCTAAAATGTGAAATCAAACAAAAATCAAGCCATTAACCATGGAAACTGGGGTCAAAGGAGAAAGAGCATGGGAGATAGCACCACAGGACTTCTGGGAGTTACTCAACATCTGTTCTCCACATGGCAAGTGTTAGACAATTTTTGATCTTCAGTGACTCATGAAGCTGTGCATTTGAGAGAAAACGCACTGTGCTGTGTGTTCCATTTACCTCAGTAATAAGGCTAAAGGGTTGGGTCTATGGCTCAGTGGTAGGGCTTTTTCATATCATGTTGAGAGCTTGGGTTCAACTCCCAGCACCACAAACTGTTTTCAAATAAACTTTTCTCAACTATATGTCTTCCAACTGCTCATGTATCTACTATATTTCAGTTTCAAAATTCTTGAAAGAATGTTCTTCATGACCATGTACATATACTTCTTCCCATTACTGTCTGTCCTTCTGGGGGTTGGAACTTCTGTTCAAGTTAAGGTATTGGACAGTCTTCTCTGTCTTTCCTCTCTAGGTGATCCCCTCCATTTTAATGCTTTGAATTCTGCCTTAGATTTGACAACTCCACAAGGAAGGGACAAACAGGTTCTAGACTTCTGAATGCCCCATGATGTCAGCCATCCATCTGCCCTCTTTGCTTGACTACTCATAGGCACAGCAATCTCAGTCTGTATCGTCTACATATATCTGGAAGTTGAAGCCATTCATTTTCTGTTTTGTTTTGTTTTTCAAGGTAGGGTCTCATTCTAGCCCAGGCTGACCTGGAATTCACTATGTAGTCTCAGGGTGGCCTCAAACTCATGGTAATCCTCCTATCTCTGCCTCCCAAGTGCTGGGATTAAAGGTGTGTGCCACTATGCCTGGCTGAACCCATTTCTTTTGAGCTTGAAAATGCTACCTTTTTAAAATACACTTAAAATAGATTCCAAGCTTCCTAAAATAACTTGAAAGGTCATGAACCAACTGTAACCCTCTTTACTCAGCTCTTTCTTTCCTGCTGTAGCCTCCATGCTTTGAGATTTTTACAGCCCAGCCACTGAGTTTCTTTTCCTCTTTACTTCTGTATCCCTTGGCTTGGCTGTACCCTTCCTTTCCTTTCTTTTTCTTCAATCTCTGCTTTCCTCCTTTCCATCTTTGCTTGACCCTTTGCATATGCCTTACAAGTCTGGAAGATTCTTCTTTGGCTGCTCAGCAAATTCATACATCTCATGTAAATGTTGCTGCCATTTAAGTTCCTCAATGACCACTATATCCAAGGAAATGTCGATTGTGAAAGTACATAACCCAAGACTGAGTATTTTTAAAATTTATTTTATTTTATTTTTTTATTAGTTATGTATACAGTGTGTATACAGTCATGTTGGTATCATCATTAGCCTCCTCCCTGTCCTCCCCCCTCCACAGTGACCCTCCTCATTGGGGGATATAGGTCATACATTGTGGGGTTAGCTATCAGTTATGGGTAAGAGGCAATGTCTCTGTGCATAATAACACAACTTGTCACTCTAACAATATTTCTGCTCCCTCTTCCACAAATTTCCCTGAGTCATGTTGGGTTCATTTCGAGTCTACTTCAGTGTTGAGGTCTTGGGAGCCTCTGTGTATCTGAATATCTGGTTTGGTAGGAACTGAGTGTTCTCTGTGTCTATCTCCTTCACCCTTGTGCTGGTACCAGGTTCACCAAGAAAGAAGAACTCTTGCTCATTTCCCCAATTACTCTTGGTTTCATCTGTGGCCCTGGTGAGGTGCAATGTGCTCATTCTGTCCACAGGGTCTGCATCCATTTGAAAAAGAGAAGCAAATGCTTCAATGGAGAGTAAATTTAACACCAGATAAATGTGATAACCATCATTATTTTAGAGAGAATTTAATAGGTGTAGACCCTCTTATAGCCCAATGATTTGTGGGAGCTTAATAGTGGAAAGCAGGCTTATTTTTTTGGATTTTTTTTTCTGACTTGTTTCCCAGCACCAGCTATGGGTTCCATTACACTGAGCAGATCAATTAGTCAAATCAAGAGCAGTCGGTTTCCCACCATGGCTGTGTGCCACTATTGCAGTTGTGTGAGCATCACATTAGGTTGTTTGTTGCTCAGTAGCTTAGACCACAAATTGCTTGGACAGATGTTGGTCATTTTCCCCCAGTCACTCATGTAGCACCTTCTGGCACTAGATGAGCTAATTGTCTGGGGACTGACTCTCTTCCAGATTCCAGCCAGGTCAGTCCATGTTCTGTACCACCGGCATGTGGTGTCTTCAGCAGTAGAGTCTTACCAGTAACCTTTGGTGGGTCATCAAGTACTATAACAAATCTGTCTTCTTTGGGAAACCTTGTAGGTCTCTCTGATAACAGCTCATTGTATATGTTAACCACATGCTGGTACTGGCAGTTACAGGCCAGTGCCAAGGAAAAGAAGGAAGGAAAATGATAGGTAATATAGAATAGAGAGAGAGGGAGAAACACCACACACACACACACACACACACACACAGAGAGAGAGAGAGAGAGAGAGAGAGAGAAAGAGAGAGGAGAAAATTAAGGTTAGTCTTCATCTTGCCTTCTCCAGGGCCCTGTGATTCATGTGTTCCCTGTAAGGACCTGATGAAGTTTCAACCATTTAGTTTGTCTTTTAGGATGTAGAATTTCTAATGATATATTACAAAGCCATAGTAAAACAGCTTGGTACTGGCATAAAAACAGGATCATTCTAAGTGAACTCACCCAATCACAGAAAGATAATCATCGCATGGTCTCACTCATCTGTGGCTCCTAACCTGAATCAGCCTTAGATGCTGACACACCTAATAAGCATCTCAAGGAACAGACAATAGGGAGGGAGGGGCGGGAGGGGAGGGTAAGGATGGTGGTAGAGGACACAAAACTGGACCCAAATAGCAATGGTACCATAAAATCCAATACTGCATTTTTTTGAGTGCCAACTTTATGTGACAAGTAGAAATTTACACACCTAACTTCACATGACACATTGGAGTAAAAAGTGCAGCTGCACTAAAAATATAGCATAAAACTAGCTTCATGCCATATGTATAAGGCACATGTGAAACACAAATAAGTTTGTGTTTAGGCTTGGATTTCATTCCAAAGATATCTCACTATCTACACAAATATTCCCAAAATCCAAACTATTTCTGGTCCCAAACTTTTCAAATAACAGAATTCAACATTTTTTTTATGGAGAACTTTATTATATGAGTACATTGCAAATTGTTCATATTTTCCTTAGGTTGTATGCTTATGTTCCCTCTCCCCTGCTTCATTCTAGCAAGGGTCCTTTTCAGTAGAGTTCTTGGTAATCATGGTGGGTCATGAATACACCATTTAATCTTACCCTTTAGGTTGTATTATGCTGATTTTCTTCATAGAAGTTATATTAGTCTATCATATTTTTTATTCCTTATTATTTTCCCTCATTTCCCTGAAATATAAGCCTTGCATTCATTTATATCTGAGATACAGTCATTATTCGTTAAGTATTAGTGAAATAAATGTCTGTAACATTTAGTTTTAGATTACAAAGGAATGTATACTCAATGCAAGCCTTTATAAATGCCATACTAAATCTACTTCTTTATTGCTTATTTTGAAAATATAATTTAACTTTAAAAAATCTTAGTGTTGGTCTGGGGAGATAGTTCAGTAAGTAAAGTACCTGTCTCTCCAGCATAAGAACCTGAATTCAATCCCTAGAATGTTATGAAAAATTCTGGCCATGATGGCATGCACTTGTAATCCCAGTGCTGGGGAAGTGGAACTGGGTGCACACATATCTGGGGTTCACTGGATAGATAATCTAACTTACTTGGTGAGGGCCAGGCCAATGAGCAACCTTGTCTGCTAGAAATTTAGACAGTGTCTGAGAATGATCAATGAGATTGTTCTCTAGCCTCCACATGCACACATATCCATGTAAATGCACATATGCACTCACACACATATGTATGTATTTACACATTACAGAGTGAATATCATAAATTCTTACTAAGTACTTTATGGACATTGCATTAAAACCTAGACATAAGTATGTTAATCTACAACAGAATTTATGCTGACTCAGGTCATGTGGATTTATCATAATTTTTAATTAAAAAAAATTATTTTAGACAGAGCAAGAGAAAGAGAGAGGAGAGAGAGAGAAGGAATTGGCATGCCAGGCCTGTTAGTGCATTTCCAGTGCCAGACACTTGCGCAACCTAGTGGGCATGTGCGACCTTGTGCGTTTGTGCTTACATGGGATATGGAGAGTATAACATGGGTCCTTAGGCTTTTCAGGCAAGTGCCTTAACTGCTAATCCATCTCTCCAGCTTGGATTTATTATAACTCAATAATCACTTTTTGTATGTATGCATGCTCACATACGTGTGAGTGCATGTATGGGTGGGTGTACATGTTTGTGTGCACATGGAGGCAGAGGTTGACTCATCATTCACTCTCCCCTTATTTATTGAGACAGGTTCTCTCACTGAACCCAGAGCTTCCCAATTAAGTTAGTCTAGCTAGTTAGTCTAGTCTAACTTCTCTTCACCTCCTGAATTCTGAGATTATAGGTGCACACTGCCATTCCCAGAATTTATGTATGTTCTAGAAACTTAAACTCATGTCCCCACACTTGTGTAGCAAGCACTTTGCTGACTTTACTCATTGAGCCATCTCTCCATCCCTCACTCCTCAATTCTTCTTGAATATTACTTTGTTTTTAAATATTTGTTTTTGAATTTAAGGTTTTAAACATTTGTACTACATCGCACTACTTCACATACTTATGCATTATTTATCTTGGTATGTGTTCTTATGATTTGTGCATATGTGATCATTTGTGTGAGTGTGGGCACATATGTACCACAGCATGTGTGGGTCAGACAACAACTTTCAGGTGTTGTTCCTCACCTTCCTCTTCTTTGAGGTAAGGTCTCACAATTGTCTTCACCAGAGTAGCTGGCTCCCTGAGCTTCCTGCCAATTTTCCTGTCTCTGCCTCCCTTCTTGCCTCTAGACGTGGCTGGGATTACAAATGCCTGCCACAGCAGTAACTTGAAAATTAGGGCTTCAGAGATGACTCAGAGATTAAGGGTTGCCTGCAAAGCCTAAGACCAGAGTTTGATTCCCTAGTACTCACATAATGCCAGATGCATAGGGTGGCACATATATTTGGAGTTCATTTACAGTGGCTAAAGGTCCTGCTTACCCATTATATTTTCTTTCTTTCTTTCTTTCTTTCTTTCTTTCTTTCTTTCTTTCTTTCTTTCTTTCATTCTTATCTATCATCTATCTATCTATCTCCTTACCTCTCTTTCTCACTCTCTCTCAAGTAAAATAATAAATAAAAATATAAAATTAATTTATCATTACAAATTGTCCACAACTTAAGTAAAATTGGAATTTTACTTTTATAAGTAACAAATTAAAGAAATTTCACACACACACACACACACACACACACATATATTAACTATTTCCTTAAATAATAAAGGCCTAGCACTAGCAGTACAGAGCTGAGCAGTTAATACATTAGACGGCAATGGTTTGCCAAAGACACTTCAGATAAGTTTCTCCTTTGGAGCTCTTACCAGCAGTACGAGACTACCTTAAGACAAGGAAATAAGTTTGTCTCAGTATGGGAAATAACCTTGTCACAACACAGGTGTTCTGAAGATATTCAAGCAGATGTTGAGAGAACATCTGTCAGGGATACTAGAAAGAGGACACAGATTGGGTGGCAGTTTGTTTATAGATTTTAATGACCTTTCAAGTCTCCAGTTTGTGAAGATACTATTGCCTATTCTTCACTGTTTAATTCTCTGAAAACAACATTCTAATAAAGACTTGCTGATCTCAATGCCAAAGCCTTCTGGTTTCTATTTACAGTTGTTAGATCCTTTGTTTGCATTTTAAAGTAAATAAAACAATCTCTCTTGCTTAGTTTTTTTCATGAGTAAGCTGTTTCTAAAAGGGGCATTAATACTGAATGCATCTGTAAGAATGATCTCATGGGAATAATTCTTGCTAAAATCCTAATTTTCCACATGAATAAAGCTTTCCTTAATTATTTTTGCTGGAATGTAGAACATACAGTGTTAAAACCTGGTTTCTGTGAGACTAGCTACTCCACAAGAAAGTTCTCATAGATTTTCATAATGAAAATAAAAATCTTAATACTTAGATGTAGGAAATAATAATCTGCAATGAATTTATAAGAATATTTTCACTGCATTTTTACACTGAAGGCTCCCAATATCAGCATTTATTAGTTATAGTTTAAGTTAATGAAAGATGAAATGTTTCCCAAAAGATTAACTACTTTGTAATTAAGTTGCTGTTGAGCACAGTGGTAGTAGGGTTCATTTTGTGAAAATTATTGACATGGATGTGGTGCTGTAATATCATGTATATATAAAAAGTACACCAACATGAGTTCTTTGTCTTTGAACAGTATACAATCAATAGCTTATTACCATGATGCTGCTTTTACTGTTTTGTAGCTAAATTAAAATGTCAGGTATAGAGATGCTTAAACCAGACATTCAAATAATGAGATTATACAAGCATTCTAATTATTTTTCAGATAACATGAATTAAAAATTTTCACATTGCTTTTAGAAATAGTTCTCAATTTAAATGTCATTAAGATATTTATAAATATCTAAGCCGGGCGTGGTGGTGCATGCCTTTAATCCCAGCACTCGGGAGGCAGAGGCAGGAGGATCGCCATGAGTTTGAGGCCACCCTGAGACTACATAGTGAATTCCAGGTCAGCCTGAGCTAGAGTGAGACCCTACCTTGAAAAACAAAACAAAACAACAATGACAAAAAAGATATTTATAAATATCTAATGAAATTTGTTATTTTGTATTATTATGAAAAGCTCTGTGACAAAAACCTTATATAGATGACTTTTGCATATGGACATTACATATCCAATAGTGTTATAAACTTGGTATAAATGTAAAAAAATTAAAGTATAGAACTGTAAGTTAATCACTAAAATATGAATGGAATGTAGAAATGTTACTAAAGTACTGATAAAGTTATATAATAAGTCTAAAACATCTGAACTCTAGGCTATCGTTATAATCTTTTAACTGGAAGCTCACTAGAAGGAAAACAGCTTATCCATGTGATCATGATTGTAACATAAATGCATAGACAGCTTAGTTTCTAAGCAGTTATATTATTTTGACATATCTAGTAAAACAATATCCACATTACTAAAAATACGGGCAATACTATATTGAAATGCTTGTCTTCACTTTAATTCACAGGAAATGTTTTTATATATTTTTCCAGTATATTCAAGCACATCTTATAATTATGCCTACGTTTTAAAAGATTTTAACTTTTTATTTTTTATTTATCCTGATTTTAGAATAACCTTAGGGAATCAAGATGCTTGTGCTTTTCTCTGAAAAGCAAGAGGGAGATAGATTGAGAGTAAAAGTAGGACGTAGTTGCCCAACTGTAAGGCTATTACAGCATTCCCTTTTCTTTCTGGTCTAAGGCTGATGGCTTCAGAGAAGCTACAGAGTGACCCAGTGGTTAAAAGATAGTTCACAGATTGGATAGGTTTTATGTAAATTGCATGATGAGCTTCTTGGGTAGGAAAATCCTGTGCAATTTCCCCATACTTTATAGACAACATACAGCCATCTGTGTTTTGGCCAATCTGCAGACTCTTCTAAAAGGACAGTTTTGCATGGTTTTGTTGGAAAACAGCTTGGTGTTTAGCAGGAACTGATTTTTCTTCCTTCAGGGTCAATATCCTGTGTTTTCCTTTTTGTCTGTGTGGTTGCAAAGAATAGTATTTTGGGTGGTCCCCACTGATGACAGACAAGTGATTGAAGTCTATGGGGAAAGACAAAAGCATTATCCAACCAACTGCTCTCTAAAGAGGAGCTAACCTTGGGGCGGGGAGGAGGAGCTGGAGGCTCTACAGGACGACAGGCATATTTACTTCAGTCTCGTCCTCTTCACCGGACTGACTATGCTTTAAGTCTTTGCTTTTGTCGTTACCTGGTTACCTAAGCTTGTGTTCCATTGTGTCTCCTTCCAGATTTTGATACCTTCAAGAGTTTGGTCCACACAGCCTCACAGGTGAAAGCAGACAACCCAGTGTACCACTTGCATGGAGGTCAGTAGAGGTGTGACTGAGAGGACTGGGACCAAGGAGGCACGAGATTAGGATAAGGGGATAAATCAAAACGATGAGAACTGGACAGTGAAACACTAGAAATGGCCAAGTACCACAACTTAGCAAGATTCAGCAAAATAAATAAATAAAAATAAAAAATAGGGGCTTATGGCACACATGAAGTTTAATTCTAAGCATGCAAAGAAATGAGCATTTTGTTTATAGATGAGTTTGGGAGCTAAAATTCAAACCTGATATATACACATATCCCATAAAAGGGAATTTTGTGTCTTTCTTGTCCCAGAGAGGACCATTTATCTTTCTTACTAAGCACAGTGTTAAGCATTTGCTTAACCTATGAGAATTCACATGAACTTAAAAGATCTGCTTATAATACTAAGTTTCAATGGACATACCCTTTGATTTTCAATTAGCAAATTGATTAGTCTGCTTAATTATGGTTCTCAGTTTCCCACTGAAAAAATCGCCACATAGCCTCACTCATCTACAGCACCTAACCTGAATCTACCCAAGATACCTTACATACCCAGCAAGCATCTCCTAGACTAGACACTAGGATGGAAGGGGAGGGAGGGGAGGGCTTCAAAGGGGTGGGAAACACAAATCTAGACCCAAACGGCAATGGTACCATAATTTTCTACTTACTAAAAGACAGACCAAATGGCTGATCCTTCACCAGGCCCTTACAGGGAACACCTGAACAACAAGACACTGGAGAGGGTAAGATCAAGACTAACCTTAATCTTCTACATCTTCCCTCCCTCACTTCCCCTCTCCCTCTCTTTCTCTCTCTTATCTATAACTCTTGTATATTAGTTATCTTTTTCCTCATTTTCTTAGTGGGCACTGACCTGTAACTCCCAGAACCAGCATGGGGCTATCATCCACAAGGAGCTTTTGATCAGAGAGACCTACAAGGTTTCCTAAAAGACAGACAGATTTCTGTCAGAGTACTTGATGACCCACCAAAGGCTAGTGGTAAGACCCTACTGCTGAAGACACCTTATGTGATTGACACGCAAATTAGAATGGCATGGCTGGAAGTTGGAAGAGAGTCAGTCCCCAGATAGTCAGCGTGTCTAGTGCCAGAAGGTGCTACATGGGCGACTGGGGAAAAATGACCAATATCTGTTGAAGCAACGCATGGTCTAACCTACTTAGTAGCAAATAACTTGTTGTGATGCCCACACAAGTGCAGTGGTGGCACACAGCCATGGTGGGGAACCAACTGCTCTCAATTTGGCTAACTGATCCCCTCACTGGTATGGGACCCATAGCTGGAGCTGGGAAACAAGTCAGAACCATATTCAAACATAAGCCCACTCTCCAATATCAAGCTACCATCAATTGTGGGCTACAAGAGGGCCCACACCTATTAAATTCTCTATAAAAAAAAAGTAAGGGTTATCTCATTTGTCCTGGTGCTAACTTACTCTCTGTTGGAGAATCTGCTTCTCTTTTTCAGATAGATGTAGATCCTAAGGAGAGAGCCAGCCCATCATACCTCAAAAGGGCCCCGGCTGAAACTAAGAAAAATTGGAGAAACAAGCAAGGGGGCTGTTTTCATGATGAACCAGATACCAGCACAAGGGGGAAGGAGATCAACACAGAGAAAAATCAACTCCTACCAAATCAGAGAGCCAGAGCCTCAGAGGCCCCCAACACCTCATCAATGAAGCAGACCAAAAATGAACCCAACATGGCTCAGGGAAATTTTGTGGAAGAGGGGGCAGAAAGAATGTCAGAGCCACAAGTTGGGCCATGATATGCAGAGACATTTATCTTACCCATAACTGTGGGCTAACTCCACAATGCATGACCCGTATACCTCAACAAGGAGGGGCCAAGGGGAGGGGGTAGGTCACGCATGAGCCTAATAATGGTACCAAACTGACTGTATTTGCTGAATACAAAACTAACTAATAAAGAAAAAAAAAAAAAAAGAGAGAGAGAGAGAGAGAGAGAGAGAGAAGAGCATGCACCGAGAAAAAAAAAATCTAGAACATAGGTAACTTTTCTTTGGCAACTTTCCAAAATATGTTGTCTTGTTCTTAGTTCCAAAGTGCCTAGGATATCAGTGAATTCTCAATTAGCTCTCTAATAGCCCTTCAAACTCAGTGAACTATATATATCATGTTAATACAACAAAACACTTCAATGATAATGACTTGGGGTGTAGATGGTATTATTGTTAGGAACTAACATGCTTCTCAAAGATTAAAGCTAAAGCAATTTACATTTTCTTCTAAGAGTGATCTTTTTTTAAAAGTAAGTATCAGATGAACAAGTAGGCCTGTGAAACAGACCCCAGATCTGAGTATATGCAGTTCCATTTTGTGCTTGCCACAGCAACTTTTCCATTTTTCCACCTGAGCAATGTCAACACAATCTCCCAAGTTAACATTTTAGTCTATCAACTGCTTTGGGTGAACAAGATTATCATGTCAATTTGAGAAGAGCAAGGGGAAGGGATGGAAAGCTAGGGGAGGTTAGGAGAATCACTTGCAATTTGTAAATAATGTTAGGAAGGTTTGGATGTCCAGTCATTTTGACGACCTTATGACTCCTAACACCTAATCTGACAGATGATCCCAACTTCCCTTAACAAGAAGCAAAAGGAATGAAACCAATCATTATGGACTCTCCCATGCTCAATGCTCAGCTTTACTATCTGCAACATTTAGAACTATTCTTCATCAAGTGTGAAACAGTTCTCAGTATGAAGCAAGCCTGTGTTAGTGGGCACTGAATAAGATCAAATGTGTGGGCTTCCATTCCTGATCCAGCTCTTGGGATCCCTAAAGCTATTCTGTTATAAAATAAATTATTACTTTTGGGTACGAAAATGGCTGGGTTGGAGTTCCTTATGATAAATTACTTTGAGGGATTTGCTCTGTGAGAAAGCTTAATTATTTTTTCTATAAAAAATTCTCTCTAGCACTCTAGCTCCAGGGAGAAAACTTTAGAAAGGAAGGGGTGTGCTTTGCGGAAGCTCATAAGAAGGTCTTTCAGATATATGTAATGAATATGAACTAGCTGAACAAAGAATATCCTTTTCCTGCCCACTGCAAAGTCAGGTCTTTTTTTCTACTTCAGGGACAACTGAGGATGTGCCATTGATGTCCCGAACCTCATCCCTAGTCCCTCTCTTTCATAGTGGCTTCTTTTAAACCCCTCAAAATTGAAGGACTTCAGGTGACAACAGTGAGACAGGTTGTGTCCAGAAAGGCTCTGGGTGCAGGTATAGATTTTCCACTTATGGGCTAATGAGTTAAGGCAGGTATGCACATCCCCCGTCTCTGTTTGTACAGGTCTAAATAGGATATAATGGTATTTGCTCCAGAAGCTCCTTTTGAGAGCAATACAGAAGATGACATTATTTAAGAGGGTTAGTAGTTTATAAACACCACTTAATTTTTTCAGAGCTGTAATCTAAACAATGATATGGACTTAGGACTTTCTTTAGGTGGCCCTAGTTAGAAACACTGTACAAAGTTGTCATTAAATGGCATGGATTCCAGGTTTAAAAAAAAATCCATGAATGCTTAAACACAATTCCAAATACAAAATCTATTAGAATAAAAGTTTAAAAAGCTTTTAAAATAAAAAATAACTTTGGGTGATCACTAATTTATTTTAACATTTCAAATCCAATTTTCTTAATTCTTTAAAAATGATGTGTTTAAGGGCTGGAGAGATGGCTCGGTGGTTAAAGGTGCTTGCTTGCAAAGCCTGACAGCCAAGGTATGATTCCCCAGTACCCACATAAGCCAGATGCACATACATCTGGAGTTCGTTTACAGTGGTAAGGGGACCTGGCAGACCCATTTTGTGTCTCACTCTTTCTGCTTGCAAATAACTAAAAAAGTCCCACATTTATTTCTATCATTCATTCTGTCCCCTTCCATCACACAGTCAGTAGATCCTGCACCCAATGCTAGGTTTAGAAGAGTGCCAGGAAAGGTACATTGGATTATCCCCAGAGTAGCCTCAGTTTGAATAGCTGCTGTTTTCTCACTGATCTGTTCTCCTTTTCCTCTTATCCAGTCTCTTTATCAAATCAGGGCTCTCAGCTTTCAGAAACCACCTCAGCTTCTTTCTCCTTCAATAAAGTAATCAATGGTGCCTCCAGCACTTCAGAGTCTCTCGTTACTGTACTTAATGCTGAAAGTTTTCACTCACCATTTGTTCCTTTTAGTGATCGCTAATGCCTATGTACTTCAGTTTCTTCCATCTGTCCATCTACCTATCCATCCAGTCAGTACATACCAAGCATAATTATGTACCAGATATAAAACTCCATATTTGGCTTACAAAGCAATCAAAGTATCTGTCCATGTGAATCTTGCCTTCTACTTTATATTTTCCTCAGTTAGCATATTGTTCTATGAAGGCAGAGACTGTGCCTCATTACTGTATCATAGAAGTTATAGCTTTTCTGTTATAATACAAAAGAAATGTATTCTGGGGTTGTGTCAGAGTTCCAGACAGTTTAACTAGAGCAAGTCTAGAGACTGGAGGGAGAAGAAAATTTTTGCATTTTCCCATTGTGACCTGGTTACACAGTAGTTTGCTGAAATGTTCTTTGCCACATACATGCTTGGTCAGTGTATGCTCCACTGCAAATTTCTTTTGTTCTCACCACATGACTAGAAATTCAAGTAGCTCCTGCATCACTTCTGAGTTTAGTATGTTCACTCTGTGTCTCCTCAACAACCATGAGAGACCAGAAGCTCATAGCTGCTGAAGGCCCCAGCAACCACACTTTCTTTGAGAACAGCCCCCTCCCAATGATCTGCTTGGAAGTTGGTGCACAGAATGTCTCTTTCATTTCTTTCTCTATTTCTCTCTCTGTGTGTTTCTAATCAACAGAATTGAAGTAGTGGTAAGGAATAAAGTACACTTTTTTGAGGTAGGGTCTCGCTCTAGCTCAGGTCAACCTGAAATTCACTATGTAGTCTCACAGTGATCCTTATACCTTGGCCTCACTAGTGCTGGGATTATTTTTATGTTTTCTGCTTTCTGTGTATGCCCATGGAACCATCTCCATAGTCAAGACAATGAGCATGTCTATCACCTTACGAAGTTTCCTTATGCTCTTTTGTATTCCCTCAATATGTCTTCTTTTGGCTGCTATAACCTTATTTCATTCAAAGCAACCTGGAAGGTAGGTATGAAGCCTTCTCCCTGGGAAACACTTTCCCTTCACCTTCTTATTTATTCTCTGGCTGTTCCCCTGGCTCCAGATTGGAAAACGTTTTCTCTAGTTGAGAGGGGCATGAAAGAAGGAGGCCTTTACTTGCCCACTGTGTTTTTACTCAGCTCTGAGATTCCTGTTCTGAGGACCAGGTATTTAGAAATACAGGAGTTGGATGGAACTTCTTCCTTTCAGCTTTTAGAGCATTTCTCTGAAGCAGTAATGCATCAAATTTCACTTGCTGAGTGAGGGTGGATCAGCTAGGGAGGGAAAAGGGACAAACAAAATATTGAGGAGACATCAGCTGGTATTTCAGAAATGTTCTTCTGACATGCATACATGAAAGATATTTCATTCTATCAGCCACTTAGGAAACTGTGCATAGTGGGATGACAGTGGATGCCTGAGTGGTGAGTGACCTGGATGGTGGCCTAAACATACATAGGAGCTGTGTAGGGGGTAAGGTACTCAACAGACTATGCACACATGGCTAAAAGGAATAACTTGAAGAAAGAGATCAATGGCATTTTAAAATGTAGACTTATGTGCTGGAGTTCATGAAGATGTTTATTTCATGTGTCTTTTGGAAAGATGATCAATTATAGTCAAGTAATTGGGTAGAATAGGATGAATGCTTAGATATTCCTTACTAAAATCAAGGATCCTGTTATCCTGAGCATCACTGGCTAGTTAAATGACATGATCTCTCAAATTGTAATTATACAGGATTGAAGAAGCATATGTGCATTTTAATGTTAGCTATGAAACAATATGTACTCTTTTTCTTCAATTTGTAGTAAAGAGTATAGCAGTGGAGTGTTTACTGTTTGAGAGCACATTGAAAAGCCTCTAGCAATGGCAGCAGAAATATTTATGTGATCTCTGTCTACAAGGATGTCTTTCCTTCTGTTTTTTGTTTCTTCTTGTTTTCCTCCTTCAGTCTCTCGTCCCTCCCTCCCTTAATCTCTTTCATTTCCCTCTCTTTCCTCTCTCTGTCTCTTATCCCTCTATGACAGGATGTATTTTACTATGTTGCTAGGCTAGCCTCAGAACTCCCAATCTTCCCAACAGCAGGGATTATATGTGGCCCTGATTTTTGTTTTTGTTTTTGTTTTTTTTCAATGTGTCAAGTCACATTTGCTTTGAAATAATCCTAGGAGGTAGGTGCCTTTTTTTTTTTCTTTTCTAGAGATGAGAAAGCTGAAAAGTAAAGAGATTAAAATAAGAGTTCACAATTTGTCTTAAGTTCAACTCAGGTTCAAATCAGGTAAACTCAAGCCTCTAGCCACTATTCTTTACAAGCATTATTATATCGTTGCATCCTACTACAATTGCACCTTGTGAAGAATTATACTTGCCTGGTAGACAGAGAGACAGAGCCTCAGATAGGTTATGAATGTTCCCAAGAGCACAAATCTCATGTTAGTGGACTCAGTAATCCATTCAACCTATGTGAGATCTAAAACATGCTCTGTATCATGATATCTAACATCAAAAAGGGTTAAAATAGAGCATTTTTATTTTGTAATTTAACATTTCTAATTCTATATTAGGAAATAGCAAGATATTTTGATATACTTGAGTGCACAATTTGTCTACAAAGTGAACTACTGACACTATCTTAACTAAGCATGGTTAATTAAAGTATGCACATCTTTTTAGAGTATTATGGATCATTGCATTATGTCTACAGAGTTTTTTTAGTGATTATATGCTGAGTGTTTGAGTTACAGTCATACATTAGAAAATTCTGTATATAAAATTGGTTATATTATTGAAAATATTTTCAAAAGAAAAATTTGGATATTAGGCTGTGGACATGTTTAATTTTATTTTCAATTTTCTTTGCCATTAGATATTTTATCTTAATGTGAAGGCCAAGGTTAAGTTTTCCTTGTTATACCTGCATAAGTATGAATGTCTAATAAAATAAAATTGTGTTTTAGAACAACTTAAAAAATATCATCTATGTATTCCTGCTAAGTATACTAAAATGTAGCATGTCATGTAAACTTGCCCATTACAGTATTTTTAGTAGTCAGACACTATCTTTCTTGTATAAATTTTCTGCAGAAGCTAATTATATTTGGTATGTGGCCCTTGTCCTTTAATAAAACTTGGTCTACAGCTGACCAAGTAGGACAGGTACTCTCTTGTTTAGATGCCAAGTACATTGATGGCCACCCTGTTCCAACTGTCCCTATTTCTTTTCTTCACTGAGGACTCAAAATTAATCAATCAAGGTCTATCCTAGTGGCTGGTAAGAGCACAGAGTATACTTTTTGATTTCCTGTATGTTAAAATGATCAACTGCCCCTTATCCTGGACCCCCAACTTGAATAACAAAACCAAGTTATAGGAAACACCCCCAATACTAAAACCACCAGGTCGACAGTTTCTGTTTACAAGCTTATTTTCATTTTGCGATTTGGGGAAGATCACTTGCTTTGGAGAGGTTATCAGGAACTGGGTTTGCTTGAGAAATGATACTATAGAAAGAATATCTTAGTGGCATTGAACACTTTGAGTTTAGAATTAGGAGGAAAGTCTTTTAAGTGCAAAAGCAAAGACATAGAGGGCATACTTTGTGTCATGAACAAATCTGGGCTGGGAAGGGGAAGGTGGCTGGAGGAGTGATCTGTTCTCAGATGAAAAGGCAGAAGAGCTCCCCCGTGAAGGCAGGGTGGGGCTAACCAGGGCCCACAGCACCTCTATCACCCCTGCATTGTGACACTACATTTTAGGGAATCCATAGTGCATAACCTGGAATTTTCAAGAAAGTGTTTTGACTAGTTGTAGACTATTTCTAGAAATGAATCATGCAGCATGTGGGAAAGTGCCTCTAGGGGTTTGAAAGAAATCCTCTATTAGTCATGAGCAATAAAACCACATCTGGAGAATTACATTTCATAAGACTCATTCTTTCCCTTTTATATCACCAGGTGCTGAGCCAGGCGTTTAACATAAATTATCCCATTTGTTTTCTCTGACAATACAATCAGGTAAGTATTATGAATCTCATTTTATAGATGAAGGAAAAGAGACTTAACAGTTAAATGAGTTGCCTACTATCATTAGTTGACATTAGGTAGGGTCATCCCTCTGCCCTAGCCCTTTTTCCCATAGCATAGGAAGCCTGGGAATGATATTTCAAGGTGACATGAAAGGCAGATGGCAACTAACTCATGGAGGGTAGTTACTGTGTGGCCAGGGAAATAGAGACTTGAAGCAGATTACTAGGGGCAACATTATACAACATGAAATGAAAAATGATGGGTGTATTGTGTCTAGAGATGAAGCTGCCTGGACAGAATAACTTAGAAAAGACTGCCCAACCTGGAAAGAAGTTCACATACTGTTATGTATATAGGCAGAAGTAGAAAAATTATAGATGTGACTTAAGGACCTTATTACTGGCCTAATACCTTTTGATAGATGTAGTTTCAAGTGCATGCAGGTTTGAAATAATTTAGCTTTGATTGCCTGTAGATGGAAGTTGAGTTTTAGGGAAGCAAAATATATTTTCTTCCCTCTAGGGACTCATGCATGCTCCATCAGATAGCCTAAATTAAAGGAATTGCATTGGCTTGTTTGTTCTGATAAAGTTACCATTTAAAGCACACAGAAGACCTCAATTTTTCAGAAGAGGAGGGAATTAGAGACAGAAAATCAGTAAGCTGTGACACCTGCACAGAATTCTTGCTGATGTTCAGAAAGGGAATAGCTGTGTAAGAACTTGTGGTGTTTTCCCCTTGACAGATTAGTGCCATGGTCTGGTAGAAACAGGGTTATGGTGAATTGACTAAACCAGATTGCCCAGTTTCAAGGGAGGAAAGAGACATCTTACTGCAGAAATGGACACAGAAATATTTGGTAATATACACTAAAGATTATTCCCATTTATAAGTAGGCAGAGACAGGGCCTAAGGGGTCTCTGAGACAGCACCAGCTGGATGTGGGAATTTGGTTCTCTGTTGCTCTTGAGGAAGGAATCAGGAGCTCCTTGGACTGCTGAGGGGAAGGGCTGAGGCTGACATCAGATTTCAGACATAGATGGATGTTAAACTGTCTCTGTAAGATGGCTGGGGAATGGAATCTGGAAAGGTCTGACTGGCAACTGGCTCCAGGTGGGTTGGACCCATAGAGGGGTATATCTATTAGAAATACTCCAACTATTTTAAGAGACAAATATCAGCATTTACAGTTTTTATGTTCATTATAGGATAACTGAGCAAATAGAGAAAACAAAGTATAGCTTTCAGAGAGCACTTTGAGCTCATTTTCCAGAAGTAGGTTATCAAAATAAGAGATGCTATGGTCAATAAAATCACCAAGACCAGGAAACAGCCATGTTCTGGAAGATGAAAAAGGAACAGCCATGGCAGCTCAGCCTCATTCTCAGCGCAGACTTCAATCACTATCTGAGTGTTGGTGGAGGTTGATAAGGCCTGGAGCTAGGAAGTGTGTTCTCAATGCAGGAAAGTGCAAGGGAAAGGAATTCCAGGGTCATAGTCATGCAGTTTCCATCACACCCAGCATTGTGTGCTTGCAGAAGGCCCATAGGGGCTGGACATGATGTTGCTTTTCTGTCTTTCTTTTGTTTCCCTTTCATAAAAAGATTTCTGTGTATGTATAGTCAAACAGAAAAAGGCCTAAGTTTTATGTTTTATAATTTGTATGGCCGAGTGATCAATTTCATTCTCACCTCCTGCTTTTTGGAAGAGAATCTCTCCATATTAAGTCATTTCTGGAGAAAGTTACAGAAAATTGAGGGCCAACTTTCTACTTAGGAGGCTTAACCTTTATTCCAAATATTGTTCTCCTTCTGGCTAATCTTGTAGGTTCTGGTCTAACACAAGTCATGGAAGCCCAGCTACTCAGAAACAGTGATGTCATTGCAATAGAGGGACATTTTAATGGAAGTAGTTGGTTGTTAATTTTAGGTAATTTCCACATTTTTTCTTCCTGGACAATTCTTTGGTACTAGTGTTACTGATTTTACATGTTATCCATAGCAGATTAGACTGGATAGTTTCATGGGTACAGATGGTTTTGATATTGCTGGTAAAGAGAACAGGTGTTTTATTGTTCAGGGTATTGCATTGTGTGTGCCTGAGCATATGCATGTGAAGGACAGGAAGGTTCCATTTGGCCTTTTGATAGAGGGAAAATGTCACTTCCTAGAAGATAAATAGTTCTGAGGGAGAAAGGTCACCATCCACTATAGATATGTATTACTTGCATTACCCTGAGTAGGACCAAAACAGGCAGACATGTAGAAATCAGGACATGGCTTGTTGTGACAGAACCTTTGAACATCCTAAAGAAGAATAATTTTTCTCCTTCTGTCATAGCCTTCTACCATAGAGTTGTAAGTTTCATGGCTTAGTTGTCATAAGCTTCTTCCTTCCAGCAATATTCAGGTTTTTTACTTGAATAACTTAAAAAGGATTTTCAAAATTCGCAAGTCCTATTGTTATTATCTAAAATTACCATACTAACTTTAATATTTTCAAAGACTTCTGGTACATGAGCATTAATATATTAAATGATCCATTAAAATGCTTTAAATGTTTCCAGTAGAATCCAAATACAACTGTGGTGTGATCTTGTCATTTATTTTCTGCTGATATGTCTTTTGGTTGAGTTGCTGGTTTAGGTATTTTTGTTGGCTTTATCGGTATTAAAACCAACAAAACATGATTGATTATTTTACACAGTCAATTTTAATTTAAATTAGATATGTATTTAACTGTTTTCCTTGTTCACTGTTTTACTCATTTATTTTTTCCATGTGAAATAATTTTTTCTGTTTGCAGGATATCCAACTTTAATGAATTTCTGTTGATGACTTACTGTACCTGATCCTCCTGCCTCTACCTCCAAGAGCTGAGATTACAGGCTGTGCCACAAAGCCTGGTGTCTACTTGCTTCTTATCCAACTCTATCTGGGAAAGATTTCACACTGAGCTGAGTGTGGTAGTGCATAAATGTAATCTCAGTACTGGAAAGGCTGAGGTAAAAGGATTATGAGTTTAGGGCCACCCTAGCTACATATTGAGTTCCAGCCTGAGCAAGATGCTGTCTTAAACAGAGAGACTACAAGATGTCTCAGTGGATAAAGTACTTGCCAAACAAATGAATACCTGAGTTTGAATCTCCAGACTCCACTTAAAGGCCAAAAGCTTCTGTAATCCCAGTGTGTCTATTGTGAGAAAGGAGGACAAGAGAAATTTCCTGCAAGATCACAAATGGACCAGAGCAGTAAACAATGAGAGACCCTGCCTGAAAATAAGATAGTAGGTAAGGACTGACCCAAAAATTATTCTCTGATCTCCACATGTATATTATGGCAGGTACCTGGAAACACACACACACACACACACACACACACACACACACACACGTAGCATCAGGAGAGGGGGGAGGGAGAGAGAATGAATGAAAATGGGCATGCCAGGGCCCCTAACCACTGCAAACATATCCCAGATGCATGAGCCACTTTGTGCATCTGGCTTATTGGGGAATTGAACCTGGGTCATTAGGCCTCGCAGGCAAGTGCCTTAACTGCTAACGATCTCTCCAGCCTTCTACTTTACTTTGAAGGAGAATTTTTGTTGGATTTTTTCCATCGGATGGCAGTCATTTTGTTTCTGTTTCAACATATCATCCCATTCCTTTTGACCACCATTGTTTCTAATAAGAAATTCACCCTGATTCAAAAATTTTTATGATGATGGGGGCTGGTATGATGGCTTAGGTGTTAAAGGTGCTTGTAAATTGTTATTGATCCACTGTATATCATAGCTTTTATTCTTTCTGTTTTTAAGATTTATTTCTTTATGCATGGTGTTTATAATTTAGGTTACAGCAGGTACATAAATTATTGTTATTCCTTGAAGTTCACTTTTATTTACTCATTTATTTATTTATTTGATAGAGAAAGAAGACAGAGAGAGAATGGGCATGCCAGGGCCTCCAGCCACTGCAAATGAACTTCAGACGCGTGCACCCCCTTGTGCATCTGGCTAATGTGGGTCCTGGGGAATTGAACCTGGGTCCTTTGGCTTTGCAGGCAAATGCCTTAATTGCTAAGCCATCCCTCCAGCCCAAAGTTAACTTTTATTAGGAGCAAAAAATGTGAACAGTGTGAAATTTGACTGTACTTCTACCCAAGAATGTTAGTCTGCTATAGTTTCATGGATGATGGTAAAAGCTGTGGTATGTTTGGGCAGTAGAAAAATCATTCTATTTTCCATGGAAATTGCAGGCAGCATGAACTTCATATTCTGCTGTGGTCACCTATCTTCCATACAGCAGTATGGCATTCCCAGAGGATGCTGAACATGCTGTTGATGGAATCTTTTCAAAGCTGAGGAAAGTCAGTATTTTAAGAGAAACTGATAATATAGCTACCCAACTTTTATCCTAAGAAGACCAGTAGGATCTTTTATATTACATTGTTCATGAGACAAATCTGCCCTCTGCCTCAAAGGGAGAGAACATATGTATCCTCCAAGGTGATTTGCTACACAAACTTGCCTGGAAATATAATCTAAAACAAAAGTAAACTACTTGAACTTAGTTATCAGGTGAAGTACATTTGATAAATTAATTCTCTTTAAGGAGCTGTTGTCTGATAATGCTTATCTCATCCAAAACCTGTTTTAAAGTTTAGTTTGGAAGAGACTTTGTATTGAATGTAAAGCCTCATCTTTAGGAGTAGAATTTTAAGTTTCAGATCAAGTAATTATAGAAATATTTTCCTAAGGAGGATAAACAGGAAACTTTTATCCAAACATAAGGGCAACCATGATTGTTTGTTTGTATGTGGTAATTCTTATACTTATTTTTATAATAAAGATTTGCATGTAATTAAACAAATTATATTAATAGTAAAATGTATTTTTTACATTTATGTTTTTAATTTAGCAGCGAAACAGAAACTATCTCCTGAATAGCCAGGATTATTGTTTTTGGTATTACTTTCATGATGACATTTACGATGTCATTAAATAATTTTTATTAAATGGAAAAAATGGTTAATATGGTAAATTGTGAAAAATAGATTAAAGCTAAAATGTAAGCTTGAAAGTTCTAAAAGCTTGGGCTACAGAGATAACTTAGCAGTTAAGGCACTTGCCTGCGAAGCCTAATGACTCAGGTTCGATTCCCCAGGACCCATATAAGCCAGATGCATAAGGTGGCTCATGTGTTGGGAGTTCGTTTGCAGTGCCTAGAGGCCCTGATGCACCCATTCTCATCCTCTCTCCCTCCCCCTCTCTCTCTAATAAATAAATAAATACATAAATTAAACCTTTTAAACCATTATTAAGAATTACACAGGTGTTTATATTTCCCTACCTCCCCACAAAGTTACCCATCTGAGTGAAAGTTTTAAACTGTCTGATCTTATACATTCTTTTCTTTAATTATTATTTCCTAGATGTAATACATGAAAACATTAACCAATAGCACAGAAGTTTTAAAGATAATTGACAGTCCTTACAATTTAACATGGTAATCATTTTCTCCATGTCGTTTTCTAACTCCCCTAGAAGAAGAATCAAGTGCTTCAAATCACTCACTCACACACACACACACACACACACACACACACACACACACACACGTGCTGTAAAGCTTGTTTAATTGATAGTCTCCTTATGAGTTCCTATAACAAGCTGCTTTCCTCAGTGTTTGCCTCTTTAGAGTTGTTGCAAATCTTAATTGAATGGCTGTCTACATGGAACATAAAACACAGAGAAAGAAAGAAAGAAAGAAAGAAAGAAAGAAAGAAAGAAAGAAAGAAAGAAAGAAAGTCTGCACTAGGTACTACAGTCAGAGGCACATGTGTTGAAGGCTTAGACTCCAGTGTCCCTGGTTCCCTCCCACTCTATCCCTTCCTCTAGTCTGTCTCCTTCTCCACACACTTATGGCACTGTAATATTCAGCCTTGATTCAAGCTCATGATAATGAAGGCAGCTGATCATGGTCTGAAGGTTCTGAAACCATGTGCTAAAAATAAGTATTTTCTTCCTTTAAGTTGTTTTGCCAAAAGAACCCAAAATCTGACTAACACATGAGGACAATTATGGTCCATTTGGCCAGACATAGAATAGCCAAATGTTAGTTGTTCAGAGAAATGGTAAAAGTAAAAGTTGGGAATCTAGAGCATAGGGTCCTGTCTTGCAGTACAAGTAAGCTGGTATGTTCATGTTTAAATTAAACATGCTAAATCGTTTACCCAATTAACTAGAGAGACCCACAAACTCTACCATGGTATGCAAGTTCAGGCAACGAACACCCATCAGTGTGGCAGGAAGTCACCAAGCCATCATATACATACTGAGTGGCAGTAACTCACCCAAGGAAACCATACAGAAGGGGAGGCTCTGATTTCAAAGGAATATTCTGAGAGAAGAAGAGGAGTGGAGTTATGGGCATCTCCTTTCTGTTACTTTCTTTTAAAACAGTCTTGGTCTGGTTAAAGACTCAGAAAAGTAAGCTCCTTAAAACAGTGAGTATCATTAAATGCCAGGGTGTGCTCTATGCTGTATTCAGGGAAAGCTCAACCAAAAAAAGGGTCCACTCTGGGCAAAAGTAAAATATCCTTTGTGTGCATGTGTGAGACTTCAGCTGGGCTGAACCAATGTATCTTAAGCTTGGCCTGGGAGAAATCCATGTTGTGTAAAATTCTTAAATAATATTAGGGTAAAGTTCAACAAAGACTAGAAAATCAATTATAGTTTAGAGGTCAGGTAAGGTGAAGCAATTTCCCTCATGCTTTAACATTCTCCTTTTGTCCATCAAGATACTTGGCTAGATTGTACCATACAATAAATAGAAATTTACCAACCTCATTTAAAATACTAGCTTTTCAATCAATTCAGTTAAATAAGCATTTTCAAATGTTTTCGTTGTGTCCAGCATTGTGCCAAGTGAGGTAAGAGGATAAAGATAAATCTTGGCATCCTCTTGCCTTTGAAAGTTTAGTGGAGGAGAACAAATGAAGCCATATAAAGAAATAAGGAGGCATATAGCAAAGGTCTTGAATGCATTTAGCAAAAAGCTATCAAGGGCACTGACCTATATAACTACCCCGTACTTTTTCAGATTATACCAGGCATGGGAATAGTCAAGGGCTCAGATGACCATCACAAAGCCTTCTACATTTAAGCCTCTCATGAATTTGTTCCTGTTCTTTAGATTCTTTCATTTCTCTTGGGTGTTTGGGAATTTACGACTACTGTGGTACCATTGTCATGGCTTTTATGCTGGTGCTGTGTTAGAGTTGGGATTCTGGGCTGCCCAGTAGTGTTGGGCTTCCTGCTTCTTAATTAGCAGTGAAAGGAAACAGAATAGCCTCTAAGCACTAGAAGGTTGCATTTAAACCAGCTGGAGTGGCACTGTGAAGAAACAGATTTTCAGTTTATGAGGGACTGTTATAATTGGCTCTTTATCTCAATGTTGTGAATACTTTTGCTTCTAATCCAGTGGCAGCTCTTACAGTCAACTCTAGATGTTTATCTCGGGTGATCCCAGCCATGGTGCTTTAGTTTCACAATGAGAGCTATCAAGTATCTTAGAATACTTTCTTTAAGAATGCTTTGGTAGAACTTGATAGCAAGGAACAAAGTTAGCTCACTGAAATGATTTTATTTAATGGTACTGAAGATAGTTCAGTTGGTAAATGGCTTGCCTTATAAGCATGAGGACTCCAGTTCAGTCCCCATTGCCCAGGTTACAAATCTGAGTTTGGTGGCACCTGTAATCTTCAGCACTTAGTAGGTGGAGACAGATGGATTACTGGTGCTCACTGGCCAGCCAATCTCACCTAATTAGTGAGCTCGAGGTCAATGAGAAAGACCTTGTCTCAAAGAAAGGTGGACAGTGCTCAATAGGAATGAGTTGTCCTCCAGCTTCCACATGCTTGTGTACACAAATGTGCATGCGCTCATCCCCCCCCACAAGAACATGCACACATACACACACATTAGAATATATATATATTCTCTCTATATATATATTCTAATCATTATGTGTGTATATATATATATATATATGTGTGTGTGTGTGTGTGTATACATACATATATATACATATACATATACATATACATATATATATATATATATATATATATATATATATATATATATATTCTACTGGCGGGAAGGGAGACCATTGCTATCACTCTCCCTCTCTCTCTGGAGTTTCTGGTTTTTGTTTCTGTTCTCTTATTTCTCTATGCAACTGGGTTTTCTCTTAGTGAAACAGTACACGCAATGGTTAGATAGGGTGATTATGGCCCTGCTGCTGCCTGGTCTTCCCATGGAAGTGCCTGCTGTCTGACTCTCACTTGACAAATCCCACTTCAAAGTCTGAGGACAGAAGCTGCTCTAGTGGCTGATGTCCACACGCTGCCTAGTCGCTGCAGCATGGGAGCAGGACAATTATTGTGACGATGTGAGCTGTGCAGGATGCCCCAGAGCGACCTACAGAAATACATGAAGGATACTTACCCATGGAACAAGTTTTCTTGTTAGTCAAATCCCTCTCCCAGCTTTTTCTGACACATAATGGCTTACTGTTTGTGGAGTCCAGAGTTTAAGAGCTCTTTTTTGTTTTCCCCCCCAAGGGCCTCAGGGATCTTTAAACTGCTGAAATCCAAAGTTGCTTTTGACATTTCCTTAAATAAGATTTGTAGAAAGGAGTTATGAAACAAATCAAAGTTGTCTGCCTCAGTATCCCAGGGTTCTGGATGTACTCATGCTGGTTTGGATGCTGGCATAATGTGGGCATTTTCTTAAAAAAAGGGAAGGAGATAAACATGGCAAAGTTGATAGGACACAGGGTCATCAGTTGGGAATACTCTTTTCTTGGAATTTTCCCCCATGAATATTAAAGAAAACTACTAAAATCTTGGAAAAAGGGGTACAAGCTTAATTTAATTCACTCAATGACTGCTTCCTGCTTGCATGCTAGGCATCAGACACTGAAATCCTGTGGTGGTATTCATGTGTAATTGGTCTCTCTGTATAAGATTGCTGATAAAATTTGAAGGAAAGAGTATAAAACAGAGTCCTTCTTTCAAAAAGCATGAAGAATTTTCAAGCTCTTCATTGCCTCATGAGGATAGCAGGGGAAACCAGCTTTCTTCCTACAAAGCAGGTATATCAGATGGCCCTAATGATTCTGCCCTTTCTTCAAAGTATTCTGTGCCTTAAGGAAAGCATCTCATAATTCATAAATTTTTTAAAAATTCTATTTATTGATTTATTTATTTGCAGAGAGAGAGAGAGAGAGAGAGAGAGAGAGAGAGAGAGAGAAAACAAAGAGAAATAGAGGATGACAGGGAGGAATGAGTGTGCCAGGCCCTCTAGTCACTGCAAACAAACTCCATATGCATGTGCCACTTTGTGCATCTGGCTTTATGTGGGCACTGGGGAATCAAACCCCAGCCATCAAACTTTGCAAGCAAGCACCTTTAACCACTGATTCATCTTTCCATCCCTCATAAACTTTTATTATTTTTTAAAAAAATATTTTATTTATTTGAGAGAGATGAACAGAGAGAGGTAATGAGCACACCAGGGCTTCTATCCACTGAAAACAAACTCCAGATGCATGTGCCACCTAGTGCATCTGGGTTTATATATTTATATATTTAATGGGGAATTAAATCTGGGTCCTTTGGCTTTGCAGGCAAATGCCATAAACACTGAGAAATCTCTCCAGTGCCCCCATAAGTTTTTTAAAGAAAAAATGTCACTGCTTTATGATATGCCACAAGTCAGTTGCATTACATAATAATCTGAAGTCATTAAGTCTTTAAGTTAATTATATAAAATATTCTCTTAACAGTTTTGTGTTAAACCTCCCCCATCTTGTGTTTTCTTATTATTGTTAAAAACATTTAGGTGACAACATTTATATACTTCTTTGTAGTTAATTTTAGTTGAGTTTATAGCCCATACTACAGTAGTCTACAAAATGACAACATAATGCATTTTAACCATGGAAGACAAGTGGCAGTGTTTCAAAGGGACACAGTGATTCATAACATCTGACTTTACTCACTGTGAGTATTTATTGTGCAAAACCAGAGGGAAATGGCTTATCCTAAGGGGAAGATAGAAGCTTTCTATAAGCTGTGCAATGTACATTACAATAAGTTAAGAAATAAGTTTCATCCCAGGATTTTCATTAACTCAAGCAACATGTATTAAAAGATGCAGCAGGCTGATGAATTCTAAAAATTCTACATCTTTTTTTAGGAAAGAAGGGATTCATAAAATATTTAGAAAAAAATTTCTAAAAAGAGAATAAAGATTTCAGGGAAGTATTCATAAAAGTTATGATGAAATCATCTTTGTAACATTAGTATTTGGCAAACATCCAATAATATGATTTATACCGGGAAGGATTCTCTGAGCTTCTGACCCAATACCTGTTCCATTCCACAGTGGAACTTTCATGGATGCATGCAGTGCTCTCTCCTGGGCTGTCTTATGGCCTCCTATTTGCAAGTGCATGGTGACAGTCATAGGGAATGACTTGTGTCCAGTGTAGTCAGGAACTATAGCTCTGCAGTTTCAGACCTGACACCCATAAGCCAGCCAGCCTTTTTTGGTTCCTAAACCAGTGGGATCTGGACTAACAATGCACCAAGGGTCACCTTCCTCTGTACTCTTTGGTAGTGACAGCATGAGCAGAGTTGTGCATCTTCTCTTGTGTTGTGCTTGGCATGGCTAGAGTGTTGTGGAGTGCTTCTGTTGGATGGGCTTGCTTCTGACCCCAGGGTATAGAGTTGACTATGACTGAGCCTTATTTCCAAGCTCTGGCTGCCAAGAGAATAATGTGTATGCCTATATTATATAAATCCATATGTAGAATATCTCTAGTGAAGTATATGCATATATGTACATACATACATACGTACAGCTATAACTTTTAAAAGTTTAGTAGAGAATAACTATTTAGCCGAAAAGGAGTATGAAAGGACATTTAGGTGGTATGCAGTATTATTTGATCTAATTATACCATACCACCAACATTGTATTTGGAGCCATCTTTTACCCTGCAATAGCTGGAAAGCCTTTCACTAGGTAGGAGGCATGCATCCATCATTGTCTAGGCAGAGTTTCTAGGTGGTTCAGAATGTGCCCAGTTCTGAAAGTATATAGATGGTCAGTGACTCCTTAGGCCATGAGTTTACCCTCTGGTGAAATCACCCTTGCTTTCAGGGCTGGCAAATGATAGATACTTGTTAGTTAATTATCACTAGGCTTGATATTATCTTTGTAGCTTTGATTTTATACTTAAGATTGGCCCTAGAAGCCATATTGCCTGCTGTCATGAAGTTGTAAAGATGTATTTTCTATCTACATAATGTTAGTAGCCTAAGTAAATAAGCTTTCTTTGGGTTAGAAAGAAACTTTGAATGGCAAGTTAATCTCAGCTACTTTAAAATTATTTTCTGCTTACTTATTATAAGATGTAACTAGTTCATTGGGGATATTTTTTTGTTTATAGTTCTTCTAGTCTTCCAATAGTAGGATATCATTAGTAAGATTGATTTTGTGCTAGAATACATTTTAATCTAGGCATATGCATGTTCCTTCTAGGAAAACTGTGTCCACTCATTAGCATCCAGGGATACATGAAAATATAGAAAATGGGAAAAGGTCTATTTATTTTCCTCTGATGACTAACAGAATATTATTATCAGAGGTTTTACTAATATGCAGAAAGAACAGTATTCTATGTTAATTTTATAATTAAGTATACTTGTGAAGAATTTGGTTAAAGGAATCAGCCATGAGGGTAGTATTCAAAGAACTTGGTCATATAAATATTTAGCTAGGGGTGAAAATTGCTTATCAATAGGTATTGACTTGCCCTTTGCCTTGGAGTATTTATTAACTTTGCTCACACATGAGAATATGCTGATCTTAAAAGCTAATCACAACTGTGGTGTCCATGGCTGCTCTCTCAAGCAATCTCTCTAATCTTTCTGCACTCCCTGGAGTCATGTTCTTCATAGCTGTTAACTTTACCTGCTAGGTAATGGGTAAGTGGTATACTTGCTCTGATGATCATTTATCCCATATCAGACTAAAATTTATTATTAATATGCTGCATTTATCATAGCATAGCAAACAGCTTCCCTAGTAGACTTTTTAGTTTTGGAGCCTTTTCCAGATGAGGCTGCTCCATTGCCTTCTTTCTTGGGCAGGTACAGGTTGTTACAGCACTACCTCAAGTATACACTGTGTTAGGGCATTCTTCACTCATCATACCATGCCTCACATGTAGGAGAAATCTATAGGTGTCTAAACATACTAGTTTGTCTTCTTATTCTTGATTCTTCCTTTAGAGGAGAACTAGAGGAAAGGAATATTTACCACAGTATTAAAAACAATCTGTAAAAGCAAATATTACAGGGAGGTATATGTGGAGTTAAATTCATCCTCTGAATCAAATAATTAAGGCCTGATGTTTCCTTGGCTATGTGGACAATGATGAATGAAGGCAAAGTGCAAGACAGTGAATGTCTTCAGAGAAAATGTGAGGCGACATGAGGAAGGAAGTTCATAGTGGGGCGGGGAATAGGCAAACCTGGAAGTTGAGAAACTTCTTGGGTTTTACCTACTTTGAATGATTCCTGAGTTGTGTGGCATTGGGCACTCCTGTAATTCTAGCACTTCGGAAGCTAAGGCAGGCGGATTATAAATTTGGAGCTATGTTTGAAATATTTAGTAGGACATGTCTCAAAATAATAACAATGGCAAATGAGTTTGAAATCAGCTTGTAGAAAACAGAAATAGGTTTTGGATTGTTCTCCTCATGAGTTGCTTTCATTTGCCAAGATGATTGGAACCTGAATGCACATGTGAATCTTGGAGGAAAACTCTAAAATATATCATATGTTAAGAGCCAAGGCAATAACCCCTCTGCACTGTGGAGCAGACACCCATTTCACTGCAGTTTCTTTCCATCTCAGTCACAACCACCTACTTCCCCCTGGTTTTCCATGTTTCAGTAAATGATGTCTGTATTGATTCAAAGAATCAGTATGAAAACTTTGCAGTCATTTTTGATTTTTCTATTTACCTTAGACTCTTGTGTCAAAGTCAAATTCAAATTTATTCTTACAGCTAATGGCCTTTCAGGATCTTCCTTTTGAACTATCACAGACAACTTCTTTTACCTGACTCTTCCTTATCATAACACAATTCCATTGATTCTCTGCTAATACACATGTATACTTTAGCACAGGGCCTCAATCCATGCAGATTTCTGTTTGTGATCCTATTTCCCTGAATTTTTCATTTGCTTTACCTCATTGGATAAATCTTTCCTGGCTACCCTGTCTAAAATGGCACTCCCTATTACTCTTGTTTATTTGGCATTATTTTTTAATTGCAGCATTGATTAAAAATGATATATACTATTTTGTTATGCTATGTATTTACATATGTATTGATATGTCTCTACCACTAAAATATATTCTATCTATTTTTTTCTTTTTTATTAGTTATGTACACAGTGTATACAGTCATGTTGGTAACATCATTAGCCTCCTCCCTGCCCTCTCCCCTCTGCAGGGACCCTCTTCATTGGGGAATATGTGTTGTGCATTGTGGGGTTAGCCATCAGTTATGGGTAAGAGCCAATGTCTCTGTGCATAATGACCCAATGTGCGGCTCTAACATTCTTTCTTCTCCCTCTTCTGCAAATTTCTGAGCCATGTTAGGTTCATTTTAGGTCTGCTTCAGTGATGAGGTCTTGGGAGCCTCTGTGTCTCTGGATATATGTTTGGTAGGAGTTGAGCATTCTCTGTGTCTATCTCCTTCACCTTTGTGCTGGTACCAGGTTCACCAAGAAAGCAGCAACCTTGCTCATTTCTGCAATTACTCTTAGTTTTAGTTGGGGCCCTGTTGAGGTGTGTTGGGCTGGTACTCTCCTTAGGTTCTGTGTATATCTGAAAAAGAGAAGCAAATTCTCCAATGGAGAGTAAAATTAGTGCCACATAAATGGGATAGTCATTTTATTTTAGAGAGAATTTAATAGGTGTAGGCCCTCTTGTAGCCCACGATTGGAGGGAGCTTGATAATGGAGAGTGGGCTCATTTTGGATATGGTTCTGACTTGTTTCCCAGCTCCAGCTATGGGTTCCATTCCACTGAGCAGACCAGTTAGCCAAATCAAGAGCAGTTGGTTTCCCACCATGGCTGTATGGCACTACTGTACTTGTATGAGCATCACGTCAGGTTGTTTGCTGCTGAGTAGCTTAGACCACACGTTGCTTGGACAGATGTTTGTCATTTACCCCCCATTTGCTCATGTAGCACCTTCTGGCACTAGACAAGCTGACTGTCTGGGCACTGGCTCTCTTCCAGATTCCAGCCAGGTCACTTCATGTTCCATACCAAGAGCATATGGTGTCTTCAGCAGTAGGGTTTTACCACTAACTTTTGGTGGGTCATCAAATACTCTGACAGAAATCTGTCTTCTTTTGGGAAACCTTGTATGTCTCTCTGATCAACGGGTCATTGTGGATGTTAGCCACATGCTGGTACTGGGAGTTACAGGTCAGTGCCAAAGCAAAGAAGGAAGAAAAAGATAGGTAATATAAAAGAGATAGAGAGAAGAGAGAGAAGAGTGAGGGAGAGGGAGGGAGAGAGAGAGAGAGAAACAGAAGATTAAGATCAATCTTCATCATACCCTCTCCAGGGCTTTGTGAATCAGGTGTTCCTTCTAACAATTTAGTCTGTCTTTTAGGATGTAGAATTTTATGGTACCATTGTCATTTGGGTCCAGTTTTGTGTCCCCCATTCGCACCCTTACCATTTCCTCCCACCTCACCCACCCTATTGTCTGCTCCTCAAGATGCTTATTAGGAATGTCAGCATCTCAGGTAGATTCAGGTTAGGAGCCATAAATGAGTGAGACTATGTGATAATTATCTTTCTGTGATTGGGTGAGTTCACTGAGAATGATCTGTTCCAGGTTTGCCCATTTTTCTCCAAATTTCATTATGTCCTTTTTCCTTACTGCTGTGTAGAATTTCATCATGAAAATATGCCACATATTGGTTATACATTTATCTAATGATGGACTTCTGGGTTGATTCCAGCTCTTAGCTATTATAAATTGAGCAGCTATAAACATGGTTGAGCAATCAAACTGAACTGAGGCTTGGAGCTTTTAGGATAAATGCTCAGTAAGGGAATAACTGGGTCTGTTGGTAACTCTATAGCCAACCTATTTAAAAGTCTCTATATTGCTTTCCAAAGTAGTTGTACCATCTTACAGTCCCACCAACAGTGGATGAGGGTTCCTATTTCTCCACATCTTCACAAGCATTTATTTTCATTTGATTTTTTTAAATGTTTGCTATCCTTACTGGTATAAGGTGGAATCTGAAATTTATTTTAATTTGCATTTTCCTCATGATTAGGGATGATGAACATTTTCTTAAGTGTGTGTTTGCCATTTGTATTTCTTCCTCTGAGAACTGCCTGTCCAGTTCTTTGCCCCATTTTGTGAGTGGGTTGTTTGACTTTTTGTTTAGGTTTTTATGTTCTTTGTAGATTCTACAAATTAGGCCTCTGTCTGTTGGATAACTAGCAAAAATTTTCCCCTATTCCACAGGTAATCTATTGGCTCTGCTTTTTGTATGTTTGTCTGTGAAGAAACTTTTCAGCTTTGTATGATCCCAATGGCCGAGTGATTACTTAAGATCCTGCACTACTGGGGATTTGTTCAGGAAGTCTTTTCCCATTCCTATATCATGGAAAGTTCCTCCTATTTTTTTGTTCAGTAGTAGCTGAGTTTCCAGTCTTATATTGAGGACTTTCATCCATTTGGACTTGATTGTTGTGCATGGAGAGATGTGTGGATCAAGTTTCAATTTCCTGCATATGGTTATCCAGTTTGTCTAGCACCATTTGTTGAAGATGCTGTCTTTTTTTTTCCAGCCTATATTGTTAGAGCCTTTGTTAAATATTAAGTAGCAGTAGTTATTTGGCCCAAAGTCTGGGTCCTCAATTCTGTTCCATTTGTCTATAATACTGTTTTTATGCCAGTACCATGCTGTTTTTATTACTATGGCTTTGTAATATAGCTTTAGATCAGGTATGGTGATTGTGGTGGTTTGAATAGAATAGATGGCCCCCAATATATTCAGTTGTTTATTTGTTTGTAGTTTGCATCTGCAGACACCTGGCTGGAGGCAATATCACTGGGTGGATCTTAAGGTGTGGTGGTGGGTTTCAGGTTTCAATCTAAAGATATGCAAAATGTGCCTAGCTGGAGTTCCTGAAGTGTACTGTGGCTTTTGGCTTGTTCTTCTCTCTCTGGTTGGTCCTGTGAAGGCAGGCCAGTTTCTTCTGCCATTAGGGAACTTCCCCTGGATCTGTAAGCTTCAATAAATATCCCTTCTTCCATAACTGTGTCTGGTCTGAAAGTTCATCTCATTGAACCTGAAGCTGTCTACTACAGTGATGCCTCTACAGTTGTTTCTTTTGCTGAGGCATGCTTAGATATCTGAGGCCTTCTGCCTTTCCATATGAATTTTGAGATCATTTTTCTGTCTCTGTGAAGAACAACATTGGAATTTTGATTGGTATTGCATTAAATCTGTATATTGCCTTTGGTAAGATTGCCATTTTCACAATGTTAATTCAGCCTATCCAGGAACCTGGGAGGTCTTTCCAGTTTCTCAAGTCCTCCTCAATTACTTTTTTGAGTGCTTTAATGTTTTTATTGTATAGGTCTTTCACATCCTTGGTTAATGTTATTCCAAGGTATTTATTTTTTTATTGCTATTGAAAATGGGACAACGTCACTTATTTTTTCTCTGTATCTTTGTCCTTTGCATATAGAAAGGCTACTGATTTTTGTGCGTCGATTTTGTATCCTGCTACTTTGCTGAAGGAGTTAATCACCTTTAAGAGTTTTGAAAAGCGGGCTCTCAGGTTTCTTATGTACAGAATCATGTCTTCTGCGAATAGAGCTAAATTACCTTCTTCCTTTCCAATTTGTGTCCCTTTTATTTCTTTCTCCTGTCTTATTGCTTGAGCTAGGTCTTCCAGAGGTGAGAGTGGACACCCCTGTCTTGTTCCTGGTCTCAATGGGAATTCCTTCAATCTCTCTCCATTAATTATTATTTGAGCTTTATACATAGCCTTTATTATGTTGAGATATAAGCCATCCATGCCAATTCTCTCCAAAGTTTTGATCATGAAGTGATATCGTATTTTGTCAAAGGCCTTTTCCGCATCTATCAAAATAATCATGGGGTTTTCTTGTTTACTTATGTGATGTATTACATTGACAGATTTCTGTATGCTGAACCACCCCTGTATTCCTGGGATGAAGACTGCTTGATCAAGGTAGATAATGTTTATGATGTGTTGTTGAATTCGGTTTGTGAGGATTTTGTTCTGGATCTTTGTGTCTAAGTTCATCAGGGAAATAGGTTTGTAATTTTATTTTCTTGTGGCATCTCTGCCTGATTTTGGTATTAGTATTATACTAGCTTCATAGAGGAGTAATGGAGCTCTCCTTGTTCTCTGATTGTGTGGTACACTTTGAGAAAAATTGGTTTCAGTTCTTCCATAAAGGTTTGATAGAATTCAGCTGATAAGCCATCTGGTCCTGGACTCTTATTTTTGGGGAGGTGTTTGATTACCTTTTCAATCTCGATGTGTGTGATAGGTTTGTCTAGGAGATTAATCTGCTCTGAGTTTAGCCTTAGTAGGTGGTATGTGTCTAGGAATTCATCTATTTCCTCCATATTATCCAGTTTTGTGGAGTAGAGATTTTTGAAATAAGTCCTGATAATTCTCCCAATTTCACTTAGGTCTGTTGATCTCTCCTTTTTCATTTCTAATTTTGTTAATTTTTGGTGTCTCTTTTTTCACTTAGTTAAATTGGCCAGAAACCCTGAAAGCCAGATGAGCCTAAAATGGAACACTGCAAAGTCAAAGAACCTATGGCTTCCAACCCAAACTTCTCTACCCAGCAAAAGTATCCCTCACAATAGATGGTGAAAGAAAAACATTCCACAACAAAACTCAGCTTTAAAACTATATAAACACAAAGCCAAACCTTCAGAGAATACTTCAGGAAATTATCCACACAGAAGAATCAAATAATCAATTTCAAGTGCCTATATCTCCATTTTGGGGTTCTGATTGTAATGTGTCTTCCATGTTTAATTAGAGACAACTATTCTGTGACTGGGAAATCTTATTGTATTTACTTGCATTTGATTTTTCATGTTATTCCTTTTGCACTGTGGTCTTCCCATCACAATGTAGGAGCCTCATTTAATTTAGGAGGAAGCCATAGTCTACCTTTGAAGTGTGTCCAGTGGTTATTCCCTTTTATGTTTGGTTACACTAGTTTTCTGGTGGCAATTGGGCCTGCCTGCTTAGAGGGAAGGAGCCCATGATCCTCTGGTGGGGTCCTGAGGAGCTGATGTAGAGGTTTGTTGTTCAGTGATTCAGGGTATGGCAGTGTGTGGTCCATGGCCTGAAATGGACAGGGGGATCACGTTTCTGAGCCTTGAGGTGCTTGTGGGGATATTCTGGTCTGCCTAGTCCTACACACAGGTGTGGGGGCTGTGGTGAGTGGGATAGCGTTCTTGAGCCTGGAGGTGTGGGTGGAGCTAATCTGGGCAGCCTAGGTCAGCCCAAGGGATTGGGGAGTTATGCTGGCCTGGGTCCCCTTGCCTGTGATTAGTGCAGTAGGAACCTGTGGCTGGGAGTATGGCTTGGGGGGATTGGGTAACTGGTGGACTACCTGAGAGCTTGGTAATCAGCAGATTCCTGTCTTTTGCCCTTCTGCACCCTCCCGCTGGAGGTCTATTAGAGTCTGCTCCCTCCTAGAAGACCCAATAAATCCTTAATGTCTTGTCTTTCCTTCCCCAGGAGGTGTGGGAGGTACGACATTGTTAGGTGGACGCCATCTTGACTTGAAGAGACTGTATTTTTTATATATGATATTTCCTTCCCTTTTTTGACCTCCATGTTTATTGAATGAAGATAAATTGACACACAAGAGTGTGGACTGCTTAGAAAGAAGCCACAATCTAGAACTCCATATATTTAAACAGATTACAGCAAACAATTAACATCATTTTCCAGGAACAAAGTGTGGAACCCACTTCTTGATTAACCATCTGCTTTTGCATACCAAGGACAGAGATACCATCTAGTTGGTCAGAGGCTGTAACTATAGCAAGGTGCCACCATGGGATAAACCAACTCCTATGCAGGAGATGACAGAAAGAGATGACAGACAAAGCATTTGAAACTTCTCAAGCCACAGGTTTTGAAGGAATTGGATTGCTAAGCAGATGCTTTCCTGCTGTCAGCACAAATGCTTAAAACAACAAAGGTAAATCCAGCAGGATAATACCTTCACATTTCTTCAGTAACTGTGGAAAAGAAGGGAACAAGTTTGAAGTCAGAGTCCCATGGTGAGTAAGTATATTCTACCTAGGTCAGGTAACCATTGGAAATTGTGTCTGTCACCTAAGAGAATATGCTACATATGAACTATTTGGAAAAATGGTATGAATGTATTAGTGACAGAAATTATGCACTAGTGACTTACTTGCATAAAGTAAAACCATACGACTTTTTTTTGAGACAAGCCCAACAGACTGGCTTTCTTTATGTGAGAGTGAGAGCAAGAGAGTGAGAAAGAGAGAGAAAGAATTGGCATACTGGGGTCTCCAGCCACTGCAATCAAACTCCAGATATGTGCACCACCTTGTGCACATGTACAACCTTGCACGCTTGTGTCACTTTATGTGTGTGGCTTATGTGGGTCCTAGAGAGTCGAACATGGGTCTTTAGGCTTCACAGGCAAGCACCTTAACTGCGAATCCCTCTCTTCTGCCCTAAACCATATGACTTTTATATGGAGAGAAGTTCTGTCCTGTCAAGCAAAGGACATGCTTGAAATGACCCCATCAGAGTAAGATGTGTAGAATTTGGGAGGCCACATCTGGCCAGACTCATGTTGAAGAAGTGTAAGTCTGAACTTCAAATTTCTGATGAATTTAGGATACATGGGAGGACTAAACTACAACCGAGATGTAAAAATCAGAAAATACAATCACAGAAGAAGAAAACTAAAAGTTTAATCAGAACTCTTTTGCAGAGAGTAAGAATTACTGATTTGGCTTGCTTGTTTTTAAAATGTTCATCACTGTCTACTCCTGTGAAACTCACACCCATCTTTTGTAGCAGTGTATGTACCCTGCAGTGCCCTTCATCAGCTTAAACATTTCTCTTTCAAGGCAGGCATGTCCAGAGCCCTTGTGGAAGAACAAGTACTGTGTGTCTTTTCCTTGTATGGTGCTGTGATTTCTTTTCCGCCTCCTTCTGCCACACTGGTCCACTGTGGTCTTCAAGACCTACTCTTCTGATAGCATGAAATTTTTCATTCTTATTATTTTCTTAGGGTGGTACACAGTAGATTTTGTTTCAGCACATTTTACCTTCTATAAAGTCTTTACACTGTCCACATGTTAAAGTAACAGTATGCACCTACTAGGATTTTGCTTATAGCTATCCTGCTCCATTTGTCCCAGCTGTATTTTGTTAGATGTTCTTGAATGTATGTAGGTGCTTCCTGAGGTCAGAGGCTGTGTCTGGCGTTGCATTATTAGTGTGTCTAGTCAGGGCATAGTCCTTAGCAGATACTCAAAAATCATTCTTATTTTTTAAAAAAAATATTTTATTTTTATTTGAGAGAGGGAAACAGAGAGAGGGAGATAGAGAGACAGAGAGAGAGAGAAAGTATGGGCACTCTAGGGCTTCCAGCCATTGCAAACAAACTCCAGATAGATGCATGTGCCACCTTGTGCATCTGACTTACGTGGGTACTGGGAATCGAACTGAGGTCCTTTGGCTTTGAAGGCAAGCACCTTAACCGTTAAGCCATCTCTCCAGCCCCTCAAAAACTGATCTTAATGTATTGAAAGAGAGATGAGTTTGGGTCGTAAGTGAAAACTTCTTTTTAGGAGAGAAATGGTTTGTCTGGGACAACTTTTAAAGACTAGTTTTTTGATATTAGAATAATCACAATCTAGTACATGTCAACTGAAGACATGTAATCAAAACTAGAACAAATTTACACCTTTAAAGGAAGAAGAATCAATGTCATGCCATTACAAGTAATCTTATTTTCCATTGAAATTTAGTAAATTTCCTACAGTTTCATATTTAATTTTCAAAATCATCTTTGTGGTTTACCTGAATCATTTCCTATGTTAATCTAAATGTACATGTGAAGCTTTATAAAGAGAAATTCAAACATGCTAAAGGTTATTGAAGCCACAGCATGTTAAAGTACAAACAATAACAGTGCACTCAAATTCAAAATCCAATGAGGTTAGTACATTAAAATCTCAGAGATGAATTGCTAATCATGGGATTTTAAACACAGAAAAGAAAAGGATTGCATGATGAAATGTGATCATCTCTTTGGCCATATCCTGAGAACAGGTATAACTTTGTGCCCCTGAGAACTGAACCTAGGACCTTTTAGACATGAAGCAGATCACTGAACATAGATGAGACTCCCAACATATAAGAAATAAAAAGCAAAATCACACAAGTGGGATTTAATCAAACTAGCAAAGCAAACAATAGAGTGAAGAGTCATCTTGCAGCATAGGAGAAAATATTTGCAATTCATGCATCTGACAAGGGGCTGGTATTTAAAATACATATGGAACTCGAGAACTCAATAGCAAAAGTCTCAACCCAAGTAAAATGAGCAATAGACAGGTATTTCTCAAGAGAAGGCACACAAATGGCTAGCAAGTACATGAAAAATGTTCAACATGACTGATTATTTTTTTAAAAAATTTTTTGTTTATTTTTATTTATTTGAAAGCGACGGACAGAGAGAGAGAAAGAGGCAGATAGACAGAGAGAGAATGGGCGCGCCAGGGCCTCTGGCCACTGCAAACGAACTCCAGACGCGTGCGCCCCCTTGTGCATCTGGCTAACGTGGGTACTGGAGCATCGAGCCTCGAACTGGGGTCCTTAGGCTTCATAGGCAAGCGCTTAACCGCTAAGCCATCTCTCCAGGCCCCAACATGACTGATTATTAAGAAACACAATTCAAAACTGCAGAGATATAACCTCACCCCAGTAAGAGTTGCTATTGTCAAAAATTAAAAATTAATATAATAATTGCTGGCAAAGATGTAGAAAAAAGGGAATTTTTACATGCTGTTGATAGGACTGTAAATTTGTATAGTTGTTCTGGAAAATAATATGGAGGCTCCTCAAGTAATTTAAAGATTGGCCACTGTATGAAGAGGTAATAAACTTTTGGTTATGTATCCAAAGGAATTGTAATGATTATACCAAAAGATACTTATATTCCCATGTTTATTGCAGCAGTATTCACAATAGCAAAGATATGAAATAAACCACAAGGTCTAGCAATGGATGAATGGATAAGGAGAATATGGTACATATACAGAATGGTATGCCACTTGACTATAAATAGGGGGAAATCCTATTATTTACAACATGGATGGAATGGGCTATCTTGTAGAAAGATTGTTCAATGGGTACCAATTTACAGTGAGTTATAGGATTCTACAATAGTATAGTATAGGTTAACTGTAGATAGCAATCATGTCCTGTACATCAAAAGTTAGATAAAAATAGTTTGAAAATTTTTACAATAAAGAAATAATTAATATTTGAAGAAATATATAGGTGTAACCAAATTCAAATATTGCACAATGCATACATGTATCAATATGTATGTTTCCTCACTAATGTGTACATTTTTATGTATTTTAAAATTTTATTTATTTATTTATTTATTTATTTATTTATTTATTTGGTAGAGAAAGAGAGAGAGAGAGAGAGAGCGAGCACGCCAGGGCCTCCAGCCACTACAAATGAATTCCAGATGCGTGTGCCCCCTTGTGCATCTGGCTAACGTGGGTCCTGGGGAATCAAACCTGGGTCCTTTGGCTTTGCAGGCAAATGCCTTAACTGCTAGGCCATCCCTCCAGCCCCATCTTTATGTTTTTATGCATGAGTTAAATTTAAAAATAATACCAGGAGGGAAAAGTGCCCACACTGTAGTGACAGGAAGAATATCAATTATGTTGTCCTCTTCAGGAAATGAAATCCTTTCCTCATAAGAGATTCCCAATAAAATTCCTACCTTGAAAAGAATCCTATGGGGTCTTTTCTGCATCTTTGCCAACTCTATGGTATTCAGTTACTCACAATGAGTCCCTCAGTTCAATTTATTAGATAGCTGTTTGGTGGACTCTGTGCTTCTGGACACAAAAGTAAAACTGGATTCTACTTGTTTTTTTTTTTTTATATTCTAGTTTTAGACACAGCATAATGACAGAATAGCCTTTTCTCACTGAAACTAAATGACATGCAAGTTCTGCTTTGATACCATTGACAAATTCTGTCTTATTCCTAATATGGTTAACAGTTCACTGGAAGTCAAAGAAAATACAAGGAGGGCTTACTCCCTTTGACTATCTTTTTGAATCTTTGTGCATCTCTGTGTTTGACCACATTCTATCTCCCTGCCTTCCTACATGTATCATTTAGCAATACTCTTGAAGTTATTATAAATGACCTTAGTTAATATTGGTCTTGAAATATGTATGTAAATATATATTTCTCCCTCAATTTTTAAAGTTAATTTTGCAGTGTGCAGCATTCTTAGTTGGAAGTTATTTACCTTCAGAGCTTGAAATATATCGTTCCAGTCTTTTAAGGCTTTTAAGGTTTCTGATGAAAGGTCATAGGTTATTCTGATATTCCTAACTTTGTAAGTAAGTACATTTTTATACCTTTGGTATTGTTTCTTTGCTTTGGATTTTTGACATTGTTAGCATGACATAACATGCAGAGGTCCCTCTCTTATCAAATCTGCAGTTCTGTATGCTTCTTTTGCTTGGATGTCAATTTTTTTTCTCTAGATTTGGAAAATTTTCTCTCATAAGTTTGTTGATCAGTCAATTCCTTTTGTATTTATTTCAGCTCCTTCTTCTATCCCATGTATTCTGAGGTGTGGTCTTTTGAGTTTATCTCGGAGTTGTTAAAAATATTGGTCATGTTCTTTAATATTTTTCTCTATATAGTGTATTATTGTTTTAACGTTGTCCTCTATCCTTGAGATTCATTCTTCTGCATGATCTTGTCTGTTAAGTGGCATTCTGATATCACTTTTATTTGACCATTGCTATAATTTCTATGATTTCTGTTTGATCCTTTTTTCAGCGTTTCAATTTTCTTAATAAACTTTTACTCCATGTTTCTGACTTTTTCCTCCAATTTAATCACTATTACATTCTTTTTGGAGATGGTCTTTTACAGATCTTCAGGTTTTTTCTTAGGTCATTCATTTCTTAGGTCATGTATGTAGAATCTGCATGGTCATTAACTATTTTTGGAAATAGAACTCTAAATTCTTTCTCTGCCATTTCTTCTGTCTCATTTTTCTGTTCTCATTGTTAGGGGATTGAGAGTTTGGTTGGTGGGGGGGGGGTGCTGTGGTGGCTTGTTATCCCTTACCCTTGGAGTTTCTTTGTTGTGACTTGGACATTATTGGAATTATGTATTTTTCTCCTTCTTTTATTTGTCACCCTCTACTTTTTCCTCTGCTCTGTGTGCTTATTTCTTTTGTGTATTTCTGTTAGATTCAATTAGAAGAAAATTTCTATGAGGATTTTAGCTGGTAGGCTCAGTGTTGAGGCTTGCAATTTAATGATAGATACTGAATAGCTAGATGGTACTTTCTGTGTCGTTTGGATGATTTAATAATTAGCATATAATAATCTGGCTTAAAAACAACATAATGTTAGAGTGGCTTGGCTAATAGGGCTTTAAGGTCCATGTTCAAAAACAGCAGCATCAATATTAATATAGTAAGAGAACTGTAAAAGCCAAATTAGCAAGGCCAGTATGAAGATGAGAAAATAAGAAAAGATAGCAAAGGAAGGAGAAAAGAGGAATAACAAACATGATAAAACAAATGAGAGTAACCAACAAACAAATGCTTTAATATGTGGAAATCAATATACCTAATATACCACATAAGTAAACTGAAAGATAGAAATCATATGATAATCTTAATTGGTATAGAACAAGCATTTGACGAAGTCCAACACACCTTTACGTTGAAAGTCCTGGAAAAAAATCAAAATAGATGGAACATATCTTAAAATAGTAAGGGTCATATATGACCATCCCATAGTCAACATAATAAATGGAGAAAAACTGATAATTTCCTCTAAAATCAGGAATGAGACAAGGATGCCTATTCTTTCCACTTCTATTCAATATTGTGCTCAAAGTTCTAACTAGAGTGATAAGAAAAGAGGAAGACATAAAAAATAAAAATAGGACAGGAAAAAAGAAACTGTCTCTGTTTGCAGATGACACAATTCTATACTTAAAATACCCAATAGAATAGAATGTACAATCTACAAAAAACCGCCTACAGCATGGCTAGGGAGATAGTGTAGTAGTTAAGGTTCTTGCCTATAAAGCCTAAGAACCCAGGTTTAACTCCCCAAAATCTATGTAAGTCAGATACACAGGGTGGCACATGCATCTGGAGTTCATTTGTAGTGGTTAGAGGACCTGGCATGCCCATATTCTCTCTCTCTCTCAATCTCTCTCTTATAAATAAATATATAAAGTATTTAAAAAATTCCTAGAGTTAATAAATAACTTAAGTAAAATTGCAGGATACAAAATCAATACATAAAGCCAGTATTCTTCATATATGCCAATAATGAACTCACAGAGAAAAAAAAGGGCAATATCCTACTCACAATAGTTACCTATGGTAGTTTGAATGGATATTCTCCAATAGATTCAGGAGTTTTATTAAAGTTTGTAACTAGGTATCACTCTGGGCATATCCTGGAGTGCAGCCCTAAGGTATGGGGGTAGACCTGGAATTTCAATCTAAAGGTATGCAAAGTGCCTGAGTTCTGTATTGAGCTCCTGGAGTGTGCGTGCTTATGGTGCTGCTGGTGGTTTTTCTCTCTGTGTGAACCTGTGAAAGGGATTCAGCTTTTTCACCATCATGGAACTGTCTCAGGATCTGTAAGATTCAATAAATTTTATTCCTCCTATACATTGTATCTAGTTTGGAGGCCCATTCTAGCAACGTGCAGCTGACTGTAACAGGATAGGTACTAGGAGTGGGGTAGAATTGCTAAGATGAATCTTACCATGTGGATTTTGGAACTTTTGTTTTGGATGAATGGGCATGGAATTTGTGCTTGCAATTTAAGACACCTTCTGGAGTGGTAAGCCAAGTATTATGGACTATTCTGATAAGAGTTTGAAAATGCTAAGTGTAGTGGGAATTGTATTTAGAGGCTTGACTTATGAACTTTCTAAGGAGAAGAAAAGACTGCAGAGAACTTTATTGGAACTGGGCTACTGGCATAAGGGCTGGCTGCATTCTGCTTCCCTTGTACAGAGAGTTTGATCAAGATGAAATTTGTGATGGTCTAATGTGCTAGGCTAAGGATATGGAATTGAGAAATTTAATATTTAAAGTTGAAAAACTCAAGCAAGTGTAACGTTTACAGGCTTAGAGAATTGTTTTAGGCTACTGACACTGTTTTTGTCAAATACATTAGCATTTGGAAGGAAGATGGCCCAAGTACTTCACATTGAAACAATGGAAAGTATGCCTGAGGAAAGACTGAATGGTAGAAATGCAAATTCTTTTGTAAGAAAGGAACCTCTTCAAAGTCACTGATTTATTTTGTCCCTAAATTAAGAATATGGCTGTGTCATACATCTGGTATTGGTATCAGAAGCATAAAGAAAAATGCATGGACTGGATAATGAAGTACGTACAGATTCAGGAGCCACTGCTGAGACACGGCATATAGGCAGGGCATGATGACTCTGGTAGGACAGTGGAGCCATTGGAAGATGGAGTGTGGTTTGCATGAAAACTCAAAGATTTTTTTTTTTTTTGATATACAGGATTATGCAAGGACTACCATGGAGCACTGCTGGCTGGAGTTGGAAGTCTTCTCTGGTTATTCAGCCCAGCTGGAAGGGTGGAATTATGTATGCTTGATGTTTATTGAGTTTGCATTGGTGCTGTCTCTCCTTGTTATTCCTTATAGCAGTTGAAAATGTTTACTCTGTACTTTTATATGTTGAAAGTATATAACTTGTTTTAATTTTATAGTACTCACAGCTAAGACAATCTTAAATCTCAGAGGAGACTTGGGACTTTGGGACTGTCTTAAGTTGGGAAAGACTATGGGTATCTTTGAAGTTGGACAGTTTACAACATGGGATTATTATGAATATATTGGAGGCCTGGGGTAGAATGTGGTAGTTTGAATGGGTGTCCCTCAGAAGATTAAGTGTTTTATTAAACCTTATAACTTGGGTCATTTTGGGTAGATCTAGAGTTCAGCCCTAAGGTGTTACTGGAGGCAGATATGAATTCCAGCCTAAAGTTATGCAGAGTGCTTGAGTTCTGCTTGGGGTTCCTGGAGTGTGCTTGCTTATGGGGCTGGTAGTAGTATTTCTCTCAGTCTGGATCTGTGAAAATGGGGCCAGCTTTTTTGCCATTATGGAACTTCCCCTGGATCTGTGAGCTTCAATAAATTCCATTCCTCCCATAAACTATGTCTGGTTTGGAAGTTCATTCCAGCAATGTGTAGCTTGGACGTTCATTCCAGCAATGTGTAGCTGACTGCAACATGGCCAGAAAAAAACAAAACCTAGAAATAAACCTACCAGAGAGCGTGAAAGACCTCTTCAATGTAAACTTCAAGACACTAAAATACATAATCAAAGAGAATGATGCACAATGGAAAGACCTTCCATGCTCCTAGATTGGCAGAATTAACATTGTGAAAATGGCTACCCTACCAAAAGCAATCTACAGATTTAATGTAATTCCCATAAAAATTCCAATGGTGTTCCTCACAGAACTTGAAAAATTAATACAGTTCATCTGCAACCATAAAAACCACCAATAGCCAAAGTAATCTGAAAGAAATAAAACATAACAGGAGATAGGAAGTATTACAATACCCTGTTATAGGCAATAGTAATAAAGAAAACATGGTACTGGCACCAAAATAGACATATAGACAAATGGAACCAAATAGAGAACCCATTACTTTGTACACCTAATATACTCAGTAGAAAAAAACACATTGTATTCAACAAATGGTGCTAGCAAAACTGGATATCCACCAGCAGAAGAATGAAATTAGATCCATATCTATCTCTCTGTATGAATATCAAATCAAAATGGATGAAGGACCTCTATCTAAAACCACAAACACAGAAAGTACTAGAGGAAAAAATAGGAAAAACTCTCCAGGAAATAGTCATAGGCAATAATTTCTGAATAGTACTCCACTAGCATAGTAAATACCCCCAAGAATCCACAAATGGGACTACATGAAATTAAAATGTTTCTGCACAGCAAAATAAACCATCATCAAAGCAGACAGCTTATACAATGTTAGACAATCTTTGTCCCTTATACTTTAGATAAGAGGCTAATGACCAGTGTTTACAAAATACGGCAAAAACTAAACACCCAAAAATTAAATTTCTAATTACCAAATGGGCTAATGCATTGAACAGACAGTTCACAAAAGAAGAAACACAAATGGCCAACAAGTACTTTAAAAACCCTCCCTATTCATTAGCAAAATGTAAATCAAACTCTGATACCATCTTACCCCAGCCATAATGGCTACCATCAAGAAAACAGACAACTAATGCAGCAAGGATGCAGGGTGGGGAGGAATACTCATTCACTATTGATGGGAGTGCAAACTAGTACAGCCATGGTGGAAATCAGTATGGAGGTTGCTAAAAACGTTAGAAATAGACTTCACACAAAGCCCAGCTATACTGCACCTGGGCATATACCTGAAGGACTCAACACTCTCCTATAGAGATACTTGCATAGCCATGTTTATTGCTACTTTAGTTATAATAGCTAAAAATTGGAAATGGCCTAGATGCCCAATGACAGGTGAGTGGATAATGAAAATATAGTACCTACATGCAATGGATGTCTGAGTAAAAGTCTCATCAGGGGATTATCTCTATGAGGAACTGTGGTGCTTCCTGAAAAAGAAGAGAAACTTAAGGCATATTTTGAGTGTGTTGCTTCAACAGGTCAACTAGCTCCCAGACTGAGTCCTAGGGTACAGACTTTAAATAAGAGTGAGCACTGGAACAACCAGTAAACCACTGTGGAGGTTCCTGAGTAACTAAACCAAGAACTACCATGGAAGCCAATCATACCCATACTAGTGCTGGATAGATACTCAAAGCAGTCTAAGTCAGCATACCAGAGAGAACTGCACATCTGTGTTTATTGTTGCAGTATTCACAAAACATGGAACTACCCCAGATGTGCATCAACAGTTGTGTGGTAAAGAAAAGGTGGTGTATATGCACAATGGGATGTTCAGCTGTAAAGAGGAATGAAAGTATGTTACCTGCAGGAAATGGATGGGCAAAGGAAGAGGACTACTGGCTGGCTTTGAGCTTTATGGAGCTAAGTATGAGCTTGAAATTATGATCCTCCTGCTCCTACCTCGTGAGTGCTGGGATTACTGGAGTGCACCACCACACCCAGTTTATGTGGTACAAAGGATCAAATCCAGGACTTCATGCATGCTAGGTAAGCACTCTACCAATTGAGCCTCAGCTCCTTGTTTTTTTTTTTTTTAATAAAAATTATAAGACAGGTCATGAAACTGATATATGTTATGTAATGTTATATTGATAGAGTGTTATATTGTATCTGTTAACTATTGCTCATTAAAAGCCATCTACACCAATAAATTGAGCCATAGGAATTTTTTTATTTAATGTGCATTTATGCAGATGGGTGAATTTTGATGGTTCTGGTTTGGCTGACCTTAGCTAGGTTCACTTACACAGATGTTCCTCTGTTATCAGCTGGCATATGTGCATGATTGGGGGTGAAGTGTCTGCTGACTATCATTAGAGGGATCACCTGGCTTCACATCTCTTCAAGCTAACCTGAGTTGTTCTCAGGGGTGGAAAGAGAAATATTTATATGATCTCTTGAGACCCAGATTCAAGGCTGATGCACCACTGCTTCTGTCACCTTCTACTGGCCTGATCCACTCAATAATCAACAGAGTAAACACTCTACCTTTTTCCAGGAGGGGCCCAAAGCACATTCCCAGAGCAAAGAGAAAGGAACATGGAGACACCAGCACCATTCTGTGAAGCTATACTTTGTTCACTAATTCCAGGATCTGCAAAAGCTTCTGCCAACTATGGCATCAGGCTGAGATTTCAGGGATGAGAACCTAAATCACATCTGGATACATATTTTCTTTATATCTGGATACATATGAACTAAAATGCCTTGTACACATGCAGCCTATAATTGTAAGACAGGGACAAGTTAACCAGCAGAGGGAAGAAAATGAATCAGAGCTGGTTTACATTGGGAATAAAACTGGTAGGCACTGCAGGAGGCCTGCCCCAGGCTTTCTTTGGGATGACTGCCTCTTTCTTCCTTCCTTCCTTCCTTCCTTCCTTCCTTCCTTCCTTCCTTCCTTCCTTGTTTCCTTCCTTCCTTCCTTCTCTTTCTTTCTTTCTTTCTTTCTTTCTTTCTTTCTTTCTTTCTCTCTCTCTTTCTTTCTTTCTTTCCTTCTTTCCCTTCCTTCCTTCCTTCCTTCCTTCCTTCCTTCCTTCCTTCCTTCCTTCCTTCTTTCATTCTTTCTCATTTGTCTCTCCTGCTTTTTAGAAGAGGATCTACAAGCTTCTTAGAATAGGCTCTGCAGGCCACTGTTTCTATCACTCTTCATGTTCTAACCTTCTTCCCCAGTGATGCAACCCCATTCTATCAACTAATTTGGCATTTGTACCTGATTACTTTCCAAAGAATGAGACTTCGTTTTCTTTGTTTTACAACATACCAATCTTAGCCCATTTGAGTCCAGGCTGGTGGTGTTCTCACATATATTCTTCCTAAAATCTTTTGATCATATTAAAAATTACATCAAAGTCTGCTGCTATATTATAGTTCTGAAGAGCAGCAGAACAGATAGAATGGTATTTATCAGGCTGGCTTACACACTATGGGCTAGACACTCCAATAATGGCTGTCTGCACATGGAGAACCTGAGAACCCAGAAGCTGCTCAGCCCATGGGGATGGGGCCCTCAGCAGTCTCAATCTGGTGCTGAAGGCCTATGGGCTTTCTGTGGAGCTTCTGGTATTCTCTCCTGTCAGAGAGCTGAGGAAGCTGGGTTCGAATTCATGAAGGATGGAAGCAAGAGGAGTATCTGCTCTTACCAGAAAGTAGCAAGGGCACTGCCTTTTCCTGGAACCTCTTTGTATATAGTGCTTCCAGAAGGGCTGGCCACTCTAGGGTAAGAACTTCCTCCCTGAGTTAATCCTCCCTGGAGACACCCTCACAGACCTGCCCAGGAGGCAAGTTTTTTGCTTGATTCCAGATCCAATTAGGTTGGCAATCAAGATTAGATTAGGTGGTTGTATATAAAAAGTGCCAGCACTACCTAACTTCTCTGGAGTCTATGGACTGGCTCAGCATTTAGGGTCTTGGTTGGGCTTCACAAACTGTGGGTCACTCAGGGTACTATCTGAGCTTGTCTGAAATAGGATGCCTGGGGTTGGTTGCTTTGGGCTAGCATGGACTACATACTTATTATCTGGCTGACTAGTCTGGGGTGTCCTCACAGTGCTGGACAGAGTTCCAAGGGAGTGAAAGAGGAAAGTGCCTGGTCTTTGGCTGTCTATACTCACTACATCAAACCACACGATCAACCTAGATTTCAGGACAGGAAAAAGGATTTCACTGCTTGATGAAAGAACCTTCAAGGTCATATTGCAAAGGCAGGGATGAAGAGGAGTAAGTGGTGTCAGGTAACTGTAGGTATTAGAGTCAATATCAACAGTGGCCTTGGAGTCAGGCAGCTGCAGGTCTTACAGCTGGCATAAACAGTGGCCTTGGCAAAGTTGTCTGGAGTGTCAGTGCAGCCCTGGCTGAAGTGTAGCGGTCATCACTACTGACCATTAGTAGCAGCTTCTAGGGCATAGTGGGAAGGCAGTATCAGTGCCCCTGGGTTCAGGGATAAGGCACAATAGTACAGAGCCACAGAGGCCTGTCACTTACAGTGGACTGTGTGGGGCTTGCTGATCTTGTTCCCCCAGTAACCCTCTTTACAGGGACGATGTAGAACTTGGCCCATATAATGGCCCCTTAGATGACAGTGGCTCTCCTGGAACACTTAACACTCAGACTAATAGGACGGTCATAGTCCCCAATGGTGACAAAGGTCTTGAACCTGGTCTACTGGCCAACGTGAGTCAGCTTCTGCACCCACATCCTTAAGGGATACTTCCAAGAAGAAGTCAACAATTTCAGACTCCTTGATGGCCAGGGAAAACAGGTAAATATTCTCCAAGATTCACTCTTCACATCCTCGACTAGGTGGCCCAGCTTAGTGATGGGGATTCACTCCTTACCTTCAGCTTTGCCTCCACAAGTCCCACAAACTCTGCCCGACCATGGCCCATGCCCATGCCCACCACCGGCCCCTGAGACTGCCAAAGCCTCCTGAAACCTGAGCTCCTGGGTCCTTCAGGACCTCTGACCCTCCTACTGCAAAGATGTCATCCACTATTTGTTTTCCTGAAGAAGGGGAGTTGGCCATTTTTGACATTCCTCTACAGTTCCAAATTCTGGGAAGCTAGTTTCCTTATGAAGTACATATTTACCTTCACTCTTTTTTCTTTGCATGTTGGGTGGGTGGAGTCAACTCCATGGGTTGTCAGTGAGGTGTGGCTCCTTTCATCAGCTGTTGCTAAAGGAAGCTTAAGTTGCCCTTATGTATTCCATGAGTGTGTGGCTGCATGTGGTGTTGTTGCCTTTTACTGATGGTGGTGAATGGTTGAAATACATTGCAATTTATCTCTGGTTTTGCACTCAACAACAGATATTTGCAACTGGAGCACATCCTTGAAGCAAATAGAAAGTGCTTCATTAAGTCTACACTTCATCCCAAAATTCACTTGATTATTCAGTCTAACTCAGGATATGGTTAGGCATAACTCCTTCAGGTTTTGGGACAGCGTGGGCTGGAAAGAAAAGAATTGTGTTGTGTTTAGGTCATTTAATATTTGTTTTCCTTGCTCTTGCTGCTCAGTTTCTTTCCCCATCTTTCTTATGTTTGTAAAAAAATTATTTTTAAAAATATTTATTTATTTATTTCAGAGAGAAAGAGGGAAAGAGAGAGAGAGAGAGAGAGAGAGAGAGAGAGAGAGAGAAAGAGAAAGCGCATGACACCAGGACTTTTAGCTACTGCAAATGAACTCCAGATGCATGCTCTACCTTTTGCATCTGGCTAACGTGGGTCCTGGGGAATTGAACCTGGGTCCATTGCCTTTGCAGGCAAATGCCTTAACTGCTAAGCCATCTCTCCAGCTCTTTTCCCCCCTTTCAAAGTGAAGTGCCATTAGAATCAAAGATTACCCCAAACAAGAAGAGCCAAGTCCTTAGCATTTGAACTTCTAAAGAGACATATATATATATATATAACATCAAAAGCCTTGCTTCTGGCATAAACTATAGGCTAACATGGATATTTAGCAATGTTGTTTTGCCTTTGGTGATAAAGATGAAGTCAGTTGACTGAAATGAAGAATTAGTTGTTGTGAGTACCACTGGAGTTGAAGTCCTTTGTGTTAGGGGAATAATGAAAAATTTTTGGGGGCTAAGAAGAGGAATTGGTACCCCTTCCCAGATGGTATCAGAAGGAACCAAAAATCTCATAGACAAGCCCTGGCCCTAGGATGAACTGGAGCAGGGGTGCAGCCCTAACTAGGGGAGATGTATAAGTAGGTGGGTACTACATCTTAATGCAGCTAGGAGTGCATAAAGTTCCCAGTGGTGGCCAAAAGGGCTGGGGGACCATGTCACTATGCAGATAGGTAGATAAATAGATAGATATATTGATATAGATATGGATATATTTTTGAGATAACTATGTATCCAAATCTGGACTTGAATTTGTGTTTTCCTGTCTGTTTTCCTAGTTTTGGGATTATAGACATGAATCATAACATCAGGTGACACTGTACATTTTTGGTTCAGGAGAATAAAGGTGTTGGAGATATTGCAGATCCCACCACAGATCAGCCTATACCTCAGCTTAGGTTCTGTATGAGGACATTCGTGTTTGTGAAACTGAAAAATTAGTCTCTCATATCTGAACTATTTCCAAGAGAATTCAAGTTATTGTTTTCTCAATTTAGACAGTAAAATTTACAAAAGACAGAGTTTTCTTTAAATTTGCATGATCAATGTTTCAGTTATCAACATAAATGGGGACTGAGAAATATTTTAGATCATTAATTCAAAGTCATCCATTTCCCCTCACAATTTAATGCATCTGAAATTGAGATGCAGCTCACAAGCCATGGCATATCAGGATTTAGTTGGCGATGATTTTTCTTTCTTAATGGTATGTGAAACAACAACACATTTTACAAATGATGGTGTCTTAAAGTCAATAAAATCCAGTTTAATTGAAAATTTGTAAATCTCTTATTACCATCCAGAATGCCATCCAGTAATTCAAGACCCACAGTTCAGCCCTTCTAGACATTCCTAACTCTTTTGTATTCATGAGGGCACCTTTGTGTAAACTCCTGTAAGCCTGGGGAGTGACAGCCAAAACTTACTTGTGAGGCTGGAATGGGTAATATGGAAAATTAACTGCTGCTCAGATATACAGCCAGTATGGCAATCACACAGAGCCATGGATACCTTTTTCCCCCAACTATCTTTAACTTTTTTTTTTGCATGTTTTTCGTACTTTCCATGATTCACTAACATATCTCTTATCCTGTTGGTAGCAAATGTGTGTAGAGCACACTCTTCACAAGCATGAAGGACCACAGTTTCCTTGGACTCTAGAATAGCTTCATGAGCATGTACCTGAAAGCCAGCATTCTGTGAAAGATAGGTGTGGTAACAAGCTTTCCTAGTGTCTTCCTCCCACTAGTTTTTAACATAAGGCCTTCCAATTCTAAATAACCTGGAGGGATTGAATAGATTATTGTCTGTTACAGCCCACTTCCATAACCTTCCATGGTGAATTAGACACATTCCTAATCTTTTGCTTCTGGCATTGCCCCATTTTCAACTTTCTGAGATTTTGCTCCCAGTATGATGGGTTCAGTATGGACAATGCCAGGTTCGAGTTAGCTTGTGTTCATCTAGTTTTGTCAGTTTATTCCCACCCCACTTTCTCCACATAACGCACATCTAAGGATTCTTCACTCATGCTTTTAGAGGTCTAGGTAATCTCCATGCTTCTGCTTTCTCAGCCTCTCTGTAGGAGATTCTTTGAGAGAGTAACCTCATCAACTAGTTCAGCATTGAGATCTCAGCCTTTGGATTCTGAAAGGTTACTTTCCCAGAGCAGCTATGGTGCATAGCTCATTCTGTTCCTAGTATATTTTTCTCCCATTGAAGAAATATTGCTACCACCATGAATATCTTGGCTGAATCTGCCCACCTTCCCTGATAATACCTATTAATACTGTCACCTCTGTGGTACAATGTTCCTAGATGCGTTATGTGTTGAGAGTTTATTTGGACCTAGTCTGACATGCTTGATTATGACTATAATATCTCAAAGAGTAAGCAAGTATATTCATATCTGGAAGATAAAATGCTATTAGAAATCATTAATTCATATGAAGTCAGAGATTATGTAGAATATTATTATTCTTATCGAATCCTTTCTTGATTCAGAGACTTGACTGGGGCAGATGCCTCACATTTCTTCCCTTGTGGAGCACAGCATCAGATTTTAAAAAAAATATTTTTATTTATTTATTTATTAGAGAAAGAGAGAGAGGGAGAGAAAGAGATAGAGAGAGAGAGAGAGTGACAGTGAGAGTGAGAATGGGCACACTAGGGCCTCTAGCCACTGCAAATGAACTCCAGATGCATGCGCCATGACCTGCACCTGGCTTACGTGGGACCTGGAGAATTGAACTTGGGCTCTTATGCTTCATAGGCATGTGCCTTAACCACTAAGCCATCTCTCCAGCCCAAGCAGCACCAGAGTTTTGAAGTTCTTAGGGTTTATCCTAGTTCCATTCAAGAAAGTTAATGTTGGAGTCTTGCCATGCAGAGCCAGAGGAAGATTAGACTTGCAAGAGTATCCAAAGCAAAGGCTGTGCAAATAAAAACAACTTACTTTTGAAAATATTGCATCTTTACATAATCAATGGATTCTTAGTGTAGCATCACTCTTCTTACTGTATTGTATCTTACTGTAACACTCCCCCATCCTGAGAGAGGCAAGACGAGTGTGCAGAACAGGACGATGATTAGAGAAAATCTCATCTGAGAAAATTTATTCAAATTTTCTTTTTGAAACATACACTACTACCCTTTCCCCCTTATCCCCAGAAAATATACTCCCTCTTAAGAAATGGTATTCTTAATTGATGTCTTCTAAGTAAATATATTTGATTAAGTAGTTGGGGTTGCATTACAACTTATCCAGGCTATAGGAAATTATCCATAGAGCTTTTCTGTTTGATGGGTATCAAGAAAATAGATTTTAAAATAATGCCACTTCTTCACTTGGTTGAATTTTACATAAACCTATTTTGTCTTAGATTTCATAAAAAAGACTTACTCACTGAGGAATCCAGAGAACCTTGGTCTTTGTGTGTGTGTGTGTGTGTGCTATAAAATATTTTATTTATTTATTAATGAGAGAGAACAGGCATAGCAGAGCCTTGAACCACTGCAAACGAACTCAAGACACACGTGCCACCTTGGAGAACATTGTTCTTATAAAGGTGTTTTGCCTGTAAAATATGACTCTATAGCATGGGCTTTAAGGACTGTGTTACAGAAAAATTTTGAGATGATATTAGCTAAAACTAAACAAAAGTTGTCTTAAATAAGTTAGACAAAAAAAAGTTCTGTGATATGCATTGTTGGAAAGAGATTGCCTTAATATTTCAATCAAATTTGGAAATACATGTTTTGACCCTTGTCTTTTCTTATACAGTATACATCAACACCAAGCTAGATGGCTCTGTTCCAAGGGACATTGTGGTGGTTTGATTCAGGTGTCCTCCATAAACTTAGGTGTTCTGAATGCTAGGTTCCCAGCTGATGGAGATTTTGGAATTAGTCTCCTGGTGGCAGTGTATTGTTGGGGACAGGCTTATGGGTATTATGGCCAGTTTCCCCTTGCCAGTGTTTGGCACACTCTCCAGTTGCTATTGTCCACGTTATGTTGGCCGGGGTGTGTGTAAATGTACACCCTCTGCTCATGCCATTGTTTTCTCCTGCCATCATAGAGCTTCTCCTTGAGTCTGTAAGCCAAATAAACCTTTTTTTCCCACAAGCTGCTCTTGGTTGGGTTATTTCTGCCAGCAATGTGAACCTGACTGCAACAGTAATGTTGGTACCAGGAATGGGGTAATTTGCTGCTAGACACCTGACAGTGTGGCTTTGGCCTTTTGGGGCTGATTTTTAGTAAGAATGTGGAAGGATTGGAAATTTTGGCCTGGGGGATGCCTTGCAGTGCTGTACATACAGCTTGACAGACTTTTTGGTCAGGGTTGAAAGACTTGAATGAAGTAGGAACCATGGACTGTGGGGTTTGGCTTATGAGAGTGAGAGAGAGATTTGCCTGGATTGGGCTAGAGGCAGTTTTTGTGAGAGACTTGCTCTTGTGCCTCTGTCCTGAGAACTTGTACAGGGTTGTTTTGCATGGAAATGGACTGGTGTGAACAGAGGGATATGGCACAGAAATGAAATCTTTGTGCTGAAATTTCTCATTCATCTGCAATTGTATGAGATTACAACCTTTGAGATTGGGCCAGCTGACCTGCTCTGGGCAACATGAAGAATGTAGACTCTTTTGAAGAGGCCTGAGTGCTCAAGGAGTGTCCTTTTCTTCAAAGTCTGAGTTAATCCCCCCTTGGATTAACAAATTGGCACCCTACCTAGTATTGTAGAGTATAAATTGAGTTTCCTATGTGGTCTTGTGTTTTGGAAACAGCCATGGGCAGTGTGAAGCAGGTTTGCTGGATGCCTGCATGGAGACCCGATGGAATTGTGAGAATGAAACGTGGGTTGCAGTGGAGACCCAGTGGAGATGCCAGGACCATGAGATGGCTACCAAGGAGAGCTGCCAGCTCTAGATGAAGTTTTCCAGGACTGTAAGTAGTTTAGCTGGGGGATGGAATTAGAACTCCAGAGATTTGTTGCTGGTTAGGATTATCGGAATTAGAGGCTTTTCACTGGCTAGAGTTGTTGGTCTTGGAGGTACAGAGTTTAGTGTTTGCCCTGATTGTTTTAAATCTTATATTGGCTGAATATTTCTTTTACAGTGTGAATGTTTGCCATTATGCATTTTGGGGGAATTATTATTATTATTATTATTATTATTATTATTATCATATGGTTCAGTTAAAAGACCTTGGATTATGGGAATGTTTGAACATAATTGGGGTTGATAAAAACTATGGGAACTTTTAAAGTTGGATGAATGCATTGCATTTTAAATCATGCATGGTTATCAGTTTATGGAGGCTAGGGATGGAACATGCTGGTTTGAGTCAGGTGTCCCTCATAAACTTAAGTATTATGAATGCTAGTCTCCCCAGTTGATAGCAATTATAAATTAAAGACTCCTGGAGGTTTTATATTGTTGGGGGTGGGCTTATAGCTGTTATAGCCCTTTGCCAGTGTTTGACACACTCTCCTGTTGCTGTTGCCCACCTTATTTTGGTCATGGGTGATGTCCATCCTCTGCTTATGCCATCACTCCCTGCCATCCTGGAGCATCCCTTCAAGTCTATAAGCCAAAATAAATCCTTTTTTTTCCCCAAAAGCTGCTTTTGGTCAGGTGTTTTCTGCCAGCAATGCAAACCTGACTGAAACAGACATAGTATGACAGAGTAGATTTGGTAAACTATTATTACTTATATAATAAAATATTTGGCACCTTTAACTTTGTCTTAGCATAAATTTTTAATAAAATCCAATGTGCTCAAAATACTTGTAGCATAACTTCAATTTTGATAGTAAAGTACATATGGGGATTAGATGAAGAATTCTTTTAATTTCATTTTATGATCCTGTGTTATTTCCAAATGTTTGTAATTAATAATACTCTTTAATAACTATACAAGTGATCTTTAAAAGCTTACAATGACAGGGACTATTGGACACTTTCTTTTTTTTTTAAATTAATTATTGTTTATTTGCAGTACAAAGTTAATTATATATATATATATATATATATATATATATATATATATATACACACACACATATATGGTTTTTTTTTTACACTTTCCTAAATTTATTTATTAACATTTTCTTTTTTTTTTTCCTTTTTTTTTTTTATTAGTCAGTTCTGTATTCAGCAAATACAGTCAGTTTGGTACCATTATTAGGCTCATCCGTGACCTACCCCGTCCCCTTGGCCCCTCCTTGTTGAGGTATACGGGTCATGCATTGTGGAGTTAGCCCACAGTTATGGGTAAGCTAAATGTCTCTGCATATCATGACCCAACATGTGACTCTGACATTCTTTCCGCCCCCTCTTCCGCAAAATTTCCCTGAGCCATGTTGGGTTCATTTTTGGTCTGCTTCAGTGATGAGGTGTTGAGGGCCTCTGAGGCTCTGGCTCTCTGATTTGGTAGGAGTTGATTTTTCTCTATGCTGATCTCCTTCCCCCTTGTGCATGGTGGGGAACCAACTGCTCTCAATTTGGCTAACTGATCCCCTCACTGGTATGGGACCCATAGCTGGAGCTAGGAAACAAGTCAGAACCATATCCAAACATAAGCCCACTCTCCAGTATCAACCTACTATCAATTGTGGGCTACAAGAGGGCCTACACCTATTAAATTCTCTATAAAAAAAAAAAAGTAAGGGTTATCTCATTTGTCCTGGTGCTAACTTACTCTCCGCTGGAGAATCTGCTTCTCTTTTTCAGATAGATGTAGACCCTAAGGAGAGAGCCACCCCATCATACCTCAAAAGGGCTCCGGCTGAAACTAAGAAAACTTCGAGAAACAAGCAAGGGGGCTGTTTTTCCTATTGGACACTTTCCAGTGCACTGCTGCCCCTGACCTCTTTACCAGATAAACTACTGACATATTCACAGACACCTCCTTTGTAATGCGCATACCTTTAACATTTCATACACTATTGCTGTGTGTGTGTGTGTACGTGTAGTTGCATAGTTGCATGTGTGTATATGCAGATGTATGTGTGTGGGTGTGTGTGTGTGCATGTGGAGGCCAGAGGACAGCCTCAGTTGTTATTCCTCTAATGCCATGAACTTTTTCGTTTTAAATCAGGATCTCTTAATGGCCTATAGCTAACTAAGTAGACTAGATTGGTAAGCTATTGAACTCTAGGGACCTGCCTGTGTCTGCCTCTCCAGGGTTACTATTACAGCTGCAAACTACCGTGCCTGGCTTTTACAGGGGTTCTGGGGATCAAACTCATGTCCTCATGCTTGCATGGCAAACACTTTATTGACTGACGTATTTCTGCAGTTCCCCAAGCACTATTCCTTTTAAAGAAACTCACATGCAAACATTATTTATTCTTTCTTATTATTCTTTAACATCTCTAAAGTAATATTTTGGGATCTGAGCTCTGGTCATTTTGTCTTGAGTACATCTTACTTAATTGGTGAGCCAAATAGTGTGTGGGGGATATTTTAAGAAGCTGAATAGTTTAACACTAGAGAATATACAGAATATGAAAATATTTTTGCATAATTTGTTGTATAATATTTAGTAATTGCAATCTAAGGATGGTAAGCATATTGCACATCAAGTAGGATTCACTTTCTTTGAGCTCAGCTACGTTTTTGTAGTTTACTTAAACCCTATTCAATAAAATACTAATTTCTTAGACAAGCTTTTGTAAAATGCTGTCAGATTAACTATATTTTTGAAAATATCAGAGTGAGGGACTTTATGTGCCTTCAATTCTGTGTTTCACAATGTCCATGCTTTTATTATTGCCTCTTCAAATGCTGCATATCCAGTCAGCAATTACGGATCCAAATGAATATCATAAACTACAAAATGGTATCACAGGTAGTATAATGCTAAAACTTTATGCTACCATACAATTATGTTAAGAGGGCTGGAGAGATGGCTTAGTGGTTAAGTGCTTGCCTGTGAAGCCTAAGGACCCCAGTTCAAGGCTCGATTCCCCAGGACCCATGTTAGCCAGATGCACAAGGGGGTGCACACATCTGGAGTTCGTTTGCAGTGGCTGAAAGCCCTGGCACGCCCATTCTCTCTCTCTCTCTCTCTCTCCCTCCCTCCTTCTCTCTGTTGCTTTCAAAGAAATAAATAAAAATGAACAAAAAATTTAAAAAAATATGTTAAGAAATAATTTTGGGGTCTGAGCTCTGATCTTTTTGTCTTGAGTGCACATGTTAAAAGCTATTTAGGGGCTGGCTGGAGGGATGGCTTAGTGGTTTAAGAAATCATTTTGGGGTCTGAGCTCTGACCTTTTTGTCTTGAGTGCACCTCATGTTAAAAGCTATTTAGGGGCTGGCTGGAGAGATGGCTTAGTGGCTAAGGCACTTGCCTACAAAGCCAAAGGACCCAGGTCCGATTCCCCAGGTCCCACGTTAGCACAAGGGGGCACATGCATTTGGAGCTTGTTTGCAGTGGCTTGAGGCCCATTCATTCTCTATCTCTCTCTCTGTCAAATAAATGAATAAATAAAAATAAAATATTTTTTAAAAATCAGGTTGGCATTTATTTTTCTTAAAACTCAAACACCATGAAAGATGATGGGATATTGATTCACTTCACTTTGCTATGTACAGAATCTTTGATCTCTTTTTATGACAGAGACTTGCTGATACTTCATGTTTAGGAGCTCACCATAAGTCATGGGAAGATTTTAGCTAAGGCTTCATGCCACACACAGATGAAACATAAGCAAAGTCCTGAACCTATCTGTGGGCCCCAAACTAGCACAGGTAGAGTATGCTTTAGAACAAAGATTTCAGTTCATTTCTAAATACAAACAGCTGTGACGATTGAGAATATGTTCCCCAGTGTTTTCTGTATATGACAGTTAAGTTTTATATTCATGGATCAAAAAGCTCATTTATGGCCTGGTGATGTGATGCATGCCTTTAATCCCAGCACTTGGGAGGCAGAGGTAGGAGGATTGCTGTGAATGTGAGGTCATCTGAGACTACGTAGTGAATTCCAGGTCAGCCTGGGCTAGAGCAAGACCTTGCCTTGAAAAAACAAAACCCTCATTTATGGGCTGGAGAGATGCTTACTGATTAAGGCACTTGCATGAGAAGCCTAAGGACTCATGTTTGAGTCTCCAGGTCCCACATAAGCCATATGCACAGTGATGCAAGCCTACAATGTCACACATGTGCATAAGGGGGTACACTGTTTGGAGTTGATTACAATGGCTGGAGGTCCTGGTGTGCCTATTTTTTCTCTCTCTCTCATTAAAAATGGCCAGTCTGTTGGGCTTGCCTCAAAAAGAAAAGTTCACTGAGTTGAAGGCTCATTTCCCCAGGACACACTTTAGCCAGATGCACAAGGGGATGCATGTGTCTGGAGTTCATTTAAAAGCCTTGTTGTGTCCATTCTCTCTCTGTCACTCTCAAATAAATAAAAATAAAAATGAACAAAAAAAGAAAAGAAAAGTTCATTTAGACATTTGGAGATATCCCTGAGATTGCAGGAAAATGTGAAAACAGTGAATGAACAAAAAGAAAAAAACATCAGACAGAGTGTGCTGGCACACTGTTAATTCTGCTTCAAAGAGCTCAGAATTGGTGTAAGACAAAGGAAAGTGTCTAATCTGTTTATTAGAAAATTGAAAGATATCTTGCTTTTACTCCTAGATGCCTACTTACCAAACAAAACTAACAAGAGAAGACCAGAATATGTATGTACACATACATATATATACATATATACATAAATAAATACATACATATATATAATCTGTACTGCTATGGAGAAAAAATACCCATTTTATTCACTTTTAAAAATTGAAGCTGTAGTTTATCAAAATCAAAACTCTTTTAAAATATTTCATTTATTTATTTATTTGAGAGAGTGAGAGAAATTGGGAGAGAGAGAGAGAGAGAGAGAGAGAGAAATGAAGGGCATGCCAGGGCCTCTAGCCACTGCAGACGAACTCCAGACACATGCACCTCCTTGTGCCTCTGGATTATGTGTGTTCTAGGGAATTGAACCTGGGTCCTTAGGCTTCACAGGCAAATGCCTTGACTTCTAAGCTATCTCTTCAGCCCTCAAAACTTGTCCTTATTTAAACTATACCATTTTTTAAGTATAATGAGGGCTGGAGAGATGGCTTTCCAGTTAAAGCATTTGGCTGCAAAACCAAAGGACCCAAGTTCAATTCCTCAGGACCCATGTAAGCCAGATACATAATGGGGTGCATGCATCTGGAGTTCATTTGCAGTGGTAGGAGGCCCTGGTTTGCCCATTCTCTCTCTCTCATGAATAAGTAAATAATAAAATATTTTTAAAGTATGATGAGCACTTGCAAAATTGGGAAAAATGTTTTTAAATAATATGTTTGATAATTGTACCTAGAATATACAAAGAATCTTATAACTCAGTTATAAAAATATGAACAACCTAATTAAAAATCATCCAAGAACCTCAGTGGACATCTCTCCAAAAAGACATAGAAGTGATAGTATGCACATGGGAAGATACTGAGTATTATTAACACCAAAAACAAAAAGAAAGACACCAAGAAAGAGAGAAAGAAAGAAAGGAAGGAAGGAAGGAAGGGAAGGAAGGAAGGAAGAAAACCCCACACAAGGGTGGCTGTAATTTAAGGCAGATAATGACAAGTAGCTGCAAAGATATGAAAAGATTAGAACCTTCATGTGCCATGAATGTCGAATGGTACTGCCACTGAGAAAAACAGAACAGAAAAGGTTGAGGATGCTTCAAAAGGATAAGACAGTGTTTCCATAAAACCATTAGCTAGTCTAAGCATATCCTCATGAGAAATAACATGGCCCCAAAGAAAATCTGCATACAAACAGTCTTAGCAACTTTATTCACAATAGACAAAAGAAAAGGAGACATCCTAAATGTCCTGCTGTTGATGAGTGGATTAAAAAATGTACTACTCCTAAACAGTGGAATAAGATTTAGCCATGAAAGTGAATGGATCACTGAAAAATGTAACACTATAGATGACCATTGAAACCCTTGTTCTATGTCACAGAATTCATAATTCACAATTTCCCTCACATGAAATGTTCAGAACAGAAAAACCTACAGAGACAGAAAGTAGATTAATGATTAAGCACAACTAGAGAGGTTGGGAAAAGTGGACAGGGACTACCAATGTATACATGTGGTTTCTTTTGAATAACAAAAATATTTTTAAATTGATTGTGGAGATAGTTGATCAATTCTGTGAATATACTAAAAAGTTGAATCATGTCCTTTAAACAAATGAATTGTATAATATATGAATTCTATATTATTTACTTATTTATTTGTAAATAGAGGGAGACAGAGAGAAAATAGACAGAATGGGTGTGCCAGAGCCTCCAGCAGCTGTATATGAACTCCAGACTCAAGCACAACTTTGTGCATCTGGCTTACATGAGTTCTAGGGAATCAAACTCTGGTCCCTAGGCTTTGCAAGTAAGTGCCTTAACCACTAAACCATCTTTCTATCCCTTAATAAGGTTTTGAAATAGATATTTTGAAGAAAGTATTTCTAGTTCTGTCAAAGATAGAGTTTCTTTTCCTCTTCATCCTCCCACAGTCTGTTTCTCACAACTAAAGCAAGTGTAGAGACACTCTGAAATAAGAAAGTGGGGTACCTAGACATCTCAGGACTTTAGGTGGGGTTTCTCTGTGTGTTCTGTGTATTTCAGACAGAACTATGTCTTCAGAAGTCTCCAAGTTGGAATTAGCAAAACAGACAAAACTTTTCACTTCAGACAAAGGATTAAAATATGTGGTCTAAGAGAAGAAAACCCTTTTGTTAAAACCCTGTTCCAGCTGCACATCAATGAAAACACTTCCCCCACACCATCTACAGTTTTATTTTTGCCCAGTCAGCTGGGAGTTAATTTTCCTCCACTCCTTCCACCTTACTGTGCTGAGAAGAAGGCAGAATATCATAATTCCTCTACTGCGTGCTGTTACTGGGACCCCACTGAGATCTGCTTTTCTAGCTCCTGTCCAGCAGGAACAGGAAGTAGTCATCTGATTGCCCTGCTGAGGTATTATCAGCCAGATTGGAGGAAGCAGCTGATCTTTAATTCTTAGCTTGACAGAAGCAGGCAGTTCTCTACTCTCATGGTAGAGAAGTATTGGTGAGATGATGGGACTCAGATCTTTGTTTTTCATCTGATAGAAGCTATTGACACTCTGGTTCTGCTCTGGCTAGTATTGACAGGGTTCATCCAGGAGCTGATGCTTTCCTCGGCCATCCCTCACACAGTGCAGTGAGAATGCAATGGGGTGAGGTTATGGTTGGCATGACCCAACACCACCAGTCAACACACATCATCCCATGTCATCAGGATACCTTCAGTAGGGAGCTGAACCTCCAGCCATACCTGGAATTATAAGGTGGTTCACTGTGGTTCCAGGTGGGGGCAGTTGGCAATCAGCTTTCCTATCACCTCCCTTGGTGGCCATTTGGGCACAGTGAAGACTTGATGGAATTGAAAGGAGAGGAAAACTTTACCTTGCTATTAGAGCCAACAAGATAGTCTCTGGGTACACATTCACTGAGGTAGTCTTTTTTTATATTAACTTTTTTTTTTTTTTTTGAGGTAGGGCCCCACTCTAGCCCAGGCCAACCTGGAATTCATTATGTAGTCTCAGGTTGGCCTTAAGTTCACAGCAATTTTCCTACCTCTGCCTCCTGAGTGCTGGGGTTACAGGTATGTGTCACCATGCCTGGCTAAATTAACTTTTTTAGGTTGATGTGGTGCTTTGATGCAGGTGTCCCCCATAAACTTAAGTGTTCTGAATGCTAGGTTCCCAGCTGATGGATATTTGGGACTTAACACCTCCCAGAGGCAGTGTATTGTTGTGGGCAGGCTTATGGGTGTTATAGCCAGTTTCCCCTTGCCTGTGTTGTGCACACTCTCCTGTTTCTGTTGTCCACATGATGCTGGCCAGGAGGTGATGTCCACCCTCTGATCATGTCATTGTTTTCCCTGATATCATGGAGCTTCCCCCTTGAGGCTGTAAGCCAAAATAAACCTCTTTTTTCCCACAAGCTGCTCTTGGTTGGGTAATTTCTACCAGCAATGTGAACCTGACTGCAACAGTTAGTATTTCATACATATGTTCTCACTACCCTCACAGCTGGTTCATTTTCCCCCTAATTCATCCCCTTCTGTTTTCATGGCATGTATTCCATTACCCTCTCTATCTCCCACTCCACTTAATATCTCTTCTTCCCATATTATAATCCTTATTTTTAGTTTCATGACCTTTAAACACAAACATATATACATTCACATATAATTTTAAATTTAGGTTCCATGTATAAGAGAAAACATTCAGTATTTGTCTTTTTGGTCTGGCTTCTTTTGCTTAACATAATGTTTTCCCAGTTGTGTTCATTTCCCTGAAAATATCATAATTTCATTTTTATCTATGGCTTATAAAATTCCATTTTGCATGTGAATTTCTTTTGTAAATATTTTATTTATTTATTTGAGAGATAGAGAAAGAGCCAAACAGAGAGAGCAAGAGAGGATGGGCATGCCAGGGCCTCTAGCTACTGCAAATAAACTCCAGATGCTTGTACCACCATGATTATCTGGCTTATGTGGGTACTGGGGAATAGAACCTGAGTCCTTAGGCTTTGCAGGCAAGTGCCTTAATCACTAATTTTGTATATTTACCACATTTTCTTTATCTATTGTGGACATCTTTGCTGATTCCATTTCTCAGCCATTGTGAATATTGTAGACATGTAAATATTGTCAATATCACAGTTATTGCGAATATTTTCTCAAATGACTTCTATATCTATTAAGATGATCTTGTGATTTTTGTCTTTGAGTCATCTATATGTTTTATTACATTTATTGATTTGCATATGTTTAACAATCCCTGAATCTCTGTAATAAAAAACGTTAATCAGTGAATTATCTTTTTGAGTTCATATGTTCTGTTTTCCAGTGTTTTGTTAAGAATGTTTGTATCTGTGTTCATGAGGGAGATTGCTCTGTATTTTCTTTTGTTGTTGTTGTTTTTTTTTATCTGGTTTTGGTATCAGTGTAATTCAGGCTTCATAGAAGAAGTTGGATAGTGTTCTTTCCTTTTTTATTTGAGCAGGATTGCAAATCATTCTTCTTGAAGCTCTGATAAAATTCACCAGTGAATTCATCTGGGCATGGATTTTTTTTTTAATTGGGAGATTTGTTTTTATATTAGCATTGCTCTTGTTGCTTGCTATAGGTCATTTAATTGTTTATCTCATCTCGCTTTAATTTTGGCTCATATGTATCTAGAAATTCATCCATTTAGTATAGATTCTCAAACTTAGTGGAATATATGTTCTTAAGTTATGTCTTTATGATTTTCCAAATTTTAATGGTACCCTTTTCATCTCCAATTTTACTAATTTTGTGTATTTCTTTTCTGTCAGTTTCATTAAGAGTTAGTGGATCTTGTTTATCCTTTAAAAGAACTAGTTATTCATTTAATTGATTCTTTGTACTAATTTTGGTTTATATTTCATTTTTTTCTTAATCTTTATTATTTCTTTTTATTTATTTTTGGCTTCTCTTGTTCTTTTTCCAAGGCCTTATGATATAGCATAAGTTATTTATTTGTGATGTCTCTATTTATTGATTTTTTTTTGGGGGGGGGGGTTTCGAGGTAGGGTCTCACTCTAGCCCAGGCTGACCTGGAATTCACTATGGAGTCTCAGGGTGGCCTTGAACTCACAGCGATCCTCCTACCTCTGCCTCCCGAGTGCTGAGATTAAAGGCGTGTGCCACCATGCCCGGCTATGTCTCTATTTCTTAATTTAAACATTTAAAGTTATACATACTCCCTCTTGGGACTACCTTCATTGTATCACATAGGTTTTATTATGTTTTAATTTCATTATCATTTGATTCTAGGAATTATTTAATTTTCTCAATGTCACACTCATTATTCAGTAGGATTTTGTTTAGTCTCTATGAGTTTGTGTATATTCTATAATGTTTTTTGATGTTGATTTGTAGTTTTATCCCATTGTAGTCAGATGAAAGACAAAGAGTTATTTCTATTTTCCTGCATTTCTTAAGATTTGATTTGTATCCTAACATAAGATCTGTTGTAGGAAAGTTCCGTGAGCTGCTGAAAAGAATCTGTATTCTGTAGCATTTGGACGGATTGTTTTGTAGATGTCCATTAGGTTAATTTGTTCTATGATATCATTGAATTCAGATGCTTTTCTGTTTATTTTTTCCCAGGTTGGCCTATCAATTTGTAAGAGTGAGGTATTGATGCCATCTAATACTATTGTGCTTAGGGTTATCTGAAACTTTAAAAAAATATGTAGTGGTATTTGTTTAATGAAATTGATATACTCATGTTTAATGCATGTATGTTCAGAATTATAATGTCTTCTTGTCAAAAATTTTCCCCAATCAATACAAAGTGACCTTTTTAACCTTTTAAAACTAATGTTGGTTTCAAGTCTATCCTGTCCTATATTAAAGCTTGTTTCCTAGGCCCATTTACAAATTTTCATCCTTCCACCCTAAGGTAGTGTCTGTCTGTCTTTTATGGAGTGGTGAGTTTCTTGGAAGAAAAAAAAAAAAAAGATAAAGAAAAGGATCCTGTCTTTTGATCTATTCTGTGACTATTTCTTCTGGTTAGGGAATGGAGACCACTGATATCGAATTATTATTGAACAGTGGTGTTTTCATTTCTGACCTTCTTCATGATTTTGTAGTACTTGCTGTTTTTCTGTTACTCTCTTGTATTAAGTATTATTCAAGAAATGTTTATTCTTTTTTTGTGGTCTCATGGACATGCTTTTCCTTCTCTTCAGTCTAAATAATACTTTTTTGTTTGCTTTTTTTAGAGATGTATTCCGTTAGCCTGTTATTATCATGGAAAAATTTGAATACATCATTCCTAGCTCTTCTGGGTTTGTTTAAATATGTTTTCAGGGAGAGGGGAGAGAGAGAGGAGAGGAAAGGGAGGGAGAGAGAGAAAGAGAGAGAAAGGGAAGAGAATGGGTATGTTAGGGCCTCTTGCCACAGCAAACAAACTTCATACAAATTCACCATTTTGTGCATATAGCTTTACTTGGGTATTGGGGAATAGAACCCAGGCTTTGTAAGCAAGCACCTTTAGCTGCTGAGCCATCTCTCCAGCCCTTATTTTGAGTTTTAAAGTTCTTGTTGGGTAATCTTCTGTTATCTTGATGGGCTAGTGTTTATAGGTGACTAGATGCTTTTCTCTTACTGTTTTCACTATTTATTCTTTGGTCTGTGTCTGTAGTGGCTTCATTATAATATGATGAGGAGAGTTATTTATTTTTTCTCTTGGCCTTGTTTGTTTGTATTCTAAACACCTTCTGTGTCCTTATTAGCATATCTTTCCTTATTTTGGGGAAATTGTCTTCTATGTTTTTGTTGACAATAGTGTGCTTTTAGATTGAAATTCTTCTTCTATATCCTGAGGTATCATTTGATCTCTTTATAGTATCTCAAGGTCTTGAAATTTCCACTCATACCTTCTTGTTAATTTTTCTTTCTCTTGTTGGAATGTTCTAGATGTTCTACCTTGTCTTCAAGCTGAGATATTCTGTCCTGTCCTTGTTCCATTCTATTGGTGAGACTTTCTATAGTATTTTTAAAATTTGGTTTGCTATGTTTTTTATTTCCAGTATTTTAGATTGGTAGTTTGTCAGTATTTCTGTTTCCTTCTTCATATCTTGTTTCTGCCTTCTTAGTTTGTTGACTTTCTGTCTTCTCCTTCATGAGTTTGCTTTTTTCATTGTTTCCTTTGAGCATAATTGTAATCATTCTTTTGAATTTTCAGTCTGGCATTTAAACTAATTGAAACTTATTAGAGGTCATTACTATTGGTTGCATTTTTATTTTTATTTTTTTTACATGTACTAAAACAAGAGTATTTGGAAAGTAGGATATAAAAGGCATGATTCTAACATTGATTTAGATTATTAAAATTAGAAAAAGTTATAAACTACATTAAAGACAGGGATTCTGAAGATGGCTACAAACAAGAGAACCCAAGTTTCTTTCATGCAAATAAGCACCAAGGAAGAGAGCATGGGAATGTTTACAGAACAGGTCACAACAAATACTCTGTAAATTTACATAAGAAACTGTACATAAATGGAAAAATAAATTAGGTAATTTACAAGAAATGTTTTACAGGTTATAATAAGCCATAACTTAGTTTATTATGCATAAAATTTATAGCACATAATACATGTTTACATTACAGATTCAAAGTAAAAGAGTTCAGACATGACAAAGCTTGGATCTGACAGGAGTAATACAACAGACAGAATAAGGCAGCATGCATTGAAGTGGCGCATATGCATAAAACACACCCAAATATTCACAAGATCTGCTCACTGGGATATCAAAACATCAGGTATGATCTGACCAGTAACTGGGCAGAATGGAGGCAAATGCCATTTACCATCTGTTAAGATGTGAGTTTCAGTTGATTTAAATGTACACAACATGTAAAAACACATTTTGGAGAAATTATGCTGTTTTGAGGAAGTATAAATGATGAGAAAGAATCAAGTTATTACTATGGAACTGACAATACAAGAAACAAAATACATCCAATTAAATTTAGTAATAAACTTAGTAATTAAATTTAGTGGAGACAGCACAGTTAATTCAACTGCAGTTAAATCAAAGTTATCCAATCTAAACAATAGATTAAAAACTCTCAAAGACCAGTAATAATAATGATAAAGCCAACATTCACATTATAAGCTTCTCAGAAGAAAGAATAGTGAACCTGAGAATTTGTCAAAGAAACAAAGCCTCTAAATATTCAAAGTTGCTAAAAGACAATTCTGTGGAAAAAAGCTCAGCAAATCCCAAAGTTGGTGTGTCCAAGAAATTGTGCCAAGAAGCATCATATTTGTATTTTGCAAACTAAGGACAAAATAAATCTTCAAAGTATGCTGAGATAAGTAATATATTACCTGTAGAGAATACTGATTAGAATGACATCGGGCTTCACATCAGATACAATGGAGGTCAGAAGGAAGTAGTACTTTTTCTTTTTACAAATTCTGAAAGAAAAATCTGTTTCCAGGAGAAAATATTCTTCAGAAATAGAAGAGAAAAAATACATTGTCTGGATGGGACAGAGGCTAAGCTAAATGTCTACAAGTTTGGTCAATCAGTGTTTAGGGTTCTTATCAAGAAAGTAGAAAGGGGACAAATGTTTCTGTGATCACAAGCCATGAGGTTCTAGTGGGAGGAGCTGTTGTCCAGTAACCACTGAGCACTTCCTGTTTTCTGTTTCTGAAGTGAGGCACAGCAAGGTACCTGGGGAGCACTGGTCACTGACAGGAGCTGTGGGGGTAGGTCTGTGGCTGCCTCTTGCTGGTCATATCCCCCAACTTCAGGGACATATTCATCAGAGCTGAGCTGTTGCTACTTTTTTTTTTTTTTGCCAGTAACACAATGTCCCTCTTCTTTAGCTCCTGTAGGATGGGACTGCCATTCTTGCGCTCTTAGCTGTGGAAGTGAAAGAATCCTGGCAGACAGAAGAAAAAACTTGTGACCTGGCAGGAGAAATGGATAGAGTCAAAGAAAGAGTTGGCTGTAGTAAGTAGGTTGGAACCACTGTTTAACAAAAGGTTTGAAAGCACGTGGAGCAGGTCTCAGATACATATATCAACATATTCAGAGTATGTTTGGAAGCAGGCAACCATACCTCTGGGGAAGGTCTGGTACAGATCAACAAAAATAATGGAAAGGAGACAGTGATAGGAAGACCCAATGACACTCCGTCTTCCATGCAAGTAATTAAATCATGCTGATTCATAAAGAAAGTGATGAATATAACAACCACTATAGCAAGGATCAGCATAGTGGTGATGATTTCCTGGAATAATGTTACCCCAGTATCTGAGGAGCAAGGTAAAGTCCCATATTGTTTCTACCTGTTTGAGATGGATAGCAGCTTGGCCTGTTCCCCAAAGGTTTCCCACCTCAGTGTGGGTTCTATCCTACTTGTTACACTTATATAACTGGCTAATGTCTGAATCATTAGGGGTTTCTTATGCCAACTACTAGTGGTGGGAGCCAAGGGAATGGAGCAGTTTCCCAGTTGGCCTTCTGGCAGGATCTTGGCAACTTGGTAGCAGATGGTTGTGACTTTGTATGCTGCTCTAAATCCAACATACCTACAGCAGATCAAGGTGTAAGGGATGACCAGCTTGGGGGGTGGTGTCAAAATAAAGGGATGATCATTTACTACCAATGTGATTGATTTTAAATGTCCATCCTTCTCTAGTCCCAGAACCACCAAAGCATATTCAGCCAGATTTTTCAAGCCATCTCTACTCATCTCTCATCTCATTATTAATGTTCTTGATTTTGATTTGCATCTTCTCTCTAGAACTCCCTTCCATTTGCTCCCTAGTTTTTCCTCTGAAAGTTAGGTTGTGGACGTGTAAAAGCAGAGGCTATGGGACTCCTTTGCTATCAGAAGGTATAGGTAGGGTAACAAGAGCGGACAATGGTCACTGGCCTGTTTCAACACACTTTCATGGCTTTTTGAAACACTGTACTTAGTTTCTAAAAAGCAAAGGATTATTTATACACTTGATTGCTTCCATGCTGTTACTCTGTATCCTATAGTAGTCTCCATAAGAATCTGGATCTAACTTCTTCCTGCTTAGAACTACTTTACAATGATACCATTGTTGTAATCCAACAAGGTGATATTCACTTACTTTTTCCAATTCTGAGATTAGGACAAGAAAAAATGTAAAATTTCCCAATTATAAGCAAGTAAATGACCATCATATTGTAGGATTTGAATTTATAGCTGGAAATGGGTTCTGGATTATGGACATGTGGTTATCAATCCATATTAGTAAAAATGCCCTGTCAGGCAGTCCAGTCTGGTGGAAAGAGAAGTTCTAGAACAGGTTAATATTCTTACCTTTGATGGGATCTCCTTGACTTTGTTATTTGTAGTGAAAGCTAGTGAAGCTGTTCTCACTCATTTTCATCTACTGATATTTCTAAATACATGTTGCATTTTTTTCATATTCCTGTGGTTTTGGCTCCCCCCGCCACCCTACCAATCTTCTGGAAAGGGACTGGAAGCAGCAGTGGGACATGGGAGGGCTCTGCAGCAGTGGGGAATGATGCTGAGCCTGTTCCTTCTGCTGGCTCAGGAAGTATCTTCCTGCCACTTTACTGTGGGGAAAGGTTTTAATCCTTGGATGTTGGATGTTTCTTTCTGCTTAGGCTATGTTCCTGGAATCCCAGGTGATCTTCCTGTAATAGTAAATCCTTGACCACTAAATACCATGGCTCCACTGAACCACAAGATTGATAGAAATGATAGGGTGGGATCCATTAATTACCTTTAGAGAAGAAAATGAAACTATTTAATTTTAGAACTTCTCAATACTATGTGAATGGTTATGATGCTCTTATTTATTTCTAAACAGAATATAATGTTATAAAAACACATCTCTTTTGTAACTTGTTTACATCCTTCCGTATATTCGGATGTTTCAAATTAAAAGAAATAATACACTTCTTGTACAAAACACTAATGATTAAAAAAACTTATACATTCTCAGACTGGAGAGATGGCTTAGCAGGTAAGGTATTTGCCTATGAAGCATAAGGACCCATATTCAATTCTCCAGGTCCCACATTAGCCAGATGCACATTGTGGTACATGCATTTGGAGTTCATTTGCAGTGGCTAGAGGCCCTGGTGCACCCATTCTCTCTCTCTCTCCTTCTGTATCTAATAAATAAATTGATAAAAAAAAATCAGGTCTTATAAATTGAAAAAAAAAATACATTCTCAGATGAAGAACTCTTACCTTACTTTAAGAATGACTAAAGGCAGTTCCTTAAATGGAAAAGAAATGTGCACAGAAGGTTTGAAACATTTAAAATGAAAGAATAGAAGAATATATAAAAATAAAGATAAATGTAATAGACTAATTTTCTTCTAGTGTTTCTTAAATCATATTTAATGGTAGTTTTAAATTATATTTATCATGTGATAATTTACATTTTTATTAAATCATATTTTATGATTGAAGCAAACTTATAATGCTAACTTCTCCAGAAGTCATGTGTGTATATGTGTCTGTGTAAATACTTGAGGCAATTCTACTTAAAAACTAGAGAAGTAATATGTGGAAGCTTGAATAAATGCCTCCCAATAGATGCAGGAATTTATTAAAACTTCTTGGATTTTCAGCCACCTGGCTGGAGGAAGTGTCATTGGGTGGTCCATCCCCAAAGTGTGGTGGTGGATTCGATATTGCAATCTAAAGAAATGCAAAGTGCATGAGTTCCTCCTGGAGTTCCTAAAGTGGGCTCTCTGGTTTTGCTTTTGCCTTTTGGTTTTTCTCTCTGTGCCTGGTCATTTAAGAAGGGGCCAACTTCTTCTACCATTATTGAACTTCCCCTGGATCTGTAAGATTCAATATACATCCCTTCCTCCATTACTGTGCCTGGTCTGGAAGTTCATCTCAGTGCATCTAAACTGTCTACTACATAGAGAAAAGACAATGACATAAAAAATTCTTACATTTCACTTGAAGTGGTAAAATAATGATATAAGTGAACTATTTTATTGTGCATGCATAAAGTATTGCATAGAGGAGTAAGAAAACTAGAGTCCTATGCACAAAGCACTTAAATGAATCAATATAAGATCCAAGCATATGACAGATAAATTTTAGTGGTTAAGAAAGAGAAATAGGGCTGGAGAGATGGCTTAGTGGTTAAGCGCTTGCCTGTGAAGCCTAAGGACCCTGGTTCGAGGCTCAATTCCCCAAGACCCACATTAGCCAGATGCACAAGGGGGCGCATGCATCTGGAGTTCGTTAACAGAGGCTGGAAGCTCTGGCACACCCATTCTCTCTCTCTCTCTCTCTGCCTCCTTCTCTCTGTTGCTCTCAAATAAATCAATAAATAAACAAAAAAATTAAAAAAAAAAGAAAGAGAAATAGATGAAGCAGAAAGGAATTGATGGAGCAAAAGGTTAGGTCTCTAACACATCAGTAATTACTGACTATGAGTTTGTATTTCTTTAATGTTTATGTTGAAATTATAATCTTATAGTTTTTGGAAGTATGCATTTTGAATAGAAATTAGAAAAATTATATCAAAATAACACTAAAAGTTATTTTAAAATTAACTATCAATGTAAATGACTTGTACACTAAATATACAAATATTGAAGCAAAGTATAAGAATGTTGGGCCTTGAGAGGCCCGGACGCGAGGCCTAATGGAATTTCCTGAGCCTAGCTAAAGTTTGGCAACCTGTCTCTGGCCAGCTAGGACTCAGGAAGATGCCTAATGGCTTCTTGCCTGCTACTTCCACGTAGCAGTTTGAATTCCCATGTTCGTGCGCTTGGGACCGATCATTTCAATAGTCGCAGTTTACTATTGGCCCTTACCTCTGCCCCCATCCTAAAATCTCCACCCTCGTTCTCAAGATTATATAGGCAACCACCTGTAACAATAAAGCGAGTTCTTGCTTTGACAAGACTCCCTACTCAATGTGGTTTTTCTCCGGTGACTAGGAGAGGTTCTGAGTCAATGACACTCATCCTCCTCCTCCATCCTTGGGAGGAACCAGCGGGCCTGGTCCTTCCTCAGCGCTACTTGTTGGGGGGAGCCCGGCATCTGGTTCCTAACGTGGGGCTCCGGGAACCTGGCAGACTAGTGCCCCGTGACAGGCATTCGTTGAGGAGGTCAATCAGTGTGGGGGTGAGTGTGCCCTCATAAGTTATGAGGTAGTCTTCATATTTAATGTGCTAAACTTTGCTTCTATAACCTGTACTTGCTTGTCAACATCTCCATTCTCTTTCTCTTTCCTTTCACTTTCAGTTTGCCAGCAAGCTGCATCTGCGGTTTTTGTACAGGGTGTTTACCTATCTTTTGGATCCTGTGTTTGTGTTGTATTCATGTGTCTGTGGGTTGCTATTGCCGTAATTTAATGGACATTTCTCTCTCAACTTTATAATATGGGACAGTCTACCTCTAAATCCAATCCTGCCTTAGAATCTCTCAGGGCAGTCCTAAAGAGTAGAGGGCTTAATTTGACTGATGATCAGGCTCGACAGACCTGGGATTGCATTCTGGCTGGTGCCATGGCTGCCGGAAGGAAATCTCTTTGATTGGGACACTTGGGATAGGGTAGAGGCCCTTGTTTGTCGGGCACATGTGGAGAAGGGTCAAATACCCCCCTTAGGGGTCCTCTCTACGATCTCGGCTCTCAAGGATTGCTTCCCTCCAAGGCCAGCCAAACATAAAAAAAAGACAGAAGAAAAAGATAGTATACAGCCTGATCCAGCTACTCCTCCTGGAGATACAGCTTTAAAAATCCCAGAAAAGGGTACATCTTTGTATTCCTCACTCAATCCCTTTGAGAGTGCTCCCTGGCCTTCCAGGGACCTCCTCCACCTCCTCCATTGACTAACCCTTTCTGGACCCCCTCGGCCCCTCCTACATATTTGGCCACCAAGCCGCAGAAAATAAAGCTACCTTTTTATTTCCCATCAATCTAAATCCTGGGGCAATCATCCTGCTGCCTGGTATCCGTGGAAAGCTCAGGACCTTAAGGTGAGGTGGTCTTGGAGGATGGACCTAACTCTCCTTGGGCTGAGACCCTGTTACAGGGACTTGCCCATCAACCTTGTACAACCCAAGATTGGAAAAATCTAGTCAGGGCTGTCTTGTCAGGTCCCCTATACATTAAGTGGTGTGCCTTTTTTAAAGACGAGTGCCATACACAGGCAGAACGAAACCAAAGTCAACATCCCCCTGTGCTGATAACTTTTGGGATGATCTCTGGTACCTCTGATCAATATGTTACAGGCACTCAAAAGGTGGCTATACCTGACCCGTATAGGGACCAAGTCAGGACACTGTGCTTGGAGGCATGGAAAAGGGTTGATGAGGGACCCTCTGAAGCCCCCCCCCCTTATGGGTATTACTCAAAAACCATCTGAGGACTCTGCTACATTTATAGATAGGGTGGAAAAAAGTCTCCAAAGAAAATTTCCTCCAGGGGTATTATGGGATCAGTTTACTAAAATGGTCTGGGAAGGGATGATGGCCGATCACCACCTCGCCTGTGCGGGTCTCAAGGACAACTCCATGAGTTGATGGATTGTAGCCACCAAGGACATTGGCATTATCTTCCATCAGGCTAGGGCCATGGCTGCCTCCCTTCAGGAAAATAAACAGAGAGATTTGGCCACTATGATCTGCGCATTACAGTTAAATCCTAAAAAAATCAACGTTTCGGGTGTGGGAACGAGGGCCACTTTAAAAAGGAGTGCCCCAACAAGACAAGGCCTCCCCCGCCCTTTGGGGGAATGACCAACGCCTCTTGCACCCGCTGCCCTAAATGCAAGAAGGGGTTTTATTGGGCTAGAGTGTTGGTCAAGGTTTGACATACAGGGAAAGCCTTTAAACTCCTCCCAGGGCTTCCCCCAGCCCCGTTAAATAAGGGGAAAGAGACCATCAAAGCCCATTGGACCATCCCTCTGATCCCTGGCCTTAGACCCAAAATTATTTCAAATATTGGCAATAAAAGATTCAAACATCTCATCGACACTGGAGCAGACTGAACGGTCCTGAGAAAGGAGGAAGTGGCCCCTCCTGGCAGCTTGTGCCCAGCCCTCCCCTACTGGAAGTTGGCAGGCAGTCCACCTTCCTGGGAGACTGCCACGTGGCTCCCTTAGACTGACCCAGGTGGGGACAGGGGAGAAGTCCACCCTCTCGTGGTGAGTGGGCTCACTGATAACTTACTGGGGCAAGACATCCTTGGAGATGCCGAGGCTTTCATCACTACTGACCATAAGGCCTTTTATAATGATTTGTTAGATAAAAAAGAATATCAACAACAGTTTGAGGAAGGGAGGGAATGCCATCCCAATTATAGAGATGACCCTTACTTTGAGCAACTCAGACATAAGTACTCCAATGAACACCCCCAATTCTAAGGGCCACTGCCAAGCCCCCCCCCCAATTTAAAATCCAGTGGAGACCAGTGGATCCTCTATGGGTTTAGCAGTGGCCTCTCCCTTCTTCTAAGTTACCAACTCCACATACTTATTGATCAACAGTTGGAGGCCAGACATATCCGTCCCTCCTGTCTTTGTCATAAAAAAGCCTAATGGGTTCTGGAGATTTTTACATGATTTAAGGAAGATCAATGAATGCATGATCCCCTTCGGAACTCCCCCCCCCCCAGAGGGGACTCCCATGGATCCCAGCTATTCCCAATATATACCATATTACTATGATTGACATTAAAGATTGCTTCTTCTCTATCCCTCTCCATCCAGGAGACATGGAAAAATTTGCATTTTCTGTACCCGCTATTAATTTTTGTGGCCCACATAGGAGATTTGAGTGGACTGTCTTACCTCAGGGCATGGCTAATAGCCCACCCATTTGTGAATATTACCTGTCATCCATTTTCTCTTTTCTTATCAATTTCACCAATACCCTGTTTTATATTTACATGGATGATATTATTCTTGGGTGCCTAGATTCCTCCACACTCCAGGACCTTACCCACCAATGTCTAACTATCCTTCATACTCACAGCTTTAAAGTAGCTCCTGAGAAAGTTCAAACTGTGCCTCCCTTTAAGATCTTGGGCTCGATCCTTACCCTAGATACAGTTTCACCTGTTAAACCACAACTTTATATTCAGGATTCTTACACCTTGCCTCAACTCCAGAAGCTCCTGGGAGAAATTAATTAGATGAGGCCTTAGATACCCATAATTACTGAAGAGCTGTCCCCTTTGTTTGACCTCCTAAAGGATCTTAACTTCTCTCAGGTAATTTTGTCCCCTTGTCATCAAGAAATTTTTCATAAGGTACAACAGGCTATAAATACTGTGGCCCTTAAGAGGTTCAATCCTGATTTACCCATCTCCCTCTACATTTTCTCTGGGGAAACATTATGCACTGCACTGTTGGCCCAGGAAGGTGAGCCCATCCAATGGGTCCACCTCTCAATTGGTGGGGTCCCCAGAGTTTAATCTATAACCAACCAGGTTGCTGATTGCATTATCAAGGGCAGAGACACCTCTGTCCAGTTGTTTGACACAGAACCTCACCTTATTGTCACTCCCTTTAAGATAACAGATTTCACCTGGCTTCAGAGAAATAATAACAGAGTTGCTACAGCTCTCAAGGGGTCTTTTTTTTTTTTTATATTACTAAATGTTTTATTTAATTTCACTGGTCAAAATTCAAGTTTTCTTAAATACGATTCTGCTCTTAATGTTTACAAAATGTCTGATTGTCTATATACAACAATAGATCTATATATTGCTCTATTTTATGCTAATGTTCACAAAATAGTTTACAAATAAGAATTTTATATTAAATAAGATACTTAAAGCTCATAATTGAGTTATATCCAGTTGCTAAGTTTACATGTTTTTCAATGGAGAAAATCTTCATTTTGTTAGATAGAGCATTTTGCTTTTCTGTTTTCAACAACAGATTTCTTTTTTCTTTTTTTTTTTTTTATTAGTCAGTTCTGTATTCAGCAAATACAGTCAGTTTGGTACCATTATTAGGCTCATCCGTGACCTACCCCCTCCCCTTGGCCCCTCCTTGTTGAGGTATGCGGGTCGTGCATTGTGGAGTTAGCCCACAGTTATGGGTAAGCTAAATGTCTCTGCATATCATGACCCAACATGTGACTCTGACATTCTTTCCGCCCCCTCTTCCGCAAAATTTCCCTGAGCCATGTTGGGTTCATTTTTGGTCTGCTTCAGTGATGAGGTGTTGAGGGCCTCTGAGGCTCTGGCTCTCTGATTTGGTAGGAGTTGATTTTTCTCTATGCTGATCTCCTTCCCCTCAAGGGGTCTTTAGGTAAAATTGACTGCCATTATGGCCCCCACAAATGTATGAGTTCTTTCTCCGGGTTAGAATGGAAGCCCCCCAGGCTTTTTCTGTCTCAACCTAACCCTGACTTTCTTACTGTGTTTACCAATGGAGGGCACCTGGGGGCTTCCCTAGTCATTTACCCTCCTTTAAGACAGGAAAAAGAGCCTATGCCCATAAAGTCAGTCTCCCATGAAGTTGAGGGGTCAGTACAATTCAAAGAACTATTTGCTGTTGTTCTAGCTTTGGACACTATCCAAGAGCCATTTAACTTGTTTTCTGACAGCCTTTATGTTGTTAATTTATTACCCAACATGGTTGAGGCCCATATTATTCTGGACTCCAACCCTATATCTCCTCTGATGATTCAAGCTCATTCCCTACTCAAACAAAGAATTAACCCCCATTTTTCTTCAACATCTCAGGGGTCATCAAAACTTACTAGGATTTCTCTCTCTAGGAAACAATTTGGCTAATAAAATGTCTTATATGCCTCAGTGTAATACCATTAGAAAGGCTACATGCTTCCACTTATTGACCCATGTCCACTGGAGAGGTCTCAAGCACAGGTTTCCACAGGTACCAGTCATGTGTCTTCCCTCAAGATGAAAAAAAGACCCATTTGGGTACCAGCGAGAGACCTAAAATATTTGTCCCAACAAGGGGACACTGACAATCACTTTTCCAGGGAGTGTCCCACCCCTGAGGACTGTTCCTAAAATGGTCTTCACCCTGCTAAACCAAACAATTCCCTCCCTTGCAGAGGATTGCTGGCTTTGCCTCCGATCTGGGCCTCCCCGGCTGCTTGCAGTACAGTTGCCCATACGACCTTAAAAAATTGCTCAGCCACCTTCCCTATCCCCGTTCAGCTTTTCCCAATGTTTCCCCTGGAACTTGCATTTGGGCCCCGCCTTCCCCTAATAATTCCAGTATAGATGTGGGATACATCCATCCTTCCTTCGGTACTTTTAACACAACTGAGCCCAGTGCTCAATGCTGCCTGCCTTCTGGAATGGTTTATGTTTGTGGAGGCAGGATGGCCTATGACTTTCTGCCCACCAATTGGAAGGGCCTTTGTGCCCCAGCCACCTTAATCCCAGATGTAGATATCATTCCTGGATATGAGGCCCTCCCTATGCCCTCTTTTGATTATATCAGAGGGAGACCTATCTCCAACAACAGCTAGATCCCCTGTCTGAGGTAGTCCTACAAAACAGGAGAGGACTAGACCTACTAATGGCCAAAAAGGGAAGCATATGCTTGTTTTTACAGGAAAAATGCCGCTTTTATGCCAATAAATCAGGAATCATCTAGGAGAAGTTTAAGAGGCTCCAGGAAGACTTGGAGGGGAGGAGGCAGGACCTCCAGGACAACCTGCTGCAGATGGGCTTACATGATTTCTTACCCTACCTTCTCCCTCTACTTGGGCCCCTCCTCCTTCACCTTCTCCTCACTGTCAGGCCTTGTTTAATTAATAAGATTACACAATTTATTCACCAACGGATAGAGGCAATAAAACTTCATCAGGTCGAAATACGTTATCATAGGCTCACTACTCAGGAATCAAGCTCCTCATATGACTGGCTGTCCTCATATGATTGTCCCTCCTCGCCCTCCATCTGACCAATTATGGGTAAGATCTGAGACAGGCTGGGACAACCTAAGACAGGTCATGGAGTGGATTCTCAACGAGCTGGATACATGGTACCCAGTGATGGGTAAGATCCCCAGAGGGGGACAACCTAAGACAGGGGCCATGTTTTCCACCATGCTTACAAAAACAAAAGGGGGAGATGTTGGGCTTTGAGAGGCCCAGACAAGAAGCCTAGTGGAACTTCCTGAGCCTAGCTAAAGTTTGGCAACCTGTCTCTGGCCAGCTAGGACTCAGGAAGATGCCTAATGGCTTCTTGCCTGTTACTTCCGTGTAGAAGTTGAAATTCCCATGCGCGGGCACTTGGGACCAATCATTTCAATAGTCGCAGTTTACTATTGGCCCTTACCTCTGCCCCCATCCTAAAATCTCCACCCTCGTTCTCAAGATTATATAGCAACCACCTGTAACAATAAAGCGAGTTCCTGCTTTGACAAGACTCCTGACTCAGTTTGGTTTTTCTCTGGTGACTAGGAGAGGTTCTGAGTTGACGACACTCATCCTCCTCCTCAACCCCTTGGGAGGAACCAGTGGGCCTGGTTCTTCCTTAGCAGTACCTGTCGGGGGGAGCCCAGCATAAGAAGACACAAAAACTCCAGGTGTGGTGGCACACTTTTAATCCCAGCATTAGGAGGCTGAGGTACGAGGATCACTGTGAGTTTGAAGCCAGCCTGAGACTACATGGTAAGTTCCAGGTCAAGTGAGACCCTACCTCAAAATCCCCCTTTCAAAAAAAGACACAAAAATTGTAGGCATCTTAATTTATAGATCTGAAAATTTGGTTTTTTTGTTCAGACATTGATACTACCCATGATCTACATAGTCAATGTAGTACCTAGCAACATATCAATGGAAATTTTTATAGAAATAAGAAAAACAATTTCAAGATTCATATAGAACAATATAGGCTGTAATTAGCCAGATCACTTGATATGATTCAGATGTCAAAGGTCTCTAAAATATCTACATGTTTTAGCATTTGTCCTAGATTGACACTATTGGGAGGAGATAGAACCTTTAGGAGAATCTAGTGGGAAGGGCTTAGGTATGGGTAAGGAGGTATATACCCAAAAGATTATGAGATTCTGGTCTTCCTTCCATTTTATGCCTTCTTGCTTATGAGATGCTCATGGCTTTGCTCTGTTACATGCTTCTGTGTTACATGACCTCATCAGAGGCTCAAACAAATGTGCCACTTGACACTGCATGGAAGCTCCAGAAACTGTGAGCCAAAATAAACTGTTTCTTTTTGTAAGTTATTTGCTTTAGATGTTTCTTTACATTTTTGGAAATCTGACTAAAACAGAAAATTTGTACCAAGAAATGGAGGTTTACTGTAATCCTACCAGATGATATGGGATACCATTTGTAATTGTATGATGAGATTTCGGAAGAGTTTGAAAGAATAGACAGAAAAACCCAAAGCTCCTGTAAATAGCACCTAATAAGTGATTATTTTGGGAAATGCTAATAGAAATGTGGACAACAAAGACTAAGCTAATGACATTTCAAATGGAAATGGGGGTTCTATTGAGAAGTGGACGTCAGGCTACCCTTATTGTGTCATGGTAAAGAGTATGTCTTCACTTCATCTGAACTTTTGTGGGATTTGTAGATTTCAGACATGGATATAGGTACTTTTGGTTACTTTTAGGTACATTTACAGTGAGAATCGGGAACAAAGACTGAAAAACAATTAGTTTGGCAAGTGAAGGAGTAGATTGTGAGGGTACAGCCAAAATGAGTGAAACTACTGCAGAAACTAGCACCACTGAAAAGAAGTTGAGTGCTTCATAGCAAAACAATAACAATAGCTTGCCTCCTTTTCTAGGTCTAAGATTTCTTAATTTTGTAATGTTGGTTCCATGTTTATCTTAGAAAAATTTTATTGCTCTTTTGATTCTGGATAGTGATATTTTAATCGCACTCTCTCTCTCTCTCTCTCTGGATGTAATCATGTGCGCATGTACTTTGAGGCATGTGTGGAGGTCAGAGGACAATCTCCTGTGTCGATCCTCACCTTTCATGTGGTTTGGGAAAGGATCGTTTTGTTCTTCACTGATGCATGAACCAGGCTAGTTGGTCTGCAAGATTCCATGGATTCTGTTGTCTCCACCTCACATCACATCATAGGAATCTGGTATTACAGACACATGCCACAAATTTCAGCTTTATGTGTGTTCTGGGGATTCAAACTTGGGTTGCCATGCTTGTATAGAAAGCTTTTTATCTATTTAACCATCTCTCCATCCCCTGAAGGATAATTTTGACAGGTATAATGATATAGGTTGGAAATTATTTTATGTCTGGGCTTTAAATATATTATTCTATGCCCTCTTAGCCTTTATGCAAAAAGGTGTCAATTCTTACTATTTTTATTCAATATATTCCTCAAAATTTTTGCTATGATGAAGACTGACCTTAACCTTCTACAGCCTCTCTCTCTCTTCTGTCTATCTCTTTTATATTAGCTATCTTTTTCTTCCTTTTCTTAGTGGGCACTGGCCTGTAACTCCAAGTCCCAGCATGTGGCTATCATCCACAATGAACTTTTGATCAGAGAGACCTACAAGGTTTCCTAAAAGAAAGACAGATTTCTGTCAGAGTACTTGATGACCCACCAAAGGTCAGTGATAAGACCCTACTGCTGAAGACACTTTATGCGTTTGACACATAAAATGGAATGGCATGGCTGGAAGCTGGAAGAGTGTCAGTCCCCAGACAGTCAGCACGTCTAGTGCCAGAAGGTGCTACATGAGTGACTGGGTGAAAATGACCAATATCTTTCCAAGCAACTCATGGTCTAACCTACTTAGCAGCAAATATCCTCTTGTGATGCTCACACAAGTGCAATAGTGGCACACAGCCATGGTGGGAAACCAACTGCTCTTGATTTGGCTAACTGATCCCCTCAGTGGTATGGGACCCATAGCTGGAGCTGGGAAACAAGTCAGAACCATATCCAAACATAAGCCCTCTCTCCACTATCAAGCTAGCACCAATCATGGGCTACAAGAGGGCCTACACCTATTAAATTCTCTATAAAAAAGTAAGAGTTATCTCATTTGTCTGGTGCTAACTTACTCTCTGTTGGAAAATCTGCTTCTCTTTTTCAGACAGATGTAGATCCTAGGAAGAAAGCCACCCCATTATACCTCAAAAGGGCTCTGGCTGAAAGTAAGAACAATTGGCGAAACAAGCAAGGGTGCTGTTTTCTTGGTGAACCAGGTACCAGCACAAGGGTGAAGGAGATCAATAAAGAGAAAAACCAACTCCTACCAAATCAGAGATCCAGAGACCCAGAGGTCCCCAACACCTCATCACTGAAGCAGACCAAAAATGAACCCAACATGTCTCAGGGAAATTTTGCGGAAGAGAGGGTGGAAAGAATGTCAGAGCCACATGTTGGGTCATGATATGCAGACATTTATCCTACCCATAACTGTGGCCTGACTCCAGAATGCATGACCCATATAACTCAACAAGGAGGGGGCAAGGGGAGGGGGTAGGTAATGGATGAGCCTAATAATCGTACCAAATTGACTGTATTCACTGAGTACAAAACTAATTAATAAAAGTGAATAAATAAATAAAAGAAAAAGAAAGACATAAGAAGAGTCAACACAAATAGGAAAGAAAGAGGTAAAATTATCTTTCCTTAGAAATGGTATTATTTCACACTTTAAAGACTCTACCAATACTGTAGGTGAAATGGTCTAAGTGAGGTCAGGGGAGTGGATGGAGGAGAGGAGAAGCTAGGAAGGGGGTTAATCAAAATTTAAGATGTTATAAGTAAACCATATGGAAACCAACTTATTTTCTAGCTAATTATATATGTTAAAACAGAAAGAGTTTGGACAGAAGGATCCTGTGAAGGTAGATGATGTTGTGCTCACAGCCATATATTGTTATTGGAAAAATTTCAGTGCCAGGGGTGCTATACCTTCCAGTGAGTTATTGGCCAGGGAGGTCCACTGTGACCCCAAAACATTACAGGCTATTGTCAAGACTCTTGGTTACCCACCAAAACTAGACGGTAAGACATTACATGTTTGGTCTTTGAATCATTAGGAAATATGTCTGGAACTGAGTTGGAGACCTTCTTTCTGTTGCTTAGCTGTCATTTTGCTGGAAATAGCTATGCATCTTGTTGGGGGAAAAAAGTCATCAAGGGTCTTATTGAGAAGTAGGTACTGTCAGCTTTATGGCTGGCCAGCCAGGACAAATTTTCCAGATGGAGAAATGGTGGAATGTCTGTTACAAAGGAAACTGATTTCTCTCTGAGTGGACTTGAGGTCCACTCCATGGGAGGGAATTCATGCCTGGTACTTAAAACCTACTCAAAAGCCCAAGGATGGGATGTCATAAGCCCTAGGGGAAATTACTACTGTTGTGTGACTAAATGGGTATATTATGTTCATAAACTACCTTTCAAATACTTATGTTTATGTCCATCTGTTGATGTTACTCTTACTTTTGGAATAAGAAGCTTTTCTTTTCAGGTGATGGTGACCACTGGAGAGACTCAAACTCGACCAAGGTGCTGAGTAGAAGTGACAGTGGAGTGTTTGGCACTAAATGAGACATCTCTATTGCCTCCTCCAAGGCTTGGGGACTATTGCAGAAGAGGAGGCAGAATGAATTTACAAGCCAAAGGAAAGGGAGGACTGCTTAGAATACTGTCTTCAAGACACAAAGCAGCCCCTTGATATTTAGGACCTCACCATGGCTGTATAATAGGAGGAAAAAATTATGACATCAAAATAACAGAGAATAGTTGGAAAGAAGAAGGGATTCAGTTGAGAGATGGATTTAGGAGAAGAAAAAGGGGGGATGGTGGGAGGGAATTGTGATTATGGTATATTATCTGTATTTATGGAAGGTGTCAATAAAAAAGCAAAAAAGACTCCACTAAGAAACTCGATAGAGTGATAAACAAATTCAGCAAAGTAGGAGGATTCAAAATTAATATACAAAATATCAGTAGCTGATTTTTTAAAATATGTGAGTATGTATGTATCCTATGTGTTTGTATGGGTGTACATATGCTTACCTGTTTCTAGGTCAGAGGACAACTTCAGATTCTGGTCCTCTCCTTCCATTTTTCTTTTAAGACAGTATCTTCCTTGTTGTTTAGTGAGTAGAAATTCCAGGCCAGCCAGCCCATGAGCCTCAGGACTTTCATGACTCTACTCCTTCTGGGGACACTGGAGTTACAGAAGACTGTGTCATTGTGCATCTTTCTTTTTATGAGGTGCTGGAGATCCACACTCCAGCTAGGAGGTTTGTATAGCAAGTGTTTTTAACCACCAAGCAATCTCTTCAGCCTGTCAGTCACTTTTCTAAAAACAAATAATCAACTCTCTGAGAAAGGAAACTGGAAAACAATCGTCTATACAGTTGTCTCAAAAATAATTAAGCATAAGCCTAACCAAGATGGTGAAAAGTTCCTACAACACTGAAGATGGAAGTTGAAGAAGACACTAGAAGATGGAATAACTCCCTTGTGATTTTTTATAATGGCCATACTAGTAAAAGTTATGATTAGGGACTTTTGGTCAAGATGGCATCCTAGTAACCTTGTCTCACCTCACAGGGAAGTAAAGGCAGAACCCTTAAGGTTCATGGTGGTATTTTTTGTTTAGGGATTTGCTGATCCTAGTAGGCTACCAGTGGGGAGGGTGTGGAGTAGCACAATAGGGAATCTGCTGGTTCCCTCACTCTGGGATAGCCCACCTGTCCCTCAATCCCCTTAAGCACCTGTTCTAGCCACAGTCCCAGTAGGAGGTCCCTCCTGCACTAACTGCAGGCCAAGTGGACCCAAGATAGCAGGCTAGGTCCTCTGCCCTAGGCTTTCCCAGCACAGGGCAGAGCTCCATGGGCACAACTGGCATCCCACCATTCCTGCCCAGCATTATTGTCTCCCGGAGGGGTGTGAGATCACAGTTCCCGCCCAGCCTTGCTGCCCCTGCAGACACGTGTGAAGATCACTCCCACTCAGTCTTGCTGTCCCCTGGGAGTGATTGGGAGGCCCAGTTGCTGTTACCGCCCAGCCTTGGTGACCCCCATGGGCAACCGCCGGTCCAGTTGCCAGTCCTGCCCAGCCCATCTGAACCCAGTGGGCAATTGCTGTCCCAACACTGCTGCCCCCTCCCACCTCCGAACAGGGACCAGGCTAGTGTCTCCGCCCTAGCCTTTTTGAATTCCTTGAGTGATCATCATCCCATTCACCACCACCGCCCCTACCCCTGCCCAGAAGGCTATTGTACCACACCCTAGACTTTCCAAAACATTGTGATGGGCAGATCATAACAAAAAAGGAATAGCACGAAAAATCACATGCAAGTAAATCCAGCTACATTGCCCAGTCCCATAATGGCTGGCTCTAATCAAAACATAGAGGACACAATAGGATCAGAACCCCAAAATGAGGAAACAAACTATGAAACTCTGGCCAAGCAAATAGGAGAACTTGCAGAAACTCAACAAATGACCAATAATTGTTTGGATGGTGTGGTGGTTTAAATAGAATAGATGGCCCCCAATATATTCAGTTGTTTGTTTGTAGTTTGCATCTGCAGCCACCTGGCTGGACTCAGTGCCATTGTGTGGATGTGTGGGTTTCAGATTTCGATCTAAAGATATGCGAAGTGTGCTTAGCTGGAGTTCCTGAAGTGTGCTGCGGCTTTTGGCTTTTAAGCTTGTACTTCTCTCTCTCTGTTTGGTTCTATGAAGGCAGGCCAGCTTTTCTGCCATTATGGAACTTCCCCTGGATCTGTAAGCTTCAATAAATCCCTTCCTCCATAACTGTGCCTGGTCTGGAAGTTCATCTCAGTGAACCTGAAGCTGTCTGATACAGAATTTGGTACCAAGGAATGGACTGAGATGAACCTGACCATGTGGACATTGATCTTTTGGAACCTTTGTTTTGGAGGAATAGGCATGGACTTGGTGCTTGCAACTGAAGATGTCTTCTGGAGTGGTAAGCCAAGTTTTATGGACTATTCTGATGAGAGTCTGAGAATGCTAAGTGCAGAGAGCATTGAACTTCAAGGCTTGGCTTATGAGCTTTCTAAGGGGAAGGAAGGACTGCAGAGGACTTTGTTGGAACTGGGCTACTGGCACAAGGGCTGGCTGCATCCTGCTGCCCAGGTCCAGAGTATTTGATCAAGATTAAATTTGTAATGGACTGATGTACTTGGCTAGAGATACTGGACTGAGAGATTTAAGATTTTAAGCTGGAAAACCTCAAGCAAGTTAAGATTACAGGCACTGAGACTGGTTTTAGGTTATTGAATCTGCTATTGTCAAACACATTCGCAATCTTAAAGGAAGATGGTCCAATTGCTTTACCATGGAAAGGATGCCTGAGGAAAGACTACCATAGAAATGCAAACACTTTTGGAAAGAGTTGACTGGAGAAGGAACCTGCTTTACAAGGTTAGGATTTATTTTGTCTGTGAATTAAGAACATGGCTGTGTCCTGCACACCTGGTATTGGTTTCAGAAGCATGAAAAATGCAAGGAGTGGTCGTGAATTGCACATGCTTCCAGGAGCTGCTGCTGAGATGTGACACGAGGCAGGGCATGATGCCCTGATAGGCTGAAAGAGCCTTTGGAAGATGGACCATGGTTTGCATGAAGACCTCAAGATGTTCTGGATATACCAGGACTGTGCAAGGGCTACCATAGAGCACACTATTGGCCTGGGATGGAAGTGTTCCCTGGCTACTCTGCCCAGCTGGAGGGGCAGAATTGGAAAATCTGGAGACTGTCACACCCTGGTTGTATTGGACTTGAACTGCAGAAGTTTGATGGTTGTTTGATGGTGGTTGAGTTTGCATTGTTTTAGTCTCTCCTTGTTATGCCTTATACCAGTTGAAAATGTTTACTCTGTGCCTTTATATGTTATAAATGTTTAACCGGTATGATTTTACAGGTCTTAATATCTTAAATTAGTCAAGACTGTGGGGACCTTTGAAACTGAACTGAGTACAATTTACAATGTGTGATGGTTATAAATATATTGGGGGCCAGGGGCGGAATGTGGTCATTTGAATAGAATAGATGGCCCCCAATATATTCAGTTGTTTGTTTGTAGTTTGCATCTGCAGCCACTTGGCTGGACTCAGTGCCATTGTGTGGATCTTAAAGTGTGGTGGTGGGTTTCAGATTTCAATCTAAAGATATGCAAAGTGTGCCTAGCTGAAGTTCCTGAAGTGTGCTGTGGCTTTTGGCTTTTAGGCTTGTGCTTCTCTCTCTCTGTTTGGTCCTGTGAAGGCTGGCCAGCTTTTTCTGCCATTATGGAACTTCCCCTGGATCTGTAAGCTTCAATAAATCCCTTCCTCCATAACAGTGCCTGGTCTGGAAGTTCATCTCAGTGAACCTGAAGCTGTCTGATACAGATGGCATGCTCACTAGATTAGACATACTAGAAAAGAACCAGGAAGTGTTCCAGTTAAATGATCTGAAGGAGAACAAGAGAAAAAGAGGACTTCAACAACCAGCTGGCTAAGCTCAATGAAGACATAAAAAAAATACAGGGATGAACTCCAACAAGCATTAAGAAAATCAGAAAGTGACATGAACAGGGAACTTGACAGAGGGTTGGAAACTATATATTAAAAAGCAGTAGAAAATATGAACCAAATTGAACAAGCCCAAAACTCTGTAGAAGCTCTCAAGAATAGTCAGCCATGTGGAGGATAGAAACTCAGAACTGGAAGACAAAACAGAAGAAACAGTTCATGAGTACAGAAGTTTCAACAAGTTCAAAAATTTCTGTGAACAGAACATGAGGGAACTGTGGGACACCCTTAAACATCCCAACATTCAGATCATGGGAATACTATAAGGGGAAGCAATTCTGACAAAAGGCATGGAAAACCTATTCAACAAAATTATCGAAGGAAATTTTTCACTCTCTCAAAAGAAAGTCCTATCAATTTACAAGAAGCTAGCAGAAGTCCAAACAGACTGGACCAAAGCAGAAATTCTCCAAGACATATTATCATTAAGACTCTAAACATAAATCAAAAAGGGAAAGTCCTAAAGACAGCTAGGGAGAAAAAAACACATTACATGTAAAGGAAGCCCCATCAGAATTACTTCAGACTTCTTAATGCAAGCCCTAAAAGCCAGAAAGGCCTGGAATGGAACACTGCAAACTCTAAGAACTTATGGCTTCCAACCCAAAGTGCTCTACCCAGCAGAAGTATCCCTTATAATAGATGGTGAAAGAAAAACTTTCCACATTAAAACTCAGCTATACAACTATATGGACACAAAGCCAAACCTACAAAGAGTACTTCATTGAATGCTCCACACAGAAGATTCAAATAAACAGCCTCAAGTGCCTATGAGAAGCTGACCACAATAATCAACCTTCAAGAAGGCACAAAAACGACAAAGGCCAAGAAAACAACAAACCACACAAGCCATCACAATATGGCAGGTATTAAATCAAACTTCACAGTTATTACCTTAAATATTAATGGCCTTAACTCACCCATCAAGAGACATAAACTAACAGGGTGGATCAGAAAATTAGACCCCTCAATCTGCTGTCTTCAAGAAACCTACCTCATCACTAAAGACAGACACCTCCTCAGGGTGAAAGGGTAGAAAATGATATTCCAAACAAACAGAAATGAGAAGCAAGCAGGTGTAGCTATACTAATATTGGATGAAGTAGACTTCAAACCAAAAGTAATCAAAAAAGACAAAGAAGGCCACTTCTTACTTATTAAAGGAATGATCCAACAAGAGGATATCACAATCATTAATCTTTTTGCACCAAACACAGGTGCACCACAATTCATAAAAGAAAACCTTCTTGACAGTAAAACAGAAATAACCAACAACAGCATCATAGTTGGGGACTTCAATACTCCACTATAAGCAATAGATCATCAAACCAGAAAATTAACAGGGGAGTAAGAGAGCTCAACAACACCATTGGTCAGTTAGACCTAACGGATATCTACAGAACATTCTACCCCAAATCCACAGATTACACATTCTCCTCAGTGGCCCATGGTACCTTCTCTAAAATAGATCATATACTGGGTCACAAAGCCTGCCTCCATATATTTAGGAGGATCAACATAATTTCCTGCTCAATATCAGATCACAATGCTGCATTGTTAGAAATCAACAACAAAAGATGTGCCATGAACCCAACCAACTCCTAGAAACTGAACAACACACTCTTAAACAGTAAACTGGTAATGGACAAAATAAAAAATGAAATTGCAAAATTTATAGAAATGAATAACAATGAGAATACAACGTGCCAAATTTTATGGGACACAATGGAGGCAGTCCTCATGGGAAAATTCGTTGTGCTAAATGCCTTCATAACAAAGACAGAGAGATCCCAAATCAATAACGTAACTACCCACCTAAAGACATTGGTGAAACAAGAAGTATCCAATCCAAAAAGCTCCAGACAGAAGGAAATAATTTAGATCAGAGCATAAATTAATGAATTGGAAACTAAGAAAACAATTAAGAAAATTGATGAAACAAAGAGGTGGTGATTTGCAAAAAATAAACAAGATTGAGAAACCTCTGGCCAATTTGATGAAGCAAAAAAAAAAAAAAAAAAAAAAAAACCAAAAAAGAGATGCTTCAAATTAACAAAATTAGAAATGAAAAAGGAGAGATCACAACAGACATAGGTAAAATTGGGAGAATAATCAGGACTTACTTCAAAAACCTCTACTCCACAAAATTAAATAATATGGATGAAATGGATGAATTCCTGGACATATACCACCTACAAAAGCAAACTCAGAGCAGATTAATCTCCTAAATAAACCTATCCCAAATGCCAAGATTGAAAGGGTAATCAAAAACCTACCACAAAAGAAGAGTCCAGGACCAGATGGCTTCTCAGCTGAATTCTATCAAACCTTCATAGAAGAACTGAAACCAGTTTTTGTCAAGTTGTACCACACAATCAGAGAAGAGGGAAAGCTCCTCAGTTCCTTCTATGAAGCTAGTATCACCCTAATACCAAAACCAGGCAGAGATGCCACAAGAAAAGAAAACTACAGGCCTATTTCCCTGATGAACTTAGATGCAAAGATCCTGAACAAAATCCTGGCAAACCGAATTCAATCGCACATCAAAAGCATTATCCACCTGAATCAAGTAGGCTTCATCCCAGGAACACAGGGATGGTTCAACATACAGAAATCTGTCAATGTAATAATACGCCATATAAGCTTAAACACCAAAACCACATGGTCATCTTGTTAGATGCAGAAAAGGCCTTTGACAAAATACAACATCACTTCATGATAAAAATATTGGAGAGAATAGGCATGGATGGTCTATATTTCAACATAAAAAGGCTATATATAAAGATCTAAAGCCCAAATAATACTTAATGGGGAGAGACTGAATGAATTCCCATTGAGATCAGGAATAAGACAGGGATATCCACTCTCACCTCTGCTCTTCAACACAGTACTGGAAGTACTAGCTCAAGCAATAAGACAGGAGAAAGAAATAAAATGGATACAAATTGGAAAGGAAGATGTAAAACTAGCCCTATGTGCAGATGACATGATTCTATACATAAATGACCCAAGAACCTCCATCTCAAAACTCGTAAAAGGTGATTAATTCCTTCATCAAAATAGCAAGATACAAAATCAATGCACAAAAATCAGTAGCAAAGGACAAAGAGAGAAAGAAATTAGTGACATTGTGCCATTTTCAATAGCAAAAAAAGATAAAATACCTTGGAATTACATTAATCAAGGACATGAATACTTATATAATGAAATCATAAAAACACTCAAAAAAGGAAATTGAGGAGGACTTGAGAAAATGGAAAGACCTCCCATCACCTGGATACGCAGAACTAACATTGTGAAAATGGTAATCTTACCAAAAGCAATATATACATTTAATGCAATACAAGTAAAAATCCCAACATCTTTCTTCACAGAGATAGAAAAAAATGATCTCCAAATTCATATGAAATGGCAGAAGACCTCGGGTATCCAAGCATATCCTCAGCAAAAGAAACACCTCTGGAGGCATCACCATACCTGATCTAAAGCTATACTACAAAGCCATAGTAATAAAAGCAACATGGTAGTGGCATAAAAACAAGAACATAGACCAGTGGAACAGAATTGAGGACCTGGACTTTGGGTCTAGTAACTACAACTACTTAATATTTGACAAAGGCCATAACAATGTAGACTGGAAAAAAGACAGCAACTTCAAGAATGGTGGTCGACAACCTCGATAACTATATGCAGAAAAATGAAGCTCAATCCACACATCTCACATGCACAAAAATCAAGTCCAAATGGATCAAAGACCTCAATATAAGACCAGAAACTCTGTTACTACTAGAAGAAAAAATAGGAGGAACTTTCTATGATATAGGAGTGGGAAAAGACTTCCTGAACAAAACCCCAACAGCTCAGGAAATAATCACTCAACCATTGGCATCTCAGGAAACTGAAAATCTTATTCACAGACAAACAAACAATAAATAGAGTCAATATAGTTCCGACAGAATGGGAGAAAATCTTTGCCAGGTACACATTGGACAGAGGCCAATTTTATAGAATCTACAAAGAACTCAGAAACCTAAACAATAAAATGTCAATCTACTCACAAAATGGGGCAGAGAACTGCACAGGGTGTTCTCAGAGGAAGAAATACAAAAGGCAAACACACTTAAGAAAATGTTCAACATCAGTAATTATGAAGGAAATGCAAATTAAAACAACTATGAGATTCCACCTTACCCCTATAAGGATAGCAAACATTAAAAAATCTAATGACAACAAATGCTGGTGAGGTTGTTGAGAAAAAGGAGCCCTCATTCATTGTTGGTGGGAATGGAAGCTGGTGCAAGCACTATGGAAAGAGACCCCTAAAAAGGTTGACTATAGAGGAATCAACAGACCCAGTTATTCCCCCACTGGGCATTTATCCTAAAAGCTCCAAACCCCATCTCAGAGATACTTGCTCAAACATGTTTATAGCTGCTCAATTCATAATAACTAAGAGCTGGAATCAACCCAGAGGTCCATCATTAGACAAATGGATAACTTAGATGTGGTATATCTACAAGATGGAATTCTACACAGTAGTAAGGAAAAATGACACAATGAACTTTGAAGAAAAATGGTCAAACCTGGAATTTGTGGGCTTGGTCTATAAATTCATTTCATTAAATAATAATTCAATTATATTAGGCTTTTAATGCTAATTTTGATATTTATCAATTGCTACTATTTTTTCTTTCATCTTCTCTTTCTCATTCTTTCCTCCCTCTTCCATCTCTTCCCTTTCTTTTTATCTCTCTCTCTTTTTTCTCATACCTTGTCCCTTCCCTTCCCTTCCTTTCTTCCTTCCTTCCTTCCTTCCTTCCTTCCTTCCTTCCTTCCTTCCTTCTTTCCTTCCTTCCTTTCTTCCTGCTCTTCCCCCTCTTTCCCTCCCCCTCTCTGTTCCTCTTTCTATCTTTCTCTCTTTTTCTTTCCTTCTTTCTCTCACTCTCTCACTTTCTCTTTTCATTCTTTCCTGCCTCTATTACTTCCTTCCCTCCCTCCTTCCTCTTTATTCTTTCCTTCCTTTCTTTCTCTTTTCTCTTTCTTTATTACTTTCTACAATTCTTCTTTCACCTGTACTGGACATTGAACCCAAGGCCTCACAAATGCTCGACAAGTGCTTTACCACTTAGCTATATCCCTAGCCTTCTCTATTTTCTTTGGTTGATTTATGCATTAATTTTATTGACTTCTTTATTCCATTTTTTGTTATTTTTATTTGAGAGTGACAGACAGACAAAGAGGGAGAGAGAGAGAGAGAGAGAGAAAGAGAGAGAGAGAGAGAGAATGGGTGAGCCAGGGCCTCCAGCCACTGCAAACAAACTCCAGACATGTGTGTCACCTTGTGCATCTGGCTAATGTGGGTCCTGGGGCATCGAGCCTTGAACCGGGGTCCTTAGGCTTCACAGGCAAGTGCTTAACTGCTAAGCCATTCTCCAGCCCTCCATGTTGTTTTAAATGATAGGCTGTGCCAACTGTACATGTCATGTCATTCTTTCAACAGGGTCTGTGAACAGTAGTTAAATGCTGTAAGATTCCATGCATGCAGCAGTGTCTCCGCTTTCTGCTTTATCAAGTTTATCTTTATTGGTGTGCCACTGATTCTTAGACATGCTTCATTGCTTTCAATGGAAATATACTCTAAGTTGTCAAGGCACAAACTCTGGAGTGCATCTGTCTCTTCTATTCTAAGAAACTGCAGGCATTTTTGCCCAAGATTCTCAGCTGAGGATTAAACATTTTGGCTTCTTTGGAGTCTTGTCTCACTAAGAGCTGCTTTAGAATCAACCAAGGATTGGAGAGGAACTTCAATTTCCAACAGTTCTGACTCTCCCTGAATATTATGTTCTGTTTCTTTGCAGGGCAGTTAGAGTACAGCTTTCTCCTTCTATGAGGCTGGGAAATAGCCTTTAGGAAAAGCTTCACAAATATGACTAATCTTGTCTGGTTGCTTTCTCTCAAGACTCACTTTTGATCTGCTGTTGGTCATAATTTAGTGCACACAGTCACATTTTGTACCTCATGCTCAGTGAGTAATTGTAGGGATGGGAGAATAATTCACTCTGAAAACAAGATATGTCACCATTACCCTCAGTCAGAAAACATAAACCTCATTTAATTGTTAATATTTCACTAGAGAAATCACCATTTTTATCTTAATAATAATATTGTGAACATTATTACTATAGATTTCTCTTCCATTTTCTTTTTATGATCACCTTTGATTTAGTAAAGGTAGTTGTGCTTTTATTAGTAGAAGCTCAATATCATACTTATTTGATACACAAACTGGATGTAGATGTATTATACATTATTAATCTATGACTTTGCCTATCATGAAGAAAATAAAACAGAAACAATCAAAATAAAAATCTCCAAACTTTGAATCATTTAACTTTTTATATTTATTATATATGTCTGCAGATTGGTAATTTTCAAATATTGATATAGCATCTTCCACTCTGGTCAGGAGCACCTGACTTGACATAACATCACACATGATGTAGAATTTTCACTGCATTTTCTTTCGTGCTTTGTCTTCATCATCCCATCGCCAAATCTGATTAGAACATTTTTTGTCTTCCACCCTCAATGGGGTTTCTTCATTAGAAAAAAATTAATAGATAAATGGAAAAGGATGAATATAAATGAAAAGGCCATAAAGGAGGAGGATGTCTATTCTTCAATAATTACAAATGATTCTTGAGGGATAGTTTAATGTGTATTAGTGCTTTTGGCAACACATTTATTGAGAAAATAGCTCCTATTACTCCACAATGAATGTAAAACAACTATTAGCTCAGGGCTCCACTTCATTTTCCTGTAGAATTAATCTTCTGGAAGTCCTTTTTCAAGAATCCATTAGTAGGTTAGAAAACCCAGCATCAGTCTCATCCTCCACTATTTCTTTTCCTCTCACAGATCTTCTCTTTTCCCCACCTTAAGTATTTTTCCTTCTCCTTTGAAGGCTTATGAAAGATATAGGGATAATTTTTTCCCTTCAAGTTAGAATCCAGGGTATTCATAATTATATGCACATGGCACTTAGTAATGATATGATCATCATTTACTGGAATGGATGTATATAAGGTAAAAGAACATCATTAGTGAACATATGGGTTTTCTGAGGGAAAGCATTTGCTAGTATAAATGCTAATGTAAATATTTCACGTGGGTGAAAATATTTTCAGGAATGCAAATTTTCAAGACACCTCTCTGCTTGTAGGGTCTAATTTTCATTAGGCTGTTAAGAATTAGTGATATTAAACTGCACACTGCAACTTGTTCAGTTCATAGCTTATGGGCAGTGCTTTTATCCACTTAAAAAAACAGAGTAGTATTTAAACATTCCTGAGGAGAAAAGTGCATTCCAGTATTTTTTTTTCTCTATTTTTATTAATATTTTCCATGATAATAAAAAATATCCCATGGTATTACCCTCCCCCCTTTCCCGTTTGAAATTCCATTCTCTATCATATCCCCTCCCCATCTCAATCTTTCTACTTACATATATACAATACCAACCTAATAAAAGCCCTCCTCCCTTTCTTTCTCTTCCCTTTCTATCTCCTTTTTTAACTTACTGGCCTCTGCTACTGAGTTTTTTCCTTCTCGCACAGAAGCCCAATCATCTCTAGCTAAGATCCACATATGAGGGAGAACATGTGGCACTTGGCTTTCTGGGCCTGGGTTACCTCACTTAGTATAATTCTTTCCAGATCCATCCACTTTTCTGCAAATTTCATAACTTCATTTCTCTTTACTGCTGAGTAAAACTCCATTGTATAAATGTGCCATATCTTCATTATCCACTCATCAGTTGAGGGACATCTAGGCTGGTTCCATTTCCCAGCTATTATAAATTGAGCAGCAATAAACATGGTTGAGCAAGTATCTCTAAGGTAATGAGATGAGTCCTTAGGATATATGCCTAGGAGAGCTATAGCTGGGTCATATGGTAGATCAATCTTTAGCTGTTTTAGGAACCTCCACACTGATTTCCACAATGGCTGGACCAGATTGCATTCCCACCAACAATGTAGAAGGGTTCCTCTTTTTCCACATCCCCGCCAACATTTATGATCATTTGTTTTCATGATGGTAGCCAATCTGACAGGAGTGAGATGGAATCTCAATGTAGTCTTAATCTGCATTTCCCTGATGACTAGGGATGTAGAACATTTTTTTAGATGCGTATATGCCATTCGTATTTCTTCCTTTGAGAATTCTCTATTTAGCTCCATTTCCCATTTTTTGATTGGTTTGTTTGATTCCTTATTATTTAACTTCTTGAGTTCTTTGTATATCTTAGATATTAATCCTCTATCAGATATATAGCTGGTGAAGATTTTTTTCCCATTCTGTAGGTTGCCTCTTTGCTTTCTTCACCGTGTCCTTTGCAGTGCAAAATCTTTGTATTTTCATGAGGTCCCAGTGGTTAATCTGTGGTTTTATTGCCTGAGCAATTGGGGTTGTATTCAGAAAGTCTTTGCCAAGACCAATATGTTGTAGGGTTTCCCCTACTTTTTCCTGTAGCTGTTTCAGAGTTTCAGGTCTGATGTTAAGGTCCTTAATCCATTTGGACTTAATTCTTGTGCACGGAGAAAGAGAAGAATCTATTTTCATCCTTCTACAGATATATATCCAGTTTTCCCAACACCATTTGCTGAAGAGGCTGTCTTTTCTCCAATGAGTATTTTTGGCATTTTTATCAAATATCAGGTGGCTATAACTACATGGGGTTACATTTGGGTCCTCTATTCTGTTCCATTGATCTACGAGTCTGCTTTTGTGCCAGTACCATGCTGTTTTTGTTACTATGGCTCTGTAGTATAGGTTAAAATCAGGTATGGTGATACCACCAGCCTTATTTTTGTTGCTCAGTATTATTTTAGATATTCGAGGTTTTTTGTGATTCCAAATGAATTTTTGGATTGTTTTTTCTATTTCCATGAAGAATGCCTTTGGAATTTTGATGGGGATTGCGTTAAATGTATAGATTGCTTTTGGTAAGATTGCCATTTTCACAATATTGATTCTTCCAATCCAGGAACAAGGGATGTTTTTCCACTTCCTAGTGTCTTCTGCAATTTCTCGCTTGAGTGTTTTAAAGTTCTCATTGTATAGATTCTTTACTTCCTTAGTAAGGTTTATTCCAAGGTACTTTATTTTTTTTGATGCAATTGTGAATGGGAGTGATTCTCTGATCTCATCCTCTGTGTGTTTGTTGTTACCATATATGAAGGCTACTGATTTCTGTGTATTTATTTTGTATCCTGCTACATGACTGTAGGTTTTTATCAGCTCTAACAGTTTGCTAGTAGAGTCTTTAGGGTCCTTTATATATAGAATCATGTCATCTGCAAATAATGATAACTTGACCTCTTCCTTTCCGATTTGTATCCCTTTTATGCATGTCTCTTGCCTTATTGCTATGGCTAAGACTTCCAGAACTATATTAAATAAAAGTGGGGACAGTGGACACCCTTGTCTTGTTCCTGATTTTAGTGGAAAAGCATCCAGTTTTTCCCCATTTAGTAATATGTTGGCTGTAGGCTTATCATAAATAGCCTTTATTATATTGAGATATGTTCCTTCTATTCCCAGTCTCTGTAGGACTTTTATCATGAAGGGATGTTGGATTTTGTCGAATGCTTTCTCTGCGTCTAATGAGATGATCATGTGATTTTTGTCCTTCAACCCATTTATATAATGTATAACATTTATAGATTTGCGTATGTTGAACCATCCCTGCATCTCTGGGATAAAGCCTACTTGGTCAGGGTGAATGATCTTTCTAATGTATTCATGTATTCTGTTTGCCAATATTTTGTTGAGAACTTTTGCATCTATGTTCATGAGGGAGATTGGTCTGTAATTTTCCTTTTTTGTTCTATCTTTGCCTGGTTTTGGTATCAGAGTGATGCTGGCTTCATAGAAGGAGTTTGGTAGAATTGCTTCTTTTTCTATTTCATGGAAAAGCTTAAGAAGCAATGGTGTTAGCTCTTCCCTGAAGGTCTGGTAAAATTCAGCAGTGAATCCATCTGGGCCTGGGCATTTTTTAGTTGGGAGATTTTTGATAACTGTTAGGATCTCCATGCTTGTTATAGGTCTATTTAAGTGATTAATCTCATCTTGATTTAATTTAGGTAGGTCATATAAATCAAGGAAATCATCCATTTCTTTCAGATTTTCATACTTTGTGGAGTATATGTTTTTATAATATGTCCCTATGATTTTTTGAATTTCTCTGGCATCTGTCGTGATGTTACCTTTTTCATCTCTAATTTTATTAATTTGTGTCTCTTCTCTCTTTCTTTTGGTCAGATTTGCTAAGGGTTTATCAATCTTGTTTATCCTTTCAAAGAACCAGCTCTTTGTTTCATTAATTCTTTGTATTGTTTTTTTGGTTTCTATTTCATTAATTTCTGCCCTAATCTTTATTATTTCTTCCGTCTACTGATTTTTGGTTTGCCTTGTTCTTCTTTTTCCAAGGCTTTAAGGTGAAGCATTAGGTCATTTATTTGCGACCTTTCTAATTTCTTAATATAGGCACTTAAAGCTATAAATTTACCTCTTAGAACTGCCTTCATTGTGTCCCAGAGATTTTGGTATGTTGTGTTCTCATTATTGTTTGACTCTATAAATTTTTTGATTTCCTTCTTGATTTCTTCATTGACCCATTCATCATTTAGTAATGTATTGTTTAGTTTCCATGATTTTGTGTATGCTCTATATCCTTTCTTGCTATTGATTTGTAGTTTGATTCCATTGTGGTCAGATAGAATGCAAGGAATTATTTCAATTTTCCTGAATTTGTTAAGATTTGCTTTGTGTCCTAATATATGGTCTATTTTAGAGAATGATCCATGTGCTGCTGAAAAGAATGTATATTCTGCAGCATTTGGATGAAATGTCCTGTATATGTCTGTTAGGTCCATTCCTTCTATGACCTCATTTAGTCCAGATGCCTCTCTGTTTATTTTTTCCCGGGATGACCTGTCAATTGATGAGAGTGGGGTGTTAAAGTCACCAACTACCACTGTGTTTGGTGTTATCTGTGACCTTAGTTCTAACAGTGTTTGTTTGATGAATTTGGGAGCCCCCATGTTAGGTGCATATATGTTTAGGATTGTAATGTCCTCCTGTTGGAGTGTGCCCTTAATCAATATAAAGTGACCTTCCTTATCTTTCTTGACTAATGTTGGAGTGAAGTCTGCCTTGTCAGCTATTAGGATAGCAACCCCTGCTTGCTTTCTGGGTCCATTTGCTTGAAACACCGTTTTCCAACCTTTCACCCTAAGATAATGTCCATCCTTTGTAGAAAGGTGAGTTTCTTGGAGACAACAAATTGTAGGGTCCTGCTTTTTAACCCAGTCTGCAAATCTATGTCTTTTGGTTGGAGCATTGAGGCCATTGATATTAAGAGATATTATTGAAAGATGTGTATTTATGCTTGCCATTTTTTTTTTTTTGTGTGGTTCTGGTTCTACCTTTGCTCTCTTATATTAACTAGTATTTGAGTGTTGTTTGTTGTTTTCCAGGTTCCTTATATGTGTGTTTTTCTTTCTCTTCGGCATGGAGGATTCTTTCAAGTATTTTATGTAGAGCTGGTTTTGTCTTCAAATACTCCTTTAGCCTGCTTTTGTCATGGAATGTCCTTATTTCTCCGTCTATTTGAATGGGTAGTTTTGCAGGATAAAGTAGCCTTGGTTGACAGTTGTTATCTTTCAGAGTTTGGAATACATCACTCCAAGCCCTTCTGGCTTTGAAAGTTTGTGTTGAGTAATCTGCTGTGATCCTGATGGGCTTGCCTTTGTAGGTAACTTGATTTTTCTCTCTAACTGCTTTCAATATTTTTTCTTTGGATTGTGTGTTTGGTGGTTTGATTATAATATGGCGAGGAGAGGTTCTTTCCAGGTTTTGTCTGGCTGGTGTTCTAAAGGCTTCCTGTATCTGCATTGGCACCTCTTTCCCAATTTGGGGGAAGTTTTCTTCTATGATTTTGTTGAAGATGCCTACTATACCTTTGGATTGAAATTCTTCTCCTTCTACTATACCCTGAGTTCTTATATTTGATCTTTTCATAGTGTCCCAAATATCTTGAAATTCCCATTCATACTTTTCTATTAGTTTGTCTTTCTCTTTGTTGGATTGTATTAGATCTGCCACCTGGTCTTCTAGCTTAGATATTCTGTCCTCTCCTTCATCCATTCTACTGGTGAGATTTTCTACAGAGTTTTTTATTTCATTAACTGTGTTCTTCATTGCTAGTAATTCTGACTGGTTTTCTTCATTATTTCTATTTCCTTATTTATGTCTTGTATTGATTTCTTTATTTCATTAAATTGGTGTCCTGTATCCTCTCTGATTCCTTTGATTTCTTCTTTGAGTTCATTGAACATATTTACAATCATTCTTTTGAAATCTTTCTCAGGCATTTCCTCTAACTCGTTTGCACTAGAGGTCATTTCTGATGCATTGATGCTTTTTGGTTGATTTATATTGCCTTGGTTTTTGGTGTTTCTTGTGTTATAATGTATATATTTTTGCATCTTGGATTAAGTTACTGCTTAGATTTTCCAGTTAGCTGGGTATCCTTTGCTGTATCTATTGATCTGATATTGTATATCTTCTATGTAGGAGATTAAGATGTTAGGTGTGGCTCTTACCACTCTCAGAGTATCTAGACACGTGGTCCTAGGGGTTAAGTTTGCCTGCTATGGGAGTATTCAAATAGGTTGAGTGGAATAAAATACAGGTATATTCTAAAATTTAACTAAACCCTATACACATTCAGTCAAGAACAGCACCAAGCATTTATGCAAGATTAGGTATTATAAAAACCAGATCCTCTATCAACAAAGAGGTTAAGATTTCTGGTCTGTTGAGGGATCCAAGTTCGCTTGTGACCAGGTGAGACCCTTCCCTGGTTCAATCCCAGTTACCTCTTTGGATGCTTTTGGTCTCAGTCAAGTTGCTGGCTGGGATGTTGGGCCGCTGTTCTGCTTTCTGGAACTGGGTACTGTCTTTTCCTGTGGGGCAAACCAAGCCTGGCAACTGTGGCCCTTCAGATTGGCACCCCTGCTGCTGGATCCCCACTGCTGCCGCTGGAGCTGCCGCTGCTGGGACCACTGCTGCTGGATCCGCCACTGGAGATGTCGCTGCTGGGTCTGCCCCCACTGATCCGCTGGAGCTGCCGCTGCTGGGTCTTCCGCCTCTGATCCGCTGGTGCTGCCGCTGCGGGATCCGCCTCTGCCACTGAAGCCGCTGGAGCCTCTGCTGCTGGATTCGCTGCCCTGAAGCCGCTGTGGCCGGTACTGGAGCGGCTGAAGGTGTTTTTGGAGGTGGAGTCACGGCTTCCACCGCCGCTTCCGCTGCCGGGGTCTGAGCCGCCGCTGTTGGATCCCGAGTCGCCACTGCCGGAGCCCGAGATGCAGCTGCCGGTGCCCGAGCTGCCGCTGCCACTGCCAGAGCCCGAATCGCCGCTACCGGGTCCCGAGGTGCTGCTGCCGGGGCCCAAGTCGCCGCTACCGGGTCCCGAGCTGCCGCTGCCGGATCCCGAGCTGCCGCTACTGGGTCCCGAGCTGCCGCTGCCGGATCCCGAGCTGCCGCTGCCGGGTCCTGAGCTGCCGCTGCCGGAGCTGCTTCGGCCTGCCCGTGTGGGCTCTGGATATCTCCTACTTCTCCGCTGCTGTTTTAATCTCTTATACACCTCCCTTGTGTATTTTGCTGGGTTTTCTTTGGCTTTTTCTCCCCTAGGCTGCTTAGGCGTGGTTCCTATGCCGCCATCTTGACCGGAAGTCTCCATTCCAGTATTTTTAAATGTTGTAGAGAAGATACCTTTTCAGCTCCTTATTAAGTTTCCTCTCTAATATTTCTCATCTTCCAATAGATGTCAATAGGACTTTGCAAAGGGTGGCAAAAGGAAGGCTAGATGTTTGTCACTCAGTTCTGGCTAAAAGCTTTCAAGCAATGGGTTGTGGTCTAAAGAGGGAGTGAAAGTGTACAAGAGAGCTCTTAACCAGAAACTACAATTATAGACCTAGTAGAGATGTGAATATCATAAATCCAAATAAAAAGAGCCCTTCCTTTACATTCCTTCCAGAGATCCTAGCTATACCCCTCAGCAGCTTCACCCTGCCTCAGCTTCTGGTGATGGAATTTCAAGTTTTGTTAGATATGGACTAAAAGAGAAAATAACTCCTCAAATAATTTTATTTGTATCTGTTTATAATATACTGTATCATATATTACCCTATTTTAAATTTCAAGTTTTATTCTTTTGGATATTGGTAGACCTAAAACATGGGTTGTAAACATTCCTTTTAAGGACCACAGATAGCATAAATGCCAAGATGTAGGGATAGTAGAACTACAATAATGCTGAACTCTTTGATTTTTAGCTTGATTGGTGTGCCTGCATAGCTGACTTCCTCCCTCACAAGCCCTGTGGATTCTTTATAGAGAAAGAAATTCAAAGAAGCTGACTGCATTTTCAAGATTTTCTTTCATGATTTACCATTCATGTGCGTAATTACACTTTATTAAAAGTCTCAAAGATAGCACAAAATGTTTAGTTTTCTAGTCACTAAATTTGAATTGATATTCTTTTTTAGCAACATAAGTTGAAACTTTTGGTTTTATATAATAGTTATAATTTGAAATTTTAATGAGATGAAGAATTCACCAGAAAATGCTCATAAGTATCTCTCATGAGGAGAGGGATGCTCAGGGGAAGTGAGAGTAAGGATTACCTCAGGAGAGTAGGAAGGGAACGGCACCTCTAACACCCATAGTCAGTGGTAGGTGGTCTGTGGGAGAGGGGCCTTGTGGCCTCTTGTTCTGTAAATGATGGTTAGTGAGATGTGGCGACTTCAGGAGGAAAGAGGGAGAGGTGAACGCCTGTAGGCAGAGTGCTGGAGACATCTGGGGATACCATTAAACATCTTTATGGATCAGTAGATGAGACAACACAGAATAAAGGCAGTGCAAGAGAATGGAAGGGGAGAAAAAAAATTTTACAATATTGCTGGGGACCAAGTCATTTACATTTTATTTGATAGATGAGTAAAACTTTTAGTTGCTGGGCTGAACTGCTTTGAATGTGACTTTGAGCTGAGTCTGAGCTACACGTGATCCTGGATTTATTTTGTGCAAAGAAATTCAAGTTTCTAAGTATGAAATATACAATAATGCAGATTTATCTTTTAGAACAAAAGGTATAAAACTGGGAACAGAACTAAGAAAAGCAGACATCTTTGAGTTCTTCCTCATGCCCTTTCACCAGCTACTTGTATGATGCCTCCTCTAGGCCACATTGTCTTAATGTATAAAATAAAAGATTAAATCAGATAATTGAAAGGTTAAATCTCAGCTCTAAAAATCTCATCTTTTTGTGTTAAAAATAAATAATGAGCAAGGCATTAATTATCTAACTATATGTGTTATTTAATTTTAAAAGCAGTTCTTCAAATTGTGTATTATTATTCCTATTTTATAGTTGTCAAAATGGAGGCTCAGTAATTTTAATTGGCTGTGAGACCAGAAAGTTGCACCTCTCTGAGGACAGGATGACTTCTATCTTGTCAACATATGCCTAAAAACTAGGCTTGAATTACCTTGGCTGAGTATTAAAGCTAACCATTTCCAAAGAGTATCATGGTAATTTCCCAGCATACCCTAGAGCAGGTTTTATCATGGACCTGTCAGTATTCAGTTAGCCAGATCTCCACTGAGGCCTTCAATCTGGTCTTGTCTAGTGCTGTAGCCTTCACTGTGCAGTCTTGCTGATACTGCTAACCTTCTTGGAAATATCATTGTCCATGTTTATGTGTGCCTTGAACATGCAGAACTCTGTGCAAGTTGAAATCCAGCAGTTCTGGGAAGGAGAGTACAGAATAGCATTCTTACAAGTTCTAGGGCCCTCTTCCATAAACTTGGGGCTGGCATTAGTTACTTTTCTGGCAGATGTGACAAAGTACCTGACAAAAACAACTTAATGATGGTCTTTTTTGTTGTTTTATGTTTTGTGTGTTTATTTTGCTCATTGTATGAGAGGCTCTCATCCACTATGATAGGAAATCATGACTGTGGAAAGGTGAGGGGCTGGTCCCCTTCCATCTGCAGTCAGGAAGCAGAGTTGAAAGCTGAGGTTCAGCTTCTTATGTCCGTTTTGTTCAGTGTGGACCCTAGCCCATGGGATGAGTCCATCACACTTGGGTTTGGTCTTCCTTCTCTCAGTTAAACCTCTCTGGAAACACAATTACAGACCTACCCAGAGGTGTATGTGTCCTACATGATTCTAAATTAAGTCAAGTTATCAGTAAGGGTTAACCTCACAGGGATAAAGCATCCCTACCTATGCCTATAAACACTGTTAAACGATTCTCTTGGGTTTGCTTCTACTATTATTATATGCCCAATTACTGCTTGCCCAGATTATGGTAGCTGTTTTAGGGAGAAAAGTTTTGAGAGAGTCAGGTTTTATTTTGACAAAATAAGACTTCATAAGCCAGGCAGGCTGTAAATAAACTACTTACATCCTTCTCATCTTTGTCCTCTTCCATGATGGCAAGCACATTCCTTTCCCTCTCTCCTTACAAAACCCAAGGCCCCATGCATGTCAGAAGGGGAAGATAAAAATGATGTAGTGAGCCATCTGCATCCATTTTAACAACCCCAAATGCACCTTGGAAACCCAAACCAAATTTATGAAGGAAATATCTCATGTTGAGTTCTGGACATAGAGCATGTTGTTTTGACATCTAAACAAAGTCATGGGATTTCAGAGAATTCATCACAGTCTTCCACGTAAATTTTTATGCATAATTATGATCTTCCCAGGTAGAATTAATCATATTCCCTTCTGTGCTTCTATAGTATATTTATTTATATTGCTATTAGAATATGTAGCCTACCTTATTCTACCATAAGTGTGATTTATAAATGTGCCTTATCTCTTCTAAACTGCAAAATTCTTATCATGTTCATAGACTTAGATCTTTAACGACATAGCTTCAATACTTATGATATTCTCTTACCATATATCTATGAAATATCTAAAGTTAAATTTCAAAGTTCAAAGTGATGACTTTACTTCAGAGCTCAAGGTTTGCTAGGATGTTTAGTATCATTTTTTATAGTATACAAAATTTTAGGATTATTAAAAAATATAGCATGTCCTTACCAATTGGCCAAGTTAGGTCCTAAGAAGGAGGAATTTTGTCACATAGAAAGGAAAGGCCTCATCTTATTCAACTGACAGTCTCCTCACAAAGTCAGGCAACTTTCCTAGCAGCATGATGGATTTACAACTAACATGGGCTTATAAAAATTCAACTTCCAGCCAAGATGGCAACTGCCTAACTGTGGCCGCGCATCCCCGAGAAAGAAAGGAAAGACAGTAAGGGTTCATGGGGTCTTTTAGAGGAGAGGTATCTCCAATAGATTGCCAGTGGCAGGGCACAGAGGGGAAAAAAAGGCAATTGCTGATTCCCTCATGGGTGGGTAGCCCACACCTCCCCCAAAGCAGCTACCTTACCCACAGTCCGAGCTTCAGGAAAATCCCACACTTACTGTAGGAAAAGGGTCCCATGCCAACATAGTTCCACTTGCATCACTGCACAGGGCAGATTGCCCTGCTACCCCTGCCCACGAGTGACCTTGGTTAGGCTACGCCTGCTGGCCCATTGGAGCTCCGACTCCTTTGATCAATTTACCTGCACACTGCTGCTGATCCCTGCTTATTTAAGCTTAGCCTGTGCAGCACATTAGCTCACGTATTGCTCGGCCCCCCACATATTCAGGTACAAGCCCAGAACCTTTGCAACTGCCCACGCTGAGCTCAGGCTGTCTCTGTCTGTCGCTTGTGCCAGCTCAAGTGCTAGCCCCTCCCTGTCTGCTGCACTGACTGACTGCCAATGTTCTGTTGCAGGTGAACTCAGACTGCTTCCGGATCCAGTGTTCTGCCATGCCAGAATTAGGGCTGCTTCAGTGCTTGGTGCTTCAGTGTCCCTCCTAGTGAGCGCAGGCAGCTTTGACACATTACTGCGTGATAGCTCAGGCAACTTGGCGCCTCTGCCAGGCAGGAGCTCAGGGGGATTTGGCAAGTGAGAGGCAAAGCCCGGGCTACTTCGCAACTGCCTCACGATGCTACAGCTTCCCATTGTGCTTGAACCCAGGCTGATCTACCCACCTACATGCCCATACACTGCAATGGGCAGACCACAGCACAAAAGAAATAACATGAGAAATCAAATGCAAGAAAATCCAGTTAGATCACCCAGTCCTACAATGAACATCTCTAATCAAAACATAGAAGAGTCATCAGGATCAGAACACCAAAATGAAGCTATCAGCAATGCAACCCTGACCAAGCTACTGGTAGAACTTGCAGAAAAGCAAAAAAGGACCAATAATCATGTGGATGCTGCCATCACTAGATTATACCTAATAGATAAGAAAATGGAAGGAGTTCAAAGACAGTTAAGAGATATGAGGGAGATTGAATAAAAAGGACATCAAAAGTGAGCTGGCGATACTAAATGAAGACATAAAGAAATGCAAGGATGAATTCCAAGAAGCATCAAGAAAATCAGAAAATGATGTGAAAAGGGAGCTTGACAGAGGGATGGAAATCATACATAGAAAAGTAGTAGAAAATGAAAATCTAATTGAACAAGTCCAAAACTCTCCAGAAGCTCTCAAGAATAGAGTGAGCCATGTGGAGGATAGAAACTCTCATCTGGAAGACAAGATAGAAGAAACAGTTCGACAGTCCAAATATTTCAGTAAGTGCAAAAGTTTCTGTGAACAGAACATGAGGGAATTGTGGGATACACTTAAACGTCCTAATATCAGGATCATTGGAATACTAGGAGGAGAAGAAATTCAGACCAAAGGCATGGAGAATTTATTTAAGAAATAACCAAAGAAAACTTCCCCAGTCTCTTAAAAGAAAGGCCCACCAAGATACAAGAAGCTAACAGAACTCCAAACAGACTGGACCAAAGGAGAAACTCTCCAAGACATATTGTCATTAAGACTCTGAACATTGACACCAAAGAGAAAATCCTAAAAGCAGCTAGGGAAAAACTGCACACCAATTTTAGAGGTAACCCCATCAGAATTACTCCAGACTTCTCAATGAAAACCCTGAAAGCTAGAAAGGCCTGGAATGAATCACTGCAAAGTCTAAGAACCTATGGCTTCCAAACCAAACTACTCTACCCAGCAAAAGTATCCCTCATAATAGATGGTGAAAGAAAAACTTTCCATGACAAAACTCAGCTTTACAATTATATGAACACAAAATCAAACCTACAGAGAGTATTTCAGGAAATTTTACACAGAGAAGAACCAAATAATCAACCTCAAATTCCTACAAGAAGCAGATCGCAATAATCAAACTCAGAGTAGGCACAAAAACTTCAAACTCTGTGAAAACACCAAACCACATATACCATCCCAATATGGCAGGGATCAAATCAAATATCAAAGTCATTTCCCTAATATTAATGGCCTTAATTCACCCATCAAGAGACACAAGACAACAGGATGGATAAAAAAATTAGAACCCTCAATCTGTTGTCTTCAAGAAACCCACCTCACCACTAAAGACAGACACCTCAGGGTGAAAGGGTGGAAAACAATATTCCAAGCAAACAGGAATAAGAAACAAGCAGGTGTAGCTATATTAATATCAGATAAAATAGACTTCAAACCAAAAATAATCAAAAAAAGACAAGAAGGGTACTTTCTACTTATCAAGGGAATGATCCATCAAGAGGATATTACAATCATAAATCTGTATGCGCCAAACACAGGGACACCACAGTTCATACACCAAAACCTACTTGACAATAAAACAGAAATAAGCACCAAGACCATCATAGTTGGGGACTTCAGTACACCATTACCAGTAATAGAGAGGTCATCCAAACAGAAACTCAACAGGGAAGTAAGAGAGCTCAACAAAACCATAGATCACTTAGACCTAATGGACATCTACAGAACTTTCCATCCCAAATCCACAGACCACGCATTCTTCTCAGCAGCCCATGGAACATTATCAAAAATAGACCATATACTACCATATACTGGGTCACAAAGACTGCCTCCACACATTTAGGAAGATTGACATAATTCCCTGCATGACATCAGATCACAAGGCTATATTGCTAGAAATTAACAACAAAAGACCCACCAAGAATCCCAATGGCACCTGGAAACTGAGCAGCCCACTTTTAAACAATAAATGGATAGTGGATGAAGTAAAAGATGAAAATGCAAAATTTCTGAAAATGAATGACGATGAGAACACATCATTCCAAAACTTATGGGACACAATTAAGGAGGTCCTCAGGGGAACATTCATAGCACTCAATACCTTCATAAAGAAGACAGAGAGATCCCAAATCAATAACCTAACCATCCACCTAAAGGCACTGGAAAGGCAAGAAAAATCCAACCCAAAGAGCTCCAGAAGGAAAGAAATATTTAAAATCAGAGCAGAAATTAATGAATTGGAAACAAAGAAATCAATTAAGACAATTGACAAAACAAAGAGCTGGTTCTTTGACAAAATAAACAAGATTGACAAACCACTGGCCAATTTGATCAAGCAAAAAAAGATACCAAATCAGAGAGCCAGAGCCTCAGAGGCCCTCAACACCTCTTCACTGAAGCAGACCAAAAATGAACCCAACATGGATCAGGGAAATTTTGCAGAAGAGGGGGCAGAAAGAATGTCAGAGCCATATGTTGGGTCATGTGATGCAGAGACATTTAGCTTACCCATAACTGTGGGCTAACTCCACAATGCATGACCCATATACCTCAACAAGGAGGGGCCAAGGGGAGGGGGTAGGTCACGGATGAGCCTAATAATGGTACCAAACTGACTGTATTTGCTGAATACAAAACTAACTAATAAAGAAAAAAACAAACAAAACAAAACAAAACAAACAAACAAACAAGCAAACAAACAAAAAAAGAGATACCTCAAATTAACAAAATTCAAAATGAAAAAGGAGAGATCACAACAGACATAAGTGAAATTGGGAGAACCATCAGGATGTATTTTAAAAACCTCTACTCCATAAAACTGGATAATGTGGAGGAGATGGATAAATTCCTGGATGCATACCATCTATCAAAGCTAAACTCAGAACAGAGTAATCTCCTGAACAAACATATCCCACTCATTGAGATTGAAAAAGTAATAAAAAGCCTCCCCCAAAAGTGGAGTCCAGGACCAGATGGCTTCTCAGCTGAATTCTATCAAACCTTCATGGAAGAACTAAAACCAATCTTCTTGAAACTGTGCCACACAATTGGAGAACAGGGTAAGCTACCCAACTCCTTTTATGAAGCTGGTATCACCTTAATTTCAAAACCAGGAGCAGATGCCACAAGAAAAGAAAAAAAATGGCCTATTTTCCAGATGAACTTAGATGCAAAGATCCTGAACAAAATCCTCACAAACCGAATCCAACAACACATCAAAAGCATTATCCAACTTGACCAAGTGGGATTCATCCCAGTAACACAGGGGTGGTTCAACATACGGAAATCTGTCAATGTAGTACACCACATAAACAAAGTTAAACACAAAAAAACACATGATCATTTCGATCGATGGAGAAAAGGCCTTTGACAACATACAACATCACTTCATATGAAAACATTGGAGAGAATTGGCATGATTGGTTCATATCTTAACATAATGAAGGCAATATACAAAGCTCCTAAGGCCCAAATAATACTTCATGGAGAGAGACTGGAGGAATTCCCATTAAGATCAGGAACAAGACAGGGTTGTCCACTCTCACCTCTGCTCTTCAATATAGTACTGAAAGTCCTAGCTCAAGCAATAAGACAGGAGAAGGACATAAAAGGGATACAATTTGGAAAGGAAAAAGTTATGTGAGGTCTATTCGCTGATGACATGATTATATATGTAAGAGACCCAAGAGACTCCATCCCCAAACTACTGAAGGTCATTAACTCCTATAGCAAAGTAGTAGGATACAAAATCAATGCACAAAAATCAGTAGCCTTTCTATATATAAATGACAAAGATACAGAGAAAGAAATAAGGGACATCGTCCTGTTTTCAATAGCAACAACAACAAAAAAATACCTTCGAGTAAGTTAACCAAGGAAGTGAAAGATCTATACAACGAAAACATAAAAACACTCAAAAAAGAAATTGAGGAGGGCTTGAAAAAATGAAAAGACCTCCTATGCTCCTGGACAGGCAGAATTAACATTGTGAAGATGGCAACCCTACCAAAGGCAATATACAGGTTTAATGCAATTCCAATTAAAATCCCTACAGTGTTCTTCACAGAGATAGAAAAAATGATCTCAAATTTCATATTGAAAGGCAGAAGGCCTTGTATATCCAAACATATCCTCAGCAAAAGAAATACCTCTGGAGGCAACACCATACCTGACCTGAAGCTTTATTACAAATCCATAGTAATAAAAACAGCATGGTGCTGGCATAAAAACAGGAGTATAGACCAGTGGAGTAGACTTGAGGACCCAGACTTTGGGTCAAGCAACTATAGCTACTTGATATTTGACAAAGGCCCTAACAATATAGGCTGGAAAAAAGACATCATCTTCAAATAATGGTGCTGGAAAAACTTGATAACCATATGCAGGAAATTGAAATTTGATCCATACATTTCACCATGCACTACACTCAAGTCCAAATTGATCAAAGACCTCAATATAAGATCAGAAACTCGACTACTACTGGAAGAAAATATAGGAAGTACTTTCCATGATATAGGAATGGAAAAAGACTTCCTGAACAAAACCCCAGTAGCTCACGATCTTAAACAGTCACTCAACCAATGGGATCACATGAAGCTGAAGTGCTTCTTTACAGACAAGCATACAATAAGCAAAGCCAATAGATTACCCACAGAATGGGAGAAAATATTTGCTTGTTATCCAACTGACAGAGGCCTAATCTCCAGAATCTACAAAGAACTCAAAAATCTAAACAGTGAGAAGTCAAAAACCTCACTCACAAAATGGGGCAAAGAGCTGAACAGGCAGTTCACAGAGGAAGAAATACAAATGGCAAACACGCACTTAAGAAAATGTTCATCATTCCTAATCATCACGGAAATGCAAAATAAAACAACTATGAGATTCCACTTTACCCCAGTAAGTATAGCAAACATCAAAAAATCAAATGAAAATAAATGCTGGTGAGGATGTGGAGAAGTAGGAACACTCATCCACTGTTGGTGGGAATGTAAGATGGTACAATCACTTTAGAAAGCAATATGGAGACTCCTGCAAAGCTGGGTATAGAGATCCCAACAGACCCAGTTATTCCCTTACTGGGCATCTACCCTAAAACCTTCAAACGACAGGCTAGAGAGATTTGCACAACCATGTTTGTAGCGGCTCAATTCATAATAGCTAAGAGCTGGAATCAACCCAGATGTCCATCACTAGAAGAATGGATAATTAAGATGTGGTATATCTGCACAATGGAATTCTATACAGCAGTCAGAAAAAAATGACACAATGAAATTTGAGGAAAAATGGTTGAACCCAGAACAGATCATTCTCAGTGAACTCACCCAATCACAGAAAAAAAAAAAAAATCACCACATAGTCTCACTCATCTACAGCACATAACTGAATCTACCCAAGATGCCTTACATACCCAGCAAGCATATCGTGGACTAGACAATAGAATGGGTGTGGAGAGAGGGGAGGGAAATGGAGGGGGTGGTAGACACAAATCTAGACCCAAACTGCAATAGTGAAATAAAATTCTACTTCCTAAAAGGCATACCAAATGGCTGAACCTTCACCAGGCCCTTAGAGGGAACACCTGAGCTGCAAGACACTGGAGAGGGTATGATGTAGACTGACCTTAATATTCTACAGCATCTCTCTCTCTCTCTCCCTCTTTCTCTCTCTCTCTCTCTTCTCTCTAACTATTTTGTATTAGTTATCTTTTTCTTCCTCTTCTTAGTGGGCACTGACCTGTTACACCCAGTACCATCATGTGGCTATCATCCAAAATGAGCTTTTGATCAGAGAGACCTACAAGATTTCCTAAAACAAAGACAGATTTCTGTCTGAATATTTGATGACCCACCAATGGTTACTGGTAAGACCCTACTGCTGAAGACACCTTATGCAGTTGACACATTAAATGGAATGGCATGGCTGGAAGTTGGAATAGAGCCAGACCCCAGATAGTCAGTGCCTCTAGTGCCAGAAAGTGCTACATGGGTGACTGGGGGAAAATGACCAATATCTGTCCAAGCAACTCATGGTCTAACCTACTTAGCAGCAAATATCCTCTTGTGATGCTCACACAAGTGCAATAGTGGCACACAGCCATGGTGGGAAACCAACTGCTCTTGATTTGGTTAAGTGATCCCCTCAGTTGTACAGGACCCATAGCTGGAGCTGGGAAACAAGTGAGAACCATATCCAGTCATAAGCCCGCTCTCCACTATGAAGCTAGCACCAATCGTGGGCTACAAGAGGGCCTACACCTATTAAATTCTGTATAAAAAAGTAAGGGTTATCTCAGTTGTCTGGTGCTAACTTACTCTCTGTTGGAAAATCTGCTTCTCTTTTTCAGATAGATGTAGATTCTAAGGAGAGAGACAACCCATCACACCTCAGAAGGGCTCAAACTAAGAACAATTGGTGAAACAAACAAGGATGCTGTTTTCTTGGTCAACCAGGTACCAGCACAAAGGTGAAGGAGATCTACCCAGAGAAAAATCAACTCCTACCAAATCAGAGATCCATAGGCCCCCAACACCTCATCACTGAAGCAGACCAAAAATGAACCCAACATGGCTCAGGGAAATTTTGCGGAAGAGGGGATGGAAAGAATGTCAGAGCCACAGGTTGGGTCATGATATGGAGACAGTTATCCTACCCATAACTGTGGGCTAACTCCAGAATGCGTGACCCATATACCTTAACAAGGAGGTGCTAAGGGGATGGGGTAAGTAATGGATGAGTCTAGTAATGGCACCAAATTGACTGTATTTGCTGAGTATAAAACTAATTAATAAAAAATAAAAATAAAGAAATAATAATAATAAAATTAAAAATGGAATACAGACTCCAAGAGAATTTCATTCTGATGAAGACATTCACTCAGACTATGAAATACTTAGCATTAATATGTTTAAAGAAAATGTTTGAGATAAAATCTCATTATGTAGCCTTTCTGCATCTGCTTCCTGAGTATCAGGATTATAGGAATATGTCACCACATCCACTTAAATGCACTTGTTAAGACATGAAACAGAAGCACAGCAGATAAAGCCTATTTCTGTCCAACTAAATATAATTTCTAAATGTAATTTTTTTTAAAAAAGGCATTGGTGTAATGACAGATAAGGAGACTTTGTGAACTAGAGGTTAAACATAAGGAAATGATCCAGACATCACAGGAGGATATGAGGATGGAAAGTAAGAAAGGAAGGTTAAGAGACATGAACAATTAAGGTGAGAAAGTATCATATACTCCAACATCAGTTCTGTATGAAACATATATAAGGAAATGATTAAAGAATGATAACTGAGCAGTTTCTTTCCTGCAGTACTCTGCAGTGGAGTGTGTGCAGACACGGTGCAGAGTGAGTAGGCCAGATCCCTGTTCCCCAGCTCCTCCCAGTTCCCTGGTCTCAGCAGGTCCCCCTGCAGCTGGCTTGGGGTGGCTTGGACCCTGCAAGCTTGCTGTAGACACAGGCCCCTTGCTCCACCCTCCTGATTGAAGTGGCCATGGGTCCCCAATTCCTAGAAACCTTGCATGTGTGGTTATAACTCCATCATACACCAGTGTACCAATCCAGTTCACATTTAAAACATAACACCCTCTGAAGATCCCACAAGAACAAAAACTTGCTTCTTCCTCAATAGAATGAAGTGTCACCCCATGATACGTAGAATACTGTGCAAAAAAGCTAACGAAAGCCAGAAAACTAGGAGATCTCTAATGAAATCATAGAGAAATCAACAGAAATTCATTCCCCAAATGAAAACACAACAACCAACAAGACCCTGATGAAAAAAATTGCTGAACTGGAAGCAAACCACCAAAAAAACCAACTATCATGACAATGAAATGGAAAAGAATCATCTCCTAGAGCATTTAGCTTTTGACAGTAAGCTTAACTTGCTTGACAAAAATGTTAGAAACCTCAAAAGAAATGTGAATGCATTGAAGGTAAGTCAAGAAATATAAGCTCTGAACAACCAATTTATTGAGCTTAATGAAAACTTGATCAAATGTAAAAATGAATTCCAGGGAGCATCAAGAAAATCAGAACTCAAACTGAAATTGTACCTCAAAAAAGAGAAGGACACAAAACAAAATAACACAACAGAAAACAACAACAAAAAAATAGAGCTTATAAAAACCTCTGTAGAACCTCTCACTATCAGAGTACTCATGAGGAAGACAGAACCACTGACTTGGAAGGCAAGACAGAAGAAATTGATTGAGAGGCCAAAAATTTGGCTAAGTTCAAAAAATCAAGGGAACAGAATATGAGAGAACTGTGGGATACCCTAAAACTACCAAACATCTGGATCATGGGAATACCAGGAGGAGAGGAAATCCAAGCCAGAGGCATAGAGAACATATTTAACAAAATTACTGAAGAACATTTTCAGAATCTCTCCAAAGAGAGGCCCTTCCAGTTAAAAGGAGCCCAGAGAATACCAAACAGGCAGGATTAAAGAAGAAACTCATATCATTGTTAAAACTCTTAACAATGAAAACAAAGAGAGAGTGTTAAAAGCAGTAAGAGGGGATTTAGCTTGGTGGATGAGTGCTTGCCTAAGCAAGCACAAGGCCCTGGGTCCTCAGCACCCCCCCCCCAAAAAAAAGCATAAGAGAAAAACAACTCACAACTTACAAAGGCCATCCCATTAGAATTACATCATATTTCTCAGTGGAAACCCTGAAAGCCAGAAGGGCCTGTAATGGAACATGTTAAAGTCTAAAAGACTATGGCTTCCAACCCAAGCTACTCTATGCAGCAAAAGTATCCCTCATAATAGATGGTTGTTGCAGTCAGGTTAAAATTGCTGGTAGAAATCACCCAACCAAGAGCAGGTTGTGAGAAGAAAGAGGTTTATTTTGGCTATCAGGCTCAAGGGAGAAGCTCCATTATGGCAGGGAAATCAATGGCATGAGCAGAGGGTGGACATCACCCCATGGCCAACATAATATATACCATAGCAAAAAGAGAATGTGCCAAACACTGACAAGGGGAACTGGCTATAATACTCATAAACCTGCCCCAACAATACACTGCCTCCAGGAGGTGTTAATTCCCAAATCTCCATCAGCTGGGAACCTAACAGTAAGAACACTTAATTTTATGGGGGACACCTGAATCAAACCATCACATTCTGGGCTGGAGGGATGGCTGAGTGATTAAGGCATTTGCCTGCAAAGCCAAATGACCTAGGTTTGATTCCCCAGGACCCACATCAGCCAGATGAACAAGGGGCACATGCATCTGGAGTTCATTTGCAGTGGCTAGGGGCCCTGGCACACCCATTCTCCCTCCTTCCCTCCCTCCCTCTCTCTCTCTCTCTCTCTTTCTCTGCCAAATAAATAAATAAATATTTTTTTAAAACACCACATTCCACCCCAGGCTCCCATAAAATGATAAACATCCATGGTGTAAAATGCAATGCATTCAGTCCAACTTTAAAAGTCCCCATAGCTTTTATTCATTCCAATGATGTTTATACATCTCCATAGTCCAAGATCTTTTAACTGAGCCATAACACAAAAAAATCCCCCCCCCAAAAACCATAACGGCACTGAGTAAACATCCACACTACAAAAGGTATCATTGAGAGTAGCAAAGAAATATTCAACCAATACAAGATTTAAACAGGGCAAACATCAAACTCTGTAGCTCCAAGTCCAACAACTCTAGTGACAAGTTTCTAGGTCTGGTAATTCTAACCAACAACAAGTCTCTGGTATTCCAATTCCACCCCTCCAGCTACGCTACTCACAGTCCTGGAAAACTTTATTGGGGCCAGCACATTTCCTTAGTAGCCATCTCATGGTCCTGGCAGCTCCATTGTGTCTCCACTTCAATTCATGGTTCATCCTCATGGCTCCATTTGGTTTCCATGTAGGCAATCAGTAAACCTGCTTCACACTGCCCATAGCTATTTCCAAAACACAAAACCATGTTGCAAACTAAATGACCCTTTCTTTCCTGCATTTCTTATACTCCACAATACCAGGTAGGGTGCCAATTTGCTAATCCGGGGAAGAATAAAGCAGACTTTGAAGAACAGGACACTCCTTGAGCACTCAAGCCCCTTCAAAAGAGTCTACATTCTTCCTGTTGCCCCAACACAGGACAGCTGGCCCAATCTCAAAGACTGTAATCTCTCAAATGCAGCTGAATGGGCAGAAGTTCACCCAAAGATTTTTTTTTTTTCTGTGCCATATCCCTCTGCTCACACCGGTTCATTTCTATGCAAAGCAACCTTGCATAACTTCTCGGGATACAGGCATAACAGCAAGCTTTTCACACAATCTGCTAGCCCATTCCAAAAAAAAAAAAAAAAAAAACCACAAAACTCTCTCACCCTCATAAGCCAAACTTCACAGTCCATACTTACTGCATTCAGGTCTTTTAACTCTGACCAGAATAGTCCCCCAAGCTGTACTTACAGCATTGCATGACATCTCTTAGGCCAAGGTTTCAAATCCTTCCACATTCCTCTTGAAAATCAGCTCCAAAATGCCAACGCTACACAGTCAGGTGTCTAGCAGCAGCCCCACTCCTCCTACCAACATTACTGTTGCAGTCAGGTTCACATGGCTGATAGGAATCACCCAACCAAGAGCAAATTGTGGGAAGAAAGATGTTTATGTTGGCTTACAGGCTTGAGGGGGAAGCTCCATGATGGCAGGGGAAAACGATGGCATGAGCAGAGGGTGGAAACCCCCCCCCCCCGGCCAACATAAGGTGTACCATTTCAATAAGAGAGTATGCCAAACACTGACAAGGGGATGCTGGCTATAACACCTATAAGCCTGCCCCCAACAATATACTTCCTCCATGAGGAATTAATTTCAAAATCTCCATCAGCTGGGAACCTACCAGTCAGAACAGCTAAATTTATGGGGGACAGCTGAATCAAACCACCACAATGGTGAAATGAAAATTTTCCATGAAAACATTCAGCTCTATGATTATATGAACATAAAGCCAAACCTACAGAGAATACTTCATGTAATACTCCATACAGAAGAGTCAAACAACCAATCTCAAAAGACAATTAGAAGTTTACAATAACCAAAATTAGACCAGGCTCAAAAAAGTACAAAACAGCCGGACATGGTGGCACATGCCTTTAATCCCAGCACTCAGGAGGCAGAGGTAAGAGGATCACCATGAGTTCAAGGCCACCCTGAGACTACATAGAGAATTTCAGGTCAGCCTGAGCTAAAGTGAGAACCTACCTCAAAAAACAAACAAACAAACAAACAAAAAAAAAAAAAAAAAAAACAGCAAAAAAAAGTACAAAACACAAGAAAGCACCAAACCCCATAAAACACCTCATGAGTACAGGGATTAATTCAAACCGCACAGTAATAAACTTGTATATTAATGGCCTTACTTAACAAACAAAAGACACAAGTTATCAGGGTGGATTAAAAGAAATGGACCCTTCTATCTGCTGCCTTCAATAAACCCACCAAAACACTAAATAGACACCTTCTCAGGTGAAAGCATGGGAAATGATATTCCAAGAAAATTGAAACAAAAACCAAGTGAGTGTTGCTATATCAATATCTCATAAAATAGATTTCAAACCAAAAGTAATCAAAAAGGGCAAATAAGGCCACCTCTCATCAAGGGAATGATCCAACATGAGAGCATCCCATTCATAAATCTAAATGTGTCAAACACATGTGTACCACAGTTTATAAAACAAAACCTACTTGACAACAAAATGGAAATAAACGCCAATACTCTAATAATCAGGGACTTCAATATTCCACTATCATCAATAGACACATCATCCAAGCAGTAAATCAACGGAGAAATAATAGAGCTCAACAATGTCATAGATCAGCTAGACCTAATAGATATCTAAAGAACTTTCCACCCTAACTCTACAGAATACAAATTCTTCTCAGTAGCCCATGGAACCTTCTCCAAAATAGAACATATATTAACCCATGAATTGTGCCTCTATAAGTTCAGGAAAAGTGAATTTACTGCCTGCATCATATCAGATCACAAGTAAAGCTAGAAATTAAAAACAAAGGACATATCAAAAATTTCACTAGCTGCAGAAGACTAAATAACAGATTTTGAACAAGGAATGGGTTGTCAAGAAATTGTAAAATTCCTAGAACTTAATGGGAATGAAAACACAATCTACCAAAACTTATGGGACACAATGAAGGTAGTCATAAGGGAAAAATTCATAGCACTCAAAGGCAGAGAAATCCCAAATTAATAACCTAACTTTCCACCTAAAGGCACTGGAAAAACAAGAATATTTCAACCTGAAAAACTCCAGATGGGAATAAATAATCAAGATCAAAGCAGAAATTAATGAAATGGAAACTAAGAAAAGAATTTTAAAAATCAATGAAACAAAGAACTGGTTCTTTGAAAAAATAAACAAGATTGATAAACCCCTAGCCAATTTGATCAAGCAAAAAAAAAAAAAAAAAAAAGAAAAAAAAGAAAAAAAAAGACATCTCAAATTAACAAAATCAGGAATGTAAAAGAAAAGATCACAACAGACATCAGTGAAATAGGAAGGATGTCATTAGGGCATACTTCAAAAACCTCTACTCCAAAAAATTGGATAATCTGGAAGGAATGAATGAATTCCTAGACACATACCACTTACCAAAACTAAACTCAGAGCAGTTTAATTTCTTAGACAAACTTATCACATCCATGGATATGGGAAGGTAATCACCCCCCCCCAAAAAAAAATAATTCCATGACTGGACGGCTTTGCAACCAAATTCTATAAAACCTTCATTGAAGAACTAAAACCAATTTTTCTCAAATAGGTTTTGCATAACTGGAGACCAAGGAATACTCCCCAACTCTTTTTATGAAGCTAGTATCACCCTAGTACCAAAACCAGACAGAGATGCAAAAAGAAAAGAAAACTATATGGGCTGGAGAGATGGCTTAGTGGTTAAGCGCTTGCCTGTGAAACCCAAGAACCCCAGTTAGAGGCTCGATTCTCCAGGACCCATGTTAGCCAGATGCACAAGGGGGCGCACATGTCTGGAGTTCGTTTGCAGTGGCTGGAAGCCCTGGCATGCCCATTCTCTCTCTTTCTCTCTCTCTCTCTCTCTATCTGCCTCTTTCTCTCTCTGTTACTCTCAAATAAATAAATAAAAATGAACAACAACAACAACAATTTGAAACAAAAAGAAAAAAAGAAAAGAAAACTATAGGCCTATATCCTTGATGAACTTAGATGCGAAGATTGTGAACAAAATCCTCACAAACTAAGTTCAACAACGCATTAAAAGCATTATCCACCTTGATCAAGTAGGCTTTATCCCACAGAAGCAGGAATGGTTAAACATATGAAAATCAGTAAACTTAATACACCACATGAATAAACTTAACTATAAGAACCACATGATCATCTCAATTGATGCAGAGAAGGCCTTTGACAAAATACAACACAATTTCATTACCAATATTCTGGAAAGAATAGGCATGGAGAGTTTATATCTCTCAACACAATAAATGTTATATATAAAGTACCCAAAGCCAAAATAATACATAGTGGGGAAAGATTCAAGAAGTTCCCATTAAGATGAGAAACAAGACAAGGCTGTCCACTCTCACCTATGCTCTTCAAGATAGTACTAGAAGTCCTAGCCCAAGCAATAAGACAGGACAAAGAAACAAAAGGGATTCAAATTGGAAAGGAAGAAGTCAACTTATCCCTATGTGCAGATGGCATGATCCTATATATAAGTGACCCAAAAGTCTCTATCTCAAACTTCTATAGGTGATTAATTCCTTTAGTAAAGTGATGGAATACAAAATCAATGCATGAAAAAACAGTAGCTTTTTTGTATGCAAAGGACAAATATACATAGAAAGAAATCAGTGAAGCTATCCCATTTTCAATAGCAACAAAAAAATTAAATACCATGGAATAACATTCACCAAGGATGTGAAAGACTTATATAATGAAAACAAAACAAAACAAAAAAACTCAAGAAAGAAATTGGGGAGGACCTGAGGAGATGGAAAGACCTTCCATGCTAGGTAGAATTAATATTGTCAAAATGGCAATTCTACCAAAAGCATGACACAAATTTAATGCAACACCAATAAAAATTCAAGCATCATTCTTCACAAAGATAGAAAAAATGTTGTCAAAATTTTATATGGAATGGCAGCAGTCCTCAGATATCTGAACATATCCTCAGCAAAAGAAAACACCATGGGAGGTATCACCATACCCAATATAAAGCTATATTACAAACCCAAAGTACCAAAAGCAGCATGGCACTGGCATAAGAAAAGAAACATAGACCAATGGAACAGAATTGAAGAACCAGATCTAAGGTCAAGTCCTACAGCTACTTGATCTTTGACAAAGGTACCAATAATGTAGACTGGAAAAAAAAAAAAAAAAAAACAGCATTTTCAACAAATGGTGGAAAAATTGAATGACTGTTGCAGTCAGGTTTGCATTGCTGGTAGAAATCACCCAACCAAGAGTAGCTTGTAGGAAAAAGAGGTTTATTTTGGCTTACAGCCTTGAGGGGAATCTCCATGATGGCAGGGAAAATGATGGCATGAGCAGAGGGTGGACATCACCCCCTGGCCAACATAGCGTGGACAACAGGAACAGAAAAGTGTGCCAAACATTGGCAAGGTGATACTGTCTATAACACCCATCAGCCCGCCCCCCCGACAATATACCACCTCCTGGAGGCCTCAACTTCCAATCAACAACAGCTGCGGAGACTAACATTTAGAATACCTAAGTGCATAGGAGACACCTGGATCAAACCACCACATTCTGCCCCTGGCCCCCATAGAGTGATAACCATACAGGATTGTTGGGAGCCATTTGGCTGGACTTGTATCCATACCTCTGGGTCTTTGGCAGCAAGACTTTAGCAAATCTATAGCAAAGGCTTTAACAAAACTATAGCACCTACATGTAAGCAAGATTATGTATATTCAGTGTCAAAATCCATTTGACTGGCCTTGTATCCATACATCTGGGCCCTTTGGCAGCAAGACTTTAGCACCTACATGTAAGAAAGATTATGTATATTCAGCCATTTGGCTGGCTTTAATAATCTTTTGTACTGAGAAGTGATTGAAGTGCAAAAACTCTGTAACAGTAAGGAGTTTTTGATAGAAACTTGTGTGAAGCTCATGGAATTTTTGTCCATAGGAAAACTGTTTGTAAGAAGATATTAAAAGGAATGCTGTGAAATAAACTGTGCTTCTGTCCTTGCGTCAGTCCTGGACTGGAGTCCTTGCTTTCATTCTTTCTCCTGTCTTTCTTTAATCCTCACTCCTCATCAGGCTCAAACCCTTTCAGCTGGCAGGCTCTGGCACATGATATAAAATGCAATATATTCATCCAACTTTAAAAGTCCCCATAGCTTTTATAAATTCCATTGATGCACATACCTCCCCATAATCCAAGACCTTTTAACTGAGCCATAATACCAAAAAATAACCTCAAAAAAAAAAAAACCATAATGGCACAGAATAAAAATTCACACTGAAAAAGATGGCACTGGGTATAACACAGAAACATTCAACAAATGCAGGGAAAATATCAAACTCTGTAACTTTAAGTCCAGCAATTCTATCCAGTGACAAATCTCCAAGTCTGATAATTCTAACCAGCAACAAGCCTCTGGACTTCCAATTCCACCCCTCCAGTTAGGCTACTCATAGTCCTCAAAAACTTCATTGGGGCCATCAGCTTTCCTTAGCAGCCATATTGTGGTCGCAGCATCTCCACTACAATCCTCAGTTCATCCTCATGGCCCAATGGGATCTCCATACAGGCATCCAGCAAACCTGCTTCACACTGCCCATGGCCATTTCCAAAACACAGACCACGCTGCAAACTCAATGACCCTCTCTTTCCTGCATTTCTTATACTCCACAATACCAGGTAGGGTGCCAATATGCTAATCCAGGGGTGGGGGGAATAAAGCAGACTTTGAAGAACAGAACACTCCTTGAGCATTCAAGTACCTGCAAAAAGAGTCTATATTCTTCCTGTTGCCTCAGTGCAGGTCAGCTGGCCCAGTTTCCATAGCTGTTATCTCTCAAACAATTTGCAGGTGAACAGCCAGTAGTTTAGGCCCAAAGGTTTCATTTTTTTGTGCCATATCCCTCTGCTCACACCAGTTCATTTCTATGCAAAGCAACCCTGCACAACTTCTCAGGGCATGGGCATAACAGCAAGCCTCTCACACAAACAGCTAACCCAGTCCAAGCAAAGCTCTCTCACCCTCATAAGCCAAACCTCACAGTCTATAGCTCTTACTGCATTCAGGTCTTTCAACTCTGACCAGAATAGTCCATCAAGCTGTACTTAGAGCACTGCAAGGCATCTCCTAGGCCAAGGTTTCAAATTCTTCCACATTCTTCATGAAAATCAGCTTCAAAAGTCCAAAGCCACACAGTCAGGTGTCTAGCAGCAATCCCACTCCTTGGTACCAATTTACTGTTGCAGTCAGGTTTGCAGTGCTGGTAGAAATCACCCAACCAAGAGCAGTTTGTGGGACAAAAAAGAGGTTTATTTTGGCTTACAGGCTTGAGGGGAAGCTCCACAATGGCATGGAAAATGACAGCATGAGCAGAGGGTGGACATCACTGCCTGGCCAACATAAGGTGGACAACAGGAACAGGAGAGTGTGCCAGACACTGGCAAGAGGATACTGGCTATAACACCCATAAGCCTGCCCCCCAAAATACACCACCTCCAGGAGGCCTCAACTTCCCATCAACAACAGCTGGGGATACTGCCATTTACAATACCTAAGATTATGGGTGACACCTGGGTCAAACCAATACAATAACCATGTGTAGAAAAAAGTGAAATTAGACACACTCATCTCTCCATATATGAAAATAAAATCAAAACAGATTACAGACCTCAAGATAATACCTGAAACTCTTCTACTGGAAGAAAAAATAGGAGGCACTCTCCATGATATAAGAATGGGGAAAGTCTTCCTGAACAAAACCCCAGTAGCTCACGAAATTAAACAGGCACTGAACCAATGGAATCTCATAAAGCTAAAAAGATTTTGCACAGACAAACACACCATAAGCAGAGCCAATAGATTACCCACTGAATGGGAGAAAATCTTAGCCAGCTATACCACTGACAGAAGCCTAATATCTAGAATCTATAATGAACTCCAAAAACTAAACAGTAAAAATATCAAACAACCCCCTCCAAAAGAGGGGCAGAGAACTGAATAAGGAGTTGTGAGAGGAAGAATTACAAATGGCTAACACACTCTTAAGAAAATGTTCAATATCCCTAACCATTATGGAAATGGAAATTAAAATAACTATGAGATTCCATCTTACCCCAGTAAGGATAGCAAACATTAAGAAATAAAAACAAATGTTGGTAAGGATGTGGAGAAATAGGAACCCTCATTCACTATTGGTGGAAATGTAAGCTTGTTCAACCACTATGGAAATCAATATGGAGACTCCTGAAAAGGATGAATCACCAAGAGACCCAGCTATTCTCTGACTAGACATGTACCCTAAAAGCTCCCCACACCTCAGTTTAGAGCTATTTGTTCAGCCAAGTTTATAGCTGTTCAATTCATTATAACTAAGAACTCAAATCAACCCAAATGCCCATCACAGGATAAATGGACAACCAAGATGTGGTATATTTACACAGTGGAATTCTATGTAGCAGTAAGAAAAAAATGACAAAATGAAAGTTGTAGAAAATGGTTGAACTTGGAAATGATAATACTCAGCAAACTCACACAATCATAAAAAGATAATCATCACATAATCTCACTCATCTGTGGTTGCTAACCTGGATCTGCCTGAATTGCTGACATACCTAATATGCATCTCAAGGCCTGGACAATAGGGAAGGTAAGGCTTGGGGGTAAGGGGAGGGTTGGAGCACAAACCTGAACCCAAATTGAACAGGTACCATAGAAATCTATATCCTAGAAGACAGACAAAACATTTGAACCCTCAACAGGACCTTATGAGGAGCACATGAATTGAAGGGCCCTGGAGAGGGTGCAATGAGGCCTAACCTTAAATTTCCCCTGTTTATCTTTTGTTTTTCTTTTTCTTTTTCTTTTCCCTTGGCACTGGCCTGTAACTCTCAGTACCAGTATGCAGTTAACATGCACAATGAGCTGTTGATCAAAGAGACCTACAAGGGCTCCCAACATAAGACAGACTTTTGTCAGAGCACTTGATTACCTACCAGAGTTTAATGTTAATAACCCTACAGCTGAAGACACCATTCACTGTTGGCGCAGAGCATGAAGAGACCTGGCTGGAATCCAGAAGAGAGTTAGTTCCCAGACAGTTAGCTCATCTAGTGCTGGAATGCGTTACATGAGCTGGGGGGGGGGGGGGGTCGCCAACATCTGTCCAAGCAACTCGAGGTCTAAGCTACTCAGAAGGAAACAATCTGACATGATGCTCACACAGGAGTGGTAGAAGCACACAGCCATGGTGGGTAAACAACTACTTTTGGATTGGCTAACAGATCCACTCAGTGGAAAGGAAACCATTTCTGGAACTGGGAAACAAATCAGAATCATATCCAGATAACAATTTTGCTGTCCAATATCAAGCTCCCACTAATCTTGGGCTGTAAGAGGGTCTACACCCATTAAATTCTCTCTAAATTAATAATGGTTATGCCATTTAACTGGTGCTGACTGCACTCTCCATTGGAGAATTTGCTTCTCTTTTTCAGCTGGGAGCAGGACCTGAGGAGATAAATGACCCATTGCACTTCAGTACGGCCCCTGCTAAAACCACAGAGGAACTGGGGAAATGAGAAAGAGTTCTGCTTTCTTGATGAACCTGTTATCAGCACAAGGGTGAAGGAGATAGACATTGAGGACATTCAAGACTTACCAAACCAGAGAACCAGAGGCATCTAAGAGCACATTACTGAAGTTGACTTAAAATGCACCCAACATGCCTCAGGGAATTGCAGAAATGCAGAAGAGGGGGCGGAAAGATTTTTAGAGCTACAAGTTGGGACATTATGTACAGAGACATTACCTCTCCCCCATAACTGACTGCTGCCCCTACAATGCATGCATGACCCACAATCCCCATGGTGATGACCTGCATCCCAATGAGGAAGGTCTCTTTGGAAAACAGGCAGGGATGACGGAAAGGATGGTACTAACATGTGTTGTTTACATATGAAGTATGTCCATAACTAACAAAAATAAATTAAAGAAAGAATGATAACTGAAATTTATCTAGACAATTGATGCACTCTCATCCATAGATTAAAAAAACTCGCTGGGCGTAGTGGTGCATGCTGTTAATACCAGCACTTGGGAAGGAGAAGTAGGAGGATTGCCATGAGTTTGAGGCCACCCTGAGACTACACAGTGAATTCCAGGTCAGACTGGGCTAGGGAGAAACCCTACCTTGAAAAAAAAATTCATGAATACATTCTATAGTTTAATAAACAATACAGCATGACATTTACTTAGATTATACCTAGAGGTAATTTAAGACATTCAAAAAAATTACATGGGTTACATGAAAATATTATGCTATTTGATACAAGGTCCTTGAAAATCTGCTGACTTTAGTATCTGTGGGACGCTGGGCCCCACGTTGAATTACCTCTGATATCCCTTCATTCACTTGGATCTATGTAATGTGTGATATATGGCAAACTTGAGTTTGCTTTTTGGAATTTTCTGAAATTACATTTTCTAAATATTTTCTACCCATAATTGGTTGAAACTGCAGATGCTGAGCCTATGAAAAGGGATAACTGATACATAATCCTATGAGAAATTACAGTAAATATAAAAGAACAAAATTGTTCTATTTATATGATATATTATCAGAATAGATTTTAATAAAAAAAAAACCCTAGATTTGTGGTCTGGAGCAATAACTCAGTTGGTAAAGCATGTCAACCTGAATATGAATCTTAAGCACCCACATAAAAGCCAGGCATTGTTAATTCATACCTGTAACCCAAATATATGCAACAGGTCACTAGATGACCAGTTCATCTAGCCAAATTGGTGAGTTATGGGTTCAGTGAGAAGCTCTGCCTCAAGAAAATAAAGGTGCAAAGTGATTGAAGAAGACACCCAACATCAACCACCACACATGTCTATGTATACCACAATCTCATATGAACCCACATACATACAAGTATTATGTATACACACATGCACAAAAATAAGTAAGATAAAATAAAACAAAATTTTGTTTTCACTTATGAAAAACAGAGATTGTCTCTTTAAGGTGGAGTACACTTACTTTTCCCTACCCCTCCCACTAAGTGCTGTGAAGTAGCTTGAACACCATGTGCAAAACAAACATAAGATGACTCTGAAGGTATGGCAGAAGGCAGAGCTGATAGGAACCTTAAAACCCTTTGAACAATGTGACAGAGAGAGTTCCCCAGGTTTCCTTTTGCTTCAGAATGAAGAAACTGCAAACTGGAAATGTTAAAGATGCAAACACAAAGCAAAACAAAGGGCTTGGAAATGTAGCCCCTTGGTAGAATGCTTACCTAGCATGTGCAAGGCCCCAATTTTGAACTCTAGAACCATAAAAAAAAATCAAACCCACATTTAGACAGTAGCTATTCAACTCTAAACAGACACCTTGGATAAAACTACTATCCTATTATCCTACACATGTCACTAAAAGCCAGTTGCAGAGCTTTGATTTCCACCTTCCCAAGGCTGTAAGGAGGTGCTCTACCCTCCTTACTCTGTTGAACTGCTGCCAACGAGTCCCAGCAGGAAGCAGCCACCCTGACACTTGTGTTGTGTGGCCAGCAAAGATTACAAGCAATGTAATGCCCATAATCTTATGCCCATCCTACAATAACAAGACCATCACCTTTGTGATGCTTAAGGTGTTGTCAACTTGATCTGTTTAGTAAACCACATAGATCACTTTCAGGTGGGTCTCTAACATTGCGTCCAGGAAAGATTAACTGAAGGAGTGAGTCCTTACCCCAGAATGAGTCCTTACCCCAGAGTTGGTGGCCCCTCTCAGATGGGAACTTTACATAAGGAAGCTCTGGGTGAAAAGAGCCCGGTCCTTTCACTTGGCTTCCAGAGCTGCTTGCTGCCTTCCAGCATGGATGGAAGACTAACACAGACTGAAGACTAGCATCAACTGAAAACACACATGGATGGAAACCCAGTGACTCCACAGGAAGCCTCCAGGCCTTCAGTACTGAATTAGGACTGCTGAGACATCTGGCCATGTAGACTGAGCAGCTACCAGGTTCCTTGATTCTCAGATGGCTATACTAAATGCTAAATGAACACATACAGAAATGCAAGGAGTAATTCCAAGAATCATCAAGAAAATCAGAAAATGATGTGAAAAGGGAACTTGACAGAGGGTTGGAAACCATACATAGAAAAGTAGTAGAAAATGAAAACCTAATTAAACAAGTCCAAACCTCCTTAGAACCTCTCAAGAATAGAGTCAGCCATGTTGAGTATAGAAACTCAGATCTCGAAGACAAAAGAGAAGAAATAGTTTGAGAGTGAAGAAGTTTCAATAAGTACAAAAATTTCTGTGAACAGAACATGAGAGAAATGTAGGATACTCTTAATTGTTCTAACATTTGGATCATGGTAATACCAGAAGGGGGAGAAACTCAGACCAAAGGCATGGAGAACCTATTTAACAAAATAAACGAAGAAAACTTTCACACTCTTTCAAAAGAAAGGCCCATCAAGATACAAGAAGCTAACAGAACTCCAAAGAGACTGGACCAAAGGAGAAACTCTCCAAGACATATTTTCATTAACACTCTAAACACTGACATCAAAGAGAAAGTGTAAAAGCAGCTAGAAAAAAACAACACATCACATTTAAAGGTATCCCATCAGAACCACTTCAGACTTCAGGCTACTACTGGAAGAAAAGTTAGGAGGAACATTCCATGATTCAAGAATGGGAAAAAGACTTCCAGAACAAAACACCAGTAGCTCAGGATCTTAAACAATCACTCAACCAACAGGATCTTATGAAGCTGAAAAGTTTCTTCACAGACAAACATACAATAAGCAGAGCCAATAGATTACACACAGAATTGGAGAAAATACTTGCTGAATATCCAACTGACAGAGGCCTAATTTCTATAATCTACAAAGAACTCAAAAACCTAAAGAATAAAAACTCAAACAACCCACTCACAAAATGGGGCAAAGAACTGGACAGGAAGTTCACAAAGGAAGAAATACAAAATGCAAACACACACTTAAGGAAATGTTCATCATCTCTAACCATCAGGGAAATGCAAATGAAAACAACTATGAGATTCCACCTTACCCCAGTAAGGATAGCAAACATCAAAAAATCAAATGAAAATAAATGCTGGTGAGGATGTGGAGAAATAGGAACCCTCATCCACTGTTGCTGGGAATGTAAAATGGTACAACCACTTTGATTATTTTGTTAAATAAGTTCTCTATGCCTTTGGTCTGAATTTCTTCTCCTTCTGGTATTCCAATGATCCTAATATTTGAATGTTTAAGTGTATCCCACAATTCCCTCATGTTCTGTTCACAGGAACTTTTTAATTTTGTTTTTGTTTTTTTTTAAATATTTATTTATTTATTTATTTGAGAGTGACAGACAGACACAGAGAGAAAGAGGCAGAGAGAGAGAGAGAGAGAGAATGGGCACGCCAGGGCTTCCAGCCACTGCAAACGAACTCCAGTGCATGCTCCCCCTTGTGCATCTGGCTAACGTGGGTCCTGGGGAGTCAAGCCTCGAGCCGGGGTCATTAGGCTTCACAGGCAAGTGCTTAACCACTAAGCCATCTCTCCAGCCCTGTTCACAGGAACTTTTGAACTTACTGAAATTTTTGAACTCTTGAACTCTTTCTTCCATCTTGTCTTCCAGATCAGAATTTCTATCCTCCACATGGCTCACTCTATTCTTGAGAGCTTCTGGAGAGTTTTGGACTTGTTCAATTAGATTTTCATTTTCTACTACTTTTCTATGTATGATTTCCATCCCTCTGTCAAGCTCCCTTTTCACATCATTTTTCGATTTTCTTGATGCTTCTTGGAATTCATCCTTGCATTTCTTTATGTCTTCATGTAGTATTGATAGCTCATTTTTGAGGTCCTTTTTATTTTCACTCTCCCTCATATCTCTTAACTGTCTTTGAACTCCTTCCATTTTCTTACCTATTAGGTCTAGTCTAGTGATGGCAGCATCCACACGATTATTGGTCCTTTGTTGCTTTTCTGCAAGTTCTACCAGTAGCTTGGTCAGAGTTGCATTGCTCATAGCTTCATTTGGTGTTCTGATCCTAATGACTCTTTTATGTTTTAATTAGAGAAGTTCATTGTAGAACTGGGTGATCTAACTGGATTTTGTTGCATTTGATTTCTCATGTTATTTCTTTTGCACTGTGGTCTGCCCATCGCAGTGTATGGGAATGTAGGTGGGTGGACCAGCCTGGGGTCAAGCACAATGGGAATCTGAAGCAGCCTGAGGCAGTTGCTAAGCAGCCTGGGCTTTGGCCCTCACTTGCCAAAGGTGCCTGAGTTTCTGCCTGGCCAGGGTGCCAATGTTGCCTGAGTTCTCATGGGGTAATGTGCCAAAGCTTCCTGTGCTCCCACTAGGAGGGACACAGAGGCACCAAGCAGTGAAGCAGCCCAAACTCTGGTGCGACAGAACACTGGGGCCCCGAAGCAGTCTGCACACCCCCGCAACAGGACAATGGTGGGTGGCTGGTGTGGGAGACAGGGAGGGGATGGCACCTGAGCTAGCATAAGCAACAGACACAGTCTGAGCTCACATGTGGAGTTGGAAATTGGCCTAGGCTCATGCGTGTGAATGTGCAGTGGCTGGAACAGTAAGTGGGAAAGTGGGCGGAGCAGACTAAACTTCCACAAGCAGGATCGGAGTGGCAGCGGCACCTTTTAAATTGATCAAGGGAGCCTGAGCTCCAATGGGCCAGCAGGCGTAGCCTGGCCAAGGTCACTCATGGGCATGGTTAGCAAGGTGATCACCCCTGTGCAGTGAGGCAAGTGGAAGTATGTTGGCCTAGGACCCTTTTCCTACATCTGGGACTGTGGTATGGCAGCTGATTTGGGGGAGAGGTAGGCTACCCGCCCACCATAGAGGGAATCAGCGATTCCCTGTTTTTTCCCCTCTATGGCCTCCCACTGGCAATCTATTGGAGATTGCTCTCCCCTAAAAGACCCAGTGAACCCTTAAAAGACCCAGTGAACCCTTAATGTCTTGCCTTTCTTTCCCAGGGATGTGTGGCACAGTTAGGTGGTTGCCATCTTGGCCAGAAGTCCTCCTAAAATGGTACAACCACTTTGGAAAACAATGTGGAGACTTCAAAAAAAGGTGACTATAGAGTTTCCAATAGACCCAGTTATTCCCTTACTGGGCATGTACCCTAAAACCTGCATGCCTCAGCTTGAACCTGGAAAAGAAATTCTCAGTGAACTCACCCAATCACCGAAAGATAATCCCCACATAGTCTCACTCATCTACAGCTCCTAACCTGAATCTACCCAAGTGGCTGACATATCTAGCAAGCATCTTGAGGAAGACAGTAGGGAGGGTGGGGAGGGAGGGGATGGTAAAGGAAGGGGTGAGGGACACAAAAGCTGGACCCAAACAGCAATGGTACCATAAAACTCTACATGCTGGACTTCCAATTAAGATGGTGGCATAGGAATCATGCCAAAGCAGCTTAGGGGAGAAAAAGCCAAAAAAAAAAAAAAAAAAAAAAAAAAAGCCAGCAAAATGCAGACTTAAAAAGTGAGATGTATAAGAAATTAAAATGGCAGCAGAGAAGTGGGTGAAATCCAGAGCATCCAGAGCCCACACAGGCAGGCAAAGCAGCTCCAGCAGTGGCACCACCAGGTTTGCGGGTCCACAGCTACCAGGCTCAGCTTGAGCCACAGGAAAAGCCAGGTGAGGGGATTTTCCAGTCATACCAAAGCTCTTCACAAACTCAAGAAACTTGAAGGGAGAACGGAGTGAACAATGGAGGAGTAGATCACGATGCAGAGGATCACGTGGACCAGTGAGAGAACTAGAGCCACCATCTACAGCCTCCCCTCCCCCACTGCCACTGCCCAGCTCCAGCAAACAGAGCAGTGGTCCAGTGACCCAGCCAGCCTACTTGAACCCACAGCACCCCAAAGAGGGACCCAAGAAGGAGCGCAGTATAACAGACCAAAATCATCCCAAAAGGTAACTGGGATTACACCAGCCTACTTCAATACTCTCATAGCAGGCAAACCCAACACCTAGGTTCACTTTTGTAGATATTCTGAGAGCCTTAAGAGCCACACCTAGCACCTTAAGCCCCAACCCTGAAGATATATAAGATCACATTGATTGACACATCTAATAATACCAAGCTAGCTAGAAAATCCAAGCATTAAATTAATCCAAGATGCAAAAGTATATGCATTATAACATAAGAAACACCAAAAATCAAGGCAATATAAATCCACAAAAAAGTATTAATGCATCCAAAATGGCCTGAGAACGAGTTAGAGGAAATGCCTGAGAAAGATTTCAAAAGAATCATTATAAATATGTTCAAAGAAGCCAAAGAAGAAATCAAAGGAATCAAAGAGGAAATCAAAGGAATCAAAGAAGACACAAGACACCAATTTAATGAAATAAATAGGTCAATACAAGGCATAAATAAGGAAATAGAAAAAATAAAGAAAAACCAGTCAGAAATACTAACAGTGAAGAACAAAGTTAATGAAATGAAAAACTCTGTAGAAAATCTCATCAGTAGAATGGATGAAGGAGAGGACAAAATATCTAAGCTAGAAGACCAGGTGGCATATCTAATACAGTTGAACAAACAGAACAACAAACTAATAGAAAAGTATGAATGGGAATTTCAAGATATTCAGGACACTATGAAAAGATCAAGCATAAGAATTCAGGGTATAATAGAAGAAGAATTTCACTCCAAAGGCATAGTAGGCATCTTCAACAAAATCATAGAAGAAAACTTCCCCCAAATTGGGAAAGAGGTGCCAATGTAGATACAAGAATCCTTTAGAACACCAAGCAGACAAAACCTGGAAAGAACCTCTCCTCGCCATATTATAATCAAACTACCAAACACACAAATCAAAGATAAAATATTGAAAGCAGTTAGAGAGAAAAATGAAGTTACCTATGAAGGCAAGCCCATCAGGATTACAGCAGTTTACTCAACACAAACTTTAAAAGCCAGAAGGGCTTGGAGTAATGTATTCCAATTTCTGAAAGAAAACAACTGTCAACCAACATTAATTTATCCTGCAAGGTTATCCATTCAAATAGATGGAGAAATAAGGACATTCCACAACAAAAGCAGGCTAGAGGAGTATTTGAAGACAAAGCCAGCTCTACAGAAAATACATGAAAGAATCCTCCATGCTGAAGAGAAAGAAAAGCACACATATAAGGAACCTGGAAAAAAAACAAGCAATACTCAAATACTAGTTAACACAAGAGAGCAAAAGTAAAACCAGAAGAACTACAAAAAATGGCAAAAATAAATACACATCTTTCAATAATATCTCTTAATATCAATGGCCTCAATGCCCCAATGAAAAGACATAGGTTTTCAGACTGGTTTAAAAAACAGGATCCTTCAATTTGTTGGCTCCAAGAAAGCCACCTTTCTACAAAGGATGGACACTATCTTAGGGTGAAAGGTTGGAGCAAATGGACCTAGAAAACAAGCAGGGGTTGCTATCCTAATATCTGACAAGGTAGACTTCAGTCCAACATTAGTTAAGAAAGATAAGGAAGGTCACTTTAGATTGATTAAAGGCACCCTCCAAAAGGAGGACATTATAATCATAAACATATATGCACCTAACATGGGGGCCCCAAATTCATCAAACAAACGCTATTAGAACTAAGGTCACAGATAACACCAAACACAGTGGTAGTGGGTGACTTCAACACCCCACTCTCATCAATTGACAGGTCATCCCAGGAAAAAATAAACAGAGAGGCATCTTGACTAAATGAGGTCATAGAAGGAATGGACCTAACAGATACCTACAGGACATTTCATCCAAATGCTGCAGAATATACATTCTTTCCAGCAGCACATGGAACATTCTCTATAATAGACCATATATAGAGAATCTTCTCTTTTCAGAGGGCAGTGACCTTGGGACGACTCAGAAGGTATCATGGTGCTGGAAAGAAGTGACTTCAGTGCTCATTACTGAAATATCTCTATCACACCTTCCAAGGCTCAGGGTCTAATGAGGAAGAGGTGGTGGAAAGAATGTAAGAGCCAAAGGAAGGGTAGGACTCCTTACAACGTGCTCCCTCAAGACACAAAATGGCCTGCATATCCATGACCTCACAGTGCCTCACAGTACCTACACAAGACCATCATAAGAGGAGGAAAAGATCATGACATCAAAATAAAAGAGATTGATTGAGAAGGGGAGGGGATATGACGGATAATGGAGTTTCAAAGGGGAAAGTGGGGGGAGGGAAAGTATTACCATGGGATTTTTTTTATAATCATGGAAGTTGTTAATAAAAATTTGGAAAAAAAAACCTCTATATGCTAAAAGACAGACCAAATGGTTGAACCTTCACCACACCCTTAGAAGGAACAGCAGATTCACAAGGCCCTGGAGAGGGTATGATGAAAATTGACCATTATATCCTCCTGTTTCTGTTTCTCTCTCCCTCCCTGTCTCTCTCTCCCTGTCCCTGTCTCTCCCTCCCTCTCTCTTTGTCTCTCTCTCCCTATTCTTTCTCATCTCTCTATATCTTTTATATTACTTATCCTTTTCTTCCTTCTCTTTGGGCATTGACCTATAACTCCTGTTACCTGCAGATAGATCTCATCAACAATGAGCTTTGGATAAGAGAGACCTACAAAAAAGAAGACAGATTTATGTCAGAGCACTTGATGACCCACCGTAGGTTAGTGGTAAGACCCTACTGCTGAAGACACCATACACTGTTGGCATGTATTATACAGTGACATGGCTGGAAGCTGGAAGAGAGTCAGTCTCCACACAGAGAGCGTGTCTAGTGCTGGAAGGTGATACATGAGCAACTGGGAGAAAATGATCAATATCTCTCCAAGCAATACACCACCACACCTACCTAGCAGCAAATAACTTGACATGATGCTCATACAAGTGCAATACTGGCTCATAACCATAGTGGAAAACCACCTGTTCTTGACTTAGCTGACTGATATGCTCAGTGAAACAGAACCCATAGCTGGAGCTGGGAAGCAAGTCAGAACCATATCCAACAATGAGCCCGCTCACCATTAAACTCTCTTAAAAATAATGGTTATCACATTTACTTGGTGCTAACATTACTCTCCATTGGAGAATCTGCTTCTCTTTATCAGATTGTCACAGATCTAGGGAGAGAACTACCCCGTCATACCTTAAAAGGGTCCCAGCTGAAACTAAGAATAATTGGGGAATCATGCAAGAATGCTGTTTTCTTGGTGAACCAGGAACCAGCCCAACGGTGATGGAGATAGACACAGAGAACAATCAACCCCCACCAAACCAGATACCTGGAGACACAGAAGCAGACCTAATATGAACCCAACATGGCTCAGAGAAATTTGTGGAAGACGGGGCTGAAAGAATGTCAGAGCTACTCATTGGGTCATGACATGCAAAGACATTTTCTCCTACTCAAAACTAAAGGCTAATGCCACAATACATGACCCATATACTCCAGAAGGAGGGTCCCTGTGGAGGGGGGGGGGAGAGGAGGCTAACAATGGTACCAACTTGACTATATTCACTGACTACAAAAATAATAATAATAAATAAGATATGACTCATATGGACCTTTGGCACTGACTGATTAATCATGGTGTAACCAGAAGTCAAATAGATAAGAAGCCTACTGAGTTCCTGCTTGATCTGTATAAGCAGAAAAGTTCCACATTAAAGGAACATAAAGCCATTTTGAATTATAGCAACATAGAATCAAGGCCTCCTAATCACTTTCCAGATTTGAACCAGGGATGGCCAGGTCCCCTTGAGGAAGGACCCTCCTACAACCCCCAAAAGTTTCAATATTAAGCTTATTCCTATTCTTCCTCAGTGGGATCTGTGGCCTTTAGCTAGGGTAACTGTACATTGGGGGAAAGGAAATCATAAGACCTTTCAGGGCTTACTGGACACTGGCTCTGAATTGACATTGATTCCAGGAGAGCCCAAAAAGCACCGTGGCCCTCCAGTTAATGTACATGCTAGTGGCGGTCAGGTGATCAATGGTGTTTTGGGAAATGTTAAACTGACAGTTGGTCCGATGGGTCTCCAAAGGCACCCTGTGGTTATTTCCCCAGTCCCAGAATGCATAATTGGGATACATATACTTATGAGTTGGCAGAACTCTCACATTGGTTCCCTGACTTCTACTCCTGTTACAATGCCTTCTGTCCACAAACATGCACCTATGGCATCATGGGGTGTGACCTATGATCAACTGATCAAGGAGGAGAAGACAAGGGAAACGTTTACAGATGGCATAGCATGTTATGTGGGCACCTCTCAGAAATGGACAGTTGCATAATTACAATCCTTTTCTGGAACAACTCTTAAGGAATGTGGTGAAGGGAAGTCTTCATAATGGGCCAAACTTCAGCAGTGCACATGGTTGTGAATTTTGCTTGGAAAGAAAAATTTCCAGATTTATGGTTATGCACTGATTCATGGGCTGTGGCCAATGGTTTGGCTGGATGGTCCAGTACTTGGAAGGAGGACAATTGGAAAGTTGGTGAGAAGGACATTTGGGGAAGGTGTATGTGGATAGAACTCTCTGAATGGACAAAGGACATAAAGATACTATGTCCCATGTTAATGCTCATCAGAAGGTGACCTCTTCAGAGGATGACTTTAATAATCAAGCAGATAAGCTGACCCATTCTGTGGATAGTGTTCAATCTCTTTCCTCAGCTATCCCTGTCATTGCCCAATGGGCCCATGAACAAAGGGGCCATGGTGGTGTTATGGGGTCTGGTGTTGCACAAGTAAAACCATCACCTCACAGATTGTGAGGCAAAGTTTTATTGGGTAAAGGAGAAAGAAAAGAAAATAAAGAAAGTCTGGTATAACAGGTCTGCACCTCCAAAGTCTCAGAATGCAGCCCTGAGCTGTTCAGAGTGTCAGATTTTATTGGAAATAACCACATGATGTTTATAGGAAAGAAATGGATGGGAGTTAAACCATAAATCACAATTTACATCTGACAGTTACAGCCATAAAAGTATCTTAAACATAGTGGGGAATTCAGTGTATCTTAGAAGATGAAAAGAAGGAACTTGGTCTGTTGGTCAGTTACATAAAGTGCCTGGGGGGGGGGGGGTGTGAGGTAGGCCTACCATCAGGAGTCACCAGCTTATCTATTCCTAAGGAGTTTACTCAACAATGGAGGCCCAGGTAATGCTCTTCAGACCAGCAGAGCCTCCTGTTTACCTGCCATCCCCATCTGCTTAAACTAGTGTTTCATTCCATTCTTTTATGAGCTCCTACAAAGAAGTAACTTCTACTTTTTTCTAAGCTAGATATAAAGAACTTTAGAGAAATGTAAATGTAACATTTTTCTCACTTTATAGTGACAGGGATGTAGGTTATGCATGGGTGCAACAACATGGACTTCCACTAACTAAGGCTGACCTGGCTATGGCTGCTGCTGATGGCCAAATTTGCCAGCAGAAGAGACCAACTCTGAGCCCCCAATATGGTAGTATTCCTTTCAGTGACCAGCCAGAAACGTGGTGGCAGACTGCATTTGACCACTTCCATCATAGAAAGGGCAGAGTTTTATCTTTAACTGGAATAGACATTTACTCTAGGTATGCATTTGCCTTTACTGCGTTTAGTGCTTCTGCCAAAACTACCATCCATGGGCTTACAGAATGCTTTATCTACCATCAATGTATTCCACACAACATTGTCTCTTACCAAGGAACTCACTTCACAGACAAGGAAGTACGGCAGTGGGCTCATGAGCATGGAATTCACTGGTCTTACCATGTGCCCCACCATTTTGAAGCAGCTGGCTTGATAGAGTGGTAGAATAGCCTTTTAAAGAAACAGCTACAGTGCCAACTAGGTAGCAATAGCTTGGAGGGCTGGAGGAGTGTCCTCCAGCAGGTTGTATATGCTCTGAATCAGCCTCCTGTATACGGCACTATTTCTCCTGTAGCCCGGATTCATGGGTCCAGGAATCAAGGGATGGGAATGGGAATGGTCCCACTTACTGTCACCCCATTAGTCCTACTTTTGCTTCCTGTTCCTGCAACCTTACACTATGCTGGCATAGAGGTCTTGGTGACAGAGGGAGGAGTTATTTTGCCAGGAGGCACAAGGAACATTTCATTGAACTGGAAGCTAAGACTTCCCCTTGGCCACTTCAGGCTCCTGATGCCCTCTAGTCAACAGGCTAAGAAAGGAGTTACAGTGTTAGCAGGTATTATTGATCCAGACTACCAGGAGGAAATTTGTCTCCTCCTCAACAATGAAGGTAATAAAGAGTATGTCTTGGGTACAGGAGATTCTTCAGGTCTCTTAGTGTTACCATGCCCTGTTATCAAAGTCAATGGATGAGTGCAACAACCCAATTGAGGTAATGTGATAATGGCCTAAGGACCTCAGTTCAAGGCTCAATTCCCCAGGACCCATGTTAGCCAGATGCACAATGGTTCATTTGCAGTGGCTAGAGGTCCTAGAGTGCCCATTCTCCCCCCCCCTCTCTCTTTCTCTGTCTTTTTCAAATAAATAAATAAAAAATAAATAAATTTAAAAACTAAGACCTGCTGAGGTGCTTGCCGAAGGTAGAGGAAATACAGAATGGGTATAGAAGAAGATAGTTACAAATACCAGCTAAGGCCACAAGACCAGTTATAAAACAAGGACTGTAATTGCAATATTTCTGTCCTACCTTGATATGGAGTATTTGCATATATCTATACCAATATTAAGATTATATCACTAGCTACCTATTGTTGAATTTATGTTAGACCTATTATATTAGTGACTAAGCATTCCTCAAGGAGTGTTGGAGAGAAGATTTTGTGCTTCTAGTTGTACATGGGATAGTTATACCATGTTAGGTAGAGTTATAAGTTTGTTACTGTTTTATTTGGAAATTAAGTATGATTTAAGGATATATGGTTTTGTGTCAAGTTGACAAGGAGTGGACTTGTTAGGATTACGGTGTTGTCAACTTGATCTGTTTAGCAATCTACAGAAATCCCTTTTGAGTAGTACTCCAAGGTTGCTTCCAGGAAAGATTAACTGAAGGAGGAAGTCCTTCCCCCACAGTGAGCCCTTCCTCCAGGGTGGGTGACCCCTCTCAGAGGAGGGCTTTATATAAGGAAGCTGTGGTTGTGAAGAGCCCCCTTCTTTCTACGTGGCTGCCAGAGCTGCTTGCTGCCTTCCAGTGTGGATTGAAGACCAGCGTCAACTGAAGACCTGCATGGATTGAGCACCAGCAGCTCCACAGGACTTCTCCAGGCCTTTAGTGCTGGACTGGGACTGCTGAGGCATCTAGTCATGTGGACTGAGCAGCTACCATGTTCCTTGATTCTTAGGCCTGCAACTGCTATTTGACTACCATAAGCTAATCCAATAATTCCCTTTTTAGTATAATTCATTCTAGCAGTTCTCTTCCTCTAGAGAATCCTATCTGACAACCTTCCCTCTGGGTGTGCAAGAGGAGACCTTCTGTAGAGTTCAGACTTTTACCCTACTTACTGGCTCTCATGAGTGAGGCATTCCTATCCTCATGGCCATGGAAATATCAGTGTAGGCATAACAGGGATCCTAGCCTCTCACTTCCCACCCAACAATATCAAGGTCATCTGATTCTGACAGTGAAACAAAAGTCAGTGAGTAACCTGAAATTTTGACTTCCATCCCCACTCTACAGTCACAAAATCCTCCAGGTCACCCACTCTTGCTCTGTCAGAGCAGTGTCAGAAGACTTGAAATCAGAAGTTCTAAATAACATCTGGTACCTCATGAAACCTGAGTTGTATAGATGTCAACCAAAATATCACTCAGCATTCCTGAAACCAGTAAAACCTTAAAATTAATGAAGAACACATCTAAAATTAAGAATATAAGAGCCAGCCAGACATGGTAGAGCACACCTTTAGTGCAGCTCTCAGAAGACAAAGGTAGGAGGATCACTGTGAGTTCAAGACCAACCTGAAATAACAAGTGAGTTCTAGATCAGCCTGGGTTAGAGTGAGATTCTACATGGAAAAAAATAAGGAAGCCCAGAAAGAAAGAAGAAGAAACAAGGACAAATGATTCATCAAGTTAAAGGACAATGGTCTGGCTGTGGATGCTACACACCACACAATGTAGCTGATGATAAGACTCAACTCTGAAGGCGAAGTAGGTTGTTGCCTCTAAAAGTTTCAGCTGAGTAGAAAATCAAAACCTAAATCCACCTAATAATACATCCTCAGACATACAGACATTGTTAGAACTAGAGAGGAATCTAGAATGGGCATCTACTACAGCTTAACCTAACTTACACTAACAAAAGTACCTGCACAACAGATATATTTCACTTCTGGAGAAAATGAGTTATCCAGTACTGAACAGGCTTTTCTCAAAAAGACATATCAAGCACATGTACTCACTCCTCTGCTATTATGGGAGGTACTTTTTAAAAATTTTTGTTTTTGTTTATTTATTTGAGAATGACAGGGAGAGAGAGAGAGAGAGAGAGAGAGAGAGAGAGGGAAAGAATGGGTGTGCCAGGGCTTCCAGCCACTGCAAACGAACTCCAGACACATGCGCCCCCTTGTGCATCAGGCTTACGTGGGTCCTGGGGAATCGAGCCCTGAACCGGTGACCTTAGGCTTCACAGACAAGCGCTTAACCACTAAGCCATCTCTCCAGCCCTGGGAGGTACTTCTATGTTGAAAGTTATTGTCAGCTTTCTCCTGGGGAGGTCAGGGTAGGTGGCCTAGGGAGGAAGAAGCAAGAAACACAAGGGAAAGCAGCTGGACCCAGGCTTGCCTGCAGGCTTCACTGGTATGAGCATGGGACTTAGTAAATCTCAAAAAAGGAATTGGACATTTCCATGATGATGAATAACATCTGTTAAAATTATGGCATTTCCTTCAGAAAGCAAAACAGTAATGATTACAAAATGCTCCATTACAATCCCTCATGAGTCAGTCACTCAGAAGCAAAACAAAGCCTGAACACCAGAGCTTAATGCAAAGTATAATCTCTCATTCCAGGATCTGGGCATGATGCTTTCCAGAGCTGCCCAGACCCTCCTGCGGCCAATAATAAAAATATCGTCCTGGGACTCATAAGTCTTTTTCCTCATGGAGAAGCTGCAATGACAGTGTGAGGGAACACAAGGTGAGGCTTTCTTTACCAACCACCAGTCACTGAAAGAAAGTACATAAAGGAAGGAAACAGAGGGCTTCCTACACATGTCCTTATTTATTTTATTTATTTATTTATTTATTTATTTATTTATTTATTTATTTATTTATTTATTATGAGAGAAAGAGGGAGAGAGAGACAGAGAAATATAGGGAGAATGGGTGTGCTAGGGCCTCCTGACACTGCAAATGAACTCCAGATGCATATTTCACTTTGTGAAGCTGGTCTTTACATGAGTACTGTGGAATTGAACCCAAGCCATTAGGCTTTGCAAACAAGTGCATTTAATAGCTGAGCCATCTCTCCGGCCCTTTCACATATATGCTTAATTAATTTCAAAGACAAAATCTGAAAATATTTGCCACTTAACTACTTGTTTTTGCTAATATAGATAGCACCTCTAGGCAGAACATCAGAAAATTGCATGGATTTTTCTCTATGTTCCTACAGCCCCTGTGAGTGTATACCTCTGAGAGGATCTTGTGAGGAAAGAACTTTATGCTACAGCTCTCAACCATAACCAACAGGGACAGCCATGGCAGGAGTCAGGACTCAACTGGGAGCCCAGGTCCTCAAGGGTAAATTTCTCCCTCAAGAGTAGACTCACAATATGCCTTTCTCTAATCACCAAGACTATAGCTCACAAAGGAAATTTATGAAACACCAGATTATAAGTGAAAAATCAAAGGGATCTATCCTTACTGTCATGACTTCCACGTAAGGCAGTTGATCCACACCTGGAAGGCATGATTCTCCCTTGCAGAATCACTGCCAGGAAGCCACACAGAAAGTAGCTGGTTACTTCATTGTATTTTAAGACTAAATTATTGATCCCATGGAATGTACATAATCTTCCTTACCGGAAGTTCTTTTATTCCAGGCTGTAATCTAAGACTTGGAGCTTACTGCCTGCACTGCTGGAAGCTTTTCCACTGAACAACAGACTTTTAAAAACCTCTGCATTTGGGTTTTCATCTCAGCAGAGCAAATTATCCCATCAGCCTGTGGAGAAGTGGGAGGTTATTGTTCATGAAACTATGAAAGAGCATAACACAACAATGCAAATGAGAAGCTTGAAGTTAGTTTCAGCAGCTACAGTTATCCTAAAAAAATACTCATTCTCAGAGAAAAGAGAAGAAAAAACTATACTGGAGCCTTTATATAGAAAGTTTTAAGAAGAATATTAGCACTATATTTAAGAGAAGCAAGAAATAGCTATTCAGCTCAATGCCTCCCTCCATCACAAGGCCACCTCTGAGGGACATTATGTTATTATGAGGTGGAATGAAAGTTTTCTGCCTGTCTGACCTAGAGATGTACATCAGTCCACAATTCTGTATCTTCTGCCTAGAACACACTGACTGAAAGCTATAAAGAAGGCTGTCCAGCATTCAGGCAGGCTCACACTTCCTATTCCAGCTTACTCTGAAGTAGCCATCACTTCACATTTACTTTAGGCATCAGAACTTCCTGTCACATAACAAAATACAGAGCAAGAACAGGGGAAAATTTGTTCCAGTTTCCTGGAAATTCAATGAATTCACTCTACTTCTCAGTGACAGTGAGTACTTTAGTTGTGCTGACATCATCTACATCCAGAACAGGTCATCTCTGGATTACCTATGCCTTCTGGTGAACATTAGGTGCAGATCTCATGATATTTGGGCATTAAAGGAATCTTCACCTTTTTAAGAACAAGCTTCTTGGAACACATCAGCTCTCACAAGGGTCAAGGAGAAAGTCCTCTGAGACAACACTGAACTTATGACAGTAGTCCCAGGCATAATGGTTTCATAGGATACTCTCTGAAGGGTTCACCTTTAATAAGTGCCTCTCAGGGGTCTTTCTATACTTTTGAGACAGCTACTTCCACTTGAATGTTGTTTATCATAGTCCCTGATCATGTAATTGAATTTATTTGTCTATTTCCCCCCATAGGTAGGGAACTCACAAAAGGTGGATCCTTGACTCCTATATGCATGCATGCCCAGCATTTATGTCAGGTTCTCATACTCAACAAATGGCTGATGAGTGAGTTAAACCTATTTCCTTGTGGAAATAAAACATATATCCTTTCTAAACAAATATTTATTTACTGAAGATAGAAAGAGAGATAATAGGTGTACCAGGGTGTCTAGCCACCACAAACTTCAGATGTGAGCACCACTTTGTATGTCTGGCTTTACATGAGTACTAGGTAACCAAACCTGGACCTTTGGGCTTTGCAAGCAAGTTACCTTTAACCACTGAGCCATCTCTTCAGTTCCAAATGTATGTTCTTACTCACAGGTTATTTGACCTAACTGATGAATACTCACATACACATACTAATTAACACCAGTATAAACATAATTTCCAGCCTCTGTAGGCCTTTGGTAATACCGAGAGGTTCTGTCACATTCCCTACTCCCTGGCTTAGATCACGGGGACACAGCATTTCAGGCTTTTACTCTTCTTATAAAGCCTCTGCAATCACTTCCAACACATGACCACCAATACATGTCAGTATCCTAGTAAGAAGCAGAGACTATTAGTACAGATTCCTCAAACTTTTGCTTTGATCCCTTCCTCCTCTTTCTCAGAGGAAAATTTCAAATTTCTTCTGTAAGTGAAACACCTATGTATATAGAGATCCCCTCCCTTTCAACATCCTTCAGACTTTCTATTATCAAGTCACCAGCTCATTTTGTACTTTCATTTTCTGCCTCTACTAAGAGGCCCTTGAAATGAACATATTATTCTGTGACATCTTGTTTTAGACATATGACCATGGACTAGCTCTCCAATTTCAGTTTTCTCATGCTCAAAATAAGAACAGTAACCATGCCTCACAAGACTTCGAGGGAAAATTCAATGAGAAAACACACAAAAAACATTCATCCCAATTGCTAGTCACTTGGTAAACATGTTTCCCTTTTCTCCTTCTGCTCTGTCCAAAATCAAATGATTGTAAGGCCTCTGCTTCCTATTTTTTAAGTGACAGCATTCCTTTTCTTTCCTTCTTTTTCTCCTAAGTCTTGCATTCCACAGTTCTTTATTCATTCACTCAGCCCACTGCAAGCTGGCTTCTCTTTGCTTGCTCCACCAGAGTATCTTGCTGAAATGAAACTAAGACTCTACATGCTCCAAGATTCAAGGTTTAATGCCTCTCCCCTCAAGGAAGCCATGGAATGAATCACAGAGCAGAAGACTAGATGAATACATGAATAGATAATATGCCACCTAGTTGATCTTATCTGTTTCACTTTTACCCATGTTAGGTGAATTCCAAAGTATCTCTGGAGCTCTCTCCTAATATGACTTCCAGTGTTTCTGAGGAATTTCTAGTCCTCATGATGCAGATCAGGAGGTTGCTACAATGATTCATCAAGACTCTGCCTGTCACCCAGATGAGAAACTCCAGTACAGCTGGTTTTGTAAAGTTATTTGTCTCTTAGTCCTCAAAGCTACTTAGTCATTAAATCTAGTTGATCTACATTCAAAATGTCTTACAATATTACCCAAATTTCTGTAAAGTAGAAGTTTTTCTAAATGTCACTGTATGTTATGGGGTTCACCCACCTGTAATGGAATCATGGTAACTTAAGTCTCTATTTTTCTTTACAGCCTCTTATGTGTGAGTCTTTCAATATCCCCTGAGTACCAAGGGAAAGCTTTGCTCACAATACAACTGCAGTGTTTCTCTTGTCTTTACTTTTCTATATGGGCATGGAGTTGGCATGACACCTTGTTTAGATGTTTCAGTTTCTCCACTGTAAGTGCATCCAAAGTCATCGATATCAAATGCTTCCTGAGATACATTATGCCAGGTTTCCCCAAATCTATAAGTTTTGAGACACCAGGGAGTGTCAATTTTTTTTTTTTTTTTGAGGTAGGGTCTCACTCTAGCCCATGCTGACCTGGAATTCACTATGTAGTCTCAGGGTGGCCTCAAACTCACGGCAATCCTCCTACCTCTGCCCCCCGAGTGTTGGTATTAAAGGTGTGCGCCACCACACCCGGCTGGAGTGTCAATTTTTATGTGCAAGTCCAGAAAGACCTATGCTACTTGGGCTATGTGTTATTATTTCCTTGTTTGCAAGCAGAATCGTTGACACCAAACTCTCATAGAATGTATGAGTCAGTCTTGACTATTATGACAAAATACCTGAGGCAGGTTCATTTAGCTTGTAGTCGTAAAGTTCTACATAGCATTTATGAGGGTCCTCCTTGCCTGTAACAATGTCATGTAAGGAACACACATGCATCTCTATATCCATGGGTCTTTTTCTCCTTACAAAGCCAACAGAATTCAATCATATGAATTCCATTCCAATGACCAAATCTAACTCAATCATTGCCCAGAGGATCACACTCAGAATAAGTTTCTACCCTACTAATTCTATTAATATAAGATTGTGGGAATTAACTCCAGCATGAGTTTTGGTAGATGGGGAGAAATGTCCAAATGATAGAATCCAATCCCACCGGCTTTGTTACCTTTGGTTCCCACGATCCCAGTCCCATGAGTTCATGAAGAAATCATGGTTTCCCCTTCTCTCAGTGAGCCAGCATCTCTAACAAAGATCAACTTAGCTCATATGCTCTGTCTAGCCAGGTGACCAAACTGCAATGAATGTCAACTTGTCCCATCCACACGTTCCACAGTCAGACTCAGAATCCCAGTTCAAGTTACCTCAGAAGCCCTAAATCCTCTACTTCAGGCAGAGAAAACACAGAAATGAAGACATAAAAGAAGAAAATTTGCGGCTGGTCCTGTATCTCAGCCACAAAGTACCTGCCTGTTATGCATGAAGCCCTGGATTTAATCCCCAGCACTGAAAAAAATTACATGAAATATCTTCTAAAACTCATTGACCTCTTTTGATATGAGGAATAAGATTTGAAAGAGCTGATAATTTAAATTTATAATAAATTGTTAAGAAAGCCACTAAAATATAATACATAATTATACAAACAAACTATTTAAATAGAAAATGCAAATGCCTACTTAAGACATGGGAACATACTTGGAGTCACTGTTAACAAAAGAATTTGCAATTTAAAGCAATAATAATATAATGGATTTTCTTGTCAAATTAAACATGAGTTGTTAAATGAAAGCATACAATGATATTGAATGAGCTACATTCCCTAATGTATTGCTTGTTGGAGGGCAAACTCGTACAGCCATCATGGAAAGAAAGAAATGTCAGTTTGTATGGAGCCTTATAATTGTTCATTTCCTTCTTTCCAAATAATTACTATTCTTTGAAAATGCCCCAAGAGATAATCAGAATTATAAACACATTTCTATAAAACAAAGTGTATTTATTATATGTTTTTAAAAATAGTCAAAAACAGGCACAATATGCACGCTCATCACTAAGAAATTAATTAAATATGTTATGGTACATCTATTGATGAAATATTGACACATTATAGACTGGTAGTTTCTGAAGCTTCTATGAATTGGTAAATAAAAGTAATTTGATATTTCTTTTAAGAGGCATAATTCATGTTTTGATATAAAGTGAATTTAACTATGAAGAAGTTTTCCAGGAAACCAACAACACATATGTTAAAATACTGAATAAAATGGATTTAAAAACAAAACATAGTGCTTGGATGGAAAGGAAGGTATTTTTCATCTGTAATACTTTGAAATTTTCTATACAAAGTATTCCAATGAGAAAAGATCCTAAGTGAGCAGAGTCAGTACAATATGTAATGATCTGCACTCCAGGCTGCTGAGAGGTGCAGCTTGCTTCAGGCCTGTGCACTCCACCTTGGTTGGGTACTTGGGGAAATTTGGGGCCTGTGAGCTCCAGGAGGGTAAAGGATGCTACGTGTTTGGGGTTGGTGCTTTCTGAGCATCAGCATGTTCGGGGACTGTGTGCTCAGGGCTGATGAGGAAGGCAGTATGTTTTGGGCCTATGTGAACAGTCCTTGCAGCCAACACCCCAGTGGGTCCCCCTCCCCACCTTAAGCCTTCTGCTTCAGTATATATTTGGGGCCTGAGCCATTTCCTCTGACCCTGCCAAACTTCAATGCTGCTGTCTCTATCATCAACATCCCTACACCAGCTAACTCTGCAGACCTAAGCTCTAGCCTGGTCAATGGAGTACAGGGCCCCACATCCCCCTTCCTTCCACTTCCTCCCCCACTGCTGGCATGCACTGACTGGTGCTCTCATTGGGATATTGCTCATCCCCAAGACAAGGAGCACAGGAACATCTGGCAGCCACCTACCAGGGAGTACCATGGAGTCTTCTACAACCTGCTCAGCTGGGAATAGTAGGGGAATACGGGCAAGTTCTATGGCCCCAAAACCCCATAAGCAAGGCATGACTGTGGTAATGAGCCAAAGAGATTCCAGACTTCCAACCACAGCTCTAGTAACAGCCACCAGCCCAGAGCTGCAGGCACACTTGCAAGCTCCACAACCCATGCATCTGCGGATGCAGCACCATCCCACTATAATCTGGTTCAAATTCAAAATAGAATACTCAATTGAAGATACTAGAAGGGCAAATACTTGCTTCCTCATTAATAAAACAGAGTTTTCCCCTGAGATGGGTAGACCCAAATGTTAAAAATAATGAGACAAAAAACAGAGATCTCCACCAAAGTTGTCTAGTCCCACAGTGGAAATCTTCAATGAAGACATAGAGGAGACAACAGAAATTGAATCCCAAAATGAAAACACTATAGGCTTGTTTACCCTCACTAAGCAAATCACTGAATGGGAAGCAAATCATCAAAACTCTAAAAATCACATAAATAAAACTGAGCAGAATCATCTCTTACATCACACAGCTTTCATTACTAGGCTTAACTTAATTGAAGAAAATGAAAGAGACCTCAAAAAGAGCTAAATGAATTGGAGGTAAATCTACACATAGAGCATATCAATGACCAGCTGATTATGTTTAATGGAGACATAATTAAAATTTCTAGCCAAGATGGTGTCAGCCTAATCATGCTTTCAGCTCCTGGGGTAATATCAGGCAAGATCTGTGGGGCACCAGTGAGAGTAGGTCTAAGCAGGTCTTATACCTCTGCTATGCTGTTTACATAGGTCCAGGCACTTTCCCTCTCTACCAGAGGCACCCACTACAACATCTGTTAGAGCTTATCTGGGTTCAGTAGGAGAACAGGACAAAACATTGCAGAAAAGACACAACTGAAACCAGCCCAAAAGGGATGCCAGACCTTCAATTCCATCTTTGATGGTAAGCACCATCCCAGATCAACTGCTACACTAATGCCCTTCATAATCATTGCATCACAAAGCACAAAGTCAACAATACCCTACCCTATTCAAACATGTGACAGGACACTCACTGTAGATACTGCAAGAGGAAACACTTGTGTTTTTTTCCTTAATTAAATAAGACTCCCAGACTGTGATGAAATACTATGAAGGAGCTCCAACAAGTTTACCTAGTCCCACAGTGGAAGTCTCCAATGAGAACACAGAGGAGACAACAAAAGTAGACCCCCAAAATGAAGACACAAGATATGTGATCCCGGCCAAGCAAATGGCAGAACGCATAGCAAATAATAACAATAATAAAAACAAAACAATCACATAATGAAATCCACACAGCTGTCTTCACCAGACTTGACCAAATAGAAAAAAAAAACCAGAGGCCTCAAAAGAGAGTTAAGTGAACTGAAGGTGAGCCAAAAAATAGAGGAGCTTATTAACTAGCTGGTCAAGCTTAATGAAGACATTAGTAAATGCAAGAATGAATTCTAAGAAGCATTAAGAAAATCAAAACATGACCTGAAATTGGATCTTGACAAAGGGCTGAATGCTATACATAGAAAGGCAATAGATAATACAAACCAAATTGATCTAGTAAAAACATCACTAGAAGCCATCAAGAACAGATTTAATCATGTGGAGGACAGATCCTCAGAACTGGAAGACAAAACAGAAGAAACAGATCAGGAGTCCAAAAACCTCAATAAGTTCAAAAATCTAGTGAACAGAACATGAAGGAACTGTTTGATATCCGAAAATGACCTAACATTCAGGTCATGGTTATTGAAGAAGGGGAAGAGATCCAGACCAAAAGCACAGAGAACTTATTTAACAAAATTATTGAAGAAAATTTTCCCACCCTCTCAAAAGAGAGTCCCATCAAGATAAAAGAAAGTAACAGAACTCTAAACAGGCTGGAACAAAGAAGAAACTGTTCAAGGCACATCAATATTAAAACTCTAAACAAGGAAAGCAAAGAAAGAGAGGTAAAAGTAGCAAGAAAGAAAAAAGAAAAGAAACATTATATACAACAGCAACCTCATCAGAGTTACCTCAGATTTCTCAATAGAAACCCCGAAAGCCAGGTGAACCTGGAATGGAAAACTTCAAAGTCAAAAAAAATTATGGATTTCAACCCAAACTAATGTATACAGCAAAAGTATCCCTAATAATAGTTGGTGAAAGAAAAACTTTCCATGGTAAAAGTCAGCTCTATGACTATATAAACACAAAGCCAAACTTAAAGAGAATACTCCAGGAAATATTCCACACAGAAGAGTCAACCAACCAATCTCAAGACCCTAAAAGAACAAGTTCACAATAACCAAAACTAGTGCAGGCTCAAAATAGTACAAAGCCCAGGAAAACACAAAACCCCATTAAGCACCCCAACATGGCAGAGGTTAAATCAAACCTCTCTGTTATAACCTTAAATGTTAATGGTCTTAATTTACCCATTAAAAAACAAGTTAACAGGGCTGGAGAGATGGCTTAGCAGTTAAGCCCTTGCCTATGAAGCCTAAGGACCCCGGTTTGAGGCTTGATATCCCAGGACCCATGTTAGCCAGATGCACAAGGAGGCACAGGTGTCTGGAGTTCATTTGCAGTGGCTAGAGGCCCTGGCATGCCCATTCTCTCTCTCTCTCTCTCTTTCTCTCTCTCTCTCTGGCTCTTTCCCTTTGTCTGTCACTCTCAAATAAATAAATAAAAATAAAACAAAATTTTTTAAAGTTAACAGAGTGGATCAGGAAAATAGACCCATCAATTTGCTGTCTTCAAGAATTCTACCTCACCACTAAAGACAGGCACTTTCTCATGGTGAAGGATAGAAAATGATATTCCAGGCAAATAAAAAATAAGACAGAGATGGCTTAGCAGTTAAGACATTTGCTTGCAAAGCCAAAGGACCTCAGTTTGATTCCCCAGGACCCACATAAGCCAGATGCACAAGGGGGTACATGCATCTGGAGTTTGCTTTCAATGGCTAGAGTCTCTGGTGTACCCATTTTCTCTCTCCCTCTCTCTCTGCCTCTCTCTCTGCCTCTCTCTATCTCTCAAATAAATAAAAATAAAGTTTAAAAAATAAGAAAAAAGTGGGTGTGGCTATATTAATATCTGATAAAATAAAATTGAAGCCACAACTTATCCAAAAGAACAAATAAGGCCACTTCTTACTCATGAAGGGATTGGTCCAACAAGAGGATATCACAGTCATGTATCTATCTACATGCACCAAACACAGGTGCACAACAGTTTAGAAAACAAAACTTTCTTGACAACAAAAGAGGAATAAACACCAACACCATTGTAGTTGGGGCCTTTAATACTCCACTATCATCAAAAAGACAGATCATCCAAAAAGAAAATCAACAGGGAAATAAGAAAGCTCACCAAAACCATAAATTAACTAGACCTAACAGATGTTTACAGAACATTCTTCCCTAATTCTACATAATACACATTCTTTTCAGCAGCCCATGGAACCTTCTCCAAAACAGATCATGATTCAGATATAAAGCCTCCCTCCATAAATTCAGGAAAATTAATGGACTTTCTGCATCATATCAGATAAGAATGTTGTAATGCTAGAAATTAACAACAAGAGATGCTCCAAGAATTCCACCAGCTCCTGGAGACTGAACAACACATTTTTAAACAAAAAGTGGTAGTGGAAGAAATCAAAAAAGAAATTGTAAAATTTCTGGAATTGACTGAAAATGAGAATACAACTTACCAAAATTTATAGGACACAATGAAGGCAGTGCTAACACGAAAATTCACAGCACTAAATGCCTTCATAACAAAGACAGAGAGATCCCAAATAAATACCTTAATCATCCACCTAAATGCATTGGAAAAAAAAGAAGAATCCAACCCTAAATGCTCCAGACAGAATGAAATAATCAAGATGAGAGCAGAAATCAATCAACTGGAAAATAAGAAAACAATTATGAAAATCAATGAAATGGAGCACTGGTTCTTCAGAAAAATTGAATGAGATTTAAAAAACCACTGGCCAATTTGATGAAATGAAAAAAGGAAATGTTTCAAACTAACAAAATTAGCAATGTGAAAGGAGAGGTAGCCGCAGACAACAATGAAATTGGAAGAATCATCAGAGTATACTCCCAAAATCTCTCCACAAAATTGGAGAACCTGGAAGGAATGGATAAATTCCTAGACAGATACTACCTTCTAAAACTAAACTCAGAGCAGATTAAACACCTCAACAAACCTATCATATCCATGGAGATTAAAAAGGTAATCAATCCACCCCCCAAAAAAGTCCAGGACCAGATAGCTTGTCAGCCAACTTCTCAGACCTTCATTGAAAACTGAAACCACTTCTTCTCAAACTGTTCCATACACTTGGAGAACATGGAATGCTCCCCAACTCCTTTTATGAAGCTAGCATCCCTCTAATATCAAAACCAGACAGATACAACAAGAAAAAAAAAAAAAAAAAACAAAACAAAACTATAGGACTATGTCCCTAATGAACTTAGATGAAAAGATCCTGAACAAAATCCTCACAAACCAAATTCAACAACACATCAAAAGCATTATACACCTTAATCAAGTAGCTTTCATCCAAGGACACAGGGATGATTCAACATATGGAAATCAGTCAACATAATACACCACATAAATAGAATTAATCACAAGAATCACATGATCATTTAAACACGTGCAGAGAAGGCCTTTGACAAAATAAAACATCACTTCCTTATCAAATTACTGGAGAAAATGGGCATGGATGGTGTATATCTCAACACAATAAAGGCTATATATAAAGCACCCAAAGCCTAAATAATACTTAAATGGGGAAAGATTCAAGGAGTTCTCATTGAGATCAGGAACAGGAAAGGGGTGCCTACTCTCACCACTGGTCTTCAACATGGAACTAGAAGTCCTAGCCTAAGCAATAAGACAGGAAAAAGAAATAAAAGGGAAACAAAATGGGAAGGAAGAAGTCAAAAAGAAGAAGGCATGATCCTATACATAAGTGACCCAGATGTCTCCATCTCAAAACTTCTAAAGGTGATTAATTCCTTCGGCAAAGTGGCAGGATATAAAATCAACACACAAAAGTCAGTAGCTTTTCTATATGCAAAGTAAATTAGTGAGGGTGTCCCATTTTCAATAGCTGTATATATATATATATATATATATATATATATATATATATATATATATCCTATTTAATAAAAATATAAAAACACTAAAGAAAGAAACTAAGGACGTGAATAGATGAAAAGACTGCCCATGCTCCATGCTCCAGGATATGTAGAATTAATATTTTGAAAATGGCAGTTCTACCAAAAGCAATATACAATTTAATGCAATATCAATAAAAATTCCAGCATCATTCTTTACAGAGATAGAAAAAATATTCTCAAAATTCATATGGAATGGCAGCAGGCTTCAGATATACAAACATATTTGCAGCAAATATGCACCATACCTAATCTAGATCTATATTACAAAGCCATAGTAATAAAAACTGCATGTACTAAAATAAAAATAGAAATATTGACCAATGGAACAGAATTGAAGACCTTGATTTTATGTCAAGTGCCTACAGCTACTTGATCTTTGACAAAGGTCCCTATAATATAGACTGGAGAAAAGACAGCATCTTCAATAAATGGTGCAGGACAAATTGGATAACCATATGTAGAAAAATTAAATTAGACCAACACATCTCTCCATACCCAAAAATCAAGTCCAGATGGATTAAAGACCTCAATATAAGACCTGAAACTCTTCTCCTACTGGAAGAAAAAATAGAAACTCTCCAAGATATAGAAATGGGGAAAGACTTCCTGAACAAAACCCAAGTTGCCCAGAAAATTAAACAATCACTCAACCAATGGGATCTCATTAAGCTGAAAAGCTTCATCACCAACAAACACACCATAATCAGATCCATTAGGTTACCCACAGAATAGGAGAAAAATTTTCCAGCTATACCACTTACAGAGGCCTAATATCTAGAATATACAAAGAACTAAAAAAAAAAAAAAAAAAAAAAAACCAATAAAAAAACAACCCACTCCAAAAATGGGGCAGAGACCTGAATAGGAAATTATCAAAGGAATAAATACAAATGGCTAACACACTTAAGAAAATGATCAACATCCCTAATCATTAGGGAAATGCCAATTAAAACAACTACAAGATTCCACCATACTACAGTAAGGATGGCAATCATTAAAAAATCAAATGACAACAAATGTTGGTGAGGATGTGGGGAAAAGGAACCCTCATTCACTGTTGGTGGGAATGTAAACTTGTATAACCATTATGGAAATCAATATGGAGATTCCTGAAAAGGATTAACATAGAGCTACCAACAGACCCAGTTATTCCCTTACTGGGCATCTATCCTAATTGCTCTATGTCTCACTACAGAGATATTTACTCAACCATGTTTATAGCTGCTCAATTCATAATAGGTAAGAACTGGAATCAACCCAGGAGCCCATTATTGGTTGAATGGAAAACCAAGATTTGGTATATCTACACTATGGTATCCTACTTAGCAGTAAGAAAAAAAAATGACACAATGAAATTCATTGAAAAATTGTTAAACTTGGAACAGATCATGCTCAGTGGACTCACATGATTACAGAAAGACAAACTCCACATGGTCTCACTCATCTGTGGCTCCTAAACTGGACCAGCTTGAGTTGCTGACATTACCTGATAGGCAACTCATGGCCCAGACAATAGGGATGGAAGTTTTTGGTGGGGGAGGAGGAAGGAAGGGTGGAGGGAAACAAACACAAAACTAAATCCAAAAGGAACTGGTACAAAAACCTTGATTCTTGGAGCTAGATTAAAAGATATAATCCTCAACAGGAGTAACGGAGAAGCACCTGAAATGAAGGGCCCTGGACATAGTGGGATGGAGCCTAACCTTATTATTATTATTATTATTATTATTATTATTTTTTATTTCTCTGGTCTATAACTTCCAGTACCAGAAATCAGTTGCTGTCCACAATGAGCTGTTGATCAAACAGATCTTTCAGGTCCCCAAAACAAGATAGAGTTCTTTCAAAGCACTTGGCTACCTACCTGAGGCAAAAGATAAGACCCTATTGCTGAAGACACTATATGCTGTCAACCCAGAGCATGGAGAGACCTGGCTGGAATCTGGAAGAGAGCCAGTACCCAGACAGTTTGCCCTCCTAGTACTTGAAAGTGCTACATGAACTACTGGGGGAAAGTGGCCAACAAAGGTCTGAGCAACCAGATGTCTAAGGTACTCAGAAGCAACCACCCTGATAGGATGTACACGCCAGTGAAATAGTGGCACACAGCCTTGTTTGGTAACCAATATCTTTCTGATTGGCTAAGAGATACACTCGGTGTATGGAAACCCATATCTGGAATTGGAAACCAACTCAGAATCCTCTGGAGACAAAGATTATGTCAATACTGTCAAGCTCTCACTAGTCCTTGGCTAAAAGAGGGGTTACATATATCAAATTTTCCCTAAATTAATAATGCTTATCCCATTTAAACTATACTGATTCACTCTCCATTGGAAAATCTGTTCTTCTTTCTTAGAAGGTAGCTAAACCTGAGGAGATAAACTATTTTTCATACTTCATCCAAGCCATAGATGAAACCAGAGAGGAACTGGGGAGATGAGCAAGACTGCTGCTTCCATGGTGAACTTAACAATCAGCACCAGGGTGGAGACAGATGCTGAGGATACTCAACACTTGCCAAAGCAGAGATCCAGTGGCTTTTAAGAGCTCATCACTGAAGTAGATTTAAAACCCACCCAACATGGCTCAATATTATTGTCAATTCCATGTAAATTCCCACAGATTTTTCAGTGGAAATTCTGAGATCCAGAAGGGTTTGGAATGAAGCATTTCAAAATCTAAAACACTACAGCTTCCAACCCAAAATCCTGTACCCAATGAAAGTATCCCTAACAATAGATGGTGAAAGGAAAACCTTCCATGATAAAAACACAGCTCTGTAATTATATGAACACAAAGCCAAGCCAACAAAGAATACTTCCATGAATACTCCACATAGAAGAATCAAACAACTAACCTCAAGAGGCTACAAAAGGAAGATCATAATAGCCAAAACTATAGCAGGCATGAAAACATTCAAAGCTCAAGAATGTACCCAAACTCTTAAAGCCTCCAACATGTCAAACCTGACAGTTATAACCTTACACATGAACAGTCTTAATTCACCCATCAAGAGATACAAGTTAACAGAGTGGATCAAAGAAATGGACCCTTCCATCTGTTGTCCTCAAGAAACCCACCTGACCACTAAAGACAGACACCTCCTCAGGGTGACAGGATGGAAATTATTTGCCAAACAAATGGAAATAGGAAACAAGCAGGTGTGGCTATATTAATATCTGAAAAATAGACTTCAAGGAAAAAGTAATCTAAAAGGACTCCTTCTGCTTATCAAGGGAACAATCTAATAAGAGGACATTACATTATAAATCTATACACAACAAACACTGGTGTACCGCAGTTTCAAAAGAAAACCCTGCTTGACAGCAAACCATAAATAAATTCTAATACCATCATAGTAGGTTTCAATACCCTCTTATCATCAATAGACAGATCATACAGGCATAAAGTCAAAAGGGAAATAATAGATCTTGACAACATCATAGATTAGTTAGAACTAATAGATATCTACAAAATATTCCAACCCAATTCTACATAATACACATTCTCCTCAGCAGCCCACAGAACTGTACCCAAAATATATCATATATCATTCCATAAAGCATGCTTCCATAAACTCAGGAAAATTGATGTTACTTCATGCATCATATAAAGTCACAATGCATTAAAGCTGAAATTTAACCATGAGAGAAACAGTAGAAATTACACCAGCTCCTAGTGACTAGATAACAAACCATTAAATAATGAATGCATTGTGGAAGAAAGAAAAAAGTAAATAGTAAAATTTATAGAACTGAATGATAACAAAAATACAAAATACCAAAACTTATGGGACACAATGAAGACATACCTAAGGGGGAAATTCATAGCACTAAATGCCTTCATAAGAAAAACAGAGATATCTTAAATTAATAACCTAACCATTCACCTAAAAGCATTATAAAAACAAGAAGAATCCAACCCTAATAGCTCTAGACAGAAATAAATAAGATCAGAGAAAAATTAATGTATTGGAACCTAAAAAGACAATTGAGAAAACTGATGAAATGAAGATCTGGTGCTTTGAAAAAAATAAACAAGATTGATAAACCCCTGGCCAATATGATCAAGTGGAAAAAAAAGAGAAGTATCATGCTGGAGGGATGGCTTAGCAGTTAAGGAGCTTGCCTGTGAAGCCTAAGAATGCATGTTCAAATCTCCAGGCCCCATGTAAGCCAGAAGCAGCCATGTTGCACATGTGCCAAAAGGAGGCACATGCATCTGGAGTTCGTTCACAGTGGTTGAAAGGCCCTGGCATGCCCATTCTCTCCATTCTCTCTCTCTCTCTCTTTCTCTCTATCTCTCTCTCCCTGCCTCCTGTCTCTCTCTCTCTCAAAAACAAAATAATTATCATAAATAAAAATAAAAAGCGAAGTCTCAAATTAACAAAATAAGAAAGGAAAAAGGAGAGGTAACAACACACATAAATGAAATTGGATGAATCATCAGGACTTACTTCCAAAACCTCTACTCCACAAAATTGGATAATCTGGAAAAAATGGATGAGTTCCTAGACATATACTACCTATAAAAACTAAACTCAGAGGATATTAATCTCCTAAACAAACTAATCACATCCATTAAGATTCAAAAATCAATGAAAAGCCTTCCCAAAAAGAAAAATCCAGGACTAGATGGCATCTCAGCTGAATTCTATCAAATCTTCATTAAAGAACTGAAATCAATTTTTCTCAAAATGTTTCACATAATAAGAGAATCAGTATTTCTCCTCACCTCCTTTATGAAGTTAGTACCACCCTAATATGAAAACCAGACAGAGATACAACAAGAAAACTATAGGCCTATATTCCAGATGAACTTAGGTGAAAAGATCCTGAAAAAAAAATCCGCACAGAATTTGACAGCATACCAAAAAAAATACCAAAATCCTAGCAAACCAAATAAAAGAGCACATAAAACACAATATATACCTTGATCAAGCAGAATCTATCCCAGGGATGAATAGATAGTTCAACATATGGAAATCCAACAACATAATACACCACATAAATAAGCTTAATCACAAGAACCACATGATAATTTCAATAGATACAGAGAATTCCTTTAACAAACTACAGTATCACTTCATGATCAAAAAACTGGAGAGAATAGGCATGGATGGTTTATATCTCAACATAATAAAGGCTATGTATAAAGTACCCAAAGTCCAAATAATACTTAATAGGGAAAATCTCAAGGAGTTCCCACTGAGATTGGAAACAAGACAGGGGTGCCCACTCTCACCACTTTTCTTCAACATAGTACCAGAAGTCCTAGCCCAAGCAATAGGAACAGAGAAAGAAATAAAATGGATACAAAATGGAAAAGAAGAAGTCAAATTAGCCTTATTTGCATATGATATGATCTTTTACACGTGACCCAGACGTCTCTATCTCAAAACTTCACCAAAGTGGAAGGATACAAAATCAACATATAAAAATCAGCAGCCATTCTACATGCAAGTGATAAATATGTCCACAAATAAATTAGTGAGACTGTGTCATTTTCAATAGCAACAAAAAGTTATATACCTTGGAATAACACTAACCAAGGATGTGAAAGACCTATATAATGAAAACATAAAAACACTCAAGAAAGAAATTGAAGAGGACCTGAGTAGACAGAAAGACCTCCCATTCTCCTGGATAGGTAGAATTAATATTGTGAAAATGATAATTCTACCAAAAGCAATATACAGATTTAATGCAATACCAATAAAAATCTCAGCACCAGGTTTCACAGAGATAGAACAAAATGATCTCAAAATTTATATGGAATGGCAGTAGGCCTCAGGTATCCAAATATATCCATAGCAAAAGAAACACCTCTGGAAGTATCACCATACCTGAACTAAAGCTATCATAGAAAGCCATAGTAAGAAAAAGAGCATGACACTGACATCAAAACAGAAACATAGACCAATGGGACAGAACTGAAGACCCAGACCTTAGGCAAAGTTGCTACAGCTACTTGATCTTTGACAAAGGTGCCAGCAGCATACACTGGAGAAAAGACAGTAACTTCAACAAATGGTGTTGAACAAGTTGGAAAAACATATGTAAAAAACAAAAACAAAAACAAAAAACAAAAAACAAAACTAGGCTCACTCATCTCACCATACAGAAATATCTAGTCCAAGTGGATAAAAGACCTCAATAAAGACCTGAAACTCTTCTACTAGTGAAGAAAAAAATAGGAAAAACTCTCTATGATATACGAATGGGGAAAGAGTTCCTGAATGAAAATCTGGTAGCCCAGGATATTCAACAATCACTCAACCAATAGGATCTCATGAAGCTAAAAAGGTTGTGAATAGACAAACATATAATCAGAGCCAATAGATTACCCACAGAATGGGAGAAAATTTTCACCAGCTATTCCAATGACAAAAAAAAAAAACTAATATCTAGAATCTACAAAGAACCAAAACATTAACAATAAAAAATCAAACAACCAACTCCAAAAATTGGGAAGAGAGCTAAATAGGGAGTTCTCAGAGGAAGAAATACAAATGGCTAACACACGCTTAAGAAAATGATCAACAATCCTAATCATGAGGGAAATGTAACTATGAGATTCCACCTTACTCAAGTAAGGATGATAACCATTAAAAAAATGTAACAATGACAAATGACAGTGAGGATGTGGGAGGAAAGGAACCTTCATCCACTTTTGGTGGGAATGTAAGCTTTTATAGCCACTATGAAAATTTATAGAGATTCCTGAAGAGAATGAACACAGAGCTAGCAACAGACCCAGTTATTCCCTTACTGGGCATTTATCCTAAATCCTCCATGCATCAACACAGAGATATTTGCTCAACCATGTTTATAGCTGCTCAATTCTTTTTTTTTTTTTTTTTCTGAGGTAGGGTCCCACTCTAGCCCAGGCTGACCTGGAATTCACTATGGAGTCTCAGGGTGGCTTCGAACTCACGGCAATCCTCCTACCTCTGCCTCCCGAGTGCTGAGATTAAAGGCGTGCGCTACCACACCCAGCTCAGCTGCTCAATTCTTCTTAATAGCTTAGAACTAGAATAAACCCAGGTCCCCATCATTGCATGAATGGATAATGCAGTTATGGTACATTTACACAATGAAATTCTACTCAGAAGTAAGAAAAACTGATGCAATGATACTTGTAGGAAAATGGATGGACAAGGAACAGATAATATTCAGCAAACACACACAATCACAGGATGACAAATACCATATGTTGTCACTCATTTGCATTCTCTAACCTTGATCAGCTTGAGTTCCTGCTATACCTAATAGGCAACTTGAGGCTCAGGCAATAGGGATGGAAGGAAGTGTGGGAGGAAAAAAAAAACACAAAACTAAACCCAAAATGAACTGGTACCATAGAAACTTTGGTGCTTGAAGGTAGACTAAAAGATATAACCTTCAACAGGAGTATGATGGGAGCACCTGAGAAGAAGGGCCCTGGAGAGGTTGGGATGAAGACTAACATTATTACTTTTTTCTTTTTTACTCTGGCCTGTAACTCCCAGGACCAGAAATCAGTTGCTACCCATAATGAGCTGTTGATCATCGAGACCTATGAGGTTCCCAAAACAAAATAGGCTTCTGTCAATGCACTTCATTTCCCACCTGAGGTACAAGGTAAGACCCTGTTGCTGAAGACACCATATGCTGCTGACTGAGAACAGAGACCCACCTGGAATCTGGAAGAGAGCCAGTCATTTAGACCATGTGGTGCTGGAAAGTGCTACATGTGCTACTGGGGGAATGTGGCCAACAACAGTCTAAGCAACCAGGGGTCTATGTTACTCAGAAGCAAACACCCTGACATGATGTACACACCAGTGTACACAGCCTTGGTGGGTAACCAATAGCTTTCTCATTGGCTAAGAGATCTGCTCAGTGGAAAGGAACCCATATCTGGAACTGGGAACCAGGTCAGAATCCTATGGAGACCAAGATTATGTTCTCCAGTGCCATGCTCTCACTAGTTTCTGACTAAAAGAGGGGCTACATCCATCAAGGTTTCCCAAAATTAGTAGTGTTTTTCCCATTTAATCTATTATGACTTCACTCTCTGTTGGATAATTTGTTTTTCTTTTTCAGAAAGTAGCAAGACCAGAGAAAATAAACCACCCCTTAAACTTCAGCCACTGCCCTAAACTTCAGCTATTGCCCAGCTGAAACCACAAAGGAACTGAGGAGATGAACAAGAGTGTTTCTTCCATGGTGAGCCTGACAATCAGCAACAGCATGAAGGAGACAGACATTGAGGATACTCAGCAAATACTTAGCAAAGCAGAGATCCAGAGGCTCCAAAGAGATATCCACTGAAAAAGACACAAAACACACCCACCATGGCTCAGGGAATTTTGTTGAAGAGGGAGCAGAAAGATTGTAATGTCACAGGTTGGGACATCATGTCCAGAAGCATTGCCTCCCCCCCAAAACTGACTGCTGCCCCTACCATGCATAACCCACAACCCCATGGAAAATACAGAATATGAACAACCCCACTAAGTAGAGGCCCCAGTGGAATGGGGGTAGGTATGAGGGAAATGATGATATCAACACATGATGTATCCATACTAAGTATGTCCAGAATAAGACGTTTTTTAAAAAAATTATGCTTGGGGCTGAGGAGATTGCTCAGTGGTTAAATGTGCTTTCTTGCAAAACTTTCTAGCTTGGGTTTGATTCCTCAGTGCCCACATAAATCCAGATACAAAAAGTGACACATGCATCTGGAATTTGTTTTCAATGGAAGTGGGCCCTAGTACATTCATTCTTTCTCTATTTCTCAATAGTAAAATATATATTTTACAAAGGAAAAGAAAAAAAAACAAATTACAATAAATGTTGGCAAGTCTGTGGGGAAAAAAGAAGCCTTAATCATTGTTGGTGGGAGTATAAACTTGCACAACCACTATGGAAATCAATACAGAGCCTCCTGAAAAAGATGAAAATAAAGCTTCTAATTGAACCAGCCATTCCTCTACTTGGCATCTACCCTAAAGGCTCCACTCTTCACTGCCAGGATATTTGCTCAACCATATTTATAGCTGCTCAATTCACAATAGCTGACAAATGGAACCAACCCAGATGCCCATTGTTTGATGAATGGACAATTAAGATGCCATACATATACAGAATGGAATTCTACTCAGAATTTAAAAAAATGATGTAATGAAATTTGTAGGAAAATGGACAGACTTGGAACAAATCATAACAGACTCACATAAGCTCAGAAAGACAAATGCCACATATTCTCCCTCATCTGAGGTTCCTTAACTGGAACAACTTGAGTTGTAGGCATACTTGACACACAACTCAAGGACAGATAAAAGAGGTGGAAGGGTTTGCATGGAGGGGGACAGGAAGGAAGAGGGAGAAATACACAAAACCAAATCCAAAATGAATTAGTACCATAGAAACCTTTCTCCTAGGTAGCTGACTAAAAGGTATAACCTGTGATATGAGCATGGAGGGCTCATCTGGCAATAGGGGTCCTGGAGAGGGTGGGATAAAACCTATGCCAAAAAATATTTGTTCCTGGCTTGTAACTCCTAGGTCCAGAAAGTGGTTACAACCAAGGTTGAGCTGTTGATCAGCAAGACCTATGAAGGTCCCCAAACAAGAGAGGGTTCTGTCTAAGCATTTGATTACTTGCCTGAGGTGAAGTGTAAAACCCTATTGCTGAAAACACCACATGCTGCCCATGCAGAACATTGAGAGATACTGCTGAATCTGGAAAGAAGCAAGCTTCCAGATGGTTAACCCATATATTGGTGGAAATCACTACATGAGCTGCCAGGGGAAAATGGCCAACAATGTTGTGAGCAAGAAGGGACCCTGTTATATGAAAGCAACCAGCCTGACAAGATGTACACACCAGTGCAAAGGGGAACACAGCCTATGTAGGTAACAAATGGCTTTGTAATTTGCTAAGAGATCCATTAAGGGGAAAGGAACCCATGGCTATAACCAGGAACAAAGTTGGAATCCTATGGAGTCACTAGACTTTGGCCAAAATTGAGGCTCAACCCATCAAAATCTCTCTAAATTAACAATGTGTATCCCCTTTAACCTATCCTGATCTCACTCTCCATTGGATAACCTGTTTTTCTTTTTCGGAAAGTAGCAAATACCAGGTACAACCAAAATATGTCATCAAGACAAGGATAGCTGAATCCCTGTCAGCAGATTAACCATCTCTAGCACATCAGCTAGGGCCCAGGTGAAATCACAGAGGAACTGGCAAGATGAGCAAGAGTGCTGCTTCCATGGTGAGCCTGAAAACCTATGCCAGATTGATGGAGACAGACACTGAGGATACTCAAAATGCACCAAAGCAGAAATGCAGAAGCTGCTGAGAGCTCAACACTAAATTAATCTTAAAGCACACCCACAATGTCTCAGGGAATTTTGAGAAAGATGGGTTTGAAAGAATTTAAAAGCCATGGGGTGGGACAGAATACCCAGAGGTATTGCCCCTCCACACACACAATGACTGACTGTTGCTCTCTCAACTAATAACCCACAACTCCATGGTGAATACCAGTAATACCACTAAACATGGCCCTCAGTGAAGTTGGGGCAAGAAGGAGGGAAATGATGGTACCAACACATCATGTATCCACCCAAACTTTCTACTTAATAAACAATATGCAATGGTCAATGGTAAAAAGGATGTGGTGAATCAAGCATTTCATTTGCTTTTTGAAAAATGTTTAAAAAGATTATAAGGAAATGAAGGAAAATTTTAGAAGTAAATATTTCATTAAATTAGTACTGAAGGGTTTTTCCTTGTATTAATTACTCATACTACTTTGCATATGTATGGTGATTTATATTGATTGTCAACTTTACAGGGTATGCCTATGAGGGATTACCAAGATTGTGTTGCTTCTGGGAATACCTATAAAGTATTATCTACTTTAGGTTAACTGAGGTGAGAAGACCTACTATAACATAAGGCAGCACCATTCCATGGGCTGGGCTCCTGGAAAGAGCCAGCTAAGCACTAGGATTCACTGCTCTCTGCTTCTTTACTATGGACTGAATGTGACGAGCTGCTTGAGCCTTTGCTGCCTGCCTTTCTACCATGATGGAGCGGAAACTCAAATTGGAAGCAGAAATAATCCCTTCCTCCATGAAATCTCCGGCCTTTGGTCACAATAATGGGAAAACAACTAACAAAATATGCATATACTGCATAAATATATATTTATATTCTTCATATAATATTTATGTTATATATAAAATATGATATTTATATTAAATATTTATATGTTTATAAAAGGTATATTTATAAACAACAAGACATATACTGTTTGGTATGTGTGTGCACATGCACACATATGTGTACTTCCTGGATGTGGTGGTTTGATTCAGGTGTCCCCCATAAACTTAGGTGTCCTGAATGCCAGGTTCCCAGCTGATGGAGATTTGGGAATTAACACCTCCTGGAGGCATTGTATTGTTGGGGGCAGGCTTATGGTAATACAGCCAGTGTCCTCTTGCCAGTGTTTGGCACATTCTCCTGTTCCCGTTGTCCACCTTATGTGGGCCAGGGGGTGATGTCCACCCTCTGCTCATGCCATTGTTTTCTTTGGCCATCATGGAGCTTCCCCTCAATCCTGTAAGCCAAAATCAACCTCTTTTTCCCACAACTGTTCTTAGTTGGGTGATTTCTAGTAGCAATATGAACCTGACTGCAACAGTAATGTTGGTAGGAGGAGTGGAGTCATTTGCTGCTAGATACCTGTGTGGCTTTGACCTTTTGGAGCTAATTTTCAAAGGAATGTGAAAGGATGTAAAACCTTGGCCCAAGAGATACCTTGTAGTGCCGTAAGTACAACTTCATGGACTATTCTTGTCAGAGTTGAAAGACCTGAATACAGTAAGAACTATGGACTGTGAGGTTTGTCTTATGAGGGTGAGAAAGAGCATTGCTTAGATTCGGCTAGCAGTTTGTGTGAGAAGATTGCTGTTATGCCCATGTCCTGAGAAGTTGTTCAGGGTTGCTTTGCATAGAAATGAACTGGTGGGAGCAGAGGGATATGGAACAGAAAGAAAAATCTTTGGATGAACTGCTACCTGTTCAGCTGCTATTGAGAGATTATAAACTTTGAGATTGGGCCAGTACTAGGGCAACAAGAAGAATGCAGACTCTTTTGAAGGGCCCTCAGTGATCAAGGAATGTTATGTTCTTCAAAGTCTGCTTTATTCCCCCTGGATTAACAAATTGGCACCGTACCTGCTTTGTGGAGTGTAAGAATCGCAGGAAAGAGAGGGTAATTGAGTTTGCAACACAGTCTTGTGTTTTGGAAATGGCCATGAGCGTGTGAAGCAGGTTTGCTGGATGCCTGCATGGTGACCCCCATGGGGCCATAAGGATGAACTGTGGGTTGCAGTGGAGACCCAGTGGAGATGCCAGGATCACAAGATGGCTGACAAAGAGAGCTGCTGTCCCTGGATGATGTTTTCAAGGACTGTAAGTAGCCTAGCTGGAGGGGAGGAATTGGAACTCCAGACACTTGTTTCTAGTTAGAATTATTAGACTTAGGGATTTGTCAGTGACTAGAGTTGTTGGACTTGAAGCTATAGAGTTTGATGTTTGCCCTGATTGTTTTAAATCTTGTATTGACTGAATATTTCTTTGTTACACCCAATGCCATCTCTTGCAGTGTAAATGCTTATTCTGTGGCATTATGGTTTTTTCGAGGTTATTTTTTGGTATTATGGCTCAGTTAAAAGATCTTGGACTATGGGGATATATGAATATCATTGGAATTGATAAAAACTATGGGAACTTTTAAAATTGGATGAATGCATTGCATTTTACATCATTATGGGTGTCAGTTTATGGGGCACAGAGGCAGAATGTGGTGGTTTGATTCAGGTGTCCCCCATAAACTTAGGTGCTCTGAATGCTACATTCCCAATTGATGGAGATTTGGGAATTAATGCCTCCTGGAGGCAGTGTATTATTGGGGGCAGGCTTATGGGTATTATAGGCAGTGTCCCCTTCAGGTGTTTGGCACACTCTCCTGTTGCTATTGTCCACCTGATGTTGGCCAGGGGTGATGTCAACCCTCTGCTCATGTCATCATGGAGCTTCCCCTTGAGCCTGTAAGCCAAAATAAACCTCTTTCTTCCCACAAGCTACTCTTTGTTAGGTGATTTCTGCCGGCAATGTGAACCTGACTACAACACTGGACCTAATAAAGTACCAAAAATAAGGTGGATTAATATAAAAACTACTTTTGTCTACAGTCTAGAAGTCTAAGATCAAGGTGTAAATGATACCATGCTCTTACTGATGGCTCTAATTTCCCTCTTCTCTTTAAGAAAAAATAATTGTGTTTTAATAACTTTAGCTTGATTGCCTCTATGATGTAAGTTCCCACACTGCAACAGTTTCTCCTTTCCATACACTTCCCTCATGGTTTTCAGATCTTCCTGATCTTCTTACTCCTCTATTTAGTAAGCTGTAGAGATACCCAAGATACATAAGACTAAACCCCAGCTTCTTGAATGTGAGTTCATAATCTGCGCTGTCCTACCTTCTCAACCCTATTGCCTATATTAAGAATAAGATTCTTAGCCGGGCGTAGTGGTGCACGCCTTTAATCCCAGCATTCGGGAGGCAGAGTTAGGAGGATTAACACAAATTTGAGGCCACCCTGAGGCTACATAGTGAATTCCAGGTCAGCTTGAGCTAGAGTGAGACCCTACCTCAAAAAACAAAACAAAACAAAACAAAAAAATTCTTATTCTTAAGTCAGCATTCCCCCAAGCCAAGCAACTGCTCTGAACATTGCTCTTTTAAGGGATAGTTCAACATAAAATGGAATCTTGTCATGCTGTATTACACCTTGCTCACATTTTAGTTTAGTTTTCCCTTTAGCTATGCACTGACTCCCATGTCCAACTGTTACTTGCTTAGTGTGAATGATTGCTGGTAAGCCTTTATAAAGCCTGCCTACAACTTATAAAAAGGTTCCATTACATAGGATTTTTAACATTAGTAGATTTTTAAATGGCATCTAGGCATACATTTGAAGAAGTTAAGAATTTGAAAGAAGATAATCCTGCATGAGTGTGGAAAGGCATGCCCCAAAGGCTTAAAAGTTGTTGAATGAAAATCTCAGTACCAGAGATGGCCTACCTCCCTGAGAAGAAGGATCCTAAGGCCTCACAGTTCATAATGACTACTGTCAGCTGTTGTTTACAGTCCAGACCTAAACAGTAAGACTCTACTGCTAAACATGCCACATGTTTGGTTGCAGGACATGAAGCGATTAGGATAGGATTGAACTGGAAGATCCTTCCTGGCTACCTTCCATAGTGCCACAAGACACCGGAGAATTGTCACCAATAGTACTACTTGGCTATAGACCCTGTATATTATGGTACCAACATGCCAGAGAACATGTGCACACTGGTGCAATAGTAGCATGGTAATTATGGATGCAACTAATTACTTTTGAATTGAATTTAAAGCCATCTCTAATAGAAGGAATCTCACATTTGATACTGTAAGCCAGGGCAAAAACTTGTAGTTGGTGAATTCACAGGTCCTACTGGAGAAGTAATTCTTATTGTTTTGTTAAATGGATATGACATGCCTGTGAAATTGTCTTTAAACATGTGTGATTTTGCTCATATATAACTGTCAGCCTCAGTTGGTAATAGATGAAACCTATTTTCTTTTCACAATGGAAAGTGTACTATAAAGACACAACTGGTTAAGTTCCTGAGACTAAATAAGAGTCACTGTGACCTAATGGCCTATATCATCTGTATCATCTCCTACAAGGCTCAGGGAACCTTGTGGAAGATTTTCCCACTCCCTAAGGTTATACAAGGAGTAAGAACTGGTTAGGAGAAGGGACGCTCCTTCCAGAAAAGCAGCTTCAAGTAGTGCAGTGAACTCTGGGGATGTAGCTTCCCTAAGTCATCATCTGTGCAAGGGTGGGTGTTCCAGAGATGCAGCTAGATGCCTTTGACTGATCCATGCTCCTGTGTGTAACCCCCAAAAATATGTTGGTTCACCAAGTTTGCCTATGGTGTAATTGTTTATTTGGTTTGCTGTCAGTGCTCTAAAGTTGAATACAGAGAGGTTTGTTCATTTATCCCTAGGAAAAGTTTCACAGCATGTAGTACAACTCTGTGCAATAGGAGCCCATGTTGACCCAATCAGCCCCTGTTGTTTATGAAAGGCTTCATAGCTTCTTAAAGGCATTCTCTCATATTCCCTTACTTGACCTGAATGGTCACCCTGAGTCAGTCATATGTGATCATTGTCATTCTACCAATGGGGAACTCTACAGAAACAACGAGGGTACCCGATTCATGTTCCACCATGGGGGACTGCTGTATAGGGCATGTGCAAGGGTCACAGAGGCCTCTTCCTGGAGGGGGACTTTGCCCAGGGCACAGTGATTGCCACTGATACTTTTATTATGTCAGCCCTTTGTTCTTTTGCCAAACCATACATCAGGCTCTAGGTTATTGCCATATAAACAAATGACCTTCTACTTCTGTGTACAATCCATTACTTGTATAACTCAAGCCATACAACCAAGAAGTTTCTGTGGAAAAGCTCAACATAATTTCAATTTCCCAGTACCCCACTCGGAATTAGTTCTAGTCCTTTGGGACAGTTCTTCAAACAACTGGCTTCTACAAGCTGCTACTGATGCTTTGGGATAATCACCAATTTATTAACATGGCACCTTTTAGCTATGCTGACCTTTGTAACAGTCATATTTTCCTCCCTATCAATATTTATTGTCTTTCACTGCACTATTTTCCATTAGAAAACACAAACAAAAATCAATATTATGATCTTTCTCTATTAGCACTGAATCCTCCCCATTGTCACTTAGTAAATGATTTTTAGTAAATCAAATATAATTTACTTGTTCTTAATACCACAGTGATAAACAAAGCCCTTAGAAAATACTGAAATTTTAAAAAGTATGCTGGTACAGTGCACAGAGCTGTGTTTACAGTGTGAAACATCATGCCATGTGTCCCAACCACACCTATTGAACTTGTTTAAAAAAGATATTCTCACCTCTCCCTTTCTGAATCAGGCAGACCCACCTAATTATTTTCTCATGAGTTATTTCCTTTGTGAGAATTAAGTACAAAAACTGTCTGGGCCTACAACAAAGCACATCTTTTCACCAGCACCTGCTTTAGGATATTTTACACCTTGAAATCCACAAAATTGAGTCAAATGTGAATATATCACCATGATCCCAATTTGGAAGTGTCAGGAGGACATTTTTGCTGAAAGATTTGTCCCAGACACCTACCGAAGATGCCAGAAAGTTCCTAAGGGTGGAGCCTATCTGCACAGTGGGAAGTGACTTAAGGGCACAAGTGAGGCAGGCTTAGCACCAAGCTGTGATTGCCCACCAGAGGAGCCAGTGAAGCTGTACAACATTAATATCAATAAGCTGGGGTCTGTAGAGTATTTCACAGAGCTGCAGAAAAAATGAGATGGAGCCGCCAGTTGTCAAAGCTTATTAACCTGCCAGATCTTCCAGATGCTGGTTAAGCAGCCATCAGTGGGGCGGTAATTCCTCTGAGGGCTTCTGCTTCAGGAATGCCTCCTTGCCTACTGCTAAAATTCTCTCCCTTTTCTTCTGTTTCTCACTCTCTTCCATGCCTCATCCCCAACACCACTTTATTTCCTTTGGTTTCAAACAAATGCTGAAATCTCTATACTATGGGAAGGTTTCTCTAGGAATGTGCAGGGCTGTTGTAGGTCTTAGCTTGCCTGTGTGAAGTCAACTTCAGCAACCAGGAGGAAGTGAGCAACAGGCAGTGCAAAGGCTAGTGGGAGGGGAGCACTAGTAGCCAAATATCTAGACAATTTTTTCCTCTGTACAAATTTAGTGTAGCCATCCCCCACCTTGAGGATTCAGGACCACATAGTGTTTCAATGGGGCATTCTGGAGCTACTCACTGTGCCTCCCATACTATCATGCCTTCCTGAAGCTGGCCTTTATTCAGGCCTGGGCACACAATAGCAAGTGTGATCTGGGCTTCCATGTCAGCAGAAGCTTCCAGCCACTTTGCACTGTGCTCTTTCTTAGTGTCCAGTGACTCACACTGCAAAGGTATCTGTAAAGATCCCCATCGACTGAAATATTATGGGCTGTGAGATGTTCACTCTCACCTTTGCAAAGTACCATGGACAGAACTTCTTGAAACCATCTCTTGAATGGCACTGAGATCCCAGACACTTCCCTTTGTCAGCCTATAACTGGATCAAATCTAGTCATACTGCAAGAAACTATCCTATTCCTCTGACAGAAAATGAATACATTTTTATTCCATTCTTTCTGTTTTCAAATTTGTGCAATAGAATCAGAACAAAGAGTAGTTGAAAGATTTATTACCTCCATAAGTGTATATCCACTACAAAAAGCCACTCCCTAAGCCCCTAAAAAACAACTTGGTGTAGGAAAAAAAATGTCTGAAGAAATAACTAAGTTGCTGCTGCCTGACTCCTTGACCAAAATAAAAAGCATGTCTAGTACAGTGAGAGCTGGAAGGGGGAGTCCAGGAGTGATACAGTGAGAGCTGGGAGGGGAGTCCAGGAGTGATGCAGTGAGAGCTGGGAGGGGAGTCCAGGAGTGATACAGTGAGAGCTGGCAGGTGGAGTCCAGGAGTGATGCAGTGAGAGCTGGGAGGGGGAGATCAGGAGTGATGCAGTGAGAGCTGGGAGGGGAGTCCAGGAGCGATGCAGTGAGAGCTGGCAGGGGAGTCCAGGAGTGATGCAGTGAAAGCTGGCAGGTGGAGTCCAGAAGGGATGCAGTGAGAGCTGGGAGGGGAGTCCAGGAGTGATACAGTGAGAGCTGGGAGGGGAGTCCAGGAGCGATGCAGTGAGAGCTGGCAGGGGGAGTCCAGGAGTGATGCAGTGAGAGCTGGCAGGTGGAGTCCAGGAGTGATGCAGTGAGAGCTGGGAGGGGAGCCCAGGAGTGGTGCAGTGAGAGCTGGGAGGGGAGTCCAGGAGTGATGCAGTGAGAGCTGGGAGGGGAGTCCAGAGGTGATGCAGTGAGAGCTGGCAGGTGGAGTCCAGAAGAGATGCAGTGAGAGCTGGCAGGGGGAGTCCAGAAGGGATGCAGTGAGAGCTGGGAGGGGGAGAACAGGGGTGATACAGTGAGAGCTGGAAGGGGAGTCCAGAGGTGATGCAGTGAGAGCTGGCAGGTGGAGTCCAGAAGAGATGCAGTGAGAGCTGGGAGGGGAGTCCAGGAGTGATGCAGTGAGAGCTGGGAGGGGGAGATCAGGAGTGATGCAGTGAGAGCTGGGAGGGGGAGATCAGGAGTGATGCAGTGAGAGCTGGGAGGGGGAGATCAGGAGTGATGCAGTGAGAGCTGGGAGGGGGAGATCAGGAGTGATGCAGTGAGAGCTGGGAGGGGAGTCCAGGAGTGATGCAGTGAGAGCTGGCAGGTGGAGATTGGACCTAGTGCAGTGTGTGCTGGCAGGCTTGGGAGAAGCTTTATGTCCTTTGTATTTCAGGATCTGGATGTGTGCAACATGTGGAGTCCTGAGTAAAAACTGTTTACCCAACAATTGATGCATATCACACATTTCTTGTCCTCCTGAGGTCATTGAAGATCCATGTTTATTGATGAGCTTGCTCCAACCGAATCAGTCAAATCAGACTGTTTTCCTTATTTTAAGTTCAATTTTACATATAATGTGGGTTTGGAAGTTGTTTTTTTTAACAATTAAGCCTTTACTCAGGGCACAAAATGACAAACATGCAGTCACAGAAGGTCTGCAGAGACTATAGGAGAAGAGGAGATGCCAGTGATTACTCAGGAAAAGTCTTTGAAAAAAAGAACATTCTGTGCAGAAACAATTTCTGCTAATGTGTCACATCCTGCAAGTTTCTATGAGGCACCAGTGTCTCTTTAAAGAAACATTTGTCAGGAAGGAAGAATTTTAAATGTGTCATCTTAATTATTACATGAGTAACCTTCAGAGTCAAAATGATATTTTTAATGCATCCACTGAGTGAAATACTTGAAAGTTAACTAAATTGTTTTTTTTAAACATTACTAAGAGTTTATGCTCCTGTAACTTCCAATTCAAATACCCTAGCAACATTAATTTAGAGATAAATCTACTAGTTAAACTCCATTCTCTGAACCATGAAAAAAATCAATAAAAATACTGTTGGTGGTTTTATAAGAGTGAAGACATGACTGTCACTTGTGCTGGTGTCATAGATGGGTAGTTTTAAACCTCTTGCTCATATCTGTAGTTGTGGAAAATTCCAGGCCTTTCCAGGCCTCTCCCAGCATATCAGTCTGTAGAAAGGAGCTATGTGAAGAGATACTGCCAGCATCTTCTACAGGGTTTCTCTGACTGATTGGACCACTGACTCACCTCACTGCTGGCTAGCATCCATGAAACAAGAGATGGAAGGCAATGTGGGTTGGATGCAATTGTGGTTTAGATATGAAGTGCCCCCCCCACCAAGAAGCTCATGTGTTAAAGGCTCAGTTGCCAGTTGATGGACTGTTGTGAAGTGTCTGAGACATAGGGTTCTAACTTTATCAATGGATTAATCCAGTGATGAAATCACAGCTGAATGGTCTTTTTGGACCATGTGTGACCTGGTTGGAGGAAGTAGATTACCAAAGACATGCCTTTGAAGAGTCTTTCTTGTCCTCAGACCATTCCTCTCCTTCCCTGAGCTACCTAACCAATGTGAGGTAAGCAATTTTGTTCCACTATGTCCTTCAATCACAGTGTTCTATCTCATCATACATGGGACTAGAAGCAATGGACCCACATGAACATGGACTGAAATCTTTGAAACTGTAAGCCAAAATAACTCCTACCATACTTAAATCTTTTCCTTTTGTTTTTTGTTAAATATTTTATTTATTTATTAGAGAGAGAGAGAATGGGTACACTAGGGCCTCCAGCCACTGCAATGAACGCCAGATGCATGCATCACCTTGTACATTTGGCTTATGCAGGTACTGAGGAATCAAATGCAGGTCCATAGGTTTTGCAGGTATTTCCTTAACCACTAAGCAATCTCTCCAGCCCCTCCTCTTGTATCTTGACACAGCAATGAGAAATTGACTAACCCATTTTGACATTGGTTCATCTGAATTATGTGAATTACTAGAACAGGGGTATGTTAGTGACTTGTCTCATTGCTATGTCAAAATCATCTTGTCTCACTTGGAACCGTTTTTTCAGTTTATTTACTATGCAATAGACAGTCGTTCTGTAATCAGCTTTGGTTTAGTGCCCTGCTCTGTCTTCCTGTCACACATGCAGTTGTCTGGCTTTATCCACAGTATGTGTGCTGCCATTTTGATTTTGGTTTTGGTTGGTTGGTTGAATAAATTTGCAACACTCAAAACACTTCATGTTATAGTAAAAACGATACCAGTATTTGATCCAGTTTCATCTCAGCTGTGCTGTATCTGGATATTTTGGATGTTTATCAAAGGTCTTTTATGGGGAAGAAAGTACATATATGAAACAATAAGTGTGTGACATTTATGAGTGATGTTGGCTCTGAACAAACTTTTGAAAACTTAAGCTGACAGCATTTTGGATCAACTGAAAAAAAAAAGCATGACTTCTGAAATCTCTGAATGCCTTGGTTTTCAGTATTATCACTCTTTATTGAATTTTTTTCTTAATCAAAGTATGCAGTTTTTAAGACTTTTCCTGACAGTATTATGTAATTTTTTAGCATGGGTAGATGCGAGTGTTGCTTGGATGTTACCATATAGCTGACATGTATTTTTGTCTGTTCTTTACTATTTGAGTAGTTCCATGCTATGTATGTACCATAACCAACCTATTGTCTATGAGAAACATGTAAGATAATGCATTTACAGCCATTGTTACAAGTTTATAATGTATTTTTCTATCTTGTTTTATATGTATGTTATATAACATTCAAAAAAAGATTTATTTTCTTGATTGAGAAAAAGGATACAAAATGCAAAATCCACAATTTTGATAACTGAAAATTGCCAATTGTTTTGCAGTACTTTATTATATTGGGTGTCTTGTCTTTCTTGGGCTTTTAGTTAGCTAATTAATGAATACATTATACACTTCTGGGTTTTAGTTGGAATTTTACATAGCTTGCATTTTAATTCTTTGGTTCTTTGCTGTTTCTATTAACCCATAGCATTATTTTAATAAATGTTATAATACCAACCTGCTAACTCTGGACTATGTCTGTTTATTAACCTTTTCATGTTTAATTAAAATAAATCAATAAAGACAAAAAAGAAAGCAATTTTAGGGAAGAGAGGGCTTGTTTTGGCTTACAGTTTATCATGCATGTGAAGTTATGGCAGTAGAAGCTCGAGGCAGCTGGTCACATGGTATCTCCAGTCAGCAAACAGAAAGCAATAAATACTGGGGCTCATATCATGTTCTCCTTTGTATGCAGTCCAGAAACCCAGGTCATAGAATGGAGCTTCCCATAGTTATGGTTGGTGTTTCCAACTTAATTAATCTAGAAATTACCTCACAGGCATGCTCAGACATTTGTTTCCATTGTGATTCAAGGAACATCAGCCATGCAAAAACCATCTACCTTTAGAGCAGCCCTCAGCCGACTGTGGACAAAGGCCCTTTGGGGATCAGCACTGCCACAAGCAGATTCAACAGGGAAATTTCAAGGATGCTCAAGGGTTGGAGCATGTCAGGGAGTCAGTGTAGGTGCACCTGTTTGTCAATATGGGAAGGTTAGTCAAGTATGAGGGAAGGTGATCCTATTGCTACTAGATTGCACTGTAAAGCTCTGGGAAGCAGAAGTCATCTTCCATGAAACCCTTTGGATATTGTGGTTACTTTCTCCTTACTAAACCAAAATATATGACCAGAAGCGGCTTGAAAAAGGAAAAGATATCTTGTCAGCATACAGTTTCAAAAAGAAGTGCCCATTATGGAGGAGAAGGCATGGCAGTCTTGAGCAGAAAGCTTGTGTCACATTGTCAAATCAGCAGAATAGAGATAAATGCTTCAATTGGGACTGGGCTGCAATATTTCATGGCACACCACCAGTGGATACTTCCTCCAACAAGCTCCACATCCTAAAGATTCCACAACCTTACCAAACCATGCCACCAACTGGTTATTAAGTATCCAAACACACAACTGCATTGCAGACATTTTACTTTCAAACTACTGTACTACATGAGCCTACCACAGTCCAGATTCAGGCCAGAGGAATAGAAATTATGAAAAAAAACTTAAGTTCTATCAGCAGCAATTTCAACATATCATTGAACTCTCCTTTTTCATGATGAAAATACATTGAAATAAGGAAGGTATCTTAATATGAACTTTATTGGTTAGAATATAAACTAATTTGAAAATTGTATTCCATAGACAAAAACTTTGCATGCTTATCTTCTGTTGCTAAGGGCACAACAATGCCAATGTCAGAGCAAGATTCTTGCATATTCAGACTCAGGATTACCTTTAGGATTAGGTTTTGCAGAGCAGGAGTCCGGGTACCTCTATCTATTTAACAAGCACTCTAGTTGAGACAGGGTCAGGAGAATTTGGGAAATATTTAAAAGAAAAATATGCAAAGTATTGTGCCTAATAAAATTCAAATAGAAGTGTATTTTAAAAATATTTTCTTCTGTTTTGGAGAGTTCACAATATGGACTATCCTAGAAATAAAAATGTAATTTAGAATTAAAGGAACCATAAATACTACCTGAAAGTATAATATGGAAGGTTTGAGTATACACAAATATTCTTCTGATATTTGGAAGAGCCATAATGTAATTCAATGCATTTCAGGGAAAGACCTCTTCATTGCTTCATGTTAGTCATTAATATAAGTGAGAATGTGAACTGACATCATGGTTATAATAATCCTTATTCAGCAATCACAATTTTATATTACTATGTATAGAAAGGTTTTCAAAAATTAAGGAAAGTGTATTTGAGAGCCAACTAGTTATATAAAATTTCCAGTGAAGAGTATTACATTTTGTATTTATAGATTTTGTGCTACTTTCCCTTTATAAGGTAAAAATTTAATTATGTTTGTGTGTAGGTGGTGGGGGATGACTTGAATATTTCCAAGCACACCACTTTCAGAACTTTCTCATTTTATAAAGAAGGAAATACATATCAAAGAGGTGCTTACATTCAGCTCCCTTGGTAAATACCTTTTCTTTTAGTTTACACAACACCTCTTCCCAATTTTACTAGCCAGACACCCTGATTTTCCTTTGGGAAGCATCTTCTCTTACATTCTGAACAGTCTCAGGAAACTGTAAATTGTATGATTTTATTTTTTGTTTTGAACACACCATCATGATGAAGAAGCAAAGGCACCAATATTGTCTTTCAGTGTCTCCAGTAAATTTAGCTTCATGATCAACAAGGTGCAGGTAGGAAATAGAGGGGTAAGCCTGAGCCTAGCAGCTTTGACCCTTTCCATCCTTGGTTGTCATGTCCTCTTGGCTCTTCTGAGTCATATCTGATTGTCACAACTTCCTGTGCTTTCTGCATCTACATGCATTCTCACTGTGTTCATGTCCAAATCCCAGCCATTGACCTGACCTTCCCAGTTCTCACTCTCATCACTCCCCACCATCCCACTCTTGGCTTCACATAGATAGTGTGACAAAAGCACCAAGGAATCATGATACTTTTGTAATGGCTAGAGCTATGAGACAGGATTTATTCCCATCATACTCACAGCAGCAGATGCCCTTCCTGTTCCACAGCTCAGTGCAGTTTGTGGCAGAGGGAAGGAATCAAAAGACAAATGACTCCTTTCTGCTTATAAAGATGTTGCTCTAATTGTAATGACTCCTCACACTCAAAACATGTCACATACTCAGTTCTAAATAATGAGCTTTATTTGTGAAAGCTGGCTTTGGGTAAATGGCTCATTTAAAGATAACATCAAAGAGATCATCCTAGACAGTGACTATGCATGCATTAAGAGGAAAGGAGGCTAAAGGTTTTCCCCATACCATAGACACTTCCGTTGGATTCACAAATTCCTGACTTGCCTACATTTCTCTCCTGCTCTAATCTGTTAATGTACTCATTCATTCTCTATGCATTCATTCAATTAGCACTTATTTGTTTCACACATCATTCTCATAACAGTCATTACTTTTAACAATGTTAAAAAGTTCTAAATGATAGTTAAAAACTGTTTATTTAGTACTAATATTTCATATTTATATGATTTCCAGGAGGGAGAATTGTGAGTTGACAGGTTTAAAGAAGAAAAGAAAGCAACAAGAGACTAGGGCAGGAAGACAGAAAGCAAGCAAAGAAAAGAGAAAGAATATCAATATTTATTTAGTTGCATGGCCTAAGAAATGTGGAAGGCAGTGACATGAGTTCAAGACCTTCTCTCTGCAAACTAATGCCAGATAACTGGAGGCTGATTGCAAACCTCTTCCTCTTCAGCTATAAAGCAAATAACGAAAATGTTTCTCATTCAGAAACACGGTGAAGATTCAATGAGACAGTTCTTGTAAAAAAGTGTTTTTACAAACTGTAATAGTAAATAAATGTTAATTCTAGTTTTATTACATGTTACTTCCCTTGTGTCAGCTTGAAACTAAAGAACAGGAAGCATTGCTAAAATCCCTTTGCATAAACAGGACATTTGAATGTGGTTCACTGACTGATTTGACTATAAAAAGAAATCATCAATCCAAGCTCTTATTGAGAAAAGTTAAAACAGAGCTAAAGAAAAGGAACCAGCTTTGCATATACACAAATACTGCTGTGCTTTCTAGAAGGGCCAGGCAATCCAGACAAGCAGAAATAAATACCTTTACTTCCTGGTCCATGGCTGAAAATGTGCTGTGTATTCATCTCCTCAGATAGGATCTCTTACCTCTTAAGGTGAAAATATCACTGGAAGGGTGTCCTACCATTATTTATTTTCAGTCATTCTAAAGTCAGGCCTATAAGACTCAGAAAGAATCTTAGTGGAGGGAACACCCAAGGCCATATGCTCTCCTAGAATTCAGAGGAGAGAAACTTTTGGGCAAAGACGGTAACCAAGAGAACAAGCTGCCTGCTTCAAGCTGTCTGTTTGCCTGAAGGGAGTTTTTAATGTCCCCACATTTAAGTGACAGTCTCCTTTTTTTTTTTTTTTCAGTGTGAGTGCATCTGTAAATTTTTTAAATAGATAAGTACTTATTTGCCATTTGTATGAGATAAAGACTTTAAATCAAGATATTAAAAAAATAGAAATGGATATTTGTAGTTCCCCCAGTTAGGAGACATGAACACACATATGCATGTGTGTGTGCGTGTGTGTGTACACAATATCAACTGAAATGAGAAAAAATGCTGGAGGTTTTCAATAGATATATCTACATAAGTTGAAAACTTCAGACCTCTCACTGTTAAAAGGTTCTTTCTAAGTCAAATGCCCATTTTAGAATTCTTTTCTGACATAACTATATAAAAGTTAAAACTTTAAGCTGGGTGTAGTGGCAAATGCCTTTAATCCCAGTACCTAGGAGGCAGAGGTAAGAGGGTTATTATAAATTTGAGGCCACTCTGAGACTACTTAGTGAATTCCAAGTCAACCTGTGCTTGACAGAGAGCCTACCTCACAAAACCAAAAACCAGACAAAAAAATTTAAGCCTTAATGTATTTCCCCAAAACATATCCTATATATTTTTCACAGAAATAATTGTTTGGTAATAGAATTTTTTCTCAAGGTTAATCCATGATTATTTTAAGAGACAGATTTTAGGAAACATAAAAAGTCCAATATGAAGTTGTGTCACTGCCAGTCTTGACAAAGCTTTCTTTGAAATTTTTATACATACTCATATATATATATATATATATATATATATATATATATATATAATGTATGTGTGTATAAAAATGGATATATAAAATATATATGTTTGTGTTTACATATTTTTATATTCATACATGTAATTCATAAGGAATATGTACAGTCTTATAAAACCAAAGTCATTAAGACCACAGAATCAGACTAGTTTCAAATCCAAAATTTATCTTTATTTTTAGCATTAGAGAAATTTCTTAAGAATACATATATATATCTTAGTTTCTTCATCTATAAAGTGGATATAATAACATTTATTAATTTATTGTGAAGTTTACATGGGATATTTCATATAAAACCTGTTATAATAGTGTCAGCATGTAGCTATATGCCAACAAGCTTTAGCTAGCAGTATTATTTTTAATGTTAAAATACTGGAAACATGAATTCTGAGCAGAGTGCCTTACAAAATGGAAACACAAATATCTTCTAGAATAACTACTTAGCTCTTGCAGTCAAGTGAAGAGAGGAGGAAAAATATCTCTACCATATCTTGAAATCTAATAAACATATTTAAATTTTTTGTGGGGGGGTGGTCAAGGTCCTCACTCTAGCCCAGATTGACCTGGAATTCACTATGCAGTCTCAGGGCAGCCTTGAACTCATAGCAGTCCTCTTACCTCTGCCTGCTTAGTGCTGGGATTAAAGGCATGTGCCAGCATGCCAGGCTCCAAAAGCAGAATTTTGAGCACAAGTTTAAAGCAGAAAACAAACCAACTACAGTTTTTCTTAAAAAAAATGTAAAAAAGTTTCATGTGTTGATAATTATGGAAATCTCATAGATATAATTGTATCAGGTATGTGCAAACTAGCCAGTGTGGTTGCCAAACTTTTTGGTAGTAACAAATGTCTCTGGTTTTTTGCTTTCTGAAAAGAGGCAAGAGCTGTGAGGGTTCCTGTTCACATTTGCTTTGATGAGGCAGGTCTAGTTAACAACTTACACACTTCTGAGTAAGAATCACTCAAGCACTGTTGGCTCAAGATCACAGCATGATGGTCATCTCAAAGAAGTCTGCTAAGAGTACAGACCTGCACATCTAAAATATCAGGAATTCAGTGGTGATCCAAGTCTATGATTTGATAATAGATCCTATTTGTGGTTTGAATGTTCCCTATAGGCTCACGCATTTCAATACTTGATACCCAGCTGGTGACACAGTTTGGAAAGTTCTGGAGTCTTGTTGGAGGAAGTGGGTCAGGGGGAGTAGTAGGTCTTGCAGTTTTATAGCTCTACCTCACTTCCTGTTCCCCTTTTGACTGTGTTCCCCTGCTGCCATGCTCTGATTGCCCGGATGGACTGTAAGCAGAAATAAACCCTTCTGATCATTGAGTAGCTTCTTGTCATTATTTGGTCACAGCAACAAGTAGAGAAACTGATACAGACTCTGAAGTGCAACGTTTTCTTTTTCTTTCTTTCTTTCTTTTTTGCTGTTTTTTTTTTTTTTTTTTTTTTTTTTTTGAAGCAGACTCTCACTATGTAGAGGCTAAACCTAAACTCCTATGCTTGGTTTAAGTGATGCTAGGGGTCTTACTCAGAATTTACATGCATGCTAGGCGGACACTCCACACATTGGGGCACATCTTTAGCCCATATCTTCTTCAATTAATGTTCAAAGACTATTTTAGTCATAGATTACTTTAGAGGATATAAAGTACCAAAGCTCAAGGCATAATAAATACTATATTTTCAAAGAGAGATATTGAGGGTGCAGAATTGAATACACAAAGTGAAAGGTAGTGAAAGACTCAGGAACCAGATAGACGCCATGACAGGCTTCAGAGTCCTCAGTAGGCCTAAGTTTCTGTTTCCCGGCAAGATCTCTGGTAAGGGTGGGGTTAACAGTTACTGGAAACTGACTATGCAAGATCTCCGGTAAGGGTGGGTTTGACAGTTACTGGAAACTGACTATGCCATACATTCCTGAAGTCATAAGATAAGCTCAATTCCCCTAGCCCCAGCCCACCAACTTTGCCCACCAAAATCCTAAACCAACCAGAAGAGTACACTGTTTAAATCAACCAATCGTGTACCCATCCCTTTCTTCTATGTTCAAATCCCTATAAAAACCCTACCCTCCCACTACTCGGGGCTCTTGTATGGATCCACTGCATTGGTGAAGTCAAGAGACCGAGCTTAAGCCCGAAACAAAGCTCCTTGCCCTTGCATAAATGTTTGGTTCTCCTTGGTGGTCACTGGGGATACCGAGAACTGGGCATAACAGTAGTTCTCCTACCTTCCCTCCATCCAATCACTGACTTAAGTTAATTTTATCTGTTAAGGAAGGTTTTGACTTTATCCTGTTCTCCATTGTTGTGGCTGTGGCCCTTGTCATCAGGTATAAGGTTATAAGGAAAAAGGCCAAGTTCACCATTCTCCAGTCTAGCAAAGGCTGACATGCAAAGGTTGAGCTCATCATTCCCTGCTTAAACGCTCTGGTGGCTGGGCGTGGTGGCACACACATTTAATCCCAGCACTTAGAAGGCAGAGGTAGGAGGGTCCCTGTGAGTTCAAGGCCAACCTAAGACTACATAGTGAATTCCAGGTCAGCCTAGGCTAGAGTGAGACCCTACCTGGAAAAACCAAAAATTAACAAACAAAATCTCTCTGGTGGCTCTGAGATATTAGGGATAAAGAGGCTACTGCTGGACATGACAGCAGAGGTTACTGTCATACCCCACTCCTCTTGCACAACTCACCTTGTGGGCAATGTTCTAACTCAGTGAATGAGCCCTGCTAACTCACACATCTCCTATGTTGTGGCATATATAATCCTGTGATTACTGAGCTATCTGTGTAAAGCTCCTGACAGTACTTCAGATTTCAACTTGAATATTACGTCTTTTTCTTGCCTATTATTTTCTGCTCTCATTTTACTTTGAATATGTCCACAAGCTCTGCTTGCCTTTACTGTTTCACCAGTCCATAGAATGAGGAGGCTATAAAGTCCACAGCCTTACTACTATGAAGAACATGTATTTCTCTCTTATACAATCCATGGCCTAAAATAAACTTTAATTTAATTAATTAATTTATTTGTTTATTTACTTTTGGTTTTACAAAGTAGGGTCTTACTCTTGCCCAGGCTGACCTGGAATTCACTACGCAGTCTTAGAGTGCCCTGACTCTCATGGTGATCCTCCTACCTCCACCTCACAAGTGCTGGAATTAGTGGAGTGTGCCACCATGCTCAGCCTAAAAGGAACTTTAAAGAAGGAAATATAGAACAAAGAAAGAGAAGTAGGAAGCATGCGAAGAAAGGAGAAAAACTGTACTTGCAAAATTAGTGTATATCAGAGACAGCTTTTTGTACTACAAAAGAGAAAAGGAAAGAGGGAGGAAGATGGGCGAGAACAAGGAAAGAAAGAACAAGGAAATGAGCGTGGATAAAGTGAAAAGTTCCAACACAATCATGACTTTCATGAACAAAATGTAATTTTACCGATCTTTTCTGAATTTATCACTGTAAACTACAATTTCACACATGACCTATTCTAGAGAGAGATGAAAGGGAGACATATTCCAAAAAAATACACATAGCATGAAAAATAGCTGGTAAATGCTAAAATGCTTTGGAATGGCAATAAAACTGATCATCTTGAATTCTTACTGAATAAAAGTTAAAAGATTCAACCACATATAATTTGATAATCTGATTATATCACTTTGACTATAATTTATTATTCATCATATATATCTTTATCTTTAGAGGCAGAACTGAGAATATGTAGTTGAATTTTTTTATTAATTAGTTTTGTACTCAGTGAATACAGATAATTTGGTACCATTGTTAGGCTCATCTATGTCCTACCTCTCTCCCCTGGCCCCTCCTTGTTGAGGTATATGGGTCATGCATTCTGGAGTTTTCCCACAGTTATGGGTAGGATAAAGGTCTCTGCATATCATGACCAAACATGTGGCTCTGACATTCTTCCCACCCCCTCTTCCACAAAATTTCTCTGAGCCATGTTGGGTTCATTTTTGGTCTGCTTCAGTGATGAGGTGTTGGGGGCCTCTGGGTCTCTGGCTCTCTGATTTGGTAGGAGTTGATTTTTCTCTGTGTTGATCTCCTTCACCCTTCTGCTAGTACCCAGTTCACAGGAAAACAGCACCCTTGCTTGTTTTGCCAATTGTTCTTCATTTCAGCCAGGTCCCTTTTGAGGTATGATGGGGTGGCTCTCTCCATAGGACCTACATCTATCTCTGAAAAAGAGAAGCAGATTCTCCAATGGAGAGTAAGTTAGCACCAGACAAATGAGATAAACCTTGCTTTTTAATAGAGAATTTAATAGGTGTAAGCCCTCTTGTAGCCCATGATTGGTGGTAGCTTGTTAATGGAGAGTGGGCTTATGTTTGGATATGTTTCTGACTTGTTTCCCAGCTCCAGCTATGGGTCCCGTACCACTGAGGGGATCAGTTAGCCTAATCAAGAGCAGTTAGTTTCCCACAATGGCTGTGCACCACTATTGCACTTGTGTGAGCATCACGACAGGTTATTTGCTGCTAAATAGGTTAGACCATGAGTTGCTTGGGCAGATATTGGTCATTTTCCCCCAGTTGCCCATGTAGCACCTTCTGGCACTAGGAGCACTGACTGTCTGGGGACTGACTCTCTTCCAATTTGCAGCCATGCCATTCCATTTTTTTCCATGGTTTTATATTTTTATACAAATGTAGTCTAAGGACATACCAACAAATATAGAGGCTCATGTTTTTTTTTTGTGTGTGTGTCAACCACATAAGATGTCTTCAGGAGTAGGGTACTACCACTAACCTTTGGTAGGTCATCAGGTACTCTGACAGAAATCTGTCTTTCTTTTAGGAAACGTTGTAGGTCTCTCTGATCAAAAGCTCATTGTGGATGATAGCCACATGCTGGTACTGAGAGTTACAGGTCAGTGCTCACTAAGAAAAGGAAGAAAAAGATAACTAATATAAAAGAGAGAGGAAAGAGAGAGAAAGAGAGAGAGAGAGAGAGAGAGAGAGAGAGAGAGAGAGGCTGAGAGAGGGAGAGAGAGAGAGAAGCTGTAGAATATTAAGGTCAGTCTTCATCATACACTCTCTAGTGTCTTATGGCTCAGGTGTTCACTCTAAGGGCCTGGTGAAGGTTCAGCCATTTGGTCTACCTTTTAGGATGTAGAATTTTATGGTACCATTGTCTTCTGGGTATACTTTTGTGTTGCCCACCCCCTCCCTTGTCCTCCCCTCCCTCCCCACCCATCCTATTGTCTAGTCCAGGAGATGCTTGCTGGGTATGTAATGCATCTTGGGTAGATTCAGGTTAGGTGCTGTAGATGACTGAGACTATGTGGCGATTTTTTTTCTGTGACTGGGTAAATTCACTGACAATGATATGCTCCAGGTTCAGCAATTTTTCCTTGTGTCATGTTTCTCTTACTGCTGTATAGAATTCCATTGTGTAGATATACCACATCTTAGTTATCCATTCTTCTAGTGATGGACATCTGGGTTGATTCCAGGTCTTAGCTATTACGAATTGAGCCGCTACAAACATGGTTGAGCAAATCTCTCTGTCCTGTGGTTTGAAGGTTTTAGGGTAGATGCCCAGTAAGGGAATAACTGGGTCTGTTAGTATCTCTATAGTCAGCTTTTTCAGGTGTCTCCATATTACTTTCCAAAGTGGTTGTATCATCTTACATTCCCACCAACAGTGGATGAGTGTTCCTACATCTCCACATCCTCACCAGCATTTATTTTCATTTGATTTTTTGATGTTTGCTATCCTTATTGGTGTAAGGTAAAATCTCATAGTTGTTTTATTTTGCATTTCTCTGATGATTAGGGATGATGAACATTTTCTTAAGTGTGTGTTTGCCATTTGTATTTCTTCCTCTGTGAACTGCCTGTTCAGCTCTTTGCCCCACTTTGTGAGTGGGGTGTTTGACTTCTCACTATTTAGATTTTTGTGTTCTTTGTAGATTCTAGAGATTAGGCCTCTGTCAGTTGGATAACAAGCAAATATTTTCTCCCATTCTGTGGGTAATCTATTGGCTTTGCTTATTGTATGCTTGTCTGTAAAGAAACTCTTCAGTTTCATGTGATGCCATTGGTTGAGTGACTGTTTAAGACTGTGAGCTACTGGGGTTTTGTTCAGGAAGTCTTTTTCCATTCCTATATCATGGAAAGTACTTCCTATATTTTCTTCCAGTAGTAGTCGAGTTTCTGGTCTTATATTGAGGTCTTTGATCCATTTGGACTTGAGCGTAGTGAAATGTGTGGATCAAATTTCAATTTCCTGCATATGGTTATCAAGTTTGTCCAGCACCAATTTTTGAAGATGCTGCCTTTATTCCAACCTATATTGTTAGGGCCTTTGTCAAATATCAAGTAGCTATAGTTGCTTGACCCAAAGTCCATGTCCTCAAGTCAAGTCCCTTGGTCTATATTCCTGTTTTTATGCCAGTACCATGCTGTTTTAATTACTATGGCTTTGTAATACAGCTTTAAAACAGATATGGTGATACCTCCAGAGGTGTTTCTTTTGCTGAGGATATGTTTGGATATGCGAGGCCTTCTGCCTTTCAGTATGAAATTTGAGATCATTTTTTCTATCTCTGTGAAGAACACTGTAGGGATTTTAATTGGAATTGCATTAACTCTGTATATAGCCTTTGGTAGGATTGCCATAGTCACAATGTTAACTCTGCCTACCCAGGATCATGGGAGGTCTTTCCAATTTCTCAAGTCCTTCTCAATTACTTTTTTGAGTGTTTTTATGTTGTCGTTGCATAGATCTTTCACTTCCTTGGTTAACGTTATTCCAAGGTATTTTATTTTTTTTGGTTGCTATTGAAAATGGGACCATGTCCCTTATTTCTTTCTCTTTATCTTTGTCATTTGCATATAAAAAGGCTACTGATTTTTGTGCATTGAGTTTTGTATCCTAGTAATGTGCTATAGGAGTTAATCACCCTCAGGAGTTTTGGATAGAGTCTCTTGTGTCTCTTATATATACCATCATGTCATCAGCTAATAGAGTTAACTTAACTTCTTCCTTTCCAAATTGTATCCCTTTTATTTCCTTCTCCTGTCTTATTGCTTGAGCTAGGACTACCAGTACTATATTGAAGAACAGAGTTGAGAGTGGACAACCCTGTCTTGTTCCTGATCTTAATGGAAATTCCTCCAGTTTCTCTCCATTAAGTATTATTTCAGCCTTAGGAGCTTTTTATATTGCCTTTATTATGTTAAGATATGAATCAACCATGCCAATTCTGTCCAAAGGTTTTATCATGAAGTGATATTGTATCTTGTCAAAGGCCTTTTCTGCATCTATCGAAATGATCATGTGGTTCTTGTGTTTAAGCTTGTTTATGTGGTGTACTACATTGACAGATTTCCATATGTTGAACCACCCCTGTGTTCCTGGGATGAATCCCACTTGGTCAAGATGGATAATGCTTTTGATGTGTTGCTGGATTTGGGTGATACTAGCTTCATAAAAGGATAGCTTTTTTTTTTTTTTTTTTTTGCGGGGGTAGCTTTCCATGCTCTCCAATTGTGTGGCACATTTTGAGGAAAATTGGTTTGAATTTTTCCATGAAGGTTTGATAAAATTCAGCTGAGAAACCATCTGGTTCTGGACTTTTCTTTTTGGGGAGGCTTTTTATTACTTTTTCAACCTCAATGAGGGTGATAGGTTCATTTAGGAGATTAATCTGCTCTGAGTTTAGCTTTGATGGAAGTTATGTGTCCAGGAATTTATCTATCTCCTCCACATTATATAATTTTGAGGAGTCCTGATGATTCTCCCAATTTCACTTATGTCTGTTGTGATCTCTCCATGTTCATTTTGAATTTTGTTAATTTGAAGCATCTTTTTTTTTTTTTTTGCTTGATCAAATTGGCCAGGGGTTTGTCAATCTTGTTTATTTTGTCAAAGCACCAGCTCTTTGTTTTGTCAGTTGTTTTAATTGTTTTCTTAGTTTCCAATTCATTAATTTCTGCTGTGTTTTAATTATTTATTTCCTTCTGGAACTCTTTGCGTTGGATTTTTCTTGCTTTTCCAGTGCCTTTAGGAGGATGATTAGGTTATCAATTTGGTATCTCTCCATCTTTTTTATGAAGGCATTGAGTGCTATGAATTTTCCCCTGAGGACCGCCTTCATTGTGTCCCATAATTTTTGGTATGATGTGTTCTCATTGTCGTTGAATTCTAAAAATTTTGCTATCTCATTTTTCATTTCATCCACTATCCATTTATTGTTTAAAAGTGTGCTGTTCAGTTTCCAGGTGCCATTGGGATTCTTGGTGGGTCTTTTGTTGTTAATTTCTAGCAACATAGCTTTGTGATCTGATACGATGTAGGGAATCACGTCAATCTTCCTAAATATGTGGAGGCAGGCTTTCTGAGCCAGTATATGGTCTATTTTAGAGAATGTTCCATGGACTGCTGAGAAGAATGTATAGTTTGTGGATTTCGGATGGAAAGTTCTGGAGATGTCTGTTAGGTCTAAGTGATTTATGGTTTTCTTGAGCTCTCTTCCTTCCCTGTTGAGTTTCTGTTTGGATGATCTGTCTATTACTGAGAATGGTGTATTGAAGTCCCCAACTATGATGGTGTTGGTGCTTATTTCTGTTTTATTGTCAAGTAGGCTTTGGTTTATGAACTGTGGCGCTCCTGTGTTTGGTGCATACAGATTTATGATTGTAATATCCTCTTGATGGATCATTCCCTTGATAAGTAGAAAGTACCCTTCTGTGTCTTTTTTGATTATTTTTGTTTTGAAGTCTATTTTATCTGATATTAATATACCTACACCTGATTGTTTCTTATTCCCATTTTCTTGGAATATTGTTTTCCACCCTTTCACCTTAAGGAAGTGTCTCTCTTTAGTGGTGAGGTAGGTTTCTTGAAGACAACAGATTGAGGGGCCTAATTTTTTGATCCATCCTGTTAGCTTGTGTCTCCGTATGGGTGAATTTAGCCCATTAATATTAGGGTAATGACTTTGAGATTTGATTTGATCCCTGACATATTGTGATGGTAGATATTGTTTCATGATTTCATGTACTTTGACGTTTTTTGTATCTTCTCTGATTTTGGTTATTGTGATCTGTTTCTTGTAGGCATTTGAGGTTAATTATTTGTTTTTTCTCTGTGGAGAATTTCCTCAAATACTCTCTGTAGGTTTGATTTTGTGTTCATATAATTGTAAAGCTGAGTTTTGTCATGCAATGTTTTTCTTTCACCATCTATTATGATGGATCCTTTTGCTGGGTAGAGTAGTTTGGGTTGGAAGCCATAGGTTCTTAGACTTTGTAGTGTTTCATTCCAGGCCCTTCTAACTTTCAGGGTTCCCATTGAGAAGTCTGAAATAATCCTGATGGGGTTACTTTTGAAAGTGGTGTGCTGTTTTTCCTAGCTGCTTTTAGGATTTTCTCTTTGGTGTCAATGTTTAGAGTCTTAATGACAATATGTCTTGGAAAGTTTCTCCTTTGGTCCAGTCTGTTTGGAGATCTATTGGCTTCTTGTATCATGATGGGCCTTTCTTTTAAGAGACTGGGGAAGTTTTCTTCAATTATTTTGTTAAATAAATTCTCCATGCCATTGGTCTGAATTTTTTCTCCTTCTGGTATTCCAATGATCCTGATATTAGGACATTTAATGTATCCCACAATTCCCTCATGTTCTGTTCACAGAAACTTTTGAACTTACTGAAATTTTTTCTTCCATCTTGTCTTCCAGATCAGAGTTTCTATCCTCCACATGGCTGACTCTATTCTTGAGAGCTTCTAGAGAGTTTTGGACTTGTTCAATTATGTTTGCATTTTCTACTACTTTTCTATGTACAATTTCCATTCCTATGTCAAGCTCCCTTTTCACATTATTTTCTGATTTTCTTGATGCTTCTTGGAATTCATCCTTGCATTTCTTTTTGTCTTCATTTAGCATCACCAGCTGATTTTTGAGGTCCTCTTTTCTTCACTCTCCCTCATATCTCTTAACTGTTTTTGAACTCCTTCCATTTTCTTATCTATTAGGTCTGGCGTGGTGGAGCCCTGGGACCCAGAATCAGTCTGTGCTCCCCCACAACAGAACAATGGCGGTCAGCTGGCATGGCAGACAGGGAGGGGAAGTTACCTAAGCTAGCACAAGTGACAGACACATTCTGAGCTCACTTGAGAAGTTGCAATGGCCCTGGGCTCGCATGTGAATGTGTGGGGCCCAGAGCAGTAAGTGGGCAAGTGGGCGGAGCATGCTAAGTTTCCACAGATGGGGGATCTGAGTGGCAGTGCCCTTTGGTAGGTAAATTGATCAAAGGGCCTGAGCTCTAATCGGTCAGCAGGTGTAGCCTGGCCAAGGTCACTTGTGACAGGGTTATCAGGGCGATCACCCCTGGGTAGTGAGGCAAATGGAATTATGTTGGCCTGGGACCCTGTTCCTACAGTAAGTGTGGGAGTTTCCTGCAGCTGGGACTGTGGGTACTATGGCTGCTTGGGGGGAGGGGTTGGCTACCTGCCTGTGGGTGATTGAGTGATTCCCTGCTTTTTCCCCTCTGTGCCCTCCCACTGCCAATCTATTGGAGATTGCTTTCCCTAAACGACCCAGTGAACCCTTAATATCTTGCCTTTCTTTCTCGGTGATGTGCGGCGCAGTTAGGTGGTCACCATCTTGGCCTGAAATGGAGTCGGTATTCTTTCGGTGGCTTCTCAGTCATGGTTTCTCTTTCCCTTGGATTAAAAAAAAATGTTTTTGTTCATTTTTATTTATTTATTTGAGAGTGACAGAGAGAAAGAGGCAGATAGAGAAAGAGAGAGAGAGAGAGAGAGAGAGAGAATGGGTGTGCCAGGGCCTCCAGCCACTGCAAACGAACTCCAGATGCATGCGTCCCCTTGTGCATCTGGCTAACGTGGGTCCTGGTGAATCGAGCCTCGAACAGGGGTCCTTGGTCTTCACAGGCAAGTGCTTAACCACTAAGCCATCTCTTCAGCCCTTCCCTTGTATTTTTGTTTTTCAATGTTTTCCTTTGAAATGAGGGGAATCTGTAAGACTTTCACTTGCATTTGACTGTCAAATGGGGATAAAGACTTCATTTTGTTTTATTTTGGGGTGTGTGTGTATGTGCATGTCATAGCATGTTTTGGTCAGAGGTCAACTTTGGGTGCTGGTCCTTGCCTTCTACCTTGTTTGACAAAGGGTCTCTTGTTGGTCACTACTGTGCTTGCCAGGCTTCTGGGGGACACTTCTGTCTCTGCCTCCCTTTTTTCTACAGGTATGGTAGGAATATGGATACTATACTAGAACATTAGGCTTTATGAGAGTTTTGGGGATCTGAACTCAGGTACTCATGCTTGTGCAGCAAGCGATTTATCCACTGAGCCAATTCCCAAGTCCAATATTTCACTTGCTTTGTGTGTGTTTGTGCATATGTGTATGTTGTATACATGTGTAGTGCCTTGGGGCATTCCATGTGCTCTCCTGTGGTGGTCAGAGTTGGGTGTCCTGCTTCATCATTCTTTCATCAGTTCCTATTTGAGCCAGGGTCTCTAATTGATCCCAGAGCTTGCCATTTTTTTTCAAGCCTGGGTGATTCTTGGGTCTTTGTTCTCCCACTAGACTGAGGTTACAGATGTGTATGGCCATACCCAGCTCTTTATGAGTTCTGGAGATTCAAACTTAAGAAGTATCAGTCTCTTTAGGCACTCTGGACTGCAGAGATAGTACACTTAACCTCTGAGTCATCTCTTCAGCTCTCCCAAATATTTTATTCTTGAATAACTAATTTTATTTCATAGCAAGACGCTTTTCTAAACATTGAGGATGTGGGCATTTATTCTGTGGTCATGTGTGAAAAGAGGCTTAAGGTTCTAAATTCTTGGTTATGACCTGCCCCCTTGAGCAGAAAGTTGTGAGAAAGGCAATTCTTTGAAGGCTTCTGCCTTGAGAGAGGAAGATTATCGTAGTTACCTGCTCATTGCTGGGATGAAACACTGAACCAAAAACAGCTGACAAGAGGAAAGTATTTATTTTGACTTAGAGTCTTGCGGGAAAGTTCCATAATGGCAGGGGAAAGATGGCATGAACAGAGGCTGGACAGCAGCAAGAGTGTGAGCCCAGTTTTGACAAGAGGGAGCTGGCTGTAATATCCCTAAGCCTACTCCCAGAAACATACCTCCTCTAGCAACGCTTCATCTTCCAAACTGCCATCAGTTAGCAACCAAGCATTCAGATCACATGAGTTTATGGGATATCTGATTCAAACCACCACACAAAATTGTTATTTTGGTTGGCTATTAATAATTGGGATTTATCTCTTTGAGCTTATAATCTATAAAGCCTTAAGGACCTATGAAAATTGAATTCAAATCTATCTACAGAAGTAAATCACCTCAAGGTAAAAGTTGAATTTAGTATCTGGCTTATTTCTTTGGGTTCTAGTTCTCAATTATGTTTCTTTTAGTCTGAGAATTTCTCTTATCTAACTCAGCTCATTGTTTCTTTTAAGAACATTAAAAACATTTATTATATGCAAGACGATTAGTTCTTTCCAACATACTTACCATGTTACAAAAACAGAAATAAAACTATATTTGAACCTCAACTATAGTAATTATTTGACTTTGTCTGAAGTATTTGTGTTGCTTTTCTCATTGCCTGAGTTCTTTTTATTGCTTTCCATCTTAGTTTATGTGGGCCCCTTTTCCTATTTTTCTTCAAGTCCCTTATTGTCTACATAAAGCCTTCTAATACAAATCCATCAATGCTATTTTCATATACTGCTTATGTTTGAAACTGTTGTAGTAACTGAAAAACAAGGAATTATTTCTTAAGATTTCTTGAGTAGGTTTGTATACAGTTATTAAAAAGTGGTTAATAGTAAAACTTTTACTTAGAATATATTTAGCCAATTAGCATCTTCCATAAGTTTATAGTAGTACTGTTTAGCGGTACCCTTTAGCAAAGAGGGCACTACTAAAAATCCAAGTTATATAGTTTCTTTTAAAGACCAAAATGAAGTTTCCTTATTCAAGAAAAGACAGAAAGTGTTGACTAAAATCTTAGTTTCCAAGTCTTTAAGATGTATTCATATGTAAACATTGTAAAAGTTTAACTTCACTGTAATATTTTATAGAGGCATTAGTTTGTTTGAAACCTGAATGAGGAGCCACTTAAAACAGAACATAGATGCTTATGCTCCTAGAAACCTCACCTAGCTTCTGAAAAGATAAGTTTTCAAAAAATTATTCATCACTTAATGCTCAAAGTTTATTCATCATGAATAGTTTATGTCATTCTTAAAAAAAGAAAACTTTATCAGAGATTCAAATTTCTGCAAGGCAGATTGTGATATGTCCATATGGTGCATTTTGCAACTAACAAAAGAAAAAGGAAATGACATGCTAATCTGTTTTATTCATTCATCCACTCTCTTTATTTCATTCAGGAGGATTTTCAACAAAGAATACTTCAGTGATGGTACACACTGAAGAAATGATGTCAGGAATGCATTATTGGATGCAAATTTCTGAGAACTGAGAGGAGGTTATTGCTATGCTTTGCATAGCTAGGCCTATGTTGCTATTGTGGAAAAAAAGAGGATTTTCTGTAGGCAACAATGAATATAAGGGGGTATGTGTGTTAATTCTTGTTAAAGAAGACTTAAAAACTTGTTAGAATAGTAGTGTAAAATGTTTTTAGGAAAACTCAAAAGTTTCATTTAAAAGTATTGTTAACAGTCTGGTATTATTGCTCAGTGGTAGACTGCTGTCTAGCATGCACAGGCCTTGGGTACAATCCTCAGTTACCCACCATTTCATTCCTACCATACACACAAAGTTTTGTAAGGCAGTTTGCTTACTACAGTTTGTCAAAACCAGCACTGTCCATGAAAAATGTTATTCAATCCAGATGTATAATTTAAAATTGTATAACAGGGCTGGCAAGATTGCTTAGTGGTTAAGGCACTTGCCTGCAAAGGATAAGGACCCATGTTTGACTCTCCAGATCCCATGTAAGCCACACACACAAAGATGAGGCAAACACAAGGTCACGCATGCCCACTAGGTGTCGCAAGCATCTGGAGTTCGATTACACTGGCTGAGGCCTTGTCATGCCAATTCTCTATCTTTCCTCTGTCTTTCTCTTTCTAAGATAAAATATAAATAAATAAAAATAAAATTGTATAATAGTCCCATTAAAAAAAAAAGTGTGAGCTGGGTGTGGTTGGGAGGCAGAGGTGGGGGATTGCAATGAGTTTGAGGCCACTTTGAGACTACATAGTAAATTCCAGGTCAGGCTAAGCTAGAGTGAGACCCTACCTTGTGTATTTTATACTTCCATCATACTAATATTAGTTTACTAATATTACACATATTTTATTTGCATTTACATTTCATTTATGTATAATAGAAAAGGTAATTTCTCTCTCATAATTTCACATACTTTAAGTGTTCTAAAAATAATTAATTTTTTCCAGTAGTGGAAATGAATGTCAGCTTTTTAAAAATTAAGTCCGAATTAAAATTACACAGAGTCAGAATTATACTTGGCACATTTCATGTGTCTAAGGGCTAGATGTTTGGACAGTACAATCCTTAGCCAGTGGCAGAGTCAGGAAATTATAACTTATTTAGGACATACAATTGAACTTTAGGCTATTATTGATGCTGATGACTTGGAAAACTAGTATAATTTACAGAAAATCATGTATTTCATAGAAATTATATAATAATTTAAATTGTGATTTTCATAGTAATGTCCTCAAGACTCGAAGTTCTATGGCTAATTTTTTCAGGAGCACAGAGTAGTCACTCAGTCTAGGTTTGCTATTTCCAAGTTAATCAGAGTGAGCATTCATAGTCAGCAATAACACAACAGAATCTTGGTTACATAATGCTCTGGGTCAGAGTCCTGGAGTTCAGGGTCTGGAATGAGGTGAAGCAGAGGCAGGAAAGTAACAGAGGCAGGGACTTGCCTTTCACACCAGGAGTTCCAGATTTCAGAGTCTTGTTAACCCCTGCTCCCCTGCTGCACTGCCCCGTTGCACTCTGGGAAATGTCTTTGGGTTGTAGGCAAGACAATAATCCGTACTGTTTTATTAAGTGCTGGCTAATTAAACAAAGAAGTACACTAAGTCTCTTGGGCTTGACATTAGAGGTGACTTGTCCAAGATTACTGTGTGTAATAGTTTTGATGCAAGATGGGAATGCCTACCTGTTAAAATTGCAATTTGTTTAAGCAAGGTTATGGAACATAGAAGAAATGAGGTTACTATACAGAGCAGATGCAGAAGCAAATACTTTTATGAGCTTTGTTTTTGCCTCTGCTTTTATGTGGGGCATGTTGCTGTGGGGAACAGCTTCTGCTCAGCCAGGAGCTTAACAGAGTGAAGGTGAAGGTGTAAATTGGTCAGCAAGTGTGATTTTACTGGGTCTCATAACACTATTTCGAAGAACTACACTAACAAGGTTGGTATCTATCTTGAGAGGAATAAATATACATCAGTGTGCTACATCTCCTTCCAATCTACTGTCATCCAGTCCCTAGTCTTGTCAGGGCTGCAACAACCCTGCATGCAGTCTGCTCTTGTGGTGTTCTGGCACCTCCATTATTTCCATAGACAGATCAGCCAATTTAGTTGATACTATTCATGCTATTAATTTTATTTTAACCTTTCACTGCTTAGAGCATGATAAACTAGGAAAAAGAAGCAAGCAGAATACATTAGATGACAAGATTTTATTCTTGTTATATTTAGCTGAATGGATTCTCAAATGCAAATGAATTGCTAGATCTTGGGTCTGGAATTTCCCTCTAAAGTCCCTTGTGTTAAATATGCAGTATATATCCAGGTATAAGTGGAATCTTTATGAGGTCAGGGAGAGCTTAGGTTATTTAAGGCATGTTCTCAAAGGGGGTTGCTGGGCCTCAGTCTCTCTAAAACTCTCTTGCTTCTATGCCATTATTGAACAGGTTTCCTCCACCCTGTGCTTGTACCATGCTCCACTGCTTCACTACAGGCTCCAAGGCTGTGGTGGTTTGATTCAAGCGCCCCTCATAAACTTATGTGATCTGAATGCTAGGTTCACAGCTGGTGGCCATTTAAGAAATGAAGTCTCGTTGAGGCAGTGTATTGTTTGGGGTGGGTTTATGGGTGTTATAGCCATCTTCTCCTTGCTATTGTTTGGCACACTCTCCTGCTGCTGTTGTCCACCTGATGTTGGCCATCACTTTTCCCTGCCATCATGGAGTTTCCCCTTGAGTCTGTAAGCCAAAATAAACCCTTTCCTTCCACAAGCTGTTCTTGGTGTATATTTTCTGCCAGCAACCCAAAGAAGCTAACTGCAATAGTAAAACTGTTGCTGTGGAGTGGGTTTATTGCTATGAGAAACCTGATTGTGTGGCTTTGGTCTGTTGGAACTGCTTTGCAGTAGGAATGTGGGTGAATTTGAAATCTTGGCTTAAGAGATGCCTTGAAATGCTTGATTGACTATTCTTGTTAGAGTTGAAAGACCTGAATGCAGTAAGAACTGTGAGATTTGGTTTATGAGGGTGAAAAGAGCTTTGCCTGGACTGGGCTAGAAGCAGTTTGTGTGAGAGGCTTGCTGTTATGCCCATGTCCTGAGAATTTGTGCAGGGTGGCATTGTATAGAAATGGACTTGTATGAGTAGAAGGATATGACACAGAAAACAATGAAATCTTTGGGTCAAAACTGCTGCAATTTTTTTGAGAGATTACAACCATTGAGATTGGGCCAGCTGACCTGCATTGAGACAGTATGAAGAATAAAAACTATTGAAGGGGCCTGAATGCTGAAGGAGTGTCCTATTCTTCATGGTCTGCTTTATTCCCCCATGCCACCCCATGGATTAACAAGTTGATGGCCAGCCTGGTATTATGGAGTATAACAAATATAGGAAATGAGGGTCATTGAATTTGGGGCCAACCAGTCATGAGCTGAAATCTCCAAAACTGTGAGCCACAACAAACCATTTCTTTTCACAAATTGATCATTTGGGGCATTTACTATAGTAACAGAAAGCTTAATGACACAGGAAAATAAATTTTCAACATCTAAGATTGTTGACAGGTCATTTACTCATTCTTGCTACAAGGGCCACCCTGGCCAGAGTTTACAGGATCCTTGCTGTCCTCTGTCTCTTAATGTAGATGAATTGTAAAGCTGAGGTGCTATCTGATATGCTACAAGCATATTAGGTATATGTACAAGAGACATCCAGTGAGGGTTTTTTCTGTGGTTGTGAGGGGGACTTCAGAAGTTACTATAATGAAAAGTTCACCTTGAAAGAAAATTACAAATATCTTAAATTTCCCTTTCAAAAGAAATCCTAGACATAAGAGAATTGGCAAATGAAAGGAATATGAAGGGAGATTCTAGACACCCCAGCTCAATTGACATACTATGTAATCTGCTATCAGCAAATCAGGTTGTAAATACAGGAAATATGCCCACTTTATATTTCATACATTTCCAGAAATTTATATTTTAACTTGTCCCTCTTCTGTCTAAACTAGAATTTTATAAAGTATGCATAAGGTACGTGGAAAATACCAAAGCATAGAAAAAGACCTGGAGGTTCTGAAAAATCTACGCCATTGATTACCAAAATTCAAGTTTTTGGAATGAAAAGATGTCTTAGCAGTTAAGGCATTTGCCTGCAAAGCCAAAGAACCTGGGTTTGATTTCCCGGGACCCATGTAAACCAGATTCACAAGGTGGTGCACACTTCTGGAATTTGTTTGCAGCATCTGGGGGCCTTGGCATGCCCATTCTTTCTCTCTACCTGCCTCTCCCTCTCTCTCTCACAAATAAATAAATAAAAATAAAATATTAAAAACAATTCAAGGATTTGTAGGATCTGGCCAAGCAACACATTTTGAAGAATATATGTTTTATTAATAAGAATTTACTTCTACCCACCTAAAGTTAAAATACATTTTTTCCAAATATGAAAAAATGGTTAAGAAAATCTAAAATGAAATCTGAGTAGTCATAAAATAGTGATTTTTTTTTTGTAAAGGGACAGTGTGTCTGTCTGTCTTAAACCAAGTCCTGGGGATGAGATATACTGAGATGAAAGTGGCTGGAAGGATTTGAGAAAATAGTAGATGTGAAGATTAAGATCTGGTACTGGATAGATTGTGAAGGAAGGTACAAAATAATTTGAATAATGATTGTACAAGTCTAGTAAGCATTATGCAGGATCCAGGATTTATCTCAGGGGTTTGGACTTGAGCCTTCATGAGGAAGTGCTATCTACTGCAACAAAGGAGGCTTCAGATAGAAGAAACTATTCATAGGGGACGAAGATCAGTGATACAGTTTGCAGTAAGATAAATATGGTCATTAAGTATCCAAAGGAGTTGTAGAATAGGTTGGTAGAGAAGTTGGATTTCTAGACAGAAGCTTGAGAGACATTGGCTTATTAATGAGCAGTAGGTCCTTGAACCTAGATGAGACTGTTAAAAGCCTGAGGGATATAGGAATGAAGAGAATTAAGAAATACATAATTGGATATTCTGACCATTTAAAATGTGGAATAAAAGAAAGGATACAGAAAAGGATGGATGAAGAACAATTGTGAGGCATGAAGAAATCCAGAGATACCCTGTCTACATCCACCCACAACATGACTGTATTCTGTTGAAGGCTACCTGAAAGGAGGACATCCTATGTGGAAGCAGGAGGAGACATGAGGAGATACACAACCTACCTTCCCTCCACCCCATCATAATCACTGATAGCCTGCAAAGATCTGTGGCCTTGTGGGCTGATTGTGTCCATAAAATCCCTCAGGTATCAGCATCTGTTCTTGGCAGATTCTATCCTTTGGGTTCCTGCCTGACTACTGTGCGAATTACTAGTATAATATTCTGTGGAATAGCCAAGGGCTAGTAGTAATTCAAGTCCAAAAAAGGAATATTTCAATCTTTGAAACTTTAGAATTGTTTCATTCCTCCATTTCCAGAGATTTTTGCAGCTCCTCTTGAACTGTTTTTTGTCATGAAACTTTCTAAATACATCTACAAAGAGATATGCCACTTTTCTTAGTTTTCTGCCACCATGACAAAGTATCTGAAAAAATAAACTTAGAGGAGGAAAGATGTGGGTCTCTGGATCCTTCGGGCCATGGTTCCCCAAAGGCATCCAGGCAACCACAGAGAGCAGGGTCTTGAGCAGCCATGAGTGCAAAGGGTTGTACACACCTGGGAGATGATTTCATAGAGTAGTTCCATTTATTTAATAGGGAAATGGGTTTATAAGCAGTTGAGAGTGGGAAGAGGGTCCTAAGGGATTGGTGTGTTCAAAGGTTGCTAGCCGATGCCTAGGGACATTCAGGTGATCTACATAGTGGTGGGAAGAAGGTTGCAGAGGGATGGGCTGTGTGAAGGCTGCTGGCTAATACCATATAAGGAGTTTCCTAGGCAACTGGCCAAAGGTCACAGGGCTCCAGGTATGCTGGGCTTGGAAAGAGAGTGGCCTCCAATAGTCCAGGGGGTCCTTAGCCATGCCTGGAAGCTCAGGCCCATCTCCTGAAGGCTCCAGCCTGTGCCTGGCAGTGCCCAACAGAAAGACTGACCTTGGCTCATATCCAGGTTATCTTGCCTCATTGGTTAGGGATCTTGAGAAGCAGAACATCATGACAGCAGGAGGATGTGGAGGAGCAAAGATGATCTGACTTCATAGCAGGCAGGAAACTGAAGAGAGAGAGAGAGGGAGAGGGAGAGACCAGGGACAGGATATACTATTCAAAGCCACTATTCCAGTGACCTACTTCCTCTAATCAAGTCCCAAGTCTTAATAACTCATTCAGTATGGACTTACCAGTTGATTAACCCATTTCTGAAGTTGGCATCTACCTGATTATCTCCATAGTGCTACCACTGGGGTCCACTAAGTGTTCAGTACCTAAGCATTTTTGGAGGATGCTTCATATCCAAAACATAATACCATTTTTGGTAAATTATCTGCTTTTAGAATGAAGTTCATTTAATTAAGACAGATAATATTCCTTATTCATTTTCCCCTATAAACACTTTTAGGGCTGGAGAGATGTGTCAGGGGTTCAAGGTACTTGCTTGCAAAGCCTGTTGAATCGCTCAGAAACGATTCCTCAGTATCCAGATGCACAAAGTGGCAAATGCTTCTGAAGTTCATTTGTAGCAGCAGCAGGAGGCCTTGGCATTTCCGCACTCTTTCTCTCTCAAATAATAAATAAAAAATCAAAACAAAGCACAACAAACAAAAAACCTCTCTGGTTGGCAGTGTTTGATTTTTACATGTAAATAGTCCATGTTAGAAGATTACTATGAAACATCTTGATTTGGTATCAGAATTGAACATATTAAAGAAAAAAGAGAGGTTATAGAAGAAATAAATGAAGATGAAAGTCATGTCATCTTGTAATATCTTAATGAGAAACATTTTGTTCTTCATTGAAGATTTTATCTGAATAAAAGAGCTTTTTGAGCTCAAAGGCTCATGAGGCTGCTTCTGCAACCTTGGGAGTTATCAAACTGACCCTGAAGTTCATGAGATACTGACTTCCTCAGAGCAGAATACCCTTCAAAGGCAAAATTAGAAACTTTCAAAGCATTCCATGCCTGTGGAGCCTTGTGCTTTGTCCTTTCCCTACTGGCACTGAGATATAATAAATTTAAAAGCTAAAACCATTTTAGACAAAGACAAATTCATTTCTTTTTTTCAGAAATTTAGTGACCCATATATTCAGAACACAGAAAAATGGCCTTGAAAACAACCAAAATACATTTTATGTCTTTCCTTTTATCATTTATTTGTGTGTGGCACATATATGCATCTTCTAATATATACACAACAGTGTTGGGCGCTTTGTAAAGGAAAGCATCATCTTTATTTTATGTTCTCTGCATAATAACTAAGCAAAATATTCCATCTCCACTTGAATTAAAATATAGCTTATTAGTAACATTATGCTTGGATGCATTAATGATATTTAATACTGCATTGAGTAATAGGTATTTTCTTGTCAGACAGAATTTTTCCTGTCTTGATCATCATTTTTTTATGTAAGTGAATAATTCCAATGAATCCTGATATTTTTCTTTTGAAATTGCCTTCAAGTATTTTTTTTTTTGAATCTTGCATGGCCAAGCAGGCACAAAGATTAATTGAAAATCTGTAATATCTACAATACCATATAGGCAAAATGCTCATAGCTATTTTCTTCATTTATAAAGGCTTAAGCCTTTTTTTTTTTTACCATTAATGTCAGAAGCACAAATGATTCCCTTGACATGTATTTTAGAGCACAGTCTGTAGGAAGGAAGGAGTCAGATGCAAGTAGATTGCTTTCCTGGAGGCATGCAATTCTATTCATATGCTTACTTTAAAATGCCTTCCCCCATCTCCTGAAAAGTTGAATATAGTAGTCTTCTTTATCTAAAGGGAATAATTACAAGATCTCCAGCAGATGCCTGAAACCTATGATAGTACTAATGCTAGGCCCTTTTCTACAGACACACACACACACACACACACACACACACACACACACACACAGAGACAGAGAGAGAGACAGAGAGAGAGAGAGACACAGAGAGAGAGAGATACATGCTAAGATTAGTTTCAATTTCTATATTAGAGACAGTAGGAAATTACCAACAATAATAAAACAAGAAAAATTAAATAGATTGCAACAAAGCTTTCTCTCAGAATATATTATTGAGCATTTGCCTTTTTCTTGTAAAGCAAGCACTTTAAGGCTTTGTCTTATCCACTTTGCAAGCATCACTACTCATACCTTTCAGCTACTATTAAGTAAAATAAAGATAGGTTAAGCACAAACATTAGGATCCTATGGCAGTTGGCCTTATAACCTATATAACTGTTAGTAAGTAATTAGCTATGATGATTAATCTTGATTGTCAACTTGCTAGAATTTAGAATCACCTAGGAGACAAACCTCTGAGTATGTCTGTAAAGGTAGTTCCAGAGAAGTGTAATTGAAGTGGGAAGACCCATCCTGAATGTGAGCAGCACCTCCATGGGTGTGGTTTTGCACTGAATAGACAGGGGAAAGTGAACAGAGTACCAGATGTTATCCCTCGGTTTGCTGACTGAAACACAGTGTGACCAGCTGCCTCTTGCTTCTGGAGCCACAGCAACAACCACTCTTGCTTTCATGCTTTCCTGCTATGATGAGCTATAACCACAAGTTGTGAATCATAATAAACCCTCCTTCCACATGATATTTTTTTCAGGATTTTTTTCAAAGCAATAAGAAAGCAACTGAGACAGAAAACTGGTTCTGATGATTTAGAACTTATGATGTGGTAAATATGATCATGTGATATATAGGCCTTTGGAACAGGTTTGTGGAAGAATGTGGAAGAGCTTAAGACTAAAATCAAGAGAAACCCTAAATTTCTATAAGCAGAGCTTAGTGGTCTGTTCTTGTGTGAGTTAAAAGAGCAGAATTCCCAAGAAAATAGTGTAAGTTGAGTTTATAAAGTTCATAAAGGTCTGTATTGATAACTGGGCCAGATGTCATTTGTGTTATATTCTAGCAACAAATATGTCTACATTCTGCTAATATCCAGAGAGCATGAGTGAGACCAAATTCAAAATTAATAGATTAATTTGTTTGGGAAGGAGGATTTCAAAACTGCATAGCATTCTTATTGTGTCATGGTGACTACTCACTGCTTTTATCCAAGTGTTCAATAACAGAGGGAACCAAGTAGAACAGAAGAAATTAAAAAATGTGCAGCTAGGCAAGGAATGAAATGTGAGCAAGTTTAAACTTTTAGTCAAGGAGACTGCAGACAAAGCATCTGGTATGTATAAAGAGATTAGTGTCATAAAGAGAAACCTCATGACAATAAGGTATCTGCCCTGAGAGTAAGGCCCCATCAAAGGGCCCAACTTGTAAAAGTGATAATGAGCTGAAATGACAATGCCACTCAAGGTGTTCCCTGCTTAGAAACAGCTGCCTACAGAAGTGTTTTCCTAGGTTTGTAATGGGAGATTTGAGGCTTCTTGCCAATGCCAGTGAAACTTATTAATTTAGAGTATCCATGGAAATTTGTCTTATGAATTTAAAGAATTAGAATTTATAGACCAGAGGGTAAGACTTAAACAGTTTTTATTAAACTATTTTATTTTCTCAGGAGAAGAAAAGTATAGACAATTCCTGCCATGTGGAAAGCAGGACAGGATAAAAAGAACAGGTGGGAGTAGGAGCAAGGTTGAGGGGGGGCCTTACCAGAGCAGGGACCTGGAAGTTCATGAGAGGTGAAAAGCTAAAGGAGGCTTTGCCTACCTGATAAGGATCTATTTATACTCTATTTGGTGGGCTTTACCCTCAGGCTTCAGTGAGTCTGAGGGAGAGTTGATTGGTCTAGGATCAGGGGCTGGGTCAGGAGTAAGAGAAGAGAGAGCTGATTGGATAGGCTGGACCAGATGATGAACTATGATTCTGTTGAAGCAGGCAGGTGTGTTGACTCTTCGGACCCTCTCTCCTGACTGGCTACCTAATTCCCCCTCAGGTTCAGCAGCCAAGGTCAGAAACCACTAGTTGTGATAGAAGGGGAACAAACTACCTCTTGAACTGGCAGTAGAGCTTGGTTTTTTAGATAGAAAATGCAAGAGTAGGGTGTCATGGAGTCTTTCATCAAGGTTCCAGAAAGCCACTTAGGACAGGCAACATGTGTCAGGCTGTAAAGGTAAAACCTAAGTTGCATGGAGACCACTGTACCGTGGGATGGCCACTGCTGGAAGTTGCAGACATGGAATGGAGCTGTCTCCAGAGAGGTACTTGCAGCTGCCAGAGCTGGGGGGTGGGGTTTCCCAAGCCCATTGGAGCTCAGGTGCTTCCATTACAAGCCCAGATGCTGAGCATGGTGTTGCAGGGCTTGGTGATTTCTCTGCAGAGTTTCAGTTTTGCTTTGTTCTAATATTTCTTTTCTATCCTCCCATTATTCCTTTTTGGATTGGGAATGTTTTTGCTGTATCATTGTTTATTGCAAGTGCATAAATAACTTAGTTTAAATTCTACAGAAGCTCACATTTATTAGATTTTCTGGAGTCTCAGAAGCTAGTTTAGACTTTTGAGAATGTTAGAACTGTTAAGATTTTGGGGGTCCTTACAGAATAACTAAATGCATTTTGCAACATTAGATGGTCTTGAGTCTTTGAGGAACTGGGTGGAATGCTATCATTTAGTGTGATGGGTGTCAAGTTAACAAAAGACAGATTTGTAATAGCTAATTTTCATTGTTAACTTGACAGAATTTCAATTTACCTAGGAGACAAACTTTTAGACATAACTGTAAAGGCATTTTCAGAGAAGTTTAACCAATGTGGGAATACCCAGTCTGAATATCATTCCATGGGCTGGATTCCAGACTTAATGAAAACGAAAAAGCAAATGGAGCACAGAGAGTCATCACTCTCTGCTTCCTGACAGCAATAGTGCAGTGTGAACAGCTGCCTCATGCCTCTGCTGCAATGGTTAAGAGTCATGCTTTACTGTCATGCCTTCCCTACTATGATAGGCTGTACACTGAAAGTTGTGTGCTAATATAAGCCATTCCTTCCTTAAGCTGTTTTTGTCACTCATGTTGTCATAGCAACAAGAAAATTAATTAATTCACTACCAGATGGGTAACATATAGAGCATCAATATGCAAATTAAAGGGTGGTTCATATCCCTGGCAGTGAGGGGCAGGGTTACAGGAGATTTCATCATGTTATTAGAATTGCGAAACTTATGAATTATTTATTTTTGGAACTTTTCATTTAATATCTTTGGACCATGGTTGACTGTGGGTAACACAAAAGTAAGAGGAGATTGCACTATGTGCTAATATAGTACAGAGAGAAATTAATGGTAAGGCTAATATGAGGTATAACATCATCATGCAAATTTAGATTTTTCTTACCTTGCAAATAGCCAATCTTTAATTTGCATTTCTGATGATGTTACATGACCAGTAGTGGTGCTGGAGAGAACTAAACACACCTTGAACTTTAATATGACCATGTTCTTTTCTCATATAATATCCAGAGAATTGACCATCTAGGCTAGGACTGTCAATTGAGACTTGAAAGGCTCTGATTTCAAGATTCTTTGATTACTGACATTTGATCTTGGCTAAATTGCAGAACATTTTCTCATCTGTTAAATAAATTGGAGCTTTGATACTTTCACAACTCCTAAGAAGTGATTAGAGCACTTTTGTTAAAGATGATATTAAGGGAGATTTTCAATATCTTCAAAACTGATAGGATAACCATCACAACCTCTAGGGCTGTTATGTCATTTCTGACTTTCCTTGAATATAGGAAGAATTTGTGTTTTGTCAGAGCTTCCCTCTACTGTTCATGAAAAGCCACATAAACAATAATATTTCTTTTATCTTATGAAAGACAACTAGTGTAGAATGTAATATTATTACTAACTACAATTCATTGATTAATTTATAATACTTCTGATGATATTTGAAGAGCCTGCTTCAATTCAAAGATCTAGCTGTTCCTGTTATCAATTTGGACTAGTATCTAATGTCACAGGAGAGCCTGCCATGTAAATATTTTAAGGCATCTTAAGCTATCAAGTGATTATCCATCACAACAGAGCTACAAATGGCATCTAAATAATGACATCTTAGTGTCTTTCCCTGTTGCTGTAACATAAAGGTAGATAGAAGGCATAAATAGAAGATGTAATTGCTTTGGAAAGGAAAAGAAGAGAAAAGCAAACAAAACACATGTGAGGCTAACCTCAAGAATTCTTAAGACAGTCTGTCCATCATTCGATTCAACTTTAGTTTGAGGCATTGTAATGCCTTTGTGCTATTACTGCCCATTCTGAGTGTTTCCTAAGATTTCTGGATCTTTGTTACTGCTGAGAATTGCTTTCTTCTGTGATACTGAGATTATTTTTCATTGTGCTTTTCCTTACAGCTTCATAACTGTAGAATTTGTTCCCCTCAGCAAAAACTAGTTTCTTGTTATTTTTCCATCTTCACTTATTTCCAATATACCAGTCAGCCAGGCAACCGGTAAAATGAAAGGCCTGTTGGCATCATTATATGTGAGATTTTTCTATGGGCAAAGATTTTCTTTCAGTCACATTTTGTAATGGTATCTGAGATGAGGACATGAGGCCAAAAATAAACTTCAAATTGGATTTTTAAAAATAATATAGGAAAAGGCACCAGCTCACAAACAAGACACTAAAATGCCATCTTCATTCTAAGCACTGGGTATAGTTCTCAGATGCCGTGAAAGAATGACTCTTCTTGGGGTCAGTTCAACTTAGGGAACAGAAGGCACCATATGGAAATGCTCTACAGCAACTTCACCAACAAGAGATTGTAATGAAATGGTTTAGAAACAACAAAATCTGGATTCACTATGGTTCACTTAACTGGAACTTCCAATAATCCATTTCTTAGTCTGATTTTCTCTTTTAGACGAATAGCTAAGTGATGACAAAATGAACAAAGGGAGTTAAAAATCTCTTCTTCCATCATGGAGGTGAATGAGAATGAGGGTATTTTTTTTATGCTGTAAACTCAGAGCCATGACAAGTGCCTATGAGAGACATGTTGAGAATAGAGCACCTCCTAATTTCCAGGCACCAGAGGTCAGTTGAATGGGAAGGCATCTCAATCAATGGTAGAACAACAGCTTAGCATGCCTGAGGCCTTGGATTTGATATGCTGACTCCCATTGTAAAAAAGTATTCCAATAATAGAGTCAATCTAGTTTTCCATAAAACCTAGGTATATTTATTCTACTATGCAAAACAGGGTAGGTGAAGTATTTTTAAAAAGATTTTATTTTTATTTATTTATTTATTTGAGAGAGAGGGGGGGGGTTTGCCGGGGCCTCCTGCCACTGCAAACAAACTCCAGATGCATGTTCCCCCTTGTGCATCTGGCTAACGTGGGTCCTGGGGGATCAACCCTGGGTCTTTTGGCTTTACAGGCAAATGTCTTAACCACTAAGTCATACCTCCAGCCCAATAGGTGAGGTTTTTAAGACCTGATCAAGCTATGCCACTAGGTAAGCATGCATCCTTCAACTGCATTCTTCCTGCCTCTCAATGTCCACATTTGTAGTGTGAGGAGGATAGAAGGATAGACCTGTCCCTTTGAAGACCCAGAGCATTTCTGAGTCTGGTAGTCACTGTTCTTCAGAAGGAGCATGCCAGCCTCTGCTTGACCCTTGAAGGGTGTGATGACTTCTATTCACAATAGTTACAGCAAAACATGCAGGGAAATATATTTTATTACATTTACACAGAGGAGGATAGCCCAGAGTGGTTTGGTAATTATACTGTGGCCATGTTACCAGTCACAGCACCAGAGATAGGATAAGGACTGTGACTTTACTCTTCTTTATAACCTTAATAGATATATCATCAGGGTTGTGTTGAATTTGGGATTTTGAAGTGGGAGATAATTGTGCAACACAGCTATAACTAATGTGTGTTTGAAAATATCTATTAAAATTTCATGAATTTGGCCTGAAGGTTTGGAATTGCAAAAAATAGGGATAATCATTCAACATGAGTCAAAGACACAATGCAACAGGATAGGCTTTTGATATGTTTGTGTAGTCTGATATCCAAGTTGATGCCACTATTTCTGCTAAATAAGGATTGCTTCCTTGTAGATTGGCATGATGTCAATAAATCATATATAAAGTGACACATTAAAATCACTCTTAATGACAAATTCTCACCCTTTGAAGATGGAAAAGGATTTAGAATAGATAAAATGCCATCTAAAAAGGCTGTACCTATCTTACCTTTTACCTTACAGTGCTATCCTTATAACCAATAAACAAGTCAATTAAATTTGATCATATTTTTCATACTAACATATGAGTCAGAACTTTCTGAAATTCTGATTTTGAATGAATACATATAAAGCAAGAGGATTCGCTGAAGAGACTCTTGGCATGTGAATTTGGTTCCAGGAATATTCTGAAAACACTGCTAGCAACTATTAAAATGGTAGTGTGTTGTGTCTGAGACTGAGAATCCACAAAGGCAGGTTTTAGAGCTAGGTACAAAGTCTTGTCCCATAAGAAATAGTTTTCTTTGTTATTAAAATATGAAAACAATATAGTTTATGGGATTTCAAGTCATAGGTATGGAGTGGCTCTTCACATTGTTCATGGGATTCCTCAGTCAAAATCTGAATAATGGAAGTTAAAATGAAAGAGGCCTACATATGCCAGAAAGTTGAGTCACTTTATGTAAGTCCTGTGGTGTTTGAATATAAAATGGCCCCCATCACCTCATGTGCTTTAAGTACTTAGTTCTCATATAGTGGCAATTTGGGAGGTGGATCATGGCTGGATGTGGTGGTTTGAATAGAATAGATGGCTCCCAATATATTCAGTTCTTTATTGTTTGTAGTTTGCATCTGCAGCCACCTGGCTGGAGGCAGTGTCACTGGGTGGATCTTTAGGTGTGGTGGTGGGTTTCAGATTTCAATCTAAAGATATGCAAAGTGTGCCTAGTAGGAATTCCTGAAGTGTGCTGTGGCTTTTGGCTTTTAGGCTTGTGCTTCTCTCTCTCTCTCTGCTTGGGCCTGTGAAGGCAGGCCAGCTTCTTCTGCTATTATGGAACTTCCCCAGGATCTGTAAGCTTCAATAAATATCCCTTCCTCCATAACTGTGCCTGGTCTGGAAGTTCATCTCAGTGAACCTGAAGCTGTCTGCTACACTGGAGGAGGTGTGTCATTGGGGACAGACCTCGCAGTTTATTAGTCTAGCCTACTGGGTCTTCAGAGCTAGCCCACTCTGACTACTTCTTCCTGCTGATATGTGACAAGATGTGACAAACTCAAGATACTTACTCTGTCATGATTTCCCTGTCATGATGAAACTACCCTTTAAAACTGTAAGATGTAATAATCCCTTTCTTACCATAAGCTGCTTCTGTTCAGGTCTTTTATTTCAGCAATGAAATGGTAACTACTGTAAGTCCCAAGAGTAAGCCAAAGATGACTTGTTTTATAAAAGCTGAACTTCCAGGTTTAATTCCTATCACCAACATGAGTGGCTCATCTCAGTGATCCAATGTAAGTGTGAGAAACAACCTTATTTGCACCATAGAACACCTGAGAAAGTTCAACTTGGGCTTTGGGAAAAAGCATATTCTTGATTTTGTTTGATAATAGCCATCCCACCTTCATTTTCTCCTGTGGAATACAAACAGAAATATAAATGTGCATTATAGACCCAAACAATTTAATTTTTTTAATGTATTTTCAAGCAGAGAGAGACAGAGGAAGAGAAAACAGTGGAAAACAGAGAGACAGACAGAGAAACAGTGAGAGTGAGAGCGAGAGCGAGAGCGAGAGCGAGACTGAGAGAGAGAGAGAGAGAGAGAGAGAGAGAATAGAATGAGAATGGATGCACCAGGGTCTCCTGCCACTGCAAACAAATTCCAGATGCATGTACCACTTTGTGCTTCTGGCTTAACATGGGTACTGGGAAATCAGACACAAGTTGTTAGGCTTTGCACGCAAGTACCTTAACTGCTGAGTCATCTCTTCAGCCTGATACAAACAATTCTGAGCAGAGGCAACGTACAGAAATCTTCATGATAGTGGGGCGTGGTGGCTCATGCCTTTAATCCCCAGCACTGGAGAGGCAGAGGTAGGAGGATCTCCGTAAGTTCAAGGCCACCCCGAGAATACAGAGTAAATTCCAGGTCATCCTGGGCTAGAGTGAGACCCTACCTTGAAAAACCAAAAAAGAAAAAAGAAAAGAAAAGAAAAGAAATCTTCATGATTCTGGAAAAACATGATGAGAGCTTTTTGTTTTATTCCACACAGTTATCTTGATAGCTGAAAGGCACATGCCCTGTTTTCCCCCTGGAAGAGTATGAGCTTGGGTGTTCAGTTCTCCACAAAGGTTAGTATTTCAGAAATGGAGTTGGAAGGGCCAGAGCAGATGATGAAGATGAGCAGATTCGGGATCTCATTCCTCCTGCCCACGAATCATACATTGTATTGTGTTTCAACAAATCACATTTTGGTGTTCTTGCAGCCTGGTAGCATTTCTTATTAAAAGTGCCTTGGTTTTATAAGCCTTCAAAAGACACTTTTGTATTTATTTCCCCTTATTTGTGTTTTCAGTGCCAGCTTTTGATATTGCATTTAGCAGAATAGGAATATGGAATACTTAGATACAGTGCTGCTAAAGTGCCTGTAGCAATAGGGTCTAGTTACTATGCAACCAGGTATGAAGGCTTTGTTGGGATACAGGAAGTTTCAATGGGAGCAAGAGTTTTCTAAGGGAAGACTTTGGAGCAAAGCAAGACAGGCTAGATGGAAAGATGATCTGTAACTATCTGAAAATAGATTGTAGTAGGAATTGAAACACATATTTAATGGAGAGAGAATAAAAGGTGAAGTTTCAAGTTGTAGGGAGAAGAAGAAAAAGGAGAAAGGGGAGCCTGAAATTGGCAGAGCGGAGCTGAGATCACAGGGGTCCTCAGTCACTGCCCTCCTCTTCCCAGATGTTCTAATCAAACCCAGGAATAATAAACAACTCTTAGCAAGTCATAAGACCATAGGATGATGGATCTGCATTTGGAAAGCAAGAGGTCTGAAATAATGATATTTCATTATTAAAAATGATGTGTCTTGAATCATACCACCTCTATGTAGTCATCAACTTTTCCCAGGATCATATCATTCTTCATTCCTGCTCCTGCCAGTGAAAACTTCTACCAGATATTCATGTTTGTAACAGTCTCAGATCTTGAGCAGTGTCACCTTCTATCTCACTTGTGTTAGGGGGGAATGACCCACTGGCAATATCCAAACATCAGAAATTAAGTTCTCCTAAACCCTTTTGGAGGATAAGTAACCTGACCTTGTTCCTACATGTAGACCCCTTAGCTTTCCTTATCTATTGTCCCATCACTGCCTTTGCCCTGTTTCTAATACGAAGATATCTACAAAAGTTACAGTGGAAATACAAATTTGAATACCTTAAGGAGAATGAAATAACTTTATTCTTAGGTAGAGGGAATAAATTAATGTTGAAGCAGTTCAATTTCCCTGATAGAAGATTTTCATTTGTTTAATAGCCGTTGTGTGTGGGAGTATTATTTAGTTTGCCTTAGAATACCCCTGAGTGCTCTTTCACCTTCTTAATCTATTTGTTTGATTATGTTAACTTGGCAGGAAAGGTATTTGAACACATTAATGTTCAAATACTTTTGTTTGAAAAACAAGCCAGCAGAACAAACTATACCCCTCTGTGGTGCTACATTTATAAATCCCCTTATTTTGAAAGTCACAATGTTTCCCACCAGTGTTCCTTGATTTCACCCACTCCAAGTTTTTATGAAAATACAAAAGTTACTTTGTTAGATATAAGAGGATGCAATACTATTTGTTTCTTTTACCAATCCATGGTCATGAAATAAATAATATTAAAAGGAAATTGCTGACCTGGGACACAATATCAGAGTAAATCTTCCACAGGTAGCAATTAGAAATTCTGAACAAAATTAAACGTGTGCACATGTGTATGCACAGACTTAAAACCAGGGGGAATGATCATGATCATAAGCCGGCAACAAGTGGAGGGGTTTTGCCCCTAAAAGAAGACAAGCATGTTACATGAAGGGTCTTTTTTGCAGCGTTTATGACATTGTACTCTCCCGTGGCTGCAGGAGGCTAGAAAGCAAACAAACAGCTGCATTTTACTTAGCCTGAGATTTCATTGGGTGATGTGGAAGGACACAAGATACTGAATATTAAGAAAAAATGTCTGGAATAAATAGAGTCTCCAAGTCTGAATATAACTCTTTTCAAATTCTTGGCTCAAGCCAGCAGAATGCTCAGAGGATGCCAAGGAGCCAAATGGAAACCCCATTTGGAGAACACAGAGGGCTGTGAGGAATTTCAGCAGATAAATGCTGCAAATGAGACAAAGGCTAGCATTTGAGTCCCACCAAATTAGAGGGCTTTGTTAGCACTGACAAGTATCTACATGGTCAAGGTGGTAAGTCAGTAAGTAATCCCACTGTCTGCTTAAATAATACTTATAAGATTAAAAGATAATTCATTCTCAAAAATGTTTTGTTTAAAAAAAGTCTAATATAAAGTTGGAGAAATGGCTTAGCAGTTAAGGTACTTGCCTGCAAAGCCAAAGGACCCCAGTTTGATTCCCCAGGACCCATGTAAGCCATATGCACAAGGTGGTGCATGCATCTGGAGTTCATTTGCAGAGGCTGGAGGTCCTGGCCTGCTCATTCTCTCCCTCTCTCTCTTTCTGTATCTCTCACAAGTAAATAAATAAAAATAAAAAATATTAAAAATGTCTAATATATAAACAATAAGACATATAGACATTTATGAATAGTTTTTAAAATAAAAATAGTAGTATGTAAAATAAGCTCAAAGATGATCAAATATTTGGAATTAAAAGACAGGGACTTTACAGCTGCCATTTACAGTATCTTGAGGACCAAAAGAAAAACAAGGTGGTGACTAAGCAGAGATTTTTAAGTACAGAAGTGTAAGCAATAAAACTAATGAAATTGAAAATTTAAAGTACAAAACAATTAATAGCTGGCATAAAAGATTCACTAGATGGGCTTCGGTGTGGATTAAGAGATAAGTACAATTGAAGACAAGTGATTGCACTTGAAGACCGATGAAGGAAAATTGTGTAATAAACAGAAAATAAGACTAAATCAGAAAAGCCAAAGGCACCCTGAATTGTGGGACAACTTTAAGCCACATCACAGACTTGTAATTCAGGCTCAAGGGAGAGAGCAGAGGTCATGTGGTAGAGCCCTCAAGTTTGGCCAACAAATTCACAAATTTGTCAAAAATAATCAAGTTACAAAGAATTTCAGCAAAATTTCACTTCAAATAAATAGCAAGGAAGCTCTATGCAAATGCATGTGTTATATTGCAGGAACTCAATGAAAAAGAAAAATCTTTAAACATAACTAAAGTAAAACTATACATTAAAGAGTGTGGTTGGATAAAGTATGAACACGTAATAAAAGACAAGTCCAGCAGGGCGAGGTGGCGCACGCCTTTAATCCTAGCACTTGGGAGGCAGAGGTAGGTGGATCGCCATGAGTTCAAGGCCACCCTAAAATTACTTAGTGAATTTCAGGTCAGCCTGGGCTAGAGTGAGACCCTACCTCAAAAAAAAAAAAAAAAAAAAAAAAAAGAAAGAAAGAAAAGAAAAGAAAGACAAGTCCAGCTTTCCTATACAGAAACTATACAACCTTATTGAGTAAAATAAAAGGAACATTGAATAATAGAAAGACTTGCCATGTTTATGGCTTGGAAGACTAATAAATGCAATATAATGCCTTTCATAATGTCAGTCAATTGTTTTAACAGAAATAGACAAGTACTTCAATTTTATGTAGAAATGGAAAGAACAGTCAAAATAATCATGAAAAAGAGCAAAGTCAGAGGACTAAAATTACATATTGTCATTGAGACTGTATAGTATTTTTATGAAAACAGACAAATATATCAATGTAACAACATTCCTGATGTGGGTGATGGGTAGTTACATAACTGCACATACTTAACAAAAATATTTTCTACCCTGCATATCAAAACCTTTCCTAAATATAATTAAATTTAGAAAAGAAGGGGTTGCTTGTTTTGTCAGTGTCTGAGCTGGGCTAAACTTGCACTTGGTTGCTTGTCCTTTAAGTCCTGCCTTAGCTTGCAGACCTGTGTGGTTTGAGCATGGTGTAGTTCGATCCTCCTCCTCTCATTAAGTCAGTGTTAAGGAGAGCTCATCTACCTCACTCTATCTGTACCCATTGTGTGATTTGGCTGCTATCACTTGATCCCCTTTCCTGCACTATCTTTTCTTCAGTTAAGGTTACTTTAGCATCTGCTCAGAGCCAATCACACAAAATTGAGTTTTCTTGATTGGTTTAGTCCCAGTGAATGCCAAACTCCATTTAAGGAATGATTTGAATCAGGTTCTTTAGCAACAAGTAGTACCAAATTCATATAATATAAACCTTCAGTAAAAAGGGAAGAGTCCTATAATTCCTAAATACTACATTTGGAGAGAATTCCCACATAATTGTATATCTACAAACAGATAGCATCCTGATGGAATGATTTATCTGGAAGTCAAATCCCAGGGAATCATCAAAGAAGAGGGGAGGACTCTTCATATAGACTGCTGCTGAGCAGCAGAGTAGCCAGTCCCACAGTTCCTGAGATACATTCTGAGACATAGAGAAAGTAGCGATTTTCCATTTTATTGAGGGGGAAGCAGAAAAGTGGCATTGCATTCTACTGTGTCTAATCATGAAACCAAAATAAGAAAACTTATATGTGCACATCTGGGAAGCAGTTGGGTGGTGTGGTTGGAGAGGGCCAGATTGTGACTTTCAAAAAAGAGTTTACAAATGTAGTAACACAAAGGTAGTGGAGGATGCGGGCTGAAGAACCACAGGGTAGAAGAATGCTTGTTAACTGTTGCTTATTAAAATACTGCGTGGGAAGTGAGAAGCCTTTCGTTATGCACCAACGCATTCATTGCAGGGTATTTGTGTTTTGATATGAAAAGCAAACTTCTGTGATTCTTACAATTTTCTACCAAAGTTTCCTAATGGTGGGTGAAATAATATGATGGAATCTTAGGTGCAGAGGGTGGAGAGAGAAGAAGTAGTGAGGCTTGGTGGGGGCAGAGTCCAGTATGAATAGGGAAAAAAACCTTAAAATGTGTTTACCTTAACAATTATGAAGGGCTGGGGAGATAGCACAGTTTGTAAAGTGTTTGCCTCTCAAAAATCAGGACATGAAAAAAATGAGGACATGAGTTTGGTCCCTAATACTGACATAAAATGCCAGGCATAGTGGCATGCATCTATAATCCCAGTGCTGTGGATGCAGAGACAAGAGGATCCCTGGAGCTTGCTGGCCAGCTAGTCTAACTTAATTGGTGAACTTCATGCCAATGAGAGATCTTGTATCTAATAAAGCTAGACAACGTTTCTGAGAATGATGCCTGAGTTTCTCCTCCGACCTCCACATGCATGAGCACACATACACATGCATCCCTCAAAACACACTCATATATTAATGCACATAGACATACCCATTAGATTAAAGACCTATGTAAGTCACAGTTATTTGAAAAGTTTGATAACACCTTCAATTATTTTCAAACTTAATTTGCCACATGAATTATTTTGTTAATGTCTTAGTTTGTGTAACAGGGTGAATGGTTGTCATTGTCTCAACTTTTTTTGGTGTTAAACTTTCCATGTTTTAAGAAAATGGTGTGTACATAATGTTGCTTTACTTTCTATTCTATTTAATGTTGGACATATTGTGATGGGGGTGGCGGAGGTGATGGCAATGGTGGTGTTGATGATGGAGGTGGTGGTGGTTGAGGTGATGGTGATGGGGGTGGTAACAGTTGGGAGGGCAGCACACAACAGAGAAGGGAATCCTCCTTAGCCCAGTTGTGGATCCGTGGCATGGTTTCTTTTTGAAGCATCAATATTAGCAAGTGGGTTGATTGAGGCATCATGGAAATATAATGGATTCATTGTTTAATATTGATGCCAGCCAAACTCATTGGCAGGAAGTATATTTCTCCAGTCTCAGGCTGACCTCTTTAACAACAGGACGAAGTTAACCTTTTACAGTAGTTTGGATTATTTTTCATGACATCTTTCTTTGTCAGCATCAAACTTTTTAAAAACATTCTCCCCAGTTGGTTCTTGAGGGTATCACCCATAATTCCACTGTACTTGCAGGTGCAGTAGTGGGAAAAAGCAGTGATGGCCTGAACCTGATGCAGCACTGCCTGAGCCTATAGGTCTCCATGATCACATTCTCATGATGCTCTGCCACTTCCCTGTCTGTGATCTAGAAAATGGAAATCCTTTCACTGCAGTATTGGAAAAATGTTTCCCAAATTCACTATTTTAACTATATTTCTATAATTTAGCTTTATGCCTTGTCTTTCTGGCTAGAATATATTTTCTTTATCTGATGAGTATTTCTATACAAATCTTGCATGAGTTATAGTGGTGTCAATAATAATAATAATAATAATAATAATAATAATAATAATTTAATAATCTTTTATTTGTAATACTTTCCATGTGTAGAGTGTTTGTGTTTACATAATCTTTGCAGAAAAAGAATAATAGTGGCCAACACATGATACATACTGAGTGTTTGCTATATGCCAGACACTCATTATATATATAATTTTATATATTCAAATATATAATTGCATATATTAAAATATATATTTCAAAATTATATATTCAAATTACATATTATATGATATTATTTAATTGGAATATATATTCAAAAAGTTACAAGCAGCATTTATATATATATGTACAAATTATTGCAAAAGATCAGTTCTCACAGCAGTCAGTATATATCTGGGACTTGAAAGTCAGTTTTTCCAGGGTATAGTGTAGGCTGTGCTTCTGTCAACATTGATTCTAGGGACATTATTTTGGTGGCCATTTTGATCAAGCTGTTTATGAAGTTTTGCTAAGCAGTTAACACTATGTCCTATTATTCATGCACATTTTAATTTTCCTATAGAGTTCTCATTGTGGTGAGCCAATAGTTTAAAGCTAGAAAACACCATCAGGAAGCCTACTTATCCTAAAAGGCAGGCAGACAAATTATTCCTTCAGTATTGACTGGAATCTTCAAGTAAGAGTATGAGTTCTGAGGTGGAGAATGCTACTGAATGTGCTATCAGGGAATCATCGACTTTTAAGTCTGAAAGGGATCTTAGATAATTGTAATAATACTCACCATGAGGCATTTCAAATTTATTATATTGAAGTCTTTTTCAAAGATTGTTATATACATTATTTATTTCATTAAACCCTCTGAATAAAGCCATGAAATTGACTATCATTTAGTACTAAGACCATTTCACAAGTAAGAATGTAGTTGTTCCAGCTAGATGACTTGCCTAAGTGGTAATTAGAAAAGTGAAAATTCAAATTCTGCAGATATTGTGCTATGAATATGTATTTATTAAAGCTTATCATACCCCATTCATTTTTACAAATGATGAAATTAATGTGAAGAGAAGTTGCTACTAGTGATACTGAGAGAGAAGCTGCCTGAGGTGTTTTTTGCTCTATTTCTCAGTCATGGTAGGTCAGAGTTGGCTCTTTAAAAGATACTTTATTTTTATTTATTTATTTGAGAGAGAGAAAGAGGCAGAGAGAGAGAGGATGGGCATTCCAGGGCCTCTAGCCATTGAAAACGAGCTCCAGCCGCATGTACCACCTTGTGCATCCGGCATATGTAGGTCCTGGGGAATTGAATCGAGATCTTTTGGCTTTACAGGCAAGTGCCTTAACTGTTAAGCTACTTCTCCAACACCAGAGGTGGCTTTTTAATGCTGTCAGTCCTGGGCCCATGAGTGTCCAAGGCCTAGGGTCTTCCCTGGCAGACCCAGAGCTTTATATTTATGAACCCTGAGTGAGGAAACTGTTAATCCAGGCTGAACAATCCATAGCCATATGGCTCTAGACACTGAAGTTGAAGTTTATCACTCTGAGCTTTAACCACCAATGGCCCCAGAACTTGGTAGAGTTTGTAATCCTCATGTTCCCATAGCAGTGAGTGACATTAGCAGATGATGATTTCCAGCTCTTGTTCACGCTTTGGGCACTGGGACTCTCAGCCCTACAATGACGAAGTTCTGCTCTTAGACCTAGAGTGTCAGGATCCTTAGCTCTGAAGAGAATCAAAGGTCACAGCTCTCAGGCTTTGGCTGTTGGATCACCAGAGCTAGTGTATAGGCTTCAGGCCTAGGGTAACTGGGACCTTTGGCTCCTTGGCAGGTGTCCAGAACTGTTTAGTGCCTAGGGCCAGGCCAGTGGTTTTTGTGTTTGGCTCCTCATAGTCCACACTGTCTGTTTCCTCTTCTTCCTCAGTTCTGACTCCACTGTCCTGTGAAACTGTCAGCTGCCCTTTTGTTGCTCTTGCCTTTGTTGCTGCTGCCACCGACAGATTGGGACACTGGCTGCAGCTGTCAGTGATATTGCTATGGCCTTTCTTTACTCATGTTCTTAGCTCACTGACCTAACGAATAAAAATCATACACAGGCAAGGCAAGACAATCAACTCAAAAGAATCCTTTTACTGGGCCAAATGCTATAGCACTAGGGGTCACACAGGTGAGTGTTCCAAGCTGGTCCATGGAGTCTGCCACACAGAATGCTGAAAGCCAGAAAGAGATTACAGTGAGGGTGTCTGTACCAATCATGGCAGTATCTTGTACTAATGAAGAGTCCCACTTGAACCATCACAACAGCCCCTAATGCAAATGAAATATTGTGTTTGTACCAGGTCGTCTGCTGGGCCACAATAGGAAATGATCTCCTTTGGCCTAGGAGAAAATGACAACATGGTTATATACATCAGCTAGAGTTCACTGAGGGTCTTGAAGTAGGAAAATATCTGACAAAAGATGTTTGAAACAGTTGTGGCTGGAACACTGCCTTCTGGACCAGAGTTGGGCTTCAGTGGCAAGCAGCCATGGTTGTAGTATGGCTTCCTCAAGGCCTCCACGGAGTGCTGAAGCAATCAGTGCTACCTTGAGAGCAGTTCATCTGGCTTCTTGGCTGATAGTCCTTCACTCAAGGAAGTCAGTGGCCCAGGCAGGGCTGTAATGTCTATCAGTTAGGTAGTCAAATTGCCCTAAGCTCCCTAACATCTTAGCTTATTTAGTGAAAAAAATAAAAATTAAAAGGTTTATTTATAATAAAGGCTTATTATTAACACCAACAATGATTTAACTACTGACCCAGCTCTCTAAGGAGAGGCAAGTCCTTTTCATTTGTGTCAGATTTACTAGGTTTTCTCAGTTCTCACAGTGAGTTAGTGGTAGAGTTGATGCTTTTAGACAAGTGATTGGATGAGTGAGTAAACTGTTGTCATTTGCACCTAAAACACAGGTGTATATGTTCAAATGTTTGGTTCCTAGCTTATAGTGTTGCTTTAGAAGGATATGGAACCTATAAGAAAACTAATTTAATTAGAAGAAGGGGATTTCTGTGGGAAAAGGATAAGGAATAGGCCATATTGATTTATAAGCCAGTCTGCTTAGAGCTCAAACTATCCCTGCTTTTTGGTCTGCTGAGATGTAATGAGTCACATATTGCAAGCTCCTACCAACACAGATGGAACCTCCAGGTGCTGTTTCTGCCTTGCTATGGTAGACAGTATCTCTTGAGCTGTGAATCTAGATAAATCCTTCCTCCCTTAGGCTACACTAGCCAGACCTTTTACTACAGGAATCAGAGAAGTAACTAATATCACCACATTTTCTTCCATGGTATCTTTTTTCTATGAAGTTTCATTTTCTCTACTGTCTGATTCCTTTATTTCTTCAGTCAATACAAAATAAGGTCAGTTTAAGTACACAGAAGGGCCAGGGGTGAGCCAGGACCCGGAGGTGGCATGCAGAGGAGGAGGGGGTCATTGCAGGAGAAGGGTGAGAGCTGTCACCATGTGCCTGGCAGGTGGTGAGGACCAGGAAAGAAGGCAGGGATGGCCCTAGAACACTAAACTTCAAAGAGGAACAAGCAGTGAAGCATCTCAACAGGAAAAGTGCTGACCAAGAAAATAAAGGCGGGAATATGGCCTCCAAGCAAAGCGAAATAAAATCCCATCATTTGGGAGGGATGTCAGGCTGGGCCTAGTTCGGACACTTGTGAACCTCTAATAGGCATCTCGTTCACAATGAAGTGGAAGAGGCTGAAGGGGAAGAACAGGCAATGGGAGTCAGACAAAGACTAAAGAGCAACAGATGAGACCATCATATATTTCCAAATTTCAGAACCTGATAATCATTAGGACTTTGCCTCATACCTTGGAACTTTAGGTTTTCCCTGAGCCTCATGAAGTGACTACTGTTTTACAAGATTGTATTTTAGTGATTGACTTTGTCTCTATACTTTTGGTGTTTTCCTTAACAGTTTCTGAGTGAAAAACTGTTTTGTTTCATCATGGAAGTTCTATTTTAGATAAATAATATAAATTGAAGTTATTAGAACAGTTTAGAAAAACTATGAACATGTCCTCTAAGACATTATAGCCTAATAAAACTATGTGGAAAATGTAAACTCAGTTAATTATTTAAAACAGAATGTAGATATGATATTAAAAGCACAAGTGATATGTATGGCCAGGCAAGTGGGATACAAACAGTATAATGTAGGCTGTGGAAAGAACAAAGTGCATAATTTAAACTGAGTCTTAGAAAAGGTAGGGGGTCCAAATGCATTCTGTTCTAACTAGGAGGCTATATATCAGGGCTATCTAGGTTCTGTGAGTGGTTCAGAGGCTTCTGGTGAGGAGGGAATGGTTAGGTATTACAGAGCTTTAGGAGGTGAGAGACAGAGAAGTATTAGAGAGCAAGACTGAGTAGGAAAGGTATAAAGAGAAAGCAGAACCTGAACTAGACCTTGTTACCTTCAAAGGTGGGCAGTCTTTGCAAAGACACAAGACAATGAAGACAAGGGTCCAGTCAGGTGGGCATTCACAAGGGAGCTGAGGGCACCGTGAGGTGGTACACAGTGATGTGTGTGCACAAGCATGCACAGATACCTGTATTAAGAAGAACTGTATTAAAAGAGGTTGAGCAAGTGTGATGACAGCAGGCAGTATGACAATATGTGACATTTGAGAGAGGCAGTGCAGTGTTTTATAGACTACAGAATAGTGACAGGCCCTGGAGAAAGTGATGTTATTTGGGTGATGTCAGTTTAAGCATTAATCATGTGAGTGCTCTTGACTGAACAGTCTTATCTAGCACCCTCCTGTGTAAATACAGATAACAGAAATCATACAAGACAACACAAATTGTTGATTTCTGTAGCTTTTCTTACATGGAAATGATAAAATATTGCTGTGTGCAAAAAAAATTCTACTTTTCTGTTAATCTGCTTTGCAACAGAAGGTACTCTGTTGTCCCCATGTGCTGACCCTTAACTATATCAGCTTAACAAACATGATGTTCAGAAGGCTTCCTGAGCTCTGTATGTAGCACACATTGACCATGCTTCTGTACTTATGGAATCTTTATAAGATCCTATAAGTCTTTATAATCCTTTTAATAGGACAAATAAATCACAAATGTTATTCGTTTAGCCCCGTTACAGTTCACTTCTCAACCAGCATGTCATGACATGCCTGGATCCCTTCTTTAATGTATAACTGTTGCATCTGCAAAAGTTGGCCTCTAAGGTCAGTGCAGAAGACAGCATTAGAAGATCAGGACATTTTTAAAGGAACATTCTTGTCTCCTCTCTCATTAGCCCAAACTCAGGTTTATTACCTCAACTTAGCATCCAGAAGTGCCTAGAAGCAGGAATGGTTGAGCTGAGTACTCAGGCACCTGTCCCAGATAGTCAACCTCACCTAGACGCTGATCTTTTTTTTTTAAAAAAACAGGATATTTAGTATGGAACAAAGAATCTTACATTCTGAAACAATTTTTTTTTCCCTAGGGAAAATGAACAAACTATTTTATACAGACATCCTATCAAGTGGCTTAAATTCTTTTTCCTTATACTGCAGTTATTAAAGCAACACCAATTTTCTGAATCATTAGGACTATGTTTCTTGACTTCATTACAACTACTTTCTAATGTAGGTTCCATCACACACTGTACTTTTCTGGGAGAGTTACTTTCATGCAATGGAAACATAACTTGCAGATAAGTACCTCTTCCAATCAACGTCTAGTCTATTCTGTTCTCGCAGGTGCATGATTTTCACTCTTTCCTCCTTTCTCAACCATTTCTTATAGAAAAAACATCTAAACAGCCATCTGCTGTCTTTTCTTGCCCTTCTAAGTGTCTCCCTGTCAATGTATGCTGATTCTGCTCCTGCCATGCCTCTCCCCTCCTGTGAGGCTCTCAGGAACAGCTCACACACACTTCCAAGAGGGAGGACTTCTGGTGCACTCTCTCTCCATCCACATTTAGCTGCCTCAGACTCATGTGTTGTTACTGGCATCCACCACACTGAAAATAATTCACTGTCACTGATAAGACTGAAAAAAAAATCCCTGGAGACTTAGTGGGCAGAAATTAATCTCAATGTACAGGTAATTAAATGGAAACATGGAACAAATAAACAAAAGCCTCTTAAGCTACACATCCTCCCAGCAGGAGCAAGTCAACTAAGGCCAGTTTCTTACAGCTCACAAGTCGAAGATTACAATCACATTTTTAAAGAACAAAAAAAAAAAAAAAAAAAAAAGGACAACTGACCATATATGGCCTACCACGTTTAAAATATTTCATCCTAATTCTTTCTGAAGACTTTTCTGGCTCATGTTATGCAACTCTTTTCACTAGGCTTAGATAATCAAAAAGGTGTTAAATAAGTTTGAGTCTTCAGGAAAACTAATACCAAGAAGTAAATCAAAGACAAGTTTTAGTAGGAGGAATGGAGAAGAGAGGTAGCAAGAGGAGGCCTCAGCCCAAGATCCAAGGTTGACGCCTACTGGTATGTGCTGGGGGCATCCTGATCTGACAGCAGCTGAGGCAAATGTGCTTTTACATTCAAACATTTACTAGGAGAACTGGAGACACGATGTCATAGTCACAGAGTGAGGTTTAAAACCAGAGAAAGAGAGAGAGAGGGAGGGAGGGAGGGAGAGAGAGAGAGAGAGGGAGAAAGGGAGGGGGTATGGCTCCAGAAATTCAAACAACAAAACAAGGTGGTCCCCTTTATGAGATGTGGGTGAAAGTCATGTATCTGGTCACAGACTACTTGAGAGAAGTTATGGAGGAAATGGAGCATGAGAAATAAAGAAAGCTTCTAGATAGTCAGGACCTCTAAGGAGGAGGAAGAGCTGTTCTACTCTTGCTCACAGACATGGGTGGGGCAGGAAGGAAATCACCTAGTTAAGAGACTAAAGCTATAATTTGGGGTTGCCACAGCTCAGACAGGGTCACCCAGCACAGAGATCAAGAGAGGAGCAAAGGAAGGAGGACCTCAGTTTCAATTGCCTTCAGCAGGCCAAGTTCTGTTGATGGCCTCCCCCGGAAGGCAGGGCTGCCTGTGGATGCAGATGAGACCAAGTCTTGAGAGAGCCAAGGATGCAGCATGGAGAAAGGTAGGAGAGCCCTCTGGAGCCCCTGCCAGTAATATAGCACAGACATGCAGGAAGAAGCCACGCAAACTGAAGCGAATCTCATGATGCCAGCCTTTGAGAGCAATTTAGCTCCTCTGAACCCCATGAGCTTATGGTGAAAGTTAATGTTAGAGATTCAATACCTCCCAACAGTCAGACAAGGTTTATATATTCTAGGAAAACAAATGATTCTTGGATCCAGCTAACAAAATAGTGGTGACAAGTAAGCTAGGTATGAAGTCATGAAAACAAAGACAGAACAGAAAAGACTCACCAATGTACAGATGAAAATTCCCTGGAATACCAAAAAATGAAGTAATTTACAAATAGATGAATGTGGAGGCTACAGAAAGATCTGAAAAGGTCAGAATGAATGAAATAGATTATAGAAACTGGTGAGTAAAAAATGAAAATTTGAATTGGAATGTTGGAGAGGTTTGTATGCATCCCATACCTTTTGGTATAGTTATTAAGGAAAAAGTATACAAGTAAAATTTTTGCTAAAAGTGTATTATGGTTTTATCATATGTGCTTAGTTAAAGCTGAGTTAAGTAACAACTTTTCCCTTTCTCTGCCTGCTTTATTGAGTGTTAATTTCAATGATGCTGAATCCATTTGAAACAATTTTTTTGTGAATTAATTACAAATGAGGTCATAGCATACAAAACAAGAATATGGTAGCTTGCCAGAGTTTGGGGTAATTAATTTAAGTGGTCAGAGTATGACCCTTGGCAAATAAAATGCACCTATTTTGAAAAGATAACATTTTCTTCAAAGGTTAAATATATATATTGACAGTTCCCAAGACCAAACATAAATGTGTTTCAGATAAGATTCACATAAATATTTTAGATATCACCTGATGGCAGAGAAATAAATGGTTGTCAGAAAGTGGAAAAGGCTCATTTTCTAAGTCTGAGTGGCAATTTTCCTATAATTCTGTCAAATGGATAAAATCCTTTCTTAAATAGACTGGCTGAAGAGAAGGAAGAAATGGCCAAGATTAATGAGATAAGCAAAAATGATATTTATTTTCTGAGGCACTCTATTTCCATCTTAGAGTGGGCCTACCAGAACTTCTCACCCAATATCGTATGTGGATGACATAGTTGGGACATTGGTTAAGCTAATAGAGGCGAAAAATAGAATCACATTGCAGAGCCATCTTGGCACAGATGCAGGGATCTGCTGCCACTTTGCACATCTGATGCTCTTTCTGCCAGATATCATCCTTGTGGATTGGAAATTTGGACAATGTTTTTCTATTTAGAACTTCATGAGTGCAGCAATTGTAACTCTTAAGAATAAAGATTACCAGGCCGGGCATGTTGGTGCACGCCTTTAATCCCAGCACTCGGGAGGCAGAGGTAGGAGGATTACTGTGAGTCTGAGGCCTTCTGAGACTCCATAGTGAATTCCAGGTCAGCCTGGGCTAGAGTGAGACCCTACCTCCAAAAAACCAAAAATAAATAAATAAATAAATAAAGATTACCTATGGATTAGCTGAAAAATTATTTTTGCTATAAAACTTGCTGATATCAAAGACAAAGACATGCACACAAAGAGAGATAAACATGCAGACACCAACAGAAACCCATACACGCATAAGAGTTGGTCATATGCATCATTATTTAAAACTTTCACAACCTTTTTAGTGGACTCAGTCTGGGTATGTTTACTTGTTTTATCCTGTCACCTATTACAGAGCATTTCCACATTGAGCTGAGTGTCCTCTACATATTCAGAAAAGGAATACTATTGGGAGACTTGCTGCCAGATATACATATGATGTATTTGTAAATATACTGTAATTTTTCCTTCACTTGCCTCAAATGCTAACACATTGGTATTATAAGAGACATCTTGTGGATAGCCTTAGCTTAGATGCCATTTCACTGTCTAGGTCATTATATCAAGGGAGTACAATTTAGTATCTAAATATTTCCTATGCAAAATACACAAATAAAATGGCCAACAACATAAGCATGTCTGGAGTTGCCTTGCCTGGTATGTCCTTTTGATTGATTTGATCCCATCTTTAGATCTGTGTACTATGGGAGAGTCATAGAGATTCAATAATGTTATGGTACAAAGACAAACTATATTAATGATATTTCTCTTTTTAATCTACCTTGAAGTCCATTTAAATACATATGTGTTGTGCATTATCCAAACCAAATTATAATATGCTCTTACTCATGCAGTATGTAACAAGCCAATACCTAGTGATTACTTGAGCTTTCCTTTGCTCCTGGTTCTGGTGATTGAAGCCAGTGTCTTGTGCATGCTAGACAAGTGTCCTTCCACCGAACTATATCCAGGCATCTCTTTTTATCTGGTCCTTCTTTGATGGATGTGTGGTGTTCTGCTGTATAAATAGAGCCTAATTTACTTCAACCACTTTTACTTGTGAACTTTCAGTTTATTACAAATTTACTAAGGAAAGCATGCCCATATGACTTCACAATGACATGTACTTTACATTTTTTTATATTATTTCCATAGGAAAAATTCAAATTGTCAGGACTCTGCATTCTGATTGTTGCATGCATTGCAATCTTGCCATCTAGAAACTTGAAAGCTGCACTTCCTGACTGTGAGAATCCCATTTCCTTACTGGGTCACCAGCATTGAAATCTACATATAGCTCTTTTAAACTCTTTAGGAACAATAGGTGAAAGGTGATATTCCTTTAATTGTTGCATTTCAACCATAGGAAAGTTGAGAAATAGTATCCTTTTTAAAGGCTGACATTTAATGTGTTCCCAGAACACATACATTTTCTTCACAGTTTGGTCCAGATGCTAAATATTAACATTTTTCAGTCTTGTGCAGCTTTGGAACGATCTGTGTTTTCAGGTATTCTTCCTGGAATGCAGTGAACTGAGGTACTGACTCCTTTTATTATTTGTGTGCTCTCTTCTTTTTCTGGAAGAATTCACATCCCTCTGTGGGATGAACTGGGAAGAGGAAGTCTTCTGATGAGATGGCTGCTTTTAACCCTGGCATGGCTCACTTAGTGGAGCTTACATCTTTTCAGGTATATGGTGATGATTTTTGTAGCTTTAAAATCAATTCTATTTAAATTTTCTTGTTACTTAGGACATTTTCCTCCTGAATACTATCCTTTGTGTCAGTGTATGAATTTCAGTTTCATCAGAATATAAGTGTCCAAACTTGAGTCATTACCTGTTGAAAGTTATTAAAATTTCCTCCACATATATTGTTTCTTTTTGTGATCAAGCTTGGGTTTTATACTAATAATGGGAGACTTTTGTCCCATGTCATATTTAAAGAATCACATTGAATATATGAATATAGTGAAAGGAAAGCTTAATATTTATATCCCTATGCATTAACATTTCAAAGTTAGAGTGGTAAATGTTGTAATAGTTAAGCAGGTACTTTCTCTGGCTTTATGTGAGAATGATATTATGATTTATAGATACACAGGCAAATTGATAAGAATTGAAATTATGAGTAACTTTTTATATCAGTTCTATCTAAGACCATGAAAATATGATTATCTAAAGCCGGGCGTGGTGGCGCACGCCTTTAATCCCAGCACTTGGGAGACAGAGGTAGGAGGATCGCCATGAGTTCAAGGCCACCCTGAGACTACAGAGTGAATTCCAGGTCAGCCTGGGCTAGGGTGAGACCCTACCTCGAAAAACCAAAAAAAAAAAAAAAAAATGATTATCTAGAATGAGAATTATTGATCTCTTATCATGCAATGGTTTCTAAAAGTCCAGGAATTTAATGCATAACTAATTTATCCTTTTGACAAAAAGATTATTTAGTCTTGTAATGATGATAATAATATCATTTCTATCCTTCATACAATACAATGTATTATAATATGACAATCTATATTTCACATGAAGTCAAGTGCCTATTCTTTAATTCTGTGCCTATTCTTTAAATCCTATGTTTTTGCTGATTATGCAAAAGTGGCTTTTCTTGATAGCTCATATTAATTCCATAAATGGATCAAATAACTAGTGTAAATGTACATCTTTTTTTAAAAGTTCACTTTCTATAGAGAGAAATGAACATAATTGAGATAGGTCCAGGAAAACACGGCTTGTTAGCACATTCATCTTTCTTTCTGAACTTCTTCATCACATTTTGAATTGATTTTAAATGCTTTTTCAAGTATATGTATTAAACTAGTATCTGAAGATTTGCATTAAACACAATGAAACTAATTTTTACTTTATAGATGATGATATTATTTGTTTCAGGAGTGACAAGTAGATAGTGAAAAGCTTATGTAGGCTAGTGCTAGAGGCCGTTCCAGGTAGCTGCCAAGGAGGGGACAAACCAGAGGAAGATCAACTGCCAACATGGCCATGCACAATTGTGAGTTTGAGCTGAGTGTGGGGGTTATACATCAGGATAGATGCCATTCCAGGGAGACTGACAGGGAAGGAAAAATCCAGCAGAAGGTCAGTAGTTAGCAGGGCCACTCACCATTGTGTGATTGGTTGAGAGTGGAGTTATGATTAAGGCTAGACACCATTCCAGATGGTTGAAGAAAACCAAAGAGAATCGGGAAATAATACTGCATAGAGGGCTTAATGAAATTGAAGACAACCAGAAAGAGGTCAACAGAAGGTTAAAGGAATTTGAAGAGAATCAACAAGTAAATGAGCTCATGGGCCAATTGAACAAGCTTAACAAGGACATATCCAAATGCAGGAATGAACTCCAGGGGACAATAAAAAGGTCAAGAAGTGAAAATGGAATTTAAGGAAGAGATGGAAATGCTGAAGAAAAACAACCAAAAACTGAAGCGCAATAATCCTCTTTGAAGGCTCCTAAGAAATCCTCACCAACAGAATAGACCACATGGAGGAGAGAGTTTTAGAACTCAAGGGCAAGACATAAGAAATAGACTGTGGCTCTCCAAGCATTGTTATGTTCAAAAAATGTGTGTGAACAGAACATGAGGTAACTTTGCAATACCTGTGGAGTTTGGAGTCTTTGTATACTTTTATGACTATTCTAGTTTTGATTATTTATTTTTCTTTCCTCGTGTGTATGTTAGTTCATCTCCTGAGTGTGGAGTATTCCATGTAGCATTCTGTGTAGAGTTTTACTAGTGTTCATGTAATCATATAGCTGGTTTATATCATGAAAGATTTTTCTTTCACCTTCTATTATGAAATATATGAGTATAGTAGTTTGAGTCAGCAGCCATAGTCTTTTAGCTTTTTAAACACTCTGTTCCAAGCTCTTTTGGCTTTAAAAGTTTCTACCAAAAAATCTGAGGTAATTTTGACAGCTTTTAGTACTCTCTCCTTGTTTTCTGTGCTTAGTGTTTTGATTATTATATGACATAAGTTGTCTCTTCTCTGGCCCAGTCTATTTGGTTTTCTGTGCCCCTCCTGTACCTGGATTAGTCTTTCATTTGTAAGGTTGGGAAATTTTTCCTCAATAATTTTGTTGAAGGTACTCTATGTTCTTGGCCTTTATTGCTTCTTCTTCTATGCCTATGATCTGATTATTTGTCTTTTTAAGGCATTGCAAAGTTACCTCATATTCAACATGACAGTGATTAACTCAAACCCCACTATTATAATTCTGAACATAAATGGAATCAACTCCCCAAACAAAAGACCTGGGTTAACAGGCTGAATCAGGAAGATGGATCCATTTGCTGTCTACAAGAAACCCACCCTACAATTAAAGATAAACACCACTTTAGGATGAAAGGATGGAAAATGATAGTTTAAGAAAACAGAAAAAAAGAAATAAGCAGGAGTGGATGTCCTGATTTCTGAAAAAATAAACTTTAATCCAAAAGTAATTAAAATAATAAAGAAGGCCACTTCATACCATTAAAGAAACAATTCAAAAAGAAGGTATTATAATCACCAACTTATATGCACTAAACACAGGGACACCCTGATTTTATAAATCAAAACCAGATAATTCTCAAAGAAATATAAATGGCTATTACACACTAAAGGAGTTGTTCAACATCTTTAGTCACCAGAGAATTGCAAATCAGAAAACTCTGAGATTTTATCTTACTCCAGTCATGATGGCACTCTAGTTAGAATGCAACCTTGTACAACAACTATATAAATCAATATGGAGACTTCTGAAAAGGATGAATATAGATTTACCATTTGAAGCAGCTATACTACTCCTGGGCATAGACCCTAAAGACTCCACTCTTTACTACAGCGATACCTACTCAGCCATTTTTGTTGCTGGTTTATTCACAGTAGCTAGGAACTGGAATCAGGTCAGATGCCCATCACCTGATGAATGGATGATGGTGTAGTACATACAAGACAAGAAGACTCCTGGGGCTGCTGGCCTATGTGGTGAGCTCAAGGCAAAAAGAGACACTGTCTCAGTAAAAGGTGGATGATATCCATTAGGATGATTCCTGAGGCTGTCCTCTGGCATCCATATGCACACTCATGCATGCGTGCATGCGCGCGTGCATGCGCGCGCGCACACACACACACACACACACAGAGAGAGAGAGAGAGAGAGAAAGAGAGATTTGCATGGTGCACAACCCTTTAACCTATGTATGCATAGGCACACATATAATACACATAAAACAGAAGAAAACCTCTTTTATTGAATAATGGCTGCAAAGTGCAACAGTAGTGTCACTGAGAATTTTTTATAATATAATATATGGTCTTCTGCTTTATTATTATTTTTCAACCTTTATTGACAACCTCCTTATATATAGATAATATACCATAACCACAGTCCTCTTGCATCACCATCACTTTTCCCCTATTGATTTTCCTCCTTCACTGAATCCCTTTTTTTCCAACCTGTCTCTCTTCAATTTTGATGACAATACTTTTCCCCCCTCTATTATGCAGGTCTTGTGTAGGCAGCATCAGTCACTATGAGATCATGAATACCAAGGCCAATTTTTTTCTTTTGGTCTGGAAACCAGTATTGTGTATCATTTCTCCCTTTCTTTTGTCTCCTACACTCTTTTCATCACCTCTTTCACAATGATCCCTGAACCTTGAAGGATGTGATAGAGATGTTCCACTTAGTGCTGAACATTCCACTGTCATTTCTTCTCAGCAGTTTGGTGAGTTTTGTGTCTCTCTAGAGAAACTTCTCTAACCAAAAGTGAGAGTAGCATGAATATATGGGCATAAATACAAGCATTTAGAGGGTAGTTTGGTGGACATAATATATGTTTTTCTCTAGACAACAGTAGTAGTTAACACCCTAGGGCTTATTATCTCACCAACCATAGGCTTGGGATTAGGTTTTCATACCGAGCATGAATTATCTCCAGTGGAGTGGGCCTCAAGTCCAATCAGAGAGCAGTTAACTTTCCCCAATATAGACAGGCCATCATTGCACTAGCTGGAAGACTTGGCTAGGCTGGCCAACAATAAATGTTGCAGTTTCCATTGCTGGTTAAGCCTGTTGATGCCTTTTCTCCCTCAACAGGTTGCATAGGTCTATCTAGCATCCTGACAGCTAGTTAATAGGGAGGAGGCTTCCAGCTCAGTTCCAGCTAGATTTTTCAGTGACCTGCAGCCCAAGCTTGTGGGTTATTTAGCAATAGGGTCTTACCCTCCAGTTTTGGTGGGCAACCAGAGCTAGCATAGCCTGCAATGTTTTAGGGATATCAGGGACCTCCTGCCCAACAACTTACTGGAAGGTATCCACACCTTTGGCATTGAAATTTTCCTGCAACAATCTATGGCTTCCGGGCACAGTATTACTCACACCTACAGGTTTCCTCTGCCTAAACTTGCTGTTTTTAACATATATGTTATTTAGCTACTAAGTAGGTTTCCATATGGCTTATTCATAACATCTATAATTTTGATTATCCCTGTTCCTACACCTTCCTTTCCTATATCCTCACTTCTGATTCTGCTTTGTTAGTAATAATTATAAATCTCTTATAATGCTTAATTTATTAAATTGAACTTTTTAATAGGTATGTGTGTATAGGAAAAAGCAGTAGATAAATTGTGCAGTACTATCGACGATTTTAGGCATGCTCTGAGCATCTTGGAATGTATGCTGTAGAAAAAGTGGAAGTTATTGTTGTTAAGAAATTATTTTCCTTTGTAGACTAGTATAATCTAACAATTGACTATCCTTAACTAAAAGAGACTCAATTTTCAGAACTCATTATAACTTCTAGGATTCAATTATAGGGATAAAACAATATATGAAATTTGCTCAGTTTCCAAGGTCATGTTCTCTAATGTCCTCCTAAAGAGGTCAAAGTTCATACTGAAGAAAGAATTTGCAGAGAATGTACCACAAGCTACAGAGAACAATGGAATAGAGAATTCCCCTCCCAGAAAGAAACAGGATATAGTCAAGAACCATTTCCTACTCTGTGGTCTGCCAGAAATGCTAAAAGTGAAACTAAACAAGGGCTGGAGAGGTGGCTCAGTGGTTGAAAGCACTTACTTGGAAAGCCTGATAGCCCATGTTTGATTCAAAAGTAACCAAATAAAGCCAGACACACAAAGTGGTGAATGTCTGGAGTCAGAAGACAAGTGGCTCTGGCACACCCATACTTATTCATTCACTGTCTCTGAAATAAATTAATGCAATATTAAAAAAAAAACTAAACAAAGAAACCTTTGCAGATTGGAGAACTTAGGAAAAACAATATGCATTTTTTTTCACAGTTCTTGATGGCAGGAATCTGACATCAGGGTCCAGGAGAGTAGGTTTCTGGTAAGAGCTCTTCTCCTGGATTACAGATGCCCTTTCTCAGTGTATGTATTGATGTGTGACAGGCAGATGGGAGGGTGGAGTATAGCTGAGTGAGAATAAGTTTTCTTGTTTCTCATCAAGCAGGACTCTACTATATGGCCTTATTGGTCTTAATTCCTTCCTTAGAGCTCTTATCTTTAAATCCATCCATACTGGGAATTAGGGCTTTAATTTGTGAATTTTAGGCTAAACTGCAAAAACATTTAGCCCTTACTATCTGGGAGTCAGATATGGGGAGTGAAACCTAGTAACTGGACATTTTATCTCCAAGTCTGGATCAATGGGAGGCACATATGGACCTCATGTTGAAGCTTTCATTAGAATTTGAGACTCTGGGGCTGAAAAGATGGCTTAGCGGTTAAGTGCTTGCCTGTGAAGCCTGAGGACCCCGGTTCGAGGCTCGATTCTCCAGGACCCACGTTAGCCAGATGCACAAGGGGGTGCACGCATCTGGAGTTCGTTTGAGTGGCTGGAGGCCCTGGTGCGCCCATTCTCTCTCTGTCTATATCTGGCACCCCCCCCTCTCTCTGTCCATTGCTTTCAAATAAATAAATAAAAATAAACAAAAAAATTTAAAATAAAATTAAAAAAAAGAATTTGAAACTCTTGTGGGATGATGAGTGCTTGAATTGTTTCCTTGTGGAGCTGGTTTGAGAGACATCACATTTCATGGCAAGAGAATGTTGGATATTTGTGAATCAGAGAACAGACTGTGGTTCAATTATTTTTCTGTTCTGCCTCCTATATCCCTCTCACTGTGTCCCTCCAGAGGGAAGGATTATATATTGAAGTCCCTTTGACATCATCAGACTTGGCAACATGACTTGTATTGTTTGTCCAAGGAATTGTGAATAAAAGTGATGCTTGCCACTTTCATGTGGAAACATTTAAGCCATAGTCTGGTTCACAGGAGTTGGGTGGCCTCCTAGACAAAAGTCACCTTGCCAGTTTGAGTGCTGGTAAGAAGATAGCATGAGGCAGAGCCATGATGACTATGTGGCATGGAAGAGAGAAAAAGCACAATGAAATGAAGTTTTTGCTGTCTGGAGCCACTGTGATTTAAGAATGTTTATCACATTATAATCCACCATAGGCAAACAGATTTTGTCACAGTATACGAGGAATTCATGTTTCATTTAGTATATGTTATATTTAATTTACACAAAATAAACAAAAGAACAGCCATATGCTATTTTTTAAAATTCACTAGGATGTTCAGGTTAAGACTGAACTATATAGAATGATATATTTTTCCATATTAAGAGCTAACCCAAAGAAAACATGAATAACTAATTTTACTTCAATAATAGTATTGTAAGGTCCACTAAATTCTTCTTAACCCAAGTATGGATGGTGCTTTAGAATGTAGAGTAGAGATTTGGGAAAATAATTAGTCCTCCTGGTGTGTGCCGTGCTGTCTAGCTTCTTTATTGTGGTAGGGTAGAGTGCTCTATTTCTGCTTCCACATATGACAAACAAGCTGACTCATCTAGTCCCATTTCATTATAATAAATTTAGGATGACCTCAGCAACATTTTCTATGAACTGGCCAAAGCTATTAAGAGACCAACTCTTCTATTTCCTAATTTAAATTCAACTGATGCTCTAGCCTGAGATCTCTAGCTTATCTGGTCTTCATTAAGGACCCATTACACTAAGAGGAAAGCAATACATTTTTGGACACTTACACTATTACATATAATATTGACAAATTGTACTAACTAGCTAATTAGAATTAGTGTTATATATACAGTTTTACTCACTCTGGAATATGCATTATTAGTAGCCTTAAGAGCAGAGAGAAAAAAAATAGGTTTTTTTTTTTTTTTGTGTGTGTGTGTATGTTAATAATGGGAAAGCATTCCAGGATCATCGATATTCCTGTCAAAGTTGCAGCTACTAAAATTCCTGTAGTCACATCTTGTCTTCAATCACTCAGCAGGACTGAAGGCTCATTAGTAAGCTTCTCCAACCCGTTTTTGGTGCTGGGCATAGTGATGAAGGAGGGAAACGTAATGATGTACTCAGCACTGTGGACAACATCAATTGATCCTCCAGGGCAGCACACACTTGATGAGCTCTTCTCCTCAGCAGTGTCTCTACATGGTGCCATCTGAAATCCATGGACTGTGCAGCTCAGCTAAGTGAAGAGCCACAGGTTTGCTTCTGTTGTCAGGCTGGTCTGCCTGCCCCACGCTAAGACTCAGAGAAATTTGTGGGCATCAAGACCAAGGTCTTAAAAAAGTTTGTCAGTAACCCAAAAGTCATAAATACTCTGTTAACATTGTATCAAGTGAGTGTAAAATATTGTTCAATGAAAATATTTGATTTTGTAGCTGTGATATATACATAGTTGCTTGAAGTTCATATGACTTGAGAAAAATTTAAGATAAATTTGTCATCAAATCAGAATAATTCAATTTTATCTTACTTCTTTAGTTCTACCAAGTATAACATGACTATTAATTAGCCCAGATTAGGTAATCATTTGGTGATGAGAAGAGCAAACATTCTGGTGGTCAGGACATTAAAAATCTGCCCTGAAAGCATCTGAAAATTAGAGACTTTACAAAATTAAAGAATATTAAAAAAAACTATTAGTCATGCATTTGAGCAATGGCCGTCTATTTTCTTTCCTGAGTATTGTCAATAGACATCCCCATGGAACTTTCCAAACTTCTGATGTTATGGATTGCTTGCTCATGTTTCTGTTTTGCAATTTATTTATCCCAGTGTTTTATTTTCATTCTAATAAGTTTATGCTCTGCAAATGTTTGGAGAAGGTAAATTCTTATTGTCAAGCCTGCCTGCAAAATAAAGAGGATAATTTACTGCTCCTGTTCGTATTTATTCAGTACCTCCTGCGCTCTAAGTGCTTATTCAGTTCCAACAATCAGCTTATGTGGTGGCCACAAATTTCTATTGATCACTCACTTGAATAATGCTTATGCAATGGCACAGTTAAGGCTTATATTTACCCTGGCACTCAATTTCAGCATCCATATACCCTGCTGTATGAATAAGACCATTGTTAAGTAAGATTACAATTTTTCATAAGTGTTTGTGAAGAAAGGCTAAGTACTTACTATTGGGAAACAAAACACCAAGAGATTAACCAAAAAAGTGATATTCTGTGGTTCTTGCCTAATATAGGATTATATAATATAATATAATATAATATAATATAATATAATATATATATATATATATATACACGCACACAAACACATGCATATATACATATACATATGTGTGTATGTATGTATATAGGTACCCAGTATAATAATATCTGGAGTAGGAAGAATCTGGGACAAAGGTAATAAAATATGAAGATATTTCAAAATGGCCTTAACTTTATTCATAAATAACTGAGAATACTTAATAACAAAAGTATTATGAACAATAGAAAGTAAAGATCTTAAAGAGCTCCCAAGCTCAAGTTTAGAGATGAGAAAAATGTCCAAGGCATATCCAGTGTCATAGTGTAAAGGAGTGACTGATTCACAGCTTGAAAAGGGATTTGTGACAAGTCTGTGCCCTTCTGTTTGAAGCTGGCTCCTAAAAATATTTTTTTTTATTTATTTTATATTGCAAGGGAAGGAGGGCAGGAGGGAGGGAGAGGGAGAGAGAGAGAAAGAATGAATATGCAGTGAGTATAGGCATGCCAATGTTTCTTGCCACTGTAAATGAACTACAGATGCATGTGCCACTTTATGCATCTGACTTTCTGTGGGTACTATGGAATTGAATCTGTGCTGTCGGGCTTTGCAAAGAAGCACCTTTACATACTGAGTCTTTTCTCCAGCCCCAAAGTTGACTCTTTATGTCCTTAAAAATTTTAGGATACCATTGATGTTTTTCCTGATCAGATCATGTGGACATTGATTAACATCATGACCCAATAAAATGGTGATTATTTTTAACTAAAGTCTAAAGTTTGTAGTTTCTGGGAGAGTTAGTGGAAATTAAAAAACTGATGTTTAATAGAGACAGATATGATTTTCTAAAGTTCATTTTATCTGCACAAAGCTATTTTTTCTATGTGCAATCTTTTTAAATCAATTTACTGAACTAAAGCCTTACATTAAAAAATCTTATCAAAATACCATTTTTACATTATTTGTGTCATGTCTGTAATAATAAAGTTCATAGCAGTTATTTTTGACTTTTATTTATTTATTAGAGACAGAGAGAGGGAGGGAAAGAGAGAGATTGAGAGAAAGAGAGAGAGAGAGAGAGAGAGAGAGAGAAAATGACTGGGCACGCCAGGGCCTTTAGCCACTGCAAAAGAACTCCAGACGCATGTGCCACCTTGTGCATATGGCTTATGTGGGATCTGGGGAATTGAACCTGGGTCGTTAGGCTTTGCAGGCAAGCATCTTAACCACTAAGCCATCTCTCCAGCCCAACAGCAGTTATTTTTCATACACAGATTTGAATAAATGCATGACTTGCCTATACTAATTCCTTTGTGCCATTACATCTTAATACATCTGTCAGAAAAATGTGATTGGTACGATGCTCCCTGTATCTCTCCAACTCTTTACTCAGTCTACTTCAGCTCATTTCATTAGAGAATTTGGGAAAAGCAGGATCATTTGTGACCTAGCTTTTTCTTTAATGGTAGCTGGCCTAAAAGTAAGTTTCAACCATGCTGCCCAAGAGAAGTCCTTGCACCATTCAGAGTTGCTGGTATGACATTTGCTTTATTTTTGCTTTTAGTTTGCAGATTTTTCTTTATTCTCACAATAATTGCCTTCTAGCTCACTCTTCTGTGATATTTTCATCTATCTCTATTCATTAGCTAGTCCTTCATCAAATGCTCCTCAAAGAGACTGATAACAATATTTTCCACAAAATAAATGTTATTAAAATTTTAAAATTAGTTTAAATACTTTTAGAGAGAAAAAGCACTTTTATGTTCTACTTTTTATTTTTTAGGTAGGATCTGCTCTAGCCCAGGCTGACCTGGAATTCGTCTCAGGCTGGCCTCAAACTCACAGTGAACCTTCAACCTCAGCTTTCCAAGTGGTGGGATTAAAGGTGTGTACCACCATGCCTGGCCAGTTTTCACCTTCTTTTTTTTTTCAGTTTTTATTTTTTTTATTTTTTTAAGAGGCTGTACATTTTTATTATTCTTTTTTTTCCAGTTAGACTGCTATAATCTTATTTATTTATTTATTTATTTATTTTTACAGTCAGTTTGGTACCATTATTAGGCTCATCCGTGACCTACCCCCTCCCCTTGGCCTCTCCTTGTTGAGGTATACGGGTCATGCATTGTGGCGTTAGCCCACAGTTATGGGTAAGCTAAATGTCTGCATCTCATGACCTAACATGTGGCTCTGACATTCTTTCCGCCCCCTCTTCCGCAAAATTTCCCTGAGCCATGTTGGGTTCATTTTTGGTCTGCTTCAGTGATGAGGAGTAGGGGGCCTCTGAGGCTTTGCCTCTCTGATTTGGTAGGAGTTGATTTTTCTCTGTGCTGATCTCCTTCCCCCTTGTGCTGGTATCCGGTTCATCAGGAAAACAGCCCCCTTGCTTGTTTCTCCAATTTTTCTTAGTTTCAACCGGGGCCCTTTTGAGGTATGATGGGGTGGCTCTCTCCTTAGGATCTACATCTATCTGAAAAAGAGAAGCAGATTCTCCAATGGAGAGTAAGTTAGCATCAGGACAAATGAGATAACCCCTTTTTTTTGTAGAGAATTTAATAGGTGTTGGCCCTCTTGTAGCCCACAATTGATGGTAGCTTGATATTGGAGAGTGGGCTTATGTTTGGATAGGGTTCTGACTTGTTTCCCAGCTCCAGCTATGGGTCCCATACCAGTGAGGGGATCAGTTAACCGAATTGAGAGCAGTTGGTTCCCCACCATGGCTGTATGCTACCACTGCACTTGTGTGGGCAACCTTCTTAATTAATTATATTAATGAGTTTTTGAGAGAGCAAACACTCTTAGGCAAGCGATAAAGGAAGAGATGTATCCCTATGATAGCTTTTCAGTGCTGAAATCACTATCTGATTCCATGGTGAGATCTTCTGCTTTCTGCCTTCTGCGAATCAGTTCTCTCTCTCACTTTGTCTCTCATCTGTCTCTTTTCTCATGCCTCTCCTTTCACTATATTCTCTCCTCTCTTCTCTTTCTATCTCCTCTCTGTTTGTTTCTCCCCTTTCTCCTCTCTTCCTTTCTCATTCCTCTTTCTCATCTCCTCTCCCTGTATCCTCTCTCCTATCTCTTCTCTATCCTCTCAGCTTTCTCCCCTTCTCTCTTACTCTCTCTTCTGTCTCCCTCCTCTCTCTTCTTCTCTTACCCCTCTCTCCTGTCTTTCCCCCTCTCTCATTTCTCTCTTTCCTCTCTTTCTCATCCCCCATACTCACACATTATATCCATACATGTATCTACATTTCTGTGAAGTATACATAATTTTTATGTTGAGTACTATAGAAAATGCTGAGGACTAACCTGTAGCGAGGAACTCAACTCTGACATTTATATTTCCATGCACAAACATGTGTACACACATAGATCTGTAGCTCTTCAAAATCACTGAAGAAGTGTTACCAAAGCTGGCAGTTTGAGAAAATCTAGCAACTTTCGCTCACAACCTTGAAAAATGAAGCCGACAGTGACTATGAACATCCCATTGCCCCTTGCTGAGCTAGATGCAGTTCTGTGATTGAGGTCCATTTGCAAGCTTTTTTTTTCTTGAGAAGAAAATATAGTTACTAAGTGTTTGGCAAACTTCAGAGACATATTTATTTATGCGCTACACTTTCTTTGTTCTGAGAATAATGGTAAATATTTCATGTCCTACAAATGCTCATTTGGAATATAGCAAAAAACACCTTTTGAAATTTCTTTGGAGACATCATGTTGGACAAAGAGAAATTTTACAAAATAGAAACTAGGAAATGATAAGTGGTTCATTTGACAAAGTAGTATTGAAGGACATTGTAAGACTACACCGTCACTGAATGACTATCAACAAGATGGAATAGATCATATGACATGAATGAACTCTTTGATGGCATCAAGTGACATGGTAAACTGAAGATGGATGAGGCTGATAATCAGGGTAGCATGACATGTGTTTTCATAATAAACTACTTGAAAAGCAAATAGAGTACACTCTGAAACAATGATAAAAGTGTTGCAAAGCTGGAGAGATGGCTTAGCAGTTAAGGTGTTCACCTACAAAGCCAAAGGACCTCAGTTCAATTCCCCAGGACCCATTTAAGCCAGATGCACAAGGTGGCACATGTGTCTGGAGTTTGTTTGCAGTGGTTGGAGGCCCTGGTGTGCCCATTCTCTTTCTCCCTCTGCCTGTCTCTTTCTTTGTCTCAAATAAATAAATAAATAAAATATTTTTTAAAAGAGTGTTGCATAGTAACACTGTAAATAATTCTCCGTTATTTGAGCTGATTATTAAGGATTAAGTAGTGGACATACTAATATTTTGCTCTGCTTTTATATGACTGGCAGTCAAGGAGTTTTGTTTATACTAGCATCCCTAAAAACATATGAGTAACATGTTATGATTCCACCAGGTGTTGATATTTTTGGCTTAATAACCATCTTAAGAGATGACATATGTGGAATTTGTCATTTACAAGTGTGCTATACCATGAATGGTTGTATCTATAAATATTTAATGGTCATATTAAAACCACCAGCCACAAGGAATAAGTTGTGTTGAGATGATATTGGGCAAGTTGCTTTTGGATGGAGTGAATAAAGGAAGCTCCGTGCAAAGTAAAAGAAGCCTACTTACTGCTCAGGAGACCTCAGTTCCCTTCTGTATCATGTGTGACATGTGATACTTGTCATGCTAATGTGAAAATAAGCTGGTAATCAGAAGTTATCCAACTGGTTGAGAGACTGAGGCACAATTAGGGCAGTATCTCTCCTGATCAGGAGTTTCAAAAACAATTGCTTTGGTTTTATTTAAAAGATTAGTTAAAATTGTCAACAACAAGTGGGCTATTGACTCTATTTTGCTATCTCAGGCCATAATAGGACTGGAAGAAACAGAAATATGTCCTTCAAGTGTGCTAATGCAACTGAGTGACATTTACATGAGGAAAAGATATCCTATTTCTGTCTCTCTTAAGGGTATACATCAAAGTTAGTGATATAAATAATGACCTTTAATGAAGAGTTTTAACTACTCATGCCTGGTTTTATGCTAGGGGCTTCTTGTGCATTAAGGCCAACATTTCAGTTGACCCCCGGACCCAGTGACCTTTCAGTTCTCTCTAATGACAAGCAATGCCCTTTCAGGAAGATTTTGTATAGTTTTAGTCAACATTCACTAATGGTATAAGCTGAAATTGAATTATGTCTCAGAGATAATATTAAAAAAATGGTGTTTGTTAAACTTTGGTCATGGATTTGTTAGTATTAGCTGAATCATAAAGCAAACTTTTCCTTATGTGATGTAAATACTTTCTTGTAGGACAGAAGCTTTGAGTTCCAAATGGATTATTATGGGTATTGTTTGTTTTTATCCATTAATAAATGTGAAAACTGTTTAGAAAATTCTCTGGGTCTTTAGAGTCCTTCAAGAAGGTAACTATACTTCTGGCATTCCCCTTTCCACTTCCTGTATGACAGTGGAGAGAGGCTCCTGCTGTCCCCAACTCCAGAGGAATCTCTGCAGTGCCATACCTCTCCCTGAAGTCTCAGGTTAGATTGATTTCACTACTTAATTAAACTTGGGAGTTTTTGAAGATATTTAAATTTGTAGCCCACTTTTGATAACATACTATGGTTGAGAAAGCTTGGTCCATTTTCAAATTTTCCCCGTATGACCTTTTTTTTTTTTTTTTCACATGTCTTTCCAGTAAGATTATTCTCCTATTTAAAAACCAAAAAATTGAGGATAGTTTAAAAAGTCAAACTTTATTTCCTTTACTAGAAATTACACCAGACTTTGTCATTTGGCCATCAGTAACTTAAAAGATATCATCTTCCATATTATGGTAGAGGGAGAATTAATTTGTTTAAGCAGGAAGTTGATATACTGACCTTTGTGTAATATAAATTTAGTTAAATTGGCAGAAGTTAGAAATCATACATCTTTATTTTATATAAACACTACTCAGATGGTCATTGGTGTATCTCTAATGCTGACAAGTATGACATATTGGTTTTTCTTTTGAGATCTAACTAACCTGTGTTACTTTGTTGGCTTTCATCTGTTCAGTAATGTGTTACTTTCAATAATAAAATTTCTGTGGGAATATGTGTGAACACTGTAGGCAAAGTGCTACAGGAAACAGCCTTTAATTAATTATTTTTTTGCTTTATCTAACAGCAATACACTAAATTATTTTCTAGTTTCAGTGAGTAGACTAGATTAAGATTAGACATGTGTGGGTTATAATTGTAGTTATAATGGGGACTCACAGTTCAATGACTTCCAATTTATTATCTTTATATTATTCTCATGTTTTAATTTTGGATTGAATGTTTAACACACTAAGCAATCAGATACTGACCAATATGAGCCTTTGCCTATGGATGCAGAATGTTAATCCTCTTGTCTTATAAACAAATGAACACATGCAATGAATATGAAATAACCTCATCTAATTGAAATTTTTGGAGGGCAAAAGGTCTCTTGTAACATGAAAGTGAAAGAGAGGTAGTTGGGGCCGGGAGGTCTCAGAGGAGCAAGGTAGACAGCCAAAGCAATCTGTTTGAAAAACACCCATAATGAAACCCAGCTCTCTGTATGCTAATATTTTTAAATAAAAATTTCTCTTTAAAAGAGGGCTTCAACCCAATACTTCTTAAAAAAACCCCATGATATTAGAAGTTACAATCTATACTTCAGGGTTTTAGGCAATGCAAATTGGAAACACTTGGCAAATGAAAATGTCCTTTTGCTTAAAAACCATGTTTACACTATAGGGGAAAAAGAAAACATTAGCATGTTCAATGGGACATATATAAACATGAGAGGAAGCAACTAGTTTTAATAGTAAGGAGCAAAAATAAAAGTAAAGGAACAAGTGCTATACATTCCAAGGTCAGAAACATAAATACCTTGAGGATAGGGACTAGTTTTATTTCTCGTTGAATTTTTGGTTCTGAACCTCTTGATAGTGTATACAGAGGCACTCAGTATCTGTTAACAGAACTGCCTTGAGTATAGTTGAATGTGGAATAAACTTACTACTACTTGGATTTGTATGGACAGATAATCCCAGTGGGAGCAGTCATCATCCAGAGACCCCTAATGAGTGTCCTTCAGACAATATACAAATGATATCAAAGTCTGCTACTGATTGAAGTAATAAAAAGTCGTTGGTAACATGAATAGCAGTTCAACTCAATGTGTTTAGAGACTCTGATAAAGTTAGGCTTTTAAGGTTCTCCTAACTGATACAAAAGGAAAATGAAAAGTGCAGAAATTATGTGATAAAGAATAACTTTTTTATTGGAGAATTTAATATTGCAAAATAGCAGACCTGTAAAATCATTGAGTATACCTGCTAGCACAGCACAGAGGAATGTTAGACTTCATACCAAGGATCTTACTTACTGATTGGAGTATGAACATTTGGTAATGAGACATTATAATCTGTAATCCAGACAAGAGGTTTCTAGATTTTCTGACCAGTGTATATATATATCCCCTTGAATAAATACTTGTACATAAAGTTGAAAATAGTGCCACTGGAGGGTTTCTTCCCACTTAGAGCATTTAAAAGACTTAATACAGGCTTTCAAACAAACTCAAACCCACTTACTCAGCTTCTCCATGGTATGTCCTTTATCTTCCCACATATTACTTTAATTAAAAATAAATTGATTTCAATCCATTAAATTGTTTTATGGCTCATTAATAGGTCATAACCTTATTAATGATGTTCAAACATCTCTGTAGTAGAGCTATCAAAATGCCAAGTAAGCTAGCTAAATTAGCATCACAAGTTACTTTTATTAAAATGTGTTTATTTATTGTGTTTTTGAAGGTAAGGTCTTGCTCTAGCCCAGGATGACCTGTAATGCACTATGTAGTCTCAAGGTGGCCTCCAACTCATGGTTCCTACTACCTCTGCCTCCCAAGCACTGACATTAAAGACGTGCTTCATCATGCTCTGAAAAATGTGTTTTTTGAATACTTTAGTGAGAACTCCAACAGTCTGCAGTGGCTTTTGTAAAGAATGAGCTTTAATCACTGATGAGAAACTCTGGGTAGGCAGGGTCTTGGTGAATCCCTGGATGGTGAACATGATGGATGAAATCAGATCAGATCATGAGAGCAGTCTTACACTGTGTTACTGCCTTGAAGATGGATGCATCCACCCAATAAAGGAAATGGCTACTTCAGATGAGCAGCAAGGACATGGGATCCTGAAACAAGGAGTAAAGTTTACCAACAATGAGAATAATCTTAAAAGTTCCTTATCTGGGTTTGGTGGTGCACACCTTTAATCCCAGCATTTGGGAGGCAGAGGTAAGAGGATCACCATGGCTACCCTGAGACTACATAGTGGATTATTTCAGGTCAGCCTGTGATAGAGTGAAACCCTACCTCAAAAAAAAAAAAAAAAAAAAAAAAAAAAAAAAAAAAAGTACAAAGTACCTCTGTCTTCAAAGCCTTCAGGCAAGAACTTAGCCTGTCTGGCACTGTAGTTTCAATTTGTGTGTCCTGCTGTGAGTGGATTTAGTCATGCCATGGCAGCCTTTGTATCTTATGTTGATGGTTTGTAGAGTTTGTTTTGAAGTAATATTAAGTGAGCAGAACAGCCAAGATCCTTTGCTACTCTTCTTCATTTAAAACATGTTTGAAGGGCTGGAGAGATGGCTTAGTGATTAAGGCATTTGTCTACAAAGCCAAAGGACCCCGGTTTGACCCATATAAGCCAGATACACAAGGTGGCACATGCATCTAGAATTCATTTATAGTGGCTGAAGGCCCTGATATGCCCATTCTCTTTCTTTCTCTGCTTCTTTATATCTCTCAAATAAGTAAAATAAAATAAGTAAATAAAAATGTTTGATTTGCATGTCCTTCTGACAAAAAGTGGGACAATGTCTAGTATATATTGAAGCATTGATTAATTAACAAGGATGCCTTTCTTCATTTGTGAATCACTTTTGTCAACTGAGGTGTTGCTTTGTGAATCCTTCTGTCAAATACATATATATATATATATATATATATATATATATATATATATATATATATGCACGCACACCCATACACACATATGTGTGTGCACACACACATGCTCACATACCCATATATCTTAAAAAGCTATTACCTAAAATGAGAACGTCATATTTAAATCCTTCAAGAGCTGGGTGAAATTTGTAGGGCAGAGACTGGCCTTATTTTACAAATGAGAATTAAATCCAAGAAATTTTGAAACTTTTTTTGGCATGTGTGTGTATATATAGTATGTATGGTGTATGTGTGGTATGTATAGTGCACGTACATGTGTGTGCAACTGCACATGTGCCCTGGGCTCACATGTGCAATGCCTAGAAAAGAATGTCAAGTGTCCTGTTCTTTCACTCTTCTGTGCTGTGACCCGAGACAGTTTCTCACTGAGCGGAGGGCTGCTGTTCATTTGGTAAGATTGGATGATCAGTGAGCCCCAGTGATTTACTTGTCTTTCTTCCCACAGGGCAGGTTCCACACATACATGCCCATGTGGGTACTAGAGATCCAACTAAAGTCCTTAAATTTATGCAGCAAGAACTCTGACCCTCTGAACCATCTCCCCAGTTCTAAAAATTGAAACTTGTTCAATGGAAGAAGCCCAGAAAATGATGGGTCTTCTAGAACACAGATATTAGATTATTCATTCAGTTATTACACAGCATTTATTATATCAAATATTGTTTAAGGCCAAGAAAAGAATGTGGTAATGACTTGCTTCCAATTAATGGATAGTGACAATTATGATAGAAAGCTACTCTTTTATTTGTTGTCAATTTTCTTTAACTGCTGAGCCATCTCTCCAGCCCAATTGTGAGTTTTCTTCTTGATAGTCATTCTTACTGAGGTGAGATGGTATAGCCATTATGGAAATCATTATACAGTTTTCTCAAAAAATTAGAAAAGAACTCTTATATGACCCAGCTATACTACTCTTGGACATATACCCTAAGGGTTCCATACTCTATTACAGAGATACTTAAACATCCATTTTTTGTTGTTCTATTTACAATGGTGAAGAAATATCAGCTAGATGTCCATCAAAAGATGATGGATAATGAAAATGTGGTATACATACACAATAGAATTCTGTTTAGGAGTACAGAAAAAAATTAAATTCTTAAAATTTTAGCAAAATGGATGGACCAGGAAATACTTATATTAAGTAATGTGACCAAATAAAGGAAGACTAAAACTGCATGCTCTCTCTGATATGGGGATCTCAGCTTAAAATATCTATCAATAAATGTAGATAAAACCTTTAAAGGTAAATGGTAACCAAAAGCATGTTTAAAGAGTTAATCTGAAAATTCAGAAGAAAGCCAGTCTCTAGACAGCCTATCTAGTGCTGGAAAGCACTGCATGAGCTAATGGGGGAAAGTGGCCAACAACAGTCTGTGCAACCAGGGTCCAGGCTACTCAGAAACAAACACATTGGCATGATGTACATGCCAGTGCAATAGTGGCACACAGCCTCAGTGGGTAACAGATAGTTTTCTGATTGTCTAAGAGATCTGCTCAGTATAAAAGAACCCATTTCTTAGTGCTTATTCTTTTAATTTTATATTTTTTATCTGACTTTTCAAAATATGAACTAAATTATTGGTTTAATAATGCAAATATTATAAAATATTTTCTAACATGATATACATTTATATGAACTATGACCATTGATTTAATCACACAAGCTATTATAAAATGCTTTCTAAGTGTAGTATGTCTTTATATTTTCATTAATGGTATTTTGGAATACATTCTCATCTTATTGGTTTATACTTAATACAGATTCTTTATTAGCACAAGTTTACTTCTTAATTCCAAATATTTAAAGATATTCTAGCCATTTTTAATTTATTTCTAACTCAATTCTTAAAGTTTTTCACTAATGGTAAAAATGGTAAGATATTATCTCGTTAAACATAGTTCTGCCTTCATATATATATATGTATATATATATATATATATGTATGCATATATATGCATATATATACACACACACACACACACATATATATATATATATATATATGTATATAAAATTTAACTTCAGTTGCATGAGTAGTATATCCTTTCATTGTTTTAAAATCTCTCTTCCCTCTTTGTATGTGTCCTTTCTTTGTACTATATTTTTTTCTCTATCAGTTGGGCTAGTGCTTTTTTTTTCTTCAGTCTCTAAGTTGCAGGCACACTGTTCTACTAAACTCACTCTTTTTTATTGCTTATTGTCTGAAATTTTTATTTGGTTGGCTTAAAGTTTCCACCTTTCTGCTAAAACTCTCAGCTTTGTCTTTTTAGGATCATATGTGAAGGAATCGTTCTCATTTTAAAGTCTATAGAGTGTAAGGCTTTAATCTACAAACCATACAGAGGTTTATTCTTTTACTTTGCTGATTTTCAATCATATCCCATTATCCACACACATGAGATCATTTTTACTTTGAGGCTGGAACTGTAATATTGTTTGAAGAAATAATGCAATCCTTAGGATGATGTCATGTTTCTTTTCAGAGAATCTGCATTTATTTCTGCCTTCAAACCTAGTGCTGTGGCAGCTGGAGCCATTTGCTCTCCAAGATCACTGCAATGCGATTTCAGTGCCTGACATGAGCCACATTTGGCTGCAAGTCTTGGAAAATGTCTTCTTGTCTGTAGTTCACCTTCACTGCTTGGTCTAACCTTTGAAAGTCACAGTCCACAGGGAGGTGGGTTCACCCAGAACTCTGTGTTTGGTGATCCTGGACTTGAGTCACTCTTGCCCCACATGACTATCCAGTACTCTATTCAGTCTTTCTCAGTTGGCTAGCCACTCCTTCCATAGTCAGCCATGGCTTTGAAACAGATGGCATTAAAAGGTTGAATCTGGGTCTCTGTATTTTTGTGATTTGCATGTTAGAATTTTTCATTTCTTTTAAAGCATTCAAACATACATATTCTAACTTTTTTAGTTACACTCAACTGAAAACTGAATTCATTTTATTATCCATTGTCAGACAGATATTTTATGACCTTTAATTTGTTATTAAATTTTACTTATTTATTAAATTTTATTAAACATGTGTTCATGACAAAATCTTTATATGAATAGCAGGATTTATGTTGATATATCTTAATTATCAGATTAATTTCTTTTTAAGTAAGATTATGGTTTCTTTTCCTTAGAAAAATATTCTTTTTCAGGTGATCATTGCTTTTTGTCTTCCAAGCTAAAATAAACTTGATTGTTTACTCTTTCAATAAGTCATTTAAGCTGTCTGTACTTGGTCATTGAACTTAATGTATTTCCTTTGGAGAATATCTCATATATCTCCGAACCTTAACTAATACACATCAAAATTTGATGTTTACTCTTAAGTAATTAAACAAAGTACAAAACAAAAAATAATGTATGACTTTTTTTGAGACATGAATTTGACTCATGGACTCAAAAAATGGTGGTGTGGTGATTTAGAGAATGAAGCACAGCAACTTATCTTTTTTGAGTACCCAGCACCTACCACAGCTCAGGCAGAATACTTTATGAATAGGTTTGGAGTTCTCTCTGGTAATATTCAAAAAATTGAGGATAGTAGTTGTAGTAAATGTCTGAAATGATTGTCAGGGACCCAGTGTGTTTCATTTTAAATAGTATAAAGAATGTGTTGTCCTCACTTTAAAAATCTTACCACAGATTTTGCATAATAGCAGTTGGAACTTTAGGTAGATAAAACAGCTTGAATAAATATGCTTGTAAGCTGAAAATTTCATGAAGAACCTTATCCAAGTCAGCCTTGAAGCCAATCACAGGAGACTACTTGCACATATGGGCAACTTTATCCAAAACCTATCAACATTTCCTAGTGTATCCAAATGAGAGTGAAGAGATCCATGTCTTTCCAGTTATGCAGACTCATGTTTAGTGTGTCAGAAGGTACTTTGCTATTGGGCTACAAAAGCTAAAATCATAAAATAGATGACTAAGTTCAAAAGCTTCATGATATTTTTAAATTAGTGAGACATTTTATTTTAATTTCCTTCTTTGTCATTTCTTTACAAAATGAAAACCTGATAAAAATTTTCCATAATAGGGGTTTTGAGTTCATTCATCTGATTAATTGGTATTTATGCTTACAATTTTGTTATGCATACAGAAATAAAAATATACTTACATCCTCAACCAACTTACTAGTATATACCAGACATAATTGAGTTTCCCTTTTGATTATGAATAATAAGCGACATGCAGAGATCATTTACAGTATCAGAGTTTCCAGTGTTGTTCAGGAAACTGAAGTCATGAGAAATGAATTTCTCAAATTGTGCAGTATCAGCTTTTTAAAAATAATTTAGCTTTTCCCCTTTGGGTTACAGAACAACTAATGCAATAGCCTGCAAATAAAGGTTAATGGAGATAGTGTAGGTATTTAGAGTGAATTTATTTATTATAATTTGGGCAGGTAAAATATTAACACTTTTGACAAGGATAAGAGATTCAAACTAAAATGTCTAAATACATCTAAAACAGAATTTATATCATATGATATATTAGTGTAAATTTGCCAACATTTGGGGCTTCTTAAATGATTGATACTTCATAAGTAATTGGAGAAGCTACAGCAGCAATTTTCTGTAATAGCTTACAAGCTGTATCTAATTTTTCCTTGGGGGAGAATTTTAATTGTGTATTACTCCCCAAATATGGACAAATTTGGCTGCCAGTTCTTTCTTGAATTTGGTCTTCATCTTTCTGGTTAGCTTGCAGTTTTTATGTTTATTATAATTAATTTTGAAGAAATAGAAAAGTCCTTTGACATTTTCATGGCCAGAAATTAATGTCTTAGTTTAAGAAAAAAAAGATAGCAAAAACAAAAAAACAAATCTCTTTGTTAGAAGTCCTTGATATAAGCTTTCTGTGTTGACAATGCTAGTCAAAATTATGAATCAAGAGTTACTGGGAGCCTACTATCTTTTTATGTGTCAGGTAGTTTGATAAACACACCTATGGTCACACTGTACAGCATGATGAACAGGGTTCTGGTTCTCATGCATTTTATTAACCATGACACCACTTTGTATACACAAATACATAGGATATATATATATATATATATATATATATATATATATATATATATAAATTTTTATTTTTTTATTATTAATTAGTTTTGTGCTCAGCAAATACAGTCAATTTGGTACCATTGTTAAGCTCATCCATGTCCTACCTCCTCATTACCGAACATGTGGCTCTGACATTCTTTCCACCCGCTCTTCTGCAAAATTTCCCTGAGCCATGTTGGGTTCATTTTTGGTCTGCTTCAGTGATGAGGTGTTGGGGGCCTCTGGGTCTCTGGATCTCTGATTTGGTAGGAGTTGATTTTTCTCTGTGTTGATCTCCTTCACCCTTGTGCTGGTACCCGGTTCACCAAGAAAACGGCACCCTTGCTTGTTTCACCAGTTGTTCTTAGTTTCAGCCAGGGCCCTTTTGAGGTATGATGGGGTGGCTCTCTCCTTAGGATCTACATCTATCTGAAAAAGAGAAGCAGATTCTCCAACGGAGAGTAAGTTAGCACCAGGACAAATGAGATAACCCTTACTTTTTTATAGAGAATTTAATAGGTGTAGGCCCTCTTGTAGCCCACGATCGGTGGTAGCTTGTTAATGGAGAGTGGGCTTATGTTTGGATATGTTTCTGACTTGTTTCCCAGCTCCAGCTATGGCTCCCTTACCACTGAGGGGATCAGTTAGCCTAATCAAGAGCAGTTGATTTCCCACCATGGTTGTGTGCCCACTATTTCACTTGTGTGAGCTTCATGACAGGTTATTTGCTGCTAAGTAGGTTGGACCATGAGTTGCTTGTCTAGAGGATTTATATTTTAAAATGTTCTTAGAAACTTATTTACCACCAGGAGGTAGAAAGACCTAATTTGAAACTTAGAAACAGTGAAGATTTTTCATTATGTAACAGGTATGGTGTCCACTGGTCACTTGAAACAGACTAATTTTGCTACCATGTGACAGCAAGTATGTACAGCAGCAAGTGGGGGTGCTGCTCATGTTTTCTTGTTTCAGGCAGCACAAGTTCGGACACTGACTTAGCCTAGTTCAGCCAGATTTCCCAAATAGTACTTATCCCTTTACAGTGTTAGCTTCTTCCACTGTAGTGTGGATGCAAAGGGAGATCATCACATTTAAGTCACTGGATTGTGAGGTCTTCCCATTGGTGGCCTTGAGGGTTTACCATTCTGGTAGTCTTAGCATGGTTCCCTAGTTAAATTGCCAACCAGATGGCTAGCTCAGGATTTTTCATCAAATGCACTCTTTCATGTGCAGTCTAATTCAGTTAACTTAAGAGATTGTAAAAATAGGAACATCAATAATTTCATATTATGTTTAGTATATGTTCTGCTGTCAGCATGGACCATGGAGAGACCTCGTTGGAATCTGGAGGAGAGCCAGTCCTAAGATAATTAGCCCATCTACTTCTGGAAGGCACTACATGAGCTACCAGGGGAAAGTGGCCAACATCTCTCAAGCAACACAAAGTCTAAGTGACTCAGAAACAAACAACCTATGTGATGCTCACACAAGTGCAATAGTGGCACACAGCCATGGTGGGTAACCAAATGCTCTTGAATTGACTAACAGATCTGCTTAGTGGAAAGGAAACCATATCTGAAACTGGGAAACAAATCAGAATCATATCCAGATAATGATTCTACTTTTCTTTGTCAAGCTCCCACTAACCTTAAACTATAAAAGTACTTATTCCTTATAATTTGCTCTAAATTACCAATGGTTATTCCATTTAACTGGTGCTGACTCCACTCTCCATTGGAGAATCTGCTTCTCATTTTTAGATGGGAACTGGACTTGCGGAAATAAACTACCTAGCACACTCCACCCCGGCCCCAGATGAAACCCCATAAGAAATGTGGAAATGAACAAGGATGCTGCTTTCTTGGTTAAGCTGATATCAGCACAAGGGTGATGGAGAAAGATACTGAGGACACTCAACACCTACCAAAGCAGACATCTAGATGCTCCTAAGTGCCCATCACTGAAGTAGACTTAAAATGTTCCCAACATGTGTCAGGCAATTTTGTGGGAGAGGGGTGGAAAGATTGTTAGAGCCACAAGTTGGGACATTTTGCACAGAGACATTGCCTTTTTCTCATATTATGTTTAACCAGCACATTGTGAAAGCTCACTGAAAACAAACCTGATTCTGAACAGCATTCCCAAAGTGATAAAGATGAAAGATCTGGGAAATGCAGAAGGTAAAAAAGTTGAAGTCATCAACCATTATGTTAGCACTATGTATTTTGAAATATACCTAATTTTAGCTCTATGATTTAGTAACAAAATGTGCTTCTGCTTATGGGAAAGTTTATTAAAAGTGTGTCTGATGTCTATAAAATGAAGTTGAATACACTGTATATGACTTTCACAGAGAATATGAAAGGCACTCTGAAGTTTCAGTCTGCTATGAAACTATCAGATCATTACAAGTTCCAGTTTTTATGGCTTTTATGCAAATATGTCCAGAGTTCTTCAGCAACTGGCCATATATCTTAGAAATCAAATAAATTACTATTCAGTTAAAATATGCTAAGAGGATCAAAATTCTATGTGTAGCCATTCTGTTAGACATGATAATCAAGTTGGAACTGTCACTGCTAAAAAACCATTCATTGGCCAGATTGAGAATCTGAAACAAAAGAAACTGTTACTTTTACTGTTGACAATCACATGTGAATATTTAAGCCTTTGAATATGACATTGAGGTTGGAATTTTCTTTTTATCCTTTAAATTTGCTGCAATGAATAAAAGGGGGCCTGGGGATATAGCTCAGTGAGTAAAGTCCTTATATCTCAAGCACAAATTGGTATTCCCAGCATCTGCACAAAATGACAGGTGTGGCAGTATGCACCTGAATTCCCAGCCCTGGGTAGGAAGAGACAGAGGGATCCCTAAAGCTCAATAGCTAAGTAATGTAACTGACTTGGGGGTTATAGGTTCAGTGTGAATCTTTGGCTTAAAAAATAAGGCAGAGCTGGGTGTGGTGGCGCACACCTTTAATCCCAGCACCCGGGAGGCAGAGGTAGGAGGATTGCCGTGAGTTCAAGGCCACCCTGAGACTACATAGTTTTAATTCCAGGTCAGCTTGGACCAGAGTGAGACCCTACCTTGAAAAACAAAACAAAACAAAAAAATGGAATAAGAATAATGATTTGTGATTCTAGATGTTATATTCATATTCTTTCATAAAGCATAAACACCCAGTAGATAAATTGTAGTTTCAACTTTATACTATCCCAAGTTATTACAAAGAATGCTTGGAAAGTCTTATTGGTGTCTAAGATCAAATTATTTTATACTTTATGTTTGATAATTACTTTTGCTTCCATTGCCATAGCATGATGTGGCAGTTTGCAGATCAAGTTTAAGTATAATTTTAATACAATAAAACAAGAAGAACAATTTAGAAGAAAAATCTGCTTTGATTTTTGATCTTCACAGGAACACTTAATGTGCACGTTCATGACAGCATCAGGCTTGACTTCTGCTTCACTTGTAATCGCGACTCCACTGCAGCACATCTCACGATGCGTATGTTCTGTCTGAACCAAGGAACTGCTTCCAGAACAGTCATTTATTTGTTGGCTATTCAGTTTTTAAAATGCAATGTAAAGCTCCTTTCAACCATTAGCTGGGGGAAAAAAGCTCTGTGTTCTACATCAGTAAATTTGGAAAGGGCAATATATTTAGCTACCTGTATGAAAGGTGTTTATATAATTGCTCTGTGTCTTTTTATGTAGTGATCAATTGAGAAGGTTTCAGAACTTATTTGGATTTATGGCTGTTGCCTGTGTCTTGTTGGAAAAGCCAAGTAAGTAAACAGGGTGAACTCCCCCATGTGGGCTTACTGCCTGACAGCTTACTGGAGCTGGCAGTCCTGGTGACATGTTCTCCCTCCAGTCACTCTGTATGAAAATGTTTATTAACAATATGACAAAGGCTTCACCATCCTCCGGGAGCATCATCCTGATCAATGCATCTGCAGCTGCTCTCTTTAGAACTCTACCACCTGCAGACTTGCGCACACTCGGCAGCCAGAATCCTATTCAGAGTCAGGTAATTTGCAATGAGATTCAGAACATGGCTGGTAAGTGGGGTGGCCTCCAGGGCTCCTGCTCACAGCTCAAAGTTACTCAGCAAATCAGTCTGAAGCATTGACTTTTCTTTGTTCCTTCTCATCATCAGATGAGAGGCATCAGACTCAGAAAACAAATCTTTTATTTTACCCATGAGGGGCAATATTAATGTTTCGTATACAATAATCACATACTAAAGCTTTTCATTTGTGTGGCTTCTGTGAAGCAAGAACTGCCAAGAAGATTCCCATTCACTGTCTCATTTTCTTGAATTGTGAGACTGAGCCAACCAAGTAAATAGGATTTTCCAGTTCCCCAGGTTAACATATAAAGTTCGTGGCTTAACTGCAGGAACTATGGTGAAGTGAGGTTATGAAGCCTGCCCTGTATCACTCTTTTAAACAAGATATGCTCTTAAAGGATTTCTGAATTAGAAACATGAGTTAAACTTTTATTCAAAGTAGGTGAAAAATATCTGCCAAAAGTGAGATATTCTGGGCTTATTAAATCCAAGCATCTGCATTCCAAAATCCAGTCTGAGCTCATCTTATCATGAGTCCTTCAGGATTTAAATCAATAGTAAATTGTAAACAGTTGTCCTACTTCACACTTGCAGAAACCCAAGTTCAAGGTTGCTCAGCTTGTTAGGAAGCCACCCCATCCATAATAAAGTATCTGGCTGAAACTTTTATTAATGGTAAATTCTGCTCGTTGTTTTAAATGCTATATATAATTTATTTCAGACTTTTTCTTCATTATGCAAGAAAAATGACCTATGCAGATGGATTCTAGATTGTGAGAGACAATGAGATAGTTTCTGTTTGTTAGGGTATTTTGAAGAAAAAGTCTTCTATAATCTATAGTGACATAGGCTCTCCAGTGCTGGTATCCCAGACAGACATCTACTACCATGCCTAGCTTTGTTAGTATTTTTATTACATTTGAAATTCTGATAATTTTTCCATAATTGTCATGTAGGCTGGTTTTGGGAAGAAGGAGAATATTTAACATTTACTGAGAGGGCACTACCATGCTTTCCCTTGTCCTCCCCCTTCTTTTTCCTCTTCCTCTTCCTCTTATTCTCCTCCTTCTTCCTATCCTGCTTCTTCTTCTGCTTAGTCTTATTTTCAATGACTATCTTACATCAGAAAGATATAACATGGGAAGCAAAAACACTCAGTCTTTAACTGACTGGTTTGTGGCCAAAGAGTAGTCTCATTTACTGTGCTGTGTGAATGATACCTGTGTGACTCTAAATTCTGGTAGTAATTCTGACAGTAAAACCTAGTGCTCCCTTGGTCAACCTGAACAGTGCTGGAGGATAAGAAGAGAATTTTATTGGGGGACTCTGAGTTAATCTGGAGTTGTGTATTTGAAAGCAAAGACAGCCTTTTCTAGGTGGGCTTTGAGAGGTCTGTGTAGGTAACAATATCTATTGTGAGGTCATGAATCATCCACTTTGTATCCTGAAGGAAGGATTCCAAAGTACCCCTCCACATTTTTGGCTCTTATATTCTTTACCTCTTTCACACTGTTCCCTGAGCTTTGGCCAATGCTATAGAGATGTAACATCAAAACAAGCAGGTCAGAGTGGTATGGTATGGAATAGGGAACTCTAAGGGCCTATGTGATAAAGGCCTAGAACCTAGCTCATGGCGCCACAGGGAGATAGAAGAACCATTACAAGATGAGACATAAACATAGATATTTAGAGAGTAATTTGATGGGCATAACAAAGCCAATTAGCAAAATTATAGCTTCCTCCCTAGGGCCTATGATTTTTCAAGCCATATCCTTTTCACCAGGTTTTCAATAACAGGCATTAGACTGGTGATTATTTTATTCCCAGGCAGCCTATACAGCACTTTCCAGCCCTATGACAGCTAGATAGCAGGGAGAAGGCTTCCTGATCAGTTCTACCATGACTTTTCAGTGTACTACAACTGAAAGCATGTGGTGTCTTCAGTAATAGGGTATTTTTTAAGTCAATAGAGTAATACTACTGTCACTTTTGGAAGACCCAAAACTCATGCAAGGGCTGAGAACAGTTGAGGGCTCAGCACTAAATGAGACATCTCTATAGCATTGGCCAAGGCTCAAGGAACATTGTGGAAGAAGTGACAGAAAGAATGTAAGAGGCAAAAATGTGGAGGGGTGTTTTGGAATCCTCTCTTCAGGACACAAAGTGGATGTGGCACTCATGACCTCACAAAGATATTGTTGCCTGCACAATATTGCTCTTATCATTATGTTGTCATAGATGATGGGGGAAAAGAGACATCAGAATAGAAGGGGTACTAGTTGGAGAAAAGGGCTCCAGTGGAAGGTGTATGACAGCTGGAGGACAAAAACGTAATGGGTGAAGCAATAATCAAAATACATTATGTAAATGTACAGAAATTCAATAAAAGCTTTTTTTTAAAAAAAGTGAGACATAGAGAAAAGTCTTCAGGTTATCAGAGGTGGGTTGAAAAGGTGATAATATATCTGGGTACCTTCCTGCCTACCATGAGATGAACAACTTGCTTCCACACAGAGTCCCTGTCATGACGCTGCCTCTACAGGCCCAAAGGCAAGGGTGCCAAGTGATACCAAGTGAGACTTTTGAATCTGTAAGGCAAAAATAAACATATCCCCCTTGCAAGTTGATTATCTTGGATATTTTGTCAGGGATGGGAGGCTGACTAATATGCCAGTGTCTATGAAAATTGGTGATTAAGTATTTTATAAGCTCATTTTTTCTTCTATTTAAGTGTCAATGGCAACTTTGTACTCCACTGAAATATATACTAACCCTTAAATACAAGAACTTTGAAATATTTATAAAAACTATACTTCTAATTAAAAATATTTATTTGCAAAGAGAGAGGGAGAGAGGGAAGGAGGGAGAGTGAACAAGCCCCAGGGCCTCTAGCCACTGCATAAAAGCTCCAGATGTAGGTACCACTTTGTGCACCTATCTTTACGTGGGATCTAGGGAATTGAAATCTGGCCAGCAGGCTTTATAAGCAAGTTCCTTCAACCACTGAGCCAGCTATCCAGCCTTGAAATATTATGCTTTCATAGTCTTCTTCATAGACTCATGAATTAGCATTTTTGCCAAATGTACCCAAACAGTATTCTTTTCTGCATTCTCATTAACTTAGACTTGCCACATGAGTAACTTGTTGTCAGCTGCACCATGTATTTTGTTCTATGTACATATTTATTATGAATGTTCCTTACTATCTCATTTACAAGACTGATGCTATTACAGAGGAACACACTAGGACTGAAGCTCACATAGACTGCATGTGTTTTGGTAAGAATACAATAACAGTAGGTATGCAAAGACAGTGTTAAAAATGAGTGAGTGAGAGAGAGAGAGAGGAGAGAAAGGAGAGAGAGGAGAAGGGGAAAAGACTACACTAGAACTAAGGTGGCCACCTAGCATCTACATGACGATGACCTAGGTGACAGTTCAGAGATTTCTGGGGGAATGAACACACTCAGAAGAAGCAACCTGAGTGGAGGCCTACTGCCTGAGACTAGAGAGCAAAAGTGTCTCCTTAGATCAGAGGGTGGATAAATACTTTTTTTTTTTTTTTTTTTTTTTGTTTGTTTGTTTTACGAGGTAGGGTCTCACTTTAGTTAAGGCTGACCTGGAATTCACTATGTAGTCTCAGAGTGGCCTCAAACTCATGGTGATCCTCCTACCTCTGCCTCCCGAGTGCTGGGATTAAAGGCATGCGCCACCACACCCGGCTTAGAGGGTGGATAAATACTTGTAACTAGACATTACAGGAGGGTGGGATGGTTGTGACTTTGAAGAATCCATTAAAGTGCCAGGATAGAAAGAGAACATATCAAATGTCTTTGAGGACCAGAGGAAACTACTGCTAGGTGGTATTGGTGCCAATTTAGGATGATTTCTTTCATTTTTCCCTTTACTGTGGAAAGAACTGGAAGCTACAGCTAAGAGAATGGAAGACAGATTTATGGATGGGGAAGATGGGGACTAACAAAGTCCCGCCTGACTTGCGCTTCCTCACTGTAAGATGCCCACCTGCAGCATGCTTAAGTTTAGTGGAGATAATACAAGGATGTTTGGTAAGCAGAGAAAAAGTCAAAGAAGTGGAAGATAAGTTGGTGAAATCAAGAGTGGTGTGCAGTGGGACAAGAGAGGTTAGCTGGAGCTCATTCTGTCGAGATTCGTGAGCTGAAGTAGGATAGGAAACACTGGTAGGCTCTCAGCAAGGGCTTTATGGCCTGAATTATATTGCAAGTTGTCCATCTGCCTTGTGGAGAGTGGATCATACTGTAGAAAAGCAAGAGAGGGCACAGTGGGCAGCAGGGGCAGAGCCAAAGCTTTGCACAAAGTCCAGGGTAATGATGATTAGAGATTAACATGACTTGGATGTATGGCTGTAGCAGTGATAGTAGTGATAGCCACGATGGGGTAGTTTATGTTCTAGATACAATTTGGAAATAGTCAGGAACCACAGTGGTGTTTGGCATGGAGGTGAAGGATCATCCTAGAATCATTGCTGCAGCAGCTAGGTCAGTGGTACAGCCATCTATTTAACCACCATTGAGGAGACTCACCTTGCTTCTAGCATAAGAGTTACAATAAGATATTCTTCAGATTCGAAGAGATGGCTTAGCAGTTAAGCATTTGCCTGTGAAGGCTAAGGACCCTGGTTCGAGGCTCAATTCCCCAGGACCCACGTTAGCCAGATGCACAAGGGGGCGCATGCATATGGAGTTCATTTGCAGTGGCTGGAGGCTCTGGCGTGCCCATTCTCTCTCTCTCTCTTTCTCTCTCTCTCTTTGCCTTTCTTACTCTGTCTGTTGCTCTCAAGTAAATAAAAAATGAATAAAAAATTGAAAAAGATATTCTCCACATTAAAGAGGAACTTTTTGACTTCCAGTCAAGATGGCATCTGCCTAACCGCACCACAACTCCTGAGGAAGGAAAGGCAAGACATTAAGGGTTAATTGGGTCTTCTAGGGGAGCAGTGTCTAATAGACTCCAGTGGGACAGTGCAGAGGAGCAAACAAGGGATTCAGCTGATTCCCAGTCTCTCAGGCAGTTCACCAGTCCTTATACCCTCAAGCAGCCATCCAAACCATAGTCCCAGCTGCTGGTTACTCCTGCACTAACTACAAGCCATGGGACCCAGGAGAGTGTAGATCCACCTGTGAGTGGGTGACCATGCCACTCCCCCTGCTCCATGTGACTTCTGCCCCATGCCCCCCACCCACCATGAGTGCCGTTCCACATCCCCATGACCTCTGTCCCAATCCCCCTACCACCTGCCATCACTGTCCCAGTCTCCCCACCCGGCGTGACCGCTGTCCCTCTCTCCCAACCCCCTGGGACCACTGTCCCACTCCCCCCACCCCATGCTAATTCTGTCCCATGAAAACCATCCCACTTTCCAATGCCCTCCCATTCCCTTGTGAACCCAGGAAAGGCCGATTAGCTCCACCTACACCTCCAGCCTCCAGAACACCATCCCAGTGTGTGCCGTTCCCATTCTTCTGTCCACATTGGGCCACCTGACCACGTACTCCCATACCTTGAATCACAGAACAAGAAGCCTCTACATCAGGCCCTTGGGCCCACACCACAGCCTCATGGGATCCTTTCCTCTGAGCAGGCAGGCCCAATTGGCACCAGAAAAATAGTGGAAGCAAGTGTAAAAGGAAATAACCACTGGATACACTTCAAGGGTAGACTATAGCTTTCTCCTAAATTAAATAAGGCTTACACACTGTGATGGGCAGACCACAACACAAAAGGGATAACATGAAAAAGCAAATGCAAGTAAATCCAATAAGGTCACCCAGTCCTACAATGGATGTCTCTAATCAAAACATAGAAGAGACATTAGGATCAGAACCAAAAATGAAGTTATAAGCTTTTCAACCCTGACCAAGCAAATGACAGAATTTTCAGAAAAGCAACAAAGGGCCAAAAACGTATGAATGCTATCATTGCTAGACTAAAACTAACAGATAAGTCCCTGGAAAGGGTCCAAAGACAGTTAAATGATCTGAAGGAGAGTGAAAAAAGTGAGAACCTCAATAACAAGCTGGCTAAGCTCAATGAAGACATAAAGAAATGCAAGGATGAATTCTAAGAAGCATAAAAAAAATCAGAAAATAATGTGAAAAGGGAACTTGACAGAGGGATGGAAACTATACATAGAAAAGCAGTATAAAATGTAAACCAAATTGAAAAAGCCCAAACTCTATTGAAGCTCTCAAGAATGGAGTCATCCATGTGGAGGACAGAAACTCAGATTTGGGAGACAAAGCAGAAGAAACAACGTGAGAATACAAAAGTTTCAATAAGTTCGAAAATTTCTGTGAACAGAACATGAGGGAACTGTGGGCTACTCTCAAATGTCCTAACATTCGGGTCATGAAAATACAAGAAAGGGAAGAAATTCAGACTGAAGGCATGGAGAACTTGTTCAAAAAATTATTGAAGAAAACTTTCCCATTCTCTAAAAATAAAGGCCCATCAAGTCACAAGAAACTAACAGAACTCCAAATAGACTGGACCAAAGGAGAAACTCTCCAAGACATATTGCCATTAAGACTCTAAACATTGATACCAAAGAGAAAATCCTAAAAGCAGCTAAGGAAAAACATCAAATTACATTTGCAGGTAATCACAACAGAATTACTTCAGACTTCTCAATGGAAACTCTGAAAGCCAGAAGGGATTGGAATGGAACACTGCGAAGACTAAGAACCTATGGCTTCCAACCCAAACTACTCAACCCACCAAAAGTATCTGTCATAATAGATGGTGAAAGAAATCTTTTCATGATAAAACTCAGCTTTACAACTATATGAACATGAAGCCAAACCTGCAGTCAGATCCTCAGGGTGAAAGGATGGAAATTGATACTCCAAGCAAATGGAAATAAGAAACAAGCAGATGTAGCTATACTAATATCAGAAAAAGCAGACTTCAAACGAAAAAGTAATCAAAGAAGACAAAGAAGGCTACTATCTACATATCAAGGGAATGATCCAACAAGAGGATATCACAATCATAAATATTTATGCACCAATCACAGGGGCACCACAATTCATAAATCAACACTTACTTGAAAGCAAAACAAAAATAACCACCAACACCATCATAGTCAGGGACTTCAATACTTCATTATCAGCAACAGATAGATCATCCAAACAGAAAATCAACAAGGAAGTGAGAGAGCTGAACAAAACCATAGAACAATTAGACCTAACAGACATCTCCAGAACATTCTACCCCAGATCCACAGATTACACATTCTTCTCAGCAAACCATGGAACTTTCTCTAAAATAAATCATATACTGGGTCACAAAGCATGTCTCCATATATTTATGAAGGTTGACATAATTTCCTGCATGATATCAGATCACAATGTTATATTGCTAGAAATTAACAACAAAAGAAGCACCAGGAATCCCATTGGCTCTTGGAAACTGAACAACACACTTATAAACAATAAATGGGAAGTGGATGAAATAAAAAAATAAAATAGTGAAATTTATAGAAATGAATGAAAATGAGAACACATCATACAAAACTTATGGGGCAAAATGAAGGCAGTCCTCAGGGGAAAATTCATAGCACTAAATGCCTTCATAACAAAGACAGAGAGATTCCAAATCAATAACCTAGCCATCCACCTAAAGGCACCAGAAAAGCAAAAAGAATTCCACCCAAAAAGCTCCAGACACTAAGAAATAATTAATATTAGAGCAGAAATTAATGAACAGGAAACTAAGAAAACATTTAAGAAAATTGATGAAACAAAGAGCTGGTTCTTTGAAAAAATAAACAATATTGACAAACCCCAGGCCAATTTGATCAAGTGAAAAAAAGAGACACTTCAGATTAACAAAATTAGGAATGGAAAAGGATAGATCACAACAGACATAAGTGAAATTGGGAGAATCATCAGGACTTATTTCAAAATCCTCTACTCCAGAAAACTGGTTAGTATGGAGAAAATGGATGAATTCCTGGAAAAATATGACCTACCAAACCTAAACTCAGAGCAGATTAATCTCCTAAACAAACCTCTCACACACATTGAGATTGAAAATGTAATCAAAAACCTCCCTAAAAAGAAGCGTCCAGGGCTGGAGAGATGGCTTAGCAGTTAAGCACTTGCCTGTGAAGCCTAAGGACCCCAGTTCGAGGCTCAATTCCCCAGGACCCATGTTAGCCAGATGCACAAGTGGGTGAACATGTCTGGAGATCATTTGCAGTGGCTGGAAGCCCTGGCATGCCCATTCTCCCTTTCTCTCTCTCCCTCTTTCTCTATCTGTCTGTCGCTATTAAATAAATAAAGTAAAATAAAATAAAAATAAACAAAAACTGTTTAAAAAAAAAAGAAGAGTCCAGGATCAGGTGGCTTCTCAGCTGAATTCTATCAAACCTTCATTGAAGAACTGAAACCAATTTTTCTCAAATTGTGCCACGCAATCAGAGAACAGGGAAAGCTCCCCAACTCCTTCTATGAAGTTAGTATCACCATAATACCAAAACCAGGCAGATATGCCACAAGGAAAGAAAACTACAGGCCTATTTCCCTGATGAACTTAGAAACAAAGACACTGAACAAAATCCTCACAAATAGAATGGAATAACGCATCAAAAGCACTATCCACCTGGATCAAGTAGGCTTCATCCCAGGAATGTGGCAGTTCAACATAAAGAAATCTGTCAATGTAATACACCACATAAATAAGCTTAAACACAAAAACCACATGATCATTTCAATAGATGCAAAAAAGATCTTTGACAAAATACAACATCACTTCATGATCAAAGCATTGGAGAGAATAGGCATGAATGGCTTATATCTCAACATAATAAAGGCTGTATATAAAGCTCCTAAAACCCAAATAATACTTAATGGAGAGAGACTGAAGGAATTCCCATTGAGATCAGGAATAAGACAGGGGTGTCCACTCACCTCTGCTCTTCAATACAGTACTGGAAGTCCTAGCTCAAGCAGTAAGACAGGAGAAAGAGATAAAAGGGATACAAATTGGAAAGGAAGAAGTTAACTTAGCTCTATTCATACACTGTATTAAGAGACCTGAGAGCCTCGATCTCAAAACTCTTAAAGGTGATTGGCTCCTTCAGACAATAGCAGGATACAAAATCACTGCACAAAAATTAGTAGCCTTTCTATATGCAAAAGACAAGGATACAGAGAAGGAAATAAGTTATGTTACATTTTCAAAAGCAACAACAACAAAAATACCTTGGAATAACATTAACCAAGGATTTGAAAGACCAATACAATGAAAACATAAAAACACTCAAAAAGGAAATTGAGGAGGACTTGAGAAAATGGAAAGACCTCCCATGTTCTTAGATAGGCAAAATTAACATTGTGAAAATGGAAATCCTATCAAAGGCAATATACAGACTGAATGCAATACCATTCAAAATCCCAACATTGTTCTTCACAAAGATAGAAAAAATGGTCTCAAATTCATATGAAAAGGCAGAAGGCCTTGGTTATCCAAGCATATCCTCAGCAAAAGAAACACCTCTGGAGGCATCACCATACCTGATCTAAAGCTATATTACAAAGCCATAGTAATAAAAAAAAACGTATGGTACTGGCATAAAAACAGGGGTATAGACCAATGGAACAGAATCCAGGACCTGGATTTTGGTACAATTAACTATAGCTACATGATATTTGACAAAGGCTCTAACAATATAGGCTTGAAAAAAGACAGTATTTTCAGCAAATGGTGCTGGACAAACTGGATATCCACATACAGGAAATTGAATCTTGACCCACACATCTTGCCACGCACAACAATCAAGTCCAAATGGATCAAAGACCTCAATATAAGACCAGAAACTCAGTTACTAGTGGAAGAAAAAATAGGAGGAACTTTCCATGATGGAAATGGGAAAAGACTTACTGAAAAAAAAAAAAACAAAAAAAACCCAGTAGCACAGGATCTTAAACAATCACTCAACCATTGGGATCTCACGAAGCTGAAAATTTTCTTTAGAGACAAACATACAATTAGCAGAGCCAATAGATTACGCACAGAGTGGGAGAAAATATTTGCTGAATATCCAACTGACAAAGGCCTAATTTCTAGAATCTACAAAGAACTCAAAAAACCTAAACAATAAAAAGTCAAACAATCCACTCACAAAATGGGGCAAAGAACTGGACAGGCAGTTCTCAGAGGAAGAAATAAAAATGGTAAATACACTCTTAAGGAAATATTCATCATCCCTAATCATCAGAGAAATGCAAATTAAAACAAGTATGAGATTCCACTTTATTCCAGTAAGAATACCAAACATTAAAAAAATCAAATGAAAATAAATGCTGGCAAGTATATGGGGAAATATGAACCCTCATCCACTGTTAGTGGGAATGTAAGATGATACAACCACTTTGGAAAGCAATATGGAGACTCCTATTAAGGTTGACTATAGAGTTACCCACAGATCCAGTGATTCCCTTACTGGGCATGTACCCTAAAAGCTGCACACCTCATTTCAGAGAGATTTGCTCAACCATGTTTATAGTGGCTCAATTCTTAATAGCTAAGAGCTGAAATCAGATGTCCATCATTAGAAGAATGGATAAATAAGATGTGGTATATCTACATGATAGAATTCTACACAGCAGTAAGGAAAAACAACACAAGGAAATTTGAGGAAAAATGGTCGAACCTGGAACAGAGCATTCTCAGTGAACTCACCCAATCACAAAAAGATAATTGGCACATAGTCTCACTCATCTATGGCTCCTTACCTTAATTTACCGGAGAGGCTCACATACCTAATAAGTGTCTTGAGGACTGGACAAAAGGGGGCTGTGGGAGTGGAGGAGAGGGTAAGAGTCAGTGTGGGAGACACAAAACTGGACCCAAATGGCAATGGTACCATAAAATTCTACATCCTAAAAGACAGACTAAGTGGTTGAACCTTCATCAGGCCTTTAGAGGGAACACCTGAATCACATGGCCCTGGAGAAAGTATGGTGAAGACTGACCTTAATCTTACCCTGTTTCTCTCTCTCTATGTCTCCCTCTTCTCTCTATCTCTTTTATATTATTTATCTTTTTCTTCCTTTTCTTCTTGTGCGCTGACCTGTAACTCCCAGTACCAGCATGTGGCTAACATCCACAATGAGCTGTTGATCAGAGTGATGTAAAATGTTTTCCAAAATAAGACAGATTTCTATCAGAGTACTCAATGACCCACCAAAGGTTAGTGGTAAGACCGTACTCTTGAAGACACCATAAGCTGTTGGTATGTAACATGGAGTGATCTGGCTGGATTCTGGAAGACAGTAAGTCCCCAGACAGTTAGCTTGTCGAGGGCCAGAGGTGCCACATGAGTGACTGGGGTAAAATGACCAACATCTGTCCAAGAAACTTGTGGTCTAAGCTACTCAGCAGAAAACAAACTGACATGATGTTTACACAACTGCAATAGTGGCACACAGCCATGGTGGGAAACCAACTACTCTTGATTTGGCTAACTGATCAGCTCAGTGGAATGGAACCCATAGCTGGAGATGGGAATCAAGTCAGAACCATATCCAAAAATGAGCCTGTTCTCCATTATCAAGCTCCCACCAATCATGGGGTACAAGAGGGCCTATACCCATTAAATTCTCTCTATAAAATAAAGGTTATCCCATTTATCTGGCACTAATTTCACTCTCCTTTGGAGAATTTGCTTCTCTTTTATAGGTCGACACAGATTCTAAGGAGAGAACCAGCCTATCACACCTCAAAAGGGCCCCAGATGAAACTAATAGTATTTGGGGAAATAAGCAAGAGTGCTGATTCCTTGGTGAACCTGGTACCAGCACAAGGGTGAAGGAGATAGACACAGAGAATACTCAACTCCTACCAAACCAGATATCCAGAGACACAGAGGCTCCCTAGACCTCATCACTAAAGCAGACCTAAAATGAACCCAACTTGGCTCAGGGAAATTTGTGGAAGAGGGGGAAGAAAGATTGTTAGAGCCACACATTGGGTCATTATGCACAGAGGAATTGCCTCTTACCCATAACTGATGGCTAACCCCACAATGCACAACCCATATTCCCCAATGAGGAGGGTACCTGTGGAGGAAGGAGGACAGGGAGGAGGCTAATGATGGTACCAACATGACTGTAAACACTGTGTACATGACTAATAAAAAAATTAAAAAAAGAAACTTTTCCTGTTGCTATTACCAGAGCATGATCAGATCAGCATTGGCATCAGATAAGTGGTCTTAGAAATGATGCCATTGATAGTGTTTGTGGCTAGAATAGTTTCTGGACAAAGGCGTCTGTAGCACCGTGGACAGTGGGTGATGTATAGCAGTTGTAGAATTATTGGAAGGACAATAAAACTAGGTATCAGAAATATATCATCTCCAGTGCGGGCAAGAGTGACTGGACAAGCAGTATCTACATGGCTGGCAGTCTCTGATGGCCAACATGAAGCATCAAACCACCACTTGTGTGGGGGGTGGGGGGTGCACATGCTGTGGGACATGTGGAGGTAAGAGGACAACCTTGGGGTGTTGGTCCTCACCCTCCACTGTGTTTTAGACAGGACCACCTCTATTCTTATGTTACTGCTTGAACCCAGTGTAACTGGCCCTCAGGCTTCTGGATTCTCCTGACTCTGCCTCCCATTGACTTAGGGGAGTTGGAATTACAGATGCATGGATCACTTGCATATGGCCTTATGTGGCTTCTGGGAATCTGAACTTGGCTTTTAACCACTAAGCCGTGTCCTCATTCCAGAGCCACCACTTTTTTTTTTTTTTTTTTTTTTTTTTGAGGTAGGGTCTCACTCTAGCTCAGGCTGACCTGGAATTCACTATGTAGTCTCAGGGTAGCCTTGAACTCATGGCAATCCTCCTACCTGTGCCTCCACGTGTGCCATCATGCCCAGCCTAGAGCCACCACTTTTGATATAGGTTATAAAACATACAAACAATGGAGACCCAAAGTGGCAGATGACTACGGTTCATAGAATCTTGGTTTGCATGTAAAAAGTCTTGTGTGGGTGCCTAGACCATTTTCCATGAAGTTTGGAGAATGCTTGAGTTCTCAAAGAACAAGTAGGAGAGGAATATAAATATTTTGTATTGTGGTTAGATGTAGAAATGTGTGAACTGCAGAGCAAATAGCTCAGTTATCTATAGGAGAATTATGGAGTAATTCCATACCATAGGAAGTTTTGTTTGTGGCAGTGAACAAGTAATTTTGGTTGTAGCAAAGTTTTGAGTTTTGAATTGTGGTTTTGGTATTTTATCCCTTTGGAACATGATTTTTTTTTTTTTAGAAAGTATCTCAAATAAGCACTTTTATTGGTGGGGCTTGAAGGCAGGTTGTCTGGCTCCTGATGCCACCCTTAATGACTATCCCATGTGACCCCTATTGTCATTGGAAAACTAGCTTATATACTAGCTTATATAGTGGAAGTTATCTTCATATTAACAAAACATTAAATATTGTTTCACATTTTTAGTGTGTTAATGTTGTGTGCAAATTCAAATAGCACAATATGTCAGTCAATATACTTCATTTATGCTTCAGGCATTGACAAAAGGTCTGATTTTGTGTGGAAATGTTTCTAAATGATCTCTTAATTTACTTCTAGCCCTAATAATATATTTCTTAAATACCATACTTAATCATCATGGATGATTATAAGTAATATTTCTTTACTATATCACTTTATCTTTATTACTGTGATTATTTTGTTATTCTATGGATATAAACAAATGTAAGTTTATATTAGAAGATGGTCATTAAAAGTAACAACTCAAATACACACACAAGTTAGAGCAAAATTAACAATGAATATGGGATTGTTCATCAAATACAAAATAATATTCTTATTTTATTTTTTTTAACTCTGAAAATTTTAGTTCTTGTAGCATGATAATAGGTCATCAAATAGAAGATTATTCATTATAAATTTGAATTTTTGCTTAAGAGCTCAAAATTGAAATCACACGGTAGAAGCATTTGGATGTACTCATCAGAATAAAATTGCCTAAGTTCACATGATCTTTAAAAATGTGTCAAGGGCTTCCTTCTTCTGCAGAGGATTTTATGGTGAAGCTGGGAGCCAGATTCAGATTCTGAGCACTAAGGTAATACAGCCTTCAAGTGAGTCAAGGTTATCCTAGCATGCGTTTTACAGGACTGGCCACAGCGTTTGTTACAGCATGGTTTTCTGGAATAAAATCTATTCCCAGCAGGGCAGAGTCAACCTTTCAACTAACCAAAGGGACACTTGAATGTGAATTTATGAGTCCTTAGTCCTTTCTATGATTCTTCCAACCAACAGAAATTTGTAGAAGTTATCCCCTTTCCTTTGTCACCATCAAGTTTTTTGCTGTTTTATTTCTTCTAATATTCTTCTGCTCCTGAAGGGTTTACATTTGTTTGGTATAACTGCATGTGTGGGATTTTGAGAAATGCTTGAGCATGAGGTGCTATCTATCAATCCAGAAACACTAGCAAAAGATTTATTTGTTGTTTGCCTGTTCCTCCCACCCCCCTCACCTCTTTGCTTCCTAACACATTTTTCTTCTGCTTCCATTTTTCTTCCCTTCCAGCAGAGAAAGGCCGCCTACAGCTTTTCCTGAGAGCCACTCAGGAGAACAGTCTCAGAGAGGAGTAATGTCTTCCATGTCTTCCCTGATGGCTTCTGAAACTGCCTTAAAAAAAATTCTAGCATCACTGATCATTGTCTCCAATTATCTGCACCTTTTATTACCTCAAGTAAGATACTCTTATTGATGCTGAGTGGATTACCCAAAGTCACTTTCACTTTTTTTTTCTTATTCTTTCTTTTCACTTTTTAATGGAGAAAGTTGCCATGCTAGACCTGCTTTTAGGGATAATTAATAATATTCTCATGTGATTTAAATTGGCTAAATAACTTCCCTAGCAAGTTTTGTCTGGTTTATAAATTCTGTTAAAGCCTCTCAAGATTAATTAGGATGGGGTGAATCTGTTTCAATGAGGGAGCATTGTGATTGGTAGAGAATAAAATAACATTGAACCATTCCACTTCCACCCTGTCCTCCATGCTTTAGTGGTCCTTTGTTGCTTCATTGTGGAGCAAAGTCTCCCTACAGTCAATAGCATGAGGTGAGCTTCATTGATTGAAGCTCTGACCTGATTATGTGAATCAAAAACCTTGGGTGATTATCTAAAGCCTATAGGAACTTAATCATATTGCTTTAGTTATGGAAATAAGTTATGCTTCAACAAGCAGCTATTCGTAAGATATCTGCAGAACTAGGACTGAGAGGATAAGATCCTTCTTCTTTTTTAAATCATATCATCCTTTTGGAACAGGCAGTAAGTTTGTGTTTTAGGAGGTTTAGGCAGCAAGTGGTAATTCAAGTGCTAATTCAGAGTTTCTAAATCTTGCTACTCGATGGCTTTGTGTGATTCAGACTTAAAATGTCCAAACCATGTCTATACAACTAAACAAATATTTATTTCATTTGAATCTTATACAGGAACAATTTTAGAAGTAGCTGAGTTAATGTTTAGAATAAATATGATTTCATAATTTTGAAAGATTGAATTGATATTCTAACCAAGTATTTGAGGTTTTAATTAATGTGAGTGAATCCATCCTGCATTGGGGAATTTATTCTGTCTTACTCTTATTTATGGCCATAATTTGGTCCTGGATTATAGTCCCCTCTTCCCATGGTCACTTAGAGGTCAATGCACTATGGCCAGGGTTCTGCTGCTATACTTTCTTAGTGTGTGTGAAGAAAGCTTTCTAAGAACATAGCTTTGCCCATTGTTTCATACTATTTCTGGCTGTGTTTGTGCTACAACTGCAGAGTTGATTACATGTGACAGATTTTGTGGCTTCTAGTCTAAAATTTGTATTGTTTGACCTTTAAGAAAAGTTTTGCAAGCTTGTCTTCAGTGTTTGTGTCTCACCAACAATTTTACCTTAGACTCTACAGAGCTCTGAGACCCGACTAGTCAGTTTCATTTCCCTTATATTCAAATTCTGGGACACCTCCTCAAGACTCACTGTTTCTTGCCCTGTCTCCCATTCACTAAATGTTGAATTCCTTTTTCTGTTCCAGAACATTTTCCTTAATGCTTAAGTTAAAAATAATATCTAAACTATTGATACTAATGGACATGTTGGTCCTTGTGAATAGCATTTGATGTCAAGATCATAAATCCTCATGCAGGACTCCTATAACCTTGGTTTCAGTGACAATATTAAAGAAGAAAATCATGCCACATGTTACTCTAACTAAGCCAAGTGCTAAGGCTGGCTTTATTCAGTGGGATTACTACAATGGGTCTTTGAAATAAGAGAAAAAGATCGGGCAGAAAAATGGGAAGTTGTAAATAAAGAGGTTTAAGGTAAGTAGAGTGAAAATTATTAAGACGGATTGTGCATGGTGGTGTATGGCTATTGTCCCAGAATGGAGAAAGCTGAGGCATGAAGATGTCAAGTTGGAGGCCAACCTGGCTAATCAGTGGAAACGTTCTTCCAAAAAATAAATAAAAGCAAAAGAAAAAGAACAAAGCAGAGAAACCACTAAGAAACATGGAAGGTGGAAAGATTTAGGCATCAACTTGAGGGGTTCTTCCTGAGGGCAGCAAGGGTCACACATATTGAGACTGGTTTGGGAGGACTGAGGAATCAGCTCAAGTATGAAAATTTACCAAGGGCATGAGATAATCAATAAACTGACTCAGCAGAATTGGGCTAAGTCTTAGTACAGAAGGCATTGCCAATGCTTAGGCCAAATAAGAACTGTGAGGAACCTGGTTGAAATTTGAGAGTAGAGGGCTTTTGCTTGGAATCTCCTGCTTGCCTTCTGATTTATGTGCTATATGTCTCATCTGCTAGAATTTTATTTTAGGTCCCCATCAGCTCTCACTTGGGCTACTATACCAAACTAATTGGTTTATATTTCTTCATCACGATCCTCTTTAAACCCACTCTTAAACAGAGTGATCTACTCTGAAAAGGCATATTATTCCCTTGTTTTCACAGTGTTAGCAATTACAAATGGATGCAGGATAACTTTCATACTTTTCACAGTTGCAGAGAACAAGCTAGGCCCAATAATGCTGCAGAGTCAGTAATAGGTGAAGAGAAGGGTTGAGTAGGGGACTGATCATGGGGAACCTATTATGCTACACTGGAGAATTTATATTTTATTCAATAAGGACCCATTGATTAATTTTAAATTGTTTAGCATCATTAATTTATATTTAATAAAATCCTATTAATCTTGGAAGAATGTTTCTTGAAATCAAATTTTATAATATGTGTTAAAATATTTAAGAAAATATCAGGTTATATTTATAACCATAGTCATATTTACAACCATGAACAGTCTGAAAAACATAAGATGCTATGGTTTGGATATTTAGTGTCTTTCAGATGTCCATGTAAGATATTATATATAGATGCTCAATGTCTGTCAGATGCCCATGTGTTAAAGGCTTGGGCTCTGGGATAGTGCAGTCGGGAAGTGTTAGAAATTTTGGAGGTGGCTTCTATCAGAAGATCTTTGGATCCTTGGAGATAGACCTTGAAGTGGACTGGGCAACACTAGATACTTTCTATTTCTTTCTCTTGCTTCTTAGCTAGGAGGTTTTACTATGTATCCAAGCCCAGAGAAGTGGGGACAATCATTCATAGACTGGAACTGTGGTCTAATTAAACTTTATCTTTTATAAGTTGGTCATCTCTAAAATTTAGTTATAGTGATGAAAGGCTGACCAACAGATGGGATAATTTGTGGAGTGACTTAGAAGGGGGTAGAGTGTCATTGGAAGAGTAGTGTAGACAGGTCATGAAGTTTCTTACTTACAAGAGGAAAGAGAATAAGAATAGTGAGAATGTCTGTGATATCAGGATAGACCAAATTCCCATGGACCTACAAGAATGAGGAAAGAAGTTCTACTTGTTGCAGCATATAGTGTCTAGAGATCAATGTAGGTGGACAGAAGGATGACTTGGTAGTGTTAGAGATTATAGGTGGCAGAAAGCACTGATTTCCATGAAAATAGCTATTCTGGGGCTGGGGAGATGACTCAGTGAATAAAGAGCTTGCCATGTAAGTGTGAGGACCTGAATTTGGACACCAGTATCCACATAAAAGCTGGGTACGGTAGCACACACCTTTAATTCTAGTGCTGGGGAAGCAGAACCAGATGGATTTCTAGGATTCTTGTCTAGCTAATCTACCTGAATTGATGAGTTCTAGGTTCAGTGCAAGAGACTGTCTCAAAAACATAAGATGAAGTACTTGAGGAGGATACCTGAGATCAACCACTAGCCTCCACATGATGTGCATGCATACCGTTTACACACACATGAGCATGTGCTCCCTCATACATGTGTTCCCACACACATATGAGTACATATTACACACATGAATGCACACCATTTACACATACATGCACCCCCATACATGTGCACACACACATATGAGCACAATACACATATGCATGCATAACATCTCCATAGACATGCCAAGAAAACCTCCTCAAAATATTCTACTATAGCCCTTGACCAAGCACAGGAAGAGTAGCTGTTTGGTGGGACAAGTACAGGCCTAGAGTTTTAGCATGTGATGCCATGGGGTAATGGGTATTGACAAATGTCATTTTTGAAGCCTTGACTCTTAGGGACAAAGGCTGAGTATGGATGGAATTAACTTGCCCAGATTCAGAATTATGAGTGGTACACAAAGCACTAGTCTATCATGTTAATACCCTTCAGTCGTTCTTAATTGCTTTGCATGTTAATGCAATCTATTGGTAATGATCTCTAATATCCTCCAAATGTTAGCTCTCAACAGTTGTGGATGCTTTGGAAGGGAGATTGTCGGGCAGAATTGGATTAAAACTGAAAAGTACCTGGTTTCTGGAAGCAGCCAGCCTGCCTGTGTTCTGCTTTTTGTTCCTCTGAACATTTTATTGTCCTTAGCCTTCCTTTGTTTTCTTTTTATTATGGGGCATTTTGTTGTTTATTTATTCAAGAAATAAATGCTTGTGCATATGTTTCAAACACTGTGGAGACATCACCTGATATGGGATTTTTAGTTTTAGTATTTGGGACAAGGAAGATCTTGAGAATTATTCTTAAATTTAACATGCTGGCAGCAAAGAGATGCATCTGGGACTTTTTCAGAGTTAATGGGTCATGCTGTATAACAAGGTGACAGAAACAGAAAAGGAAAGATGTCTCCATGAAGACATCAAGGGCCACATCTCTTACTTAGAGGGACAAGACTCCTTTGTATTTTCAGTCTTTCCAATGATATCTGTACTGTTTGCTATGGCATATTGTTGCCTATGATAAATGGGGTTTAATCTACAGAAAGCTTTTTTAATGTCTTTGTTTGACTTTAGATAGGCACTTCTGCTTCTTCTCCTATCAGCCTTCAAGCCTAAGCAGCCAAGGCCTGAGATAGAGTCCATGCTCAAAAGTGTTTGTTAAATGAATGAATGTTAAAGTTGAAATGCTTTCTGTAAGCTAAGGCTAGGTTATACTATAAACTGATGCTCCCTGGAGCACCATGACTACTGGGGAGTGAGGCTCTTTATCTAGGTAATGCAAGGTTGACATGTTTTTATTTTTGTTATTGTTCTTGCTGCTGTTTTTATACCCCTCATGTGATTGGCAGCTACCTCTGTACTTTGCATCTCAAATGTCTTCCAGGAAAATTACATCTGAAAAACTCATGTAAAGAATTCAAAGCATGTTGTTTTTCCTGCTGACCATTGTGGTCACTTTTGAACATGTCACTCATGTTTCCCTTTATCTCCTCCTACCACAGTGTTGTCAGGGTTTGGGAGAAGCAGCACTGTGTGATGGTGTGCTAGTTAAATTGCTATGCTTTGACACAGGTCCAGGGTTTAGGATACAGGTTTGTTTCCTGTGTATGTTAAAAATAAGCAAGGGGTTGGGCATGGTGGCACATGCCTTTAATCCCAGCACTCGGGAGGCAGAGGTAGGATGATCACTGTGAGTTTGAGGCCACCCTGAGACTACATGATTAATTTCAGGTCATCCTGGACCAGAATGAGACCATGCCTTGAAAAACCAAAATTAAAAAATTGAAAAATAAAATAAATAAATAAAATAAAATAAACAAAGGAAGAAAGTAAGTAGCCATGCTTCATGAAGAGCCTTAGAATGCACAAAACCTGTGACCCAATGCTTCTGTCTATAGCTATGTCGTCTTTTGTAAGTGTAAATCAAGAATTCATCTACGTTTTAACTTTCCAAGAGTTTTCATTCAATGGTTATTGTTAAAAGACACAGCCCAGGGCACTGTCTTCTTAAGGACCTCATTTCATTCTCTTAATAAAACTATGATGTAAGTACCTCCTGCATTTTTCAGGTCAGGGAACAGGTTCAGAGAGGTAAAGTAATTTGATAGTAAATCATTGGTAGTGTTATCAAATAGTATGCAAATAAATGCAAATAGTATTCAAATAAATGACACCACAAATACTAGGCCAGGTAGGTATTGTCCCCACTTTGCAGAGAAGCTCAGAAATAGAAAACATTTTGTTTAAGATGTCTTTACCAGTATTGCTATGAAACAGCCTGAGTTCATCCACCTGTGTGAGCTCTTGGTGTTTGACTGCTTTGTTTAGCTAAAGGCTTTTCTCTCTATAGAGGATGATTCTTGAGTATGTACAGTTTCCCAGTAACAGGGAAATTACTGGATAAAATTGTATCCTGACTTGTCCAATTATAAGATGATCTGCACTGGAACACCCTATGGCTGAAAGTATTAGTGTGCCTGCTTGGTTCCACACCTCCCTCCTACTCTAGGCAAGTAAAGCTTAGAAAGCAGTGGAGAGGAAAAGGCTGCCCTACGTGCTCCTTGCCCATCTCTTTCTTTCCTTCTTAACTGGTGCCAAGGTAATCACCCAATACCAGCCCCAGGGGCAATATGTGACAGACACTGATGTTCCAGCTCTGTGTTTTTATTTGAACTGTGCAGTTTCATCATCAGTCAAATGAGAAATGCTGTGAGAGATGCTGGCTGACTTTTCTCATGAGGAAGTAAAATCACATTGACTACTGCTTACTTTCAGTGAAGGGAAAAGCAGAAAAGTGAAGGTAAAACGAAAAATAACAGTTTGTTCCATATTAGCACATCAAGGTACTTTTCTTGCAGTGTTCTCTACATATTTAATCACACTAAACTAGCTGGTGAAATAAATGATCTCCTCCCTTGGCCCTGTGCTAATTATTCTTGTTAATTATTTTTTAATTATCTTTCTATCACTGCCTCTAGAACAACCACAATAATTTCCACTTCAGAGCCTCCAGACACGACATATCCATAAACACAGTAAAGGATGATGGCTGGTCTGTGAATGTGTTCAAAGGAAATGCAGAAGGGAAATGAAATCCAGCCTTGGTTCCTACCACATTAGTATGGGCAAATCTCTCAGATGACTTCAGTTAATAGTTAATTGTGGGAACACATACATACTAAACCCCTTAATTAGCTGGGGGTTCACATTACCTAGCTCACATCTCTGTATTTAGAGGGCATCTGACAGCATGTTAGACAAAGCAGTGGCAAATAACGTACCCTGATGTCTAACTTTATCTGCATAATTAAAATGAGGATTAGATCAGGTATTCTTTTTGAAGGTCTATCATGTAATGGCTGACTATTCTGCAATACAGTGCAGCCATTTTTAGCTCTATGCAGCTCTGAGCTAGGCAAGCTTGGGGTATGCAATGTCTCTGGGTTTCTATGCAAGTATCTTATAATCTCAATAGCAATACAAACTATGCATGCTATTCATGTGACAAAAACTTCAGGACCAAAGGAGTGGTATAGACAGTAGAGGATACTGTCAGGGGAAAAAGGTATTTGAATGGTGTTGGGAGCCGTGGCTGCTCTTTGACCATGAGAACTGCAGTTGTTTTGGGATCTCCGGGCACAGAGACCTTGTCGTATGGCCTTGGCAAACAGTCTTCAGACACAGAGGCATTTGTGGAGCAGACTTTAGGCACATAGGCACTGTCTGAAAAGTTTTGTTTTCTGTATATAAGCTTGTGCTTGCCTGAAAAAATCTGAGACCTTGATCAGACTCTAGACTTGGTCTCCTTCTTTGTGTCTCTTGTCTCTCATCCAGGTTATTTTTCCCCTTGGGTCCTTGCTTAACTCCCCGCTGGCCGGGGCAAGTGGCGCCCAAACGTGGGGCTCGAGGTGTGAAGTGTGACCTGGACGTCGCTCCAGTGGACGGCCGTCCCCCATTGGATCGCCACCTCACTGGTGAGTGAAGATCCGCATAGAGATCACCACAGGCAGCCTGCCTGTGATACAGATCCGCACAGTGATCACCGCAGGAGTGTCCACCTGTGATACAGATCCGGAGAGGTAAGAAAAGCAACGCAATTATGGGACAAGTATTAAGTAAGCATGAATTGTTTGTTGAAGGGCTTAAAGCTTCTCTCAAGACACGAGGAACACGGGTTAAGAAAAAAGATTTAGTGAAATTCTTTGTCTTTTTAGAGGATGTCTGTCCCTGGTTCCCCCAGGAAGGAACTATAGATGAAAAGCGGTGGCGCTATGTTGGTGACTGTCTAAATGACTACTACTGCTCTTATGGTCCTGAAAGGGTTCCAGTGCAGGCATTTTCTTATTGGAATCTCATAAATGATGTATTACAGGTCCGCCACTATCACCCTGATGTTTCAAAAGTAGTTACAGATAGTGAGAATTTTCTTAAAAATAAATTCACCGGTAGTCAGACCTCCCTCCATAAGAATGAAGTCCCAGAGAATCCTTACCTGGCCTGCCCCGGGTCTCGCAGTGCTGCGGGTGGGCCAACAACCAGCCCCTTCTCCCCTGGCTCTAATTGTCCCTCTATTAACATTCCTATGCCAGAAAATGCTGATGATCCCCCGCCTAGTAACCCTCTCCCACAATCTACCTATCCAGTTCTGTCTGATTTAAAAACCACCAATCCTGATGATGACTCATTCCCCCCACCCCCCGAGGAAAGGCCTAAATTGCAAGATGAAGCTATTAAATATCATAACTCTGATTGGGCCCCCCAGACACTTTTGGGTACACGGTCACCACCCTATAACATAGCACCCCCTTCTTCTGCCCCGGCGCTTGACGCTCCCTCTGATCTAGAAGAAATAACTAGACAAGCAATTACTAAACTTTCCCGGGAGGCACAATCTCTTAAGACACTCCTCCAAGCCAAAAAGGAAAAGTCACACCTGCTCAAGCAGTTATGTGACCTTGATTTAGAAATACGCTCCCCCTCCACTCGCCCTGTTCAGAAAACTAAAACTAAAAGTAAAACTCTCCATGCCTTTCCTGTAACTCGCTCCCAAGTTAAACCTACTGAAGGAAAATCTAATGAGGCTGAGCCTCAGGATCCAGATAGCCCAGAAGAGGGGGAGGGAGGATCTGAAACAAAGGAACCTGCTGGGTCAGAAAGCACTGAGAATGAAGAAAGGGATGACACTTTACTGACTAAAGCCCAGCGATATCGCTGCCTTAAATTTAAACATATAAAAGAGTTAAAAAATGCAGTCTCTTCGTATGGTCCTATTGCTCCTTTCACTATCTCGCTGTTAGAATCTCTAAGTGAAGACTTACTTACTGTTAATGACTGGGTTATGTTAACTAAAGCTACTTTAACTAGGGGTGACTTTCTTCTATGGAAAGCTGATTACACTGAGAGGTGCCAGGATGCTGCCCGCCGTAATTTGGTCGCTGGTAGTTCCTCCAAAGCTTGGACTCTAGATAAACTTTTGGGCAACCATCCCTATGATATGAATGAAAAACAAACCAAATTTCCTCCAGGATTGCTTACACAAATTCAACATGCAGCTCTCAAAGCCTGGAAGAGCCTTTCCTCTAAAGGGTCAGCTATCACCTCTCTTGCTGAACTCAGACAGGGTACACAAGAGCCTTGTAGTGATTTTATCGGCCGCCTTACAGAGGCCGCTGAAAGGCTCATGGGAAAGGAGGAAACAGATAATGAATTTGTTAGACATCTTGCCTTTGAGAATGCTAACTCTGCCTGCCAAGCGGCTATATGCCCCCATCGCCGTGGCAAAAATATCTCTGACTTTATCAAACTCTGTGCTGATGTAGACCCTGTGTCCCGCAGCATTGGACTAGCCATAGGAGCGGCCCTTAAAGATTTTACCCAGAGGGACAAGCTCAAAACTTGTTTTAATTGCAAACAACCGGGTCATTTTTCCAGAGATTGCATGGCCCCTAAGGCTGAGCAGCCGCTCCCATCCTCTCTGTGCCCGTGATGCAAGCAGGGAAGGCCCCATAAAGGGCTCTCCAAGAAATATCCTTCATCATGCCTTCATGCCTTGTTTGTCCTAAACTTTTTAACCCTTGATACTCAGGGAAATTCAGCTGCTGATCACTTTTGGCACTCAAATACAAAAAATACCTTTGCCAAAGCCATGTGGAAAGATCCATTGACTAACAAATGGAATGGACCCGACCCTGTATTAATATGGGGACGAGGATCTATTTGTATTTTTTCACAGAAAGAAAATGGAGCCAGATGGTTGCCAGAACGTTTGGTGCGGCATGCAGGCCATGAGATCAAACAAGAGGATACTGCTGATCCTGATAATATGGAGTCATCTACATCTTGCTTACAGTGAACTTTACTGGACCTATGTTCCTGATCCTCCTATATTACATCCAGTGACTTGGGAGAAAAAAGAAATCATAGTTCTAGTCAATAACACTCGGTTGCTAAGTACGCCATCTAGTAAAAATATAGAATTACATCAAATAATTATGAGCTCATATTCAGGGTGTGGTCTAGGTATTCCACTATGCTTTTCTAAGACTAGCAGAGTGGGATGTTTTAAAATAAAGGAAAGAAATATTACTGTAAAGCATGTACAAGAGCATGTACAAGGTACAAAAAAGATAAAGCAGGTTCAAGCAAGCAGAATTTCTATTTGGCTTCCCTATGGAAATCAAGTTACAAGGGATAGTCCACCAGAGGACTTTATTCCTTGTGAAGGAAATACACCTTGGTTCAATAAATCTATACATTGGAGCAAATGTGTAGGGAAAAAATTTATCAGGTATAATGTTTCTGGATCTACTAGATATGTTAAGGATTGGTCAGGATCAGCAGGTTCTATAGAGAATAAAACTGAATGGGTTAATGATTGGGCTACTGGACTGTCCTCAGGATTGTGGTGGTCAGACAATGGACATCAGCAAACTTACGTGTGGAAAATTGCTGCTGCTATGGGAGGTGTCAAGGTTACATCTGACAGCTATGATTCAAATAGCCTTCCGAAGGGAACTGTTATGGCCTGTGTTACACCACCTTATGCCCTGATGTTAGGAAATATAAATATTACTTGGTATCATAAGTCTGAGGGAATGTTTAATGTTACCTGTGATAATTGTAGTCTGTCCAATTGTATTTCTCATGATTCTGGAACTGTAATGATTGTCAAACAACCTGCATTTGTTATGATTCCTGTTAATCTTTCAAAGCCTTGGTATTCTGACAAGGGTATTCAAATACTAGAGGAGGTTAAAAATAGTTTAAGTAGACAAAAGAGAGTTATAGGTTTAGTTATTGCTGGGATTGTTGCATTTATTACATTGTTAGCTTCTATTACTACTGCTGCTGTGGCTCTTACACAAGAAGTCCATACTGCACACTTTGTTAATAATCTAGCTAAAAACGTTTCTGTTGCTTTAGGAACTCAAGTTACCATAGACAAGAAGTTAGAAGAAAAAATAGATGCTTTGTTTGATGTAGTGACCTACTTAGGAGAGCAAATTCAAGGAATGAAGATTAGAGCTCGATTGGAATGCCATGCAGATTACCAATGGATCTGCATCACCTCTAAAATTTACAATGCTTGTTATGAAGATTGGGTAAAGGTCAAAATGCATTTGGAAGGAATTTGGCACCATGATAACATTTCGTTAGATTTGATTAATTTACATTCAGAAATTCTAGCTATACAGAACAGTCATCTTGACTTTGATGCCACTAAGGCTGCTAATGATTTACTTGCTGCAATTAAGTCTGTGTTGCCTGGTTGGGACTCTCTGAGTTCCTGGATAGGCAGCTTTGCAGCTGTGGGAGTTTGCCTTCTGCTTCTCTTAAGCCTGTTGCCTATTTTCTTCAAGTGTCTAATGAAGTCTATTGTGAATGTTCGTGCAGAGGTCCAAGCTATGCACTATAGAATACGTCCTTGACTCCCCTCCTTTGGGAGCTGCATAGGATTCAGACCTATGCATATCAGCTCACAATAAAGTGAGTGTGATATGGGCACCAACATGGGTGCGAGGCAAAGCACCTCAAGGGAAGGTCTCTTTCTGACCGTTTCTGAATTCCCTGAGAGAAAAACCTGACTTGCATGGAGGTTGGTACCACACTTATTATGATCATATAGGCCCTGCCTCCCCTCCCCAAAAGGTACCAAGGGCCAAAATTGTGGGACGAAAAATGACAGCCCACGGGAGGAGTCAGGTCAATACTCCCCCAGTTGGTTAAAGCCCACCGCTGAACAGTGGGTCTCCCCCTCTTTCGTATAAAAGAAGGGAGCCGTGGCTGCTCTTTGACCATGAGAATTGCAGTTGTTTTGGGATCTCCAGGCACAGAGACCTTGTCGTATGGCCTTGGCAAACAGTCTTCAGACACAGAGGCATTTGTGGAGCAGACTTTAGGCACGTAGGCACTGTCTGAAAAGTTTTGTTTTCTGTATATAAGCTTGTGCTTGCCTGAATAAATCTGAGACCTTGATCAGACTCTAGACTTGGTCTCCTTCTTTGTGTCTCTTGTCTCTCATCCAGGTTATTTTTCCCCTTGGGTCCTTGTTTAACTCCCCGATGGCCGGGGCAGAATGGAAGGGTACTACTAAGCAAAATTAGTTGAGAAACTATAGTGATTGCAATTAACATGGGCTAGTTAGCAGGCAGGTTTCCTGATTAAAGAAACATATAATCTAGGGTATTATCTACTTATTCAAGGAACTTGGTCAAGTTTCTACCCCTAGCTTGAGTTCTTCAAGATACTGTTTTTAGGTGGGAAATTCTGGTGCATGCCTATGCACTTGTAAGGCTGAAGCAGAATCTTGTGAGTTTGTGGATATCATGATGCTGCATAGCAAGTTCAAGGTCAGCCAAACCAAACAAACAAAAACAATATAAAACATTTCCCTCTTCATCCAAAGCCAACTACAACAAAATATAGGTTTTTTTTTCCTCTTCTATGAGCTCCACACATTGTATGTGAAGTCACCACCACCAAAATCTGTTTGTGTCATTATTATTTGGTGTCATTATTACAACTGGAACACATGGTATTGTTTACCTGGGAGATGTGGAGAACTGTCTACTCTGCCCCAACTGGGAATGTGCTGACAGAACGAAGAAAGATTCCATCTAAGTCCAGCTTGGCGGGCTGACATGCTATTGGAGTGTGAGAGTCTCAAAGGCAGCTATGGCACTGGGAAGTACCCTGGCTGACTACAAGTAGATCTATTACTGAAGAATCCAACTGCTATGGATTCCTACCTGTGATACAACCTCCATGAGGATCTTCTAAAGGCTAAGGAGCTCCATAACCCCATGAGCCATGCAAACCTCATGATCCTCCCTGCAGGCAGGAGTAATAATAGATCCAATCTTCTGAGGCTCTTGTGTTCTGATTATCAATCAGATGCTCTGATTCACAAGGGCAACGTTAATGTTCAACCCTGAGGAGACAGCTACACAACAAATTTATTTTTTTACAAATGTATCTATGCATGTTTATATGTATGTAGGTACATGTGTGTGGAAACCAGAGAGAGACTTGGTGTTTTTCTCAATTGCTGTCCACCTTATGATTTTGAGACAGACTTTTACTAAACCCAGATGTTGCAACTTCCTTCTTGTTGCTATACAAATACGCAACCAGAAGCAGCTTATGGGAGGAAAGGGTTTATTTCAGGCTTATAGATTCCAGGGGAAACTTCATCATGGTGGAACAATTTGGCTCACTTTATACATCTCCAGCAGAGACAACACAGTCAGCATCATCAAGCATGAATGGCCAAAGCTCAAGCTGGCTTTCTACTTACCTTAAGGGCTAGATTCAAAATCTACCCCCATTGACACACCTCCCCCATCAGGTGTCTATGAGTGGGAGCTGAAGCAGTAAGTTTAATCTTAATAAAAAAATACACAGAAGAGGGGGCAGAAAGAATGTCAGAGGCACACGTTGCATCATGATACACAGAGACATTTCCTCCTACCCATAACTGAGGGCTAGCCCCACAATGCATGACCCATATACCTCAACAAGAAGGGGCCAGCGAGAGGGGGGAGGACAGGGAGGAGGTTAACAATGGTACCAACTTAACTCTATTCACTGAGTACAAAACTAATTAAAAATGTTAAAAAATAAAAAGTAAAAATAAAATAAATTAATTAAAAAATACATAAGGCCACCACACTAGAGTTCACTGTGTTCAGCTAGAAAAACTAGTCAGCAAGAATTATCAATCTCTTGTTTCTACCTGCTCTGGTCTGGAATTACAGGTGTGTATGACTACCCCTGGCTTTTATGTCCATGATCAGGATCCAAACTCATGTACTTATGCTTATGTGGCAAGCTGTTTACTGAGGAAGTCATCTTCTCAGTCAAAACAGATTTTTTTCACAACATATGTTTATAAAATTTTGTGGAGCCTATCTGGAAATTGTGTTATGTAATAGTTGATTAATAGGGCTATGAGAGACAAGGGAGTGACTTGCCATTTAAACACACTCCAGTGAGATAATCAAGTTAGGTTGAAGGAGGTCTTTGCCTATACTTTACAAGAAAAGTTATGTGGGGCTCTAACTTCTAGTCCATGGGAGTAGAAAATGAATTGAATTCAGAATCCTTGGTGTGCACCCTTAAAATGGTAGGGTGTTCAGGTATGCTTAAGCATATGAAAAAGCAATTCATTTATCAAGCAGAGTCCAAAACAATGCTCTGCCTCAATGCGCTGAAAGGACTGAACAATGGAACAACACTTAGAATGGTTTCCAGATTTTTCATGTTCTACATAAACAACTATTTTGCTTTCCCACCTCTTCAGCTCCCCCAGAAGAATCTGAGGCCTTTCCTAGAGAAGAGGTTCTCCTGTTTTGATAAGAGTATAGCACACAAGACACATACATTATTGAGTTTAATTCCCTTACAGTTCTATGAAATGGGCACAATGATCCCATTCATTGATGCCATGAGTAAGAGGGCACTGCAACTCCTAGCTACAAAAGTACAAAAACATCTATTCCCTTTTCAGACTAATATTTCTTCTCTAATCATTCCTTTCCTTCTCCTCCTCCCCATCCATCTTTGCTTTTCAATATGATTTAAAATTCATTTTATTATATTTTGGAATTGTAGGAAATAAGTATATCAGCTAAAACATGTGTCTGAAGAAAGAGAATACCGGAGAGAGAGTGTGTGAAAGAGAGAAAGAGAGAGAAAGAGCACATGCATTCATGTGTGTATATATCACAACTTATGCTCTGGAAACTAGAATAAGAACCATTGCATTTGCCTATGTCTAGCTTACATCTGGCTTTTGCAAAGTGCCACAGTAACCATAGTCTCTTCTTTCGCATAATACTTCTTATGCTTGGGTAGTTTAGTTTGGGTAGATGCTTAGTTATCTGGAAATTATCATTCATAAGAGTAATTGTTGGGCATTACATTTGCCATCACAGGGACCTGGACAGCTTTTGTCTCATTTGGTCTCAGTAAATATATTTTGCCGAAAGCTTGCAAGGTCAGGGGAAGTAAAGGTTGAGAAGTAAACTCAAGGTAGGGAAGGTGGCTCTCTTTGACAGACCTCAAGTATATTTATGTCATAGGTGTGTCAGAATTAGAGGTCTTGCACTTTCAATTCTACAGACAATAAATTATGGTTAAAAAGTAGTGGATAGCTGGGTGTGGTGGTGTACACCTTTAATCCCAGCACTGGGGTGGAAGAGCTAGGAAGATTGCCATGAGTTCAAGGCCACCCTGAGAATACAGAGTGAATTTTAGGTCAGGCTGGGCTAGAGTGAAACCCTACCTCAAAAAACCAAAAAAAAAAAAAAAAGAAAGAAAAGAAAAGAAAAAGTAGTGGATGTATTGCCCATTGACCAGTGAAAAGCAGAACTGAGAACTGAATCCTAGAGGTGTGAATCTGCAAGTTTTGCTTTTAATGCAGAGATCACCTTGAAAAATGTAGACTTATACAGTAAATAAAATTTTTTATTGTGCTCCCCAACTGTCACTCCACACTTTGTGTTCAGTGGCCTCCTGATCTTAGGATGGCCTCAGCATGAAGACATTGGATGGCAGACTTGTCCACACACCTCTGAAACTTTGTAAACAGGAGTAGAAATCAAAGAATGATATGAATAGCTTCCAAGTTAAGGAACTAGGTATTTATCTTTGGTGGTGTATGGGAATGATTATGAACATATGACCAACTGTTACACAGGCCTGAGATTGGAGAGCTCACCCCCAGGCTGGGAGCCTTACTGTGCACAGCTCCGGAGCCATTGTACCTCTTCTCCTTCTTTTGTCCACCTGAGCATGTGGAAGATCAGCTCCAAAGGTCTTGGCTTTGAGGCCATATTCTGTTTCCCATGCAAGTCTGCAGGCCTCCCCCACTATTGCAGCCTGGGTGCTGTTTATCCATGCACAGTCCTGTGCAGAGAAGAGACTCCTCCCACCACACCAGGAATGATGATCATCCTATCGCTGCTTTACTCCTGTGTTTGGATAGGGTGACACGTGTCCCACAGAGTTTCAGGTGCTGGGAGCATGGTCCTCACTGTGAAGTCCCCAGAAGAGGTGGATGTTTTAGAGGTGTAGTACCATGAAGGTGTGAGGTTTGGGGCACCAATGTCAGAAGGGCTTAGAGTGGAGTGACATCTCCATCACCTTGTGCTGCAGTCTGGGAGCCCTTACCTGGACATGAGCACCATGATACCAAGGCTTTGTAGACATCAGAATCACAAGACAGATCTACATATTTCCTTTATAAGTTTTCTAGCTATGGTCATTTTGTCATAATAACACAAATTAATTAAGATGTTATAAATTTAATATATTTCCAAAATAAAAAATTTCACTTTTTAATTTTAAAACACATATTAATTTATTGTCAAGGACTGAGTAAACACAAGAAGAAAGTGCCTCTGACTTCAAAATCTCAAGAATAAGCTACAGGAGTGAGAATTTAATTAAGCTAATAGGGTGCTCATGGATTTCTATGTGGTTTGGGAAGTTTGAATGACAATGTCAGAAGGGAGTCGAGGAAGGTTTGGTAATGATGATGTTTTAGTTGAATCTGGGAACTATTGGTTATTAGAAAGAATGAGTTTAGGCTTCAGCTCTCCTGAGAGCAATGTTTTTGCTATACTGTCCACATTTTTTCTTATAAGAAGTTAACTTCAAAAGATTAAAGATATCAAGCCTACACAAGATCAAATATATATGAGTAGGTTATCTTTTGAAAAAATGAGTCCAACTCAAAAATCCATACAGAGAATCTTTATAAACTTTATTATTATTATTATTATTATTATTATTATTATTATAAGTTCTCTTGTTTTTCAAGGTAGGGACTCACTCTAGCCAAGGTTGACCTGGATGTCACTGTGTATTCTCAGGGTGGCTTCAAACTTATGGCAATCCTCCTACCTCTGCTTCCCAAGTGCTGGAATTAAAGGTATGTACCACCATGCCCGGCTATAAACTTTATTTTTTATTTATTTTTTATTTTTTTCTTTATTAATTAGTTTTGTATTCAGCTAATACAGTCAGTATGGTACCATTATTAGGCTCATCTGTGACCTACCCCCTCCACTTGGCCCCTCCTTGTTGAGGTATATGGGTCATGCATTGTGGAGTTAGCCCACAGTAATGGGTAAGATAAATGTCTCTGCATATCATGATCCAACATGTGGCTCTGACATTCTTTCTGCCCCCTCTTCCACAAAATTTCCCTGAGCCATGTTGGGTTCATTTTTGGTCTGCTTCAGTGATGAGGTGTTGGGGGCCTCTGAGGCTCTGGCTCTCTGATTTGGTAGGAGTTGATTTTTCTCTGTGTTGATCTCCTTCACCCTTGTGCTGGTATCCAGTTCATCAGGAAAACAGTGCCCTTGCTTATTTCACCAATTTTTCTTAGTTTCAGCCGGGGCCCTTTTGAGGTATGATGGGGTGGGTCACTCCTTAGGATCTACATCTATCTGAAAAAGAGAAGCAGATTCTCCAATGGAGAGTCAGTTAGCACCAGGACAAATGAGATAACCCTTACTTTTTTTTATAGAGAATTTAATAGGTGTAGGCCCTCTTGTAGGCCATTATTGATGGTAGCCTGATATTGGAGAGTGGGCTTATGTTTGGATATGGTTCTGACTTGTTTCCCAGCTCCAGCTATGGGTCCCGTACCACTAAGGGGATCAGTTAGCCAAATCAAGAGCAATTGGTTCCCCACCATGGCTGTGTGCCACTATTGCACTTGTGTGGGCATCACAACAGGTTATTTGCTGCTAAGTAGGTTGGACCATGAGTTGCTTGGACAGATATTGGTCATTTTCCCCCAGTGGCCCATGTTGCACCTTCTGGCACTAGACGCGCTGACTGTCTGGAGACTGACTCTCTTCCAACTTCCAGTCATGCCATTCCATTTTGCATGTCAACCACATAAGGTGTCTTCAGCAGTAGGGTCTTAACACTAACTTTTGGTGGGTCATCAAGTACTCTGACAGAAATCTGCCTATCTTTTAGGAAACCTTGTAGGTCTCTCTGATGAAAAACTCATTGTGGATGACAGACTCATGCTGGTACTGGGAGTTACAGGTCAGTGCCAACTAATAAAATGCGGAAAAAGATAACTAATATACAAGAGTTAGAGAGAAGAGAGAGAGAGAGAGAGGGAGGGAGGGAAGAAGAGGGAGAGGGAGAGAGGGAGGATGTAAAAGATTAAGGTTAGTCTTGATCCTACCCTCTCCAGTGTCTTGTGGTTCAGGTGTTCCCTGTAAGGGCCTGGAGAAAGTTCAGCCATTTGGTCTGCCTTTTAGGAAGTAGAATTTTATGGTACTATTGCTGTTTGGGTCTAGATTTGTGTTTCCTACCCCTTCGATGCCCTCCCCTCCCTCCCCATCCATCCTAGTGTCTTGTCCATGAGATGCTTGCTGGGTATATAAAGTATCTTGGGTAGATTCAGGTTAGGTGCTGTAGACTATATGGCGATTTGATATTAGGACATTATTATTTTGGGGGGGGGGGTTCAAGGTAGGGTCTCACTCTAGCTCAGGCTGACCTGGAATTCACTCTGTATTCTCAGGGTGGCCTTGAACTGATGGCGATCCTTCTACCTCTGCCTCCCGAGTGCTGGGATTAAAGGCGTGCACCAACACACCTGGCTGGAATCACTCTTTTTGTTTGACATCATTACAGTAACTAATTTATATTTGTCTTCTTTTTTATACTCTGCTTATAGGGATATTATAGTAGCCTTTTTAATCGCTCTCAAAGTTATGCTTCATACTGAAACCAGAATAATCTTTTTAAAACTAATTTGATCAGCAGAATTCCCTTAAGATATTCATTGCTAAGTTTAATAACAACATTTTAAAGATATAATACGAAAACAAGGGGTTTACCATTTTATAGTATGTAACGTAGTGTTTTCAGTGCAGCCACAGGCTCAAGCAAGCATCTCCAGCATCTGCTTTTTTTTTTTTTTTTTTTGTTCTTTATTAGTTAGTTTTGTATTCAGCAAATCAGTTTGGTACCATTATTAGGCTCATCCGTGACCTACCCCCTCCACTTGGCCCCTCCTTGTTGAGGTATACGGGTCATGCATTGTGGAGTTAGCCCACAGTTATGGGTAAGATAAATGTCTCTGCATATCATGACCCAACATGCGGCTCTGACATTCTTTCCGCCCCCTCTTCCACAAAATTTCCCAGAGCCATGTTGGGTTCATTTTTGGTCTGCTTCAGTGATGAGGTGATGGGGGCCTCTGAGGCTCTGGCTCTCTGATTTGGTAGGAGTTGATTTTTCTCTGTGCTGATCTCCTTCCCCCTTGTGCTGGTATCCGGTTCATCAGGAAAAGAGCACCCTTGCTTGTTTCTCCAATTTTTCTTAATATCTTCATCAAGCCCCTGCTCCAGTCCTGACAACCACCAGTCTTTCAGTTTCCATGAATTTGCCTACTCAGTACATTATAAATCAGATTACAATATATTGCTTTGTGGATGAAGACAAATTTATTTAAACTTGGTCATAGCATAGCCCAGAGCCTGTTCCTTAGCTTTTGTTATCTCCTTCCTTACTTTAGCTTTCATTCATCTGCTTCTTTCCTTGCCTCATTTGACAGAATTCCTTCTATGAGGGGTAGTGAAAGTTTGGTTCTCTCCCTTCTTTGCTTACAAAACTCTTTTTCAGTTGTCCAAAACACAAATGTGACTTTTAGGGACTGTCTTTTCCAGCCCCTCTGACATGCTCCAGTCTTTAAGGACAGGGTAAGATGGCACCAGGCACTCCTACTCTGCATCATTACTAAAGGGATACTGTCTGCTTGATTTTGAACTTATTTGATTCATGCCTTCTGATCTAAACTCCATGAGAGCAGAGATGACCTCTGTTTTTGCATATTATTGCCACTTTAGAGTGAGCATAGAATGTGAAAGAAGTTTGGAATAAAGTGATTTGTAGAACTAGGTATTACAGCTAGGATGGCAATAGAAAAAAACATGAGAAATATCCTCAATATTTAGTAATGGGAGGGTGGAGCTTATACTGGTGGGATCTGTCTCTGGCTTTCTGGGATACATGGGATATGCTCTTGCTCACCCGCCTGCCCTGTCTGTAAAATGAAGATGTGTTCACCTTTATATGTCATAGGCTACTTCAAAGGTTTGAGTTACAAGTCTATAAAACATATGTTATTATTAAATCATCCAAATATATTTTTAATTTTCTTTACTACTCATAAGTTATAAAACCAGATTGTGTGAAAAATTGTAAAATTTCTTCATTTTTGTATGTAACTCATCTCTGTGTGAGTTATGAAATTAAATGTTTTTGATTAATAATATAATATGTATTACAGTTTTATGAAACAGAGGAGTGGCTCTAAGACAGAAAGATGACATATTTGATAACAGAGCTATATAGACATCATTAACAATGAGTGTTAGCAGAAATATGTAAGATCAGGATGAATTTGCTGAGTTGGAGTGAGGGTAAATTTGTGTAGGAAGAAAAAGCAAATACATTCATGAAAATAGTTGTTTTATTTGAAAACAAACTTATTTTAATTTTATTTATTTGATTATGTTACATAATGTTAACTTATTTATTTGCAAGGGAGAGAGAGAGAGAGAGAGAGAGAGAGAGAATAAATAAGTATGCCAGGGCTTCTTCCCACTACAAACAAACTCTATCTAGATGTATGTGCTACTTTGTGCATCTGACTTCACATGGATAATGAGGAATCAAACTCTGGACTGGCAGGCTTTGCAAAAGGCATCGATAACTACCAAGGCATCTCCTCAACTACATATTGTTAATTTAAATATTCATGGATTCTATAGGTTGTTTCTATGTGGATAAAAGTTTTTATGTGATCAGTCATAGCATACTGGAGAGGATGAAGATTATATTAAAATATGTAGTTTGTTTAATAAGATGCATATATAAGTATGTTATTTACCTGGCTATATGATTCCTATGGCCTTAATATTTGATTTGCCTGTTTAGTTCCAAGGTCACTGATGGGTGCTTATGTTCTAACATTGCAAACTTTTAGGATGAACAATGCATTAGTTACTTTCTCATTGCTGTGATAAAATACCTGACAGGTGCAACTTAAAGAAGGAAGAGTTTACATTGGCTCATATTTTAAGGCTATAACCCATCATGGAGAACTGGTGGCTGCAGGATTGGAGGCAACTGGTCACATTATATACACAGAAAGCATAGAGCAATGAATATTAGTACTCAGCTCACTGTTTCTTTTGTATTCAGCCCAGGTCTCCGGATTGTGAAATGGTGCCATTTAGGTACCGTTTAAGGTGATCTTTCCACCTCAGTTAAGCCAATATAGAAAGTCCCTCCCAGGCAGTACCAGAGGTTTGCTTCCCAGGTTTTTCTAGATCCTATCAAGTAGACAATAAATCTTAAACCACTACAAACAGGAATTCAAATTCGTGCTATTATCAGATTATTAAGGGTGTGGCATGCCTATGAACTCAGTTAATTAATGGCAGAATCAAATCCAGAGTATAAGCATCAGATTTTCACTCTAAAGTTGTTTCCCCACAGTCACTATGCTCATTACTAAATAAAGGATGTTTCCAGCAGTAAGAAAAATGGAAGAATTATGAGAAATAAATGAACTTAATGGTTGAAGAGAAGAAACATCATTTTGCATAATTGATTCCTGTTCAGCAGTATGTCCAGAGGCCGTCTTGTTTGTTCATCTGTGCAGGCCACTGTAAACTACCTCTAAACTAGTCATAGGGCTATTATCACTTCTAATCTAATTCTTTGGATTTTAGGGTTACTATAATTAAAGTGCAATTGAGAATGATAGCCAGGACAGATTTGGAATAAAGGGATGAAACCCTTGGCATCTTATTTTCCTTGTTTTGGTGGTTATTTTGACAGGATCTCCTTATGTAGCAGAAGTTGGCCTCAAACTCACTGTGTATTCCAAGGTGGACCTAAACTTCTGATTTTGCCTGCCCAACTGCTGTGATTATGGATAGGCACCATTACACTTGGTTTGTTTTACCTTAATTTCACTGGATATCAACATGTGGTAAAGGACCAACAAGATTTTATGAATGCATTAAATGCATGCTGAAAATTATATTCCACTCTTCATGGGCAGTCAGTTGTGAATATTTTTCAGCTTTTGAACCATCTTAAGATATTTTTAAGAAGTCAGCATCCAGGCTGTATATAATTTCTCTATTATCTTGATACTATTTATATATGATTTAGTAGCAGTGCTTTTTCTGTACAGTTAATTCCAGCAATGCAATCAATCTATGTGTGGCATACATACCATGCTCGCATTTTTTTCTGGAAGGAGGATTAGAAGTATCATTTGTAAAAGCATGAAAATATGTGAAATTCTCAGAATCATCAGGTTATATGAATCTGCATTTTAAAAAGCACTGTAATCATGACACATTTTATTTGTACCTGAAGATAATTTAATTCACTAACTTTTGGTTCACAGTGCAGAATACATGTATGTGTTCACCATTCCCTATAATTCTCAGCCATCAGAATTTCAAAGTATATATTCAACCCACCAATTTACCTTCATTCTCTAAAAGCACTCAGTCATTGATCTGGACACTCAAGCACCCATTAATAAGACTTTTAAAACTTCTAAATAAATAGCTTATTCATAGAATTAGAGCAAAATACAGTATAAAAGAATAATCCAATATTTAATTATAAATTTAAAATGTTCATTGGCTGGGGAAGCAATGTGGTGGTAGAGGATTTATCTAGCATGCACTGAGGCTCTGGGTTCACATGCTCAGTACCACAAACAGACAGACAAAAATGCAAAACAAAAGATAAAGTTTCAAAATACTTTGGAAAACGAAGAATAAAAACAAAAAGAAAGGTAAAGAACCCTTTCAAATTTCTTTTCTTTGTTTTTTTTTTTTTTTTTTTTGAGGTAGGGTCTCACTCTAGCTCAGGCTAACCTGGAATTCACTATGTCGTCTCAGGGCGGCCCTGAATTTATGGCAATCCTCCTACCTCTGCCTCCCGAGTGCTGGGATTAAAGGCATGGGCCACCACAGCCGGTTTTCAATTTTCTTTAATAGTATATACAGGAAGAGAATCAATCGGGACAGTTGATGAGGGGAAATAACCCCAAGACTATCATAGGAAGACCACACAGAGATTAAGCTAATGTGAAAGAGATAATTAAAGATCTACTAGAATAAGCTAATCTAAGTCTATTCTAGGTAGGACTTGAAGGGATGAGATAAGGTTATCATCAGACCTTTCCTTGACAATTTATCTTTGTAATGAAGGAACAAATTTTGAAATTCCGAAACAAATTTCTTTAAGCTAACATATCACATCATAGCCAGTTTACCAATCACGTGTGAAGAAAAAGTACATATTTAAATGTGCAAGAATTCATAATTTTTGTAGTGTATGTGTGTATTGTGGGTATTTATATGTTTGGATACATGTGGGAGCATGTGTAGGGGTGCTTATGCACATGTGTATGTGGATAGGCCAGAGGCTGACATTGGGTGTTTTTCTCAATCATTCTCCATTTTACTGAGCCAGGGCCTTTCACTTGAACCCAGAGCTCACTGATTCAGATAATCTAGCTAGTCAGCTTGCCCTGGGGATACCATCACCATTTTGTAAGTGCTGGAGTTACAGGTGGGTCACTATGCCCACCTAGCACTTTACATGGGTGTTGGAGATCTGAACTCTGGTACACACACTAGTATGACAAGTACATGACCGCTGGCCACCTTTCTAGCTGTAAGAATGCACAATTTTATCCTCAGTGAACTTTATGACAATTTCTGAGGAACATGCTATAGTAATATAAATAGAAACTAAGCAAAAGGACACCAGGGAAATCAGAAAAAAACATGGGATTCAACTTGGAAGACTGTGAAAGGAATGTCAGCATGAAAAACAAGCACCACATGTATGAAGGACAGCTGCACGTCCCAAGAACATTGTTGACAAGGACCTGTGTCACTGCCCTCCATGTTCTATTAAGAACTGAATGGCTTTGTTCCTTGACCAAGGATGCAGAGACTTCTTTGGTTAACAAGAATTTAAATATGAGATAACTGAATGTTGGACTCTCAAGGGAATACAGACACATTCTAGCCACAAATTCACCCTAAGTAATATAAAATACATTGAGCAACTGAGAATTTAAAGTAAGTTACTCACTCTTCACTCAATCTTCAGTATTCTCCCTGAATAAGAATAAAATTATACTTCTATTTTGTGTCTTAGTTCTGTAGTTCTGCAGTGAATTCTATTAATGTAATGATTATATTAGTAGTCTTCAGTCTTCAGAACTGAATTGTAAATTTACTTATGTTAAATATAGTTATGAATTGTATTATAAATTCTCACTTATGAGAGTATACATATTATGAACTTGGATGGTGCAAAGAAACAGGATATGAAGACAAAAGCTGGAAGGTTGGAAGTGGGAGGAAAATACAGTAGCAGTGTTATCTTCCAGTGAGAGCTAACAGTCTCTGTCTTACATTCTTTCTAGGGTCTGGGGTTAGGCTGGTAACAAACCACTTGTGTGATTCAAAGAAGGTAAAAATCTCACTGTATTAACATTTCACAGATAACATAATGGTAACCAGGTATATAATATGATATGGCCATATAGATAATATCCCAGGGCTGAATGTTTTCAACATAACAGATAGAAGTTATATATATATATATATATATATATATATATATATATATATATACATACATATATATATATATATATATATATATATATATATATATTTCTGTTCTTTTTTTATTAATTGTTTTGTACTCAGTGAATACAGCCAAGTTGGTACCATTGTTAGGCTCATCCATGTCCTACCCCCTCCCCGTGGCCCCTCCTTGTTGAGGTATATGGGTTATACATTGTGGAGTTAGCCCACAGTCATGGGTAGGAGAAATGTATCATGCGTATCATGACCCAACATGTGGCTCTGACATTCTTTCCACCCCCTCTTCCGCAAAATTTCCCTGAGCCATGTTGGGTTCATTTTGGGTCTGCTTCAGTGATGTGTTGGGGGGGGCTTTGGGTTTCTGGATATCTGATTTGGTAGGAGTTGATTGTTCTCTGTGTCAGTCTCCTTCACCCTAAGGCTGGTACATGGTTCACCAAGAAAACAGCACCCTTGCTTCTTTCACCAACTATTCTTAGTTTCAGTTGGGGCCCTTTTGAGGTATGATGGGGTGGTTCTGTCCTTAGGATCTGCATGTGTCTGAAAAATAGAAGCAGATTCTCCAACGGAGAGTAAAGTTATCACCAGACAAATGGGGTAACACTTTTTTATATTAGAGATAATTTAATAGGTGTAGGCCCCCTTGTAGCCCACAGTTAGTGGTAGCTTGGTAATGGAGAGCTGGCTCATGTTTGGATTTGGTTCTGACTTGTTTCCCAGCTCCAGGTATGGGTCCGTACCACTGAGGGGATCAGTTAGCCAAATTGAGAGCAGTTGGTTTCCCAGAATGGTTGTGCACCACTATTGCACTTGTGTGAGCATCACGACAGGTTACTTGCTGTTAATTAGGTTAGACCATGAGTTGCTTGGACAGATATTGATCATTTTCCCCCAGTCACCCATGTAGCACCTTCTGGTATGAGACGTACAGCTTCCAGCCATGTCATTCCATTTTACGTGTCAACCGCATATGGTGTCTTTAGCAGTAGGGTCTTACCACTAACATTTGGTGGGTCATCAAGTACTCTGACAGAAATCTCTCTGTCTTTTAGGAAACCTTGTAGGTCTTTCTGATCAAAAGCTCATTGTGGATGACAGACTTATGCTGGTACTGGGAGTTACAGGTCAGTGCCCACTAAGAGAAGGAAGAAAAAGATAACTAATACAAAATAGTTAGAGAGGAGAGAGAGAGAGAGAGAGAGAGAGAGAGAGAGAGAGAGAGAGAGAGAGACTGTAGAAGATTAAGGTCAGTCTTCATCATACCCTCTCCAGTGTCTTATGGCTCAGATGTTCCCTCTAAGGGCCTGATGAAGGTTCAACCATTAGTTCTGAATTTTAGGATGTAGAATTTTATGATTTTATGGTACCATTACTGTTTGTGTCAAGATTTGTGTCTCCCACCCCATCCCTTACCCTCCCCTCCCTCCCCACCCACCCTATTGTCTAGTCCTCAAGATGCTTGCTGGGTATGTCGGCATCTTGGGTAGATTGAGGCTAGGTGCTGTAGATGAGTGAGACTATGTGGAGATTATACTTCTATGATTGAGTAAGTTCACTGAGAATGATCTGTTCCAGGTTCAACCATTTTTCCTCAAATTTCATTGTGTCATTTTTTCTTACTGCTGTGTAGAATTCCATGTGTAGGTATACAACATCTTAGTTATCCATTCTTCTAGTGATGGACATCTGGATTGATTCCAGGTCTTAGCTATTATGAATTGAGCCACTATAAACATGTTTGAGCAAATCTCTCTGGACTGTTGTTTAAAGGTTTTAGGGTACATGCCCAGTAAGGGAATCACTGGGTCTGTTGGTAATTCTATAGTCAGCTCTTTTAGGAGTTTCCATATTGCTTTCCAAAGCGGTCATACCATCTTACATTCCCACCAACAGTGGATGAGGGTTCCTTATTCTCTAGATCCTTGCCAGAAGTTATTTTCATTTCATTTTTTGATGTTTGCGATCCTTACTGGGGTAAGGTGGAATCTCATAGTTGTTTTAATTTGCATTTCCCTGATGATTAGGGATGATGAACATTTTCTTAAGTGTGTGTTTGCCATTTGTATTTCTTCCTCTGTGAACTGCCGATCCAGCTCTTTGCCTCATTTTGTGAGTGGGTTGCTTGATTTTTTATTGTTTAGGTTTGTGAGTTCTTTGTAGATTATAGAGATTAGGCTGCTGTTAGTTGGATAATCAGTAAACATTTTCTCCCACTCTGTGGGTAATCTACTGGCTTTGCTTATTGTATGATTGTCTCTAAAGAAACTCTTCAGCTTCATGTGATCCCATTGCTTCAGTGACTGTTTAAGATTGTGAGCTACTGAGCTTTTGTTCAGGAAGTCTTTTTCCATTCTTATATCATGGAAAGTTCTTCCTGTATTTTCTTCCAGTAGTAGTCGAGTTTCTGGTCTCATATTGAGGTCTTTGATCCATTTGGACTTGTCGAGATGTGTGGATCAAGTTTCAAAATCCTGCATATGGTTATCCAGTTTGTCCAGCACCATTTGTTGAAGATGCTGTCTTTTTTCCAGCCTGTATTGTTAGGGCCTGTGGTGGTTTGAATAGAATAGATAGCCCATAATATATTTAAGTCTTCACTTTTTTGTAGTTTGCATCTGCAGCTATCTGGCTGTAGGCAATGTCACTGGGTGGATCTTAAGGTGTGGTGGTGGGTTTCAGATTTCAATCTAAAGATATGCAAAGTTTGCCTAGCAGGAGTTCCGGAAGTGTGCTGTGGTTTTTGGCTTTAGGCTTGTGCTTCTCTGTCTCTGCTTGGTCCTGTGAAGGCAGGCCAGCTTCTTCTGCTATTATGGAACTTCCCCTGGACGTGTAAGCTTTAATAAATATCCCTTCCTCCATAACTGTGCCTGGTCTGGAAGTTTATCCCAGCGAACCTGAGTCTGTCTGCTACAGAACTTGGAACCGAGGAGTGGACTGAGATGAACCTGACTATGTGAATGTAGATCTTTTGGAACTTTTGTTTTGAAGGAATAGGCATGGACTTGGTGCTTGAAACTGAAGATGTCTTCTGGAGTGGTAAGCCAAGTTTTATGGACTATTCTGATGAGAGTCTGAGAATGCTAAGTGCAGACAACATTGAATGTCGAGGCTTGGCTTATGAGTTTTCTAAGGGGAATGAAAGACTGCAGAGGACTTTGTTGGAACTGGGGTACTGGCATAAGGGCTGGCTGCATCCTGCTGCCCAGACCAAGAGAGTTTGATCAAGGTTAAATTTGTAATGGACTGATGTGCTTGGCTAAAGATATTGGACTGAGAGATTTAAGATTTTAAGCTGGAAAACCTCAAGCAAGTTAAAAATACAGGCACTGAGACTGGTTTTAGGTTATTGAATCTGCTATTGTCAAACACATTAGCAATCTTACAGGAAGATGGTCCAATTTGTTTACCATGGAAAGGATGCCCGAGGAAAGACTATCATAGAAATGCAAACACTTTTGGAAAGAGTTGACTGGAGAAGGAACCTGCTTTTCAAGGTTATGATTTATTTAGTCTGTGAATTAAGAATATGGCTGTGTCCTGTACACCTGGTATTGGATTCAGAAGCATGAAAAATGCAAGGAGTGGTCATGAATTGCACATGCTTCCAGGAGCTGCCGCTGAGATGAGGCATGAGGTAGGGCCTGATGCCCTGATAGGCTGAAAGAGACCTTGGAAAATGTGAGGAATGGTCATGAATTGCACACGGTTCCAGGAGCTGCAGCTGAGACCCAGAATGATGCAGGGCATGATGCCCTGATAGGCTGAAAGAGCCTTTGGAAGATGGACGGTGGTTTGCATCAAGACCTCAAGATGTTTTGGATATACCAGGACTATGCAAGTCCTACCATAAAGCGTACTACTGGCCTGAGATGGAAGTGTTCCCTGGCTACTCTGCCCAGCTGGAGGAGCAGAATTGCAAAGTCTGGAGACTGTTAGCCTCTGGTTATATTGAACTTAAACTGCAGAAGTTTGATGTTTGTTTGATGGTGCTTGAGTTTGCATTGTTTTAGTCTCTCCTTGCTATGCATTATACCAGCTGAAAATGTTTACTCTGTGACTTTCTATGTTATAAGTGTTTAACTTGTTTTGTTTTACAGATCTTAATATCTTAAATTGGTCAAGACTGTTGGGACCTTTGACATTGAACTGAGTACAATTTACAATGTGCAATGGCTATAAATCTATTGGGGGTCAGGGGCAGAATGTGGTCATTTGAATATAATAGATGGCCCCCAATATATTCAGTTTTTTATTTGTTTGTAAGTTGCATTTGCAGCTACCTGGCTGTAGGCAGTGTCACTGGGTGGATCTTAAGGTGTGATGGTGGGTTTCAGATTTCAATCTAAAGATATGCAAAATGTGCCTATCAGGAGTTCCTGAAGTGTGCTGTGGTTTTTGGCTTTAGGCTTGTGATTCTCTGTCTCTGCTTGGTCCTGTGAAGGCAGGGCAGCTTCTTCTGCCATAATGGAACTTCCCCTGGATGTGTAAGCTTTAATAAATATCCCTTCCTCCATAACTGTTCCTGGTCTGGAAGTTTATCTAAGTGAACCTGAATCTGTCTGCTATAGGGCCTTTGTCAAATACCAACTAGCTGTAGTTGCCTGACCGAAAGTCCGGGTTGTCAATTATTCCATTTGTCTATACTCCTGTTTTTATGTCAGTACCATGCTGTTTTTATTATTATGGTTTTGTAATATACCTTTAGATCAGGTATGGTGACGCCTCCTGAGGTATTTCTTTTGCTGAGGATATGCTTGGATATCCGAGGTCTTCTGCCTTTCCATATGAAACTTGAGATCATTTTTTCTATCTCTGTGAAGAACACTGTTGGGATTTTAATTGGAATTGCATTAAGTCTGTATATTTCCTTTGGTAGGATTGCCATCTTCCCAATATTAATTCTACCTGTCCAGGAGCATGGGAGGTCTTTCCATTTTTCTCAAGTCCTCCTCAAGTTCTTTTGAGTGTTTGTATGTTTTCATTGTATAGATCTTTCACTTCCTTCATTAACGTTATCCCAAGGTATTTTATTTTATTGTTTTGTTGCTATTGAAAATGGGACCATATCCCTTCTTTCTTTCTCTTTATCTTTTTCATTTGCTTATAGAAAGGCTACTGATTTTTGTGCATTGATTTTGTATTCTGGTACTTTGCTATAGGAATTAATCACCTTCAGGAGTTTTGGGATAGAGTCTCTCAGGTCTCATCAGTGAATAGAGATAACTTAACTTCTTCCTTTCCAAATTGTATGTTTTTTATTAGTTTCTCCTGTCTTATTGCTTGAGCTAGGCCTTCCAGTACTATATTGAAGAGCAGAGGTGAGAGTGGACAACCCTGTCTTGTTCCTTATCTCAATAGGAATTCCTCCAGTCTCTCTCCATTAAGTATTATTTGGGCCTTAGGAGCTTTGTATATTGCCTTTATTATAAGATATGAACCAACCATGCCAATTCTCTCCAATGTTTTGATCTTGAAGTGATGTTGTATTTTGTCAAAGGCCCTTTCTGCATCTATTGAAATGATCATGTGGCTTTTGTGTTTAACCTTGTTTATGTGGTGTATTACATTGACAGATTTCAGTATGTTGAACCACCCCTGTGTTCCTTGGATGAATCCCAATTGTTGAAGGTGGATAATGCTTTGATGTGTTGTTGGATTTGGGTTGCAAGGATTTTGTTCAGGATCTTTGCATCTAAGTTCATCAGGGAAAAAGGCCAGTAGTTTTCTTTTCTTGTGGGATCTATGCCTGGTTTTGGAATTAGGGTGACACCAGCTACATAAAAGGAGTTGGGTAGTTTTCCCTGTTCTCCAATTGTGTGGCACAGTTTGAGGAAGATTGGTTTGAGTTCTTTCATGAAGGTTTGATAGAATTCAGCTGAGAAGCTACCTGGTCCAGGACTCTTCTTTTTAGGGAGGTTTTTATTATTATTATTTTTCAATCTCAATAAGTGTGATAGGTTTGTTTAGGAGACTAATCTGCTCTGAGTTTAGCTTTGATAGATGGTATGTGTCCAGGAATTTATCCATCTCCTCCACATTATCCAGTTTTGTGGAGTAGAGGTTTTTGAAATAAGTCCTGATGTTTCTCCCAATTTCACTTATGTCTGTTGTGATCTCTCCTTTTTCATTTCGAATTTTGTTAATTTGAAGCATGTGTTTTTTGTTTTTTTCTTGATCAAATTGGCCAAGGATTTGTCAATCTTGTTTATTTTTTCAAAGAACCAGCTCTTTGTTTGGTCAACTGTCTTAATTGTTTTCTTAGTTTCCAATTCATTAATTTCTGCTCTGATTTTAATTATTTCTATCCTTCTGGAGCTTTTTGGGCTGGATTTTTCTTGCTTTTCCAGTGCCTTTAGGTGGATGGTTAGGGTACTGATTTGGGATCTCTCTGTCTTTGTTATGAAGGCATTGAGTGTTATGAATTTCCCCCTGAGGACCTCCTTAATTGTGTCCCACAAGTTGTGGCATGATGTGTTCTCCTTGTCATTCATTTCTAGAAATTTTGCAATTTCATTTTTTATTTCATCCACTATCCATTTATTGTTTAAAAGTGTGATGTTCAGTTTTCAGGTGCCAATGGGATTCCTGATGGATCTTTTGTTAGTAATTTCTAGCAATATAGCATTGTGATCTCATATCATGCAGGGAATTACACAATCTTCCTAAATATATGGAGGCAGGCTTTGTGACCCATATATTATCTATTTCAGAGAATGTTCCATGGGCTGCTGAGAAGAATGTGTAGTCTGTGGATTTGGGGTGGAATGTTCTATGGATGTCCATTAGGTCTAAGTGATCTATGGTTTCATTGAACTCTTTTACTTCCCTGTTGTTTCTGTTTGGATGTTTTGTCTATTACTGATAATGGTGTATTGAAGTCCCCAACTATGGTGCTGTTCATTATTTCTGTTTTATTGTCAAGTAGGTTTTGCTCTATAAACTGTGGTGCCCCTATGTTTGGTGCATACAAATATATGATTGTAATATCCTCTTGATGGATCATTCCCTTGATAAGTAGGAAGTGACCTTCTTTTCTTTTTTGATTATTTTTTGGTTTGAAGTCTATTTTATCTGATATTAATATAGCTACACCTGCTTGTTTCTTATTCCCATTTGCTTGGAATATTGTTTTCCACCCTTTCACCCAGAGACGGTGTCTATCTTTAGTGGTGAAATGGGTTTCTTGAAGACAACAGATTGAGGGGTCTAATTTCCTGATCCATCCTTTTAATTTGTGTCTCTTGATGGGTGAATTTAGGCCATTAATATTAGGGTAATGACTGTGAGGTTTGATTTGATCCCTGCTGTATTGTGTTGGTATATGGGGTTTGGTGTTTTCATGGACTTTGAAGTTTTTTGTACCTTCTCTGAGTTTGGTTATTGTGATCTGCTTCTTGTAGGCATTTGAGTTTGATTATTTGATTCTTCTTTGTGGAGAATTTTCTCAAATACTCTCTGTAGGCTTGCTTTTGTGCTCATATAATTATAAAGCTGAGTTTTGTCATGGAAAGGTTTTCTTTCACCATCTATTAAGAGGGATACTTTTGCTGGGTAGAGTTGTTTAGTTTGGAAGCTATAGGTCTTTAGACTTTGCAGTGTTTCATTCTAGGCCCTTCTGGCTTTTAAGGTTTCCATTGAGAAGTGTGATGTAATTCTGATGGGGTTACCATTAAAAGTGATGTGCAGGTTTTCCCTAGCTACTTTTAGGATTTTCTCTTTGGTGTCAATGTTTAGAGTCTTAATGACAATATGTCTTGGGGAGTTTCTCCTTTGGTCCAATCTGTTTGGAGTTCTGTTAGCTTCTTGTATCTTTATGGGCCTTTCTTTTGAGAGAGTGGGGAAGTTTTCTTTGATTATTTTGTTAAATAAGTTCTCCATGCCTTTGGTCTGAATTTCTTCTCCTTCTGGTATTCCAATGATCCTGATATTAGGACGTTTAAGGGTACCCCACAATTCCCTTATGTGCTTTTCACAGTAATTTTTGAACTTATTGCAACTTTTGAATTCTCAAACTGGTTCTTCCATCTTGTCTTCCAGATCAGAGTTTCTATCCTCCACGTGGCTAACTCTATTCTTGAGAGCTTCTAGAGAGTTTTGGACTTGTTCAGTTAAGTTTCCTTTTACTACCACTTTTCTATGTATAGATCCCATCCCTCTGTAGAGCTCTCTTTTCTCATCATTTTCTGATTTTCTTGATGCTTCTTGGAATTCATCCTTGCATTTCTTTATGTGTTCATTTAGTATCGCCAGCTGATTTTTGAGGTCCTCCTTTTTTTCAGTCTCCTTCATGTGTCTTGACTGCCTTTGAACTCCTTCCATTTTCTTATCTATTTGGTCTAGTCTAGTGATGGTAGCATCCACATGATTATTGGTCGTTTGTTGCTTTTCTCTAAGTTCTACCAGTAGTTTGTTCAGGGTTGCATTGCTTGTAGCTTCATTTTGGTGTTCTGATCCTAGTGACTCTTCTATGTTTTGATTAGAGATGGTCATTGTAGTACTGGGTGATCTAACTGTATTTTCTTGCATTTGATTTTTCATGTTATTTCTTTTGTGCTGTGGGGTGCCCATGCCAGTGTATGGGCAGGGAGAGTAGTACTGTGGTCTTGATGGGCAGAGGAAGTGGGGCCTCTTGGGGGAGCTGGCCTGTACTAGCGGGCAGGCAAGCAGATGGGCTGAGTGGTCTTGAGCTAACATGTACGTGGGTGGATCACCATGAGCTCCAGCACCTGAAGCAGCCTGAGGCAAATGCCAAGCAGTTTGAGCTTTGGCTCTTGCTTGCCAAAGCTGCCTGAGCTACTGTCTGGCTGGTGCGCCAAAGTTGCCTGAGCTCTCACACGGTGATGCATCAAAGCTGCCTGTGCTCATGCTCAGAGGGACGCTGAAGCACCAAGCACTGAAGCAGTCTAAACTCTGGCATGGTGGAACACTGGGACCCAGAAGCAGTCTGAGCTTACCTGTAACAGGACAATGGTGGTCAGCCAGTGTGGTAGATAGGCAGGGACTTGCACCTGAGCTGGTGCAGGCTGACAGGCAGAGTGAGCCTGAGCTCGAGTGGGCAGGTGGAATGGTCCTTGGCTTACACATGAATGGGCAATGGCTGGAGCAGTAAGTGGGCAAATGAGCAGAGCAGGCTAAGCTTGCACAAGTGGTGAGCATGTGGCATGCAAATGGAACCTGAGCTCCAGTGGGCCAGTGGGTGGAGCCTGCCCAAGGTCACGTGTGGGCAGGGGTAGCAGTGTGATCGCCCCTGTGCAGTGAGGCAAGTGGAACTATGTTGGCCTGGGTCCCCTTTCCTACTGTAAGTGCTAAAGCTGGGACTGTGGGTACAGCGGCTGCTTGGAGGGATTGGGGAACTGGTGGGCTACCCGTGACCAAGGGAATCAACGATTCCCTTTTTTTCCCCCTCTGTACCCTCCCACTGGCAATATTTAAAAGCTTTTTAAACAGTCAAACTGACTGTTGGTCTTGAGGAAGCTGGAAACACCAAGAGATTTTTTTAGAGACTCTTTATTAAAAATTAATTAATTAATTAATTAACTTATTTATTTGAGAGAGAGAGGAAGAGGCAGAGAGAAAGAATGGGCATGCTAGGGCCTCCAGCCACTGCAAATGATCTCTAGACTCACACCCCCTTGTGCCTCTGGCTTATGTGAGTCCAGAGGAATTGAACCAGGGTCCTTAAACTTCACAGAGAAGTGCCTTAACTGCTAAGCCATTTCCCCAGCTTTAAAGACTTGTTTTTATGAAATATGTAATTCAAATCTTAAAAAAATAAAATACTTTATTAAAAAGTTTACATAATCACCTCTCACAATTCACCTTTCCCCCACCCCTTGTCTCCCTCCACTAGACCCCACTTTTTCTATATTGGTGTCTTTTATCCCTCCTCTATCATTCACAAGTTGTTATGTAGGTCTTTTGCCAGCCCTGCAAGGTCATGACTGTGATTGTTTTATGTCTGGGAGATGGCATTCCAAAGCACCCCCGCCCCCCCATTCTCAGGTTCTGGGAGACAGCATTCCAAAGCACTGCCTGATTCTTAGGCTCTGACATTCTTCTTGCCACCTGTTCCACTTTCCTTCTGCCAGTGGAGGGTCTCATTGAGATATATCTTAGTAAGTGTTGTACACTGTACTAGCAATACTGGCCATCTGCAAAGAGAGACTTCTCTAACAAAAGGCAAGATCAGAACTAATATATATTTATAAACATAAGCATTTAGAGGGTAATTTGGTGGACATAATATATCTGTGTAGCCAAACAACTTACCTTCTAGGGTCACAACCTTCCCATACATAGGCTTTTGACTAGTTTTTGGTATCAAGCTTGAATTCCCTCCCATAGAGGGGTTCTCAAATCAAATTAGAGAGCAACTGGTTACCCCTATAATAGACATGTCACTATTGCACTAGTGGGTACATCTTGCCTAAGTGGCCAGTTGTGTAGCTAGCAGAGTCCTCAGCTGATTAATACAGTTGATGACTTTTCTCCACCAGCAGCCTGCACTTTCTAACACTGGGCAGCAGAGACAAGTTTCCAAGCTCAGATCTTCTAGTTTAATTTCTCAGTATCCTGCAGCCAAAGTATTTGGCATCTTAAGTAATTAGGTCTTACTACCTGGTTCTATTGGCAGTAGCCTATATTGTTTTGGGGGCCTCTGAGGTCCCACTGTTCAACACCTCCCTGGAAGTATCCTAACCCTGGCACTGAAATTTTTCTGTGAACAACCTATGGTTTTTGGAAATAGCATTTATATCCTTACAGAGTACTTCTGCCCAAATGCTCTCCTAGAGAATAAAGGGAAGTTTTACTTTTATAGATTTTAGATGCCTGGGGAAGTTTCCCTATGCCATGTTATCCAGCCTACATGCTTGGAGCCACAGAGGCACTGGAGAAAAGCATGGGAGATAAAGAAGGCCCGTGGTCCTTCAAGGTCTCACAGGAGGAACTGCTTTGCCCTGCTGTTCTGTGCTTACTTGAAGCAGGGGTGGGAGTTGCGGGGAGTAAGGAAGGAACTAAATCAGAGACTAAATTTATAATCCAAGGTTGCCTATCTTTGGCAGCATATGGCCTCATAAAGTGACCACATCTGTTTTCTTATAGAAACCATATTTGTGATTTGATACACACAAAACAATGTATATAGGATTGGTAACAACCTGTGTTATAGCCACCTCCTGTATGTGGCTTGTCTTCCCTTAGTGTCAGATACCTGAACCATCATGGTCAAGCTCCATGTCACAAAGACAATATCATCATCTCCCTTCATCTTATCATGAAGCCACTGATAACATCTCATATCATTGCAACTAAAAGGGCTAATGCTGGTAATGATGGCTCATGCTTGTAATTCCAGCACTGGAGTCTTAACATATCAGTCAGCCAAATTACATTCATCATGTATCAGAAAAAGTCTCACATCATTTATGTTTTTAAAAATATTTTATCTGGGCATGGTGGCACAGACCTTTAATCCCAGCACTTGGGAAGCAGAGCTAGGTGGATCACCATGAGTTCAAGGCCACCCTGAGACTACACAGTGAATTCCAGGTCAGCCTGGGCTAAAGCGAGACCTTACTTTGAAAAACCGAAAAGAAAAATATATATTTATGAGAGAGAGGGAGAGAGAGAAAGAGAGAGAATGGGCATGCCAGGGCCTCTAGTCACTACAAACAAACTATAGATGCTTGTGCCACCTTGTACATCTGCATTTATGTGGGTGCTGGTGATTTGAACCTGGCTATCTCTCCAGATCTCACTTCAGTTCTTAATTCAAGTGCATTTGTTAATATGTGTCTTTATGAAATGCTTTCACATCTGAATTATAATTTTAAAACAGTCATAGCACACAACCAAGGCAGGAGTTTGCTGTAGCAGTGGAATAGAGCACCCTTGCAGTTCTGTCAATGATAAGCTTACCTGGATGAAAAGTCTTAGGATGTAGAAAAGAGAAGTTTAGAAATATCAGTCCTTGCTCCTTTGTGTGTTCAGTTTTTGCAGTTATCTGTGTAATATTCTAGATGTCAATGCCTTGTTAGAAGAATAACTGTCAAAGATTTTTCCATTATGTATGCTTCCTCTTCACTCCGCTAATAGTCTCCTTTGCTGTGAATAAACATTTTAATTCCAAGTAGTCCCTATTTGTTGATTCCTGGGACTACTTTTTATAATATTGGGGTCCTGTTCAGAAAGTTCTTATCTATACTTACAGCTTCCAATGTATTGCCAATGTTTTACTTTAGTATTATTTAGAAACTCTGGCTTTAAATAAAGGTCATTGATTCATTTTGTATTTATCTTGTGTGGAGTAAGAAATGTGGATCTAATTTCATTCTTCTAAAAGTGCATATCCAGTTTTGTCAGCACTATGTCTTGAATCAATTGTGTTTTCTCCCAGCATATGGCTTAGATAACTTTGTTGAAAAATAGGTAACCAGAGTTGTGCCAGTTTATTTCTGGGTCATCTGTTCTATTCCATTGATTTATGTGTCTGTTTTCATACCAGTTCCATGTTATCTTTGTCACCATAGCTCTATAGTATAATTTTAGATGAGCAGTTATAATCTTTTGTTCTTTTTTCACTGTCTTAAGTTTGACTTTGTTAAAGTCTTTCATATCCAAGGAGAGGCTTATTACTAGGACCTTTATGGTTTGGAGATCTGTTGTGCAAGAGCATTTAAACTGTCAATCAATAGATGGACCAATAAAATGAACAGAGTTCCTAAAAATAGAAACATACATGTCCAATAGATATTTTGAAAAACATCAACTTCCTTAGCTATTTGGGAAGTGAAAATTAAGACCATTCTGGGATTTTTATCTCACCCTAGTCCTAATAGTTGTCGTAGAGAAAACTACTGACAACAAATGCTGATGAGGCTATGGGGAAAGGGAAGCCCTTATTCACTGTTGGTGGAGTGATGAACTGATGTGGCCATTATGGAAATCAGTGTGGAAGTTCCTCAAAAAAACTAAAAATTGAACTACCATATTACCCAGCTACACACTCCTGTGGATATACTCAAAGGACTCTATATCCTACCAGAGAGATGTTTGTACATCTATGTTCATTGCTGCTCTATTCACAATGTGTAGGAAGTAGAATCCACCTAAATGTTCATCAACTGATGACTGGATAATGCCAATGTGGTGCAGATACAAAGGAAAATGAAGTTATAAAATTTGCAGGAAAATGAATGGAATTGGAAAAAGTCAAGGAAACCCAAGCCCAGAAGGAGAAAAATTTCATGTTTATTCTCGTAGGTGAATCCTAACTTTAAATGTTTGTATGTATGTAAATAATGGAATGTGTGACTGAGTATGGGCAATGATTTAATGATCAAGGAGATCACAAAGGGGAACAAGAGGGAATGAGAAGGGGCAAGCACAAAAGAAGTCTTGTAGCAATGAAAGCAGAAAAAAAGTCCAAGGTGAGAGTAAGGCTCAAAGAGGGAGGGAAAGGGGACAAGAGGGGAGGAAGGAAAAATATTTTTGAAAATGCTATATTGAAATCCAATTCTTTATATGCTAATGAATAAAGTTTTAAAAAGATAAATATCAGTTCTAGTCAAACTTGCTCCTAGAGTTTATATAAGTGGGTTCTAAAATTTAGAAGAAAGCATTAGACATATATGAAAACTTAAGATACTTTTAAGAGCAGATTTATGTTCTATAAATAAATATGTAAAAGTCTGATAGAAAAAAATTGGTAGTTATTCTTTAGGCAAAAAATGTAAAGCAGGGAGAAACAAAGAACCCAGTGAGGTATCCCAGAAAACACTATGATTGGCTCAAGTATTAAAGGAGTAAAAGGTTGGAATGAGGAATGCCTTACCACATGCTGGTTGAGAAGTCTGGGAATATTGGAAAAATCCAAAGGATAATCTGACCAGAGAACTGTGCAAAGAGAGACTGCTAGAGAGAGCCAGCACCAACATGGGCCAGCAAGAGACTAGTCCACCGCTTCCCCATGTGGTCTCTGAGTTGGCCTAACAGCTATATCTCTACTCAACTATTTTCTTTCCATACCCAAGGGCTAGAAAATTAGTTTTCCAACTAGAAAATTAGAATTAAAGTCTAAAACCATGATGAATCAATAAGAGGTACTAATATTTTATTATATGAAACCATTATAGTTTCAATTAAATTATTCTTGCATTTACTAAAAGGTATTACAGAGACAATCATAGCATATCCAGCAGTAAGATTTAAGGCATAATATTCAACTAGAAGATGCTATCTTAAGAGGTTGATACATTTTTTAAAAATATGTCAGTAGGCCCTGAACATTGAGTGTAGTATCTGCATATAATGATGTCTTACAAACTACCTCTTCTCTTCCTCACTCTATGGACAGACAGAATCTGTAGGAATAGCCCATAGGAGACTGTATCTCAGCTCAAGATAAGATAAATTTACTTAAAACTTATAGTGGCCCCAATTTGAGCCATCACTATGATTGCATGCTCTTCATGTGTTTAGTGGGATGGGTACAAAGCAAGGTCTATGCCTGAAAAACCTTGAAGGAATTCTTACATTGGGTGGCATTAGAATTATTTGACCTCAAATTTCTGTTCAAATTTATTTCTAGAATAATATGTCTTAGATTAATGTGGGAGAATTGCTAAGCACCACAGATTTCTGTGAATTATTTCTGTGTTTCTCCATTAACACACAGGCAAAGGACAAGATGGCATGAAGTGATAGAGGAGTGTGGGAACCATAACTGGTGCGGGTGCTCTTTAGAAACCCTAAGCTATGAGGTAATCAGCATGATTGTCCAGTCTCCAAGTTGACCCTGGGGATGAGACTTTCTGATCTGAGCATTTATTTACCTTCTCAATTGCTCTCCGACGGGGCGTTGCACCCCTGGAGATTCAGCACAATTTGGGAAATCCCCAAATTGTTGATTAAAACCTCTTCTTTTGGTTGATGCAATTATGTCAGTGTCTGCTGCTGCTGGAAGGCAGGGGCTGTTTTATTGATCCTACTTCCTTCAGCAGAGAGACTTGTACTGGCTTTATCAGCAGAGTGTTCATGGCCTTCAGTTTCTGCCTCATGAGAAAAGAGGGTCTAGCTAACTTCCCTAAGCATTTTGAATATTGTCATTCTGCTGTTCACTTTCTCTTCATCTGGATGAAAATTATGATACATTAAATGTTCCCAGGAGTTCGTTTAATCTGATAAAATTAAAATACAGACCTTAATGGACACAATTATGAAGTGTCTCATACGACAATTGGAAGATGGTGTGTGTGTGTGTGTGTGTGTGTGTGTGGATGTTCGTTTCATGCACCCAGTGAAGTGAAGTGGAGCCTTTGTGTGTCTTGTGGTTGCTATTTAGAAACCTGGTAGCTTCCTTTATTTCTAAACCAGGAATTTTTGCTGTTTTATTAAGGACTGAACATGAAAGCTAAATTATTTTGCCAACACAGACATCAAAGCACAAAGTGTACTTTTCCTATGTATTGCAGTTGGTTTTCCCTTCATGTCTATTATCTCTCAGAAATAATGACAGAATGTAATACCTCACACCTAGAAGATTAAATGCCTTCTCAGCTGGCATTTCTGTTTCAACTTCCTTTCCTACCATCTGATAACAGAAGCACCTTGCTCCATTTCATGTACACTCTTGGTTCTTTCTGAGGAATGAGACTGTTTTTAGAAGCTTTTTCTCTGAAATGAGTAAACTCTGTCTTGTCTTGACGTAAGCTTAGTTGTTGAAAGAATAGCTTTGTTGGATAGTAAGATAAGATTATAATAGAGACTATAATAGCAGTGCCAATCATAGCTGGTAGGAAGGCTGTTATTCTTAGGACGTTGTATTGGTAAATCGCAGTAGATTTCCCGTGGCTTAATCTAAAAATGCCTCCTTGTCAGTGGGAGAGGCTTACATTTTAAGTTCTCAAGAAAACATATTTTAGAAAGAACACCCTACTTCTCTTTCTGAGTAATTAAAAGAGTTCTAGAAAGGGCTTATGTCATGTAAGGAATTACCCAGAGGACTCTTTTATTCCACACCTAACTGGGTATCGGGTGGTTTTCACATTCATTTGTGTGAATGATGATTGCACTTGGACTGAAAGTGTTTTTGGTTTTGTTTGGCTTGGTTTTGGTTTTGCTATAGTTTTCTTTCTGTTTGAACTGAATGCACATGTTCAGATAAAGACCCAGAAGTAGGGGCAAGGGGTGAAAGGTGGGCCTGTGAGGAGGAAGCACTAAGTTTGAGCACCGGTTGGAATGAGAAATTAAAACTTTTTTTAAAAAAAGGAAAACATAGGGGTAAGTATTAAAAGAGATAAAGAAAAAGAAAGAAAAGGGGGAAAGGCAAAGAATGGTTTCCATAGATTCCACAACTTTTTTGGAATTTTAGCATTGAAATCTTAAAGGTAAACTATGAAGGCATTTAAGAAATGAGAATTTGGATTTCATTTGCTCCTGCCTTCAGAAATGCAGCATTTTCCTTTTATTTGAGAAAGGGGCTTCTTATATTTTGGTTTTACAATTTTCTGCTTTCATGTCTCTTCTCTTTACACTACCATGATGCAAAAGCTACAAACTGTGTAGCTACAATAGCAAAGGGACTGGTGATCACTCCAATATAAGGCATTTTAAAGCATATTCCCATGTGATGTGCTTTGAATGATTCTGTTCCTCAGCTTCATATTGCAGTCTTCATCCCCAAGGGTACGAGGAGGTGGGGCCATGGGGGTGATATGAAATCACAGATTCAGAACATTCACAACTAGCAATTGTGTTCTTGTAAAAAAGGCTCAAGAGGGACACTTTTCCATTCTAGTATGTGAAGGCACAGCAAAGAAGGACCACGTAGGTGCCAGAAAATTGGTCCTCATTTGACAGAGAATCTCTCAGAACCATGAACTTTGATCTCTTAAACTATAGAAATGAGAAATGAATTTCCCATGCTTATAGTGTTTCGCCACAGAAGTCCTAACAGACTAAGTCACTACTAAGGGCTACTTACTAACTTGGGAATCTGAAGCTAGAAATGGTAATTATATAAATAAATAACATATAAATGAGACAACATGTTGCAAGGAAACAATTGTCAAATGTACTCTTAGAAAAATCATCAAATTGTCTTGTTTAATCATCACAGTTTGAAGCTGAAAAAATGAGGACCGTAGAGATTTAAAAAAAAATATCACAATTTTTGTTGAATAAGCAAAATGTAACATCCTGGTCTCCTGAATGTTTAGGTCTGGGCTCTCTTGAATACCTTTCATTCTCCTGTCTTGTATATATTCAGAATCAAATTGCCTTTTTTTCTAATACTGTAAGATTTTTTTCTAAATGATGTATACATTTAATAAAATATCTATTATTACAAAATAACAATTAAAATCAAAATATGTCCACTTCTATCAATAAAGAAGTTTGGAAAGATTAATTTCATCTAAGAGTAATATGATAAAATGATTTAGTTTGCATCATAATTTTAAGTCCAAAACACTTTCCTAGATATTTTTCTTTATTTTCACAATACACCCACCTGTGAAGTAGACTTCCTGAGGAAGATTTAGACATATGAATACTGAAGCTTAGACACTAACAGGTACATTTCAGATGATAGGGCTAGCTCTTCAGTGCAGACTTCAGACTTGAAATCAGAAGCGTTCCTTAATTGTCTTGTGATTTTTGTTTGAAATTTTTATCTATCCTCCCTCCCTTGAATTCTGTTGCTTTACTTTCAGTTTCATTCCAGTTCAGGAAATTTTGATTGGAATTGTTAAAATCAAAGAAATTGTAGTGAGAATTTTCACAATTCTGTTTCAATTGAGGGAACATTCATAAGCATCAAGGGGAGGTAGGTTCTGCTGGCTAGTAGGAAGGGTATGGACTACTGGAGCCAGTTTGGATAGCTCAGAGATAGTAATAAATTTACAGCAATTGTGCTATTGAATAACTATTTTTGGCATGTAGTTGTGTTATATGTGTAGAATATGTGTTGTGTGTTGTGTGATGTGTGTGTGCTGTATGTACGCACATGTGTGTGCATTTGCACATGCTCCATGCACACATGTAGAGTCCAGAGGAAAGCATTGGTCCTTCCTGTATTGCTCATTCTCATATTTTTTGAGACAAGAGTCTCTCCACAACTGAGAGCTGTCCCTTTTCAGTCAGCAAGCCCCAGTGATTCTATATTTGCTGTCTTCCCTCCAAAGGACTGGAGTACGTGGTTATGTCCAGGCTTGTATATGCATGTTAGGGAATCTAAATTAGTAGTCTCAGGCCTTCTCAGACCCTCATGCTTAAGCAGCAAGTGCTTTTGCACACTGAACCATTTCCCCAGCCCCTTAAATAAATATTTTTAAAAAGTAATTTGAATGAGCTTTTAATTGAGCATTATGTTAAATTCAAATACAATAAATAATCAAATTATCAAGACTTTCTCCTTTTTAGTTACTTCACTACATCATGCTACTGGTACACCTATGATTTCTATATGATTAAAATACTAGTATAATGTTCTGTTACTTTTTCAGTCCTACAAGGTTTTCTAAAAGAAAGACAGATTTCTGTCAGAGTACTATATGACCCACCAAAGGTTAGTGGTAAGACCCTACTGCTGAAGACACCTTATGTGGTTGACACGCAAAATGGAATGGCATGGCTGGAAGCTGGAAGAGAGTCAGTCATCAGTCAGCACATCTAGTGCCAGAAGGTGCTACATGGGCGACTGGGGGAAAATGACCAATATCTGTCCAAGCAACTCATGGTCTAACCTACTTAGCAGAAAATAACCTGTTGTGATGCCCACACAAGTGCAATAGTGGCACACAGCCACGGTGGGGAACCAACTGCTCTCGATTCGGCTAACTGATCCCCTCAGTGGTACGGGACCCATAGCTGGAGCTTGGAAACAAGTCAGAACCGTATTCAAACATAAGCCAGCTCTCCATTATCAAGCTACCATCAATTGTGGGCTACAAGAGGGCCTACACCTATTAAATTCTCTATAAAAAAAGTAAGGGCTATCTCATTTGTCTGGTGCTGACTTACTCTCCATTGGAGTATCTGCTTCTCTTTTCAGATAGATGTAGATCCTAAGGAGAGAACCACCCCATCATATCTCAAAAGGGCCCCAGCTGAAACTATGAATAATTGGTGAAAGAAGCAAGGGTGCTGTTTTCTTGGTGAACAGGGTACCAGCACAAGGGAGAAGGAGATCAACACAGAGAAAAATTGACTCCTACCAAATCAGATATACAGAGACCCAGAGGCCCCCAACACCTTATCACTGATGCAGAACAAAAATGAACCCAATATGGGTCAGGGAAATTTTGCGGAAGAGGGGGCGGAAAGAATGTCAGAGCCACATGTTGGGTCATGATATGCAGAGACATTTATCCTACCCATAGCTGTGGGCTAATTCCAGAATGCATAACCCATATACCTCAACAAGGAGTTGCCAAGGGGAGGGGGTAAGTCATGGATGATCCTAATAATGGTACCAAACTGACTGTATTCACTCAGTACAAACTAATTAATAAAAAATAAAAAATTTTAAAAAAGTAATTTGAATGAGTTTTTAATTGAGCATTATGTTAAATTCAAATACAATAAATAATCAAATTATCAAGATTTCCCCCTTTTTGGTTACTTCACTACATCATGCTACTGGTACACCTATGATTTCTATATGGTTAAAATACTAGTATAATGTCCTGTTACTTTTTCAGTCCTATGTAGGTAGTTTGAAATTGATCATGGTGAAAGTATTCTTGTCATGGAAAGTACAAATGCTACAGGGATTCTTTTGTTCATTGTTCAGACTTAAAAATAACAATGAAAACATCATTCTGCATGCAGGACCTCAACATCAAATACCAGAAAGGATTTCACATTGTGAAAGAATAGTTGCAAATTTATATAGACAAATGGCAGATAAAAAAGCTCTCATTTGTTATAAGCCAATTTGTGGTCTTCATCTCCATATTCATCTGAACAGTACCTCAGACAATGGTGCTACCTTCTGAATCTAAGCCCCACTACTCTATTGGATGTAGGTGTTACATGGTTCCAGTCCACCAATGTGACTTTTAGAACTAGGCACAGTTTTCCCATGTTTTAATCTATTCCCTTGGCGTTCTCTAATGTATTATGCTATTGTAATAATGGTCACCAAGAAGTTAATAGCACTGTCTTGTCAGATAATAAGTATTTGAATTAAGATATATTATTTCTCTGCCATACTTTAACCCCAGTTGATAATCGAAGAGTTAAAATGCTTATCGAGGCATAATGATGGTGATGGTGAATATTCAATAAGTAATTCTTAGTTTTTTGAGGTTGCCTTTCTAGATTCCTTTAGCTACACAGCTCCCACTGAATTCTGTACTAAAAGCCAAATTAATCACATAATCCCACCTCCCTTTTATCAACTTTGGAGTTAAAATTAATTTATACAAAACCTAAAATTATGGATTGAGTATCAAACAGGTTTATTGTACAGTTTTTTCAGGGGAGAGGGTTAGAATTGGCTTGCTTGACCATGTATATATGCCCCATTGATTTTTATTTGGGATTTAGCTTGTACTTCAGTTAATCAAACTTAAGGTCTATTTGTAAAGGACTTGATGAGACAGCAGAAATGTCAGATGAGAAGAAGAAATCATGAGAGCCCATGGGCTTTTGATTTCCAATTGAAGCATATAGATTAGCTAAAGGTCAACATGATGAAGGGACACTTTATAGTCCCAATAAGCTTATAAAGTTAAACTGGAGACTGTTATTGACAATTCATTTTTCCTTTTAAGCCATCCAAGCTACCATAGTAACTTGAATAGACATATCAGGATGTTGTAAATTTAATAAATGAAATTAGTAGCTAAATATGAGGTCATAGAGAATGACAGGCTAAGTGAAGTAGCCTTCTTGTCCAATAGTCCAATTTCCAACCTTACTTCTGTGTTCTCACTAGCCAAATCAAATCTCCTAACCTCAATTTTATTACCTGTAAAACTGGAGATAATATTTTTTTTTTTTTGAGGTAGGGTCTCACTCTAGCTCAAGCTGACCTGGAATTCACTATGGAGTCTCAGGGTGGCCTCGAACTCACAGCGATCCTCCTACCTCTGCCTCCCGAGTGCTGGGATTAAAGGCATGCACCACCAAGCCCGGCTGGAGATAATATTAAATGTAACTTTGGTGTTTTTTTAGTGATAAATAAGATAAATACCTAAAATCTAAATAGCTAGTTTCTACTGACAGGTCTTGTGCTACCCAAATTTGGTAGCTCATGTGATACCAAAAATATCTTGTGGTATTTATATCTCATATGATTCAATGTTAGTGGTTGCATGTAGGCATGTTCATGAAAGATTAGTGGAAGACTATTGATGTATGGATTAATAACTAATGTTTTTTAATGTTTATTATTATTATTTATAAGATGTTTTGTATGGATACATCATGTATTGGTATCCTCTTTTCCCTTGTCCCTGTCCTCATTCCTGTTGGTGATGCTCCTCAGTGGGGTTGCAGATATTCCCTATGGGGTTGTGGTTTATGCATTGTGGGAGCAGTAGTCAGTTATTTTGGGGGACAGGGAATGCCTTTGGGCATGATGTCTCAATCTGTGGCTATTACAATCCTTCTGCCCCCTCTTCCACAAAATTTTCTGACCCATGGTGGGTGAGTTTTAAGTCCAATTCAGTGATGAGCTCTTAGGAGCCTCTGGATCTCTGCTTTGGTAGGTGTTGAGTATCCTCAGAGATTGTCTCCTACAACCTGAAGCTGATTATCTGGAACAGCATGGAAGCAGCACTCTTGCTTGTCTCCTCAATTACTCTGTAGTTTTAGCTGTGGCTTGGCTGAAATGCGAGGGGTGCTTTATCTCCTCTGGTTTCACTACCTTTTGAAAAAGAACAGATTATCCAATGGAGAGTGAAGTCAGCATAGTTTAAATGGGATAAGCATTATCAATTTTGGGAGAATTTGATGCATGTAATCCCTCTTTTAGCCAAAGACTAGTGAGAGATTGATGATGGAGAAGAATACAATGAAATTTGTACAAAAATGGACAGACTTGGAAAAGAACTCACACAATCACAGAAAGACAAATGCCTCATGATGTCGCTTACCTGTAGTTGCAACTCAAGGCCCAGACAATAGGGATGGAAGGGTTTGGGGGAAGGGAGGAGGAAGGGGGGAAAGAAACACAAAATTAAATCCAAAATGAGCTAATACTATAGAAACCTTTATCTTTGGAGATAGCTTAAAAGATTTAACCCTCAAAAGGAGTAAGGGGGGGGGCACCTGAAAAGTAGGGCCCTGATGAGGGTGGGATGAAGCCTAAGCTTAAAAGAAAACTTTTTCTTTCTGTCTCTGACCTGTAACTCCCAGTACCAGAGATTGGTTGCTACCCACATGGAGCAGCATCTTTGTGACAGATGAAGGAGCTGCACAGGGTTACCTTCAGGCTCCTGATTCTGCTGCATTGTCTGTTTTTATGCCTCTTCCATGCAGGTTTGATGCTGTAGTTTTATAGTATACTTTCAACATATATCCTGTCTTTTTTCTTTTGCTCAAGATTGATTTGGTTATTTCTGGTGTGTATGTTTTTCTATACAAATTTTAGGATTGTGTTTTCTACTTCTATGAAATGTGTCATGATATTTTGGTAGGAAACGAATTAAATGTGTAGATTTCTCTGGGTAGTATGGATAATTTATCATTGTTGGGTTTTCTAAGGTATAAAATGCATCTATGCATTGGTAGTATGCATCTTCTTCATGCTTAAAGTAATTTTCATTGTGTAACTATTTCACTTCATTCATTGAATGTATTTCTAGGTTAGCTTTTTGTAGGTATTGTGAATAACATTGTTTTCTGTATGCTGTATCATAGAACTCTGTTCTACAAAGCTAACATCACTATGATACCATTACCAGTCAAATCGGATACACACACACACACACACACACACACACACACACTATCAGTAAATCTTCTAAAATGAAAATTGATGTAAAAAATCCTTAAACAAAATTCTAATATGCCAAATTCAGCACCATATTAGGAAGAATGCATATCTATATCTATATCTATATTTATATATATATATATATATATATATATATATATATGTGTGTGTGTGTGTGTGTGTGTATTTATATATATGTGTGTGTATGTATATATGCAATTTGCTACATAAAAATTAATAAACTTTGTTGTGCCATATGAACATTAGAAGGACAAAACCCATAAGATCACGGCTAGGAAGATGGCTCATTGGGTAAAGTTTTGCCATGCAAGCATGAGTATCTAAATATGGACTCTCAGATTATAAAAAAAGCTGGATGCAGTAGCATGAGAATCTGCAATCCCAACATGCCTAGTGAGATGGGAGAAGGAGCCAGGAGAATCCCATAGAAGCTTGTAAGCCAGCTAGCATAGTGAATGAAGCAGTAACAATGCAATGGTGAACAATGAGAGACCCTGACTCAAAACAAAGTAGAAGACAAGAATTGACACTCAAGGTTGTCCTCTGGCATGTGCGTGCACGTGCGTGCGCACCCACCCCCCACACACATACACACATACACAAAAATAAATGCAGGTGAGCATTTGAGACAGTTCAACAATGCTTTATGATGAAATTTTGGACTAATTATTTGTAAAATAAATATATATCATCAGCACAAAGGCAAAATATATCATTTCACAACTAATGTCATACTGAATGGGAAAAACTGAAAAGTTTCTATTCAAATACGAGACTGTGTCTGCCTCTCCATCCAGAGTGCTGGTGAGGAGTCCTCTTAAGTGTTTCAGGTGAACTTCTTTAAGAATGGACTCAAGGGCTGGAGAGAAGGCTTAGCAGTTATGGCACTTACATACAAAGCCAAAGAACCTAGGTTTGATTCCCCAGGACCCATGTAAGCAGATGCATAAGGTGGAAAATGTGTTTGGAGTTCGTTTTGCAGAGGCTAGAGCCCCTGGCTTGCCCATTCTCTCACTCTACCTCTTTCTCTCTCAAATAAGTAAGTAAGTAAACAAAATTTTTTTTTAAGAAAAAAGAATGGATTTCTGGGTTGCTTTTGGGTCAGTGTTGTTTAAATCAAAATAAACTGAATATTTCAAGTAACCTAATAGATAGTTGCTATAAGCAACTGATGATTAGTGTCCTTAACAGACATATAAATGAGCATGTGTTCTGTAATACCCATGACCTCCTTTAAGAGCCTGTTCTACCAGCTATGACTGGGTGTGTATCACCCATGTAATACTCACTGAAAGATACAGCTTGATATCAGTATACTAAGCTACGTTCTCTTCCCTGGAAATAAGAAGCAAAAACCCTCTTGTCAACAGTTAAATTTGTAAAGGATGTTAAACCAGACTGGGCGTAGACTCATTCAATCCTGTGTAAAAGGGTAGATAAATTAGGCAACACAGAAGAGAAAGGATAGGGACATGAAGACAATAGTAGAGATATACCTTGTGGCATGATGTCGGGCAAAGTGTGAAAAAAATAACCAAAGAGACAGACAGGCAGAATTACTTAATGGGAGAGAGAAAAGAATGAGAGGAAGGAAGGAGGTGGGAAAGAAGAGAAACTACAATGGTCTCAGAATCTAACAACTCTCCTTCTTGAGTCGAAGCCCCTCTTCCCTTGAGAACACAGACAGAGTACTAAAAGCAAGTTGAATTGGTTCTGTCCCCATATTAACAAGATTCTAGTATGAGAGCCTACCTCTAGTCTATGTATATCTACCTCTAAGCTATGCATATGTAACTCAGACTAATTTACCTCATTTCTTGCTATGAATTTAGATTTCATGAATTCTGTCTCTGTATTTAACAAGTTTATTGGAAGTTATTATCATATGAAATGTGCAATAAAGACTTTTTTCTGAATAATAATGAAGTGTTACCATCAAGATTTGTAATTTGTAGAGTTTAATTAAATTCACTGGTTGTTCCAAATTAGTCATCAGTGTTTAAAAGAATTGTATAATAATAATCATTGACAATAAGAAGTGGCCAAATAGTGGCTTATCACTTTCTAAAACACCTATGTAAAATGTATTTTTTCCTGAAACTAATCTTAATGATTTGCTTTAAACAACAATGAAAAAATCAAATATCTACATGATTATTTATCATATTTATATGCTAAATTAAATGTTTAAATTATAATTTAATCAGCTTTATAATTTTACTATCATTTTATTTATATAGTTGTTTAGATACTTTAATTATGAAAGATTTATAAGAATTTACACATTGTTATTACATTTATAAGAAATATAAGAAAAATAAAGTAAGACTGGGTTGTATAATATTTACCCACCAAGATGTTCCATATATCATTTAAATTTGAAGAACATTGATTAAACGCTCTGCTTTTTAGTCTAAATGAGAGTTTGTTTTGAATCATTTTAATTTTTCAGAAAGTTATGGTTATATTTTCCAATTTATCTACTGCACTTAATGTTTTATTTTTCTGTGATAAATTTCCTTAAAAATTTGATCAATTTTGTTTTAAATAGTTAAAGTGAATCCCTCTCTTTCCTTCCTTGTCTACCTGTTTTTTTGTCAAGCCATCTCTCTGCTTCATTGCTATCAACCTGCATGTTTTCAGTTGAGTTCAGTAGTTCAGAGGTTCATCACTGTCCTCCACCTGCCCAGCCTCCTGGTGATGGTTCACAATGGTTCATGGGGCACCAGCTACAAGGAAATCATCTCAGCTACATGGTATCAACTCATATGATCAACCCCAAAGTATCATGTTAGTGTTTTCAGTTCAGCACATATAGGACTCAGTATAAAACTGATACAAGTAAAACAGTAAATCACAAATGCAGAATTTAGAGAGCGACATATAGTACTTGCCTTTTCAGTCCCTCTCGAGCCATAGAATAACCACTAATATAAAATATATGTTCATATCAAGGGGAAGATATAATTTATCTCTGAAAAAAAATGTATGAAGAGACCTAAAACTAAGCTTACTTCTCTGTGAGTCCTATATAATTCTCCTTAAGAGCTTGTACATACATCCAGAGACTCAATATACAGGACCACGAAAAAGTACATATATTTTTTTTTCAAGGAATTGGCTATTTTCTTGTTGTCATCAAAGTCTGAAGGCTAGAAATTCCTGAATAGTAACAATGACTACAGTCTTGAGTCAGAATTTATAAAACGCTGATGAAAAACTGAACACATACACAGAAAATAGAAAGCCCTCATATATTCATTGCCTAGAAGAATTATTATTGTTGAAGTACCCACAATGTCCAATTCAGTCTACAAATTCAAATAATAATCCATCAAAATACTAATGAAATTATTTTATAGAGCTAAAAAATAAAATATCCCTCTTCCCAAAACTGATGGCTACCCTCACAATGCATGACCCACATTCCCCAACAAGGAAGGTCCTTTTGGGGGAGCAGGGAGGAGGCTAACGATGGCACCAACATAGCTGTATACAGAGTATGTACATAAGTAATAAAAATGAATAAATCACTAAATTACAAAAGAAAAAAGAAAGAAAAAACACTAAAATTCATATGGAATTAGAAAAGACCCTGTTTCATTTTTCTCATTGTTGTGATTAAATACTTGGTAAAAACAACATAAACAAGGATTTATTTTGGGTCCCAGTTTGTGGTGAGAAGAGCATGGTTGAGAAGCATGGAGCAAATTGTTGCACTCAATCTGTAATCAGGAAGCAGAGAGAAATGAATGCCAATGCTTAGCTCATTGTCCATCTTATTCAATGGGATAATCTATCCTGTGGGATGGTGCCACCTACAAATAGGGCAGGTCTTTCTACCTTAGCTAAACTAATCTAGAAGCTCTTTCATAGATGTGAAGAGATTTGACTTCTAGAAGAATCTAGATTCTGTGAAGCTAACAACCAATATTAACCACCACAGACCCTGCCTCAAAACAAGGTAAACCTGAGGCTGTCTTCTGACCATACCATTTACACTGGTATGCAACCCTCCCACACACACTTGGGGTGTTCTCCTTGCAAAAGCCTTCATAGTGAAGTGTTTCCCTGCATTTAGTTGCCCAGATACTCAGAAGCTATGACAATCAAGATCCAATTGGGCTATTGTTACTTTTCTCACTGCCTGAGCAAAATACCTGGCAAAGACAACTTAAGGAATGAAGTGTTTTTTTTTTTAAGTTCTAATATAAATCTATTTTTCTAAATCATGGAAATGTGTGTGATGATTATGGGGCAGAGGGTTCTTTTTATCAACATGATCTCATCATGGTTTGCAGGGATATAGTCCATCATGATGGGGAGGCACAGAAGAAGGAACATGAGGTAGCTGATCATACTATGTTAGAGGTCTGGAAGCAGACACTGATGAATGCTGTTATTTCACTTGTTTTCTCTTTTATATATAGGCAAGGACACCAGCCCATGGCTTTGTAATAGCCATATTCATCCGGGTCTTACCACAGAGTTAAACTTCTATGGAAATGCCCCTGCAGCTCAAACAGAGATGTCTTTCATAAGTTATTCCAAATCAAGTCATTTAGCAGTGAATACTAACCATTATGGGTGGGGTCTAACTTTTTTAGCTCTTGGTAGACCTTAGTAATATACAATTATTTATTGTTCACCTAAAATGCAATATAGACAATAGTACCTTCCCCACTCTACACTGTAGGCAGGTCTAGAAACTTAAGGTGGAAATGAAATTTACCCCTCAACATTAAACATATCATTGCTATTCTAAAGAATAATTTTATTTCTAAATGCTCAGAATCCTCAATTTGAAAACATAAGGTCCTAAGTAAATAGTACTTCCAAATAAGAACAAAGTTCTAGTTGTACTTCCTGTCAGTTGGGGTCTCCTACACCACTGAGCTGTCATGTTGAGGGCTACTTGGAATTGTTGGCCAACCATGCCTGTGCTGCTGCCAGGACTGGGAACAAGAACATAATAGTACTCCCTAGAGTGCCTCTTCTAACTCATAGTATTTGACAGAAATCTGAAGGAGTGTTATAAAAGTAAGGAGACAACACTTTCAATCCTGTGGCATTAACATTAGTATCATTCACCCAGAGTCTTGTCACAGGTAAGAGACACTAGATGGCTAGCACAGAAAGGATATCCAGGACAAAGGTCTTCCCAGAACTCCAAGGAAGGACCCTGACAAGAGGTCAGCAATCTCACAAAAGCATCAGAGGTCTGATGACTGCCTTAATATGGAGTTTAACAGCCACTGAAAGTCAAGAACAGTGGGTTCTGCTGTTCAAAACAACAGAATTTTCATTTTGAGATTACAAGAACATAGTAAGGAGGAAAGCTTAGGTTCTACCAGACAACATGTAGAAAATACCAATCATATGCAGAGACATTAATGGTCATTTTATATGTCAACTTGGCTAGGCTATCTAATGCAGGCAATTCTGTGCAGGTACTGTGTAGATCTGGTTCTGCATTCAGTTGGCTTTAAGTGCACGGTGTTATCCTCAATAATGTGGGTGAGCCTCATTCAATCAGGGTTTCAGTCTGACTTTAAGAACAGAACCAAGATTACCCATGCTTTATTCTTTCTATTAATGCCTATTATTATACATTTTAGTGGAATTCAGTGTAACATTTCTATACATACACATGGCATACACTTACAAAATGTATCTTCCCTTCCCCCACAACCTCTTCCCATCCCATCCCACATACAATCTGTAGCAATCGCTGTCCTTCAGACCAACATTTATTTCAGATGAACATTTTATAGCTCAGTGAAGAGAAAATGTGGTACTTTTTTTCCTGTGTATGACCTTCAGTTCCACCCGTGACAGAATTGCATTCTTCACACCTGAATAATGCTTCACTGCATCTGTGTAACATATTTTCTTCATTCACTCACTAATTTATTGTTTAGAACCTATGATTCCTTATATTATCTATGAGGAACAGAGCTGTAATAAAATTGGGAATGCAGATATTTTTACTATGCTGATTTTAATTTCCTTTGGATAAACACCAAGTAATGGGATAACTGAGTCATATGGCAGATGTATTTTTACGTTTTTGAGGAAACTATACTGTTCTTTACAATAGTGTACCAATTTGCTTTACCACCAACAGTATATTAAAGTTTCTTTTCCTCACATCCTTGCCAGTATTTGGTTTTTTTTTTTTTTTTTTTTGGTTTGCCAGTTACTATTCTAGTAGAGGTGAGATGCATCTCCTTTTAATTTTGATGTGCATTTCCCTTATGCTTAATGGAACTGTACAATTTTTCATGTGTTTGTTGGGTTTTGTATTTCTCCTTTTGAGAAATTTCTATCAAATCTCTTGGCCAGTTTTTAATTTGATGGCTTGATTTTCGTTAAGTTTTTAATTCATACATATTCTGGATATTAAGCTTCTGTCAGATGAGTAGTTGGCAATTTTCCTATTCTATAGAGTAGCATTTAACTACATGTGAACAATGAAGATAACCTTCACAAGTCCACACCTTGGCAACTTAGCACCAGGTATAATACTTCAAACCACAACATCCACCTCTCACCAACCCACAAAAGGCTCATGTTCATCTCATAATGCAAAATGCACTTTGTCAATCTCTGTGAGTCCTCAAAGTCTTCAAAGCTCTTGCAGTGTTCAACAGTCTAAATTTAAAGCTTCCTCTGAAATTCAGAGCACACGATTAGCTGTGAATCTGTAAAAATCATAAAACAATTTATATGCTTTCAATGTGCTATGGTACCAAGTAAGCATTTTCTTTCAAAATGGAAGGATTGGGTGAGTACAAAAAGGCTGGGTGAGACCAAAGCAAGACTGAACCCATCAGGAAAAACAATGGCTCCTGTAGTATCAAGTAGCAGGGGCACCTGGTATTCTGATGAGAATTCTAATGGGCTCTGCACCTATGGCCTTTCTGATTGCAGCTCACTCTGGATGAAAAAAAAAAAAAATCACCTAAATGTCAGTCTCCTGAGCTGGTGCCTAATGAAGCCTTTGCTTAGATTATGGGACATGAAGTAAAAAGGACAAAAAAAGAAAAAAAAGACAAAGAAAGAAATCCCATGAGTGTGAGCCCATTGCTGTGCTTGTTGCATCATAAAGCAAGTTTCTTGTCTGAGGATGCTTTGTGCTATAGCATGCCAGTGAAAACAACATATGTTGAGTTCATGAATAAAGGACTATACGAGTATTTTAGGGCCAAGTACTAAAAATAGGTGGGTTAAAGCAATGTAAGTTTATTTTTATATAGATTTGTATAAGTACCAAATCCAAGTGGCAATAGAACTGTGATATCCAAGGGCTTATGAGAGCATGTGTTCCATGCTTTTAACTTCTGATGTTAACAATGTTTGGAGTCCTTGATTTGCTGCTGTTTGCCTCTGCTGTCATAATACCCTACACTCTGGTCTTCATATAATCATCCATCTAACATAAGTAGAATATTAAAATTCTGCCCACTGAGATTATTTCCCACCTTAGATTACTTTTCAGACCATTAAATGTAGGACTAGAGTATATCAATTACCCATTGAATAGGGTCAATATCTCTTAAACGGACAATTTTACTCCTTGACTAATAGTCATAGCTTACTTAACAAAAGGACACATCTTCAGAGTGAAAGACTGTGACAGGGAAGAAGGAGTATGTTGCAGTCAGGTTTGCATTGCTGGCGGAAATCACCCATCCAAGAGCAGCTTGTAGGAAAAAAGGTTTATTTTGGCTTACAGACACTGGCAAGGGGAAACTGGCTGTAATACCCATAAGCCCACAGCAACAATACACTGCCTCAAGAAGGCATTACTTCCCAAGTGTCCATTAGCTGGGAACTTCACATTCAGAAAACCTAAGTTTATGGGGGACACTTGAATCAAACCACCACATTCCACCCCTGGCCTCCATAAACTGATAACCATCCATGATGTAAAATGCAATGCATTCATCTAACTTTAAAAGTCCCAGTAGTTTTTATCAATTCTAATAATGTTCAAACATTCCCATAGTCTGAGATCTTTTAACTGAGCCATAATACACATCCCCCACCCAAAAAACATACCAAAATGAGACAGAATAAACATTCATACAGCAAAAGATGGCACTGGGCATAGTAAAGAAATAGTCAATCAATACAAAATTTAAACAGAGCAAACATAAAACTCTGTAGCTCCAAGTCCAACAACTCTAGTCAGTGACAAATATCCAAGTCCAATAATTCTAGCCAGCAACAAGTCCCTGGAGTTCCAATTCCACCCTCCAGCTAGGCTACTCATAGTCCTGCAAAATGTCATCTGGGGCCAGCCACTCTCCTTAGCAGCCATCTCATGTTCCTGCCATCTCCACTGGGTCTCCACTGCAACCCATAGTCTATCTTCATAGCTCCATAAGGTCTCCATGCAGTCATCCACCAAATCTGCTTCACACTGCCCATGGGTGTTTCCAAAACACAAGATCGTGTTACAAATTCAATGACCCTCTCTTTCCCACATTTCTGTACTCCATAATACCAGATGGGGTGCCAATTTGTTAACCCAGGGGAGAATAAAGCAGACTTTGAAGAATAGGACACTCCTTCACCATTCAGGCCCCTTCAAAAGACTGCATTCTTTCTGTTGTCCTAATACAGGTCAGCTAGCCCAATCTCAATGTAAACTCTCATACAATTGCAGCTGAAGAGGCAGAAGTTTTAGCCCAGTGATTTCTTTCTGTGCCATATGCACATACCAGTCCATTTCTATGCACTGCAACACTGTACAAGTTGTTAGGACATGGGCATAACAGCAAGACTCTCACACAAACTGCTTCTAGCACAGTCCAAGCAAAGCTCTTTCTCACCCTCATAAGCCAAACCTCACATTTCATAGTTCTTACTGAATTCAGGTCATCAAGTTCATCAAGCTGTACTTATAGAACTGCAAGTTGTCTCTTAGACTGAGTTTCAAATGCTTCTACATTCCTCCTGAAAGAAAATCATCTCCAAAAGGCCAAAGCCACACAGTCAGGTATCTAGCAACAAATGACACCTCTCCTTGGTACCAACTTTACTGGTGCAATCAGGTTCACATTGCTGGCAGAAAACATGCAACCAAGATCAGCTTGTGGGATAAAAGGTTTATTTTGACTTATTGACTCGAGGGGAAGCTCCATGATGGCAGGAGAAAATGATGGCATAAGTAGAGGGTGTACATCACTTCCTGGCCAACATCAGGTAGACAACAGGAACAGGGGAGTGTGCCCCACACTGGCAAGGGGATACTGGCTATAATACCCATAAGTCCACCCCTAACAATACACTGCCTCCAGGAGACATTAATTCCCAAATCTCCATCAGCTGGGAACCTAGCATTCAGAAAACCTAAGTTTATGGGGGACGCCTTAATCAAACCACCACAGAGTATGAATGCAAGTTAGCTTAGAGAGGTACTTGAATTTTCTATAGCTCCTATGTTATATGAGATGGGTTCATTCTATATTATCCAATAATGTAGTATACATTTAGGATTTGGTTGATTGTGTTCCACCCAATTCCTTAACTATATATAGCTAAGGTTAGATGGACCCTTGTTTCTTGAACTTAGGTATATGAAGATCCATTAAAAAAACAACAACACAGAATCCACTTTACAAATGGAAAATGTATGTTTGCAGAAGAGAAATAATCAAGCCTGCACTGTGTTTCTCATAGATAAAATATTGGAGGCTGCAAAGGATTTCTGCATTTGTAATAAAGAGTTAAAATGCCTTTTGCATTTAAATAATTTTCCATATGATAATTTATGAAGCCCAAATGATGGGGTAACTTATGTAACAACCTATGCCTACTATAATCTTTTCTTGGTCTAGTCAACACTCAAAACTGGTGTCTACATTGATTACTTGAGAAATGGTTAACAACATTACTAGTATAACATATACCTCTTCCAAAATCCAAAGACATGCTAAGTGTACTGCTTCTTTTTTCATAGTAAGTTGCAGATATGATTAATTATTGCTCACTTTACAGGAATCTCTCAACATCTTCTGTACCAAAGAATTCCAAGAATATTTTCAATGTTGCAAGATGCTAAAGCCTTATAGGATTTCTCTTTTACTCACTAGCATACAAATCTTACTAAGACCAAGTTGTGACAACCTGTGTATCAGGTCTAATGACTCTAATGTCTTCGATGTAATGGGTCATGATGGTATTATCTTGGATTTCAACATGGTCCAATGTACTCTGGACTATTCTGTGACAGAAGGTGGGAATGTTGAGAGTCTTGAGGTCAGAAACCAAAGGTGTACTCTCTGTCCTTAACAGTTAGCTGAGAATAAATTACTTCCCTTTGTCTAGGTGAATTCATATAGAGAACAAAGCAGAGTGAAGCCCTGGCCCAGGTGAGGAACTACACTAACTCCAAGAGTACACACCTGTGTTGACTTGTCTCAGCAAGGTTTATCTGGATCAATGGCAGTGTTGCTACCAAGGCTTCATCATGATGCTACAGCATCTACTTGGCATTTCTACAAGCCAAACTGCATGATGAGGACAGGACAGGAATCACCATCCCTAATTGCTTTATGCATATGGATGTGTGTGGATACAATTAGTGCGTGTGGAAAACAGAGGTCAACATTGAATGCCTTTTTCAGCCACTCTCAACTTTCTCTTTTGAGACAAGGTCTCCGTTTGTATCTAGAGCTTCCATGAGCTCAGGTAGGGTAGCCTGTTTTTCCAGCATACACAGAATAAAAGACAGACTGGATCTGAGTTAGTGGAGACAGGAATATGGCAGTGGAGAACACTTACTGCCGTGATGGTGGCAGGAACTAGTGTCTGAGTTAAGGAAGAAGGAAGGATGGTGGTGAAGGATACTTTATGTGCTGGGAGGAGCGTCAGGCTTATTACAGCTATTTTTCTCCCTTTTGAGGGCATGGGATCTCCTGTGTCCTAGGATGGCCTTAAACTCACTGTGTAGTTGAGGCTAACCTTGAACTTCTGATCTTTCTGCTTCCTCCTCCTAAATGCTAGGATCACAGACATGCACCACCATGCCAGGTTTACATGGTGCAGAGTGTTGAACCCAGGGCTTCAAACATACCAGAACTATACCAACTGAGCCACTTCCCCAGCTCAAGTGTTGGGAACTGCAAAGAATGCCTACTGTACTCAGAAATATTGTTCCCTTTTAGTATTGCTCCTGATAAAGAATGTATTTTCATGCTTATTGCATCACTCTAGCAATCCATTTCCACATGACATACTGTGTAATATGTCAGAGATTCTTTCTTATGAGCCTCAGTGGTCCCCAGGCAAATCAGGAGCTATGGCTAGAAGCTGTTTAAGTGTCCAGAGGAATTCTGACAGAAAAAAGTGATTGTATGTGCTTATAACATGTGGAAGCCCCTGGAGAAATTGCCGCTAGTGCAGCAGAATTCTAGCCAAGATAACCTGTTAGAGTAGTGAAATAAAAGAAAATCAATGTGAGCATTACTTAGAAGCCAAATTAATGTATAATGTGATGTGGCAGGAGAAAAGTGGAATGTTTTTGAAGTTCTAGATTAAGAATAATCACAGTCTTTAATATTTCTTATGTCACAATGCTTCAGTTATCACATCTGATTTTGAATGTCTGAGTGACAATAGCTGGCTGACACTTGGGGAAATGGTAGAAAGAAAGATATGTCATGAATGAAAGCATCAATACCTTACTAGTCAAAAGTAACCCCTTCCAGATTAAAAAGAAAAAAGCAAAATGATAAAGTAGCTTGACTGTAGGTATAAAGTGGCTTTCCTACTTCATGAATCCTACACATAAGGTGTTTAAGAAATAATAAATGTTACAATGGAAACTATAAGGAAATATGTACATAATAAAAATGAATAACAGTTCAGTATCAGAAATAAAATTTTCCATTTAAACACAGAAAACCAGTAACATAGTATCTGTGATACCTACTGTGAGGTGATATCATGGCCCAGTGACCTCTGACAATATGTCAGGAGGTGAATCACAACCAGTGTTGCATCACAATCCCTTACTTCCCTTGCCTAGCTTTATGTCATAATGTAGGCTTGGTGTTATTTCACATTACAACTGTAACTCCCAGCAGCAGGTGGCTATCATGCACTACGAGGTTTTGATCAGAGAGAACTACAAGGTTTCCTAAAAGAAAGACAGATTTCTGTCAGAGTACTTGATGACCCACCAAAGGTTAGTGGTAAGACCCCACTGCTGAAGACACCATGTGTGGTTGACTCATAAAATGGAATGACATGGCTGGAAGCTAGAAGAGAGTCAGTCCCCAGATAGTCAGCACATCTAGTGCCAGAAGGTACTACATTTGTAACTGGGGAAAATGACCAATATCTGTCCAAGCAACTCATGGCCCAACCTACTTAGTAGCAAATAACCTGTAGTGATGCTCACACCAGTGCAATAGTGGTTCACAGCCATGTGGGCAACCAACTCCTCTTGATTTGGCTAACTGATCCATTCAGTGAAATGTGACCCATAGCTGGAGCTGGGAAACAAGTCAGAACCAAATCCAAACATGAGCCCGCTCTCCATTACCAAGCTTCCACCAACTGGGGGCTAGGAGAGGGCCTACACCTATTAAATTCTCTGTAAAAAAAAAAAAAATAAGGGTTATCCCATCTGTCTGGTGCTAACTTTATTCTCCTTTGGAGAATCTGCTTCTCTTTTTCAGATAGAAGCAGATCCTAAGGGAAGAACCACCACATCATACCTCAAAAGGGCCCCAGCTGAAACTAAGAATAATTGGAGAAACAAGCAAGGCAGCTGTTTTCCTGATGAACCAGATACCAGCACAAGGGGGAAGGAGATTAACACAGAGAAAAATCAAGTCCTACCAAATCAGAGAGCCAGAGCCTCAGAGGCCCCCAAAACCTTATCCCTGAAGCAGACCCAAAATGAATCCAACATGGCTCAGGGAAATTTTGCATAAGAGGAGGCAGAAAGAATGTCAGAGCCACATGTTGGGTCATGATACCCAGAGACATTTCTCCTACCCATAACTGTGGGCTAACTCCACAATGCATGACCCATATACCTCAACAAGGAGGGACCATGGAGAGGGGATAGGACATGGATGAGCCTAATAATGGTGCCAACTTCACTGTATTCACTGAGTACAAAACTAATTAATAATAAAAAAAGAAATTGAAGAAGGGAGAATATGGTAAAATAAAGTATTTCACAAGATGAAGACACTATATTCACATATCTTTTATTACTTTGTGTTATTATTAGTTATTTTGTTTGTTATTGTTAATCTTTCACTGAGCTTAATTTATGAATTAAACTTTATCATAAGCATGCACATATAGGAAAACACTGTATATGTATTATCTACAAATTTGGGTTCACACTGTAGTGTTGGAAAGTATGTTCTTTGATTAAGGGATATTAGTCTATATAGAGAAAAAAGAAGTGTAGAGTAAATATTGATTGTCAATTTAAGAGTAACATTTAGTCATAGGTGTGTATCTCTTTCCAAATGGGTCTCTGGTGATGGTCTTGCCAATAAGAAACTAGGAATATTTACTGTTTCTATTTCTCATAGCAGAACAAATTTAGCTGTATTTTGCTGGAGGCAAGTTTTCTGAACTTGAATAACTTTTACCTTGATTTCTATAGACATTCAGGTAAGATTGCAACGTTTTTATCTGTCATGTTGCATTTTACATGGTGTAGGTTTCTGGTCATTGTGCCAATCTACATTGCTTGCCTTAGACTGTCTCTATTTGTATAGCACCTTTAAAAAGAAAATTACCTGTACTGGAGTTAGAGATTTCTCATTGCTATGCTGTTAGGGATGACGTGCAAAACTTGAGCTTGGTTAATCAAGGAGTGAGTCTTATTTCCAGTCGGTACTGTTATGATATTGAACTTTTAGCACCCATGAGCCTTCTTTTCTCTTCTGTAAGATGAGATTGTTACTTCTTACAGTAATAGTCATAGTTTGAAAATGAAATATACCCCCAGGATCACACTTTTAGTGTTTGAACTTCAGCTTGTGGTACCATTTTTGTGTGTGTACAGTGTGTAGTGTGTGTGTGTGTGTGTAGGAGTATACATGCAAATGTGCACAACTGTGTATGAGCATAAAGGCCAGAAGCAATATCAGATATCCTTCCTCTACCACTCCTTTACATACTTCCTTGAGACAGATGCTCTCTGAATGCAGAGCTGCAGTTTTTGTGAGCTCTAGTATTCTCTGACCCCCACAATACTAAGGTTTCAGATGTTCATGACTGCACCCAGATGTTTATGTAGGTCCTCAGAAATTGAATTCAGGTGGTTTCAGGTCCTCTCAGGCCTTCATGGCAGCTTGTGTTTCCCTATTGAAGGCTGTAGGGCCTGTAGGTGGTAGGTCCTGGCTAGGAGAAGTAGGACACTAGAGGTAGTAGGCCTTTGGGTTATACATGCACATGTTTCTCCTGTTCATCCATTATGTGACAAAGCCTCTGACATATTGTCATGCTGTCCTTGCCATGATGGACTGAAACTCCATGAGTCAACAGATTTTTTTTTTTTTGTCACTGTGATGAATCAAGCAACTAACATAGCAACTTTTGAAGAGATGTATAATATGAAACAAGGCTGGCAGATTTGAGACTCAATGCATAGACAACCCTGCCGGTCTTTCTCACTATCCCATTTCTCAATGAATGAATCAAGAGACCTTTCCTGTGTTGCAGAGTGGTGAAGCACCCAGAAGAGGAACAGCAACAGGGTATACTTCTGTTCAGAGTTTGTCACCATTTACCTAAAGTGACCTCTTAATTCCTATGTCTGAGAATAGATAATTCAGCACACCTGGAGATTAACTTCTTCCCTGATAAAGGATATGTTCAAATCTGAAGTCAGGTAGCATTTTACCTTAAAGCATTATGTTCAGTAGATATTTTTCTTGCTTAAAAGAAAGTCAGGAAAGATTTATTATAAATGTTTGAGAGACTTATTCAAAAATTCTTTCCCTTAAAGAGGTAGTCAGGAAAATTAGTGAAAAAATGCCTTGGGCATCAGAGAAGTAATAGCAAGCTAATCTGTATGTGAATAGGACTTAATTTTAGATGAGTTTGAATATGTTAATAATTAACCTAAGATGTCTCATTTGATTAAGATCCACACGGGATATCACAAAGACCAATGTATTATTTTTTAAATAGAAAGGACCAATTCTCAAAAGGAAGATATAGTAGAAAGCTGATAAGGAAAGTAAATTATATTAGATAGTTTCATGGTTGAATCTTTAAGGTCAACAGCTGTCTAACAGATAATTTTATATTTAAATTATATTCACACATTACCTTTGACTCGTTATAAATAACAATTCTTAATTTAATTCACATAACATATATACTTTTTTCTTTTGCAGTTTGACATTTTACGAATCTTTGAAAATAATCTTGATAGGAGGGAACTGGGATAAAAAGAAAGAGCATTAGTTGAGCTTTTTTGGTCGCCTGTATCTGTCTGTAGGCTTTAGATTTTCACAGAAGACAAAACCTTCGGTTTCAAGCTTGCTTCCACATTCCTTCTCTCATGTCAATTGCTTAATATTCACTGATAAAGACTGTTATTTCTACAGCTTCTTTCAAGTTGACTTACTCTTGAAACTTAACAATTTCATGATATATAAGCAAATAATTGTTGGGAGATGGTAGATTTCCCCTTAGGAGTGGGGTCAACTGTTTCTCTTTCTGATTTTCTAACAATTAAGTCAGTAAGTTGCTAACTGTATTAAATTAATACAGAATGGTAAATTAGAAAAGGTGTTGGACTTGGCATTATAACTTCTGTTTCTATTCCTGGTCATTCAATGTATTTAACATTGTGTCTGGTACAAGGCTCTTAGATTCCTTAAATCTCAGTGTCTTTATACACAAAATAATAATGCCAACTCCTACCCATCCTTGGCTATTATTATTATTATTATTATTATTATTATTTGGCTAGGCTTTCTTGTCTAGCAGCAGTTGCAGAGTGAGGGAGTAAGAGAAAGAAAGAAAGAAAACCCCAATTTCCTGGCTTGCTTTCATAAAGATTTGGGAGCAAATTAGAACCCAGTCCTTTAGAAGGGCTTATTTTGAATGACCAGACAAGATAAATATGGGTACCATCTTTTCCAGCTTTGGTTTTGTTCTTCCACAAAATGGATTGCGAAGACATGGGGGCATGGGTGTTCTAGCTGCAGCTGGTAGACATGAGTATTTCTTCTGTAGTGCACAGTGTTCAGCTGAGGTTGTTTGGTAGACATAGGTACTTCTTCTGTAGTGCACAGTGTCTATCTCTAGTGCCAGCAGATAAATGTGTGTGTTTCATTTGAAGAGCATCATGTCCAGCTCCAGCTAAGATAGAAGCAGCAGTGGTAAACTTATCAGTTCCACAGTCAACTCTGCAATAGAACTTTGCTGACATCACAGTTTGCTGGGATCTTTTTGAACATGTTTTCTAGTTGTGCAGACTTGGCAATCACCTATTTTTCTTTTTTGGAGGGACTGTGAAAATATCTAAAGAATTTTTATTTAGCTGTCTTTGATCTCAAGTCTAGTCAAGATGATACAAGATTAATCATATGCTTTAAGATGTTTTGCTAAGAAGTTGTATGACATGTAGGAATTATTATGTTTAGCATATTCAAAATTTGCCCTGTCATTTGACTAATGAAATTCAATTGAAGTATATTCTATAAAATGTTCTGTAAGGATAGAAATTATTAGATCAAGGTGGGTGGCTCTTTACAAAATATATAATCTTGCAGCAAAGTTCCACTAAATTTCCTACTTATTTCCAGGACAAGGTGGGCTGGATGGGCAGAAGGGTGTTCTCACATTCTCAAGGAGCTTGGGGTCTGTTAATATATGAACACTTGGTCCTGAGTGACTTTCTGGCCTCAATACCCTGCTCCAGTTTTTAGACTTAAAATTTCCTAAGCAGGATATGTAAGGTATCTTGGGTAGATTCAGGTTAGGTGCTGTAGATGAGTGAGACTATGTGGCGATTTTTTTTTTTTTTTCTGTGATTGGGTAAGTTCATTGAGAATGATCTGTTCCAGGTTCAACCATTTTTCCTCAAATTTCATTGTGTCGTTTTTTCTTACTGCTGCATATTCCATTGGGTAGATATACCACATCTTAGTTATCCATTCTTCTAGTGATGGACATCTGGGTTGATTCCAGCTCTTAGCTATTACAAATTGAGCTGCTACAAACATGGTTGAGCAAATCTCTCTAGCCTGAGGTTTGAAAGTTTTAGGGTAGATGCCCAGTAAGGGAATAACTGGGTCTGTTGGTATCTCTATACTCAGCTTTTTCAGAAGTCTCCATATTGCTTTCCAAAGTGGTTGTACCATCCTACATTCCCACCAACAGTGGATGAGTGTTCCTACTTCTCCACATCCTCGCCAGCATTTATTTTCATTTGATTTTTTGATATTTTCTATCCTTATTGGGGTAAGGTGGAATCTCATAGTTGTTTTAATTTACATTTCTCTGATGATTAGGGATGATGAACATTTTCTTAAGTGTATGTTTGCCATTTGTATTTCTTCCTCTGTGAACTACCTGTTCAGCTCTTTGCCCCATTTTGTGAGTGGGGTGTTTGACTTCTTACTGTTTAGATTTTTGAGTTCTTTGTAGATTCTAGAGATTAGGCTTCTATCAGTTGGGTAACCCACAAATATTTTCTCCCATTCTGTGAGTAGTCTATTGCCTTTGCTTATTGTGTGCTTGTTTGTAAAGAAACTCTTCAGCTTCATGTGATCCCATTGGTTGAGTGATGGTTTAAGTACGTGAGCTACTGGGGTTTTGTTCAGGAAGTCTTTTTCCATTCCTATATCAAGGAAAGTTCTTCCTTTATTTTCTTCCAGTAGTAGCCGAGTTTCTGGTCTCATATTGAGGTCTGATCTATTTGGACTAGAGTGTAGTGCATGGTGAAATGTGTGGGTCAAGTTTCAGTTTCCTGCATATGGTTATCCAGTTCGTGCAGCACCATTTGTTGAAGATGCTGTCTTTTTTCCAGCCTATATTGTTCGGGCCTTTATCAAATATCAAGTAGGTATAGTTGCTTGTCCCAAAGTCCGGGTCCTCAAGTCTATTCTATTGGTCTATACTCCTGTTTTTATGCCAGTACCATGCTGTTTTTATCACTATGGCTTTATAATATAGCTTTAGTAAGCATCTCATGGACTAGACACTAGGATGGAAGGGGAGGGAGAGGAGGGCATCAAAGGGGTAGGAAACACAAATCTAGACCCAAATGGCAATGGTACCATAAAATTCTACTTACTAAAAGACAGACCAATTGGCTGATCCTTCACCAGGCCCTTACAGGGAACACCTGAACCACAAGACACTGGAGAGGGTAAGATCACGACTAACCTTAATCTTCTACATCTTCCCTCCCTCCTTCTCCCTCTCCCCCTCCCTCTCTCTCTCTCTCCTCTCTAACTGTTGTATATTATTTACCTTTTTCCTCTTTTTCTTAATGGGCACTGACCTGTAACTCCCAGTACCAGCATGGGGCTATCATCCACAATGAGCTTTTGATCAAAGAGACCTCCAAGATTTCCTAAAAGACAGAAAGATTTCTGTCAGAGTACTTGATGACCAACCAAAGTTAGTGGTAAGAACCTACTGCTGAAGACACCTTATGTGGTTGACATGCAAAATGGAATGGTATGGCTGGAAGTTGGAAAAGAGTCAGTCCCCAGACAGCGCATCTAGTGCCAGAAGGTGTTACATGGGTGACTGGGGGAAAATGACCAATATCTGTTCAAGCAACTCATGGTCTAACCTACTTAGCAGCAAATAACTTGTTATGATGCCCACACAAGTGCAATAGTAGCACACAGCCATGGTGGGAACCAACTGCTCACAATTTGGTTAACTGATCTCCTCAGTGGTACGGGACCCATAGCTGGAGCTGGGAAACAAGTCAGAACCATATCCAAACATAAGCCCACTCTCCAATATCAAGCTATCATCAATCATGGGCTACAAAAGGGCCTACACCTATTAAATTCTCTATAAAAATAGTAAGTGTTTTCTCTTTTGTCCTGGTGCTAACTTACTCTTGGTTGGAGAATCTGCTTCTCTTTTTCAGATAGATGTAGATCCTAAGGAGAGAGCTACCCCATCATACCTCAAAAGGGCCCCGGCTGAAACTCAGAAAAATTGGCAAAATAAGCAAGGGTGATGTTTTCCTGATGAACTGGATACCAGCAGAAGCGGGGAGGAGATCAACACAGAGAAAAATCAACTCCTACCAAATCAGAGAGCCAGAACCTTACAGGCCCCCAACACCTCATCACTGAAGCAGACCCAAAATGAACCCAACATGGCTCAGGGAAATTTTGCGGAAGAGGGGGCGGAAAGAATGTCAGAGCCACATGTTGGGTCATGATATGCAGAGACAATTATCCTCCCCATAACTGTGGGCTAACTCCAGAATGCATGACCCATATACCTCAACAAGGAGGGGCCCAGGGGAGGGGGTAGCTCACGGATGAGCCTAATAATGGTACCAAACTGACTGTATTTGCTAAATACAAAACTAACTAATAAAGAAAAAAGGAAAAAAAAATTCCTAAGCATTTGTGCATTTAAAGTCTGTGATAGTCAGAGCCCTGAGTTAGTTCACGTTTTTCATTTTTTAAAATATTTTCCTTTATTTATTTGTTTGAGATAGAGACGGAGAAATAGGTATAGAGAGGCAGCTAGAGAGAGAATGGGTACCCCAGAGCTGTCAGCCACTGTAAACAAACTCTAGACGCATGTGCCACCTTGTGCATCTGGATTATGTGGGTACTGAGGAATTGAACCTGGGTCCTTATGCTTCATAGGCAACTGCCTTAACTGCTAAACCTTCTTACCAGCCCCTGTTTTTTTTTTTTTTTTTTTTTTTTTTTAAATAAGCAAGGTCTCTGAGGCATTCAAGGTTAAAGGCTTGCAATTGTAAATGATTGGGACAATTCCTACAATATGGGGTATTTTGAGATTAAGTTATGATATATTTTCTGTAGGAAATAAAATTATTCAGATAGAAACTATGATGACTTGAAATCTAACAGGCAAGTTTTAAGTGCTGAGTCAATGCTCTGGGGTCTGAAGACTTAAGAGTTGTGATCAGCTCATCTGACTGTTGCTGCTCATCTAATATCACTGCCTATAATATTTGTGGGTTTGGATTTGTGGCTAGTGTTTAAAGCTAATCATATTTTTCCTTCATCACCAGAGAAAATAAAATTTATAATCAGGGGATTGATGTGATCAAACACAAGGAATTTTAAATGACAAATATTTCTAGTACCATTCTGAATTGATAACCATTTACCAAAAAATTGATTGTCACTTTAACATTGGAAAGTGCATGCATATTCTATGCTTCCATATGTGACAATGATTTTGATTGTAGCACATGGTAAGAATTAGCGTGCACATAGCCCTGTACAGCTATCCAGTGTCTTAAATATTTGAGAATTCAGCAGGATTTTACCCTTCATGTTCTTTCTATTTTGATAAATGAAACACATTAATGTACAAATTTTGATATAGTCTTTATCCCTCCAGAAAGTTTCTCAAATCCAAGTTTAGGCTATACTTATGAGTGAGGTAAGCTTATAAGATTGAACAGATTTTTCAATAGTTTTAGGGCATAAATTTTTACCCAGGTGAATCAGATTTCCTAGACAGCTGTGAATTTAGAAATTCAATTTAAAGTGGTTTTAGTATTTACCCATGAATAGAATAAATGTTGGGCATGTGTAAAATATTTAACTTCTGTTAATATCAGGTATGCATTGTCCCTAGGTAAATTTCTGACAAACTTAAAATCTCTCTCTCTCTCTCTCTATATATATATATATATATATATATGTATATATTTACATATATACGTGTGTATGTGCATGTGTGTGTCTATGATCTGTGTTTGCATATGAAATAATCATGGTGTGTCTTTATAACTTGCAATATCCAATAACATTTATTTTTCTGTTCTGTGTGACTGTCAGTCTAGATGGTATGATACGGATTCTCCTGAAGCAGGGAAAAGCTGCTGTAGGCAAGCACATCTGCTGAGGTAGAGGAGCCCCTTTTGCCATTCCTGTTCCCATAGAGGACTGAGGTCCACACTAAGAAAGACAGAAGAATAGAGCTTTCATGAAGAAAAGACCAAGAGGAAGCAGCATGGCCTTGCTTTGTTTTCCCAGATCATCTGTGTGAGTACAGAAGGGGAAAGAAGGAAGGAAATATGAGGTGTCTACTTAGTGTGTAGATACCTGAGAAATGCACGTGAACATGCTGCCTAATGGCTTCAGTTTAAAAGCAGCAGCTGAGCACACATGCTGCCACCCCTGTCCTATCCTGTTTGGTAAAATAAGAGAAATGTGCATATGGTTATGTAGATATGAGGGGGTTTTGATATTTTCCATCATGAAGGCACCACCTGGTCAGAGTGGGGAATTTATTCATTTCAGTGAGATAAATGTGGATTCACATATTTTATAACCTACTTGCGGAAGTCAGCTATGAACAAGATGGCAGGAGAAGGGAGGTAAGGGGAACAGATTTGATGACTCTGAATATCCTCCTCTCAGATTGCTGACCTCAACCCAATGTGCTCCCCATCAGAACATCTCTCCTCATGGACTAGGAGATGACAGACTACCAGGAAATCAGGTAACCTCCAGCTCTTCACACTTTCTTACCAATACAAGCATGAGGGCTGTCTCTCCAAGCAAAAGACAAGCATGGGAATGGTCTGGGACATGCATGTTCAGAAGATTAGGCAGAACTATTATAGTGACCTGAAACTGCCACCCAAGGTGACCATTAAATCATGGATAGAGCAGAATCATGATGTAAAAGCTAAATTAAATTGCTTGATATAAACTTGTCTGATAGAAATTCAGTGTGAGAAAATAGGTATGTTTTAAAATTTTTATTTTTATACTTGTATTCAAATATTTATTGATTATTTTTCAAATGAGATTGAGATTGTGCTATAGATGTGTATAATATTTGCTTTTAAATACCTTCACATTAGCATATATAGGTTCTAATAGCTTTTAAATTTATGTAGCTTAGTACAATTTTCTTTTATGCCTATTGCTTTTATGTAATATTTACATTCTTCAATCTATTGTAGTGTCTTATAACACATATATTATAACAAATACATATTTAACTCTGTATGCCTATAGCATTTGGTTTCACTTTTATATTTAATATTGTATCTAGTTCTAATTTTATTATAGGTAACAATAAGGCAGAAATTTATCTAAGTTTTTTCTTTAGTATTCATGAACATCCTTTATTATTCATTTTCCAGTGTCAACTTAGGAATTCTTGGAACAAATTTTTGTTTATTTATCTTACTTCCTAGTTTGAAGGTATCAGACTTTCTTAGTTATAATGAATTTAGATAACACTTTGAAGTCTGAAACACCAGTTCTCCTTCATTACTCTGCTTTCTAATAATTTTCTTGGACATGCAAACAACCTTAGAATAATTTTATTAATTCACAAAAATATTGGTATTCTAACTGAAATCGATATAAACCTACAGGCTAATTTAATGGAGAATTCATCTTTATACAGATGAAGCTTTGCTCCCACACATTGTGTGTTTTCCATATATTCATCTTGAGTATGCTTTTGAGTAAAAATTTTTAACTTTCATCATATAAGTAGGTGTTCTAATTTTCTAGGATGTCAGATAGCCTATGTGCATGTTTCTTGTTCCTATTGTATATGAAAAATTTTTGCTTTAAATTTTCTAAGTTTGTAGATAGATATTTGGTTTCATTAAATAAATTCATTTTTCCATTTTAATAAAATTTTCGTTGACTCATTCATTTTCAGGTAGATAAATATTTTAAAATCTTCCTTTACTTCTGTATTTATTATCATATTTCACTTTACAATTTAATTGTATTAAATAAGTATATATATATGTCCACAAATAGAAGCTTTACGTTGACACACATATGTGCATTATCTGTCTTATTAAGAGTGAATCATGTTTGCATTATTTGAAGAAAATATAGCTATTATCTTACTTGTAATTAATAAGTAGATATGTGATGTTTAAGTGTGAAGCTGTCTGGAAGAGCTATGATTGATTTTATGATATGATTTCTTTTCTTTTCTTTTTTTTTTCAGACAGCATCAACAAATGGTGCTGGACAAACTGGAGAGGCCTGGATGTGAGGCCTAGTGGAACTTCCTGAGCCTAGCTAAAGTTTGGTGATCTGCCTCTGGCCAGACGTGACTCAGCAAGACGCCTATTGGATTCTTGCCTGCTACTTCCACATGGGAGTTAGAATTATCATTTCAATAGTCACAGTTTACTATTGGCCCTTACCTTTCCCCCCATCCTCGAATCCCCTCCTTCGTTCCCAACATTATATAGGCAACTGCTCATAGCAATAAAGCGAGTTCCTGCTTCGACAAGACTCCCGACTCAGTGTGGTTTTTCTCCGGTGGCCAGGAGAGGTCTGAGTCGTCGGACGCTCATCTCCTCCTCAACCCCTTGGGAGGAACCAGCAGGCCTGGTCCTTCCCCTGGCACTACCTGCCCCCACTGGTGGAGCCCGGCATCTGGCGCCTAACATGAGGATCTCGGAGTCCGGCAGACTAGTGCCCTGTGAGAGGCATTCGTTGAGAAGGTCAATCCGTGTACATGTGCGGGTGAGTGTACCCCCATAAGTTATGAGACAGTCTTCATATTTAATGCACTAAACTTTGCTTCTATAACCTGTACTTGTGTGTCAACATCTCTTCATTCCTTTTCTCTTTCCTTTCACTCTCGATTTGCCGGCAAGCTGCATCTGAGACTTTTGTATTTCTGAAGGCCTGTGCTTCTCTCTCTCTCTGCTTGGGCCTGTGAAGGCAGGCCAACTTTTTCTGCCATTATGTAACTTCCCCTGGATCTGTAAGCTTCAATAAGTATCCCTTCCTACATAACTGCACCTGGTCTGGAAGTTTATCTCAGCAAACCTAAAGCTGTCTGATTCAGACCGAGGAGTGGACTGAGATGAACCTGACCATGTGGATGTTGATCTTTTGGAACCTTTGTTTTGGAGGAATAGGCATGGACTTGGTGCTTGCAACTGAAGGTGTCTTTTGGAGTGGTAAGCCAAATTTTATGGACTATTTTTTAAAATGCTAAGTACAGACAGCATTGAACATCGAGGCTTAGCTAATAAGCTTTCTAAGAGGAAGGAAAGACTGCAAGGGACTTTGTTGGAACTGGGCTACTGGCATAAGGGCTGGCTGCGTCCTGCTGCCCAGGCCCAGAGAGTTTGAACAAGGTTAAATTTGTAATGGACTGATGTGCTTGGCGAAAGATATTGGACTGAGAGATTTAAGATTTTAAGATGGAAAACCTTAAGCAAGTTAAAATTACAGGCACTGAGACTGGTTTTAGGTTACTAAATCTGCTATTGTCAAACAAATTAGCAATCTTAAGGAAAATGGTCCAACTGCTTTACATTAAAACAATGAGAAGGATGCCTGAGGAAGGAGTCTCATAGAAATGCAAACACTTTTGGATGGTGGTTGAGTTTACGTTGTTTTAGTCTCTCCTTGCAATGCCTTATACCAGTTAAAAATGTTTACTCTATGCCTTTATATGTTAGAAGTGTTTAACTTGTTTGATTTTATAGGTCTTAATATCTTAAATTGGTCAAGACTGTGTGGACCTTTAAAATTGAACTTAGTACAATTTATAATATGTGATGGTTATAAATCTATTGGGAGCTAGGGGTGGAATATGCTAATTTAAATAGATGGTCCCCTCCTGGTAGCTTGTGCCGGGCCTTCCCCTACTGGGAGTTGGCGGGCACTCCCCCTCCTGGGAAACTGCCAGGTGGCTCCCTTGGACTGATCCAGGTGGGGACAGGGGAAAAGTCCGCCCTCTCATGGTGACTGGGCTCACTGATATTTTTCTTTCAGTCGATACCTTTTCCCACACCTGCTGGGCATCAGCACATGCAGGGGGGGGGGGGGGCGGGGGAATCTAAACATGCCATTAATCATATGCTTCAATGCTTTGCCACTCTCAGGCTACCTGATCAAATTAAAACAGATAATGGCCCCTACTTCGTAAGCAAGGCCTTTGTAGATTTTCTCCAGACCTGGAAAATCTCACATTCCACAGCCATCCCATATAACCCTCGAGGCCAAGCTATTGTTGACCAAACACTTAAATCACAATTACAAAAACAAAAGGCGGAAATCACTACCCCCCATGGTCAGCTAAAGAAAGCATTATTCATCTTAAATATTTTAAATTTTTCTAGAAATGGCCCATTGGCTGGGGCCTGGAGAGGACCAGACCCACTCCTCACAGCAGGAAAAGGGTTTCAATGTGTCTTCCCTCAAGATAAAAAAAGACCCATTTGGCTTTAGGCTTGTACTTTTAACGTCTAACTATCCTTCATACTCACAACTTTAAACTAGCTCCTGAGAAAGTTCACACTGTGCCTCCCTTTAAGATCTTGGGCTCAGTCCTTACCCTAGATACAGTTTCACCTGTTAGACACTCTATATGATGTGGTTACATATTTGGGTAACTAGGGTTGAAAGTTAAAACTTGTTTGGAGTGTCATGTAGATTTTCAATAGGTTTGTGTTCTAAAAAATATAATGACAGTCAATAGTGTTGGGAAAATACATTTAAGAGGTATTTGGCATAATGATAATATTTCCTTGGATCTGATTCAGTTACATTCAGAGATTTTGTCTTTGCAAAATAATCATCTTACTTTTGATGCAGCTAAAGCTGCTGATGACTTAATATCTGCTTTTAAGTCTGCCTTGCCTGGATGGAATTCTCTCACTTCTTGGATAGGAAGCTTTGCTGCTACAGGTGTTTGTGTTTTGCTCATTCTGTGTCTGCTGCCCATACCCTTTGGCAGCAAGACTTTTGCAAGACTATAGACCTACACGTAAGCAAGATTATGTATATTCAGTGTCGGAAGCCATTTGACTGACCTTAATAGTCTTTTGTACTGAGAAGTGATTAAAGTGCAAAAACTCTGTAACAAAAAGGAGTTTTTTGATAGTGAAAGATTACCAATAAATACAACTAACCTGCTTCTTTGGCTTCTGTACAATTGCTTGCTTTACCTAGACATAAGGACAACCATTTTATGAAGGAAAAGCATGTTATACGTGACTTTCTGCAGAACGTGACTTTCTGCAGTACGTGACTTTCTGCAACTAGCCGCCTGGGCCCAGATAAGGAACTAGTTAACTGAAATGCTGACCTTTGCCCTAGAGATCTGTGCTTGTTTGCCCACCTGTGCTTGTTTGCCCAACCCCTGTTTGTTCAACCGTAACCCCCTTACCCAATTTCTGGAAAACCTCCGCTCAGAGACAATTGAACAATGCCTAACCGCAGGGGCCCTAGCTCCCTGCCTGAGGTCACGATCCCTGAGCCGAGGCGACACCCTGACGACATCTGAAGAATCCCTGAGCTGAAACGTGTTTGAGATATTTCCGCATGTTTTATGATCCTTTCCTTTAAAACCCCTACCTCCCGGCTGCTCGAGGCTCTTCACCCCTCCTGCGTGAGGACTTCGTGTCGAGCCCCGGTGCACCGGCTTCACAATAAACCTCTTGCGTCTTGCATTGAGAGCTCTCCGTGTGAGTGTCTTTGGGTCTAGTAGACAATCCCGCTTGGGGACCCTCCGGGGGCTCCCCACAATAGAAACTTATGTAAAGCTCATGGAATTTTTGTCCATGGAAAAACTTTATAAAAAGAAAAAGACTCATTTGGGTATCAGTGAGAGACCTGAAATATTTGTCCCAACAAGGGGACACTAACAATCACTTCTCTAGGGAGTGTCCCACCCCTGATGAGTGTTCCTAAAATGGTCCTTCACCCTACTAAACCAAAGAATTCCTTCCCTTGTGGAGGATTGCTGGCTTTGCCTCCAATCTGGGCCTCCCTGGCTGCTTGCAGTACAGTTACCCATACGACCTTAAAAAATTTCCTCAGCCACCTTCCCTGTCCAGCTTTTCCCAATGTTTCCTTTGGGCATTTGGGTCCCGCCTTCCCCTAATAATTCCAGTATAGATGTGGGATACATTCATCCTTCCTTCTGTACTTTTAACACAACTAAGCCCAGTGCTCAACGCTGCCCACCTTCTGGAATGGTTTATGTTTGTGGAGGCAGGATGGCCTATGACTTTCTGCCTGCCAATTGGATGGGCCTTTGTGCCCCAGCCACCTTAATCCCAGATGTAAATATTGTCCCTGGAAATGAGGCCCTCCCTATATTGGAGGGAGACCTATCTTCAACAACAGCTAGATTCCCTGGCTGAGGTAGTCCTACAAAACAGCAGAGGACTAGACCTACTAATGGCCAAAAAGGGAGGCATATGTTTGTTGTTATAGAACAAATGCCACTTTTACGCCAATAAATCAGGAATTGTCCAGGACAAGATTAAGAGGCTCCAGGAAGACTTGGAGAGGAGGCAGCGGGACCTCCAGGACAACCCGCTGTTGACAGGCTTATATGACTTCTTACTCTACCTCCTACCTCTACTTGGGCCCCTTCTTCTCCTTCTCCTTATCCTCACTGTTGGGCCTTGTGTAATTCATAAGATTACACAATTTATTCTCCAATGGCTAGAGGCAATAAAACTTCATCAGGTCGAGATACATTATTATAGGCTCGCTACTCAGGAGTCAAGCTCCTCATATGACTGGCTGTCCTCATATGAGCGTCTGTCCTCCGCCCTCCATCTGACCAATGATGGGTAAGATCTCAGACAGGCTGAGACAACCTAAGACAGGTCATGGAGTGGATTCTCAATGAGCTGGATACACAGTACCCAGTGACGGGTAAGATCCCCAGAGGGGGACAACCTAAGACAGGGGCCATGTTTTCCACCGTGCTTACAAAAACAAAAGGGGAAGATGTTGGGCCTTGAGAGGCCTGGACATGAGGCCTAGTAGAACTTCCTGAGCCTAGCTAAAGTTTGGTGACCTGCCTCTGGCCAGACGTGACTCAGCAAGATGCCTAATGGCTTCTTGCCTGCTACTTCCACATGGGAGTTAGAATTATCATTTCAATAGTCACAGTTTACTATTGGCCCTTACCTCTCCCCCCATCCTCGAATCCCCTCCTTCGTTCCCAACATTATATAGGCAACTGCTCATAGCAATAAAGCGAGTTCCTGCTTCGACAAGAGTCCCGACTCAGTGTGGTTTTTCTCCGGTGGCCAGGAGAGGTCTGAGTCGTCAGACGCTCATCTCCTCCTCAACCCCTTGGGAGGAACCACCAGGCCTGGTCCTTCCCTCAGCACTAACTGGCCCCACCGGCGGAGCCCGGCAGATAACCATATGCAGGAAACTGAAACTTGATCCATACATTTCACCATGCACTACACTCAAGTCCAAATGGATCATAGATCTCAATATAAGACAAGAAACTCGAATACTGCTGGAAGAAAATTTAGGAAGTACTTTCCATGATATAGGAATGGAAAAAGACTTCCTGGACAAAACTCCAGTAGCTCACGAACTTAAACCATCACTCAACCAATGGGATCACATGAAGCTGAAGAGTTTCTTTACAAACAAGCATACAATAAGCAAAGGCAATAGACTACTCACAGAATGGGAGAAAATATTTGCAGGTTATCCAACTGATAGAAGCCTAATCTCTAGAATCTACAAAGAACTCAAAAATCTAAACAGTAAGAAGTCAAACACCCCACTCACAAAATGGGGCAAAGAGCTGAACAGGTAGTTCACAGAGGAAGAAATACAAATGGCAAACATACACTTAAGAAAATATTCATCATCCCTAATTATCAGAGAAATGCAAATTAAAACAACTATGAGATTCCACCTTACCCCAATAAGGATAGAAAACATCAAAAAATCAAATAAAAATAAATGCTGGCAAGGATGTGGAGTAGGAACACTCATCCACTGTTGGTGTGAATGTAGTATGGTACAACCACTTTGGAAAGCAATATGGAGACTTCTGAAAAAGCTGAGTATAGAGATACCAACAGACCCAGTTATTCCCTTACTGGCCATCTACCCCAAAACCTTCAAACCACAGGCTAGACAGATTTGCTCAACCATGTTTGTAGTGGCTCAATTTGTAATAGCTAAGAGCTGGAATCAACCCAGATGTCCATCACTAGAAGAATGGATAACTAAGTTGTGGTATATCTACACAATGGAATTCTATACAGCAGTAAGAAAAAAATGACACAATGAAATTTGAGCAAAAATGGTTTTTGTTTGTTTTTGAGGTAGAGTCTCATTCTAGCCCAGCTTACCTGGAACTCACCCTGTAGTCTCAGGCTGTTCTTGAACTCATAGTGATCCTTCTACCTATATCCCAAGGGTGCTGTGATTAAAGGTGTTCACTAGCACACCCAGCTGTAATAAGTATTTCTATTTATGTTTTAAGAAGATTTTCCTGGGACAAGAATGTTAAACTTGACTCAGTATAATTTTTCAATGCATTCAAATAATTTTTCCTGATATGACTTACTTATATGCTAATTGAGTTAATGGATTTTCATCAGCAAAAAGAATATTAATTTTAAACATACAGCCAGATTTAATTAATATATATATATATATATATATATATATATATATATATATATATATGTTTATACATATATATGTGTGTGTGTATGTTAGAGTAATGCAAATACAGGCATACATAAACTGTGACATTCTAATTTCTTGGATTATCATACTGAAAATATGACTACCATCAGCTCTTTTGATTCTCTACTATTAATAAAAAAACAAATAAAACAAATGAATTTTAAAAATACCTTTTTTTTCTAATTTTTCTGTAAATACCTTGCAGAAATTCCAACTGGCTATCTGGAGAACAATTCTCTGTGCTTTATTTTATCTTGTGAATTGGATTAAGAGTAGTTCATAATTGGAGACAGGCTGCCTGACTAAACTTCATATCTTTATGTGCTATCATAAATTTGAATTGAAATGATGAACTCTGTATAGCACATGTGGAAAAATTGCCTTCAAAACTGCACTAGCACCTCAGGGTTTGGGAAGCAGTAGGACACTGGTGCAGAGGTCATTTCCTTGACAGTGTTCTCAACCTGTGCCATGTCATTGGTCTATTCATGTTTCGAACAGAAACTTTAATATACTTATTACAAACCAATTTTACACATCATATTTCTTATATTCTTCATTATCTGCAATATTTAATTTTCACTTTTCTATCTTTGGTCTGGTTTTATATATTTTGCTTATAATATGGATTTTTAAAATGAACCGTATCCTATGTTTAATGTTAACTACTATGTTTCTGTTTCTCACTGATCACTTTTTCTTTTTTCTGTGACCATATATTCTCAATATATTGAATGAATATTCTATACCTCAGGAGAAAATAAATAAACAAATAGAGTATATACTTTGTTCCCCATATAGAATATATGCATTGACACACATTTATGCATATATATGTACCATATTTTGCATTTAAGATACTTTTTCATATTTTAACATATTCAGTTGGAATTTGCTTAAGAGATGATAATTTATCTGGCTCTATGTTACCTTTCCCAGTAGAACATAAATGTGTATTTAACAACCTATGGCATTTCTGGCTTGGTGAAAGATGTATCTGTTAGATATTTGGTCAGTAATGATATTATTACTCTTTGAGTATGTGCATGACTAGTATGTATATGTTAATCTTTTACAAATATTATATTTCTATCAAATTAATATTCATCAAGGAATTTAATTTTTAATATAAACAATAGCAGATAATTTCAGATATTTCATGTGACAAAATATGGTATGCATATAAAACTATCAAATTATAGATAGTGAAAATATACTCCAAGCAGGTAAGGAGATAGTTCAAATTACAATTTCAATAGAAAATATGGCATACTTTTAACATAAAATTATCTAAATATGCTATACAATTTTTATAACCAGTGAAGAGTACCAAAATTATTCTTGAGCATATAAAATTAAAACAAAGAATGTGATAAACTCTTCAAAACCCAAATTTCATGTTCTAAGAAGTATATGGAATGAAATAGAAAAACGTGTGACCTGTTGACAATTAGATAATGTCCACACTGTCTCTTCAATTCATAAAGTATAATAGATGCTGAAGTGAGCCAAGATGAAAAGGACTACTGTGCTAATGTAATTATCATCTTAACGTCATAGGATTTGAGAAACCTTGAGCCCCTAAAGCTTGTATATAGGATTAAAATATATCAATCACTTTTAAATTTGGTATAGAACATCAGTTAATTAAATGGAGTATTTAGTCTCTACTGGAGAATTCAAAAAATAGTACTCCATGATTTATGGAGGAATGCAAACCAGGAAGTAAATATAAAAAATTATACAAATCATGTTTTGCAAAATGAAGAGTTCTAGAGGTAAATAGTATTGATAGCTCCTCAATAATTAGGATTACTAATGCCACCGTACCGTCCAGGTGTAATGACCAAGTTGTTAAATATAATCTTTGTTTACCATAGTTATAATAAAATAAAGATCGTAGCGTTGCTAGAAAGCCACAATAAATAAATAAATAAATAAATAAATAAATAAATAAATAAATAAAAGCCTTAAAGGATAAAACTTAATAGAATTATGGTCATTGACACAGAATTGTCATTGTGAACCTAACATAGTTTCAGAACTTAGGAAGAGACTATGAAAATTGATACTGGGATCTTTAGCCCTTTGGTCTGTTACTTACGGTTTGAACATAGAAGATTGACTTGCGGGATTTGTTATTGATGTTATTATCTCATTACAGATGTCTGAGAAAAGTGCGATGATTTGAGAATCTGCCTGTACCTGCAGTCCTAGCTCTGCAGAATCAAAGCTAAAAATAGTTAGGAAATAATTAAAACATGGCCAGGAAAATTTGAAGGCACAAGTCCTAGTATTACTTTGAAAAGACCACACAAGAGAATGATTTAAATGCCTGATAGAGTAGAGTTAATGGCAAATCTGCTTTCTAGAGTTTGTGAGGTCAAAACCCAGCTCTGCTAGTCCACCATGTAAATTCTGAAAATCACCCTCTCCTGCAGGTACACACAGCCTCAATTTGGGTGCATAGTTTGATGTTAAGAACAATAACTTCACACAGTGAACACTGTTTTGTGGCAGCTTTAGGAAAGTATGATTGGCCTTTATGAAAACTAATGGGACACCAGTAAAGAGTTGAGCCAGAAGTGATCTGAATAGACGCCACCCCCCCCCTTAAATGTGACTGTCTACAAAGGGTGAGACAATGTCAGAAGAAGGGAAATGCTAGTTTGATAAGGATGGCAACCAATTAAAAAAAAAAAAAAAACTTCTCCATAGCTATCCAGTTTCCAAAATATTCCATGTGAAATAAAATGAAAACAAACACATAGCCCAAGTGTGGGACAGTAAAATTATGGGAACAGATACAGCATAGAATTGGCAGGCCTTGTTGTTAACTGTTCTGGAAATGAATATGTTTCTTTTTGTGTACACTGTTCCCATGGAGCTGTTTTCATGACTCAATAAGTAACTGGGGTTTTATTCCATTAAAAATGGCTACCTATGTTTAGGTTATTGTATGATTTATAAATTTCCTCTTTATATAATTGTACTTGGTATTGTGACTTTTGAGTCAAATTCTTTCTTTTATGACAGCATGAAATTCAGTGGTACATCTTCATAAGGTGACTACACTTACACATTGGAAGGGTTTACCAAATAGGGATTGTTAGCAAATCATGGTTGAGAAGCAGAAAAAAACAATTTTTCCCTGTTTCCCATCTTTGACAGACTCTACAGATGGAATGGTACTTCTTGCCCCATTGCTTAATCTTTGGATCTTTATAAAGCAAAAAAAAAAAAATTTATTAAATGTCTAAAGGCCTGTATTTAAATAACAAAGAGTGCCATGTTTCTGAGGTATGAGACTTTATGTTAGAATAAAGGAAGAGATAAAAAAAGAAACAGAATTTCCCAAACTATTTAACCTTGAAAAATGATACAATTTTAACCTGCTGAAAACTTTCCATGTGCATATAAGAATGAATGTATTAATCAAACCTTACCAATTAAAGGGCTGGTAGTTCCCTATTAAACTCAGATGAATTTCCAAGCCATGGTTTGATAGAATGGATATTTGTTATTAAGATATTGTAGCAGCTGATCTTCATCTTGTCTGAATGCTACATAGAGTTCAAGTTGAAGTTCCCAGCTGATTAACATCTTGGAAATTAATAAAGGTGTCAGTTTAACTTCACTGAACATGAATATACAGAGGTAGAGGATTATTTCTAATGCTTCTGAGTGTCTAAAACCTAAAAACCAACAAAAGGTAAATAAAATAAAAACTAAACAAAAACCCAAGTCAAAAAGCAAAAAGTCATTGCTAGTCTGTTGGCAAATACCTTTCATATTAAGCTTCATTATATAGGAGCTCTTAAAATTTGTTAAATTTGAGGTCAAACCCCTCCTATTGCCTCAAACATTTCCAGGCATACATTCTTAAGGTGATTTATCTCAGGACACTATTTTGTCCTAATTCCTTCTCTTATTACCAGTGCTACTCTTGAAATTGCTGCAGGTTTGGAATCTGAAGCTGTGCACTCATTATCACTTATCTAAACAGCTTGCAATGTATTAATTTGCTCTTGTTCTGTTTATAAATTACCAAATTAGTGTTTGTAGAGCATCTGCTCTTGAGATTCTTGTTCTAAACTTCTCCCCCAGTCATTCCTGTCTTCTAACTGCAATATTCTTCACCCTTTACAGAGCAATAACTGAGAAGTCATCCTGATTTCTTATTTCCTTGTGACTCACTTTAAAAGCATTAACAAACCCATCTCCTGGCTCTACTTTCAAATTGAATTAAAGTTTAATCACTTCTTTTCACCTGTGCCCTTACTGCCTTAATCCAAGAAGTACCTCCTCCTGCCTGGTCTGGTGCAATACTTCTCAAAATGTGTCACAGCTCCTGTCTTGGAACACTATAGCTTATTTATTGCAGAGAAGCCAGTTAATAGTCTTAAAACACAAATTAGACTATATCACTCTTTTCATGAAATTTTCATAAGTTTCTCAATATGTGAGTATAAAATGTAAGCTGTGCTGACAAGTTTTCCATTACTATAACAACATCAGAGACAATTGGTGAACAGAGAACATTTATGTTGGCTTATGGTTTTGGAGGTTCACTATATGACCCATTGGCCGGGTGTTTGGGCCCATGGGGAGGTAGCAAACCACATTCGCAGGTTGCTCACCTCATTGCTAGGAGGTAGAAGAGAGGACGTGAAAAGGCCTAGGGTCTCATCACAACTTCTGAAGCCACTCACCAGTGACAATAAGACTTCCTATTAGCAGTTTCCATCTCCTTCTGCTACTTTCATAGTAGAGACTCCGCCTTTACCACTAAAATGTTTGGGAAACACTCCAGATTGAAACAGTAGCTGCTGCTTACCAAAGTATATACTGACCTTAAGCAAATGGCTCTACATATGTCCATCTTGTGCTTATTTGTCCCTAACTCATGCTGCTACAGCTATACCATCATATTTTATGCTCTTGGAACTCACAGGGCTTCTTATCACCTTCTCACTTTTTATTTCCTCTTGCTTAGACATTCTTTTACCTGGATCTTCCAGCACTTTCCTTCACACGTTCAGGTTTCTGTTTAAATTTTCTTCATTGTTTTATCTAACATAGGGATAGGACTCATCTTTATTAGTTTCTAAACCATTGACTCTCTCTCTCTCTTAATATATATATATATATATATATATATATATATATATATATATATATACATATATACATATATCATATGTAATTCAAGGTAGTTCAAGCCTCCACATTAGTTTACTTTCAATATTATTTTATACTTGTATTTTCATATTTAAAAATAATCATTTGCCGGGCGTGGTGGCGCACGCCTTTAATCCCAGCACTCGGGAGGCAGAGGTAGGAGGATCACTGAGAGTTCGAGGCCACCCTGAGACTACAGAGTGAATTCCAGGTCAGCCTGAGCTAGAGTGAGACCCTACCTCGAAAAACCAAAAAAAAAAAAAAAAAAAAAATCATTTGTCAACATTTATGTGCAGAGACCATATTAGGCAGTTGTGGAGAAATGTGAAACAAACAGGATATATATCCTGTGTGTGTGTGTGTGTGTGTGTGTGTGTGTGTGTGTGTGATATTTTTATAGCATGTTCACAAACTAGCATTTGTTTACTTGATAATCTGTGCTGTATCTCTACAATGCAGAAGCCAGTTCAGTATAGCTCCCCAGAGACAGAGATTTATCTTTCTTGCTCTCATACCCTGAGTCTAGCAGAGCAACTGACATAGAGTGGTACTCAATAAATATTTGATCAGTGAGAGTATGAATTGTTATGTTAAGCAAGGAAAAAGGTGACAGAAACGTGGCTAAAAGTCAAGCAGGTCTAATGCCAAGCAACTTTAAGTCTAATGATAGTAAGAGAGTTTAGGAGTTATAGGGCCCCAAACATAAACTAAAAGTAGCCAAAGATGATACAGCCTTTGTTTTTCTGGAGGCCATGAACATAAAGGGAAAATCTTGGTTTTCCCTTGTCTCTTTCTTTCCTGAAAAATTATGCCTTCCAAAAAGGTGGCATCCTTTCCTGAAGAATTAAGATTTCTGGGAAGATTGTACCCTTTCTCAATAAACCCAACCCCCGCCTGGAGTATCCAGGTCAGCCCTCACCCAGTAACCTCCATAAGATTCCAATATGGGTCTCTGGGTGGGCTTTCCCATTTTGTTGGACCCCTCTTCTGTTATACAGGAGCTCTCTATGTTTTCCTTCCCTTAAGTTCTACATAATGAAGTCTTTCTAAATTTAACTGTCTATGACTTGTGAATTTCATTCACTGAAATTCAGAAGACAAGAACCTGGAGGCCACTGACTGGAAGTTTTGTGTGGCTGTGAGTTTCTACACCCTAAGTGCTGAGCTACTGCCCAACCAAGAGACAAGAAAGGCTCTGTTGCTCTCTAAGACACCCAAATTTCGGAATAATTTTGGTGAAGAAAGCTGCACGTATGCAAAAGAATACAAAACATTACAGCTTGAATCCATAATGAAGAAAGCAGGGCAGAGCAGGATATTTTATCATGTATACTACATGGGGCTATCTTTTTCCATCACGTTTCTTTTCACATATCTACACAACTGCCTAATATGGTCTCGCCAACATAAATGTTGACTATGACTAATTGATTATTTTTTAAATATGCAAGTATAAGTAGAAAATAATATTGAAAGCAAACTAATGTGAAGGCTTGAATTAGCTTGAATTACACGTGATTTAATTTTTTCATGCTTGGTTAAAAAAAAAGGGATAAATATTCATTGGCTTTTGTTTCAGTGTTGGACATTCATCAAATCACCCAGTATGAACTCATCAAAATAATTTTTGACATGGTGCTATTTGTCTGAGATACATCTAGTTCAATGGAAATTTTGTTAAAAAGTTTCCATTTCTAATGTTTTATGCTTCCACATATGTGATGCATAAAAATTTTAAGAAATGTTATACACTTTTTCTTAGACTCAAGCTTGTTATAAATTGACTATATTATAGTGTAAATGAACACAGAATTTATTGATGTAATCATTACGATGGTTGACTTTGATTGTTAAGCTGAATTGATTAAATGCTGCCTATGGCATTATTGAGGCACACCTTTGGGCATGTCTGTGAGGGCACGCTCAGAGAGTATTAGTGGAAAGGGTTAGACCCACTTTGAGTATCTCCCTGCTTCCTGCAGGCAGATACAATGTCACCAGCCACATGTGGCTTGTATCGTCATGCCTCCCCTACTATAAAACACTATCTCCCCTCTGGAATCCTCATAAGACCTTCTTCTTTAAGATTCTTCTTGCCAGGCTATCAGAAGTTCATGAAAAAGCATTTATTTGTTCATTTCATGTTTCAAACCACTGAGAATGTCCCAGACATGGAGAATGTATTTAGGAAAAAGTCTGACCATGTGCCCACTGCTAAAAACCTTAATGTTGCTGGGTGCGGTGGTGCACACCTTTAACCCAGCACTCAGGAGGCAGAGTAGGAGGATCGCTGTGAGTTTGAAACCACCCTGAGACTACATAGTGAATTCTAGATCAGCCTGAGCTAGAGTGAGACTCTACCTTGAAAAACCAAAAAAAAAAAAAAAAAAAAAAAAAAAAGAAACTTTAGTACTTTAGTGTTCCTGGCAACAGAAATGAAATGATACAAAGCCAACATGATTTTATATAAAGGAATAGAAAGAGAGCAACTACCCAAGGAGTCCTTCAAAAAGTTCTTCCTGATTGAAATTAGACATCAACAATCCATGTGCAAAGGGGAGGATAAGTATTACCTTTTAGCAGCAGGCAACCTTTACCCAAGGAAGACGCTGGGCCTCAGGAGCAGGGATTTGCCAGCTGGATCAGGAGGAATAGCATATGCACCATCTAAATGTTGTAACATAGTATAGAAAGTAAGCAAGTGGCATGACTCAACCTCACACAAAGTAGATGTGTGGTATGAACTGGTCCAGGGTTCTTGCTTATTTAATTGACAAGTCAGGGACCTTGACATTTAGACCTTCAGTTGACACCTGAGAAGAGTGCAGGGTAGTATTCAGCATGCTGCTGTGTCTGAAAAGCTGTCTAGTTAGCTTACCCATGAGATGGCAGGCTTTGGAAGCAAATGTCTTTAATGGCTGAGTCATCTCTCTAGTCTTCAGGCTTTCTGCTCTCTTTTAAAATATTTTACTTTCTGGTCTCTTTTAAAATATTTTGCTTATTTATTTGTTTGAAAGAGATAAAGAGGCAGATGGAGAATGGGCATGGAAGGGTCTCCAGCCACTGAAAAAGCACTCCAGATGCAGGTGCCACCTTGTGCATCTGGCTTACATGGGTACTGGGGAACCGAATCTGGGTCCTTAGGAAGCACCTTAACCACTAAGCCATTTTCCCAGTCCCACCCCGTTTCTGTTAAGGCTTTATGTTCTTGATGTCACCTCCTCAGGCCCTCAACATGGACATATAGAAATAAGATTAAAAACTTTGCAAAGTGTCTGGGAAATGAATAAATTGTGTTATATAAGTGTATATCATATTGGCATTATGTAATGTTTAGAAATAAACAGGGGCCATTACTTCTCCTTTTAAGAAACAAAGTTATAAAGATGGAATATTACTTCTTGGACACATAGGCTAGGCAATGTTTAAAATATATTTTTCACAAATATATAAATATACATATGTATCTATTATTGATATTCAGTTTTTATGAGCTAATGCAGAGTAAACTGGTAGGAGAATTCATAACAACTTGAATTCTCCAAGGCAGGGTTTTGAAAAATACTTTACTTTAGATAGACTTGTTATTTAAAAGCACTGACATGTTCTCCTTGTTACTCTGTTTCAGAAACAGAAATTTATCTGACTGTTACATACAGTTTCTGGCTTTCCATGGCTCTCTATGTGCTAGCCTTTTTCATGTATGCAAAGGAAGCAAGTTAGTTCATGGAATGATATGTTGGTCCATGTTTTGTTTTTACCTGATTAGCTGTATGGAAGCTGCCTTGTCATGAGAAGTCTTAATTGTAATAATTCTTCAGGAGAGCTTTGTGGTATCTTTCAAGCAGTGTTGCTATTTATGGCTTTGCTTGCTCCCTTGCCAAACAGATGCATGTTGATCTACATGCCTGATCTAATCAGGAAGACAAAGAGCTTCTGCTCACAGCCCTGTACTTCTTCTAATACAAGATAAAAAGGGAGGAGAGATGCAAACAGTTGGGACTCATGTAAATGAGGCTGCAGAGGAAGAACAAAACTGTGTAGGTGTGACTCTAACTGAGGCAGCTGTGTGCTCCTCCTATATTCTGTCACAGTGGTGTGGGGGCTGATCTGAGGGAGAGCTCGCTCCTTGATGGCACTGCTTTGGGACTGGTGGTCTCTCTACTGAATACCTGGGAATAGGTCTGTAATTGTTTTGCCTGTGCTTACATGTCTCTGCCAGGGTTCTTTTGAATCCATGTCACTTAAGCACAGGGGCATGTCACTGTGCAAGCTTGACTGCTCAAGGACCAGCAGAGACAGAAACTGCTTCTATGCCAATGGAGTCTAAAGGTTTGAACAGTTGGGAAAGCTCTACCAGTTTAGAGAAGACAGAGAGAAAGACAGCTAATTAAATTACACACTGGTTTTTAAAGGAATTAAATGAGGGTGGTGGATCAGGGCCAACAGTGGAGGCTCCAAGTGCAGGGCAAGAACAAGCAGAGATGAGGAGATGGATCCTCATACAACACTGGAAAATTAAGAGTGTTGCTTTTTCTTTACTAAAATACATTGTAAAATATCCTGGATTAAAGTCTTCCTCTGCATTCATTTTTAAATCATTTTCCTTTTTACTTAATGTCACTATACAATAATAGAAGTGACAAGCAGAAAGCAAAATCCAACAATTACAATACCAGAAATGGCTCTGGAACTTCATCCCTTCTTACTATTTAGTGAAAGAACTGCTTTCTTTGGAGTTTATATAGTTGTTATCCTTTTAATCATTGGTTAGAAAAACAAATACTACCCCTTCTCCCATCACTTTTATAGAAGAAAATCAGAGGACCTTTCAAAACTTATTATTCACCTTTCAAAGCTTATTATTTGATTCTGATGAAATTTGTGCTTATTATCCAAATTTATTCCTTAGATAAAAGTTATTCTCATAAAAATAATTTACAAAAGAGAATAGATAGTATCAACATTAGGGTATCATTCTTCAGGACAATGGTCTTATGGGTTGAAAATAACATCAGTAGCCAGTTCTGTGGAACTGGATTGGGTAACCCAGGGTTTTGGTTTTTGTTTGTTTTTGATCCAGATTGGTTTGCTTGTGTACTGACATGACAGATGCGTATCCTCCAGTCCATCCTAAGTACTTGGTGCACATTACAGACAGTAAGAAGGGTAAATATCCTCTGTGCCTTATTCATTATGAGAAGACAGAATCTGGAACTCAAAGGCAAATAGAACTTACATGTCTCATGACTCTTTTCAAGAGCAGACACAGCTTGACAAGCAAAGCATGCTTGTGTCTGGATTTGAAAAAATTGAATATGTGCTCTGGATCTCTGAGGTCTGCTGAAAACTGTTAAGGAGTAAGTGTTTATATGTATACTTGTGGCAGAGTTGAAAACTAACATGGAGGTTTGTTTCATTTAATAAGATCCTAAATTGAGATTTTGGGGGCTAGTACATATTCATAAAACTATTTTTTTACATAATGAGAAATATATTTGTACTTCTTACTTAGTTAGGAGAGGAAAGAAGTAAAGAATGAGTACTAGGAGGTGGCAGGGTCAGGCTGTGGTAGCCTATAGATTTTTCTACTGGGGAAGCAAACTGGGGCCCAGTATAGGAGTACCATGGATCTGATGGTAACACAGATCTGCTTGTTGTTAAGTGGGAATCATGCTTTTCTGGAGAAAAAGTTTATGGAAAAATAATCATGTCTCAGGTCCTACCTTGTTTGTGTTTAGTTTAAAGATGCTTTCAAATTTTTGTAAACAATGCATTTTGACATGAGCACTGCCTTTATCCTTATTTGTCTGCTGACTAGCTGCATGAATGGTGAGTGTGCCAGGGATGGGAAGAAATTCGAATTCTACCTGGCTTTCAGTGATGTGAGCAACTGCCTTGTGTCTTCTGTGATAATTTTTATAGTAGAACACTTCATCCTCCAACACCCAACGATAGCCATTGAGCACTAATTTCTTAGAAATGAAAGCAAGTTACCCATAAATTTTCTAAATTGAAAATATGGAAATTATTGAAGAGAGATGGTAATTTTCCTATTTTGAGAACCTCATACTTCCTTGCAATAATTCCAGATATGAGCATTTAGTGCAGAGAGGAAAGTGGGCATTATGTCCAGGAATGTAAAAACAAGGTCCAGGAGAAGATCAACAATGAATTGTACTATGGTCTACTTTTGTTTCTGAATTAAAACTGAAACTGAATTGATTTCATCCTGTGTACGAGATATTTTCATTTCCTTTTTAAAAAGACTATTGACTGCTCTAAACATAAACTGGGTAGTTTGTCAAGAAAGAAATCACCTGATCTATTTGGCTTAAACACAATAAACTCATAGGGATAGTCATGCATTAAGATCTCCCTGCTTATTTCTCACTTTGCCTTGGGTGATCTATTCACTGGAGAGCCATAGAGAAGCTTAAAGTGTAGTATTCCCTGGGCTGTCTCTGACCTGGCCATGCTGATAGAAGACATTGGGGACAATAATCTTTCTTTTGCTTCTGAACCTTTTCTATTTAGCTCAGCAAGTTGGTTTCATTGTGTTTTCTTCCTCCACTCAAGGAGAAAATAGATTTGAAAATTAGGTAGTCTCAGTGCTTTTACACAGATTGAGAAAGAGAAGTTTGCTTCCATTTCTTATGTGACATATACAATTTGGAAAGCTAGAGAACAATATCTGAGTGTGGCTGTAACTAATTAAAATATTGTATTCAGGATCGAGATTGAAATGTAGCTGAGGAGAAAAAAAAAAAAAAAAACACCAAAGATACTCAGAATCTCTGAGTCTTTTGAATTAGCTGAGTCCCTGGTGAATCTTCATCATCGACTAGAGGAATATGATATTTTCCTTTGAAGATTTGAACATTTATTGAATTGCTACTAAAAGATTGCAGGAGGTAAGGAAACCTTCCTAGAGACTACTATGCTGCATTTTGCTACTGAAATTTCCTAAATATGGTAAATGAAACTAGAAAAAAACAGCAAAAACAAAAAATAATAAAATAGACCATCATGGCCTGGTCTAGAATTAGACCCTGCTCACAAGGTTGAAAAGTGGCAGCTGAATGTAGATATTTCAGAGTATGGCAGATATGCCAAAAGACAGATGGTCCAAAGCCAGAAGAGAATGGCTCATGGAGACATAGCTACATGTGTGGCAGACTCTGGAAAGGGCAGAGCAGCTGCCTGGTAGTTGTGTCATCACTGATCATTAGAACAAGCTCTATTTCATTCTGCCACATTCACTTATTATTACCTCCCCTTTTTCTGATTATTCAACTCTAGCCTTCATTATTATAAAGGATTAAATGTATATAAAGCTTGGATGAGTGAAAATATTCTGAAACAATAATACCAAACTGACAGAAGTTTCTTTTCTTTATTTTTTTTAGGAACACTAATGGTCTGTCACAACTTCATCAAAACAAATAAAAGAGAAATAGAAACAATAGTTTTTCTTGGAAGCAGTCAGGGGCAAAGGCCCAAAGAGAGAAAGAGGAGTGTCACCTCATCCTCCGTGGCCAAACTAGAACTTAGAGTCTGACCCAGTCTCATCCAACGTGGCTGCAAGCAATTCCTCAGCAACCATGACCTCCACTTCTTCCCCGTCTAGTGCATCTCGGTGGGGGCGCGGGGGGGGGGGGTGGCTTTGGACCCTCCTGAATCAGCTCCCTGAATCCTTAGACCAATGAGACCTCTCACTTATGCACCTGTCTGATGACAAAAATCATTCCTAACTAACTATAAAGGATGTGTGTGTGTGTAACTGGTCTCTGGGCTACTCATTCTCCTGGCATCTGTGTCTCTTGGTCTCTGCTTCAGTGAGCTCCATCTTGGAAGGGAAAGAGCTCTCGTTTCCCTGGATATTTCTCTGCTTGCTTCCTACATGCATTTTGCTTACAGATTCTTCCACACTCTGTTACATGTGTGATTTTCCTCCAAACTCTGGGTCTGCCTCATGCATAATAACAACTCTTAGCTGTATTCTCCTGGCACTGAACTCTGATTCCTGTTTTGGTGCTCTGTGCTCTGCTCCAAGTGTGACCTTCCTTTAGGCCCAAGCCCTTCATTATCCTATTTCTTAATCTTTCTTGACCCCTCCGTGACTGTGAGGGTAAAGGCCCTACACATTCTCATGCTCCGTTTCCTCTGTGTGAGCATGTGTGTATTTGTGTGTGCTGGAGGCCTTTTCCATGGAGATTTTCTCTGGGAGGAAGATTTTCTCCACCTCCCTTTTCCCTTTCCGACAGCACAAGGAATTTTCTTCTGCTCTGAGTCTTTCTGTCCTTCCCCTGGATACCAATTTTTCCTAAATAAACCTCATAATTCATAATTTACCCTTTTCAGAGTATCTTTCTTCAAATCGTTGTTAAAAATGGACAAGAACAAGAACACTGGGTGTGGTGTTGCATGCCTTTAATCCCAGCACTTGGCAGGCTGAGGCAAGCAGATTGCCAGGAGTTTAAAGGCCAGCCTGGGCCTAGTGAGTGAGTTCCAGGTCAGTCCAAGCTAGAGTGAGACCTTGCCTAGAGAAAACAAACAAACAAACAAACAAACAAACAAACAAACAACAAAAAAAACGGCAAGAAACTAAAAGTTGGGTCTCACAGGTCAGGAGGTCCCTGTACCCCCAAATCACATAATATAATAACCTTTGAAAGTTGATTGTTGCTGTCCTTTCTGATCCTATGGAAAGTATGCCATTGTGAGTTGTTATGGGAATTCAATTAAAAGGGGCTCCAGTGAAATGACTAAGCCAAAGACATTATTTAAAAATTATTTTATTTATGAGAGAGACAGTATGTGTGTGCATAGATGTGCCAGGGCCTCCTACTCCTGAAAATGAACTCCAGTTGTATACACCACTTTGTGAATCTGGCTTTACATGGGTATTGGGGAATCAAACACAGGCCATCAAGCTTTGTGAGCAAATACTTATAATTTCCGAGCCATCTCTACAGCCCCAAAGATATTATTAGAGTTCATGAATTGTCAATTATAATATTTCAAATGACTAATATCTGTTGACTTAAACATTTTAGGGAATACAATTGCCTTTGTTAACTTAAACAATAGAATGAATTTATGAATACATATACAAATGTTTTTTAACAGATTTGAATCTCTGAGTAACTGTCACCACAGTCCAGATAAGCATTGCCCTGAACTCTCTCTAAGCTTTCCCTTGTTTATGGCTGTTCTTATTTAATCAGTTCCCCTAGTGCTTCAGTGATCCACTGATCTGGGTCCTATTTATGCTAGATTTGTCATATTTTAGAGTTTCCCATTTAATGAAATCACACATATGCACACTTTTGTATGCAGCTTCTGGTTTAGCCAACTGCTTTGTGGTGCCCTTACCATCTGTTCTTGTTGCTTATCTCTTTTCATGTGTGAGTAGTAGTTTATTACATACATTGCCACAGTTCACCTACTGGAAGACATTTAAAGTGTTTGTTCTCATGAAACTGTTTGGGATATTTATTCATAGTTCTTTGTGTGCATTGGTGTGATTTCATTGCTTTTGGGTGAATACTTGGAAACCAAACTGTTGGGTGAATAATAACTTACAGAAAATTAAAAAATGTTTTGTAAGCAGCTGTAGTATTTTATATCACTTTAAGAGATACCTGAGATCCCTCAATGTTCATTATTTTCATGTTAAAAACTCCCATTTTAATGGCAGTGTAATATTTTCTTAATGTGGTTTTAATTTATATCACTCTGATGATTAAGGATAGAAAGCTTATTTTCATATTGTTATTCATGTATATAAGCAAATGCACATTTTTTTTTCGAAGTAGGGTCTCACTCTAGCCCAGGCTAACTTGGAATTTACTATGTTGTCTCAGGGTGGCCTCAAACTCACAGCGATCCTCCTACCTCTGCCTCCTGAGTGCTGGGATTAAAGGCATATGCCACCACGCCTGGCTCAAATGCACTTTTTTGAAGAGGCTATTCAAATGTATTTCCATTTTCTTACTGGCTTATTTTTCTCATTGAATTTCAAATGTTTGTTATATATCTTGGGAACTAATGATTTTTCAAATGTATGTATTGTGAATATTTTCCACCTGTCTGTAGCTTGTATTTTTGTTTTCTTAAGTGTGTTTCAAAGAACTGAAAATGTATGTATTGGCCAAGTTAATTTATTATTCTTGTGCTAAGATACTGTCCTCAGTAATTGTACCATTTTTTTTTATGTCATCACCCCAAATAGAATCATGGTTACTTTGAGTTATCACTTCTCTTCATAGGCCCTCCCAAATCTACCAATCCCCATCCATCTTTCCTACCTCACTTCCAGACAGTCATCCTTAGATGTCTTTTTGTTACCCTGTATTCTTGAGTGAACTTTCAAAGATGTCGTCTTGGTCACAGCACTCTCAGCTGAAGACCTAGCCATGATCCTTGGCGTTTCTGGGAGAGATTAAACTTCAGTGCAGTCCCTATCTAGCTTACTTCTCCAGTCTTCTCTTTGCCTACTTGCTTCCTCTCCCTGAAGTGTTCTACTCTTCAGCCATGCTCAACTTTCACATTTTCTCAAAAGTTTGTTTTCTCAGGAGCATATCCTCAATGGAATCATTTTCTACTCACTTTTTATTAAAGTGGCAGCTTTTGTTCTAGGAGGCCTGCACTTGTACTCTGAAGTGGTTTGTGTATCTATGACAATGCTATCTATTTAATGGAGATTATAAATAGATATATAACCGTGTCTTTTTTGAAAAATTAACAGTGCAATAGAATGAACTTCATGAAACAAGTAATTTTAGAAGAGTATGTTTTGTGTCTCAGATATACTTTAAATTGAAAAATTGAATCAGTGGAAACACTGAAGGCACAATTGTTAGTGGTGTTGAGTAGCCATGGTTCAAAGGACAGTGGGCAAAATGATTAGAAGCCCTTAGGGGGCAGCAGAGGATCAGATAACAAGACATAATCAGCAGGGGCAAGGGCCTCAGCAGAGGCCTCTGATATAAGCCCTTTTGTTCTTCAGTTGTAAATAATGGTGAAAGCTAGAGGAAGTGAAGTTGACAACATATCACAGAAGCAAAGGAATATGACAAGACACATAATTCTCTGAATGTGACAAGTGTAAGACAAGGGACTATTAAAGGTCTGCAGCCAATTGCAAAGTGTATGCTCTACTTACAGGCCTACAAATGAATTCAGATGTATGCAGGTGAAACAGAACTTTTCATCAATCTGCAGCATTTCTGCACTTGGGACTCTAGGATTTCATCTGAAGAAGGGAGGAAATGACAGACCACACTAAGCCATGCAAGGAACTATTTGAAGATGGGAAAGGAGGGAGGAAGCATCAAAAGGTGAGAGTGAGATTCAGGTCCAGGAAAAGATGGACATGCTGGCTGGGCTGAAGTAAGAGAAAGGTACAGGTTAAGAAGGTAGTAACTGTAATATAAGTGAGAGACTTAATAATAACTATTGGGTGTTTTTAGTGTGTATATCATTAAGTATATATACAAATCTTAGTCATTCGTTTAAATAACCTGAAAGAGTATTCTCATTTACACATGGAAAGAGTCTCCTTGTTTATATGGAACTCAGGCCTGTCCAAATCTAACTTCCATTCTCTAAAATATTGGAAAACCAAGGATTTATGATCAGCCACAGGAACAATGCAAAAATGGATTCTGGCTCAGGAGGCCTGGAGTTGAAGCCTGAGAGTCTGTATCTCTAGAAAAGTCCCAAGTAATGTCTTCATTACTGCTCTGTGGACTTTATTTAGAGAAGCAGGGATATAAGCTCTGCTAACTAGATCTTAACTCATGCCTCTAGGTTTATTGTCTCCTGTTTCACTTGAAGAGCTAAACCATGCTGAAGAACTTAATGTCTAGTGGTGAAGCACTTATGCAGACTTACACAGACTTGTTTCTGAAGGCCTGCTTATTTTCAATCACCTGTGCTCTATTCCCACATGAGTAGTTTTGGACAAAACAACTACCTTTATTGAAGAATTAGTTTCCTCAGCTACAAAATTAGAATAATAAAAATAATGACTACCAATGAAATAGCAATTATTAATGATTATATTTCCTATCATGAACTAATTCAAATGATGAGGACCTTCGTATAGTTTTGGACAACATCTTCATCACTATCATCATTTTATATTTATATTCTGTTGACAACAGACATCTTCATAGTCAATTTATATAGTCATAACAAGTTGCTATGATAGGTTTTAAATACTTCAGGTTCTTCCCGAGACCACCATCTCTCAGAATGCACTGCTCTGGGAAGGAACCTGCTCACAGTTTTCCTTCAAGTAGCTCTCCTGTAGCCCAACATCTGGAGCTTCTTTCATTCACTCTGAACTCTTCCAGCCAAGTTGCCATGATTTGCTGTTGGAACATATGTATAAATGAGTCTTGCAAAGATATCATGGTGATGATGGCCTTTAGTTTTCTTACCCCTTGTACAATTTTCCCATCACATTTTGGAGGCTATGGCTCAATCCATGTGACAGAGAGGACTTTATGTGTGTGGGTCAGAGGTTGGGGAACGCCCAGGTTCCTGTGATTAAGGTTCCTGAAGAGTAGCTGCTGACCATTCTTGCTTTCCAGATATGTACAGTTAACACCATCACCTACACAGTGCTGTTTCTGGAACTTTTATTTGAATGGTTTCTCTTTAATACACCTTGTGGGAGGGATTTGAAATACTGATTATGAAAAAGAAAATTCATGCTGTGGTTGTGAGCTTTCTAAGCTTTTATATCCCCTCTCCCATTTATGCAATCATTCATATGAACCATCCTTCCACATTTAACAACTCACATTTAAGGGTATTTGCCTTTAACAAACCACTTGACATATGGTACAGCAAATTGATTGAATCAATTCTAGTCATTCTTTTTCTAAACAATTTTTAAATTTTATTTTTATTATTTAGTTATTTATTAGAGTAAGGGAGAGAGGGGATGGAAATACCAGAGCCTCTAGCAATTGCACATGAATTCCAGATGTATGGACCACCATGTGAATCTGGCTTACATGGGTTCTAGGGAATCAACCTAGGTCTTTAGGCTTCTCAGGAAAGCACCTTAACTGCTAAGCCATCTCTCCAACCCAATTCTACTCATTATCAATTATTTCCACACAACATCACAGTGTTCCTTAAAATGAGATTTCTATAAACAGATCTGTCTCTTTAAGGCAAATGAAATGATATGAATATAAATAAAATTGCTTTTGGAGAAGGGATATTTTCTTGATGTGGATGGTCAGAAGAAGATTCACCCAGTATATAGCTAAGTTGAAAGAAAAATTTGAAGAAGAAAACTATTCAAAATACATCATTTATGATAAGGGCCTTAGCATAATTTTCAATATCATCTCGATCAACTTTATCATTACTATTTTATAACTATAATCAACTTGCATGTTTTTGAGTCATTATCTTAACTCCTAAGGAAAATAAGTTGCTGTTTCTAAAAAATGTAGAAAACCATGTTTTATTTATAAAGGAAATGAGTCTAAGCAAACATCACAATATTGGACGGCCTCTTGTGGGTATATCACTTCATATCATTGATTTCCAACAGGCATACATAAGCTCACATTACTGTGAATATAGATAGGTGTGCTATCTGTTAGGATTTCAAATTCCAGAAAATTTTTCTCTGGGTTTTCTTGAGTCTAACTAATTCTAAGAGTGCCCATGGTTCTTGATACTCTTGCTTATCAACAAAGAGGTTGAATAAGATTTCTTGACATACCAATTCACTCAGATATGTCTTGAGATTATGCCATCCTTGAAATTTCTGTAGAAAATTTTCTGCTTTGAATTTGAATCATGTTTTGTTCATTCTAATTATCTTCTGTTTGTGTGTTCTTTTCACACTATCCCCAGACTGTGGGATTCAATGGCTAAGTCTATTTGTCTTTGGTAAAAGAAATGAATGTATTTACATGGATAATAAAATAAAATAAGAGATAGAGAGAGATCAGAGTGTTTCAACTGATTTTCACCAACTTAAAATCAGGTAATGAAATATATTATGGTTGGATCCTGTGTCAAGTAGCTGATTATCATAATAATTTTTCATGTGAGCTTTTGATACATGTTTTATATATATGGCCAGAGGTGAAAGCAAGAGAAACTTTTAGTTCAATGGCCCATGAAATTTTTATAGAAGAGAAACTTTCAAGAACATGTTAAGTATTAAGCACCATTAAATTGTTTCATCAAACAGATAACTTAAATATCTACTCAGAATAAGCAGTAAGCATGGGATTCTATAACTTGGGTCACATCTTACATCCTATACTGTAAGACGGGCTTGTATCAAGGATAATAGTTACAGCAAGGAGGAAGAGGAAGATGATAGATGTTTGATATCATAATTTAACACAATTCTTTCCATTTAGAAAAACACATTGTAAATATCTAGTGTTTATTTTCATTTATAAATAGTTATGAGTCAGCCAACATTCTTTGAAAAAAATATGTATATACTTTTTGTTTTGTTTTGCTTTGTTCTTAAGGAAAAGTTCTATCCAGATGTTGGACCACACTCTAAACCTCTAAATAGATTTTTGTTTGTTGTTCACAGAAGCTCCTGTCAATGTGCTGCTCCCAGGAAAGTGCTTAGCATATGGGAGACATAAGGTACAAATTCAGGGATAATCACAATTTTAGGTCAAATATATTTTGAGAGATTGAGTCTTGCTGAACCATAATGGACCTCTATAAGATTTATTTTATGCAAGATGCTAAGTATACTACCTGAAGTTTTCAAAAATTAGCACTAGACTAACATTAAAAGGCATTTTATTCCTTTCAGAAACTAAAATAAAATAAAATTTGAAAACAGAAGAAATATAGAGTTGTAAATGCATGTTAATATTGTAGTTAAGTGCAAGTTTGAGCTGTGATTTGAACCAAGGTACATATCCCAAAGCTCACTTTCTTAGACACACACAACCAGAGTGTGCACATTTTTAACACTGAAACATGATGCTGTCATCCATCCACAAATATGTTGAAGTACATTCCTAGCTTTGTTGGGACATATGAGGCCTGGTATCTATGGATTGTACAATCATGCATATTTTTCCTTTGCCACATGATGTCCCCAAGTTTTCATACTAATGGTTGAAGGAGGCAATTTTGAGGTAGAGCTGGATTCAAGAGAGGATTATTAGAAAAGCAATAGTTTTTAAACCATTTTATAACAGAACAGGATGACTTGATATAATAGAAAATGTTTGTTACATTCCAGTTCATCAACTTCCTCTGGTTTCTCAGAGTAGCTATTCTATGCAGCACATAGACAACCCTAAGTAGTGTGTCTGTCTGGAGAGTCTGGCAATGAACCTTAATAATCTGTTTAAGTGGCCAAGTTACTGTCTATCTGCATACTTTATCCCATTTTTCAAGAACCATTTTGTGGCCACAGAAAATATGGATTCTGCTGAGAAGTGACATGTAAAAAAAGAGATGATTCCATGTGTACTCATATCTTAAGTTATAAATGACAAATGTGTGGGTTTGGGATGGGGAGATGACTCAGTATGTAAAATACTTGCCATATAAGCACAAGAACCTGAGTTTTGATACCAGAAGCCATGTAAAAACAAGATGTGTTTGTGAGTGCCTGCAATCCCATCATGGAGAGGTGGCTATGAGAGAATAACTGTGGCTTGCTAGCCAACTTGTCTAGCCAAATCACTGAGCTCTGGGTTCAGCAACAGACCTTGTCCTAAGAAAATAAAGTGGAAATGTATAGAGGATAGATGATACATATGTTGACCTTTGGCCTCAATACACATTCATACCACAACATATCAATCAATAGTAAATAAATAAATATAAGTAATAAGATAGTGCTCTGGATCCACAGGGTTGGCATTTCAGGTTTACCAACCACAGATAAAAATTATTTATTGAAAATGTTGCATCTATTCTCAACATTTTCAGATCTTTTTCTTGTCCTTATTTCTTAAACAGTATAGATTAGCAATTTATTTGCATAGAATTTGCATTGCATTAGGTATTTTAAGTAATCCAGAAGTGACAAACTGTATGAGATGGTGTTCATAGAATGTCAGCAAACACAATGCCTTCTGTACAGGGGCTTGAGCACCCATGGATTTTGACATTTGTGAATCCTGGAACCAATGCCCTGCAAGGACCTGGAGGAGGACTGGGAATTTAGATGCTTACACTTGTGCTTTTTGGCTGCATAAACCTGAGTGTCATTAGTTCTTCACAGCCCTATAAGGGAGCCACACCATGATTTATTCCAGCCTTATTTTACAATGTAGCAGAAATATACCCTGCTGCCTGCCTGCTGTAGGAGTAAACTCCATAGGTGTCACTTGCCTGCTTGGCTGCTCTCTTCTTGAGGCATCCTTGGAGGATGGGTTGCATGACTTCCGGGAGTATGCTTAGATGTGTGGACTTTAGGTTATTTCTTCCAGCCTAACATTATTTCTTGTTGGATAAATATTTAGAGTTGCTGTAAAAATGAATAAAATAACATCTTCCATTAGCAAAATATTATAATAAAAATCAGAATTTTTCTGTTTTCACTTTGTTCATAGCACACTGTTAACTAGGTATCCAGCTCCAGCTCAAAACTCCTCAGTGAGTGAGCACTTTCGGACTTTCAGGGCATCTCTGTGTATTCAAGCTAAGGACACTATAGCACATCTGTCAGTTCCCAAAGTTATTCTTATTATGTTTTACTCAATTTCTATATTTTTATTATATATATATATATATATATATATATATATATATATATATATATAATTGACAACTTCTATGCTTACAGACAACAAACCATGGTATTTCCCACCCCTCCCTCCCCTCCCCTCCCCCACTTTCTCTTTCATAGCTCTGCTCTCCATCATATCCCCTCCCTCTGTCCATTAGTCTCTGTCTTAATTTGATGTCATCATCTTTTTCTCCTATTATGAGGGTCTTGTGTGGGTATTGCTAGGCACTGAGAGGGCTTGGATATTGAGGTCAAATTCTCTCCTGACAGTTTTACGTAGGGAGTGGTACCCTTCCTTTGGCTCTTACATTCTTTTGGCCACCTCTTCTGCAATGGACCCTGAGCCTTGGAGGGTGTGAGATGTTTCAGTGCTGGACACTCCTCCATCCTTTCTTCTCAGCACTATGTTGCCTTTTGGGCCATCCCAGTGGTCATCACCATCTGAAAAGAGAAGCTTCTTTAACCAGAAGTGAGAGTAACACTAATATATGAGTATGAACATTAAGTGTAGTGATCTCAGGGCAATTTGATGAGAGTAATATATGCATGTATCCAGACAAGAGCAGGCTTTATACCCCTAAGGCTCATGACCTCCCCTGCCATAGGCTTTTGATTAGGTTTTCATTACCAGGCATGTATTCCCTTCCATAGAGTGGTCCTTCAGTCCAATTAGAGAGCAGTTGGTTTCCCCCAGAGCAGACATGCCACTATTGCACTCGTTCAGACATTTGGCCTGTTTGGCCAAACTTGAGGTTTCCAAAGTCCACTGTTTTCACTGCTGATGACTTCTGTCTCCCATAAGACTGCATACAGTGCAGCTTTTTCCAGCTTTCAGTTTGCTGGTCTATAGGGAGAAGGTTTTCTGCTCAGCACCACCTGGATTTCTCAGTCATTTTGCCGCTAATCATGTGACATCTTCAGCAATAGGGTCTTACCATCTTTTTCTCACAGGGAACCAAGGGCCTTGGCAATAGCTTGTAATATTTTGGAGGCAACATAGACCTCCCTGGCCAATGACTGATAACTGATATGGGTACAAAGAGACTAATGGGTGGGGAGCATGGGCAGCACAGTTAGATATACAAAGGGATAGTTTGTGTCCAGGGTGGAACAGCAGTGGGTTAATATGAAATTTCATTACATTACTCTGAATTGCAAACAATTTGAAATGTATGAATTGTTTATTTCTGAAATTTTCATAATATTTTTGGACTGTAGTTGATCGCAAATAACTTAACGTAAAATGAAACTGAAGATAAGGGGGATTACTGTGTGAGAAAATACAGAAAAATAATACTTTTTTTTTTCCAGGTAGGGTCTCACTTTAGCTCAGGCTGACTAGGAATTCTCTATGTATTGTCAGGGTGGCCTCAAACTCTCAGTGATCCTCCAATCTCTGCCTCCCAAGTGCTGGGATTAAAGGCGTGAACCACTACCCCCAGCAAATAATAAATTTTTTATGGAATGTTTGGGAAATGGTGAAATGTTCATCATTGTGAGAGCATCGCATTGTTTTTGTGATTAGCAAGAGAATAAGAAATTATCCTGAAAGGAAGAAACAGTGAAAGGTTCGTTTGAAGACTCAAGATTCGGTCAAATATAGTGGTAAAATGTTCTTTCTTTTATTTGTATGCATATGCTGATGTGTGTGGGGGGGCAGGGGTGCCACTGTGTACTTGTGGTGGTCAAAGGACAACTTTGGGATTTTGGTCATCTCTTTTCACCTTATCTGAGGCTTCAAGGTTTCAGTTGCTCCTATTTGGTCACAACAACGATTGTTTACTTGTTTAAAGTTTCTCTTCTTGTTGATCTTTGCTACTGGGGAAGTCAGACTTATGTGTTTTGGGAATCTTGACAACACCTGCCAGTGCTGTAGGATCTTTGGGTTTTCTGATATGTGCACCACTTCTGTGTCCAGCTTTCTGTGGATGCCAGGGACCTCTAACTACTAAGTGATGTCCTAACAAACCCTGGTTAAAAAAACACTCATAGATCCATGAGTCATAAAATATCATTCAGATTTTTATTTTATTTATCAATTTTGTCACCAAACATGGTAATTTTTGCCTAGGTGAACACAATGAATGAACACAAATCTTAGCAAAAATTAAAATGGGATATCTGGGCACTATGCATTTGAACATATTTTTAAATATATATTTTAAAAATTACAAAGGTGACTATTAGTGGGAGGAATTTTAAACACTCAACCAACATGGTGTTCAACCTTAAAACTATAATGTTTCATTCCTTTTGTTTTTCTCCTATACATTCTTATGATGAATCTTTTAAAGCAGCTATAATAAATATAATATAGTAAGTTCGACACTCAAAATACTCCCCAACAACAACAACAACAAAAATCTGTCTTTCAACCTACAGTAGAATTTGGTCTTGTAGATCATTTGTACTCACAATTAAGTTGTTGGATTTCACAGGTTAAGAAGTCTTATGTATATATAGAAACTAGATTAAACCAAAAAAAAAAAAAAAAACATGTTGAAATGAGCTTTGTTGGGAAAAGAAAAGGAACCAGTGGAAGGCAGAAGAGGAAGAAGCTCATAATCAAAGCTATTACTTTGTACATTAAGAGAAACAAAACTTAAGTTTAGTTTTTTGAAAATAATAAAATTAGTGAGAACAAAACAAGACAGATGACCCCCAGCTCCCTGGTCTGGGTTCCCTGTGCCAGGAGTTGTGCAGGCAGGTGGGTGGGAATAGCACAGTGTCAGTAGGCCAGATCTCTTCTTCCAGGCTCCTTCCAGCTCCTTGGTCTGAGTTTCTGGTGCTGGACTGGACTGTGTGCTGGTGGGGAGATCCCTGTTTCTGGATCCTCCCAGCTCTCTGGTCCAGGTATCACACTCAGGAGTGTGTGCCTGCAGGCATGGTGATGAGTGAGTAGACCAGATCCCTTTTCCCTGGCTCCACCCAGTTCTCTAGACCTGGTAGATCCCATTGTGCCTTCCTTGGGGCTTCCTGGTCTCTGTGTGGGCTGTGGAATCAGGCCTTTGCTCTGGTGTCCTGACTGGCCACTTGGTATCAACATCCCTGTTCACCTGAGTCAGAGGGTGCATGGGCCAAAGGACAAAAACTTGCTTCCTCTTTAATAAAATAAATAGTCTTCCCAGAATGGGTAGGTAACAATACAGAAAAGCCAATGAAAGAAAACTGAGAGATCTCCACCATGGATACCTAGTCCTATAATGGAAGCCTCCAATGAAATCATAGAGAAATCAACAGAAATTTATTCCCCAAATGAAAACACAACAACCAATAAGACCCTGACCAAAAGAATTGCTGAACTGGAAGCAAACCATAAAGAACCAACAATTCTATCAATGAACAGAATCATCTCTTAGAGCATTCAGCTTTTGAATGATTGAAGAAAATGTTAGAACCCTCAAAAGAGATATGAATGAATTGAAGGTAGGTCAAGAAATGGAAGATCTCAACAATGGGTTGATGAAGCTTAATAAAGACTTGAGCAAATGCAAGAATGAATTCCAGGAAGCATCAGAAGATCAGAACTTGAACTGAAATTGAATTTCAAAAAAGAGATGCAAAATGACACAACAGAAAATAAAAAACCACTCTAGTATCCCTCACCAACAGAGTTGCTCATGTGGAAGACAGAACCTCTGACCTGGAAGAAAAGACAAAAGAAATTGATGGGGAGGCCAGAAACCTTGCTAAGTTCAAAAACTCAAGTGAACAGAATATAAGAGAACTGTGGGATATCCTAAAATGACCAAATATGCAGATCATGGGTATACCAGAAGGAGAGGAAATCCAGGCCAGAGGCATAGAGAACATATTCAACAAAGTTATTGAAGAAAATTTTCTGAATCTCTCAAAAGAGAGGCCCACCCAGATACAAGAAGCCCACAGAACACCAAACAGAGAACCAAGGAAGATACTCAACCAAGGCACATCATAGTTAAAACCCTTAACAATGACAACAAAGAGAGAGTGTTAAATGCAGCAACAGAGAAACAAATCGCAACATAAAAAGGTAATCCCATCAGAATTACCTCAGATTTCTCAATGGAAACCCTGAAAGCCAGAAAGGCCTTGAATGGAACACTTCAAAGTCTAAAAATCTACGTCTTCTAAACCAAGCTACACTACCCAGAAAAAAGTATCTCTCATAATAGATAGTAAAAGGAAATCTTTCTATGAAAATATCAACTCTGTCATATGAGCACAAATCCAAACCTACAGAGAATACTTGAGGAAATACTCCACACAGAACATTCAAACAACCATTCTCAAGAGCCAACAAGAAGGTCACAATATCCAAAAAGTGACAAGGCTCAACACAATATAAAACACAAGAAAATGCCAAAGCCCATAAGTCACCTCATGAAGGCAGGAATTTATTTATCTATTTATTTATTTATTTTCTTAATTTTTGTTAACATTTTCCATGATTATAAAAAATATCCCATGGTGCTACCCTCCCTCTCCCCACTTTCCCCTTTGAAATTCCATTCTCCATCATATCTCCTCTCCATCTCAATCAGTTTCTCTTTCATTTTGATGTCATGATCTTTTCCTCCTCTTATGATGGTCTTGTGTAGGTAGTGTCAGGCACTATGAGGTCATGTATATCCAGGCCATTTTATGTCTGGAGGGAGGACGTTGTAAGGAGTCCTACCCTTCCTTTGGCTCTTACATTCTTTCCGCCACCTCTTCCGCATTAGACCCTGAGTCTTGGAAGTTGTGATCGAGATGTTATTCAGTGCTCCAGGCACTTCTTTCCGGCACTATGATACCTTCTGAGTCTTCCCAAGGTTGCTGCCATCTGAAAAGAAGATTCTGTACCCAAAGTGAGAGTAGCGTTAATATAAGGGTATAAATATTAAGAAAAGTGCTTACTGGGCATTTTGATAAGCATAGTATATACATTTTTCCAGACATCAGCAGATGTTACACCCCTGGGGCTCATGACTACCCCTGTTTTAAGTTTTCAGTATCAGGGATGTATTCCCTCCCATGGAGCGGGCCTCCAGTCCAATTGGAGGGCAGTTGGTTTCCACCATGACAGAAGTGCTACTGTTGCACCCGTTGGCTCATTTGGCCTGGCTGGCCAATTATAAGGCTTGCAATGTCCACTGTTGAGTATCTTCACTGGTGATATCTCTCTCCCATTGAACTGCATGTAGAATGGCTTCTTCCAGCTTTCTCTCAGCTGGTCTATATGGAGGAGGTTATCAGCTCAGTTCCAGCAGAATTTCTCAGTGGCCTTGCCACCCAAGTATGTGGGTCTCAAGGGCAGGGATTAATTTAAACCCCACAGTCATAACTTAAAATATTAATGGTCTTACCTCACCCATTAAAGGACACAGGTTATCAGGGTGGATCAAAAAATTGACCTATCTATCCGCTATCTTCAAGAAGCCTATCTCACCACTAAAGATAGACACCTCCTCATGATGAAAGGATGGGAAATGATATTCCAAGCAAAAGGAAATAAAAAACAAGTGGGTGTTGCTACATTACTATCTCATAAAATAGACTTCAAACCAAGAGTAACCAAAAAGGACAGAGAAGGCCACTGCTTTCCCATAAAGGGAATGATGTAACATGAACCCATCACAATCACAAATATATATGCTCCAACACAGGTGCACCACAGTTTATAAAACTAATCTGCTTGACAATAAAACACAAATAAACACCAACACCATCAGTTGGAGACTTCAATACTCCAATATCTTCAATAGATCATCCAAGCAGCAAATCAACAGGGAAATAAGAGAGCTCAACAACATCATAGATGAATTACACCTAATGGACTTCTACAGAGCTTTCCATCCCAACTCTACTGAATACACATTCTTCTCAGGAGCCCATAGGACCTTCTCCAAAATTGACCATATATTAGGCCATAAAGCATGCCTCCATAAATTCAGGAAAATTGAAGTAACTTCCTGAATCATGTCAGATCACAATTGTTTAAAGCTAGAAATTAACAAGAAAAGATGCGTTAAGAACTCCACCAGTTCCTGGAGACTAAATAACACACTTTTAAACAATGGGTGGTTTGTGGAATAAATCAAGAAGAAATTGTACAATTCATAGAAATGAATGATAATGAAAAACCAACCTGCAAGACTTATGGCACACAATGAAGGCAGTCCTCAGGGGAAAATTCATAGCTCCAATTGCCTTCATTACAAAGACAGAGAGATCCCAAATTGCTAACCTAACTGTCCACCTAAAGGCACTGGCAAAACATGAAAACTCCAACCCAAAGAGGTCTAGATGGAAAAAAAAAAAAAACCAAGATTAGAGCCGAGATTAATAAATTATAATCTAAGAAAACAATTTAAAAATTGATGAAATGAAGAGTTTGTTCTTTGAAAAAATAAAGAAGATTGACAATCCCCTGACCTATTTGATCAAGCCAAAAAAAGAGAAGTCTCAAATTAAGAAAATCAGAAAAGAAAAGGGAAAGCTCACAACAAATATCAATGAAATTGGAAGAATCATCATTCCTAATCCTCCATACCACAAAATTGAATAATCTGGAAGAAATGGATGAATTCCTAGATATACATTACGTACTTAAACTAAACTTAGAACAGATTAATTTCTTCAACAAACCTATCACATCCATGGAGATTGAAAAGTTAATCAAAAACCTCCCCTGAAAGAAAAGTCCAGGACTGAATGACTTCTCAGTCAAATTCTATCAAACCTTCATTGAACAATTGAAAGCAAATTTTCTCCAACTGTTTCATATAATCAGAGACCAGGGAATCTTCCCCAACTCCTTTTATGAACTTAGCATTACCCTAATACCCAAACCAGTCAGAGATGTAACAATAAGAGAAAAATATAGGCCTATATCCCTGATGAACATAGATGCAAGGATCATTCACTGTTGGTGAGAAAGTAAGCTGGTACAACCACTATGTAAATCAATATGGATACACCTGAAAAGGATCAATATAAAGTTAACAACAGACCCTATTATTCCCTTACTAGGCATTTACCCTAAAAGCTCCACACCTCAGTTCAGAGATATTTGCTTAGCCAAGTTTATAGCTTCTCAGTTCATAATAGGTAAGAACTGGAATCAACCCAGGTGCCCATCATTGGACGAATGGATGAGCAAGATGTGGTATATCTACAAGATGGAATTCTATTCAGCACTAAGAAAAGAATGACACGATGAAATTCATAACAATATGGTCAAACTTGGAACAGATCATACTAAGTGAACTCACACAATCACAGAAAGATAATCACCACATGGTCTCACTCATCTCTGATTCTTAATTGAGAACAGCCCAAGTTGCTGACATACTTGAATGGCATCATGAAGCTTGGACAATAGGGAGGGTAGGACTTGGGGAAAGGGAAAGATGGGGTAGGGGACATAAAGCTGAACCCATATTGAACTGGTACCATAGAATCCTATATCCTGGAAGTTAGACTAAAAGGTTGAACTCTCAACAGGACCTTTGTGGGAGCACCTGAAAAGAAGGGCCCTGGGGAGGGTGAGATGAAGCCTAACCTTAAAATTTGTCCTGTTTTTAGTTTTTCTTTTTTCTTTATGCTTGGCGCTGGCCTGTAAATCCCGTACCAGGATGTGGTTAACATCCACAATGATCTGTTGACCAGAGAAACCTACAATGTCTCCCAAAACAAAAAAGACAGACTATTGTCAGAGCACTTGATTACCCACCAGAAGTTAATGGTAAGACCATACTGCTGAAGACATGATACTCTGTTGGCATGGACCATAGAGTGACCTAGTTGTAATCCAGAAGAGAGCCAGTCCCCAGACAGTTAGCTGATCTAGTGCTGGAAGGCACTGCATGAGCTACAGGGGATAAGTGGCCAACATCTGTCTGAGCAACTCAAAATTTAAGCTTCTTTGAAGCAAACAACTTGATTTGATGCTCACACAAGTGCAATAGTGGCACACAGCCATGGTGGGTAACCAACTGCTCTTGGATTGGCTAACAGATCTGCTCAGTAGAAAGGAACCCATATCTGGAACTGGGAAACAAGTCAGAATCATATCCAGAAAATGATTATCCAGATAATGATTTTGCTTTCCAGTATCAAGCTCCCACTAATCTTGGGCTATAAGAGGGTCTACCCCCTTTAAATTCTCTCTATACTAACAATGGGTATCCCATTTAACCAGTGCTAACTTCATTCTCCATTGGAGAATATACTTCTTTTTTACAGATGGGAGTGGGACCTGAGGAGATAATTGACCCAGTGCACTTCACCCCAGCCCCAGCTGAAACCACAGAGGAATTAGGGAAATGAGCATGAGTACTGTTTTCTTGGTGAACCTGATATCAGCACAAGGGTGAAGGAGGTAGACACTGAGGACACTCAACACCTACCAAAGCAGAGATCCAGAGGCTCCTAAGTGCCCATTACTGAAGTAGCCTTAAAATGCTCCCAACATGGCTCAGGGGATTTTGTGGGAGAGGGGGTGGAAAGATTGTTATAGCCAGAAGTTCAGACATTATGCACAAAGACATTTCCTCCCCCCCATAACTGACTGCTGCCCACACAGTGCATGACCCACAATCCCCATGGCATTTTCCTGTATCCCCAATGAGAAGAGCCTCTACAGAAATGGGACAGGAATGAAGGAAATATTGGTACTTATACCAGCATGTGTTGTTTACGTACTAAATATGTCCATATCTAATATATATATATATATATATATATGAAACAAAAAGCTTATTTTCCTTTTAAATAATAAACTCTTACAGAAAGAAACAAGACAGATGAAACAGGAAGCTTTTAAATTATATCATATAAATGCAATAGTGTCAAATAGAAGTTTTATTGATATACTCCATTGTTACTAAGGAAAAACAAAACATTCTAGGAAGGAAAGGGAGATAGTTTGAAAAGCAGAGATTGGAAGTGAGAGGACAAAAACAGATGTTAAGTAAAGGGTATTAAAGGACTGACCTATGGCAACTTGGGTGAAAGAAGACTCAGACACAAGATTTCAAGTCCTAAGAGCACACTGTTAGGGGGTGAGGATTGAAAACTTAAACTCCTATGTGGTTAGCTTGGATTATTGTTTAATGTTGGTACTATCTATTATCTGCTGTAAAATAAAAATGAACTAAAAATATTGGGAAAAAGAAGCAGACAAAATGGATTAAGAGGTTGAGAAAACAGCAAAGGCCAGGCAGAGCCTTCTCCAGTAAAAGAACAGGAAAAAATGACAGCAAAAAGAGACCAAAAATCACATTTAGTCAGTCTTGTCATATCTGAGGGTTAATATTGACATTCAAGACTTCACTTGCTCCTATTTTATAACAACAATTTAATATGACCCCCATGAAAACATATGCATACAGTATTCACATCCGAAATATAATTTTATCAGGTTTTGGCATAGACAAAACTGGGTTAATAATGTATAAAACTGCTTATTACCTCTCCATAATTCTAGCACTTTTCCTCCAAACATGCAAGTGAATATATATCTTATAATAATAGCAATAACTTTATATGATCTCTATTTCAGTTTTAAGTAATACTATTCCAGTTTTCATAGTTTCAACCATTATTTCAGTAAATTGCTTGCAATATGCTTCTCAACTAATCTTAACAGTGGTATTTAGAACAAGTCTATATATTTTGAAATTGTTGAGCTTGTTGGCCTGGCATATGAAGCTTCCAATGTTAGATGCTATGCCAGGTTTTCTTTTCTAAAGATGGTTGTAGGAATATAGCTTACCCCATATGGATCTTTGGAACCTTTTAGCTAGAATTAGAGCTGGATTCTCTTCCTCTGGAGTCCAGGGGTGTTCATGACTTGCTTGTAAACAAAGGTATGCAGCAGAAACAGAGATTCTCTGAGACAACATTGAAAATGAGGAATATATAAAGGTGTGGGAATATCAATTCTGGAACTCAAACTACCACATCAATATACCCAATTATCATGACATGGCCATACTGTGAAGAAACCTAAAGTAGGTAACATGCAGGGAAAACATGTAGATTCCTTGATGCAACATGACAAGGTATTCCTGTTTTTTTTTATTTGTTTGTTTATTATTGATTTAATGTGTCAACTTGAGTCAGCTGCATATACCTGGTAAGATATTGCTTCTGGATGTGTCTGTGAGACTGTTACTGAAAAGATTAGCATTGAAATCAGCTGACTGAGGCAAGATGTACCTTGACTAATGCGTGCTCACATCATCCACTCTGTTGATGGTAGAATGGAACAAAAAGTTAGAAGAATGGTGAAGTAAGTCTTTCCTTAAACTGAATGATACTCTTCTCCTGTCCTTGGCCATCAGACTTGTTGGTTCTGGGACTCTGAATTCTGGGATTAGAACAACCGGCTCCCTTAGTTCTCTGTCTGGTCTTTGAACTTGGTCTGAAGTATTATTATTACTATCTTTCCTTGGTGTCCTAATTACAAACAGCATGTTGTGGGGATTTTATGGTTATATGAGCCAATTTTTACAACTAATTTCCTTTACTAGCACAATCCCTGATTTACTCTGGTTGTAATTATTTTTTTTCAAACTTTATCAGGGTGCAAAGCCTAGTATTTTGATTTTTGAACTTTTCCAAGTCCATGCTAGCAGCATGCACTGGACTATGCCTTCAGCATGCTTGACAGGGATACTGATCTGTAGCCCCTACTCAGCCTCAGCATCATGAGGGCAAGTACAGTGTTGCATGTGGCCAGGCAGTTTTGAACAGAGGCATTCAATAAATTGCATATGTGTCATATGTGGTACTTTGAAAGTATGTCCTCCAATAGACTTATGTCATTTTTTTTTCAGGGTAGAGTCTCACTCTAGGCCAGGCTGACCTGGAATTCACTATAGTGTCTCAGGGTGGCCTCAAGCTCACGGCAATCCTCCTACCTCTGCCTCCCAAGTGCTGGGATTAAAGGTGTGTGCCACCATGCCCAGCTCATGTCATTTTAAATATATTTATTTATTTGAAAGAGAGAGGGGAGGAAGAGAGGGTGATAAAGAGGCAGATAGAGAAAGAAAAATGGGTGTTGCAGAGCCTCCAGACACTGCAAATGAATTCCAGATGCTTGTGCCAACTTGTGCATCTGGTTTACATGGGTACTGGGGGATTGACCCTGGGTTCTTAGGTTTCATAGGTAAGCAACTTAACCACTAAGCCATCTCTCCAGTCCAGACTTAAATGTTTTATTACCACTTATAACTTGGATTTCCTGCTATCTGAGTAGAAGAGGTTTCACTGTGGGCAGATACTGGGTTAACTCCTAGGTTGTTATTGGTGGCAGATATGAACTCCAGTCTAAGGTATGCAGAGTGCATGAGCTCTGCCTGGAGTTCCCAGAGTGTGCTTGTTTGTGGTACTGGTGGTTGTTTTTCTCTCTTTATAGATTTGGTAAAAGTGGCCAGATTCTTTTGCCATTATGGAGATTCCCCTGGATTTGTAAGCCTGGAATAAATGTCATTCCTTTCATAAACTGTGTATGGTTCATCCCAGCACCATGGAGCTTACTATGACAGAAACCGGTACCAGAGAGTGGATGTTGGTCTCTTGGACCTTTTGTTCTGGAGGAATGGACATGAACTCAGTACTTAAAACTGAAGATGCCTTTCAAAAAACCAAGTTTAATGGACTATATTGGTGAGAGTTTGAAAATGCTAACTGTAGAGAGAATTGTATTTGTAGGTTTTGCCTATGAACTTTCAAAGGGAAAAGAAAGAGTGCAGAAAACTTTGGAACTGGGCTACTTATATAAGGATTGACTGTGTTCTGCTGCCCATGCCCAGACAGTTTGATCAAGGTTAAATTTGTAATGGACTGATGTGTTTGGCTAAAGATATGAAACTGAGAGATATAAAATTTAAAATTCAAATTCAAATAAGTTTAAAATTTATAGGCACAGAGATTGGTATTATAGGTTACTCTAGCTACTATTATCAAATACATTAACAATGTTAAGGAAGATGGCCCAACTTACTTTGAAACAATTGAAATGATGCCTGAGGAAAAACTGAATGGTAGAAATGTAAACTCTTTGAAAGGAGGTGACTGAAAGGAAGAAACCTGATCTATAAGGCCATGGTTTATTTCGTCCCTGAATTAACAACATGGCTGTGTCCTGCATAACTGGTATTGGTTTTGGGAGCATGAAGAATGCATGGAGTGGGTCATGAAGTGTACATGGTTCCAGGGCTGCTACTTAGATTCTGCAGATGGCAGGGCATGAGGACCCTGATAACGAGACCAGTGAAGCCATTGGAAAAATGGGCTATTGTTTGCATGGTGCCCTGAAGATGTTTTGGATATACCAGGACTGTGCAAGGGCCATCATGGAATGCTGTTGGCTCAGGATGGAAGTTTTCTCTGGCTACTCAGCCCAGCTGGAGGAGTGGAAATGGAAAAACCTGAGACTTATCACTTGTAAGTGGTTATGGACATTGGATTTGAAATGCAGATGTTTGCTTAATGGTTATTGAATTGCAGTGTTCCAGTATTCCCTTGTTATGCCTTATAGCTATGGAAATATTTACTCTGTGGCATTATATGTTGGAAATACATAACTTGTTTGATTTTATGGGACTTAAACTAAAGCGACAGTCATAGATCTCAGATGAGTTTTGAAACTTTGTAACAATCTTAAGTTGTTAAAGAATATGGAGACCTTTGAAGTTGGACTGAATAAAATTTACAATGTGAGATAGTCATGAGTCTACTAGGTGCCAAGGGTAGAATGTGGTAGTTTGACTTTATGCCGCCAAATAGAATCAAATGTTCATTAAAGCTTGTTACTTGAATTTCTACCTGCTTGGTTGAAAGAGGTATCACTGTGGGCAGACACAGGAGTCCAGCCCTAAGGTGTCGCTGGGGGCAGATCTGAATTCCAGCCTGATGTTTGTGCTTGAGCACTGTCTGGGGTTCCCAGAGTGTGCTCATTTGTGGTACTGGTGGTGATTTTTCTCTCTGGGTGGATTTGGTAAAGGGGGGGCAGCTCCTCATTGTGGAACTTCCCTTGGCTTTGTAAGCCTGAAATAAATGCTATTCCTCCCATAAACTGTGTCTGGTATGGAGGTGTACTACAGCAGCGTGATGCTAACTATGATAGCATATTAAATACTTTATTATAAAATAGGATTTATGTTAGGTAACTTCTTCCCAATCATAAGCTAATACAACTCTTCTGATAATGTGTAAAGTAGGCTATACTAAGCTATGTTTAGTAGGTTAAGCATAGTACAACTGTTTTCAACCTATGATATTTTCAACTTTGGTTTGTTTACTGGTCATAACCTGACCCAAAGTCAAGGAGCTGTGTGTGTATATCTGTCCCACTGGTTTGTTTACTAAGAGAATTATGAATAATACATTTGGCTATCAATAGTTCAGTGCTCACTGGTTACAACCTGTTGCAGGACTCTCCAGTTCAGAACATTCTGAATTGCTTATCCAGAAATCCATGATAAAGTGTTTTCTGCTGTTTTTAAATTTAAAATTATTAATTTTGAAATACTATATGTTGGCATAATTTGGTTTCTATAAATGAGGATCTTCTAAAACCTGTGGCAATGGAAATATGACAAAATTATAGTAGATTTTGGGAGGACCTTGAGGAGACTTTGGCAAAAGTCTGAAGGCCTTTCAGAGATTTTAGTGGAGACAAAGGGATTCTAGGGTGCCAGAGGAAAACTCAAAGAAAGTGAGGACAATGTTCATGAATACCAGAGGAAAGGACATCCCAGTTATATGCTGAGAGAAAGTTTAACAAAGTGGTTGCCTGCATTAGTATGGAAAAAAGAAAGTAAAACAAACTTTGATATAGAGAACTATATTTATAGCTATGATGCTGGCAGTACCACTTTTTAATGAGAGTGACAAATTGTACATAGTAAGCTACAATTAATTCTCTTTTAAAATAGGATATTGATGAAATATTGAGTGCCCTGAAAAGTGGCTTCTTCTTGTTATTTTTCACCCAGCTATCAAAGGCTTCTCAGTTGCAAAGAACCTCAGCACAAAGATGAAATCCAATGGGATGTTATGGGGTTCTTTGGTAAGATTAGAAAGATTTATAGCAGAGCAACTTTGAAAACTTCAGAAAGCAGGTGTCCCAGCCTATGGGTATACATTTAACTAAACAACAGGGCTTCTAAGTCTCATAAGGTGCTATCCACAGTTATAGGGAGTCGAAAGTTCAGCCGGAATTTTCTTAAAAGTAATTTGTTAAGCATTTTATCCAATCAAGTGTTACTAAAGGTTTTTAGTAAGATTTATAGAAAACCCCCAAAGCCTTCAAGGTTTAGAATTTGTAAGAAATGTATACTTTCTAAGGTTCTCTAAAATGGGATCTTTAATATGAACAAAAAGAGTGAGTATACAATATGAAAATTAGTTATTTAAATATTCCCTGAAGCTACAACAGGAGGCTGATTTATAGTAGTTGCAAATGGGGTTTGTTTATTGTATAAACAAAGGATGGCACAATGGTGGACACATGAGTATGGAATTGGATACCAGAGAATGGGATCAAGCCACCATCCATGGGTTGCTAGATTTTAGAGATTCTAAATCCCAGTATGGTAAGAGGCCTTCTTCTTGGGCTTCATATGCTCCCCACATTTTGGCAAGAATGAAAACCATTGCCAGTGTGCACTTAGGCCCATTTCTTATAGTTGTTTTTCTGTGAATAACTTAACAAATGAGACAATGTATATATCTAGAGTAAAGAGTAGGCTTATTTATTCTTTATGTCTAAGTGGTAGATTCTCCAATCACAGTTTCCAGATATATGCAAACCCACTGTATAATGCACCCATGTGTGTATTTGAGGACACCAAGAAGTTTGGCATCAAGGAGAGTAGTGCCCTGCCACTATGTTCCTTGAGTAAACATGTTGTTTCTGCCCCAGTAGTCTTGTGTATTCTGCCAGCATTTGTGAGACAGAAATAAGTCAACAATAAATAAGACAAAATCAAATTCCAGACCCAATAATCCATCACTGTTATAGAAATTGAGGTTTTTCTCTTGTAAATGAGAGTATTCACTATGGTTATATTGTCAGACAACTTTTCTAGTTTTTGAGTCTACCTTCAGACAGAAAATGCTCAGAATTTTACTTAAGGAACTGTACTTAAGAAGTCTTATCCACATTTGCTTGGATCATGAGACCTAGGATTTTTGACAATTTCTTAGTGATTGGGACCTGGGGACTTGGGTGTGGGGATATGTGAACTTGGTCTTTGGGGTGTATATTGATATGTGTTTGTGTACATGTTCATGTGTGTGAGTGTGGGCACACTGGCTGACACTGTGTTGGTGTAGAGGTCAAACAACAGCTCTGATGTCAGTTCTCACCTTACATATTACTTGACAGGATATCTCATTGCTCACTTCTTATTTGCCAGGCTAGCTGGCCCACAATATTCCAGAAAAATTTCCTGTCTCACCTTATGTACAATGTTATTACAGGTGCACCTGCCACTGTATGGGCTTTATGTAAGGTCAGGGCTCTGATCTCAGGTACTCAGCATTGCGCAACAAGTGTTTTATTCAGTGAGGATATATCCCCAGCCTGGCCTTAATTAGTTTTGCTTGTGGGAGGCATGAGAACTAGCAAGCATAGGACAGTGGCAAGCTATAATTTCTGAAGATGACTGTAGAAATATATAGCAAATTAAAGATGCAGTTTTGGCATTCTGATATTTCTATGACTAATCTATATATTTTCTTCCTATATATCATCCAAAGAGGTCCTCAGGTTCTCAAACTTAGACTCTGGCTATTTAAAGACTCTTAAGTCTCTTCATCTCTGCTGATATAAATATGAATTAACCACAACCAAACATAAGCAACGTTTCTGGAGCAACTTTGGTTTTATGTTCTTCTGGAACCATAGCCATTACACTGGCAAGGGGATTTTTCTTCATGTGGACATCTTTGTAGAAGATGAACTTTGGTGAACTGTAAGAAAAACTAAGTAGTAAGTGGACGTCATGCAAACTGTTTTAGGTTGGGCTATCCTCTTGATGTTTGTGATTGAATCCATTTGCCCACTTTATTACCACTATTTTTTTCTAGAACTGGCTCTGTGGAGCATAGGACAAGATATGATTAGACATGTAAGATTGTTATTAAAGAAATTCCTGTGAAGTCAAGGAAGGGGTAACCAGCAAGAAAGGTGAAGACTTTAGACCATAATTCAAAAAGGTATGTTTCCGACTATGTCCTAGTGCTAAGAAAGTCTTAAGTGAATCAAGAGGGAGGTTGTGAGAAATATGTGGCCATTTGACAAGTTTTCCCACTGGACATATTTTTGCATTGGCAGGAATGGAGTGCCACTAATAATCTTGCAGTGCTCCATCACTGAGGGGAAGGAGCCAAGAAGCAGTGTGACTTTCACAGAGAAAGGACTCAAAAGCAGTGACCCTGGGGAATCATCTGCAGCATTTTCTCTTGAACATATTTTAAGCTGTACAAATCTTCATATACATTATCCATGTGGATATGGAAGCCTTTGAGCTGGCCTCAGTCATCATCATGCATGTGTTGATCAATATCAAATGGGAATTGAATGGGAAAAAGTGATTTCATGACACGATTTCATTTCCCCTTTAACATCACTTTCATTCAACTTCAACGTAAATATTGCCATAGATTATTGTTCTCTTTTGGATTAACAACTAAGAGCAGCAGAAATAAAAACTTTATGGACATCATATGATTCAAGAATTTGGGTGTTTCTTTTTATACATACCTCATATACAAATAGCCATCTGTCTTCAGGTAATATATTGTTTTAAATATTTTCCTAGAAGTCTAGCTTTTTGTTAGGCTAACTTTGTTTTAAAGACATGATCATTGCATTGTTTATATATACATTATATTTATATCAAATATAAATCAAAATACCATATTATATCCAATATAGTTGTTCAATTATTAAGTATTAAGTTAAATGTGCTAGGGAGCTGGCACAGTGGAAAAGCCCTTGCCACCCAAGTGTGAAGACCTAAATTCATATCCTCAGGACCCACTTAAGGCTGAAAGCTACAGCAGGAGCATCTGTAATCTCAGTGGTGGAAAAATAATTGCTTAAAAGCTCATAGGCCAGTTAGTCTGGCAAATGCAACAGTGAACAAGGAGAGACTCCACCACAAACAGGGTAGAGGTTGAGGACCCAACTCTCAAAGTTGTTTTCTGACCTATGCATGCATGCATACATGCACACACACATGCACTCACTCATACATACATATGTGCACACAAACACACACACACACACACACACACACACACACACACACACACACTGTGGCCCTTTGATAGATTCACCTTTGGTGAGAATGTCATCTTCCAATAATTTAAATTCTGAATACAAACAAGTCTGTAACAGACCACAGAATGCTCTAAAGACTATTGCAAGTAGATATTGCTGAAAGCTTTGGGCTATTCTAGAATGAAGAAACTTTCTGTTTTCAAATCCATTGACTCATTTAATAGAATCATTTGCAGAGAACATTCCATCACATTAATATACACATCTATCTTTCAAACAGAAGTTTGAAACAACGATGCTTTTTTTTCTTACTGGGTTTTCAGTTTCATAGCTCTGGAGCCTGGGCTTTGTTCTCGTTACATTTTCTTATGATCCTTTTCTTCTTCTTCTCTTATTTATTTTTAACACATGTGTCTCTGTGTGTATGTATATGTGCCTATATGTGGAGGCCAGAGGACAGCCTCAGATGTTGGCTACAGGCATTTGGTAAACTTTTGTTTTTGACACAAGGTCTTTCTTTGGCCTGGAACTTGCCTATTAGACAAAACTGGATGGCCACAAGCCCCAGAGATCCTTATATGTCTCCCTAGTGCTGGGATTAAAAGTTGTGTCATGCCCAGCATTTTTACCTGGGTTCTAGCCATCAAACTCAGGCCCTTCTGCTTGTGAGGCAAACTTTGCTGACTGGTCTATCTCCTCAGGCTCCCTGTGTTTTATTTTCTTGTATTGGTTTAAAACTCTTGGGGACAAAGTGTAAGTGTTGTTTTTGTCTGAGTCACTCTTTTCCTAGGTCTAGAATAAAGGATTTCTGCTATCTGTGTCTTTCCAAGAATATGTGCTATGAAGTATGAACTCTGGCTCTCTCCACTAGGCTTCAAACTGCCTTTCCCAGCTATATGTATTAGGGTTAAGAGTCTTTGTGCACATTTTCAACTTGACACACAATGGCATCTATGTTTGAGGAGACTTAGGGTGGGTGTTCTGATGTGGCAACAAGAAAAGATTTCTTTACTATAAGAAATTAACTGCAGCCAGGCATGGTGGCAGACACCTTTAAACGCAGCACTTGGGAGAAAGAGGCAGGAGGATTGCCATGAGTTTGAGGCCACACTGAGACTACATAGTGAATTCCGGGTCAGCCCTACCTTCACAAGCCAAAAAAAAAAAAAAAAAAAAAAAAATTAACTGTATTCAGATGGCTACACCAAAGTGGGAAACTCTATTGCATCTTAAGTCAGAAGGATTTCAACTGTGAGCAATATGGGCTTACCTTATTGTCTCCATGAGATGCTCAAAGTTAATGTTTCCAGTAGAAAAGGCTCTTGGCCCTTACCAAATACATTGTAGAAGTGGGATATATGACTGCCTGTTACGTCAAGGATGTAAGAATGTTAGAACATACTGATTTCACTTTGTGGCTGAGTAATATGAGGTAGAAGCAGATACACTACCTTTATAAAGTCATATACTTTCTGAAAATGAGTTGTACAATTTTCCTGGAAGAGCAGTATTTTTCAACTTCTATCAGATATACTACAGTCTGAGCCAATTCATTCTAAAACTTATTTTAGAGACAACAGAACTCATTGGGGAGGTTCCTCGATGGACCATTTGGTTCATTTAATTAATTTTGTCAATAAATATATGTTTTGAACACAATATGCCATCTGTATGTTTCAATAAACAAAAATGTCAGAACCCATTCCTTGAAGAAGCTTTGGTTTCAAAGGGAAGACAGGAAAAGTACAATTACTCACAAATATGCAATGCATTACAGAGTAGTAAATGTTACAGAGAAAAAGAAATCAAGGTACAAAGGAGTACCAATGTTTCCAGAAAGAGAAAATAAAAAGAGTCTTTTTCATCAAGTATAATTTGGGTGAGAGATATGAAAGCAATGAGGGGAATGCATACAAAGTCTTGAGTAAATGGTGATAGTGTGTCCAGCAGGAGGAATTATTCTATAACTTTTATAAAATAATTCCTGAGGAGTTAGCAGAAGCAGCCTCCTGAAACAGGAGAGAAAATTATCAGGGACTAAGGGCAATGTGTCTTGAAAGGGGCTGGCTTTCAATCTAAGAACCGTGAAAAATATTTGGAAACTTCTGGGCACAGGAGGCTTTGATCTGATTATGATTTAGGAAGCTCTGTCAGGATTCTGTGTTGCTTAACTACTTTAGAGAAAACAAAGATGGAAATCAGCTAGGGTGAGCTAGTCAAGCAACACTAAGGGAATCCAGAAGTAAGAGCAAGGAAGCTCAGGTAGAGGTAGAGGTGGCATTATGAGTCAACTTCTCATTATCTCCCAAGCAATCTTGAGAGGATTGGATCATTTACTAGATTTGAAATGTAAGCAGAAAAGACAAGGTTAAGATTGGCATCACATTTTTGTTTGATCAAGTTATAGAAGGGAGGCACCACTTACTACTCAGAAAAGATTGAAGATGAGCAGGGATGGGGAAAATTAAATGCTGAATTAAGTGAGTGGGTCTCAGAATAGTTTAGATGGGGAGTTGGGACAACACAGGCATTAACACCACTTTGAGATAAGAGATTAATGAAATTTATTCTCAAATAACCTGTTCTTTGGTTTCCTAACCTGCTCTGTAGGTTCCCATGCATAAAACTGTTGTTTTATTGACATATTTCAGGAGAAGATAGCAAAAGTGATGTTCAAAAATACAGAAAGAGATTTACCACAATGACTGAATAGGAGTGAGAGAGAATTGAGAGAGAATAGAAAGTCCAGAAGGGTACTTCATTTCATTTTTTCAAATAGAAGCTGAGGTATATTTTTTAGAGTCAATTTTCCTCCTAATCATAGCTTTTTTATTAACTTATCATATATGTTGCTATTCAAAATTTCTGTAATTTTTAAATGGGCATATAAAATACCTGTGGTAAAGCACTTTTGAATTTATATATGTATCTATATGTAGCTATATATACAGCCATATAAATATGTATTCATCTCTGAGGTAAAAGTATAAAATATTTTTAGCACTCAGGAAGATTTTATCTTGTATCTTTTAAACTGACTCACTGCTATTTCTTCAGAATAGTATGTATACTTTTGGATATTGCTTCTGTCATTCATGGTAAAAATTATCAATAATTCATTTTTTTAATGTGTAGTTTTCCATTATGAGGTTTGGTTTGCTTATTTCTTTACTGGTGGGCTTTTGGGTTATTTTCAGTTTTGAGTTCTTGTGAATAGTGCTGCTATGTGACTCTGTGTGTGTGTGTGTGTGTGTGTGTGTGTGTGTGTGTGTGTGTGTATTTATATGTCTGTGTATGTGTGCATCAGTGTGAAAGCCAGGAGACAGCCTGGGGTGTTGTTCCTCAGACACACAATCATTTCCTTTCATGCAGGGTCTGTCATTGGCCAGAAGCTCATCAATTAGGCTAGAGTAACCAGGCAGTGAGCTACAGAAACCTGCCTGTGTCTGTCTGCAAAAATTTTTAAACCTCTCCTACGTTTATTTATTGGTATTAAATGTTTTAATGCACTCATAAATTATATTTATTTTTTATTTCCAATAATGTGTTGCCATTATATAGAAAATGATTACTATTTGGGTATGGAATGATAGACTAACATGTGATGGTTAATTTTGTTTGTTAGTTTCATTGGACTAAGGGGTACCTAGACAATTATTACAGACACCTCCAGGTCTGTCACTGGACTAAGGGGTACCTAGACAATTGCTATAGTACACCTCTACATGTGTCTTTTGGAGTATATCTTTTCTTGTTTTCATGAATCTTCATGTGTGTGCATGTTCTTGTGTGTGTGTATGTTTATTTGTGTGTGAGTTGCATGTACACATAACAATGCAGATATGCATCTCACAGGACACATGAGGGGCTCAGAGGACAAACTTTGGTTATTCCCTGTGCTTGCCATGAGAGCCTAGAAAATTCTCTTGAATTCTGAAGCCTACCACTGCCATAGCTTGTAGCTCTTTACATGGGATCTAGGGAGGGTCAAGTTCGGATACTCAGGTTTGAGCAGTGAGCACTCTGTTCACAAAAGCCATGTCACCAGCTCTTTGGAGTGTAGCTTAAAATATGGCATCCTTCAAAAATTACTAATCTAGTTTTTTAATTTCTTCAATTTGGCTTTCTTTTTAATATGATCTATACCAGACTCCTCCCCCACCCCCACACACACTTTGTTCTTCTGAAATCAAGTGTTGCTTCATCCATCAATGGCGATATAAAAACTGAGTTTACAAGTGACCTGCCTGTATCTGCTTCGGACTGACTGGAAGTGTGAGTTAGATGTCCAGCATTTGATAGAAGTATCTGTGAGGTTTTAGTGATGGTTAATTTTCTCAAATTCTATCTAGAAAAGTGTTCCTGTCAAATTCCTATACTGGAGCATATTGGCTTTCATTCCTAAAGATTCCATTCATTCATGATAAGATGATTTTAGAGTGTTCTTTGAGAAAATCCAGATCTTGCAATATGAACGTTATCAAATTTAATCTAGCGTGTATGTTTATCAGCTATAATCTCCTTTAAATAGTTGAGAAAGGATGCTGCTAGACAAATGAATGCAGAAAGAAGAAATCATTCTGAGACAGGGTGAAGCTTTCTTCATCATCAGCCTCCAAATTAAGGGAGAACATTCCTTTAAAGATTGATCTATTATGTGCACAATTAAACACTTTGGTTTTTATTTGTGACTTTAGATAGTATGCATATTTGAGTTAGAAAAGGAGGAAGGAGTCCCTGTGTTTTCAGGAGAAGCATTTCAGATAAGGTGAAACTCCTGAAGACACATGAAGTTAAACTGTCTATGGTGCAGAAAGCACATAGGAGACATTCGCTATACTTTTCCATTATATGTTAGAATTTGTCAGCTGACCAATTTAGTCTAAGACATTTCAGTTCTTACCAGGGAAGATAGGTGACATACTCTGGAAATTTAGACATTATGGAAAGAAAAAATGTGTTGTTAGACATTTAAATCTTTACTTTTTTGACAGCAAAAAAGAAAAATCAGACACCAAAATAAATAGCTGAGCACAGGTGAGCAAACACGCCATGACCATGGGCTCCTTCTGAGCTACTGCTATGCCCTTGGGAATAAATCACAAGCAATTTCTCGTCTCTACATGTGGTGAATTAAGGATGGGGTGTGAAGGGCTTATTATTTATGAGTTAAAAATGAAGTCAATGATGAGTTTTTAAAACTTGATAGGTATGACTGGATGCTTTCATTTCACTGACCTTGACTAACATGGACCCCACTCTTAATAAGATATTGTAAGTTGTCTTTTATCTATTATTTGGGGTTGAGGTTACCTGACGTCTGAGGTCTGCTCACCCAATAGCATTAGTCAGACTTGGTTCCTGTGGGTTCTGTCCTGGCACCCTGGGGTTTCCCTGACACTCCATGCACTTGACCTTATTGTTTCTTCCTGGGGTTTCTGGCTGTGTGAAGTGGGGCACTTGTCAGCATTTCTGCCTGGTCTGCCTGAGTGCTGTCATATTTCCTGGATCCCTTGTCTAGAGATGCATGTTTATAAGGAACCATGGAATTCTACAATTTATGTGTGGTTAAGTTGGTTGAGAAATCTGAATTATCAGAGGAGATTTAGCATATCAAGCACAAAATAATCAGAAAATAAATGACCATCTTTCAACTACTAGGCATTTGCACAAATATATTACTTAGCAATTGAAACATATTTCCATAGTGTTTAATATTTCCCAGGTAAAATGCTAGCAAAATGAGAATCTTAGGGACTTGTATTTAAATGGAAAAAGACTCATTATCTGATCATGTTTTAAGGTATAAATTGCCACATGAAGGGTCTATGGAGGTTGAGAGAGAAAAGGCATAGAGACTCATGACTGAGTTTTTCTATTAAGTTGCTCAAGTACAGTAACAAAATAGCAAACTCATGCTTGTGTAGAGAAGAAAGGTGACATTTTTTTCTCATATAACTGAAAATTCCTGTGATAGATGGGATGGCTTGCAGGAGTGATTTTATAAAGCTCTGTCTCTATTTTTCTGGGATTATTCCATATTATTATAAAATAACTTAGCTATTGGAGGTTGGATGTTTGTTTCTCTTCCAGATTCAAAGATTGAAATCCGAAGTCTCAAGAATATTATTGGTATGTGGGGTCTTTGGGACATAATTGGATGAGTGTGGAGTTCTTATAAGTGAGATTAGTCCCCTTATACAAGAAATTATAGAGAACTCCCACCTGACTACCACTATCTGAAGATGCTGTGAGAAGAAGGGGTCACCTACCTTCTCCAAACACTGAATTTGCCAGTACTTTGATCTTATAATTTCCAAGTTCCAAAACGGTGAAAAATCAACATTTTTAAAATATTAAGGCTATGATACTTTTATTATAACAGTACAAACAGTCTAGGTTCAGAGGTGTCCAGCCTTTCGAAAATTTAATGTTGTCATTTATGAATGTGTTGTCAATATTTATAGCTGTCCTGGGATGCATAGAGGCCACGGGCTGCAGGCTCTATATGATGGAACAATAAATAAATATGCTGGAAAAACAAGTGAGTAAATAATAAAGTCTGTTAATCTGTTTAAATAGGTAGATTTAAAGTAAACATTTTAGTTTTTATTTATTTATGTTAGAGAGAAGAGTGGCACACAGAGAGAATTGGTGGACAAGGGCCTGAGCCACTGCAAATCGAACTCCACACGCTTGCACCAACTAGTGGGCATGTGTGACCTTGTGCTTGCCTCACCTTTATGCATATGTCTTATGTGGGATCTGGAGGTAGAACATGTGTCCTTAGGAATTGCAGGCAAGTGCCTTAACTACTAAGCCATCTCTCTCTCTAGCCCTAGAGTAAACATTTTAATGTTCATAACTGTCTGACTTTCCTTTTCTTCTATTTAAGGAATATTAAAGATTATTAGGATCGGGCTTGGGAAATGGCTTAGTGGTTAAGGGGCTTGCCTGCAAAGCCTGAGGACCCGGGTTTGATTCCCCACATAAGCCAGATGCACAAGGGGGCACATGTGTCTGGAGTTTGTTTGCAGTGGCTAACAGGCCCTGGTGTGCCCATTCTCTCTCTCTCTCTCTATCTGCTTCTTCCTCTCTCTCTTTCTCTCAAATAAATAAGTAAAATATTTTTAAAGATTATTAGGATCAGGGCTGGAGAAAATGGTGTAATGGTTAAAGCATTTGCCTGCAAAACCAAAGGACCCTGGTTTGTTTCCCCAGGAAACATGTAAGCCAGATAGATGCACAAGGGGGTACATGTGTCTACAGTTCATTTGAAGTGGCTGGAGGCCCTGGTGCACCCATTCTCTCTCTCTCTCTTCCCCCCCTTACTCCCACTTTCTTTCTCTCTCTGTCAAATAATAAATAAATATTAGGATGATGAAAACACAAGCATTTAAATTTTTGGAGTAGGAATTTACATTAGAAAGAACAATATAAATGCTTTATTCATTCAGATTATATTGGCAATATGTGCATTGAAACAAAAAGCTGCAAATATTAATTTATTACATACAGGATAGCTATGTTCTTAATAACATTTTTGAAATAATTATTATTAACGATCATTAATAAGAATGATATTCCTTTTATTGGTGTTATTTGTTCCAAGCATGTTCCCAGTTCAGTAACAGTGACCTTCATAATACAATCAAGAAGCATATTGCTAGTAAGATTGGAAATGGAGCTGCTGAGAGATTTCAAGTTTAGTTTTTTTTATATGATCCATGCACCATTAACTTAAAATCACGAGTGTTCATCTTCACATGGAATTATTTTTGTTGATTATTACTAAAACCTTAGAAATTTATTATATGTATATACCCTTTGGAGAGACAACACATAGGAGAAGTAGGGTTAGGAGATGTCTTAGTGAGCAGCGTGCACTTGCTGGACAGGCATCAGGACCTGAGTCAGACTCCAGCACATGCATGAAGAGTGATGACAGGACATGCCTAAGACTAGAATTGTTCCTGATTAACCAAATTGACTGAAAGTGGAGGCTTCAGGTTCAGTGAGAGACTGTCTTGAGAAAATAAAGCAGCAAGATATAAAGGACACTCGATTTTCTCTTCTGGCCTCCACATGCATGTGCATTGGGTATGACCATCCACACACAAACATGCATGTACCATACTTATGCATACACACACACACACACACAAATGATAGATATGGATTCTAATATCCCACCTATAAACAGGAATAGAACAAAATAAATAATATCACAGTATCATCAAAATCCTAATCCACTTTAAAATAAATAATAAAATAATTTCCAATTTTCCCAAGGTGAATGTAAAATAATTCAGTGGCAAATAATCGTCCCAGTTTTGTGTCTCTAGACAAACCCTTTCTCTATTTCTGTTCCCAAATTGCAGTGTATATAACAGGTTGTGATTGGTCACTCACAGTATGATTCTTTGTTCTGATTTGCCCAGTACACTCTCCCTGTGGCTCCAGAAGGACATACCAGCAACACAGTTTCACAAACAGCTGTGACAAGCTCCTGAATTCTAGTTTCCGGAATCCCTTCACCTTTGCTTCTCCCTGTCCATTGTAGCTACTGCTGCCTTTGATGAGCTCTCATCTTTTGTAGTCTCCAAAGTAGCTTATCTTGATACTTGTTTTACCTTCCTCCTTTTATCTCATTTGAATGTGACCAGCTAATTTTATAGTATTTGCCTGAAGCTGGTTTCAGTAATTGTTCTGCAGCCCGTGTTTTCAGCCTTAGTTTGAAGGTGCTGGTTCTAGTGATAAGTGAATGATAAGCCTGGGACAGCAGTTAGAACCTAGAATGCTTTTACAGATAGTGTTAATATTTATTATTTTTCAGAATAAAACACATTCTATTTCTAACAGTTTATAATAACTAAAGTAGTTTTAATAATACCCTCCTATAACAGTACACTTAAGTTGAAAAAGTACATTATTTTCTCTATTTTATAGAGTAGATAAACAATTTTGAGATGTAGGTATCTTGTTTAAAGTCAAATAAATTAACAAACAGTGGACTTAGGATTCCAACTAGAGTTTAAATATATATGAAAAATTTCCCAGTAGTTATGCATATGTGCACAATCTGATTAATGCTACTTCTTCCAGACTTGCTTGTCTTGTTATGTGTGTATGATGTCCCAAGATCATAAAGGAAAAATATAAATGGGACTAGTTTGGGTTATATGTTGGAGTTAGGAAAGTTTAATCGCTTTCATTGCATAGACTTGAGTTCAAATAAGAATTATTTTATAATTTAGCATATAAAACAAATGCTTAAAGCAAAAACAATGAAAGAGGCTAGAACAATATTTATTTGTAAAATTTTAACATTTACTTTCCAAAAGAAGCACCCAATATAGTACCTTCAGGAGGAAAAGCCCAGGAAATCAGCTTCTGCACCAGTTCTTCTCATCCTGTAGCAGAAACACAAAATCAATGAATGGACATAGGAGACCCCTGGGGTGGAGCACATCCTTTTCATTTGCATAGCTCCCTGTAATTCACACACTATTTTTTTAATCTTTTATTTATGCATTTATGCTTATAATCTGTGTTGTAAATATTACAGTCTCCATATTGGATCATACCAGAGGGAACCATAAGTGTCCCTTCCTTTATACAACATTTTATATCATATAAGCAGAGCTCCTCTATCCCTATCTACTATATTACTTTCCTGTTTAAGAAAATAAGGCTATAGAAAGTGAATTTATTATGTAAAAGCTGTAGTCTACTCTACTTTTAACTAGAAAACATGTAGTTTTAATGACATTTAGTGTAGTAGCACATTTACTACAGAAGCAAGGTACAGAAGAACTTGTTAAGTAACTCCAATTCAGGATATACAAAAATACCTCTTAGACTAAACAGTGCAAGGTACAATGGAGTGTAACAACCAAAGTTTAATGAGTCACTTATTCATGCATAAAGCATTACACTTAGTACATCAGAAAATTTATATAAAATACTCAATTCTGCTTTTGAACAGACTGTGTTATGGAATAACAGGTATATGGAAATCCATATTATAAGATTACCTTTGAGAAATAGAGAAGGTACAATTATAGGCTGAAAATAAGAAAAAAAATGGGTGTAAGATACTACAAAGTGTCCTGAAGCAATAGGAGAAAATTTATTATTTCAGAAGTAGGAATATTAACATATATATACATATATATATATGTATATATATATATGGAGAGAGAGAGATTAGTTTTCAGTTCTATCTAGCTATCAATATGTACATGTTGTATAGCTTTGATTAGTTCCATGAATAAAGTTGGATCCCAAAGCATTAAATACCTACTTTAAAAAAATAATTTTATTTATATATTTGAGAGAGACAGAGAAAGAGGGAAGGAGGTAGAGAGATAGGGAGAGAGAGAGAGAAGATAGTATGAGTGTGGCAAGACCTCCAGCCACTGCAAATGAACTCTAGACACTAGCACCACATTATGCATCTGATTTTATGTGGAGGTTGAAGAAACAAACCTAGTCTATCAGACTTTGCAAGCAAGCACCTTTAACCTCTGTGCTCTCTCCTCAGCCTTTAACATCAGCAATGACAGCAATAAGAAACCATGAAAGGGTACATACTGTGGGAAAAATAATCCTAAATGTTATATTCTCTTATTTTATCCACATATATTAGAAATAAATACTTTTGGCCTCTATGTTCAACATACTATTGTTGAATGGTGTTTCAGTTACCCTTGTATATCTGGACAAACATCTTACCATAAGAAGTTTATGGGAAGAAAAGATTTTTTTTTTCAGGCTTACAAAGTTCATGTGAAGTTCTACCATGGCAAAATAAGCTGGTTCACTCCAACATGCATCACAGGAGAGAGAGACAGAAAGAGAGAGAGGCTAATGTCAGCAAACACTATAACATCAAAGCTCAAATTGCTCATCTACTAGGGATGGACTGAAGACCCTCCCCTAGTAACACACCCTCTAAGTAGGGGGTCTGGTTGCTGGAGACTCCGTTTGCTAGCTCCGTCTTAATAAAACCACCCATCTATGAGTTAACACAATCAAACCACCATATTCTGCTCCTGGCCCCATGCACTCATGACCATATCACAATACAAACTGCATTCAGTCCAACTTCAGAGGTCCCTATGGTCTTTACCAACTTTAACACTGTTCAAAATTCCCAAGTCTCATCTGAGATTTAAGACTGTCTCTTAACTGTGAGCCCTGTAAGACCAAAGCACAAGTTTTTACTTCCAACACATAATGGCACAGAGAGAATGGAACAAAGCAAAATCAATAACCTGTAGGAAACATCAAACATCTGTAGTTCTAAGTCCAATATCCATAACTAGTGATAAAAGTCTCTGGATTCCAATTATACCCCTCCAGCTGTGTTGAGCAGCCTGGGGAAAATTTTGTTCATAGGGCCATTGCACAGTGGTGTATATCCAAAATATCTTCTGATGTACACTACAAACCACAACCATAGTCCATCTTCACAGTTCCATACAATGGCCTTACTTGTCCTTAATACTGTGGCTTCAACCCCATTTCCCACTCCACTCTCAGCAGTGGCTTCTGAAACGGGTTTATCTTCCAACAATGGTCTTACTGGGCCTCTACACAGGGACATACTCCTGCTTCGCATTCCTTGGACCATAGGAATTTCATGACCTACTTCCCTGAAGTAGGTGTGTGGCATGGGGGGTAAACTTGATTTTGAAGAGTAGGTTACTTCTTAAAATTCTTCCTTTAAGTCAGTCACTGTCTTGAAAAAGAATTTGTATTCCTATTAGCATGAGCCCTCTGAGGCTGACCCTCTGGCCATCATTTCCACTACGTCAATGCCAAGCAGTTTTCATTAAATAGTGTGGTAATATGCATGAAAATGGCCTATTACTGGTCTAAAAACAGTCTCTGTGCTAGTATCATTAAACTTTTTAGAATTTTTTCCTGTGATAAACCATATATTTTTCATATCGTTCTGTCCTATACCTTATGGTAAGCACACATTTCACAGGTCAAGCTTTTATATTCACAATTCTCTCTACAATTAGAATTTTCAAACTTTCACCAGAATAGCCCATCAAGTCCTGTTTACAGCACAACAAGGTTTTTCTAATACAAAGTACCAAATCCTTCCACGTTCCTCCAACACACAAGTTCCAAAGGACCAAAACCCACATGGTCGGATTTATCACAGCAATGATTCCACTCCTGGTACCAAATGTATTCTTGCAGTTATCTTTATATTGCTGGACAAACACCTGACCAGAACCAGCTTATGGGAGGAAAGAGTTTATTTTGGGCTTACAGCATCCAGGGGAAGGTCTGTCATTGCAGAAGAAGCTGGCTCACTCCAGTATGCATTATACAAGAGGAGGGAAGGAGAGGAAGAGAGAGAAAGAGAGAGAGAGAGAGAGAGAGAGAGAGAGAGAACTCCAACAAACATCGACACCTGAGCTCAAACTCCTCTGAACTCACCCAGTTGGACTGGGCTGAAGATCTGCTCCTAGTGACACGCCCCTAATCAAGGATCTTCCTGCTGGGGACTCAGTTTGCAAAATAAATCCTAACAAAAACACCTTAGTCTATGGAGCCATATAATCAAACCACCACAATTGGAAACAAAAGCATTCTCTCTTCTTTCTTTTTCAGGTTTGGGATCAACTGGGCATAGGCTACATGGGGTTATAGTAGCAGATAACTGAATTTAAACAACAGATATTTATACTGGAAGATTTTTCAATGAACTAGTAATGAAAACCCACATCAGGCTGCTGATCAGAGTTGTAATATATTTGCATATTAAGAGGAACAAGATGATTATGGTAGAATTTCTTCACTCTGAAGACTCATCGCTTCCCTTGGGAAATAAGCACATACATAATGAAAAGGACAGAAAGTGATGTATGAGACAACCAAAGAGAGATTCCTACTACACTTCAGGTTTGAATAAATATTTTTTCCCTTCATTTATTTGAGTCTACCTATTATTTAGTAACTGAGTTATAGCATTTTGGAAATACTTTCATTATAGAAGAGCACTCTAAGCATATTTTCATAATGGAATTTAAAGTAAGTAACACTAGGATTGAGTCCAGTTAAAATTAACAGAGAAGTAAGAGAGCTCAACAAAACCACAGATCAATTAGACCTAATGGACATCTATAGAATATTCTACCCCAAATCCACAGATCATGCATTCTTTTCATCAGCCCATGAAACCTTCTCTAAAATAGATCATAATAGGTCATAAAGCCTGGCTCCAGATATTTAGGAAGATTGACATAATTTCCCACATGCTATCATATCACAATGCAGTATTGCTAGAAATTACTAACAAAAGATGCACCAGAAATCCCATCAGCTCCTGGAAACTGAACAACACAATTTTAAATGATAAATGGATAGTGGATAAAATAAAAAATTGAAACTGCAAAATTTCTAGAGATGAATGACAATTAGAACACAACATACCAAAACTTATGGGACACAATGAAAGTGGTCCTCAGGGAAATTTTCATAGCACTAAATGCCTTCATAATAAAGACATAGAGATCCCAAATCAATAGCCTAACCATTCACTTAAAGGCATTGAAGAAACTAGAATAATCCAACCTACAAAACTCCAGATGGGAAGAAATAATTAAGATCAGAGCAGAAATTAATGAATTGGAAACTAAGAAAACAATTAAGAAAATTGATGAAAGAAAGAGCTGGTTCTTTCAAAAAATAAGCAAGATTGATAAACCCCTGACCAATTTAACAAAATTAGTAATGAAAAGGGAGAGATCACTACAGACATAAGTGAAATTTGGAGGTTCATCAGGACTTATTTCAAAAACCTCTACACCACAAAACAGGATAATATGGAGGAAATGGATGAATTCCTGGACACATACCTCCTACCAAAGCTAAACACAGAGCAGAATAATCTCCTAAAGAAACCTTTCACACCTATCAACATTGAAAAGGTAATCAAAAACCTTCCCAAAATGAAGAGACCAGGACCGGATGGTTTCTCGGCTGTTTTCTATCAAACCTTCATGGAAGAACTGATACCAATTTTTCTCAAACAATGCCACACAACTGGAGAGCAGGGAAATCTCCCCAACTTCTTCTATGAAGCTACTATCATCCTAATACCAAAACCAGGCAGAGATGGCACAAGAAAAGAAAACTATAGCTCCCTGATCAACTTAGATACAAAGATCCTGAACAAAGTCCTCACAAACTGAATACAACACCACATCAAAAGCAATATCCACCTTGATCAAGTAGGCTTAATCCCAGGAATGCAGGGGTGGTTCAACATATGGAAAACTGTCAATGTAATACGCCACATAAATAAATAAGCCTAGACACAAAAAACACATGATTGGAAAGAATAGACATAGATGGATGATATCTCAGTAAAGTCTATATAAAGCCCCCAAACGCCAAATAATGCATAATGGGGGAAATTGAAGGAATTTCCATTGAGATAAAACACAGATGTGTATTCTCACCTATGCTCTTCAACATAATACTGGAATTCCTAGCTCAAGCAATAAGACAGGAGAAACAAGTTGGAAAAGAAAACCCTATTCACAGACAACATGATTCTATACATAAGGGACCCAAGAACCTCCATCTCAAAACTCTGAAATGTGATTATGTCCTTAAGCAAAGTAGCAGGATACAAAATCAATGTACAAAACTCAGTAGCCTTTCTATGTGCAAAAGACAAAGACACAAAGAAATAAGGGACATTGTCCCATTTTCATTAGCAACAACAACAAGATACCTTGGAATAACATTAACCAAGGATGTGAAACCCTATACAATGAAAACATAAAAGCCGTGTGTGGTGGTACATGCCCTTAACCAACACTCAGGAGGCAGAGGTAAGAGGATTGCCATGGTTTGAGGCCACATTGAGATTAATAAATTCGAGCAGGTCAGCCTGGTCCAGAGTGAGACCTTACCTCAAAAAACAAAACAAAACAAAACAAAACAAAACAAAACAAAACAAACAAACAAAAAAAAACACTCAAGAAAGTAATTGAAGAGGACCTGAGAAAATCGAAAGGCATCCCATGCTCCTAGACAGGCAGAATTAACTTTGTGAAAATGGAAATCCTACCAAAAGCAATATACAGATTTTATGCAATACCAATCAAAATCCCTACATTTATCTTCACAGAGATAGAAAAAATGATCTCAAAATTCATATTGAATTGCAGAAGGCCTTGGATACCCAAGCACATCATCAGCAAAAGAAATACCTCTTCTAGAATCTTCTAGAATCTATAAAGAACTCAAAAACCTAAACAATAAAAAGCTAAACAACCCATTGAAAAACATGGGGCAGAGAACTGTACAGAGTTCTCAGAGGAAGAAATACAAATGGCAAACACACAGTTAAGAAAATGTTCAAAATCTGTAATCATCAAGGAAATGTAAGTTTAAACAACTATGAGATTCCACCTTCTGTAAAGACAGAAAATAATAAAATATCTAATGAAAACAAATGCTGGTGAGGATGTGGAGAAATAAGAACCTTCATTCACTGTTGGGGCTATATAAGTTGTTGCAACCACTATGGGAAGCAATATGGAGACTACTGAAAAAGTTAATTATATAGATACCAACAGCCCTAGCTATTCCTTTACTGGGAGGAAACATTAAAAAAAAAATCTAATGAAAACAAATTCTGGCCAGGATGTGGAGAAATAGGAACCTTCATTTACTGTTGGAGGAATGTAAGTTGTTACAACCACTATGGAAAGCAATATGGGGACCCCTAAAAAGTTTGACTATAGAGTTACCAACAGACCCAGCTGTTCTTTTACTGGGAACTTACCCTAAAAGCTCCATGCCTCAGTTTAGGGAGATTTGTTCAACCATGTTTATAGCTGCTCAATTTATAATAGCTAAGAGCTGGAATCAACACAGATGTCCATCATTACACAAATGAGTAACCAAGACATGGTATATCTAAATGGTGGAATTCTACACAGCAGTAAGGAAAAAGCACAGAATGAAATCTGAAGAAAAATGGTTGAATTTGGAACAGATAATTCTCAGCAAACTCACCCAATCACAGAAATATAATTATTGCATGGTCTCATTCATCTGTGGTCTCACCCTAACCTGAATCTCTCCAAGATGCTCACATACCTAATAAGCATCTTAAGGATCAAATAATAGGCTGTGTGGGGCAGGAGGGGATTTAATGGTGGGGAGGAGACACAAAACTGTACCCAAATGGAAATGGTACCATAAAATCTTATATCCTGAAAGACAGACTAAAAGGTTGAACCTTCATCAGGTCTGTAGAGAGAACACCTGAATCACAGTGCTCTGGAGAGGGTATGATGAATACGAACCTTAATCTTCTGTTGTTTTTTCCCCCCCTCTATCCCTTTTCTCTTCCTCTTTTATATTACCTATCTTTTTCTTCCTTCTTTTCCTTGGTGCTGGTCTGTAGCTCTTAGTACCAGCATGTGGTTAACATCCACAATGAGCTGTTGATCAGAGAGACATATAAGGTTTCCCAAAAGAAGAGATATTTCTGTCAGAGTACTTAATGACCCACCAAAGGTTAATGGTAAGACTCTACTGCTGAAGACACCATATGCTGTTGGTATGGAGTATTGAATGACCTGTCTGGAATCTGGAGGAGAGTCAGTCCCCAGACAATTAGCTCATCTAGTGCCAGAAGGTGCTACATGAACAACTGAGGAAAAGAACCAACATCTATCCAAGCAACTCATGGTCTAAATTACTCAGCAGCAAACAACCTGATGTGATGCTCACACAAGTAACATACTGGCACCCAGACATGGTGGATCTCTATTCTCAATTTGGCTAACTGCTCTGATCAGTTGAACCCATACCTGGAACTGGGAAACAAGTCAGAACTATAACCAAAAAAAAAAAAAAAAAAAAAGAGCCCATTCTCCAATATCAAGTTCCCACCAAATGTGGACTACAAAAGGGCCTATACCTATTAAATTCTCTCTAAAATAATAATGGTTGTCCCATTTATCTGATGCTGACTTCACTCTCCATTGGAGAATTTGCTTCTGTTTTTCAGATGGATGCAAAACCTGAGGAGGGAATCAGCCCATCACACCTCACCAGGGGCCCAGTTGAAACTAAGAGTAATTGGGGAAATGAGCAAGAGTGCTGTTTTCTTGGTGAACCTTGTACCAGCACAAGGGTGAAGGAGATAGACAAAGAGAATACTCAACTCCTACCAAACTAGATATCCAGAGACACAGAGGCTTCCACGACCTCATCACTGAAGTAGACCTAAAATGAACCCAACATGGCTCAGGGAAATTAGCGGAAGAGGGGCTGGAATGATAGTTAGAGCCACAAGTTGGGACATTATTCAGAGACATTACTTCTTCCCCATAACTGATGGCTACCCCCAAAATGCACAACCCACTTTCCCCAACAAGGAGGGTCCCTTAAAGGGGGAGAACAGGGAGAAAACTAACAATGGCACCAACATAGCTGTATAAACATTGTGTATATGAAATACATATATATATATCAACACAGGTATACCACAGTTTATAAAATAAAATCTACTTGACAATAAAACAGAAATGAACACCAACACCATCATACCACCATAGTCGGAGACTGCAATACTCCAATATCATCAATAGGTAGAACATACAAGCAGAAAATCAACAAGGAAATAATAGAGCTCAACAACATCATAGGTCAACTAGACCTAACAGACATCTACAACACTTTTCACCCCAACTCTATAGAATATAAATTCTTCTCAGGAGCCCATGGAACTTTCTCCAAAATCAACCACATATTAGGCCATAAAGCATGCATCCATAAATTCAGGAAAATTAAACTAACTTCCTGGAGCATCTCAGAGCACAATGCTTCAAAGCTAGAAAGCTAGAAATTAACAAGAAGAGACACATCAAGAACTCCACTAGCTCCTGGAGACTAAATAACACACTTTTAAGCAATGAATCAGTCATGGAAGAAATCAAATAGAAATTGAACAATTCCTAGGCAGGAATGATAATGAAACAAACAAAAAAAAAACACTACCAAAACTTTTGGGACACAATGAAGGCAGTCCTAAGGGGAAAATTCATAGTGCTAAATGCCTTCATTATAAAGACAGAGAGATCCCAAATTAATAAGCTAATGGCAATGGAAAAACAAGATTCCAACACAAAGAGGTTCAGGTGGAAAGAAATAATCAAGATTAGAGCAGAAATTAATGAATTGGAATCTAAGAAATAAATTTTAAAATTGATCAAGCAAAGAGTTGTTTCTTTGAAAAAATAAACAGTATTGACAAACACCTGGCCAGTTTGATCAAGCAAAAAAAGAGAAGTCTCAACTTAACAAAATAAGAAAAGAAAAAAGAAATATCACAACAGATATCAATGAAATTGAAAGAATTATCAGGGCATACTTCCTAATCCTCTACTCCTCAAAATTGAATAATCTGGAAGAAATGGATGAGTTTCTAGACATATACCACCTACCAAAACTAAACCCAGAGCAGATCCATCTCCTAAACAAACCTATCACATCCATGGACATTAAAAAGGTAATCAAAAACCTTCCCCAAAAGAGACATCCAGAACTGTATGGCTTCTCAGCCTAATTCTATCAAAACTTCAATGAAGAACTAAAACAAAATTTTTCTCAAACTTTTTTCAGAGACCAGGGAATCCTCCACAACTCCTTTTATGAAGCTAGCATCACCCTAATACCAAAACCAGACAGAGAGGCAACAAGAAAAGATGAATATACGCCTATATTTCTGACGAATGTATATGCATATATCCTGAAAAAAAAAATCCTGCCAAAATGAATTCAACAACACATCAAAGTCATTATCCACCTTGGCCAACTAGGCTTCATCCCAGGGATGCAGGGATGGTCCAACATACAGAAATCGGTCAATGCAATACACTGCATAAACAAACTGATCCAAAAGAACCATATTATCATCTCAATCAATGCAGAGAAGGCCTATGACAAAATACAACACCACTTCATGATCAAAACACCTGAAAGATTAGGCATGGAGGGTTTACACATCAATGCAATAAAGGTGATATATAAAGCACCTAAAGCCCAAATAATACTTACTGGGGTAAGACTCAAGGAGTTCTACTGAGATCTGGAACAAGATATGGGTGCCCACTCTTACCATTGCTCTTCAACATAGTACTAGATGTAGTAGCCCAAGCAATAAGACAGGAGAAAGAAATAAAAGGGATTCAAATTGGAAAGGATGAAGTGGTAGCCCTATTTGTAGATGACATGATCCTGTACATAAGTGACCCCACATTCTCCAAAAGACTTCTAAAGGTGATTAATTCCTTCAGTTAACTTGCAGTATACAAAATCAATGCACAAAAATTAGTAGCTCTTTTATATGCAAAGGACAAATATACAGAGAAAGAAATCAATGAGGCTGTACCATTTTCAATAGGAACAACGAAAAAAAAATTAAATATCTTGGAATATCACTAACCAAGGGTATGAAAGACCTACATAATGAAAAGATAAAAAACTGAAGAAAGAAATAGAGGAGGACCTGAGAAGATGAAAAGACTTCCCATGCTCCTGTATAGGTAGAATTAATATTGTGAAAATGGCAATTCTACCAAAAGCAATATGCCAATTTAACACAACACCAATAAAAATACCAGTATTATTCTTCACAGGAATTGAAAAGATGATCTCAAAATTCATATGGAATTGTAACAGGCCTCAGATATCCAAACAAGGAAAAAAAAAAAAAAACTTCTCTGGAGGCAACACCATACCCTATCTAAAGCTATATTACAAAGCCAGGGTAAGAAAAACAGCATGGTACTGGAATAAAAACAGACATAGATCAATGAAACAGAAGCGAAGACCTAGACTTTCGGTCAAGTAACTATAGTTACTTGATCTTTGACAAAGGTGACAATAATATAGACTGGAGAAAAGACAGCATCTTCAATAAATGATGTTGGACAAATTGGTTGGCCATATGTAGAAAAATGAAATTAGACCCATTCATCTCTCCACACAGAAAATCACAAAATCTCCATACACAAAAATCAAGTCCAAATAAATTAAAGGTCTCAACATAAATCCTGAAACTCTTAACCTACTGGAATTAAAACTAGGAGGCATGTTCCATGATATATGATTGGGAAAAGACTTCTGGAACAAAACTCCAGTAGCCCAAGAAATTAAACAAGCACTCAACCAATGGGACTCCAAGCTAAAAAGCTTTTGCACAGACAAATATACCATAAGCAGAGCCAATAGATTACCCACTAAATGGGAGAAAATCTGCATCATCTATACCACTGACAGAAGCCTAATATCTAGAATCTACAAAGAACTCAAAAAAACTAAACAATTAAAAAGAAATCAAAAAACCCACTCCAAAAGTGGGGCAGAGAACTGAATAGGGAATTCTTGGAGGAAGAATTACAAATGGCTAACACACACTTAAGAAAATGTTCAACTTTCCTAACCATTATGGAAATGAAAATTAAAACAACTATGAGATTCCACCTTACCAAAGTATGGCTAGCAATCATTAAAAAATCAAATGAAAACAAATGTTAAAATCACAGAGGAATTGTGGAAATGAGCAAGAGTGCCATTTTCTTGGTGAATCTAATATCAGCACAAGGATAATGAGATAGACACTGAGGACACTCAACACCTACCAAAGCAGAGATCAGGGGCTCCTAAGAACCCACCACTGAAGTACACTTAAAATTCACCCAACATGGCTTAGGTGGGGAAGGTGGGGCAGAAAGAATATTACAGCCACCAGTTGGTACATTATGCACAGAGACATTTCCTCTCCCCCATAACTGATTGCTGTCTCCACAGTGCATGGCCCTCAATCCCCATGTAGTTGGCCTGCATCTCCAATGAGGAGGGCCTCTTCAGAAAAGGGGCAGGGATGAGGGAAAGGATGGTACCAACATGTGTTGTTTACTTATTAAGTATGTTCATATCTAATAAAAATAAATAAATAAATAAATAAAACATTTGCTGGCTTTGCACAGGAAAAGGAAACAGAGCCTCTTTCTCTGTGTGGTTTATGGGCAACTGACTTCAACAGATTACACAAACATAACCTAGAGAAAGAATGCTTCAGGTTCAATCTCTTTACATGTCTGTTATCTTTATTGCTCTCTGTCTTAGAGATTTACTCCCAAGCATCAATACCTGCCTTTAACATTGGTACTAATAGTAATAAGGAACCTGAGGAAATAAGTATATATCTAGCTATACTCTGAGAAAATCATCCCAAGTCCTTGGAACAATGATTTAACTGTATCTCAATGGCCAGAATTCTCAGTCACAAATGTATATCTGAATTTCATTTTGGATCACAGGACCCACAACATAATTGTGTATTTTTGTTGTAAAAATACTTCCCTATATTTTGTCTCTTAAGTTAGTGTAGACTGAGGAGCTATGTATGCTCAAATAAGGAAGGCAAAAAATACTGTTTTATAGGTGAAATAAGGTAGAAATTTCTCTCTGGGCTCCCATATATACATTTTACCTTTTACTATGATTATATGCTTATTTCTCTCAGCAGGCTATGGGTCTTCGGAGTTCAAAGTTTTGTTTTGTTTTGTTTTTATCTTTGTGACTGAAATATCCACCAGAATGTTTTGAGTGCGTTGTTTTCTAATAAAGGTTTGTTGATGTGAAATAGAATTAAATATACAAATTTTATTCACCTGTGAAACTTATCATGATGGCTGAATATGAGCAGTATGATCTAAGAAATATTTGTTTACTATCTCATTCAATTCTTATGGTGATTCTTTGACATCAGCACTATCATTATTCTTATCTTGCCAATACGAAAGTGAGCTGTGAAGGTATCAAGAATGTCTCCAAAGATCGCTCTGAAAGAAAACACCATTCTCAAGAGGCACACTTTGATGTGGCACCAGGGTTTGAACCACTTTGCCCCTGCTCATGTTGATTTTATAAAAATGACTTTGGGGACTGTAATAAAAACTCCTTCATCTATGAGGCACTGTTCAGCTCATGAAACTTTCTGTGTTATCTAATTGCCATCCTCAAACATCTATGGAAGGTCAGCAGGGCAAGTATCAATTCTGTATTGTAGGTGAAGTTACCGAAGCTCAGAGAGGTTGTGATTTCCCCAGAGCCACAGAGCTCATAACTGGAAGGGCTTGTGTTAGAATAATTCCTTCAAGATCTTTGTTTCCTCATGTGTGATTTGGGAATAATAATGCTTTCATTGCTGTATTGTGTGAATGTTGAGAGTAATGTACCTTGCCATAAAATATACATTGAATAAATCTTTTCAACAATTATTTTGCTATGTTACCTTTACAATATCCAATAACTAAAGTTAATACCATCACTTCCAACAAGAGCTATTTGTCTGCTAGGATTTACCTTAGAATTTTTTAATACTTACAAATTGGTTAACTTTCTTGATTAAGCTCTCTGTTTATTTTCTACCCCTATTTGAATAAGATTGAGTATTAATAATTCCATTTGGTCATTGATTACACTGGGACAGACATCAAAATTATTAAAATAACAATTCTAATTCCCTACTTATGTATTTGATTATATGCTGAGCTCAAATTTTGTGGAAACTGGAACAACTTATGTCATTTATTTTGGGCCTGTGGTTCAGGGATAGTTGGCTTCCATTGTTTGACTGCTTAGTAATCAAGTTACTAAGTCCTGAAAAAAACCTGCATTTTACCATTTTTACTACTCAATTTGTTTATGGAATTTTTACTAACATTATATATGGCACTGTATTAGTCAGGGTTCTCTAGAGGAACAGAACTGCTAGAATGAATTATTTTAAAAGGGGAATTTATTGGATTAGTTTACAGTAGTGCAATAGCAGTTGCAGGCCAGAGATTCAAGGAAACTGGCAACTCCTCACTATTTGTGGCCAGATGCCTCAGTAGTTCCAATCTGGCACTGAAGGCCTGGAGGCTTCTTGTGGAGCCACTGGATTTCTATCCACACAGGTCTTTAGTTGACTCTGGTCTTCAGTCCGCATTGGTCTTTAGTACATGCTGGCTGGTAGCAAGCAGCTCTGGAAGCCAAGTGGATGGAAGGAAGCAGCTCTTTTCAACCACAGCTTCCTTATATAAAGTCCCATTCTGAAAGGGGCCATGCACTCTGGGGGAAGGGCACACTATGGGGGAAGGACTTCCTCCTTCAATTTATCCCTCCTGGAAGCAACCTCAGAGACCCATCCGAAAGGTATTTCTGTGAATTACTAAACAGACTGAGTTGACACCTTAACTATCACAAGTCCACCCCTTGTCAACTTGCAGCAAACCATATCATACTTAATTTTCAAATGAAAACAGTAACAAGCTAAAAATTCTGCCTAACATGGTGTACCTATCCCAAGCACAACCAGAACTGCAAAATCTTCCCCAACACAAAGCAAGATTCCTTGAGAAATGCTTAGTCTGTAATATTATAGATCTAATATAAATTTGACAGTTAGCTAGTGATATAATCTTAATATTGGTGTATGTATGTACAAACACTCTGTATCAAGGTAGGACAGAAATATTGCAATTACAGTCCTCGTTTCTGTAACTGGTCATGAGGCCTTAGCTGGTATTTGTAACTGCCTTCTTCTACTACCCATTCTGTATTTCCTCCACTTTCAGCAAGCACCTCATCAGGTATTGGTTCTTTACCTAGAGGGGTGACCCATACCTTTGTTCCTGAAGGATCTGGGCCATTTGTCACACTATCACTATTGGGTTGTTGCAATTTTCTATTGACTTTGATAACAGGGCATGGTAACACCAAGAGATGCCCTAAAGGATCACCTATACTCCAGACATACTCTTCTTTACCTCCATTGTGGAAAGCAGTCCAATTTCCCCCTGGTAGTCTGGATCAATCACTCCTGCTACCACTGTAACTCCTTTCTCAGCCTGTTCACTCCAGGCCATCAGGAGGCCAAAGTAGCCAGGGGAAAGTCTTAGCTTCCAGTTCAATGGAATGTTCTTTATGTTTCCTGGCAATAGCACTCCTCCCCACCCCTGGCACCAAGACTTGTAGGCCAGCAGATCATAAGGTTTCTGGAACAGGAAGCAAAAATTAACTGACGGGTCACTTGGAATGATGGTAAGTGGGACCATTCTCATTTCCACCCCTTGATTCCTGGACCCATGAATCTGGGCTATAGGAGAAACAGTACCACATATAGGATGCTGATTCAGAGCATATACAGCCTGCTGGAGGACACTTGCCCAGCCATCCAAGCTGTGGCCACCTAGTAGGTACTGTATCTGTTTCTTTAAAAGGCTGTTCCGCCATTCTATCAAGCCAGCTGCTTGAGGGTCATGGGACACATTGTAAGACCAGTGAATTCCATGATCATGAACCCAACGCCATACTTCCTTGGTTGTGAAGTGAGTTACTTGGTCAGAAACAATGCTATGTGGAATGTGATGATGGTGGATAAGGCATTCTGTAAGTCCACAGATTATTTTTTTGGCATAAGAACGATAGGCAGGAAAAGCAAATGCATACCCAGAATAAGTGTCTATTCCAGTAAGGACAAAACTCTGTTATTTCCATGATGGAGGTGGTCCAATGTAGTCAAACTGTCACCAAGTTGCTGGCTGGTCACGCCAAGGAATAATACCATACTGGGGGCTCAGAGTTGGTCTCTGCTGCTAGCAAATTTGGCACTCAGCAGTAGCCATAACCAAGTCAGCCTTAGTGGAAGTCCATGTTGTTGGACCCATGCATAGCCTGCATCTCTGCCATCATGGCCAGTTTGTTCATGGGCCCAAAAGGCAATGACAGGGCTGGCTGAGGAAAGAGGTTGACCACTATCTACAGAATGGGTCAGCTTATCCACTTGATTATTGAAGTCATCCTCTGATGAGCATTAACATGGGACACAGCTATCTTTATACCCTTTGCCCATTCAGAGAGTTCTATCCACATACACTTCCCCAAATGTCCTTGTCACCAATTTTCCAGTTGTGCTCCTTCCATCTTCTGGATGATCCAGCCAAACCATTGGCTACAGCCCATGAATCAGTGTATAACTGCACATCTGGCCATTTTCCTTTTCCAAGAAAAATTCACAACCATGTGCACTGACCGATATTCTGCCCATTGTGAACTTCCCCTCACTACAGTCCTTCAGAGCTGTCCCAGAAAGAGGCTGTAATGCTGCAGCTGTCCACTTCTGGGACGTGCCCACATAACATGCTGAACCATCTGTAAACCATGCCATAGCCCTCTCCTCCTCAGTAAACTGATCGTAGGGCACACCCCATGATGCCATAGGTGCATGCTTGGGAACAGAAGGCGTTATAACAGGAGTAGCAACCATAGATATTTGGGCAACTTCCTCATGTAACTTACTCATACCTTCAGGACCAGTTCAAACCCAATCACTTATATACTGCTTCCAGTTAATAAGGGATTGCTGTTGTGCATGTCCAACTTTATGGCCTGATGGTCAGATAACACCCGGCTCATAATGGGAAGCTCAGGTTGCATAGTATCTTGATGGCCCACTGTCAAACATTCAGTTTCCACTAAGGCCCAATAGCAGGCCAAGATCTGTCTCTCAAAGGGAGAAGAATTGTCTGCAGATGATGGCAGGACCTTGCTCCAGAATCCCAAGGGCCTTTGCTGTGATTCACCTATGGGGTCCTGCCAAAGGCTTCAAACAGCATCCCTATCTGCCACTGACATCTCAAGTACTGTCGGATCTGCTGGACCATATGGCCCAAGGAGTGGAGCAGCCTGCACATCAGCCTGGACCTGCTGAAGAGCCTTCTCTTGTTTTGGGCCCCACTGAAAACTAGTAGCTTTCTGAGTCACTGGGTATATGGGACAGAGTAACACACCCAAGTGAGGAATGTGCTATCTCCAAAATCCAAATAGGTCCACTAGACATTGTACTTCTTTCTTACTGGTAGGAGGGGTCAAATGCAACAACTTATCCTTCATCTTTGAAGGAATATTTCTGCATGCCCCACACAAATAAACTCCTAGAATATTCACTAAGGTGGAAGGTCCTTTAATTTTGGATGGATTTATTTTGCACCCCTGATGTGCATATACCAGAAACTCCAGAGTGGGTGCCACTCCTGTTCATTTGATCCAATCAGCACAACGTTATTGATATAATGGACCAATGTGACACCTTGTGGAAGGGGCAGGCAATCAAGATCCCTGTGAACTAGGCTATGACACAGGGCTGGAGAGTTAATATAACCTTGAGGTAAAACAGTAAAGGTGTATTGCTGACCTTGCCAGCTGAAGGCAAATTGCTTCTCATGGTTCCTATGGGCAAGTATGTAGAAGAAAGCATTCACAAGATCAATAACTGTATACCAGGCACCAAGAGATGTGTTAGTGTACTCAAGTAAAGAAACCACATCTGGTACAGCAGCTGAAATCGGAGTCACCACCATGATTAAGTTTCTGATAGTCCACTTTCATTCTCCAGTATCCATCTGTCTTTTGAACAGGCCAAATAGGTAAGTTAAAGGGAGATGTGGTGATAACGACCACCCCTGCATTATAGTGGCATTAATTTCTGAAATCCTTCCTGGGATTCAATACTGTTTTTGATTCACTATTTTCCTTAGTGTTTGGAGCCTCAATGGCTTCCAGTTGGCATTTTCAACCATAACAGGCCTCACTCCACAAGTCAGGGCACCAATGTTAGGGTTCTCTCAACTCCTAAGTATATCTATCCCAATTATGCATTCTGGAACTGGGAAAATAACCACAGGATGAGTTCAGGGACCCAGTGCACCCACTCTTAGTCTAACATTTGCCAAAACTCCATTGATCACCTGACTTCCATATGCACCTGCTTTAGCTGGAGGGCCATGATGCTTTTTGGACTCTTCTGGAATCAATGTCAATTCAGATTCAATGTCCAGTAGGCCCTCAAAGGTCTTATTATTTCCTTTTCCCCACTGTACAGTTACCCTAGCAAAAGGCCACAGGTCCCTTTGAGAAAGGATAGGTGTAATCTTAATATTGAAACTTTTGGGGGTTGTAGAAGGGTCCTTCCTCTAGGGGACCCAGCCACATCTTCAGTCAAGGGGCTCAGGATCTGTCAACTGGCTCAAGTCTAGAAACTGATTAAGAGGTCTTGATTCTCTGTTGCTATAATTCAAAGTGGCTTTATGTTCCTTTGATCTGGAACTTTTCTGCTTATACAGATCAAGCAGGGACTCAGTAGGCTTCTTATCTATTTGACTTCTGGGAACACCATGATTAATCAGCCAATTCCAAAGGTCCATATGAGTCATAACTTTATGTGCACAATTTTGTCTGTGCTGTCTATTATGGAAAACACATTCACTCCACCTTGGGTGATTCAGCGCTGCCACTTGGCCCTTGTTACCCCGAGATCCAGTTATACCCATTGCATCCCAGTCACCTAACGCAGCAACTGCTGCTCCCACTGTCATGTCTTCTTTACAAAAAAGACCAATGACAGGGGCTCCCTTCACAAATATGTTTCTTATAGGGTACATCTTCTGGACGGTCCCTTTGTGGGGGCAAAGATGAGTTTACGGAGCAAATCCACTCCAGCATTTCAAGTTCTCTGAGCTTTTTAATCCCTTCATCAACATTAAGCCAAGTGATATCAGGCAGCTTGAGCTCATTCATAGTAAGCCATCTTTGGATCCATACTTCAGCCAACCAACCAACCAAATAAACTCTTGGCACCCTTCCAACTGCATGAGCTGTAGTGTTAAATGTAAAATCTCTGCTCAATGGGCCCATTTCAGTACATTGTGCCTGATCTAACCTTATGTTCCTTCCTCCATCATCCTACACCCTTAAAATCCATTCCCAGACATATTCCTCATGCTTCTGCATATACAAGTCAGAAAGCTCCTGAAGTTCTTTAGGGGTCTACCTCACCTCCTCTTGTGTCACACTTTCTATCTCAACTTTAGGGGCCAGCCTAGCCTTCCATCTGGTTATAGGCCTAGAGGCAAAGATGGCTGGGCACTGAAAAGCACCTCCCGCTGATTCCACAGACAAAGAGGGATTACTTCCCTCAGGCAAGGTTAGGGAGGGTAATACTTCAGGGTGTGGAGGTGGGGATACAACTTCTGCTAAAGGAGGGCAGGTCATATTTTCATCCAAAACAACTTCTACAGAATCTGACATTTTAATGTCCACAGATTCTTCAGGGTCTTCCCACACATCACCATCCCAAGTCATAGGATCCTAGTCTTTTCCAATCAATACCCTCACTTTAACTTTTGATAGCCAGTGAGGCTGGTACTTGAGTTTATGTTGCAAGTTAAACAGTCTCACAATGAGAGCTTGGCTTTGGTTTTCTGCAATTTGAGCCCTGTTCTGGCTATCAAGGAGACTCCTCCAGGGTACTCTTAGAAACCTTGAGATCATGTACCTGGGTCTTAAGCTTGGAATTTTCCTTTCTGAACTTCTGGTGTTCCCTCACTACTTTGTTCAGAGATGCTAGAAGCAACAAACCAGTCTCATCAGCTGTCTTACTTTTCCAGTAATATTTAAATGTTTCAAATATAGAGTCACCAAATTCCTTGCTCTTCACAAGACATGAGTCAGGATCACCAAATACATCTATCTCATGGAGTTCTTTAAATAGTTCATGCCATGGATTATTATTGCCCCCTTATTTACATTAAAAGTGTTTTCCTTGAGCTGGGTGTGGTGGTGCACACCTTTAATTCCAGCACTTGGGAGGCAGATGTAGGAGGATCACTGAGAGTTCAAGTACACCCTAAGACTACATAGTGAATTCCAGGTCAGCCTGGACCAGAGTGAGACCCTACCTCAAGAAACCACAGAGGAATTGATGACACAAACAAGAATGCTGCCTCCATAGTAAGCCTGACAATCAGTACCAAGGTGAAGGAGACAGGTGCTGAGGATATCAATACCTTTTTGGTCAAACTATTTGGTCATTGTAAAACGTTTTCTGATATAAACTTCCTGTTTAATTTGTAACAAAAACTTATAACTTGATTTTTTAAGCCAAAACATTGCCAACACCTAATACTAGTGTGTTACTTAATTATTAGGTATAAATAACTTATTGAAAATTATATGAAAATTTTCAGCCAGAGGGGCTAGTCAGTAGTTCTATGTCCCTGTGATGATTAGTGTCAATTGTATTTCAATTAATAATACTTTAGTTTCCCTGTTTTGCCTTTTTCCTTTGCCATGATATCGTTTCCCATGTTTCTCCCCAAGCTGGCTTTAGCAGACACACCCAGTGCTGTGTGTAAGCATAAGCATGCACATGTTTGTGGGGTTGTGTTTTCATTCCTGTATGTTTGCATTTCTAGAGGAAGTTTTTGCCTTTCAAAAGACCCTCTGTTCATAGCTCTTTCCTAAGCCACAGGGAAGTAGGAGTTAAAGACTTGAAACCATCTGTGTTCTCCAACCAAAGTGGGTTCTCCCAGCTTGATCTTTATGAGTTTCTGGAGAAAATGATGAGATACCACTCAGCCTTTCACTCATGAGTAAATGAAAGTCCCAAATGGCTATAAGAATCAGGGGAGATATAGAACATACATTCACTAGGCATCTAAGTCCTTTGTCATCACAGTATATCACTATGGACACTGCTGCCAACCCCATGTTTCCTGATTTCTCTTCATTCTTTTCTACTGGCCATCAATAAGAAAAGGAAATGGAAAGGGTCCTTTGGATATACATTACTATTCAAACTTCTTTTTAGAACTGGTTTTATATTTGACAAAAAATGATAAATTTGCATATTACAAGTGCCTTGAATTCCAAACATCTGTGTACATTCCATCATTTCCCATATTTTTTGTTTATTGTGCCACATTAAGTACTCACAGAGATTTTCCTGTGTCTTCTTCACCTGTCTATGGCAGTATTTCTTTTGCTCAATTTTATTTTGTCAAACATTATTTCTAAGATTGAATTTTCAACCTGATAAAGATGTGGCCCCACATTTATTTTTCTTAATTCTGTCTCTCCATTAGTCACATCACATATCTTTTCAGTGCTGAGTTCTGAATGGCAAATAGCTGTGTTCTAACTGAGTGGTGTCCAATACTGTCTGGTTTGTCTTCTTTAGCAGCAGGACTAGAAATTCAAGCTTTGGCAAATAATATTGGGTCTTTTATTAGAATTATGTTATCCTTCACTGTGCAGTAGACATCTATTGATATACAGATTAATTTCACAAGGTACATTTTATTATCTATCATCAATCTCTCAGCTCTCTATCTGTCTATCAATCACCTATCTATCTGTCTATATATCTACCCCACCCCACCCCAGTCCTGCCCCTGTGAGGTCAAATCCAACAGCTCAGCCCTGACTTCACATGCATTCTTACTCCCTACCCTCTGTTTCACCCCCAACCCACTGGACTTCAGATCTTATCTGCTCTCCTCTGCTCTACTCGGCCCAGCACCCACCTCCTGTAAATTCAGACCAACTAAAGTCCATCTTGCCTGGCCCCCAAGCAAGTCTTGACCCTCGACTCTCCATACGGACCCCGAGAAACTGACCCTGAAGGTCGACCCCACCCTTGCACCTGTCTCCACACCCTTAGAATTGCACCAACCACCCTGCTCATCTCAACCACAGTTCCATTCTCCCTGCTCCAACACTGTGATGCACAGACCACAACGCAAAAGAAATAACATAAAAAATCAAATGCAAGTAAATCCAATAAGATTTCCCAGTCCTACAATGGAAGTCTCTAATCAAAATGTGGAAGAGACAATAGGATCAGAAACCCAAAATGAAGTTATGAGCAATGCAACCCTGACCAAGCTATTGGTAGAAGAATAGCAGGAAAGGAATGATAATTGTGTGGATGCTGCCATAGCTAGACTAGACCTAATAGATAAGAAAATAGAAGGAGTCCAAACAATTAAAGGATATAAAGGAAAGTGGAAAAAAGAGGACCTAAAAAAACATCTGGCTATGCTAAATGAAGACATAAAGAAATGCAAGGAATTCTTTGTATATCTTAGATATTAATCCTCTATCAGATGTATAGCTGGTGAAGATTTTTTCCCATTCTGTAGGTTGCCTCTTTGCTTTCTTCACCGTGTCCTTTGCAGTGCAAAATCTTTGTATTTTCATGAGGTCCCAGTGGTTAATCTGTGGTTTTATTGCCTGAGCAATTGGGGTTGTATTCAGAAAGTCTTTGCCAAGACCAATATGTTGAAGGGTTTCCCCTACTTTTTCCTCTAGCAGTTTCAGAGTTTCAGGTCTGATGTTAAGGTCCTTAATCCATTTGGACTTAATTCTTGTGCACGGAGAAAGAGAAGAATCTATTTTCATCCTTCTACAGATATATATCCAGTTTTCCCAACACCATTTGCTGAAGAGGCTGTCTTTTCTCCAATGAGTATTTTTGGCATTTTTATCAAATATCAGGTGGCTATAACTACATGGGGTTACATTTGGGTCCTCTATTCTGTTCCATTGATCTACGAGTCTGCTTTTGTGCCAGTACCATGCTGTTTTTGTTACTATGGCTCTGTAGTATAGGTTAAAATCAGGTATGGTGATACCACCAGCCTTATTTTTGTTGCTCAGTATTATTTTAGATATTCGAGGTTTTTTGTGATTCCAAATGAATTTTTGGATTGTTTTTTCTGTTTCCGTGAAGAATGCCTTTGGAATTTTGATGGGGATTGCGTTAAATGTGTAGATTGCTTTTGGTAAGATTGCCATTTTCACAATATTGATTCTTCCAATCCAGGAACAAGGGATGTTTTTCCACTTCCTAGTGTCTTCTGCAATTTCTCGCTTGAGTGTTTTAAAGTTCTCATTGTATAGATTCTTTACTTCCTTAGTTAGGTTTATTCCAAGGTACTTTATTTTCTTTGATGCAATTGTGAATGGGAGTGATTCTCTGATCTCATCCTCTGTGTGTTTGTTGTTAGCATATATGAAGGCTACTGATTTCTGTGTATTTATTTTGTATCCTGCTACATGACTGTAGGTTTTTATCAGCTCTAACAGTTTGCTAGTAGCGTCTTTAGGGTCCTTTATATATAGAATCATGTCATCTGCAAATAATGATAACTTGACCTCTTCCTTTCCAATTTGTATCCCTTTTATGCATGTCTCTTGCCTTATTGCTATGGCTAAGACTTCCAGAACTATATTAAATAAAAGTGGGGACAGTGGACACCCTTGTCTTGTTCCTGATTTTAGTGGAAAAGCATCCAGTTTTTCCCCATTTAGTAATATGTTGGCTGTAGGCTTATCATAAATAGCCTTTATTATATTGAGATATGTTCCTTCTATTCCCAGTCTCTGTAGGACTTTTATCATGAAGGGATGTTGGATTTTGTCGAATGCTTTCTCTGCGTCTAATGAGATGATCATGTGATTTTTGTCCTTCAACCCATTTATATAATGTATAACATTTATAGATTTGTGTATGTTGAACCATCCCTGCATCTCTGGGATAAAGCCTACTTGGTCAGGGTGAATGATCTTTCTAATGTATTCTTGTATTCTGTTTGCCAATATTTTGTTGAGAATTTTTGCATCTATGTTCATGAGGGAGATTGGTCTGTAATTTTCCTTTTTTGTTCTATCTTTGCCTGGTTTTGGTATCAGAGTGATGCTGGCTTCATAGAAGGAGTTTGGTAGAATTCCTTCTTTTTCTATTTCATGGAAAAGCTTAAGAAGCAATGGTGTTAGCTCTTCCCTGAAGGTCTGGTAAAATTCAGCAGTGAATCCATCTGGGCCTGGGCTTTTTTTAGTTGGGAGATTTTTGATAACTGTTAGGATCTCCATGCTTGTTATAGGTCTATTTAAGTGATTAATCTCATCTTGATTTAATTTAGGTAGGTCATATAAATCAAGGAAATCATCCATTTCTTTCAGATTTTCATACTTTGTGGAGTATATGTTTTTATAATATGTCCCTATGATTCTTTGAATTTCTCTGGCATCTGTCGTGATGTTACCTTTTTCATCTCTAATTTTATTAATTTGTGTCTCTTCTCTCTTTCTTTTGGTCAGATTTGCTAAGGGTTTATCAATCTTGTTTATCCTTTCGAAGAACCAGCTCTTTGTTTCATTAATTCTTTGTATTGTTTTTTTGGTTTCTATTTCATTAATTTCTGCCCTAATCTTTATTATTTCTTCCCGTCTACTGATTTTTGGTTTGCCTTGTTCTTCTTTTTCCAAGGCTTTAAGGTGAAGCATTAGGTCATTTATTTGCGACCTTTCTAATTTCTTAATATAGGCACTTAAAGCTATAAATTTACCTCTTAGAACTGCCTTCATTGTGTCCCAGAGATTTTGGTATGTTGTGTTCTCATTATTGTTTGACTCTATAAATTTTTTGATTTCCTTCTTGATTTCTTCATTGACCCATTCATCATTTAGTAATGTATTGTTTAGTTTCCATGATTTTGTGTATGCTCTATATCCTTTCTTGCTATTGATTTGTAGTTTGATTCCATTGTGGTCAGATAGAATGCAAGGAATTATTTCAATTTTCCTGAATTTGTTAAGATTTGCTTTGTGTCCTAATATATGGTCTATTTTAGAGAATGATCCATGTGCTGCTGAAAAGAATGTATATTCTGCAGCATTTGGATGAAATGTCCTGTATATGTCTGTTAGGTCCATTCCTTCTATGACCTCGTTTAGTCCAGATGCCTCTCTGTTTATTTTTTCCCGTGATGACCTGTCAATTGATGAGAGTGGGGTGTTAAAGTCACCAACTACCACTGTGTTTGGTGTTATCTGTGACCTTAGTTCTAACAGTGTTTGCTTGATGAATTTGGGAGCCCCCATGTTAGGTGCATATATGTTTAGGATTGTAATGTCCTCCTGTTGGAGTGTGCCCTTAATCAATATAAAGTGACCTTCCTTATCTTTCTTGACTAATGTTGGAGTGAAGTCTGCCTTGTCAGCTATTAGGATAGCAACCCCTGCTTGCTTTCTGGGTCCATTTGCTTGAAACACCGTTTTCCAACCTTTCACCCTAAGATAATGTCCATCCTTTGTAGAAAGGTGAGTTTCTTGGAGACAACAAATTGTAGGGTCCTGCTTTTTAACCCAGTCTGCAAATCTATGTCTTTTGGTTGGAGCATTGAGGCCATTGATATTAAGAGATATTATTGAAAGATGTGTATTTATGCTTGCCATTTTTTTTTTTTTTTGTGGTTCTGGTTCTACCTTTGCTCTCTTATATTAACTAGTATTTGAGTGTTGTTTGTTGTTTTCCAGGTTCCTTATATGTGTGTTTTTCTTTCTCTTCGGCATGGAGGATTCTTTCAAGTATTTTGTGTAGAGCTGGTTTTGTCTTCAAATACTCCTTTAGCCTGCTTTTGTCATGGAATGTCCTTATTTCTCCATCTATTTGAATGGATAGTTTTGCAGGATAAAGTAGTCTTGGTTGACAGTTGTTATCTTTCAGAGTTTGGAATACATCACTCCAAGCCCTTCTGGCTTTGAAAGTTTGTGTTGAGTAATCTGCTGTGATCCTGATGGGCTTGCCTTTGTAGGTAACTTGATTTTTCTCTCTAAGTGCTTTCAATATTTTTTCTTTGGATTGTGTGTTTGGTAGTTTGATTATAATATGGCGAGGAGAGGTTCTTTCCAGGTTTTGTCTGGCTGGTGTTCTAAATGCTTCCTGTATCTGCATTGGCACCTCTTTCCCAATTTGGGGGAAGTTTTCTTCTATGATTTTGTTGAAGATGCCTACTATACCTTTGGATTGAAATTCTTCTCCTTCTACTATACCCTGAATTCTTATAAGTTAAATAATAAGGAATCAAACAAACCAATCAAAAAATGGGAAATGGAGCTAAATAGAGAATTCTCAAAGGAAGAAATACGAATGGCATATACGCATCTAAAAAAATGTTCTACATCCCTAGTCATCAGGGAAATGCAGATTAAGACTACATTGAGATTCCATCTCACTCCTGTCAGATTGGCTACCATCATGAAAACAAATGATCATAAATGTTGGCGGGGATGTGGAAAAAGAGGAACCCTTCTACATTGTTGGTGGGAATGCAATCTGGTCCAGCCATTGTGGAAATCAGTGTGGAGGTTCCTAAAACAGCTAAAGATTGATCTACCATATGACCCAGCTATAGCTCTCCTAGGCATATATCCTAAGGACTCATCTCATTACCTTAGAGATACTTGCTCAACCATGTTTATTGCTGCTCAATTTATAATAGCTGGGAAATGGAACCAGCCTAGATGTCCCTCAACTGATGAGTGGATAATGAAGATATGGCACATTTATACAATGGAGTTTTACTCAGCAGTAAAGAGAAATGAAGTTATGAAATTTGCAGAAAAGTGGATGGATCTGGAAAGAATTATACTAAGTGAGGTAACCCAGGCCCAGAAAGCCAAGCGCCACATGTTCTCCCTCATATGTGGATCTTAGCTAGAGATGATTGGGCTTCTGTGTGAGAAGGAAAAAACTCAGTAGCAGAGGCCAGTAAGTTAAAAAAGGAGATAGAAAGGGAAGAGAAAGAAAGGGAGGAGGGCTTTTATTAGGTTGGTATTGTATATATGTAAGTAGAAAGATTGAGATGGGGAGGGGATATGATGGAGAATGGAATTTCAAAGGGGAAAGGGGGGAGGGTAATACCATGGGATTTTTTTTGTTATCATGGAAAATATTAATAAAAATGGAGAAAAAAAAAAAAAAGAAATGCAAGGAAGACTTCAAAGAAGCATCAAGAAAATCAGAAAATGATGTGAAAAGGGAACATGACAGAGGGATGGAAACCATACATAGAAAATGGCAGAAGATGCAAACCTAGTTGAACAAGCTCAAAAACTCCTTAGAGAACCTCAAGAGTAGAGTCAGCCATGTGGAGGATAGAAACTCAGATCTGGAAGACAAAATGGAAGAAACAGTTCAAGAGTGCAAATGTTTCAAGAAGTTCAAAAATTGCTGTGAACAGAACATGCAGGAAATGTGGGATACCCTCAAACATCCCAACATTCAGATCATTGGAATACCAGAAGAAGAAGAAATTCTGACCAAAGGCATGGAGAATTATTCAACAAAATAATTGAAGAACACTTTCCCACTCTTTCAAAAGAAAGGCCCATCAAAATACAAGAAGCTAACAGAACTCCAAAAAGATTGGACCAAAGGTGAAACTCTCCAAGACATACTGTCATTAAGACTGTAAACATTGACATCAAAGAGAAAGTCTTAAAAGCAGCAATGGAAAAAAAAAAAAAAAAAACAAACAAACAACAAATCACATTTAATGGTAACCCCAACAAAATCACTTCAGACTTCTGAAATCTGCAAACACTGCAAACTCTAAGAACCTATGGCTTCCAACCCAAACTACCCAGCAAAACTATCCCTCATAATAAATGGTGAAAGAAAAACCTTCCATGACAAAACTCAACTTTACAACTATATGAGCACAAAACCAAACCTACAGAGAGTATTTCAGGAAATTCTCCACAAAGAAGAATCAAATAATCAACCTCAAGTACCTAGAAGAAGCAGGTCACAATAACCTAACTCAGAGAAGTCACAAAAAACTTCAAAGTTCACAAAACCACCAAACCACATAAACCAACATAATATGGCAGGGATGAAATCAAACCTCACAGTCATTGCCCTAAATATCAATGGACTTAATTTACCCATCAAGAGATACAACCTAACAAGGTGGATCAGAAAGTTAGACCCCTCAATCTGTTGTCTTCAAGAAACCCACCTCACCACTAAAGACAGACACCTCCTCAGGGTGAAAGGGTGGAAAACAATATTCCAAGAAAATGGGATTAAGAAACAAGCAGGCTTAGCCATACTAATATCAGATAAAATAGACTTCAAACCAAAAATAATCAATAAGACAAAGAAGGTCATTTCCTACTGATCAAGGGAACAATTCAGCAAGAGCATATTATGATCATCAATCTTTATGCACCAAACACAGGTGCACCACCATTCATAAAACAAAACTGACTCAACAATAAAACAGAAATAACCACCAACACCATCATAGTTGGGGAATTCAATACATCATTATCAGCAATAGATCATCCAAACAGAAACTCAACAAGGAAGTGAGAGAGTGCAACAAAACCATAGAACATTTAAACCTAATGGACATCTATAGAATATTCCACCCAAAATCCATGGACTACACATTCTTCTCAGCAGCACACAGAACCTTCTCTAAAATAGATCATATGCTGGGTCACAAAGCCTGCCTCCATATATTTAGGAAGATTGACATAATGCCCTGCATGATATCAGATCACAATGCTAAATTGCTAGAAATTCACAACAAAACACCCACCAAAAAACCCATAAACTCCTGGAAACTAAACAGCACACTTTTAAACAAAAAATGGGTAGTGGATGAAATAAAAAATGAAATAAAGAAATTTGTAGGAATGAATGACAATGAGAACACATCTTATCAAAACTTATGGGATACAATGAAGGTGGTTGTCAGGGGAATATTCATAGCACTAAATGCCTTCGTAAGAAAGACAGAGAAATCCCAAATCAATAACCTAACTATCCAACTAAAGGCACTGGAAAAGCAAGAGCAATCCAACCCAAAAAGCTCCAGATGGGAAGAGATAAATAAGATCAGAGCAGAAATTAATGAATTGGAAACTAAGAAAATAATTAAGAAAATTAATGAAACAAAAAGTTGGTTCATGGAAAAAATAAACAAGATTGACAAACCCCTGGCCAATTTGATCAAGTGAAAAAAAAAGAAGGGCTTTAAATTAACAAAATTAGAAAGAAAAAGGAGAGATCACAATAGACATAAGGGAAATTGGGACAATCATCAGGTCTTACTTCAAAAACCTCTACAAAATTGGAAAATATAGAGGAAATGGATAAATTTCTAGACACATACCATCATCTACCAAAGCCAAACTCAGAGCAGATTAATCTCCTAAACAAACCTATTATATCCTTTGAAATTGAAACAGTGATTAAATAAAACCTCCCCCAAAAGAAGAGTCCAGGACCAGATGGCTTCTCAGTTGAATTCTATCAAACCTTCATGGAAGAACTCAAACCAGTCTTTCTCAAACTGTGCTACACAATTGGACATCAGGGAAATCTCCCCAACTCCTTCTCTGGAGCTACTATCACCATAATACCAAAACGAGGCGGAGATGCTCCAAGTACAGAAAAGTACAGGCCTATTTCCCACATGAACTTAGACACAAAGATCCTGAACATAATCCTCCCAGTCCGAATTCAACAACACATCAAATCCATTATGCACCTCAATCAAGTGGGCTTCATCCCAGGAACACAGGGGTGGTTCAACATATGGAAATCTGTCAAAGTAATACAACACATAAATAAGGCTAAACACACATGCACACACACACACAAATGATCATTTCAATAGATGCAGAAATGGCTTTTGACAAAATACATCACTTTATGATCAAAACTTTGGAGAGAATCAGCATGATCAGTAAATATCTTAACACAATAAAGGCTATATTCAAAGCTCCTAAAGCCCAAATAATACTTAATGGAGAGAGACTGAAGGAATTCCCATTGAGATTGGGAACAAGACAGAGGTGTCCACTCTCGTCTCTGCTGTTTAATATAGTACTGGAAGTCATAGCTCAAGCAATAAGACAGAACAAAGAAATAAAGGGGATACAATTTGGAAAGGAAGAAGTCAAGTTAGAACTATTCACAGACAACATGATTCTATATGTAAGAGATGCAAGAGCCTCCAGTCTAAAACTCTTGAAGGTGATTAACTCCTTCAGCAAAGCACCAGGATACAAAATCAATGCACAAAAATCAGTAGCCTTTCAATGTGCAAATGACAAAGATACAGAGAAAGAAATAAGTGACATTATCCTGTTTTCAATAGCATAAAAAAATACCTTGGAATAACATTAACCAAGGAAGTGAAAGATCTATACAATGAAAACATATAAAAAATCTCAAAAAAGAAATTGAGGAGGATTTAAGAAAGGGAAAGACCTACCATGCTCCTGGATAGGCAGAATTAACATTGTAAAAATGGCAATCCTTCCAAAGGCAATTTACAGATTTAATGCAATTTCCATCAAAATCCCAACATTGTTCTTCACAAAGTTAGAAAAAATTGATCTCAATATTCATATGGAAAAGCGAAAGACCTCAGATATCCAAGCATATTCTCTGCAAAAAAAAAAAAAAAAAAAAAAAAAAAAAAAAAAAAAAAAACCACCCCTGGAGGTATCACCATACCTAATCTAAAGCTATATTACAAAGCCATAGTAATAAAAAACAGCATGGTACTGGCATAAAAACAGGAGCATAGACCAATGGAATAGAATTGAGGACCCAAACTTTGGGTCCAGTAGCTACAGCTACTTGATATTCGACAAAGTCCCTAACAATATAGCCTGGCAAAAGACAGCATCTTCAACAAATGGTGCTGGACAAACTGGATAACCATATGCAAGAAATTGAAACTTGATCCACACATCTTGCCATGCACGACAATCAAGTCCATATGGATCAAAGACCTCAATATGACACCAGAAATTTGGCTACTTCTGGTACAAAAGTTAGGAGGAACATTCCATGATCTAGGAATAGGAAAAGACTTCCTGAACACAACACCAGTAGCACAGGATCTTAAACAATCACTCAAACAATGGGATCTTATGAAGCTGGAAAGTTTCTTCACAGAAAAACATACAATAAACAGAGCCAATAGATTATCCACAGAATGGGAGAAAATATTTGCTGAATATCCAATTGACATAGGCCTAATTTCTAGAATCTACAAAGAACTCAAAAACATAAACAATAAACAGTCATACAACCCACTCATACAAAATGTGGCAAAGAACCAGACAGGCAGTTCCCAGAGGAAGAAATACAAATGGCAAACACACACCTAAGGAAACGTTCATCATCCCTAATCATCAGGGAAACACAAATGAAAACAACTATGAGATTCTGCTTTACCCCAGTAAGGATAGGAAACATCAAAAAATCAATGTGGAGAAATAGGAACCCTCATCCACTGTTGGTGGGAATGTAAGGTGGTACAACCACTTTGGAATGCAATATGGATACTCCTAAAAAAAGTGACTATTGAGTTACCAACAGACCCAGTGTTTCCCTTACTGCAATGTACCCTAAAAGCTTCACGCCTCAGCTAGGAGAGATTTGCTCAACCATGTTTATAGCTGCTCAATTCATAATAGCTAAGAGCTGGAATCAACCCAGATGCCCATCACTAGATGAATGGATAACTAAGATGTGGTATATCTACACGATGGAATTCTACATAGCAGTAATGAAAAAAAACAACACAATGAAATTAGAAGAAAAATGGTTCAGCTTGGAACAGCTTATTCTCAGTGAACTCACCCAATCACAGAAAGATAATCAGCACATAATTTCACTCATCTATAGCTCCTATTCTGAATCTACCCAAGTTGCTGACATACTTACCAAGCATCTCAAGGACCAGACAATAGGGAGAGTGGGGAGGGATGGAAGGGTAGAGAAGGAAAGGGTGTACACAAAACTGGATGCAAAAGGCAATGGTAACATAAAACTCTACACCCTAAAAGACAGACCAAATGGCTGAACCTCCACCACGCCCTTAGAGGGTACACCAGATTTACAAGACCCTGGAGAGGTTACAACAAAAACTGTTCATTATCTCCTCCTATTTCTGCTTCTCTCCCTCCCTCCCTCTCTCTTTCTTTCTCCCTCTTCTTTCTGATCTCTATATCTTTTTATATCACTTATCCAGTTCTTCCTTCTATTATTGGCTGTTGACCTGTAACTCTTGGTACCAGCAAGTGGTAATCATCCATAATGAGTTTTTGATCACATAGACCTACAAGGTTTCTCAAAAGAAGACATATTTATATCAGAGTGCTTGAGGACCCACCATAGGTTAGTGGTAAACCCTACTTCTGGAGACAATACACCTTGTTGGTATGTAGCATGGAGTGACATGGCTGGAAGCTGAAAGAGAGTCAGTCCCCAGACAGTTAGTGCATCTAGTGTCAGAAGGTGCTACATGAGCGACTGGGGGATAAAGACCAATATCTGGTCTAACTTACTTAGCAGCAAACAACGTGACGTAATGCTCATACAAGTGCAATAGTGGTGCTCAGCCATGGTGGGAAACCAACTGCTCTCCATTTGGCTCACTGATCTGCTCAGTGGAACAGAACCCATAGCTGTGCCTGGGAAACAAGTGAGAACTATATCCCAACATGAACCCACTCTCCACTAAACTATCTCTAAGGAACAATGGTTAACTCATCTACTTGGTGCTAACTTTACTCTCCATTGGAGCATCTGCTTCTCTTTTTCAGATAGACACAGATCTTAAGGAGAGAACCACCCCATCATACTTCAAAAGGGCCCCAACTGAAAGTGAGAATAATTGGGGAAACATGCAAGAATGCTGTTTTCTTGGTGAACTGGGAACCAGCACAATGGTGAAGGATATAGACACAGAGAACAATCAACCCCTACCAAACCAGATATACAGAGACACACAGGCACCCAAGGTCTCAACACTGAAGCAGACCTAATATGAACCCAACATGGCTCAGGGAAATTTGCATAAGAGGGGGCGGAATGAATGTCAGAGCCACATGATGGGTCATGACACACAGAGACATTTCCTCCTACCCAAAACTAAAGGCTAACTGCACAACGCACGGCCCATATACCCCAACCATGAGAGTCCCTGTGGAGGGGGAAGGCAGGGAGGAGGCTAACAATGGTACCAACTTCTTGAATGTATTCACTGACTGCATATATATATATATTAAAGTGAATTAAAAAAAAAAAAACCTTACAATAGTACTGGAGTGATTGGTCAATGGTTAAAGGTGATTTCTTGCAAAGCCTGCCAGAGGATTTGATTCCCCAGTAGCCATTATTGTGTTATGTTGTATTGAATATCTTTTGTTTGGAGCAGGATGTTTAAATACATCCTTTCAAGTTGTCCAACAAAGATTTTTTTCTCTCTTGTAAAGTTTAGATAGCATGATTTTCTCAGCATTGGAAAAAATGTTAGGGTTATAATCTATTATTTCTTATCTATGCCAAATTCACTAAACCACCATTTTTATCAATTTTTATGTTATTTAAAAGTAGAAAGAGGAGATTTTTTATAAGCACAATATCTATACAATTTATACTAGCTCAGAAAAGATAGGCACAAAAAAACCAAGTAGTGACATTTTGGTAATATCACTGGAAGTGTTGTTATGTATTTCCTTTGCACGGGTTTGAAATGTAAAGTACTATAAGAAGAGAAATTTTGAATCAACTTTTCAGGCCTGTGTCACATTTAGTTCAGAGCATTTTTTAATTTGGAAAGTATACACATATTTTAGTGGGTGCAGAAATTAATTTTGTTCTTCATAATTTTAACTCTAGAAAAGTCTGGATGATACAACACACATCTTAGCTTCATTATGGCATATTATAAATGTATCATCCAAATACTTATAGAATGCTAAATTTTTGGCTTGTTCAACAAGTTGGGGGAATAAGTCTCATGAGCTTACTTCCTGCCATGTAAATTCATATTCCACTTCTCTTGTTTTAGAACAACAGCTTTTAAGTTACCTGGGGAGCCTTTGAGTTCTGCTGCTATAGAATGTGGTGAACAAAATTACAGGGAATGAACATGACATTTGGATTCTGAACATATGAGAAAACTGCCATGCAGCTGTTCAAAAATATTGCTTCATTTAAATCTATATTTAAGTTGTTGGAAGAAAGTATGACTACTTTTAATTGTTATTTTTATCCAGGAAACATTCAGTTTTGCAAAGCACCAACAAATTAGTGTGATCCTTATGAAAGAAGAGCTGTTTCTGCTATAAATGCATTTAGTGAATTCAGTGCCAGAGAACAGGAAAATGAGAGAGCCAGGAAAGATGACCATACCATAGGGTGAGAAGCAAGACTCCTTCCTGCACTTGGTCAGAGGAATCCCTGATGTTCAAAACTATCCAAGGAGAATGGTAATGATTTACTATTTTGCACTTGCTTTTTCATTGCACCTTATGGGCGGGTCTTCAATAGCCAAATTTACCTGTTTATATTAGTACCTTGAACATTGACTATTTCTTAAGAAGCTATCTCAATCTGGGGTGTTTTTGTCCACCTTAAACTGATGGACTGATCCATGGCTGATCCTCAGAGTCCCTCTCACCCCCACTACCTCCCAACTGTCCATAGGAACCTCTGCTCCTGTTTCTCGGCTGCCTTGGTGAAATTATTGCAAATTTCAGAGCATCCATGCTTACTTGGGAACATAAGTGTTTTTTTTTTCTTTTCAGATTTTGTTTTTAATCTCCTCTTATTGGTTTCTCCTTCTGTCTGGACTTCAGTTAATATGTATTTTTATTCCAACCCAAAATATCATCGCTTGGAATGATGCCTCATGCAAAGTTGACTTACATTGAATCATCACCTCTTCCTGTTCTTTTCATATCCAATTTATAGTCCATATTGCATGTTTACACTTGTCTCCTTATGAATAATCTCAATACTTTTCCTTCTCCTCATGTCATATGCACTTTTCAAAGCTCTAACCTTGTTCCAACTGTCTAGCTTTTCCATGCACACAATATAGCAGCTGAATTTTCTGTGATTGGAGTAGGCAAAATAACACCAGCCTTCGATAACAAGTTATAGTTTAATTACTATAAACTTGAACAACACTTATAATACTCAACAATACTTCTGTTTCCATGGCAAGACTATTTTATCATTTGTGTTTTCTCTCCTTTTACAACTGAGGAGATGTTCTTGCTGCTCTCAAGGTCTAATCCCTGTGTGTTCTCATGCTCTGGTGTTTCCCATTTCAATGCCAAGGTCCCTTTGTTGATGGCACATCATTTGCTTCATTTCCATTCTGCTTGCCTGCTCTTCAATGCAAAAATGTCCTCTTGCATGTTCCACAACCTCTGCCAGTTTGCTTTCTCACCAGACTGCTCTACTACCATGGGGTGGCTAGCTTCTGTTGCCATATTTTGAAGGCAATTCTCTCTCTTTATCTCGCTAGTAGTTAGGAGTGTTTAACTCAGCATGCTATGTTCTTCTTTTGGAAAACGTTCATTTTGAGACTTCTATGAAACTACTTCATTCTTAAGCTACTTTTGACATTCTTTTTGCCTGACTGATAACTCAGTCTGTGCTGTCCCTTTCCTCTCTCTCCTCATGCTAGTTGGCCCTGCACCTCCTTAGCCACCTTTCTTTTTGTGCTCTCCTTAGCCAACGTCAGCCACTTTCACAGTTGGAAGTAATGTCAACATCAATTTGCCTCACTTATCTTTTTTATTTTATTAGACTCAAATATGTAATGCCTTGACATTCTCCCTTCTACGTCCAATAGGCACCCCAAGTTTAATTCATCCAAAATGTTTTTATGTCTCCCTATTATCCATTAGCCTATTTCTTTCTCACATGTATAGTCTTAATATAAATCAATACCTTTTTCACAATGTAGCTATAACTTTACCCCACTTTACTTCATCCAATCACCTGTTAGCAGATTTTTTTCTAGTTTAATGTATCAAGACAGGATCTCCCTTATAGCTCAGACTGGGTTTGAACTCCCAGTGATCCTCTTGCCTGAGGTTCCAGAGGTTGAGATTGTTGCCATTACAGCATGGATGCTGTGACCCTACCTCACCTTGCTGTTTGCTTTCATTTCATTACATAATTGTCATAATTGTATTTTAAAAATCAAAATTTAGCCGGGCGTGGTGGCGCATGCCTTTAATCCCAGCACTCGGGAGGCAGTGGTAGGAGGATCGCTGTGAGTTCGAGGCCACCCTGAGACTCCATAGTGAATTCCAGGTCAGCCTGGGCTGGAGTGAGACCCTACCTCGAAAAACAAAACAAAAAAAAAAAAAAAAAGAAAAAAAAAGAAAAGACAAGAAAAACAAAAATTTCATCATGTTGCTTCCTTAAATAAATATTTTAATTGCCTTTGAAACTCCTTGTAAACTTCCATATGATCTGGACCTCTCCCCCTATCACACTTCATGGTGATCACTATTACATTGATAGTGTTTAAAGTTCCCTCACACTTTCACCTGCTGACCTCTCTATGTTAGGTATTCTTTCCCTGTGTTGTGTGACTTTTCCTGGGGAGATGTGAAGAAATGTATATTCAGTCCAGATAGGGCACCATGACAGACCAAAGAAACAATTCCACCCAAAACTAGTATGGGAACCAATGAGTTTATTGGGGTTACACATATAAGCAACATAAGTGACCCAAACATGACTACATTACTGCCAAACCAACCCTGGTATGGGTGACTACTCAGAAAAACTGCATCCCTGGAGCTCTGTCCAACTACCAGGCACGCTCACTGAAGACTCTTCCTCCCAGCAGCTGCTCACTGCTTTATTAACCTTTGAACATCATTAAACTTACAAGCTCCGTTAGCTTACTGAATCTTTTTTTTCAACCTTCTTCTTTTATTAGTTATGTACACAGTGTGTATACAGTCATGTTGATAACATTGTTGGGGCCTCCATGCCCTGCCCCCTCTGCAGGGTCCCTCCTCCTTGGGGAATATGGGCCATGCATTGTGAGGTTAGCCATAAGTTATGGGTAAGAGGCAAGGTCTCTGTGCATAATGACCCAACATGTGACTCTAAATTTCTTTCTGCCTCCTCTTCTGTAAATTTTTCTGAGCCATGTTAAGTTCATTTTAGGTCTGCTTCAGTGATGAGGTCTTAGGAGCCTCTGTGTCTCTGGATATCTGGTTTGGTCGGAGTTGAGTATTCTCTTTGTCTATCTCTTTCACCCTTGCGGTATGAGGTACGCCAAGAAAGCAGCACTCTGGCCCATTTCCCCAATTATTCTTCGTTTCAGCTGGGACCCTTTTGAGGTATGGGCAGGTTCTCTCCTTAGGATCTGTGTCCATCTGAAAAACAGAAGCAAATTCTCCAATGGAGGGTGAAGTTAGCTACAGATAAATGGGATAACCATTGTTATTTTAGAGAGATTTAATAGGTGTAGACTCTCTTGTAGCCCACAATTGGTGGCAGCTTGATAATGGAGAGTGGGTTTGTTTTTGGATATGGTTCCAACTTGTTTCCCAGCTCCAGCTATGAGTTCCTTTCCACTGAGCAGATCAGTTAGCCAAATCAAGAGCAGTTGCTTTCCCACCACTCTTACACTTGTGTGAGCATCATGTCAGGTTGTTTGCTGCTCAGTAGCTTTGACCATAAGTTGCTTGGACAGATGTTGGTCATTTTCTCCCAGTCACTCATGTAGTACCTTCTGGCACTAGATGAGCTAATTGTCTGGGGACTGACTCTCTTCCAGATTCCAGCCAGGTCACTCCATGTTATGTACCTAGAGCATATGGTATCTTCAGCAGTAGGGTCTTAGCACTAATCTTTGGTGGGTCATCAAGTACTCTGACAGAAATCTGTCTTCTTTTGGGAAACCTTGTAGGTCTCTCTGATCAATGGGTCATTGTGGATGTTACTCACCTGCTGGTACTGGGAGTTACAGGTCAGTGCCAAGGGAAAATAAGGAAGAAAAAGATAGGTATTATAAAAGAGATAGAGAAGAGAGAGAGGAATTGAGAGAGAGAGAGAGAAAGAGAGAGAGAGAGAGAAACAGGAGAAGATTTAGGTCAGTCTTCATCATACACTCTCCATGACCTTATGATTCAGGTGTTCCCTCTAAGAACCTGATGAAGGTTCAACCAGTTAATCTGTCTTTTAGGATGTAGAATTTTGTGGTACCATTGACATTTGGGTCCAGTTTTGTGTCCACTACCTCTACTCTTACCTTCCACTCCCACCCTATTATCTAGTGCTCAAGATACTTACTAGGTATGTCAGCATCTCAGGTAGATTCAGTTTAGGAGCCACAGATGAGTGAGACTATGCAATGATTATCTTTCTGTGATTGGGTGAGTTCACTGAGAATGATCTGTTCCAGGTCCAACCATTTTTCTTCAAATTTCATTGTGTCATTTTTTCTTACTGCTGTGTAGAATTCTATTGTGTAGATATACCCCATCTTGTTTATCCATTTGTCTAATGATGGACATATGGGTTGATTACAGCTCTTAGCTATTATGAATTGAGCAGCTATAAACATGGTTGAGCAAATCTCTCTGAACTGAGGTTGAAGCTTTTAGGATAAATGCCCAGTAAGGGAATAACTGGGTCTGTTGGTAATGCTCTAACCAACTTTTTTAGGAGTCTCCACATTGCTTTCCAAGGTGTTTGGACCATCTTATATTCCGACCAACAGTGGATGAGGGTTTAAATTTCTCCACATCCTCGCCAACATTAATTTTCATTTGAATTTTTAATATTTGCTATCCTTACTGGGATAAGGTGGTATCTCATAGTTGTATTAATTTTCATTTCCCTGATGATTAGGAATGATAAGAGTTTTCTTAAGTGTGTGTTTGCCATTTGTATTTCTTCCTCTGAGAACTGCATGTCCAGTTCTTTGCCCCATTTTGTGAGTGGTTTGTTTGACTTGTTATTGTTTAGGTTTTTGAGTTCTTTGCAAATTCTAGAAATTAGGCCTCTGTCAGTTGGATAGCCAGGAAATATTTTCTCCAATTCTGTGGGTAATCTATTGGCTCTACTTATTGTATGTTTGTATGTGAAGAAATTTTAAGTTTCATGAGAACACAGTGTCTGAATGATTGTTTAAGATCCTGAGCTACTGGGGTTTTGTTGAGGAAGTCTTTTCCCATTCCTATATCATGGAATGTTGCTCCTAGTTTTTCTTCCAGTACTAGCAGAGCTTCTGGTCTTATATTGAGGTGTTTGATATATTTGAACTTGATTTTTGTGCATGGCAAGATGTGTGGATCCAGTTTCAATTTCCTGCATATGGTTATCCAGTTTGTCTAGCACCATTTGATAAAGATGTAGTCTTTTTCTCTGCCTATATTGTTAGGGCCTTTGTAAAATAAAAAGTAGCTGTACTTACTTGACCTAAAGTCAGGGTCCTTGATTCTATTTTATTGGTCTGTCCTCCTGTTTTTATGCCAGCACCATGCTGTTTCTTATTATATGGCTTTGTAATAGAGCTTTGTATCAGGTATGGTGAAGCCTCCTGAGGTGCTTCTTTTGCTGAAGATATGCTTGGATATCTGAGGTCACTGTCTTTCCATATGAATTTTGAGATCATTTTTTCTATGTCTGTGAAGAACAATGTTGGGATTTTGATTGGTTTTGCATTAAATCTGTATATTGCCTTTGGTAAAATTGTCATTTTCACAATGTTAATTCTACCTATCCAGGAACATGGGAGTTCTTTCCAGTTTCTGCAGTCCTCCTCAATTTCTTTTTTGAGTGTTTTTATGTTTTCATTGTATAGATCTTCCATATCCTTGGTTAATGTTATCTAAGGTATTTTATTTATTTTTTTGTGTTGCTATTGAAAATGAGACAATGTCACTTATTTATTTCTCTGTATCTGTGTCTATTGCATATAGAAAGGCTACTGACTTTTGTATGTTGATTTTGTATCCTGCTACTTTTCTAAAAGAGCTAATCAACCTTCAACAGTTTTGAGATAGAGGTTCTCAGGTCTCTTATGTATAGAATCATGCCATCTGAGAATAGAGTGAACTTAACTACCTCCTTTCCAATTTTTATCCCTATTATTTGTTTCTCCTGTCTTATTGCTTGAGCCAGAACTTCCAGTACTATATTGAAGAGCAAAGGTGAGAGTGGACAACCCTGTCTTGTTTGTGATCTCAATGGGAACTCTTTCAGTCTCTCTCCATTAAGTATTATTTGGGCTTTAGGAACTTTATATATAGCCTTTATTATGTTGAAATGTAAACTGTCCATGCCAATTTTCTCTAATGTTTTGATCATGAAGCAATGTTGAATTTTGTCAAAGGCCTTTTATGCATCTATCAAAATGATCATGTGGTTTTTGTGTTTAAACTTATTTATATGGTGTATTACATTGACAGACTTCCGTATGTTGAACCACCGCTGTGTTCCTTTAATGAAGCCTACTTGATAAAGGTGAATAAAGATTTTGATGTGCTGTTGGACTCATTATGCAAGGGTTGTGTTCAGGATCACTGCATCTAAGTTTCAGGGAAATAGGCCTGTAGTTTTCTTTACTTGTGGCATCTCTGCCTGGTTTTGGTATTAGGATGATACTAGCTTCATAGAAGGAGTTGGGGATCTTTTCCTGTTCTCTGATTGTGTGGTTCAATTTGAGAACAAATGGTCTCAGTTATTCCATGAAGGTTTGATAGAGTTCGGCTGAGAAGCCATGTTGGCCTTGGAGTCTTCTTTTTGGGAGGTTTTTTTTTTTATTATTATATTTACAGTCTCGATGGGTGTGATAGGTTTGTTTAAGAGATTAATCTGCTCTGATGTTAGCTTTGGCTGGTGGTATGTGTCCAGGAATTCATCTGTTTCCTCATTATTATCCAGTTTTCTGGAGTAGGGGTTTTTGAAATAAGTCTTGATGATTCTCCCAATTTTGCTTATATCTGTTGTGATCTCTCCTTTTCCATTTCTAATTTTGTGAATTTGAAAGCATCTCATTTTTTTTAACTTGACAAAATTGGCCATGGGCTTGTCTTTCTTGTTTATTTCTTCAGACAACCAGCTCTTTGTTTCATCAATTTTCTTAATTGTTTTCTTAGTTTCCAATTCATTAGATTTTGCTCTGATCTTAATTATTTCTTTCTGTCTGGAGCTTTTTGGGTTGGGTTCCTCTTGCTTTTCCAGTGCCTTTAGGTGGATAGTAAGGTTATTGATCTGGGATCTCTCTGTCAGTGTTTGAAGGCAGTTATTGTTATGAATTTTCCCCTGAGGATTGCCTTCATTGTGTCCCATAAGTTTTTATAAAATGTGTTCTCATCGTCATTCATTTCTAGTGATTTTGCAGTTTCATTTTTTATTTCATCCACTACTAGTTTATTATTTAAAAATGTGTTGTTCAGTTTCCAGGAGCCAATGGGATTCCTGGTGCATCTTTTGTTGTTAATTTCTAGCAATATAGCACTGTGTTCTGATATCATGCAGGAAATTATATGCATCTTCCTAAACATATTCAGGCAGACTTTGTAAGCCAGTATATGACCTATTTTAGAAAAGATTCCATGGGCTGCTGAGAAGATTACGTAATCTGTAGATGTGGGGAAGAATGTTCTGTACATGTCCATTAGGTCTAATTGTTCTATGGTTTTGTAGAGCTCTCTCACTTCCCTGTTGATTTTCTGTTTGGATGATCTATCTATTGCTGATAGTAGAATACTGAAGTCCCCAACTACAATGGTGTTTTTGGTTATGTCTATTTTTCTGTCAAGTATGTTTTGCTTTAAGAATTGTGGTGCCCCTATGTTTGGTGCATAAATATTGATGATTGTGATATCCTCTTGTATGGTTCCCTTGATGAACAGGAATTGGCCTTATTTATCTTTTTTGATTACTTTTGTCTTGAGGTCTACTTTATCTGATATTAGTATAGCTATGCCTGCTTGTTTCTTATTCCAATTTGCTTGGAATATCATTTTCCACCCTTTCACCCTGAGAAGGTATCTGTCTTTAGTGGTGAGGTGTGTTTCTTGAAGACAACAGATTGAGGCATCGAATATTCGGATCCATCCTGTTAGTTTATTTCTCTTGATTGGAGAACTAAGGCCGTTAATATTTAGAGTAATGCCTGTGGGGTTTGATTTGATCCCTGCCATATCGTGGTGACTTATGTGGTTTGGTGTTTTCTTGTACTTTGTAGTTTTTTTTGTGCCTTCCCTGAGTTTTGTTATTGTGATCCTCTTTTTTTTTTAATTTTCTCAATTTTTATTAATATTTTCCATGATTATAAAAAAATATCCCATGGTATTACCCTCCCCCCTTTCCCCTTTGAAATTCCATTCTCCATCATATCCCCTCCCCATCTCAATCTTTCTACTTACATATATACAATACCAACCTAATAAAAGCCCTCCTCCCTTTCTTTCTCGTCCCTTGCTATCTCCTCTTTTAACTTACTGGCCTCTGCTACTGAGTTTTTTCCTTCTCGCACAGAAGCCCAATCATCTGTAGCTAAGATCCACATATGAGGGAGAACATGTGGCGCTTGGCTTTCTGGGCCTGGGTTACCTCACTTAGAACAATTCTTTCCAGACCCATCCACTTTTCTGCAAATTTCATAACTTCATTTCTCTTTACTGCTGAGTAAAACTCCATTGTATAAATGTGCCATATCTTCATTATCCACTCATCAGTTGAGGAACATCTAGGCTGGTTCCATTTCCCAGCTATTATAAATTGAGAAGCAATAAACATGGTTGAGCAAGTATCTCTAAGGTAATGAGATGAGTCCTTAGGATATATGCCTAGGAGTGCTATAGCTGGGTCATATGGTAGATCAATCTTTAGCTGTTTTAGAAACCTCCACACTGATTTCCACAATGGCTGGACCAGATTGCATTCCCACCAACAATGTAGAAGGGTTCCTCTTTTTCCACATCCCTGCCAACATTTATGATCATTTGTTTTCATGATGGCAGCCAATCTGACAGGAGTGAGATGGAATCTCAATGTAGTCTTAATCTGCATTTCCCTGATGACTAGGGATGTAGAACATTTTTTTAGATGTGTATATGCCATTCGTATTTCTTCCTTTGAGAATTCTCTATTTAGCTCCATTGCCCATTTTTTGATTGGTTTGTTTGGTTCCTTATTATTTAACTTCTTGAGTTCTTTGTATATCCTAGATATTAATCCTCTATCAGATATGTAGCTGGTGAAGATTTTTTCCCATTCTGTAGGTTGCCTCTTTGCTTTCTTCACCATGTCCTTTGCAGTGCAAAATCTTTGTATTTTCATGAGGTCCCAGTGGTTAATCTGTGGTTTTATTGCCTGAGCAATTGGGGTTGTATTCAGAAAGTCTTTGCCAAGACCAATATGTTGAAGGGTTTCCCCTACTTTTTCCTCTAGCAGTTTCAGAGTTTCAGGTCTGATGTTAAGGTCCTTAATCCATTTGGACTTAATTCTTGTGCACGGAGAAAGAGAAGAATCTATTTTCATCCTTCTACAGATATATATCCAGTTTTCCCAACACCATTTGCTGAAGAGGCTGTCTTTCTCCAATGAGTATTTTTGGCATTTTTATCAAATATCAGGTGGCTATAACTACATGGGGTTACATTTGGGTCCTCTATTCTGTTCCATTGATCTACCAGTCTGCTGTTGTGCCAGTACCATGCTGTTTTTGTTACTATGGCTCTGTAGTATAGGTTAAAATCAGGTATGGTGATACCACCAGCCTTATTTTTGTTGCTCAGTATTATTTTAGATATTTGAGGTTTTTTGTGATTCCAAATGAATTTTTGGATTGTTTTTTCTATTTCCATGAAGAATGCCTTTGGAATTTTGATGGGAATTGCATTAAATGTGTAGATTGCTTTGGTAAGATTGCCATTTTCACAATATTGATTCTTCCAATCCAGGAACAAGGGATGTTTTTCCACTTCCTAGTGTCTTCTGCAATTTCTCGCTTGAGTGTTTTTAAGTTCTCATTGTAGAGATTCTTTACTTCCTTGGTAAGGTTTATTCCAAGGTACTTTATTTTTTTTGATGCAATTGTGAATGGGAATGATTCTCTGATCTCATCCTCTGTGTGTTTGTTGTTAGCATATAGGAAGGCTACTGATTTCTGTGTATTTATTTTGTATCCTGCTACATGACTGTAGGGTTTTATCAGCTCTAACAGTTTGCTAGTAGAGTCTTTAGGGTCCTTTATATATAGAATCATGTCATCTGCAAATAATGATAACTTGACCTCTTCCTTTCCGATTTGTATCCCTTTTATGCATGTCTCTTGCCTTATTGCTATGGCTAAGACTTCCAGAACTATATTAAATAAAAGTGGGGACAGTGGACACCCTTGTCTTGTTCCTGATTTTAGTGGAAAAGCTTCCAGTTTTTCCCCATTTAGTAATATGTTGGCTGTAGGCTTATCATAAATAGCCTTTATTATATTGAGATATGTTCCTTCTATTCCCAGTCTCTGTAGGACTTTTATCATGAAGGGATGTTGGATTTTATCGAATGCTTTCTCTGCGTCTAATGAGATGATCATGTGATTTTTGTCCTTCAACCCATTTATATAATGTATAACATTTATAGATTTGCGTATGTTGAACCATCCCTGCATCTCTGGGATAAAGCCTACTTGGTCAGGGTGAATGATCTTTGTAATATATTCTTGTATTCTGTTTGCCAATATTTTGTTGAGAATTTTTGCATCTATGTTCATGAGGGAGATTGGTCTGTAATTTTCCTTTTTTGTTCTATCTTTGCCTGGTTTTGGTATCAGAGTGATGCTGGCTTCATAGAAGGAGTTTGGTAGAATTCCTTCTTTTTCTATTTCATGGAAAAGCTTAAGAAGCAATGGTGTTAGCTCTTCCCTGAAGGTCTGGTAAAATTCAGCAGTGAATCCATCTGGGCCTGGGCTTTTTTTAGTTGGGAGATTTTTGATAACTGTTAGGATCTCCATGCTTGTTATAGGTCTATTTAAGTGATTAATCTCATCTTGATTTAATTTAGGTAGGTCATATAAATCAAGGAAATCATCCATTTCTTTCAGATTTTCATACTTTGTGGAGTATATGTTTTATAATATGTCTATGATTTTTTGAATTTCTCTGGCATCTGTCGTGATGTTACCTTTTTCATCTCTAATTTTATTAATTTGTGTCTCTTCTCTCTTTCTTTTGGTCAGATTTGCTAAGGGTTTATCAATCTTGTTTAACCTTTCAAAGAACCAGCTCTTTGTTTCATTAATTCTTTGTATTGTTTTTTTGGTTTCTATTTCATTAATTTCTCCCCTAATCTTTATTATTTCTTCCCGTCTACTGATTTTTGGTTCGCCTTGTTCTTCTTTTTCCAAGGCTTTAAGGTGAAACATTAGGTCATTTACTTGCGACCTTTCTAATTTCTTAATATAGGCACTTAAAGCTATAAATTTACCTCTTAGAACTGCCTTCATTGTGTCCCAGAGATTTTGGTCGGTTGTGTTCTCATTATTGTTTGACTCTATAAATTTTTTGATTTCCTTCTTGATTTCTTCATTAACCCATTCATCATTTAGTAGTGTATTGTTTAGTTTCCATGATTTTGTGTATGCTCTATAACCTTTCTTGCTATTGATTTGTAGTTTGGTTCCATTGTGGTCAGATAGAATGCAAGGAATTATTTCAATTTTCCTGAATTTGTTAAGATTTGCTTTGTGTCCTAATATATGGTCTATTTTAGAGAATGATCCATGTGCTGCTGAAAAGAATGTATATTCTGCAGCATTTGGATGAAATGTCCTGTATATATCTGTTAGGTCCATTCCTTCTATGACCTCATTTAGTCCAGATGTCTCTCTGTTTATTTTTTCCCGGGATGACCTGTCAATTGATGAGAGTGGGGTGTTAAAGTCACCCACTACCACTGTGTTTGGTGTTATCTGTGACCTTAGTTCTAACAGTGTTTCTTTCATGAATTTGGGAGCCCCCATGTTAGGTGCATATATGTTTAGGATTGTAATGTCCTCCTGTTGGAGTGTGCCCTTAATCAATATAAAGTGACCTCCCTTATCTTTCTTGACTAATGTTGGAGTGAAGTCTGCCTTGTCACATATTAGGATAGCAACCCCTGCTTGCTTTCTGGGTCCGTTTTCTTGAAACACCATTTTCCAACCTTTCACCCTAAGATAATGTCCATCCTTTGTAGAAAGGTGAGTTTCTTGGAGACAACAAATTGTAGGGTCCTGCTTTTTAACCCAGTCTGAAAATCTATGTCTTTTGGTTGGAGCATTGAGGCCATTGATATTAAGAGATATTATTGAAAGATGTGTATTCATGCTTGCCATTTTTTTTTTTTTTTTTTTTGTGGTTCTGGTTCTACCTTTGCTCTCTTATATTAACTAGTATTTGAGTATTGCTTGTTGTTTTCCAGGTTCTTTATATGTGTGTTTTTCCTTCTCTTCGGCATGGAGGATTTTTTCAAGTATTTTCTGTAGAGCTGGTTTTGTCTTCAAATACTCCTTTAGCCTGCTTTTGTCATGGAATGTCCTTATTTCTCCGTCTATTTGAATGGATAGTTTTGCAGGATAAAGTAGCCTTGGTTGACAGTTGTTATCTTTCAGAATTCGGAATATATCACTCCAAGCCCTTCTGGCTTTGAAAGTTTGTGTTGAGTATTCTGCTGTGATCCTGATGGGCTTGCCTTTGTAGGTAGCTTGATTTTTCTCTCTAAGTGCTTTCAATATTTTTTCTTTGGATTGTGTGTTTGGTAGTTTGATTATAATATGGCGAGGAGAGGTTCTTTCCAGGTTTTGTCTGGCTGGTGTTCTAAAGGCTTCCTGTATCTGCATTGGCACCTCTTTCCCAATTTGGGAGAAGTTTTCTTCTATGATTTTGTTGAAGACGCCTACTATGCCTTTGGATTAAAATTCTTCTCCTTCTACTATACCCTGAATTCTTATATTTGATCTTTTCATAGTGTCCCGAATATCTTGAAATTCCCATTCATACTTTTCTATTAGTTTGTCTTTCTCTTTGTTGGATTGTATTAGATCTGCCACCTGGTCTTCTAACTTAGATATTCTGTCCTCTCCTTCATCCATTCTACTGGTGAGATTTTCTACAGAGTTTTTTATTTCATTAACTGTGTTCTTCATTGCTAGTAATTCTGACTGGTTTTTCTTCATTATTTCTATTTCCTTATTTATGTCTTGTATTGGTGTCCTGTATCTTCTCTGATTCCTTTGATTTCTTCTTTGAGTTCATTGAACATATTTACAATCATTCTTTTGAAATCTTTCTCAGGCATTTCCTCTAACTCGTTCTCTCTAGAGGTCATTTCTGATGCATTCATGCTTTTTGGTGGATTTATATTGCCTTGGTTTTTGGTGTTTCTTGTGTTATAATGTATATATCTTTGCATCTTGGATTAAGTTACTGCTTAGATTTTCCAGTTAGCTGGGTATCCTTTGCTGTATCTATTGATCTGATATTGTATATCTTCTATGTAGGAGATTAAGATGTTAGGTGTGGCTCTTACCACTCTCAGAGTATCTAGATATGTGGTCCTAGGGGTTGAGTTTGCCTCTATGGGAGTATTCAAATAGGTTGAGTGGAATAAAATACAGGTATATTCTAAAATTTAACTAAACCCCATACACATTCAGTCAAGAAAAGCACCGAGCATTTATGCAAGATTAGGTATTAAAAAAACCAGATCCTCTATCAACAAAGAGGTTAAGATTTCTGGTCTGTTGAGGGATCCAAGTCAGCTTGTGACCAAGTGAGACCCTTCCCTGGTTCAATCCCAGTTACCTCTTTGGATGCTTTTGGTCTCAGTCAAGTTGCTGGCTGGGATGTTGGGCCACTGTTCTGCTTTCTGGAACTGGGTACTGGCTTTTCCTGTGGGGCAAACCAAGCCTGGCAACTGTGGCCCTTCAGATTGGCACCCCTGCTGCTGGATCCCCACTGCTGCCACTGGAGCTGCCGCTGCTGGATCCCCGCTGCTGCCGCTGGAGCTGCCGCTGCTGGGACCACTGCTGCTGGATCCACCACTGGAGATGCCGCTGCTGGATCTGCCCCCGCTGATCCACTGGAGCTGCCGCTGCAGGATCCACCTCTGCCGCTGAAGCCACTGGAGCCTCTGCTGCTGGATTCGCCGCCGCTGAAGCCGCTGTGGCTGGTACCGGAGTGGCTGATGTTGTTTTTGAGCTGGAGTCACGGCTTCCACCGCCGCTTCCGCTGCCGGGGTCCGAGCCGCCACTGCTGGAGCCCGAGTCGCCACTGCAGGAGCCCGAGCCACCTCTGCCGGATCCTGAGTCGCCGCTGCTGGAGCCCGAGATGCAGCTGCCGGAGCCCGAGCTGCCGCTGCCGCTGCCAGTGCCCGAGTCGCCGCTGCCGGAGCCCGAGTCGCTGCTACCAGATCCTGAGCTGCCGCTGCCGGAGCCCAAGTCGCCACTACCGGATCCCGAGCTGCCGCTGCCGGAGCCCGAGCCGCTGCTACCAGATCCTGAGCTGCCGCTGCCGGAGCCCAAGTCGCCGCTACCGGATCCCGAGCTGCCGCTGCCGGAGCCCGAGTCGCCGCTACCGGGTCCCGAGCTGCCGCTGCCGGATCCCGAGCTGCCGCTGCTGGAGCTGCTTCGGCCTTCCCATGTGGGCTCTGGATATCTCCTACTTCTCCGCTGCTGTTTTAATCTCTTATACACCTCCCTTTTTAGTAAAGGTGTGTATTTTGCTGGGTTTTCTTTGGCTTTTTCTCCCCTAGGCTGCTTAGGCGTGGTTCCTATGCCGCCATCTTGACCGGAAGCTCTCTGATCCGCTTCTTGTAGGTACTTGAGGTTGATTATTTGTTTCTTCTGTGTGGAGAATTTCCTGAATTACTCTCTGCAGTTTTGGCTTTGTGTTCATATAGTTGTAAAGCTGAGTTTTACCATGGAAAGTTTTTTTTTTTTTTTTTCCACCATCTATTATGAGGGATACTTTTGCTAGATATAGTTGTTTGGGTTGGAAGCCATAGGTTCTTAAATTCTGCAGTGTTCCATTACAGGCCTTTCTGGCTTTCTGAGTTTCCATTGAGAAGTGTGAAGTAATTTTGATGGGGTTACCTTTAAATGTAATGTGTTGTTTTTCCCTAGCTGCTTTTAGGACTTTCTTTTTGGTATTGATGTTTAGAGTCCTACTGACAATATGTCATGGAGAACTTCACCTTTTGTCTACTCTGCTTGGAGTTCTGTTAGCTTCTTGTAACTTGATGGGCCTTTCTTTTGAGATAGTGGGAAAGTTTTCTTCGATAATTTTGTTGAATAAGTTCTCCATGCCTTTGGTCTGAATTTTTTCCCCTTCTGGTATTCTCTGAATGATCTGAATTTTGGGATGTTTTAGAGTACCCACAGTTCCCTCATGTTCTCTTCCCCCAAAATTTTGAACTTATTGAAATTTCTGTACTCACAAACTGTTTCTTCTCTTTTGTTTTCCAGTTCTGAGTTTCTGTCCTCCACATGGCTGACTCTGTTCTTGAGAGCTTCTATTGAGTTTGGGGCTTGTTCAATTTGGTTTGCATTTTCTACTACTTTTTAATGTACAAGTTCCATCCCTCTTTTGAGTTCCCTTTTCACATCACTTTCTGATTTTCTTGATGCTTCTTCAAATTCATCATTGCATTTCTTTATGTTTTCATTGAACTTATCCATCTGATTATTGAGGTCCTCTTTTATTTGTGCTCTACTTCAGATATTTTAACTGTCTTTGGAACACTTCCTGACTCTTATCTGTTAGTTCTAGTCTAGGCAGGACAGCATTAATATTATTATCAGCCCTTTGTTGCTCTTTTGAAAGTTCTGCTATTTGCTTGGTCAGGGTTACATAGCTTATATCTTCACTTTGGGATTCTGATCCTATTGTCTCTTCTATGTTTTGATTAAAGAGATCCAATGTGGGACTGGGGGTGATCTAGTTGGGTATACTTGCATATGATTATTCATGTTATTCATTTTGCACTGTGGTCTGCCGATCACAGTGTAGGAGTCTTATTTAATTTACGGGGAAGGTACAGACTACCCTTAAGTGTGTTCATTGGTTACTCCCTTTTATGTTTTCTTCCACTAGGCTTCAGGTGGCAATTGGGTCTGCCTGCTCAGAGGGAAGGAGCCTGTGAGGCTCTGGTGGGGGCCCAAGGACCTGTTGTAAAGGCTTGTTGTTCTGTGATTTGGGGTATGGGAGTGTGTAGTCAAACGGCCTGAAGGTAGATGGGAGGCGGTGACCAGCAGGATTGCATTCCATATCCTCAAGACACGGTGGAACTAATCTGGCCTGCTTGGGTCCGCACCACAGGATGGGGGATGGCAGTTAGTGGGATGGTGTTCCTGAGCCTGGGTGGGAGGTGGGGGGGGGCAGCAGCAAGTAGATGGTGCTCCCAAACCTGGCTGTGCAGGTGGAACTAATCCGGTCTGCCTGGGTCCACAAGGGAATGGGGGAAGTGGTGAATGGGATGACATTCCAAGCCTGCAGGCACAGATGGAACTTCACTGGCCTGCCTGTGTCTGTGCATGGGGGTGGGGAGTGGCAGTTAATGGGATGGCAATCCCAAGTCTGGAGGCATGGGTGGAGCTACACTGGCTTTGCTGGCTTGGGTCCTTGCACAGGGATGGGGGGTAATAGGGAGTGGGATGGTGTTCCCAAGCCTGGATGCATGGGTGGAGCCATGCTGGTCCCCTGGCTTGGGTCTGAGCATGGGGTTGGTGATGGCAGTAATTTGAACAGCGTTCACACACGTGAAGGCAAGTGGGAAGGCATTGGAGTCCTGTGGGGGGGGGCGAGTAGTAATGGCAGTGCACTGTGATGAGTGGGAAGGCTTTCACCCAAGTACAGCAGTGTAGGTGGACTTATGCTGGCCTAGGTCCCCTTGCTTGCAGTTAGTGCAGGAGGAACCTGTGGCTGGGACTATGGCTAGGACAGGTGCCTGAGGAGATTGGGGGATTGGTGGACCTCCCAAGCGCATGGGAATCAGCTGATTTCCTTTTTTCCCCTCCACACCCTCCCACTGGAGGTCTATTAGAGTCTGTTTCCCCCTAGAAGACCCAGTGAACCCTTAATGTCTTGCCTTTCCTTCCTGGGAGGTTGGCACAGTTAGGTGGATGCCATCTTGACTGGAAGCTCTAGCTCTGTGGTGGTTTGGTTCAGGTGTCCCCCATAAACTTAGATGTTCTGAGTGCTAGGTTTCCAGCTGATGGAGGTTTGGGACTTAATGCCTCCTGGAGGGAGAGTATTGTTGGGGGTGGACTTATGGGTGTTATAGTCAGTTTCCCCATTCCAGTGTTTGGCACACTCTCCTGTTGCTATGGTCCATCTTATGTTGGCCAGAGAGTGATGTCCACCCTCTGCTCATGCCATCATTTTCCCCTGCCATTGTAGAGCTTCCCCTCAAGCCTGTAAGGCAAAATAAACCTCTTTTTCCCACAAGCTGCTCTTGGTTGGGTGATTTCTACCAGCAATGCGAACCTGACTGCAACAGTCAAGTGGTACCAAGGGGTGGGATTGCTGCTAGACACCTCTTGATGTATGGCTTTGGCCTTTTGAAGTTGATTTTCAAGAGGAATGTGGAAGGATTTGAAACCTTGGCCTAAGAGATGCCTTGCAGTGCTGTAAGTACAGCTTGATGGACTATTCTGGTCAGAGTTGAAAGACCTGAATGCAGTAAGAACTATGGACTGTGAGATTTGGCTTATGAGGGTGAGAAAGAGCTTTGCTTGGACTGGACTAGCAGTTTGTGTGAAAAGCTTGCTGTTATGCCTGTGCCCTGAGAAGTTGTGCAGGGCTGCTTTATGTAGAAATTAACTAGTATGAGCAGAGGGATATGGCAAAGAAAAGAATGAAATCTTTGGGCCTAAACTGCTGCCCATTCACCTGCAAATTGTGTGGAAGATTACAGCCTTTGAGATTGGGCCAGCTGACCTGCACTGGGACAACAGGAAAAATGTACACTCTTTTGAAGGGGTCTGAGTGCTCAAGGAGTGTCCTGTTCTTCAAAGTCTGCATTATTTCCCCCAGGATTAACAAATTGGCACCCTACCTGGTATTGTAGAGTATGAAAGAGAGGGTCGTTGAGTTTGCAATACAGTCTTGTGTTCTGGAAATGGCCATGGGCAGTGTGAAACAGGTTTATTGGATGCCTGCATGGAGACCCAATGGAGCGGTGAGGATGAACCGTGGATTGCAGTGGAGACCCAGTGGAGATGCTGGAACCATGAGATGGCTGACATGGAGCTGCTGCCCCGATGAAGTTTTCTAGGACTGTGAGTAGCCTAGCTGGAGGGGTGGAATTGGAATGCCAGAGACTTGTTGCTGGCTAGAATTATTGGACTTGGAGATTTGTCACTGGCTAGAGGTATTGGACTTGGAGTTTTAGAGTATTATGTTTGTCCTGGTTGTTTTAAATCTTGTATTGGCTGAATATTTCTTTGCTATGCCCAATGCCATCTTTTTCAGTGTGAATGTTTATTCTGTGCCATTATGGTTTTTTTTGAGGTTATTTTTTGGTATTATGCCTCTGTTAAAAGATCTTGGACTGTGGGGATGTTTGAACATCATTGGAATTAATAAAAACTATAGGGACTTTTAAGTTGGACTGAATGCATTGTATTTTACATCATGTATGGTTATCAGTTTATGGGCGCAAGGGGTGGAAAGTGGTGGTTTGATTCAGGTGTCCCCCATAAACTTAGTTGTTCTGAATGCTAGGTTCCCAGCTGATGGAGATTTGGGAATTAATGCCTCCCGGAGGGAGTGTATTGTTGGGGGGGGGGGTAAACTTATGAGTGTTATAGCCATTTTCCCCATGCCAGTGTTTGGTACACTCTCCTGTTGCTATGGTCCACCTTATGTCCTCCCTCTGCTCATGCCATCATTTCCCCTTGCCATGGTGGAGCTTTCCCTCCATCCTGTAAGGCAAAATAAACCTCTTTTTCCCACAAGCTGCTCTTGGTTGGGTTATTTCTACCAGCTATGCAAACTGGACTGCAACAAACTACCTGAGTCTTATAAACCTCACTCCTATTTCCAGGAGTGAATGTTTCAATTTGGAGTAAATAGCTACAGAACACCTTGACATTTCATTTTTCAGAAAACCTTCTTTTGATGTAACCCAAAAAATACTGCCCAGCCACTATCAAGTAGAACTTTATCTCCCTAAATTTCTCTTATGGAGAACAGTAGCTATGCCTTTAACATTATTTACTACAGTATTTTATTAATATGTGCATAGTAAAATTTTTGTTTATTTTTATATCTTGTCAGTGTGTGAAATCAAAATTAATGACATTTCCTTGTTGACCTCTTTTACCTCCAAGGTTATTTTCTAAGATAGGTGTTTGTGTCTTCTTAACTTCAAGGTTATTTACTAAAATAGAGATTCATCCAATAATTATTACTTTAAATATTGGTTCTCTGTATGAATAATATTATGAAATAGCCTCAGAAGTATTATCACCTGTATCTTAAACTTTAAACTTAACAAAGCTTGTTCTCTTGTCTTTAATATAACATGTATTAGTGGATCACTAGTAACTCAGATTGCAGAGTCAGGGTTTATTTCTACTGGGCTACATTAGATGATACAATTTCTATAATGGTTAACAGATTCTATATTAACAACTTTGAAACCATCTTATTATTTAAAACATATTTATTTATTTGCAAGGAGAAAGACAGAGAAAGACAGAGAGAGAGAGAGAGAGAGAGAGAGAGAGAGAGAGAGAGAGAGAGAGAAATATAATGGGTTCTCCAAGGCCTCCTGCTCCACAGCAAATGCACTCCAGATGCATGTGCCACTTTGTGCATCTGGCTTTACATGGGTTTTAGGAAATTGAATCCTGGTCGTTTTGGCTTGCAGGTAAGTATCTTAACTGCTGTGACATCTTTCCATCCCCCACCCATCCCTTAATTTGTTTTGCACAGGTAAATATAAAAAATAAAACATTCCTTTGGACACTTGGTGTCTTGAAGGAAAATATAAACCTGTTTTGATGAAGCATGTAGATTATGAATGATTGGCAGAACACAGGCTTATTTTAGGCAGAACATCTTTTAGCTGTGACAAGTACTGTAGGAAGTAATGAAGAGTTTGGGAAAAGCGTTATTCTCTTCTTCCTCCATTCTTAAGGTAGAATCTTCTTTAGTTGTTCTGCCACTACACATGTGGCAGCCTAGCTGGGCCACAAGCTTCCATATTTCATTGGCTCTGCCTCCCATTGAGATAGGTGGTGGTGGTTTGAATCAGATGTTCCCCATAAATTTGTATGTTCTGAATGCTTGGTCCCCAGCTAGCTGCAATTTGGGAGATGGACCTTTGCTCAGAGGTGTGTTTCTAGAGGTGGGCTTAGAGGTGTTATATCCAGCTCCTCTTTTCCATAGTTGGGCTCACTCTCCTGCTGCTGTTTTCCATTTGCTGAGGCAGAAGTGATACCCAGTCTCTGTTTAGGCCATGCTTTACTCTGACTTCATGAAGCTTTACCTTGAGGCGATAAGCTAAAATAGAAAGCTTTCCTCTGATCAGCTGCCCTTGTTTGTGTGCTTTGTCCCAGCAATGAGAAGATAACTACAACATAGGCACATTGACAATTACAGATGTATGAGCCAGTTTGTGTCCAGTTGTACATTGTTCCTGGCTTGTAAGCAAGCTCAGTAAACCATTGAGCCATCTTTATAGCCCCTAGCTGCAACTTTTGCTGTATTGATGGTAACATTGCAATGGATTATCCTCTTTTATCCTACAATTATAACTGATGACATTATCTAAGTTATGCCTAATCATTTGTATTATTTGTTTATTTTTGTTACATCTTAATTGTCCTCCGTGGCTCTCATGGAAGCAAAACTCACTAAGTGTCCATACACTCACCCAATACAACAGGTTATATTTCTAGTTGGTGCGAAATCACAATTGATAGCATCTAATGTATTTCATGAGATCACAATGGATAGGTCACAAGCTCACTGAATGTTTTTTATATAACTTTGTTCATATTAGTACTCATGCTTTACTTTTATACAGATATGAAGATATTTTTTGATAATTTCCTCCATTATGCTGATAACTTACTATCTGAAAAAGCAAGGCTTTGGACTTAGTAAATTTACTCATGTTGTTTCATTCTCATTCATTATGAAATCCTTCTCTCTTTGGGTTCACTCTCTGGAGAAACCAGTTTCCTTAATTCCTTTAATTACTTTAAAAAAAATTCAGTTCTTTAAAAAAAAAAAAAAACATATATCTAAATATCTGGTGTTCTGAAATTGAAGTTTTATTGTTGTGGGTCATTCAAACCTACAACCCTTTTGGAGCATGCAACAAATACTAATTACCCAGCAAATTATTCAGATACTGTGATGGTTAAGGTATTGTCAACTTGACCTGTTTAGTAATTCACAGAAGTCCCTTTCGGTGGATCTCTGAGGTTGCTTCCAGGAAGGATTAACTGAAGGAAGAAGTCCTTCCCCCAGAGTGAGCCCTTCCCCCAGAGTGGATGGCCCCTCTCAGATGGGAACTTTATATAAGGAAGCTCTGGGTGAAAAGAGCCCCCTCTTTCCACTTGGCTGCCAGAGATGCTTGCTGCCTTCCAGGGTGGATTGAAGACCAGTAAGGACTTAAGACCAGCGTCAATTGAAGATCCATGTGGATTGAAACCCAGCAGCTCCTCAGGAAGCCTACAAACCTTCAGTGCCAGATTGGGACTGCTGAGGCATCTGGCCATATGGACTGAGCAGCTACCGGGTTCCTTGATTCCTGGGCCTGAAGCTGCTATTGGACTACTGTAAACTAATCCAATAAATTCCCTGTATAATATAATTCATTCTGACAGTTCTATTCCTGTAGAGAACCCTGACTAATACAGATACAAAGTTTGAAAGTAAGTAAATCACATTTACTTGCATTCAGCACACATTTCTCTAAAGGAGTCAGACCTGATTTCTTACCATGTTACTTTTCCATTTGAAATAGTGCCTAGCTAGGCATACAATGAGTTTACATTTATTATGAATCTAATCTGCTTTCCTAGAATAAAATTAAAATTCACTGATTTGTAACCCTTCAGTATTTTCTGAAATTCTTATGGATAGAGGCATCATTAGTGTTTGAACAGGCTTCTAGCATCACAAGTAGTATCATCTAGAAAGCAAGGAAGCTGATGATTTTTCAAAGATATGAAGAACATACTTTATTTCTCATGTCTGGAAACATTATTTTAATTCAGACAAATATTTCTCACCAGCTTTAAATATTGAAGGACAAGTAACACCAAAATATATAACATTATGTAATCGACCATATATTGATGAAAATGATATATATAATACATGTGACTTAAAATGCAGAATTAATCAGTAGTCATGATTAGTTTGCCCTTAAAAATTAAATAATAAATTAATGTATGAAAATGACCTAGCTTGAACAATGCTTTGTGCAATAATATAAAAGGAATATAAGAACTGGAGAGCAATGGAGAAATACATTGTGCTTAATGGATATAATTTGAAATATACTGGGATAACTTTTACAATGTTGCCAAAATTAATAGGCACAGTCTGTGTGGCAAAGAATAGAATGAAATGCATAAGTAAAATGAAAAATTTGACTTTTGTGCCAAAAACCTTTACAAAGTACTTGGAGGTCCTTTTAAATGTTCAAAAGCAGAAAATACCTTGAGTAAGTGAGGCCTATTCTGATATCTTTATGTTAAGTTTAAATCCTATGTTGATTTTTGTAGAACATTTTTCCCTAGACTTGCATTTTTCTGCTTTCTTGTTACTTCTCTGATTTCTGAAAAGGACCAGGTAGAATACTTAACAAGCCATCTACTTTTTCTGCCATTTGAAATATATTTATGTAAAATTGGGAGGATTCGGAGGTGATATTGCCATCCTGTGTCTTTTCCAATGCATGCCCACATTAGCTATAGTAACTAAGTTGAAAAGGAGTTCTTTCAGTTCTCTGCTCTGTGTGTGTGCTTGTGTGTATGTGTGCATGCATTCATGTGTTTACATACAAACCAAGTCTTGCACATGTAGGTCAGAGAGCAATACCCTGGTGGTTGTGCTCTTCTTCCACCTTCTTTGAGACAGAATCTCTTGCTCCTGTGATGAACACCTCAGTGATATATCTGCTTCAGCTCATGCACTTTGTGATAGCCTTAGTTATAATTGTACTTTAAAAAAGTGAACTTAAGATGGGCGTGGTGGCGCACGCCTTTAATCCCAGCACTTGAGAGGCAGAGGTGGGAGGATCGCCATGAGTTCGAGGCCACCCTGAGACTGCATAGTGAATTCCAGGTCAGCCTGAGCTAGAGTGAGACCTACCTCAAAAACCAAAAAAAAAAAAAAAAAAAAAAAGTGAACTTCTCTGTTCCTCTCCTTTCTCGACCATACTGACTCCTCTCTTTTCTCTGATCTTATAGAATTAATGTCTAGGTTACTCATCAGTTGTTAATCTGTAACTAAATAGCAGGCCATGTAGGGATCAAGGACTAAAGCTGACTACCCATACAATATTGAGGTAATACTGGATAAGTGAATAGAAATGCAGTGGGGAGAATAGCAGAGGAAAAGGGAGAGGTGCTGAGGAAGAGAGAGAGAACTGGAAAGAAGGTTATGAGAAGGAGAAAAAGGGAGAAGAGGATAAAGGAGAAGAAGAGGTGAAAGGGAGAGGTAGGAACTCAATTCAGTGTATTTAAGGAATTATAAGTTCAACTTATTCATTCAATTAGCTTTAAAAATCCTATTTTTCTTGAGTTTGAATGCAGCAGTTTACCTAGAACCAGCAGTCTACTTTGTGGGCACACAATAATCAATCTTCTTTGATTGTGTGAGTGACTAATGAAGAAATTAGTGATTCTTCTCATATATTCATTAAGAAAGTCTTATTATCCAGGATCATGGAATGCAAGACCTACTCAGTTCTAGTTGGAAGCCTAAGTTTTCAGTTTGGCTCATTTGGAGGATATTTTTCATAGGATTATGAGCGTTAGAGCATGAATAAAATCTCACCCAGTCCCTTCATCCTACAAATGAAGACAGAGGGTGTTGTACTTACTCTTTCAGTGGTGGGAAAGAGCACCCAACCAAAAACAGCTAATAGGAGGAAATTTTTATTTTATTTTAGCATATAGTCTCACGAGGAAAATTCATAATGGCAAGGGAAAGCATGACATCATCAGAGGCTGGACATTGCCATTGCCATAGCAAGTAGAAAACAGCAGCAGGAGAGTTGAACTAATATTACTAAGTTAGGGCTAATAAGCCTCAAGATCCACCCCTATCAACACACCTCCTCCAACATGGAGTCATTACTAGATACTTTTATGGTGTGTAAAAAGACATTGTCCCAGGTACTAAGATATGACTCAACATTAGATATGTTATATTCTAATTCTTAAAGTTGACAATAACAAGGTCAATCAGTAAGAGTGATATAAGATTGTTATAGGGTTGGATAAGAACAATTATGGCTCATTTAGAGATGACTTTCTCTCTTCCAGAGATTTTGAGCTGTTGTGTTGGACTGAGAGAACAAAGGTAACAAATGTGTCTGAGAAATATAAAAATGAGCAGCTAAGGTTGGAGCTCTTCTCTCTGACTTCAGAAAAGATTTTGCTTACTCTATTTCACTCACCCTCCCACAATCTATCAGTGAAAAGTTTGTGCCAGTGTTAATTAAAGGCCAAAAATGTGTAAGATGTGTGATTTCTAATTAGGTTTCCTCTTAAATCCTACTTATGTAGACAGGTGAGGAGACCTACCTTTCAGCAGAGGTGTGTAAAGATGCACTGAAAATTTCCTAAGAACTAGGAGAAAACTGAACTAGCAATTCTGAATTTTTCTCACCTTACTAACATCCAGTGATGACAGCTGGGGCTAGGGGTGGGGCTGCGGGGGCAGGACAACCTGTGCAGAACACAGAGCTCCATGTATTCATCTAGATTCTTATTTTGGGGGTTATTACAAATTATGTATAGTTGTTATGTACCCACAGAAACTTGAGCATGAGCACTGTCAGGGACAAGTCTTTTTTTTTAATTTTGTGTACGTGTATGTTTGTGGTGTGCATACATGTATGCATGCATGTTTGTGTGTGTATGTGGAAGCTAGAGGTTGATGTCATGTGTCCTCCTCAGTCTCCACCTTATTTATTGAGACAGTGTCTCTCACTTACATAGAACTCCCTAATTAGGCTAGTCTGGGTAGCCAGTTTGCCCTGAGAGTCCCTGTCTGCCACCCAACACTGGTATTTCAGGCCTGCACCACTATGTTTGGCATTTTCAATGTGTACTGGGGATTTGAACTCTGGTCTATGTGCTTGTGCAGCAAGTGCTTTACTGACATAGCCATCTCTCCAATTCTGGAAACTAGAAAAATGTCAAACTGTGAAGATCAGCAGCCTGGAGAAATATCCAACCTCAGCAGCCATAGCTGTTACCGGATTGCAGCACCTAAAAATACTATTGCACCACATCTTAGAACTTTAGCTAGAACTATCTTGAAGAACCTTGGTACTATGATTGGAAGAAAAACTCTAGCTCCCAACTCCTCTCCACTATTGTTTTATATTCTTTTTCTCTCACTTCCTCTGACTGGAACAGAGTTTCAGAACATGATTCTAGATACAAACTAGTGGAAATGTACCTGTTAGAGTTCAGGATACATCAAGATAAGGACACATGGAAGAGATGGTTGGCATATATCAAAGCAAGCATATTTCTATCATCTCTTACACACTTCAGGAAATAAAGTGCCTTAAATCTTTACCAATCAGAGGAAGCCAATGGTAAATCATAATATACCTGTGTAAAGACAAGTGAGAGTTTTCTGTATTGGTTTCTCATTTAATAATATCTGGACCAGAATGTTTACACTCTGTATGGTTTCAATGCTCTTAAACTTTTCATGTTGGTTTAATGACCAAGAATATGGCTTATTTTGGAAAATGTGCAGGAACATAGAAAAGGATTTTGTATTCTGCTATTGCTTGGCAGCCTATAGAGTAGCTCAAGATAGATCAAGTGGTTTGTTTGACACATCTTTCTCATTTATTGTCTCCTTACTGTATCAGTTACTGACAAAGGAGTGATGAAGTCTCCAGATGTATTTATGTAGTCATTTTTTATTTGTATTCTATCATAATTTTTCTCAGGAACCTTTGTCATAGATATATACATTTAAGATTGTATGATTTGAAGAGAAATTGACAGCCAGCTTTATTATTTTAAAGTATCTCTTATTAGTAATATTCCTTCATTTGAAAGTCATTGTTTATAGTAGTAATATATTCAGTTCTGCTGATGTTTGCATGGCATATGTATTGCTTTCCTCCTTTAATTTTCAACATGTAGTTTTATATTTACAGTGGGAAATGGATTTTGTATTTCTAGTCCAAATCCACAATTGTATATATGTATAAAGATATTTTATATATGTACATATAAAGTCCTCTGCTCTAAAGTCCAATATTCTTTCTCCATAATTCAATAATCTATGCATGTTATATAGTAAGTTATCTTATTTAGTACAATTGGTTTGGCTTAAATCTGCTATCTTACTGTTCTCTATGTGTCCTTTATTTTTTTTCTTTTCGTTCCTTCTTTTAGCGAACTCTTAGGTTAATTGACTATATTTTTAGTATTTTGTTTTACCTTTCCTATTAGTTTATGAATGTTAGTTTTTGTTTTATTTTTATTTTATTAATTACTCTAGGTTTTAATTGTGTATTTTAACACATCAGTCTATGTGTTAGTTTGAATGTAAAAATGTCACCAATACTCTCATGCATTTGAGATCAAGCCTCATATTCAATTCTCAGCTGTTTAAGCCTTTCTAAGATAAAGCCTTTTTGAATGATATGTATTGCTGAGTGCAGACCTTGTTACATCCTCCCTGCTACTGATATGTGACCATTTCAGCCAGCTTCTTGCTCGTACCATGCATTTCCTGCCATGATAAAACTTCCCCTCAGCGCTTTAATCTGAATCACTTTCCTTCCATACACTACTTTTGGTCAGGTGTTGTGTCACAACAAGAAGAAAGTACCAAGATGTGAGTCCATTGTTGTGATTAACTTATCTATGTCATTTTTAGTCTTTTGAATCTGAATTTTGGAAGGAATATGAAAGATTTGTAACTTTAGACTAGCAAAGTCTTGCAGGGTTAGAAGGAGAGCTTAATGGACCAGTCTGATGAGGGTTTGAAAGATTTAAATGAAGACAAGACAAAAGTGTGGACTCTAGAGGCTTGGCTTATTAGAATTCATAGGAGAAAGAAAGGATTTTGTTGGAAATGAGGCTAGAAATAGTTAACATGATATGGTACTTTCATTCTACCTATGTACTGAGAATTTGAGCAAAGTTGAATTTAAAAATAATAGGTATAGGAACAGTATAGAGAAGAAGAATAAAGATATGAGCAGGTTCAGACCCGAGGCACAGAAACTTGGATCATTTCAGCTGCAATTATTTAAGAGATTACCATTATTGAGGAAGGGGCAGCTGCTCTACATTGGGACAACAGATTGAATATTAACTTTTTTGAAAGGAAGGGGCAGTATATGAAGGAAGAGTGTTTAAAGACTTTACTCTCCTTAAAGATGGATTTATCCTCCCCTGGATCATTAAATTTCGTAGGCCACCTGCTGGTGGTGGAAGTATGGCAAATGAAGGAAAGCTTGTCCAGGAAGTACACATGGTGGGTGATGTGGGGCTGGGTTGAAGTCCCTGCATGAAGAACCTGTGAGGCTGTGTAATGGGTTACAATGAAGACTTCAGGATTTTGGAGAGTCCAGGATTATGGGGTGTCCATCAAGAAAAGCTGCTGACTAAGATCAGAAACAGTTTATAGTAGGAAAAGGGTTTATTTTGGTCTTACATACTCCAGGGGACATTCCATCATTGTATAAGAATTTGGATAACTTTCATGGGTCAATAGCAGAGAGACACCATCAAACAGTCAGCAAGCAGAAAAAGCCAGAGCTCCAAACTGCTCTGAACACATCTTAGGGCTGGATTTTTGATCCACACCCAGTGACACCCACTACAACAGACTGCTGGTGAGTTAAGTTGCAATCTTAATAAAAAAAATACCTCCGGATATGGATGACATGCATTCACATTTAAGCCACCATATTTTGCCCCTCACCCCCATAGACTTTATCAACTTTAACAGTATTCAAAAGTCCAAAATCTCATATGAAACTCAAGACAGTCTCTTAACTGTGAGCCCTGTATAAATCAAACACATGTTAAATACTTCTAACACATAATAGCAGAGAGTAAACATTTCCATTGTAAAAAAGCATGACAAGGTAAGCCTGGACTGATGCAAATAAGACAGAGCAGGTAAAAATCAAACATTTGTAGTTCAAGTCCAACATCCATAACCAGTAAGGAAAGTCTCTGGATTCCAATTTCACCCCTCTAGCTTGCTGATGAAGCAGCTTTCCGTGGAAGCTATCCCACAGTCCTGGTATATCAAAAACATCTTCAGGTCAGTCCATAGTCATTACAGTTCCATACAATGGCCTTACTAGTCTTCCACATAGGAACTGTAACCCTGTGTCATATATCTCATCTCAGTAGCAGTACCTGGAACTGGTTCATCTTCATGCAATGGCCTTACTGTGCCTCCACACAGATATTTCAACAATTGTACAGGGACCATTTCCAAAAAACAAAACTGTGTTGCATCTCATGACCCAATTCCCTGCAGTTTTGTACTTCCGAAACCAATACTAGGTGTGCCAGCATAGCCAGATTTGTAAATCCAGGGTGAAATAAATCTTGGCATTAAAGAACCATTTACTCCTTCACCAGTCTTTCTTCAAACCATAACCTTTCAAAATAATTTGTATTTTCATTCATTTGAGCCCCCCCCCCTCCCATGGGTGGATTTCCCCCTTAAAGTATCTTTTTTTATTGTCCCAATGCAAAGCAATTGGCTTACTCTCAATTTTGGTAATCTGCTTAAAAATTGCAGCTTTGGTAACATAAGAACAATCTCTGTGCCTATAATTTTAAACTTGCTTGAACTTTCCCTGTGATAAGCCATACTTCTTTCATATCTTTTTGTTCTATACCTTTTGCCAAACACACCATTCCATCACTTTTAAATTCAACCTTGATCATACTCTCTTGGCATGGCTGGAAGAATATAGGCAGTCCTCAGTAACCCAGTTTGGAAAAAGTTCTTTCTTTCTCTGTAAAAGTTTTTAAGCCAAGTCCTCACAGTCTACAATTCTCTCTGGATTTAGAATTTTCAAGCTCTCACCAAAATAGCCAATCAAACACTGCTTACAATACTGAGAAGTTTTTCCAATTGGAAGTACCAAATACTTCCATATTTCTCTAATGTGCTACATGGTCAGATTCATCACAGCTCTGACCCCACTCCAGATGCCAATTTTAATATTGCAGTTAGCTTTGTGTTTCTGGGACAAACCCTTGACCAGAAGCAACTTATGGGTGGAAAGGGTTCATTTTAGGCTTACAGAACTCAGGGTAAGTTCCATCACATTGGAAGAGGCTGGCTCACTTCAAGGATCACTAGCAGAGAATGGGCAATCCTCCAGTGACTAACTCCAGAAAGATATGACTTTCTTCATACCAGATTTGCTATAAAAGCTGATAGGGAGAAAATACATCAACATTCTTATCCATCTGTGGACCCTGGACATCCTCCCAAAGCAAAATATGTCCACTGGTGCAATTGTGGCAGGAGAGTTATGGGAGTAACCATTTACTCCCTGGTTGGATTTGAGCAGGTTCTCGACAGGAGGAAAATCATACCTAGTACTATAAATCTGTCCAAAAGTCTGTAGGTAGGGACCTAGGACTTGGGGAGAACTCAATATTGTGGTTATGATAATTGGACAGTATGTCAAACTGTCTGATATCTATATTTGTTCCCATAGATTGGAATCACGCACAGCCTCAAACACAGAAGTTTCTGTATGCAAAGGTTAGAGCCAATTACAGAGATGAACAGATGACAAAGTTACCAAGAATAAGTGACTAGTTTCTCCTGAGTTGTAAACATGGCATTGAAAGCACATTTTCAAAAGTTCAGGGAACAGAAAGTACATAAGAGCATGAGAATTAAAAGTGAAGCTGTGGAATGTTATCATTTGGGTATGACAAATCTGCTACACTCATGGGCTCACACCAGTAAAATTTATATATTAGGTTGCATATTTTGTTATTTCTACTGTCTTTATCCTATTATTTAGATGCAAAATTGTCCTTGCCTTAATATTTTTTTGTCTGAACAGCTGTGTTTATAATTTCTGAAAGTAAAATTCTGCCACTGATTAATTTTCTTAGCTTTTGTTTGTCTGAAACTTTAAAAAAAATATTTAAGATATTTAAAAACCAGCTATGAATTCCTTTCCATTATGTGGGTCTCACTGAATTAGAAAGCCACTGGTTACCTGCATAGGCTAAATGATGCTATTGCACAGGTATGTTTATCTTGTCTGGCTGGTTGATTTGGTATCTATCAGGATACCCTGCTATTCAGAATGTTGGTGTCCAATTTCCCCAGAAGCTCATGTAGCAATTTCCAGCACTATGACAGCTAGCTATCAGTGTGATGGCTTCTTACAAATTCCAGTGTGATCTGATGCCCTGTATCAGTGGTGTTTTGGTGTTTTCAGCAACAGATTTTTAACATTTATCTCTGGTAGGTAATCATATGACTTGACAGAAGTCTTCCTTGTTTGGACCTCATAGGTCTCTCTGACCAATAGCTCACTTTGGGGTATAATCCATTTCTGGCACTGGGAGTTACAAGACAGAGCCCATGGTTTTAGGATTACGTTTCCTCCTGCTCTGCCTGGGCCTTTCTGCCATGATGAAGTGTCCATCCATTTTATTCAATAGATCTATAACAAGTGTGGATATCTAAGTAGTTATTAAAAAATCTCCCAGCTAAAAAAAAGTCCAGGCCCATATGGATTCACTTGTAAAATTTACCAGACCTTCATGGAATGTTGGCCCCTGAAAGGCCCAGGTGTGAGGCCTAGTGGAACTTCCTGAGCCTAGCTAAAGTTTGGGGATCTGCCTCTGGCCAGATGTGACTCAGCAAGATGCCTAATGGCTTCTTGCCTGCTACATCTGCATGGGAGTTAGAATTATCATTTCAATAGTCACAGTTTACTATTGGCCCTTACCTTTCCCCACTGTCCTCAAATCCCCACCTTCGTCCCCAACATTATATAGGCAACTGCTCATAACAATAAATCGAGTTCCTGCTTTGACAAGACTCCCAACTCAGTGTGGTTTTTCTCCGGTGGCCAGGAGAGGTCTGAGTTGTCGGATGCTCATCTCCTCCTCAACCCCTTGGGAGGAACCAGCAGGCTTGGTCCTTCCCTCGGCACTACCTGCCCCCACCGGCAGAGCCCGGCATCTGGCGCCCAATGTGGGGCTCTCGGAGTCCTGCAGACTAGTGCCCCGTGAGAGGCATTCGTTAGGAGGTCAATCGGTGTACATATGCAGGTGAGCTTACCCCCATAAGTTATGAGGTAGTCTTCATATTTAATGCACTAAACTTTGCTTCTATAACCTGTACTTGTTGATCAACATCTCTTTGTTCTCTTTCTCTTTCCTTTCACTTTTATTTCGCAGACAAGCTACATCTGTGGTTTTGTACAGCATGTTTACCTATCTTTTGGATCCCTGTGGTTGTATTGTACTCATATGTATGTGGGTTGCTATTGCCCTAATTTTATGGACATTTTTCTCTCAACTTTATAATAAGGGACAGTCTAGCTCTAAATCAAATCCTGCCTTAGAATCTCTCAGGGCACGCCTAAAGAGTAGAGGGCTTAATTTGACTGATAATCAGGCTCGACAGACCTGGGATTGCCTTCTCAAGCTGGCACCATGGCTGCTGGAAGGAAATCTCTTTGACTGGGACACGTGGAATAGGGTAGAGGCCCTTGTTTGTCTGGCACATGTGGAGAAGGGTCAAATACCCCCCTCAGGGGTCCTCTCTATGATCTCAGCCTTCAAGGACTGCTTACCTCCAAGGCAAACCAAACATAAACAAAAGACAGAAGAAAAAGATAATATACAGCCTGATCTGGCTACTCCTCCTGGAGATACAGCTTTTAAAACCCCCCAAAAGGATAGATCTTTATACTCCTCACTCAATACCTTTGAGAGTGCTCCCTGGCGTTCCAGGGGACCTCCTCCACCTCCTCCATCAACTAACCCTTTCTGGACCCCCTCGGCCCCTCCTTCATATTTGGCCACCGAGACCCCCTCAGCCCCTCCTTCATATTCAGCAGCCAAGCCGCCAAAAAATAAAGCTACTTTTTTTGTTTCCCATCAATCTAAATCCTGGGGCAATGGCCCTGCTGCCTGGTATCCGTGGGAAGCTCAGGACCTTAAGGAGCTTAAAAAGCGGTCTCGGAGGATGGACCCAACTCTCCTTGGGCTGAGACCCTATTACAAGGACTTTCCCATCAACCTTGTACAACCCAAGATTGGAAAAATCTAGTCAGGGCTGTCTTGTCAGGTCCCCTATACATTAAGTGGTGTGCCTTTTTAAGAGATGAATGCCATGCACAGGCAAAACGAAACCAAAATCAACAGCCCCCCTGTGCCGATAACTTTTGGGATGCTCTCCGGTACCTCTGATCAATATGCTACAGGCACTCAACAGGCGGCTATACCTGACCCCTATAGGGACCAGGTCAGGGCACTAGGCTTGGCGGCATGGAAAAAGCTTGATGAGGGACCCTCTGAAACCCCCCTTATGAGTATTACTCAAAAACCATCTGAGGACTTGGCTACATTTATAGATAGGGTGGAAAAAAGTCTCCAAAAAAAATTTCCCCCAGGGGCATTATGGGATCAGTTTACTAAAATGTTGGTCTGGGAAGGGATGACGGCCAATCACTGCCTCACCTGTGTGGGTCTCAAGGACAACTCCATGAGTAGATGGATTGTAGCCACCAAGGACGTTGGCACTATCTCCCATCAGGCCAGGGCCATGGATGCCACCCTTCAGGAAAATAAACAGAGAGATTTGGCCAATACGATCTGTGCATTACAGTTAAATCCTAAAAACTTGACATGTTTTGGATGCGGGGATGAGGGCCACTTTAAAAAGGAGTGCCCCAACAAGACAAAGCCTCCTCCGCACTCTCAGGGGACGACCAAAGCACCTCATACCCGCTGCTCTAAATGCAATAAGGGGTTTCATTGGGCTAAGGAATGTAAATGGAAGTTTGACATACAGGGAAAGCCTTTAAACTCCTCCTGGGGCTCCTCCCAGCCCCGTTAAATAAGGGGAAAGAGACCATCAAAGCCGATTGGACCATCCCCCTGGTTCCCGGCCTTAGACCCAAAATTATTTTAAATATTGGCAATAAAAAATTCAAACATCTCATCGACACTAGAGTGGACCGAACAGTCCTGAGAAAGGAGGAAGTGCCCTCTCCTGGCAGCTTGTGCCGGCCCTCCCCTACTGGGAGTTGGCGGGCAGTCCACCTCCTGGGAGACTGCCACATGGCTCCCTTGGACTGACCCGGGTGGGTACAGGGGAAAAGTCTGCCCTCTCGTGGTCACTGGGCTCACTGCTAACTTACTGGGGCAAGACATCGTTGGAGGCTTTCATCACTACTGACCATAAGGCCTTTTATAATGATTTGTTAGATAAAATATATATATATCAACAACAGTCTGAGGAAGGGAGGGAATATCATCCCAATTATAGAGATGACCCTTACTTTGAGCAACTCAGACAAAAGTACTCCAACAAACACCCCCAATTCTAAGGGCCACTGCCCAGCCCCCCCCCACGTTTAAAATCCAATGGAGACTGGGGGATCCTGTATGGCTTGAGCAGTGGCCTCTCCGTTCTTCTAAGTTACACCAACTCCACATACTTATTGATCAACAGTTGGAGGCCGGACATATTCGTCCCTCCACTAGTCCCTGGAACTCCCCTGTCTTTGTCATAAAAAAGCCTAATGGGTCCTGGAGATTTTTACATGATTTAAGGAAGATCAATGAATGCATGATCCCCTTCAGAACCCCCCAGAGGGGACTCCCATGGATCTCAGCTATTCCCAATGTATACCATATTACTATCATTGACATTAAAGATTGCTTCTTCTCTATCCCTCTCCATCCAGGAGACATGGAAAAATTTGCATTTTCTGTACCCGCTGTTAATTTTTGTGGCCCAGATAGGAGATTTGAATGGACTGTCTTACCTCAGGGCGTGGCTAATAGCCCACCCATTTGTCAATATTACCTGTCATCCATTTTCTCTTCTATTATCAATCTCCCCAATACCCTGCTTTATATTCACATGGATAATATTATTCTTGGGTGCCTAGATTCCTCCACATTCCAGGACCTTACCCACCAATGTCTAACTATCCTTCATCTCACATCTTTAAAGTAGCTCTGGAAAAAGTTCAAACTGTGCCTCCCTTTAAGATCTTGGGCTCGATCCTTACCCTAGATACAGTTTCACCTGTTAAACCACAACTTTATATTCAGAATTCTTACACCTTGCCTCAACTCCAGAAGCTTTTGGGAGGAATTAATTGTATGAGGCCTTGGATACCCATAACTACTGAAGAGCTGCCCCTTTATTTGACCTCCTATAGGACCTTAACTTCTCCTCTCAGGTAATTTTGTCCCCTTGTCATCAACAAATTTTTTGTAAGGTACAACAGGCTATAAATACTGTGACCCTAAAGAAGTTCAATCCTGATTTGCCCATCTCCCTTTACATTTTCTCCGGGGAAACATTATGCACCGCACTGTTGGCCCAGGAAGGTGATCCCATCCAATGGGTCCACCTCTCAATTGGAGGGGTCCCCAGAGTTTATTCTATAACCAACCAGGTTACTGATTGCATTATCAAGGGCAGAGACACCTCTGTCCGGTTGTTTGGCACAGAACCTCACCTTATTGTCACCCCCTTTAAGATAACAGATTTCACCTGGCTTCAGAGAAATAATAACAGAGTTGCTGCGGCTCTTGAGGGGTTTCTAGGTAAAATTGATTGCCATTATGGCTCCCACAAATGGATGAGTTCTTTCTCCAGATTAGAATGGAAGCCCCCCAGGCTTTTTCTGTCTCAACCTAACCCTGACTTTCTTACCGTGTTTACCGATGAAGGGCACCTGGGGGCTTCCCTAGTCATTTACCCTCCCTTAAAACAAACAAACAAAAAGCCTATGCCCATAAAGTCAGTCTCCCATGAGGTTGAGGGGTCAGCACAATTCAAAGAACTATTTGCTGTCGTTCTAGCTTTGGACACTATTCAAGAGCCATTTAACTTATTTTCTGACAGCCTTTATGCTGTTAATTTATTACCCAGCCTGGTTGAGGCCCATATTAGACTGGACTCCAACCCTATATCTCCTCTGATGATTCAAGCTCGTTCCCTACTCAAACAAAGAATTAACCCCATTTTTCTTCAACATCTCAGGGGTCATCAAAACTTACCGGGATTTCTCTCTCGAGGAAACAATTTGGCTGATAAAATGGCTTCTATACCTCAGTGTAATACTATTACAGAAGCTACACGCTTCCACTTATTGAACCATGTCAACTGGAGAGGTCTCAAGCACAGATTTCCACAGGTACCAGTCAAGGACCATAAAAAAATTGTCGGGACTTGTAAGTCCTGTCAGTCTTTCCTCCAAGTACCCCCCCCCTTCAAACTACAGGAAGCAATCCTCGAGGGCTCTGCCCTAATCATCTGTGGCAAATTGATGTCACACACTATTCTCCATTTGGAAAACTTAAATATATTTTTCTTTCAATTGATACCTTTTCCCAAGCATGCTGGGCATTGGCACATGCCGGGGAAAAATCTAAACATGCCATTAGTCATATGCTTCAATGTTTTGCCACTCTTGGGCTGCCTAATCAAATTAAAACAGATAATGGCCCCTGCTTCGTAAGCAAGGCCTTTGTAGATTTTCTCCAGAACTGGAAAATCTCACATTCTACAGGCATCCCATACAACCCCCGGGGCCAAGCTATCGTTGAAAGATATAATCAGATTCTCAAGTCTCAATTACAAAAACAAAAGGGGGAATCCTTACCCCCACATGAGCAACTAAAAAAGGCATTATTTACCCTAAATATTTTAAACTTTTCTAAAGAAGATAAAAAACTATCCCATTTTCAAAAACATTGGTCCTCATCTGTTACCTACAGTTCTATCTGGGTAAGATGGGGGGGCCCATTGACTGGGTCCTGGAGAGGACCAGACCCACTCCTCACAGCAGGGAGAGGGTTTGGATGTGTTTTCCCTCAAGATGAAAAAAGACCCATTTGGATACCAGTGAGAGAACTAAAATATTTGTCCCAACAAGAGGACACTGAAAATCACTTCTCTAGGTAGTGTCCTACCCCTGAGGACTGTTCCTAAAATGGTTCTTCACCCTACTAAACTAAACAATTCTCTCCCTTGTGGAGGATTGCTGGCTTTGCTTCCAATCTGGGCCTCTCTGGCTGCTTGCAGTACAGTTGCCCATACGACCTTAAAAAATTACTCAGCCACCTTCCCCATCCCCGTCCAGCTTTTCCCAATGTTTCCTCTGGGCATTTGGGCCCCATCTTCCCCTAATAACTCCAGTAGAGATGTGGGATACATTCATCCTTACTTCTGTACTTTTAACACAACTGAGCCCAGTGCTCAACGCTGCCCTCCTTCTGGAATGGTTTATGTTTGTGGAGGCGGGATGGCCTATGACTTTCTGCCCACCAATTGGATGGGCCTTTATGCCCCAGCCACCTTAATCCCAGATGTAGATATCATCCCTGGAAATGAGGCCCTCCCAATATCAGAGGGAGACCTATCTTCAACAACAGCTAGATTCCCTGGCTGAGGTAGTCCCACAAAACAGGAGAGGACTAAACCAACTAATGGCCGAAAAAGGAGGCGTATGTTTGCTTTTACACGAAAAATGCTGCTTTTACCCCAATAAATCAGGAATCCTCCAGGACAAGATTAAGAGGTTCCAGGAAGACTTGGAGAAGAGGCAGCAGGACCTCCAGGACAATCTGCTGCAGATGGGCTTACATGACTTCTTACCCTACCTTCTCCCTCTACTTGGGCCCCTCCTTCTCCTTCTCCTCACTGTCGGGCCTTGTGTAATTAATATTACACAATTTATTCACCAACGGCTAGAGGCAATAAAACTTCATCAGGTCAAAATACATTATCACAGGCTGGCAACTCAGGAATTAAGTTCCTCAGATGACCCACTGCCACCTCCTCTGCCCTCCATGTGACCAATGACGGGTAAGATCCCCATAGGGGGACAACCTAAAACAGGCCATGGAGTGGGTTCTCACTGAGCTAAACACATGGTACCCAGTGACGGGTAAGATCCCCAGAGGGGGACAACCTAAAACAGGGGCCATGGTGACTAATGCTCTTACAAAAACAAAAGGGGGAGATGTTGGCCTCTGAAAGGCCCAGGTGTGAGGCCTAGTGGAACTTCCTGAGCCTAGCTAAAGTTTGGTGATCTGCCTGTGGCCAGACGTGACTCAGCAAGACTCCTAATGGCTTCTTGCCTGCTACATCTGCATGGGAGTTAGAATTATCATTTCAATAGTCACAGTTTACTATTGGCCCTCACCTTTCCCCACTGTCCTAAAATCCCCGCCTTCGTCCCCAACAGTATATAGGCAACTGCTCATAACAATAAATCGAGTTCCTGCTTCGACAAGACTCCCGACTCAGTGTGGTTTTTCTCCGGTGGCCAGGAGAGGTCTGAGTCGTCGGATGCTCATCTCCTCCTCAACCCCTTGGGAGGAACCAGCAGGCTTGGTCCTTCCCTCAGCACTACCTGCCCCCGCCAGCGGAGCCCGGCAATGGAAGAACTATCAATATTTCTCAAACTTTTCCATAAAATAGATAAGGAAAGAATAATACCAAACCCCTTCTATGAAGCCAGTGTTACCCTGATACCAAAATCAGAGAAAGACAGAACAAAAAAAGAAAATTGTGGACCAATATACCCCATGAACATAAATGCAAAAAATCTCAACAAAATATTGGTAAACAAAATATGAGAATATATAAAAAAGATAAGTGACACCCAACCAAGTAGGCTTTATCCCAGAGATGCAGGGATGGTTCAACATATGCAAATTGATCATGCAATACACTATATAAATGGACTGATGGACAAAAAAATCACATGATCATCTCAATAGATGCAGAAAAAACTTTTGACACAATCCAACATCCCTTCATTGTAAATGTCCTAGAGAAACTGGGAATAGAAGGAACATATCTCAACATAATAAAATCTATTTATGACAAAACTCCAGCCAACATAATACCAAATGGGGAAAAGCTTGAAGCTTTTCCTCTAAAATCAGTAACAAGACAAGGATGTCCACTATCCCCTCTTTTATTTAATATAATATTGGAAGTTTTAGCTAGAGCAATAAGGCAAAAGACACACATAAAAGGGATACAAATTGGAAAGGAAGAGATCAAATTATCATTATTTGCAGATGATATGATTCTATACTTAAAGGACCCTAAAGACTTTACCAGCAAACTGTTAGAGCTTTCAACTGGCAGTCTAAGATTTCTGGTTGGAATGGGTTTCAGGTCAGCCTGGGACCAAGTGAGACCCTGCCCCCAATAATGACAGAAAGAACAGATAGATGCCTTATAAATCAGGAAATGTCAATGGCAACAATAGTCAACACCAACATACAGCTTATTTGAGAATGGTAAAGTCAGCCAAGAATATATCAATCAATTGTAACACATAACCTCTGACATGGAAGATGACAAGAACACTTTCCCAGTGCAAGCCCATGTACCTGGCATTGTGTAAATGGGCTCTGTTACCTTTTGGGATGGCTTCCAATCTCACCAATGCTGAGTGCCCAACTTGGTCCCTCTCTGTTGTGCTGTGGATTTGGGTAGACTGTTTGGGTAGCTGGATGTGGTATTCTTATCAGCTCTGATAGATGCTGTGTGGCTGGGGGTGGATAAGTTCCCCAGTGGTCCATGGCACTGGTGGATGGGGGAAGGAAGATTGTGCAGGGTGCCTGGAGTTGTACTTGATTGCAGCTGCTGGCACCATGGTGGGAGCCAGTTTTGTGCTTCCTGCTTGCTAAAAAAAAAAGTTCTGGGTCTCTCTTGTCTTCTCTGATGTGGTTGATAATGCCTTAGACATCTTCACTTTCCAGTAGAAGAGTGCATTTAGCTGTTTTTCTGCTTATTTCTCCCACTAGGCTGCTTTGGCATGGGGAATACCAGCAATCCCACTGAGGAGTGCTCTCAGCAGAAGGGGAGCAGGGAGGAGGGAAATGATGGGGTAACACATGGTGTGTCCAAACAAAGTTTATACTTAATAAAAAATGGATAAATATTCTGACAAATAAAAACAATATAAACACTGATAAATATAAAAGAAATCTGGACATTGTATTCTCATGACAAAGAATAAGAAGATAACATTGTGTGGATAAGTGTGGGGAAAATAATTAAAAATGAAAGGCTCACTCATGGTGTGGATCATATCTCTGCCTCCCAAGTGCTCAGATGGTGCATGGAAAAATAAAAAGAGGATTCCCACTAAGAATTTCCCACAAGCCAGCAGTCAGCCTTGGAATTCTTGCAAGCTGACACCACAGAGCTTCTACCCCTCCTTCTGGCTGAACAGTGACTGATCAGTAGCAGAAGTCAGTCACATGCACTGTGGAAGGCTGGCTGACCCTGTTGCCACTCTAAACTGCTGACAAATGAACTGTCTGACTTAAGTGGCAGCTGCTTGTTTGTTTATTTCTTTGTTTCTTTGCTTGCTTGCTTGTTGAGAGGTGTGGAGAAGGCTCTCTTAAGCTCCTGTAAGTAACCCCTACCTCATGGTTGCTCTTTAACCAAACAAAATAAATTCACTGCTGTTTTGCAAAACTGGAGATGAAAAGAGAGGTTCAGATGGAATGAATAATTTGAAAATAGTATTGTCTAAAAAAAATCAAAAGCTATAGTAATTGTGAAAAAAGAATTAGAAGCTGAAATGTGAAGGGCCATAGGAATGCCAATATGCTTCCTGAGCCATTGATGGGAATATCCATGACCAGGCATAAGGGAATGGTTTCCAGTGCAGAAACACACTCACATCTGGTATAACAAATAGCACTTCTATTTGAGGGGGTCTCAGGATCTCATTACCGGGATGGGCTCAAACAGAAGGAGTGTGGAGAGGAGCAATCATAGTGTTTTGGAATGTGGGCATTGCTTCTAAAACAGATCATCTTTAAAAAACAAGCAAAAATGCTGTTTTCTTTGTAAACCTGGTACCAGCACAAGGGTGAAGGAGATAGACACAGAAAATAGCACACTCCTACCAAACTAGATATACAGAGACACAGATGCTCCCAAGACCTCATCACTGAAGCAGACCTAAAATGAACACAACATGGCTCAGGGAAATTTGTGGAAGAGGGGGTAGAAAGATCTTTAGAACCACACATTGGGTCATTATGCACAGACACATTGCCTCTTACCCATAAGTGATGGCTAACCCCACAATGCAAGACCCATACACCCCAACAAGAAGGGTCCCTGTGGAGGAGGTAGGACAGGGAGGAGGCTAACAATGGCATCAACCTGACTGTATTCACTGAGTACAAAACTACAAAAAACAAACAAACTGAAATAGCGTGGCCTAGAGAGATGGCTTAGCAGTTAAGTGCTTGCCTGTGAAGCCCAAGGACCCCAGTTTGAGGCTTGGTTCCCCAGGACCCACATAAGCCAGATGCACAAGGTGGCACATGATTCTGGAGTTCGTTTGCAGTGGCTAGAGGCCCTTGAGTGATCTGTTCTCTCTCTCTCTGTCTCTCTCTCTCTTCCTTCTCTCTCTCTCTTTCTCCCTCCCTCCTTCTCTCCCTCTGTCTGTCTCTCTCAACTAAATAAATAAATATAAACAAAAAATTAAAAGAAAATGAAATAGCTTGGTGAGGGGCAATTAAGAAAACAAAAGTATTGAAAATCACAGGAACTGTTAACTCTAAAGAAAAGGAGATACTATTTACTATGGCAATGAGGACAATAATTAGAAATGATTTACTTAGATTAGGTAGAAAAAGAAGTGAAGCCAATCATAAGACATATTTGTGAAAGGTAAACTAAGGAGGGTGTGGCTTTAGGCTTTAGTTCACTTAGGTTTATAATTTTTGTTTTGTCTTCCAGTATTCTTAGCATTTCTAAGGATCAGTTTTGTTCCTTCCTCTTTTTATTCCCTTACCTCCTTGCCAATTGCATCCCTCTCATCTGAACTGCAAGTTCTGTGTCCCTGTGTGTCAATACATTTTATGGATTACTTATGGATTGTTGCACTCTTACATACAATTGCTTTAAAAATTTATGTTCCAGCCTTGAGCTAGCAATCACTTGTAAGCACTGGAAGCAACCTCTTTCTTGAAAATCTACCTCTTTATTCCACTGGGATATCATAATTTTAGGTACTATACAACATGTTTCTGTAACCAGAATTGCTCAGTGTTCTCATAAAAGGTATTCAGGGGGAGTAGATATATTTAAGTCATTTAAAGTGTTTTATAATAATGTTTTCCAATGAAATATTTTCTGACAAACAAATCTGTATTGATGCAAGCTTGAAATTGTGCTGGCTTTGAATTATGTTAGTCATTAAAGAAGCAAATATGTAAAGGGTTGCATAGAAACATTAACCGGAAAATAATATTGCTTCTTTTATTGTGGGACAGCTGCCTTCTTTTAAAAGGAATCACATCATTTCATTAAAGTCCTGTATTTTAGTTTTATAAAGAAGTAACTATAGGAAGCAAAACTGAAGAGATACTTTGGAAAAACAAACAAGTACCTTAGTCCTCTGTGGTTAAAAAAATAGATCTCAAAAGCAGACATAAATGTGAGCAGTCCACTGAATTCCTCCATTAATGTATGTGTTCATAGCTCTTGAGTCCCCTCCGGATAAATGTTCTCTTAATCAAGAGTTAAAATGCTCCATGTTCTTTATAGAATGTGAGACCATTTCCAGGACATCTGAAAGCTGATAAGGGAGTATTCATCCCACAACTGAAATGTGTTTTAATTGCTTCTATGCTTTGGAAAAATATAAATTCATAACTAGTGAATTTCTTTCCTCTTTTTCCTTTTTTCATGCTTATCTCTAGTTTTCCTCTTGCATTTTTACTTCCATTAATTTGACAAGGCATGAGGTATTCTGTTGTCTTGACTAACTGCACTGTTATAGTCTATATGAGTCATAAGAGAATTGTAAGATTTCAATTTTAACTCAGATGATGTGCCTGGCATTGGTGGTGCCTGAAGCTTCTTCTGTGTTAGGAGTGAAGGGGTATGGGTCACAGTGATAGACAGTTCTTCCCATTGCTGTTGGTACTAAGCACCACTGAGGTTTTGTCTTTTCCAGAGTACTTACTGCAGACCCCAGGGTCATCTGGAGGTAGGTGTAACATACTACTTGGAAAAACAACCAATTATTTCTGATTTTAGATAAAAATATTGTCCTGCTGTATAGATACCTCTCATCTCTGGATTTTAAGCAACAGAAATGAAGACCTAGCATGTGCCAAGCCCATTGTTGGGAGTTATGTAATCCTGACTTACTATTTTTAGCTTAAAAACAGAAAAAATTATCTGAAGCCTGATGATGTAGTTCTTGACATACTTATATTAGTTTTTGGGCTCTACCATGGGCTATCTTTCATAGGGAAACTAATGCAATGAAGTGTGGATCTAAGAGCAGAAGAAGAAATGAGTAATGGTACCCATGAGAGAATTCAGGTGCTCACCCAGGACAAAAATGGTTTAGTTCCAGTCTTGTATTTTGTAAAACAAAATTTAACATACACATTTTTCAGATGTACACACCACACACATGTTCTAATATATAATATAATTTATTTGCATTATGTATATACATTATATGTAGTTTACTATAAAAAAATACAACTATGGATGGAGAGATGGCTTAGCAGTTAAGTCACCTGCCTGCAAAGTCTAAGGATCTAGGTTTGATTCCCCAGTACCCACGTAAGCCAGATGCACAAGGTGGCACATACACCTGGAGTTTGTTTACAAACTAGAGGCCCTGGCATGCCCATCCTCCATCTCTTTCTCTATCTGCCAATCTAAATAAATAAATAAATAAATAAATAAATAAATAAATAAATAAATAAAATATTCTAGAAATTCATTAAAATTTGCAACTAAAAGGCCTGGAATGTAAATTTAATACTTATGTTACTCTTAGCTGCTGTGGAAAAATACCTGACATAAACATCTTAAAGGAAAGAAAGCTTCATAATGTCTTGGTTTCACAGTATTCATCTTATTGTTGCAGCTTGGTTCCATAATCTTGGGGGCAGGGTCATGTGGAAAGAGCGTTCTTCACTTCATGGTAGACAGAAAACCGACAACAAAAAAGGGAAGAATGACTAAGGGTGTCTTCAAAAGCCTCCAGTGACCAATTTCCTCCAATTAGGTTTCATGTCCTTTCCAGAATCACTCTGAATAGTGCTACCAGCTGGGAACAAAGTGCTCAGCATATGGACCTGGGGGGGGGCGGGGACATTTTCATACTCAAACCATAATATTCTCTTTGGCCCCAAACACTTATGGCCAAATTATATTGCAAAATGCATTTAGTCTATCTCCAGAACTTCATGAAGTCAATAGTTACAACATTCCATAAAGTCCAATTTCAAAGTCTCCTACTCAAGTCAAACTCTGGGACCCTATAAAATGGAAAATATTTATATAATCCCAAGATATGATAACCCATTATAAACAATCCCATTAAAAAAGGAAGGAACAACAGAACAGCAAAGAAGGATTGAAACAAGGAAGCCCAAACACCATGGTGCTATACCCCATACCTATAGAACATGGTGTTCTGATGTGAACTCCAGTGGGCCTGGGGATCCCTGGTGCCTACCCTTGCTGGTTGCAGCCCTTTTCTTCTCTCATGAGTTATCTTTGTTCTCTGTCTAATGTTTTCCTCAGAAAATGTTCTGTCTTTAGCATCTCCAAAATTTACAGGTCTCCCATGCAAGTTTGGCTTCTCCCTCATCAACTTTACTTCTACCATCTTATAAGTTACTTGTAAGAATCATTACCCCACCACACATTGCCAAGACATCCAGGCCTTCTTTTGAAATCTGGATGGAAGTCTTTTTAACCCTGTAATCTTGGATCTTGCACATCTGCAAAATCAGTATCACATGGGTTGTGTTGAATTTTTTCCCAAGCTTGGGAAGTAGTTGAGACTCCCTAGGATCACGGCTACATTTGCATTTTAGTGCCCATGTTGCCAACTACAGGAAAACCAATCCTGGAGAAACAAATTCGTAGGTGACTCTTACGAGTCTTGTGCCCTGGGATCACTGTTAACTAAAGCAAGGACTTTAGATGAGTTTATCCTTTCATGCTCTTGAACCTATGATGAATGGTGTCTGGAGATTTCCTGAGATACCCTCAAGGGAACTTTACCATTGACTTGGTGAAAATACTGGGCTTCTTTGTAAGGTTACCTTCTTTAAAAACAAAACAAGACAAAAAAGCATTGCTTTTGTTGTAGTTACCATCTTCTTTCTGGGATAAAGCACCCAACCAAAAGCAGCTGATGGGAGGAAAATTTTTATTTAGGCTTATAGTCTCAAGGGACAGTTCCATGATGGCAGGGGGAAGCATGACATGAGCAGAGGCTGGATATCACATCCTTCCTCAAGAAGGTGGAAAATAGCAGCAGGAGATTGAACCAACCTCTAGGAATGAGGAGCTGGCTATTGTACCCCTAAGACTGCCCCCATCAACACACCTCCTCCAACAAGCCTCCATCTCCCAAATTGCTATCAGCTGGGGACCAGGCATTCAGAACACATGAGTTTATAGGGGACATCTGATTCAAAATACCACAGCTTCCTTAGCTACAGCATTTTTACACAGGCATTTCTGGCCAATTTTCAAAAATTTTTACTTTTTCTCCACATTTTTGCTTCTAATTCTCACTATAAGGCTCAAAAAATCAAGTATCAGTAATCATGAAATAACACGAAAGCTGCCTTGAGATGCTCTCCACTATATTCATTAGTCCTTCTACCTTATGATCTCAGGACCTGGACAAAAATGTAACTGATGCAGGATTTTGGGTCCAGGAAGGAATGAAATTCTGTGAAGATATAGTAGACCCTAGGACAATGGATCCAAAGTTTTTGGTTCTTATCCTATTGAGCAAAGAGTTGAGAAAATGCACTGGGGTTTATTTTAGGGAGAGTTAGGATCCAAAGGAAGGCTAGCTGAAATGCTTAAGCCAGAAGGGAATTCTTCCCCTTTCCTGGCTGGAAAGGGGAGGGGAGATGGAGAAAATTTCCTTCACAGAGAAATCTCCCAGGAAAAGAGCCTCTGCAGAAAGCACACACACGAAGGCATGGAAAGAAAATCACAAGAGCCAAAAGATGCCCTTAACCTTCACACTCATGTAGAAGGTCAGAGAACAATAATAGGATAGTGAGGGACTCAAGGCTTAAAGAAAGATCACACGTGTAGCAAAATAGGAAAGCATCTGAAAACATGGCAGGAAAGCATGTAGCAGTAGAGGAGCTACCAAAGCAAGAAATGGGAGAGTTAGGCACCAAAGAATGAATAGACAATAGTTACATGTATGATTAGACTCCTTTATATGATCAGACATCTAATTAGGATGAATCTTGTCATCAGGCTCAGATGAGTGAGGTGAGTGAGGAAGAGAACTGATTGGTTTTGTGGAATCACAAGGCTGATCCTCAAGGGGCCAGGAAACCTACGTATACAAGGCTAAGGACGAAGCAGGGAGTATTGTGGCTGAGCAATTGCTTATAGCCATCTTAAATAAGACTGGATAAGGCGAGGGTTCTAGTCCTGCCACGGCAGGCAAAGTTTTCCTCCATGTTTTGTTTGGGCATTTGTCTCTGGCTGGCTGCCTATATAAAAGCTATCTTTCTCTGTTCCTCCATTGTAGCCAAATTCTTTGCCAACATGTAACATAAATAGCCTCTGTTCCAGTTCCCAATAGATTCCTCATTCTCATCTGAAATCGCATGATCTTACTCTTCACTATTCAAATTTTTGGTGTCATTCTGGTCTTCTGAGCTCCCCTCTGCCCCAGATTTACCAATTCTAGCTGTAAAATTCTAGGGCTTCTCTACCCTGCATCTCCAAACTTCTTCAAGTTCCATCTGCAAACCAATCATAAAAGACAACAAACCCCCATTGCCAGATTTGGTCACAATACAGCCATTCAAGGTATCAGTTTTCTGTGTTACTTCTTTAATCATTGTGATGGAGTATTTGACAGAAACAAACAAGAAGGAAAGAGTTATTTTGACTCATAATTATAAAGCGTTTAGTCCTTGCCTGCTTGACACCATGTGCTTAGGCAGAATGCTATAGTGGTAGGAAAATAAAATGGAAGTTCCTTCACTTTATACTGAGAAAGAGAGAAAGAAGAGAGAAAAACATGAAATAAAAATACAATCCTCCCAAATACATATTAAATGACATTTTTATCAGCTCAAAACAACTTCTTAATGTTTCTAAAACCTCCCAAATTGGTGCTACCAGCTAAGACTCTGGTATTCAACCCATAAAGCTTTGTGGGAATTTCATGTTCAAACCATAACACTCAAAACCCATAGATGATTGGAAAAATACTATAGTATGTTTTCAATTTTTTGTGTCAGAATTTTTTTTAACATAGTTGTGATTATCCTGTATTTTGTGGACTCTGTGGACTCATAAAGGCATACTTGCAATGCCAGTACTTAGAGATTGAGGCAAGAAGATTGTGTGTTTGAGGCAAGCCTGGATCGTTGAATAAAGTTAATAATCTACGGAGTGGATAATTTTTAGTTATTTAATCATTTTTTCATACTTGAGGCTGTTTATTTCTCTTTTCCAGGCACTCTTTCATTTAATTGTTTCCTCCTGCCATCTCTCTTTCTTTTACTCTTTCCCTTATCATTTATAAAAAAATATTTTATTTTATTTATTTATTTATGAGAGAGTGAGAGAAAGACCAACAGATAGACAAACACACAGAATGGGCATGCCAGGGCCTCTAGCCACTGCAGAGGAACTCCAGACACATACGACATTATGTACATCTGGTTTATGTGGGTTCTGGGGAATCAAACCTGGGTCCATAGGCTTCCCAGCAAAGTCCTAACCACTAAGCAATCTCCCCATCCCCCCACCCCTAATCAATTTGAGAAGGACACCATGCGAAAGCTTTGAAAAATGGCTGAGCTTTTAAAGTAAGTGATAGCCCTTGTTTCAGGGAAATGTTTGTATCATTAATTCATTTGCTGAGAAATCTCAGGAAGGGGAGAAAGTCATAATGACTTTCCTATATGAGCAAACCTTGAGTCAAGGGTGTATAGACACATGTGTGTGGATGTCTGTGTCTACATGAGTGTTTATGTGTCTGTGTATATAAATGTATATGCATGCATTTGTTTCATATGTAAATATGGGTGCATGTGTGTAGGTATGAATGTGCTGGACATGTGTGATAAAGGTAGAAGGATGTCAGCTAGTCAGGAATTGGGCTTAAGAAAGTGATGAGTAACCATGTCAAAATAAATTGAATACTAATTGCCAATTCATCAACCTTTTCAAAATGACATGGGCTGATATCTTTGGATTTATTGTGACACTTTCTTTAATCTCAAGGCTCTGGTATCTGAATGTCTTAAAGGAAAGAAGCAGAAAGCCATGTGTGTAAGCTGAAGGATTCCAATGCTAATCTTTGATATCCACATAATTCCCACTACAATGTGTTGTTTAACTATACACTGAGCATAGTTAAAGAGGAACACACTAATTTCCTGACTTTAAAAGACCTCCAAGAATGAAGCTCAGCATTTGTGTACGAGCACTGGAAATCAGATGTTCAGAGTGTGCAGGTCATGGCAGTGAAGGCCAGCAAAGCAGGTAAGGTGAAGACAATGACTCTCCTGACAGATATGGAGGCTATGCGAGGTACTACTGTGGCCTTGAAAAAGCATTCCATTTCATTTATTTTTAATTTATTTATTTTTATTAATTAATTTATTTGAGAATGAGGCAGGGGAGAGAGAGAGGGGGAGGGAGGGGGAGAAAATGGGCATGCCAGGATCTCCAGCCACTGCAAACAAACTCCAGATTCATGCACCCCTTGTGCATCTGGCTTATGTGGGTCCTGGAGAGTCGAACCAGGATCCTCTGGCTTTGCAGGCAAACGTCTTAACCACTAAGCCATCTCTCCAGCCCTCCATTTCATTTTTTGAAAATTTCCAACTAAACATTTTTTTGTGTGTGTGCTACTAGGGATTAAAACTGGGGTTTCAGGCATGCTTTGTAAGCACTATACTACTGAGCTACATCCCTAGCACTCTTTTTTTTTTACTTTAAAAAAATTTAAATATATTTTATTTATTTATTTGAGAGAGGAAGAAGCAGATAGAGAGGGTGGTGGTTTGATTCAGGTGTCCCCCATAAGCTTAGGTGTTCTGGATGCCAGGACCATGAGATGGCTGCCACAGAGAGCTGCTGGCTCCAGATGAAGTTTTCCAGGACTGTGGGTAGCCTGGCTGGAGGGGTGGAATTGGAACTCCAGAAACTTGTTGCTGGTTAGAATTATCAGACTTGGAAATTTGTCATTGGCTAGAGTTGTTGGACTTGGAACTACAGAGTTTGGTGTTTGCCTTGTTTAAATCATGTATTGCTTGAATATTTCTTTGCTATGCCCAATGCCATCATTTTTAGTGTGAATGTTTATTCTGTGCCATTATGGGTTTTTTGGGGGGCATATTTTGTTATTATGGCTCAGTTGAAAGATCTTGGTCTATGGGGATGTTTTAACATCATTGGGATTGATAAAACTATGGGGACCTTTAAACTTGGACTGGATGCATTGTATTTTACACCGTGTATCAATATCAGTTTATGGGGGCCAGGGGAGGAATGTGGTGGTTTGATTCAGGTGTCCCTCATAAACTTAGGTGTTCTGGATGCTGGTTTCCCCAGCTGATGGCAACTGGAAATTAAAGCCTCCTGGAGGCCGTGTATTGTTGGGGGCGGGCTTATGGGTGTTATAGCCAGTATCCCCTTGCCAGTGTTTGGCACGCTCTCCTGTTGCTATGTTCCACCTTATGTTGGCCAGGGGGTGATGCCCACCCTCTACTCATGTCGTCATTTTTCCCTTCCATCATGGAGCTTCCCCTCGAACCTGCAAGCCAAAATAAACCTCTTTTTCCCACAAGCTGCTTTTGGTTGGGTGATTTCTACCAGCAATGTGAACCTGACTGCAATAGAGAGAAAGAGAGAATGGGCATGCCAGGGTCTCTAGCCACCGCAAATGAACTCCAGATGCACATGCCCCTTTGTGCCTCTGGCTTACATGGGTCCTGGGGAATCAAACCAGGGTCCTTAGGCTTTACCAGCAATGCCTTTACTGCTAAGCCATTTCCCCAGCCCCCATAGCACTCTTTTTACTTTTTATTTTGAGACAGTTTCATTAACTCTGTTTACAGTGAGCAACATACAATACATTTTAAAGCTTTAAAAGAATGAATCAAAAGTAAGCATTAATCTGTAATGAAAAATATTAAAAAAAGTCACATTATTTAACAATTAAAGACCATTTTACTTTTAACTGTGTTCTTTAAGTTTTTAGATATTATAAAATAATTTCTATATACTGATACCAAAAATGCTGTGCTAATTTTTTCTGGAAACACTGGTGTTATTTAAAGAAAAATAGGCAGTATGTTCATGATCCCTCATATACTTTTCAAAGAAGTATCAAAGATATACCACATCTTAGTTATCCATTCTTCTAGTGATGGACATCTGGGTTGATTCCAGCTCTTAGCTATTACAAATTGAGCCGCTATAAACATGGTTGAGCAAATCTCTTTAGTCTGTGGTTTGAAGGTTTTAGGGTAGATGCCCAGTAAGGGAATAACTGGGTCTGTTGGTATCTCTATACTCAGCTTTTTCAGAAGTCTCCATATTGCTTTCCAAAGTGGTTGTACCATCCTACATTCCCACCAACAGTGGATGAGTGTTCCTACTTCTCCACATCCTCGCCAGCATTTATTTTTATTTGATTTTTTGATGCTTGCTATCCTTATTGGGGTAAGGTGGAATCTCATAGTTGTTTCAAAGACACATAACATGCTACCAGTAGGGCTGAATATTTGCATTCATGACAGGAAAATTGCAGAAATTAGTGCAGATCCTACGATTTTAAATAGGAATGACAAAATTAGCTAGCAAACAGGTTTGTGTAAACCATTCAACTTGCTCTATTTAAAATAATTCATTTATTCTGGCAAATTCTGGTATACACCTCCACTTTCCTTTTTCATTTGGAAGACTTATGTGCATAGACATGTACATTTATTGTAGCTACAACAGCATCACAACAAGCAGAACAACTATCCATTGACTGAAACCTTTGAAGTCAAGTGGTCCTTCTTTGGGAGAGCAGCCTCCTGAGCCAGTAGAGCTGGAAGAATTTGTACTGTAAGATGGCTCAGTAGGGGGAAGAAGTGCTGCTTTTTTCCTGCAAGTTGGAACTGGAGGTTGCCAAGTACTGTCACTCTCACATATGATCGTGTCACTTCCATGGAGGAAAAGACCCTTGTTACATCGAAACATAGCTGTGTCTTTGTAGGAATATTTCCTTCTAAATCCTGATGTCTGCTGTCCATTTTTGACGACTGGGGGTGGACATTTGACCACTTTGCACTGAGGAGGATCATCGCTCCATGAATCCATCCCAGAACAATAAAGCTTTCTCTTTCCAACCAGTGAAAACTCGTCTGGACCAGACTTGGGATTACAGCCATACGTTACTACTTCTTGATACCCAAACACTTCCTTGTCACTTGGGGTGTACTTTCCATTGTCTATACTTGGAGGTGGTTCACACAAAATCTTTTCACAATGTGGGGGATTATCACTCCAATGTACACCAGATCCTTGAAGAAGACAATGTAGAATTTTTTTACCAATCAAGAAAAAGCCTTCATTACAAACAAATTCGATTTGTGTGCCAAACTCAGTACTCCCATTTAAGAGGTTTATTTGCCCATTTGCAGGATCATTTTGTCTTGGACATGATTTCCTGAGACAAACGGCCTTTGAAAGTAGGGGCCACCCATTAGCAGTGCAAACAATGGAGTTGGCTAGAGAAAACTGGCGTCTGTATCCTGGTTTACATGCATACTGCACTCGTTCCCCAACAGCATAATTGGGTTTAGCAATGCCAACGAGCTGCATATTTTCAAATGTGGGTGGACTGTCACAGGCATCAGAGGATGTAGACAGCAGGATCACCAGGGCCATCAGGAGGGCTTCAAGGACGCAGAATGGAGAAGAATGGAGGTTCTGGCTATGTTGGGGTGTCACCATGCTCAGCCCTTACGAGGGTCAGTTTCCCATAGATGAGTTGAAAACTAGGATCAGCTGAGCAGAGCAGCCCTTCTGAGTTCAGGAGCCATACGCAACAATCTCCTGACCTACCAAGGGTCAAAGGCTATAAGAATAGTGGGTGTGGCTAAACCACACCCAAGATGGAAGTCACAGGAAGTATTATACACCTGCTGAGGGTCATTCTGGTTGGGAAGGGACTATCGCTGCAATGTAACTTTGCTAATAGAATTAGGGTTTGTATCACCTACTGAAAGTACAGTATTTAATCTTTGTCCATGAGAGTCTTTGTGCCTGATAATCCAACTGTTTTCTGTAAGATAGTTTCCTATGTGTTACATTTCTAGGATTTTTCTGCAGTGATATGTCCCCAAAGAAACAGGAAGCAAGTATTTCTGTGCAAGGAAGATTCCAGAATGCCAAAGTGAGGAATTTAGAAAAATGAGATGAGGGAATAAAAGCCAATTAAAGAAACTTTAATAATGGAGTTACCCCTGTAGGCAACTGAGGCTGAATCCCATTGTGGACCACTCAAGAGACCATGTTCAGAACTGGCCTACTAGTCACCTGACTACACTGAGATATCTGTTTAGTAGGTTCTCCATTCTTTGGAGGTAGTTGCAAGTACATTGACTCCCTCCACACGCCTTCAGGAAATCCCTTTTTACTGCTGAACAGGATTAAAAGAGATGGGCTACTCTGGATATAACATTGTTGGCTGATTATTATTCTTATCATCTATTACAGTGGAGTTGCTTTGTCTCTAGCTCAGGGTATCATTTTGCTTTGTTTTTGATTATGTGAACCATATTTAGAATCACCACTCCTTTGCTTTCTTTCATCTAGGAATCCCAAAGTATGGATGTATCAGGACACACTATGTCTCTAAAGCATTTCCCAATTTCTGTTATGGTTCTCTTAAACAACCAAAGCATGGGAGACATGCTTCTTTGGAGATCAGCTACAATGTTTATTTCTCCTTGGAAATAATCATAATTAAAAAAAGGCAGAAACAGGTGTGAACTGTGGAGGAAAAATGAGCCACCACATCAGTGTCACTCTGAGGATGATGTAATTGATGAGACATTTTGGCTCACAGCTTTGAAGGTCCCCCCTTCCCAGCCCAAATCCAAGTTTTGTGGTGTCAATGCCCATTTCTTTCCATAGCAGTTTTTTTTTTTTACTTTCTAATTCTTCCTTCTTCTACATGTAATAAATCAACATAGAAACATGTTGACCTTTCCTGTGTCCTGTCTTTTCTTTTTATTTCTTCGTAAGAATTTTGAAAGAAAGAAAGGGAAGTAAGCTATTCCAGATTCACTTGCACCGCAAGACACTAAAAATATGGCTGCCATCTCTACTGACAACTTTCTCATCATAATCACCAAGCGCACATTACCAAATCTAATTTTAATTCTACTTAAATTTAGTAATCGCTTTCTTAAAATCAAAACTGTGGTATACTACATAATGAATATTCCTACTTGTACAATTCACATAATTTAAGTTAAAGGGAGTACCATCTTACAAGCTAGCAATATCTCCCATTCTTGCCACACTTGCTTCTTCTGTTACATTTCATCTTGGTATTCCACAACATTATTTACTTACAGCTAAGTAAAAAAGATGTGGTCATTTCAGAAAGTTTCATATCACTTATTTACTTCCTAGAAAAAAATTTCTTTCCAAAGGTACGAAATAAATCACAACAGATTATTTCTTTGACTCAAACTAGTTAATCTTTGAAAATTCCAATCCCCCCCCAAATCATTGTTAAATGTTTGATGGTATTGCAAGTAAGTTTCTCATGTTTATTTCAAGAAATTGTTCTTTTCATATCTTTTCTCCTCTCTCCACTTTATTATAATATAATTGATTAGTAATTATATTTTGTGTGCATTATCAATCCATAGATATGCATTATAAAAAGATTACCACAATCATCATTAAGATATGTGTCACCTGACATTCATCATTTTTTCATGTCATTCATGTTTTGTGATATGTGATAAGAACATTGAAGATTTACTCCCCTTATAAACTTTGAGGATAAGATGTAGTATTTCTATTTTTGCCATCCTATTAAACTACATTTCTGAAACTTATCCTGTATAATTGAAACATCATACAATATGACCAACATCTCTCCATTCCCCACCCCTAGCTGCTCATAATGATTATTTTATTCCCTACTTCTATGAGTTTAATTTCTTAGATCCACATATTAGTAAGGTCATGCAATATTAGTCTTTTTGTTTTTTTGTCTTCCATGTCTAGCATGATGCTCTTCAGAGTTACCAATATTGGTAGAAAGTAAAGGATTTCATATTTTTATTTTCTTCAACACTGAATATTTTTTCAAGCATACATATATTACATTTTTTATGTGTCCATCCATCAGTGTGCATTTAAGGTTTATTATATGATTTGTATACTCTATCTAAATAATGCTGCAATGCACTTGCATATTTTTGACATGCTAATTTTATTGCCTTTTGATATATATTCATTTTTTTTAAAAATTGGTTCATTGAGGTAGGGTCTCACTGTAGTACAGGATGACCTTGAATTCACTTTGTAGTCTCAGGGTGGCCTACAACTCACAGTAATCCTCCTACCTCTGCCTCTCTAGTGCTAAGATTATTGCCAGTACTGGCTGGTCATCACCAGTGTGGTAGGAGCCACATAATGGCTGGGGTACTATCTCATTATGGAAGTGATTTTATTTCCTTATGACTAGATGATTTCATTTATCTAATGTTGAAAACTTGGCCACTTATTTGTGCATTATCTTTAGAAAAATGTTTACTTGGGTACTTTGTTCAATTTTTTATTAGGTTTTCTGGACTTCCACATAGATTTGAATATTAATCCCTTATTAAGGAAGTACAGTTTTCAAATAAACATTTTGTTCCATCCCAAAGGTGTTTTTCACTCTATTAATTGCTATTCTGTTCATAATTTCACTTGAATGCACTCCAATTAGGTTAGTTTTATCATTATACTTTTGAAATATCCAAAAGATCAGTATACCCAAATGTACATATTCAGGTAGTGTGGGTATTTTAAATATAATTCTCTAATTTGTGAACACTGGCTATCTTCTCATATGTTTGTGTCCTGTTTACTTTTTTATTAACATTTTGTATTTTATGTTCATTTTTCATTTTTTGTTAAATTTATGCTATATGTTTCTTCTGTTATTGTCAATGGGTGTGATCTATTAATTTCCTTTTAGAATCATTTGTTTTTATTAATGACAAACACAACACATAATGATCTGCTGATTCTGTATCCTAAAACTTACTCATTAGTTCCTACAGTTTTGTGGTAGAGTCTTTGGGATATTCTGTATACTAAGTTATATGATCTACAAGCAGAAATGACTCACATCCTCATCTGAATTTTGGATATCTTTCATTTCCTTTCCTTGCCAATTTTTGGTCTAGGATACACTAGAATTCTGAATATAAGTGCAGCAGTAATCATTGCTGTTTTGCCTCTAATTGTAGAGGAGAGTCATCAGGCTTCCAATCACCGGGCATAATGCTAGCTACAACTTACCACACAGACATCATTTATGTCCTATTACACCCATCTTTACCTATTGAGCTGAGAACTTCTGTTATGAGAGCATACTAATTTTTTAAATTTTTATTTATTTGAGAGAGAAAGAGAGAGGGAGAGAGAAAGAGAGAGAAAGAGAGAAAGAATAGGCATGCCAGGGCCTTCCGCTACTGGAAATGAACTCCAGACACATACTCCACCTTGGGCATCTGGCTTACATGGGTCCTGGGAACTTGAACCTGAGTCCTTAGGCTTTGCAGGCAAGTGCCTTAACTGCTAAACCATACTATGCAAACCAGCCTGCATAATAAATTTTTGTCAAAAAATTTTTTAAAAAATTTATTTTTTTTAAAGTGACAGACAGAGAGAGAAAGAGGCAGATAGAGAGAGAGCAAGAATGGGCGCACCAGGGCCTCCAGCCACAGCAAACGAACTCCAGACACAGGTGCCCCCTTGTGCATCTGGCTAACGTGGGTCCTGGGGAACTGAGCCTCGAATTGGGGTCTTTAGGCTTCACAGGCAAGTGCTTAACCACTAAGCCATCTCTCCAGCCCAATAACTTTTTTTTACATACTTTTTTACATATTGAGATGATCATAATTTTTAATTATTTATTTGAAGTAGAGAGAGAAAGGGAGGGAGAGAGATGAAGAGAGAGAGAGAGAGAGAAAGACAGAGTGTGAGAGAGGGAAGATGTGACAGGGCCTCGTGCCATAACAAACAAGCTCCAAACACGTGCTCCACTTTGTGTATCTGGCTTTACCTGGGGTACTAGGGATTTGAGCTCAGGTCATTAGGCCTTGCAAGCAAGTCCCTTTTAACCACTTAGCCATATCTCCAGGCCAAGATGATCATGATTTTATCATTCATTCTGTTAATGTTGTATATTGTATGGTTTTTTGTATATTGAACCAGTCTCTGTGCCAGGTATAAATCCCACTTGATCAGTGTATATTTTTTCAAATCTGTGTTTAGAATGTGTGTGTGTGTGTGTGTGTATGTATGTATGGATGGATGGATGCATGTGTACATATATGTATATATATGCCATATAGTCTCTCTCTCACACACATTAAATATGTGTGTGTGTGTGTGTGTGAGAGAGAGAGAGAGAGAGAGAGAGAGAGATTATGGGTGTGACAAGGCCTTTCTGCCATTGCAAATGAATTCCTGATGTAAGGTTCACTTTATGTACTGGCTTTATGCCTTTATGTGGGTACTTTCTGGAGAATGAAGCCCAGAGTGTCAGGCTTGCAAAGCAAATGCCTTCCACCACTGAGCCATCTCCGCATCCTCTGTGTTTGAATTTGACTTACTCATATTTTGTTGAGGTATTTTTCATTGCTACTAATCCAGGACACTTGCCTATGCTTTCCCCTTTCAGTAGTTTGCTTGACTAGTTTAAATACCAGGGTGTTGCTAGATTCCTAAAATAGGTATGAAAATATTCCCTCCTATTTATTTTTTGAAATATTTTTGAAAGGGTTGGTATTAATCCTTATTCAGTTATTTATTAAAATTCTATTATATTTTCTTCCAGCAGATTTAGCTTCAAGTCTCCTATTTAAGTCTTACAATCTATTTTGACTTTATTTTGTACATGATTAGAAAGGAGCAATTTCATACTTCCATATGTAATTTCCAATTTTTCAGTCACCACTTATTAAAACACTTATTTTCCAACATACATTATCAACAATAAAAATCAATTGATCATAGAATAAGGTGTTTTTATTTTTATTGCTTTGAATGATCTATGCCTTCTAACACCATACTGATTTGCTTACTATAGCTTTATAGGAATCTTTGAAATTAGGGAGTATAAGGCTGCTTGTATTTTTCTATGCAAGTGGGATGTGTTGTGGTTTCATATAAATTTTAGAAATGGTTTTCCTAGTTTCATGAAGAATGTCATTGATTTTTTGAAAGATATGTTGAATTTATAAATTGCTTTAGGTAGTATGACATTTAAACAACTAATTCTGCCATGGTTTTCCTTACAGAGATGAACTTCTTTTTTATTGACAACTTCCATAATTATAGACAATGAATCATGGTGTGGTTGTTTGAATAGAAGACCTCCAATATATTCAGTATTTTATTACAGTTTGTAATTTAGATCTGCAGCCACCTGGCTGGAGGAGGTGTCACTAAACAGGATCTTAGTATCAAGCCCTAAGATGTGGTGGTGGATTTGAAATTACAATCTAAAGATATGAAAAGTGCCTGAAGTTCCTGAAGTGTGCTGTGTGGATTGACTTTTGGCTTGGGTTTATCTCATTCATTCATTCTCTCTCTCTCTCTCCTTGGACCTGTGAAAGCAGGGTTAGCTTCTTCTGCCATTATGGAATTTTCCCTGGATCTGTAAGCTTTAACAAATACCTTCCTCCATAAGTATGCCTGGTCTGGAAGTTCATTTCAGTGACCTGAAGCTGTGTGCTAAACAAATTGGGGCCAGGGGTGGGGTGAGATGAATCTGAGCACGTGGAGTTTGGTCTTTTGGAACTTTTGGAGGAATGGACATGGACTTGGTACTTACAACTGAAAACAACTTCTGGAGTGGTAAGCCAAGTTTCATGGAGCATTCTGAGGACAGTTTCAGAATGCTAAGGGCAGACAGAATTGAACTTGGAGGCTTGTCTTATAACCTTCCTAAGGGGAAGGAAAGACTGCAGAGGACTTTGTTGGAACTGGTCTACTGCCATAAAGGCTGGCTGTGTTCTGCTGCCCAGGCCAAGAGGGTTTAATCAAGGTTAAATTTGTAATGAACTTACATGCTTGGCTAAAGATATTGGACTGAGAGATTTAAGATTTTAAGTTGAAAAAAACCAAGCAACTTAAAATTGCAGGGACCGAGACTGGTTTTAGGTAACTGAATCTACTATTGTGAAACACATTAGTAATCTTAAGGAAGATAGCCCAACTGCATTATATTAAACCAATGGAGAGGATGCCTCAGGAAAAAACATGACATGCCAACTCTTTTGCAAAAAGTTGACTGGATAAGAAACCTACTTTTTACATTTTCTATATTTTTTTATTAATTAGTTTTGTATTCAGCAAATACAATCAGTTTGGTACCATTATTAGGCTCATCTGTGACCTACCCCCTCCCCTTGGCCCCTCCTTGTTGAGGTGTATGGGTAAGATAAATGTCTCTGCATATCATGATCCAACATGTGGCTCTGACATTCTTTCTGCCCCCTCTTCCACAAAATTTCCCTGAGCCATGTTGGGTTCATTTTTGGTCTGCTTCAGTGATGAGGTGTTGGGGGCCTCTGAGGCTCTGGCTCTCTGATTTGTTAGGAGTTGATTTTTCTCTGTGTTAATCTCCTTCACCCTTGTGCTGGTATCCAGTTCATCAGGAAAACAGTGCCCTTGCTTATTTCACCAATTTTTCTTAGTTTCAGCCGGGGCCCTTTTGAGGTATGATGGGGTGGGTCACTCCTTAGGATCTACATCTATCTGAAAAAGAGAAGCAGATTCTCCAACGGAGAGTAAGCTACCACCAGGACAAATGAGAAAACCCTTACTTTTTTTATAGAGAATTTAATAGGTGTAGGCCCTTTTGTAGCCCACGATTGATGGTAGCTTGATAATGGAGAGGGGGCTTATGTTTGGATATAGTTCTCACTTGTTTCCCAGCTCCAGCTATGGGTACCATACCATGGAAGGGATCAGTTAGCAAAATCAAGAGCAATTGGTTCCCCACCATGGCTGTGTGCCACTATGGCACTTGTTTGGGCATCACAACAGGTTATTTTCTGCTAAGTAGGTTAGACTATGAGTTGCTTGGACAGATATTAGTCATTTTCCCCCAGTGGCCCATGTAGCACCTTCTGGCACTAGATGCACTGAATGTCTGGGGACTGACTCTCTTCCAGCTTCCAGCCATGCGATTCCACTTTACATGTCAAGCACACAAGATGTCTTCAGCAGTAGGGTCTTACTACTAACCTTTGGTGGGTCATCAAGTACTCTGACAGAAATCTGTCTTTCTTTTAGGAAACCGTGTAGTTCTCTCTGATCAAAAGCTCATTGTGGATGATGGCCACATGCTGGTACTAGGAGTTACAGGTCAGTGCCCACTGAGAAAATGAGGAAAAAGATAACTAATATACAAGAGTTAGAGAGAAGAGAGAGAGAGAGACAGAGAGAGAGAGAGAGAAGCTGTAGAAGATTAAGGTTAGCCTTCCTCATACCCTCTCCAGTGTCTTGTGGTTCAGATGTTCCCTCTAAGGACCTGGTGAAGGTTCAGCCATTTGGTCTGCCTTTTAGGAAGTAGAATTTTATGGTACCACTGCTGTTTGGGTCTAGATTTGGAAAACAATACTCCAAGCAAATGGGAATAAGAAGCAAGCAGGTGTAGCTATATTATTATCAGATAAAATAGACTTCAAACCAAAAATAATTTTAAAAAAAGACAAATAAGGCCTCTTCCTACTTATCAAGGGAACAATCCATCAAGAGGATATTACAATCATAAATCTGTATGCACCATACACAGGGGTACCACAGTTCATAAAAGAAAACCTACTTGACAATAAAACAGAAATAACCACCAACACCATCATAGCTGGGGACTTCAATATACCATTATCAGTAATAGACAGATCATCCAAACAGAAACTCAACAGGGAAGTAAGAGAGCTCAACAAAACCATAGATCACTTAGACCTAACGGACATCTACAGAACTTTCCATCCCAAATCCACAGACTATACATTCTTCTTGGCAGCCCATGGAACATTCTCTAAAATAGACCATATACTGGGTCACAGAGACTGCCTCCACATATTTAGGAAGATTGACATAATTCCCTGCATGATATCAGATCACAATGCTATATTACTAGAAATTAACAACAAAAGACCCACCAAGAATCCCAACGGCACCTGGAAACTGGACAGCACACTTTTAAACAATAAGTGGTTAGTGGATGAAATAAAAAATGAAATTGCAAAATTTCTAGAATTGAATGACAATGAGAACACATCGTACCAAAACTTATGGGACACAATGAAGGTGGTCCTCAGGGGAATATTCATAGCACTCAAAAAAAAAAAAAACCACTCATAAAAAAGACAGAGAGATCCCAAATCAATAACCTAACCATCCACCTAAAGGCACTGGAAAAGCAAGAAAAATCCAACCCAAAGAGCTCCAGAAGGAAAGAAATAATTAAAATCAGAGCAGAAATTAATGAATTGGAAACCAAGGAAACAATTAAGACAATTTACAAAAGATTGAACTGATTCTTTGAAAAAATAAACAAGATTGACAAATCCCTGGCCAATTTGATAAAGCAAAAAAAAGAGGAAAGTTTCAAATTAACAAAATTCAAAATGAAAAAGGAGAGATCATAACAGACATAAGTGAAATTGAGAGAATCATCAGGACTTATTTCAAAAAACTCTACTCCACAAAACTGGATAATGTGGAGGAGATAGATAAATTCCTGGACACATACCATCTATCAAAGCTAAACTCAGAGCAGATTAATCACCTCAATCAACCCATCACACTCATGGAGCTTGAAAAAATAATTAAAATCCTCCCCAAAAAGAAGAGTCCAGTACCAGATGGCTTCTCAGCTGAATTCTATCAAACCTTCATGGAAGAACTCAAACCAATCTTCCTCAAACTGTGCCACACAATTGGAGAACAGGGAAAGCTACCCAACTCCTTTTATGAAGCTAGCATCACCCTAATTCCAAAACCAGGCAGAAATGCCACAAGAAAAGAAAACTACCAGCCTATTCCCCTGATGAACTTAGATGCAAAGATCCTGAACAAAATCCTCACAAACCGAATCCAACAACACATCAAAAGCATTATCCACCTTGACCAAGTGGGATTCATCCCAGAAACACAGGGGTGGTTCAACATACTGAAATCTGTCAATGTAATACACCATACAAACAAGGTTAAACACAAAAACCACATGATCATTTCTATAGATGCAGAAAAGGCCTTTGACAAGATACAACATCACTTCATGGTCAAAACATTGGAAAGAACTGGCATGGTTGGTTCATATCTTAACATAATGAAGGCAATATACAAAGCTCCTTAGGCCCAAATAATACTTAATGGAGAGAGACTGGAGGAATTCCCATTAAGATCAGGAACAAGAGAGTGTTGTCCACTCTCACCTCTGCTTTTCAATATAGTACTGGAAGTCCTAGTTCAAGCAATAAGACAGGAGAAGGAAATAAAAGGGATACAATTTGGAAAGGAGGAACCTACTTTTGATGTTATGATTTATTTCATCCCTGAATTAATAATATGGCTGTGTCCTACATGCCTGGTATTATGTTGGATTCATGAAATATGCATGGAGTGGTCATGAGTTGGACATGGTTTCAGAAACCACTGATGAGATGCAGTATGAGGCAAGGCATGATGACCCTGATAAGCTGGAAAAGCCATTAGATGATGGACTGTGGTTTGCATGAAGACCCAAAGATGTTTTGGATATACCAGGACTGTGCATAGGCTACCATGGAATTAACTGTTGGCCTGAGATGGAAGTTTTCCCTTGCTGCTCAGTCCATCTGTAGGGACAGAATTTTAAAAAAAAAATCTGGATACTGTCAGTCACTGGTTATGATATTGGATTTGAAGTGCAAAAGTTTGATTGTTTTGCATAATGGCTGTTGAGCTTGCATTGTTCCAGTCTGTCCCTCTTATGCCTCATAGCAGTTGAAAATATTTACTCTGTGCCTTTATATGTTGAAAGTATATAACTTGTTTGTTTTTACCAGACTCACAGCTAAGAGACATTCTTAAATATCAGAGGAGGTGTGGGACTTTGGATCTATCTAAACTTGTTAATGACTGTGGGGACCTTTGAAATTGAATACAATTTATGTTATGAAACTATTGGAGGTCAGGTGTGAAATGTGGTACTTTGAATAGATGGAACTCAATATATTCAGTGTTTTATTACAGTTTGTAATTTAGATCTGCAGCCATCTGGCTAGAGGAGATATTGCTAGGATGTATCTTAGGATCCAGCCCTAAGGTGTTTTGATGGAGTTGAAATTCCAATCAAAAATATGAAAAGTACCTGGAGTTTCTGAAGTACACTGTGTGGTGTGGCTTTCAGTTTGGGTTTCTCTCTCTCTCTCTTTCCTTGGACCTGTGAAAGCAGGGCCAGGTTCTTCTGCCATTATGGAACTTCCCCTGGATCTGTAAGCTTCAATAAATCCTTTCCTCCATAAGTATGCCTGGTCTAGAATTTCATCTCAGCTACCTGAAGCTACATATGGTAATTCCCTCCCTACCCCACTTTCTCCTTTGCAACTCCAGTCTTCATCCTATCCCATCCCTGTCTCAATAAATCTCTCTTTTATTTTTATGTTGTCATCTTTCCCTACTATTATGATGGTCTAGTGTAGATAGTATCAGGCATTGCAAGGTTACTATGCATATCCAGGCAATTTTGTGTCTGAAAGAGTGCATTGTAAGGAGTTCTACCCTTCCTTTGGCTCTTTTGTTCTTTTTGATGCCTCTTCAGCAATGAACCCTGAGCCTTGGAAGGTGTGGTAGATGTGTTTCAGTGCTGAGCACTCCTCTTTTACTTCTTCTCAGCACTATGGTGCCTTCTGACTCAACCCAAGGTCACTGTAATCTGAAAAGAGAAGCTTCTTAAACCAAATTGAGAGTATTATTAATATATGGGCATGAAATTTTAAACAGGAGCTTACCAGGCACTTTGATCAGCATAGCATGTACATTTAGCTAGACAGCAGATGTTACACCCCTAGGGATCATGACTTCCCCTGTAATAGGTTTTCAGTATCAGACATGTATACCCTCCTGTTCAATGGGCCTCCAGTCCAATTAGAGAGTTGTTGGTTTCCCCCATAACAGACATGCCACTATTGTACCCATTGGATGATTTGGCCTGGCTGGAAAATTTCAGGCTTGCAGTGTCCCATGTTCTTTATTTCCAATGATTATTTCTCTCTCTCCCATGGAACTGTATGAGGTGCAGCTTTTTCCAGCTTTCTGTCAGCTGATCTACAGGGAAGAGGTTTTCAGCTCAGCTCCAGAAGGATTTCTCAGTGACCTTGCAGGTCAAGTATGTGGCGTTTTAAGCAATGAAGTCTCACCATCTATTCCTGGTGGAAATCCAAAAGCCTTGGCAATGGTATATAATGCTTTGGGGGACATCAGGAACCTCCTTGGCCAACAACTTACTGGAAGGTATCCCATCCCTGGCACCAAAAATTTTATAGTAACAATCTATGGCTTTTGTGTGTGCATTGTTCAAGAATGTAGGTTTCCATATGAATTATTTGTATCCTCTTAGATTTTGATTAACCCTCTTCCCACCTTTCCTTTACTTAATCTCTTTCCTTGACCACACATAGTCCTTTCAACCCCCAGTAATCTGTTCTTCTACTTAAATATATATAGTACCATCCTCTTAAGTACCCCCTCCCTCCATTTCTGTCCCCTTAATATCCCCATTCTATCTTACCAGCCTCTGTTATTGAGATTTATTTCAATGTACGTAGAAGTCCAATAATTTGTAGCTAGGTTCCACATATAAGAGAGAACAGATGGCACTTGGCTTTCTGGGCCTAGGTTACCTCACTAAGTATAATCCTTTCCAGATCCATCCATTTCCCTGAAAATTTCATAATTTCATTTTTCTTTACTGATGAATATAACTCCATTGTATAAACATACCACATCTTCATTATCCATTCATTAAGTGAGGGACATCTACACTGGTTTCTTTTCCTAGCGATTTTGAATAGTGCAGCAATAAATATGCTTGAGCAAGTAAATCTCTAAGATAGTGTGATAAGTCCTTAGGGCATATGCCTAGGAATGGCATAGCTAGGTCATATTGTGTGGTGGTTTGATTCATGTGTCCCCCATAAACTTAAGTGTTCTGAATGCTAGTTCCCCAGCTGATGGAAATTTGGGAATTAATACCTGTTAGAGGCAGTATATTGTTGCGGGCCAGATTATGGGTATTATAGCCAGTGTCCCCTTGCCAGTGTTTGGCACACTCTCCTATTCCTCTTGTCCACTGATGTTGGCCAGGAAGTGATGTCCACTCTCTGCTCATGTCATCATTTTTCCCCTTCCATAATGGAGCTTACCCTCAAGTCTGTAAGCCAAAATAAGGCATTTTTTTTTCCCAAAAGCTGCTCTTGGTCAGGTGATTTCTGCCAGCAATGTGAACTGGACTGCAACATATGGTAAATCTATTTTTAGCCATCTTAGAAACATCCACAATGATTCTAGCAATGGTTGTGACCGATTGTATTGCTACCAACAGTGTAGAAGGGTTCCTTTTTTCCTGTGTACTTTCCAGCATTTATTGTCATTTGTTTCCTTGATGGTCGCCATTCTGACAAGAGTGAGATGGAATCTCAAAGAAGTTGTAGTTTGCATTTCTCTGATGGCTAAGTATATAGAACATTTTTAAGATGTTTATAGGCCATCTGTATTTCTTCTTTCAAGAACTCTCCATTTAATTCCAAAGCCCATTTTTTAATTGGGTTGTTTGATTTCTTATTATTTAGTTTTTTTGAATTCTTTGTATACTATGGATATTAATCCTATGTCAGATATCTAGCTGGCAAAGATTTTTCTCCCATTCTGTAAATTGTCGCATTGCTCTATTCAGAGTGTCCTTTGTTGTACAAAAGCTTTAAAATTTCATGGAGTCCAAGTGGTTGATTAGTGGTTTTATTTCCTGAGTGCCTGGGGTTATATTCAGAAAGTAGTTGCATATGCCAATATGTTGAAGGGTTTCCCCTACTTTTTTCCTCTAAAAGTTTCAGAGTTTCAGGTCTGATATTAAAGTCATTGATTCATTTGGGCTTAATTCTTGTGTATGGAGAGAGATAAGGAACTATTTTCATCCTTCTACATATACACATCCAGTTTTCCCAGCACAATTTGTTGAAGAGGCTGTCTTTTCTCCAACAAGTATTTTGGGCATTTTTGTTGAAGTAGATCTTCAACTTCTTTAGTCAAGTTTAACCCTAAGTCTTTTAGGGTTATTGTAGCGATTACTTTCTTGAGTTCTATTTCAGATCATTTATGAGAATTATTTGCATTTTTTTCCTGATATTATTTATCTAAAATGTTTAAAGATATTGGAACCTACAGGTTTTGCTTTTTCACATGACCAAAATCACAGGAAGCAAAAGTGAAAGCAGGAAAATATCCCATCAAGCTCAAAAACTTCTTCACAGCAAAGGAAGCAACCAAGAATGCAGAGGCAACTTGATGAATGGGGGGAGATATTTTTAAATTGTCCATTTGACCATGGTTTGATATCCAGAATACGCAATACACTCAAAAATGCAGCAGCAAAAAAGTTAATGAATAATGCTATTATAAATTGACTGTAGCTCTCTGTAGACAATTCTTAAAAGAAGATATGTATACGGTAGCATATGTAAAGTTGCTCATCACTCATCATCATAGAAACACAAATCAAAACTGCAGTGAAGTATTGCCTCACCTCAATGAGAATGGCTACCATATCACAGAGCACCACTGATTGTGAGGATATCGAAAGAGGAAATCCTTGAACAATGTTGAAGGGAGTGTAAATTAATGCAATCCTTACAGAAAAAACTATGGTAGTTCCTTCAAAACCACAAATAGAACTTCCACTTGGTGTAGTTAGTAATTCAACTACTAAACAACTGAAATTGGTATTCACTGTCACACTATTTGCAAGTGGCAATACATGGAAATAATTCAAGTGGTCAGCAAATGATGAATTGATAAAGAGACTATAGTGGACTAACAATGGAACACTATAAATTTTTAAGAAGAATGAAATATGACATGGATGGGACTAGAGATTATCTTGTTAAGTAAAACTGTAGTGGATTATAAAATGGAAAACTATTCAATCATTAAGAAGAATGAAGTAGGGAATAGAGATTATCTTGTTAAGTAAAACAACTCAGGTGTTTGGGGTTTGGCTTTGTGGTAGAGATTCTTGCCTTGTATGTGTAATATTATCCTGGTTTCAATACTCCAAAGTGTAGAAAAAGGGGTATAAAGAAGAAGAAATGAATCAGGCACTGGAAGAAAAGCACTTTATAATCGTAACCCTATGCAGAATCTAAAAGAGTTGATTTTATAGAAGTTGAGAGTAGAATTGTGCTTACCAGAATCAAAAGATGATGGCAGTGAAGAGGTTGATCCAATGGGCACTAAATTATACTTAAAATGAAAAAGTGAGATAGTGCACTGTAGGTTGAATATAGGTAATAGTGTATGATATGTTTTAGAAATGTAGGTGAAAGAATTATGAATGCTTTTATCATAAATAAATAGTAAATGATTGATTAGGTAAACATGTGTAATCTTATTGAAACATTATACATGTATACATATGTTAACACAATACATTGTATCCCATTTATAAGGTGTACAAGAAAAACAAATAGCCTTAGTAGGATTTAGTGTAAAGCTATCAGTTTCTTGATGGCAAAATTTTAAAAATTATTTATACGTTTTTTTATTTGAAAGAGAAGGAGAGAGACACAGACAGAGACAGAGAGAGAATGAGCATGCCAAGGCCTCTCATCACTGCAAACAAACTCCAGACACATGTACCACCTTGTGCATTTGGCTTTATGTGGGTACTGGGGGATTGAACTTGGGTCATTTGGCTTTGCTGGCAAGTACCTTAGCTGCTAAGCCATCTCTTTGCCCTGGAAAACATTTTAATACTTCCCTATTTTTATTGATTTAAGTTTTATACATTTCTTTGGAATGCAATCTTAGAAGACTGTATGTCAAAGAATTTACCATTTCTTCTATGTTTTCCAATTTTGGGTATGGAATTTGTCCTAGACCCTGCAGGCTTGACTAACCCCTGTCTTCCCATAAACTGATTCTGGTTAGATGTTTTTCCAGCAGCAACTGTTATAAGGGCAGAGCACCCAGGGCCTCATCACCATTTAAAGATCCCTTCCTTTAGTACCAAGCACAGTGGAACTTATTGCTTGATATCAGTTTAGAGGGACCAAATATTGAAACCATTGCAACATTCTTAACAATATCATTTAGCCTATTTTTCTTTGATTTTCAAATGCTTCTGACATTAACAATCCATTATGCCAGTAGTATTTTGTTACAGATCCCACAGTCACTGCCTTATGAAAATGTTGGTACTTATGATGTTGATGTATTTGCACTGAAACAGTAGAATCTGAGAAGAAATACATTAACAAGGCTGATGCCTCTTGCCCTGCCATGGAAATATCCTTTCTGTTTCTACTCTTGTCTCCGTGGTTGCTGTTCTCTGTATTGCCATTGCATAACTGATGCTATCAATAAGCAGTTTCTCAAGTTATTATTTACCTCCAAGATGTTGCCTGTTTAAATTGGACCATTGTCAGAATTATGAAAGTCTATTTTTTCAGATAATTGAAATGTATCTTACTCTTATGCATTGAGGGCTGTGACTTAATGTTGTACTTTTGTTACATTGTTCACACAGTGGGATTTTTTCTGAGTCTCATATGTGAGAATCTTCACATGAGGTGACAGGAACGTGAGAAGTTTAAAAAAACTGAGAATGATATATTTCTTCTGGGGATAAACTCCTAGACATGGGGGAAAACTGTTTCTTTGTATGTATCAGAACTACCAAGAAAATCATTTCTTCATAAGATTTTATACATGACCTATAACTGACAGAGATACATTGTGTCCAGAGAGGAGTTTTCTCTTACATCACATGTTCTTTTCACATCCAACAATGAGAATTGTACTCACCCCTAGCATCCTACTAGTTGTAACTCAGGCAAAAGTTCTACAATATGTTTTTTGAATCTTATGCCTATGGGGTGACTTAGCAGTTTGGAACAAAGTATGTGCCATAAACTTAGTTACCTGAGGTCAGAAATGTTGCTGCCCTCAATCATTCCCAAATTTTCTGTTCTCTTAGTCTAAACAAACACTTAAATATTCCATAGAAGTAATATATCTTTTTATATTACTTATTCATTTTAGGTCCCCTTTTAATTGAAAGCTTTAAGGCAAATAGTAAGTATTATTATTATCCTCAGTGATCACAACTTGTTTTAGAAATAGCAGATATTTAATGTATGTTGAAAAATAGCTGAGAGATACAATGAGTGGCTAAGTGAGTAAGCAAGGTGTAGGCTGAGAGGCTCAGGGGCAGCAAAGGAAAGAATTTCCTTTTCCTTTCTTGTGTTTCAACCTGTGTTTCTTGTATAGTGACATGAATCTGAAAGAGGGCCTGGCTTTCTCAAAATTTGAGGAAATGTATGGAAAGAGATTGGAAAGCTCAGTTTTGGTATAGAGTGATATTTTATTTGAGCTGCAGATAACACATAAAAGTCTGAAGCTGACACTGTTAGATTATGGAAAAGAGCTGGGGTACATATAAGTTGTTTTTTTCCCAAGAAACTACTTAGAAAAATCATTAAATATATCAATATTTTAATGATAAATAGATGAGTGATTGTCTAATAACGTTTTTATGAGCTGAAAGTTGTGGTTAACATAGCTATCAGGAGGTAAAGCAAGAGAGTTACTGCAATTTCTGGGCCAGATTCAGCTACTTAGTAATATATAGGGCAGCCTGAGTTACATTGGGAGATCTTGTCTAAAAAAAATTTTAAAAACAGAAAGGAGAAAAATATATGAAGATAGACATATCATATAGTGGTAGGAAAGAAAACTCAGAACTGAATTAATATGAGGAGACTTTAAAATATTTTCTCAAAGTCATTTATGTAATCAATTATTTTTCCTTTCAACAAATGCTCACAATAGATATTAGTGAAAATGCTAAAAGTGCTATAAACCATATAATTCTGTAGGGAAAATGTCTTTTATCTCTATTAAGTAAATGAAGTTTTAAAGTAGAATTTTCCATGGCCATATTTGACCTAATAGTCACATTCTTAAAAAAAAAAAACAAAACTTTGAAACATTCCACAATAAAAATAATTTTCTGGATGGCAGTGTTATCCAAAAAGGACTTTAAAAACTTTATGTCTTACCATAAATGTAATATAGTATTTTACAACCTATGTTGCTAAAATTCAATTATTGAATTTTTAATAAAGCACATCATCAGTACAGGAAAAAATGGTTCCAGGCAAAAAAGTTTGAATGAACACCATAAACATTTGAGAACATTAAATTGCAATCATTCAAAGCTTTATATAGTGCTTTATATGAAGTCAATTTGGCTTCTTACACTTGCTTTTATAATAAGGGCAGTTGATGTTAGTTTTAAAAATCATAAAAATAAGGCACTGTGAATCCACAAGGCAGTATACAGACCATGTCCAATTTACAGATAGGTTCTTAAAATTCCCAAGTTCATGATACCTTGGGATGCAATGGTTAAAGTTGTGCTTGAGTTCACGAAGTGATCAACAAAGGTAAACACGTTGGCTGGACTTTCTTGTGTTGCTTCAGTGGGAGTGAAAACTAACAGTTCTAAATCATAGGTTTCTCATAGGTATGATGAAAACATATCTTGAAAGTTTTTGAATTTGTCCTCATAACATGTGATGTTAAGGTTTAATCACTTCACAGTGTGAGACCCATAAGGGAGAGACTATTTTCAAGTTCCCGGTGTGGAGCACAGGGCACAGGAAGGAACCAGACCAACACTATGCCTTCCCTGTAACAAGCTTCTGTATAATGAGACATGTTCATATTCAGTAGAGAACACACAAATTATTATCATTAAAACAAAAATTACATAGGAATAGGACAGGCACAGTAGATATGCAGATAAGGATAGATTTCTAATACTGTTATGGCTTGGACTGGTTAGAGAAGGTGTCTATGAATAAGTGGAACCTATAGGAAGAATGGTGAGACTGGAGGACTATCAATATGGAAGACAATGAAGTAGAAGGCTCAGTATATCAGCAGATAGATGGCCAAGGTTACTGGATTACAGATGACAGTGTGACAGTAGGCAAGATTGGAAAAGCAATCAAGGAGAGAGGGTACTTAGCTTAAATGCTTTGCTAATAATCTAAGATGAAGGGTGATGGAAAAGCACTAGAAGAATTTAGCAAGGGAACATTTTGACTTTATTCATAATTGATGACAATAAATGCTGAAATGAACTGTTTGGAGTGTGTATAGAAACAGTAGTGGGGTGAAAGGTGGTTTCTTCCAGTGGAACAGTACTCACTGATTCCTTCAGACTCCCCAGGCATGCTTTACAGCAATAACTTCTTGCACTGGTAACTCTTGACAGCTGCTTTGGACAGAAGCTTTTATATAGCTGCCTGCTAGCTGGCCTATTTTAGGCTTATCTTGAAGCAGAGTCCCCAATAATTCCAGTTTTCCCAGTATTCCTGAGTTTCTAGATATGGACCTCTTCTAGGGTTGGAATCAGGACACTGACACACAAACAATGTTGGTCAATAATCGAGTTTTTGTTTGGTTATTTGTTCTTGGTGTGTGTGTGTGTGTGTGTATACCCCATGTGCACACTTGCTGAGGCCAGAGGAAAACTTTAGTCAACTCCTCTATTGCTCATTTGCTTTATTTCCTTGGGACTAAGTCTCTCATTGAACCTGAAGATATAGATTTCAGTCAGACTGGCTGACTAGCAAGCCCCAGAAATAGCCCAGTGTCCACTTCTCTCAGGACTGGGGTTATAGGTATGCATGGCCACACCCAGATTCCATATTTTTCCTTTTTTTCTTTAACATGACTACTAGAGATGAACCTCATGCCCTCGTGATTCTAGCAAATGCTCTTCCCTGAAGAGCCATCTATCTTCCCAGCCCCAAGTTAGCTTACATAGCTGCATAAGTAGCCATCCAGCCTATCCTTTGTAAAGCTCTGGTAGCAAGGAATATTTCTCCTAACATTCTTCTCATTGTATTTACTTGAAATTATGCTTTTGTCAATGGTAAAATAAATTCAAAGTGTAGGCATTTGAGAGATAGAGAAAAATAATTTATAATCAATTATATTCATTTTTATATTAGATCAGCTTTTTTAACCTTGGTAATTTTACAACTCTTGGTAGGAATGTAAGGTGGTACAACCACTTTGGAAAGCAATATGGAGACTCTTAAAAAGGTTGATTATAGCATCACCAACAGACCCAGTTATTCCCTTGCTGGGCATTTATCCTAAAAGCTTCAACCTCAGTTCAGAGAGATTTGCTCAACCATGTTTATAGCTGCTCAATTCATAATAGCTAAGAGCTGGAATCAACCCAGATGTCCATCAGTAGATGATTGGATAAATAAGATGTGGTATATCTACACAATGGAATTCTACACAACAGTAAAAAAAAAAAAAATGACACAATGAAATTTGAAGAAAAATGGTTGAACCTGGAACAGATCATGCGCAGTGAACTTATCCAATCACAGAAACATAATTGCCACATAGTATCACTCATCTACAGCACCTAACCTGAATCTACCCAAGATGCCGACATGCCCAGCAAGCATCTCAAGGACTGGACAATAGGGTGAGTGGGGAGAGAGGAGAGGGTAAGGGAGGGGGTGGGGGACACAAATCTGGAATCAAACGACAATGGTACTGTAAAATTCTACATACTAAAAGGCAGAAAAAGTGGTTGAACCTTCACCAAGCCCTTAGAGGGAACACCTGAGTCACAAGGCACTGGAGAGGGTATGATGAAGACTGACCTTAATCTTCTATAGCTCGCTCTCTCTCTCTCTCTCTCTCTCCATCTTGTCTGTAACTCTTTTATATTATTTATCTTTTTCTTCCGTCTCTTCGTGGGCACTGACCTGTAACTTCTAGTACCAGCAGATGGTTATCATCCACAATGAGCTTTTGATCAGAGAGTCCTACAAGGTTTCTAAAAAGAATGACAGATTACTGTTAGAGTACTTGATGATCCACCAAAAGTTAATGGTAAGACTATACTGCTGAAGACACCATATGCAGTTGACAGCTAACATATAGTGACCTGGCTAGAAGCTGGAAGAGAGTCAATCCCCAGACAGTTAGCATGCTTAGTGGCAGAAGGTGCTACATGGGCAACTGGGGGAAAGTGACCAATATCTGTCCAAGCAACTCATGGTCTAACCTACGTAGCAGCAAATAACCCTGTCATGATGCTCACTCAAGTGCAATAGTGGCACACAGCCATGGTGGGAAACCAACTGCTCCTGATTTGACTAACTGGTCCACTCAGTGGAATGCAACTCATAGCTGGAGCTGGGAAACAAATATGAACCAGATCCAAAAATGATCCTGCTCACCATTATCAAGCTACCACCAATCATGGGCTACAAGAGGACCTACACCTATTAAATTCTCTCTAAAATAATAAGGGTTATCCCATTTATCTTGTGCTAACTTTGCTCTCCATTGGTGAATCTGCTACTCTTTTCAGATAGACACAGATCCCAAGGAGAGAACCACCCCATCATACCTCAAAAGGGCCCCAGCTGAAACTAATAATAATTGGCAAAACAAGCAAGGATGCTGTTTTCTTGGTGAACCTGGTACCAGCACAAGGGAGAAGGACGTAGACACAGAGAACAATCACTTCCTACCAAATCAGATATCGAGAGACACAGAGGCCCCCAACACCTCATCACTGAAGCTGACCTAAAAATAACCCAACATGGCTCAGGGAAATTTGTGGAACAGGGGCCGGAAAGAATGTCAGAGCCACATGTTGGGTCATGATACACAGAGACATTTCCTCCTAGCCATAACTGAGGGCTAACCCCACCATGCATGACCCATATATCCCAACAAGGAGGAGCCAGATAAGGAGGGAGGACGGGAAGAGGCTAACAATGGTACCAAGTTGACTGTACTCACTGAGTACAAAACTAATTAATAAAAAAATTAAAAAGTAAGTTTCACCTCATGAAATGAATCTAATTAGTCTGGAATGTTTATAATTTTATAGTATACTTTTTGTTCTTTTATTATGTTAGCCTTCCTTGAATAAACACAATTAGAGTTGTAAAATTACAAAGCTGCAAAGTACTCATTAAATGTCAATATTCATAGACAAATCACCCATGTTCTTCTCAGGTGAAACAAACTCTATTAAGCAGAAATTTCCGTGTTTTTTTTTTTTAATCTGCCAAGCAGTTCTATTATTGTGAGGATCTGGACAACACTTGTGCTTAGATTTATGACCCCTTATACTGGGTTTCTTAGAGGCACCATTGTACTTTTTGAGTAGCATTTAAAGCTAAGTACCATTGTCACCAACCCCCAGAGATACATGAGTCCTCAACCTTAGTGTGAGTGGTAATAATGCTCCATCTGGAGCAGCTAGCTTTTCTTAACATTAAACCTGGGAAAACACTTTTCAGGTCATCAATTGAAAGCAGCTGCATCTATCCCAGGAACATGAGCCCACTTCATTTCACCATCTACCACTGTCGTGGTTTAATCAGATGTCCCCTATAAACTCATGTGTTCTGAATGCCTGGTCTCCAGCTGATGGCATTTTTGGAGGTACATCCTTGCTGGAGGTGTGTGATTGGGGGTGGACCTTGAGATTTAGTAACTCTAGTTATTACCATACAAATAGGGAGACCCATATCACAGGCTCCCATAGCACAGAGAAGGGAAAGTGGTCCCAGGAAACCCCTACCGCCAGAAGGGCATACAGGCTATCAAGACAGGAGTAGATTCTGAAGGCTTCACACTTGGGCCTATCTTGCAAATGGAATTGCTTATACGCCTTGATGTAAGGCATGTGCAGGGCTGAGGGAATGCTGGAGGTACTTTGGCTCGGAAGCAGGCCAGTCAAGATGAGAACAGATATCCTCTCCTGGACCTTCCTTGCTCCCAGAAGCACATAGACCACACTATGCAACCCCATTTGGTTGGGAAGAAAACAGGTAAATTTGGGTGAGAACTCCTACAAGGCCCTAATTTCTTCTCTCAAAAGTGGTTGGAGGGATGCCCCCCTCCTTTGAAAAGATGCAAGTCAGTATTGGGCATAACCTGACTCTAAACTCTTCTTTTCACTTTCCTCCACTTTGTTTCAGATGGGACAATCGGCTTCCAAGATATCCAAAAGTTTCTGCTAGCCTGTCTCCTGAAAAATTGGGGTCATTTAGATAATACAGGAAGAGCAGAAATTGTCCATTACTTCTCTTCAGAGATTTAAGGAGACAGTTAAAAAACATACTAATGTAACTCCACATACAATGGAGGAAGAAATTCTTCTTTATTTATTTATTTATTCTTTATTAGTTAGTTTTGTATTCAGCAAATACAGTCAGTTTGGTACCATTATTAGGCTCGTCCGTGACCTACCCCCTCCCCTTGGGCCCTCCTTGTTGAAGATAAAAAGTCACCAAATGTTATAACGGTAATGAAGGTTGCTCAGGGAAGGGCCCCTTCATTAAAATATTTAACTGGATAAAATCTAAAATATGTTTAATTGATGCCAAGGTTTTAACCAGTAGAAAAACTTAGTCTTATGGTTAAGACCTCACTCATTAACAGCTCACTGATGCTAATTTGTTATGGTTTAAGGGTTATAAAAACTGGCTTTAAGATTCTCAGCAAAGTAACTTAGGTTCCTCTGTTCATCAAGGTTTTAACTATTGAAATAATTCAATCTTAAGATGTAGGTTCACTTATTAGCGTTTAATTTCCAAAGATGAGGTACTCATACCTAAAGACATTATGACATTAAAGATAGCTTCTGTTTTATTCTAATTCTATTGAATGGTCATCACTAGGTTTAATTATTTAGGTTTAATTTAATTTAATTTGATTTAATTTCAGTAACAATAACTTTCATCTTCCTATTAGGTGAAATATGTTGGGATAGCTTGCCTAAGCATTATAATTTTAAGTCATGGGTAAGATGTAAAATTATTTTATGTTAATAAAAATTCCTATGGTACCTAAACCAATTACTATCAAGACTAAGCTAAAAATATTAGTTGTCAAATGATGTTTTCACTTTCAAAACAGATTTGTCAAGGGTAGTATTAGTGCTTAGCTGTTTTGGCTCAACAATGACCAGATTTTGCTCTACTATATGTAAAGAAACTGTTTTATTTCTGGCATCTCAAGTCCAAAATTAACTCTTAAGATATATTCCCTAATTTAGGGAATTATGCTCAACCAATGGTCCACATCTGAGAGAACTAATTTCAAGCTCTATGGATGTTTCCAATGTTGCCTGGGTAATCGGTACCCATGCAGGTATCTGGACTAATCAAAAATGTTTTCCAACACAGGTGCTAAGACTTTATACTTACTGTCTTACTTGTCCTTTCCTGACAATTTCCAGGTGAAATTAATTGGTTTATATTTGTATTGTTTTCAAGACTGGTAAGAGTTTCTGCCTGTATTTATAGCTATTAGATATTTAGAGGATATGTGCCTACTTTCTATGCATCAGATATGGCCTATGCTGCTACAGGACAACCAAATTTTAAAAGGATGGATAAAATGACTTTAAGCTATTGTGCCATTCTTTAACTAAGTCTATTTCAGTAATTAACTGTGCTCTATATGTACATTCATCCAGGTGTAACTTCCTTTCTAAGTGGGTTAATAACTTATGTAGAAGCCAAAGAATATTGAAATCATCAGAACTAAATAGGCCAACATTTTGGCCTGTGCTCTCAGGTCATGAGGCCACTGGAGATGATGGGACACTTCTACACTGGCCCCCTGGTAAGTCATCTGTCTTCCTGAGCTGGGAGGATATGGAGACCCAAACAACAACAGCAACAACAAATCAGTGTACAATCTAAAACAGGAGAGGTACAATTGAAGAGCAATGAGTCCTGGCTTCCCAAAGAAGGAAAAACTACTTGGGCAGCATGGCCCTGACTCATCCTAGCAGACAGAAAACACCATTAAGCTATATGGCTAATCCTGGGTCCCTAAAGTCTCCTTTGAAGAGCCATTAGTGACCTCCAAATTTAATCCTTGATTAAATTTTGGCTATCTGCTTGGTCATAAACACTCAGAGAAAAATGTATAACCAAAGATAAAGAGATGTCTCACATATATGAATGGCTTAATAAGTAACACAATAAGTGCTTTCCAACAGGAGAAACAAACAAGTCCTTAAGACATGTTGTCCCCAGCTCTAATAGTTCCAATTCTATAATAAGGAAAATCAACCATAGAGGAAAAAAGGGTTATTTTCAAATCTGAAATATAGATAGATAACTCTGACCAAAGGTCGCTTAATTCAAGACTTCTTTATACTGTCAACAATGGTAAGTCTCTATTAATTTGTGCTAGGACATCCTTAAACAAGTCCTGAGACCAAAAATATATTTGTAAAACCTTTCATGACACCCAATTGCTCTATTGCACCAACCTTTGGCCTGGCTAGCTTCAGGGCAAATTTAAAAAGGTACACTCTGGAAGGCTATGATACAAAATATGGTATCAAAGTTTAATGTCGTGTATAAGTTTCTGATAACCCTGTTAATATCTTGACTGTTTTACAAGACATACAGAAACACAGACATTATTGTGCCATTCAATAAACAGTTCTGAAAGAAAATCTCAACAGCTCATGCTCAGATAGTCTTGAGACAATCCAACTCTGTCTACCTGGGTTCCCTCAAATGCTAGCCAAGGCCTATAAGTACACAAAAAGGACAACCCTGAAGGCAACTAGATTGCTGTGTGCTCACTCTTCATTAACTCCTTACTTTTATTCTTTCTCTCCAACATTTTCTTCCAAGACTATCTCCCTGCACTCCTCCATAAAAACAGATCTGGGGTCCTTTAGAGTAGTTCACCTTGGTGGGAGATACTCCCTAACTGCCACAACTTTGTGCCCCATTCATCAGGAAATAGTTAACTATCTGACATCATGGCCCCTTGTCCTCTAACAACAGTTAGAGTGTCTTCTCATGACAGGTGGAATTGGGGGTGGTGGTGGTAGAGTTATGGTGACTGGACCCCAGAAGGTAAAAAAGGCAGGAAAGTTTGCACTTGCTAGAATTCCAAGATTATCTGACTTCTTATCTTTTGCCTAGCTCCATAGAACTGTTTGTCCACAACAGCCAGGACTCCTCCTAGGAGGGAGGTCTTTCATTTTAAATTCATTGGTCAAGTTCAGCACCCAGAACTCATTTGGCAGTGCTAATCTATTTCTAAGACAGCCCCTAGCCCTAACCAACCAGCTGGCCTTCTGGTTCACCTGAGCCAAAAGACAGCCCACCACCCTAAGGTTATAAATACCTTTGCAAAGGGAGGGAAGGCTCTCTTGCTCTCTCTGATCACTTACGAACTTCCAGCTGTGGGTGAATTTTTCCTTCAGCTGGGCCTGGGCTGACTCAGCTTAGGCCCAAGCCCAGTCAAGAGGGTGCCCTAGCCCTTACTCTCTGCATGGGTTCTTTTTCTCCTCTAGCTCCCCATGTGGCAGGAGCTCCTTGAACTTCCTTTTCTCTTTTCTTTCCATGCTTTTTTCCCCAGATCCAGATCTGGTCACATGGATTCCTAGGCTACACATGGCCTACATTGGCTTTTGGGCTCCATGTAATGTACTTGTCTTCTTCCAACTTTATCTCCCCTTACTTCCCAGCCTTTCCCTTTCCACACTCCTTTGTAAATTCTGAATAAAATGTTATTTTTAAAATTAAAAAAAAACATTTTTGGATTCAGGGGTTTCATGAACCCCAACTTTTTGAGTTCTTATCTGATTCTAGCAAAGAATTGATAAAAATGGACTCCATGAAGGTTAAATTATGAATTACAAGTTTTATTATTGGGGGGACTAAAATCCAGGGAGGATGCTACTGAAATACTCAAACCAGAGGAGAACACTCCTTTTGCCCAGCTGGAAACAGAGGGAGAACACAAAAAGAATTTCCATTAGGAAGAAATCATGGAGGAAAAATGCTCTGGAGGAGGCACACCCACACCCACACATGGAAGGTGAAGCATAAGAACCAAATGATCCCCTTCATATGAAAGACCAGAGAAGATGTAGAAATAGTGAAGTACTCAGATATCAGAGAAAGACCATACATGTAACAGTAAAAAGACACCTCAAAACAATAAATGAGGAGGCAAACAGGAAAATACCGAGGCTGAAAGAAGTACCCCCTCTCAGCCTGAGACAGACTTATTCCCTGCTGGTCAAGCAAAACCACAGAAAGAAGAGAGAGCCTACACACATTTTTAGGCTCATTTATATGGAAGGACATCCAATTAGGGTGAGCCTTGTTGCCAGACTTATTTGTGTAAAGAGATACCTGATTGATTCATGGACTCAAGGGGAGGAGCCAAGACCTGATTGATTCATGGATTCAAAAATACTGGCTGTGGAAGTACCAGTCCACCTAGGTGTGCTGAGCTATGGAAGGAGCAGGAAATTCCTGCCAGGGATTGTTGCTTGCAGCTACATTGGATAAGACTGGAACAGATGCAGGTCCTAGTCCCACCACCGAATGCCCATGGCATCTCCTTGTTCTGTATGGGCCTCTGTCCCTTTCTGGTTGCCTATAAAACACTGTCTTGCTTATGTTTCTCTTTCATTAGCTTGCTGGTGTTAGTTTGGCTCATTATCCCTTTATTGTTTTCCACTTGCTCTGTCAAGAAGGTGATATCCCACTTCTGTTCATTCCATGCTTTCCCCCTGAGTGTAAGCCAAGAAAACAACAACAACAACAACAAAACCTTTCCTTTCCTTTCATCATCTGCTTTTTGTTGACAAACAAACAAACAAACAAACAAACAAAAAACAGAAAACAACTTTCTTACCATCATCTACCTTTGGTTTGGTGCTTTGTCCCAGCAAGGAGAAGGTAACAACAATCACTATCACTCAAAATGTATGCTACCTAATTCTTGTTCATACTCACTGTTTCACCAACCCATAATTCATGCAATGATCTCTTTCATCTTCTGTCAAAATAGTCTCTATAATATTCTCAGGCTGCTGAGAGGATCCTCTTCCTCCTCCTCCTCCTTTGTCTCAAGTGGAACCTGCTAACACCTCCTCTTTACCAGGCTCATGGTCAGGCAGTATGTGTGGTCTCCCCATATCCACAGGTGTAGGTCTTAGAGGCAAGAATAGCATCTCCCTTGCTCCCCAATGCTTCCCTTTCCTACATTCTGCACTTGAAGCGTCCTTTCTATTTTGACATTTGTGATATAAAATATACATCCTATTGCTTAGCCTTCATGTCCATGATTAGTATCCCATAGCCTACTTCTCCATGGTCCCTCTAACATATTTGTAGTGAATGTTAGCATCCAGCTCATAGGCTTTCAGCCCTCCACATTAATTTGTGCTATTAAATTATTTTCATGGGATCTGAGACTTACTAAATCCAATTAATGCTTATCAATCCTTACTATTTAACCTTCTTGACATATATATATATATATATATATATATATATATATATATATATATATCATAAACCAATGTCTAGGACCATTTTCCTCATTTGCTTTTGCCAGTGGCAGAAAGAGGGTGCTGATGGATTTAAGTGGGGCCCATCATAGCACTATTCAGCCCTAAGAGGAAATATCTGTTAAAAAAGCACATTAAAAGTTTTTGTGATTTCAATTTATTCTATTATTGCAAGCATTGTGTAAGATGTTCATAGATGCTATTATTAACACATTTTAAAGGAGACAATACATACCTCAACTCAACGGAAGGTAGCAGAGTCTACATAAGCATTTAGCTTTCCTTCTATTGCTCTATCTGCTGTGCCAAGATGTGTTAGGGAAATAAAAAGGGTATAAATGTCCACATACATTGATTTTTGTTTCTTTTTTTCTTTATTAGTTAGTTTTGTATTCAGCAAATACAGTCAGTTTGGTACCATTATTAGGCTCATCTGTGACCTACCCCCTCCCCTTGGCCCCACCTTGTTGAGGTATATGGGTCATGCATTGTGGAGTTAGACCACAGTTACGTGTAAGATAAATGTTTCTGCATATCATGACCCAACATGTGGTTCTGACATTCTTTGCGCCGCCTCTTCCTCAAAATTTCCCTGAGCCATGTTGGGTTCATTTTTGGTCTGCTTCAGTGATGAGGTGTTAGGGACTTCTGAGGCTCTGTCTCTCTGACTTGATAGGAGTTGATTTTTCTCTGTGTTGATCTCCTTCCCCCTTGTGCTGGTATCCGGGTCATCAGGAAAACAGCACCCTTGCTTGTTTCGCCAATTTTTCTTAGTTTCAGCTGGGGCCCTTTTGAGGTATGATGGGGTGGCTCTCTCCTTAGGATCTACATCTATCTGAAAAAGAGAAGCACATTCTCCAACGGACAGTAAGTTAGCACCAGGACAAAAGAGATAACCCTTACTTTTTTTATAGAGAATTTAATAGGTATAGGCCCTCTTGTAGCCCATGATTGATGGAAGCTTGATATTGGCGAGTGGGCTTATGTTTGGATATGGTTCTGACTTGTTTCCCAGCTCCAGCTATGGGTCCTGTACCAGTGAGGAGAACAGTTAGCCAAATTAAGAGCAGTTGGTTCCCCACCATGGCTGTGTGCCACTATTGCACTTGTGTGGGCATCACAACAAGTTATTTGCTGCTAAGTAGGTTAGACCATGAGTTGCTTGGACAGATATTAGTCATTTTCCCCAGTGGCCCATGTAGCACCTTCTGGCACTAGACGCGCTGACTGTCTGGGGGACTGACTCTCTTCCAACTTCCAGCCATGCCATTCCATTTTGCATGTCAACTGCATAAGGTGTCTTCAGCATTGGGTTCTTACCACTAACCTTTGGTGGGTCATCAAGTACTCTGACAGAAATCTGTCTTTTAGGAAACCTTGTAGGTCTCTCTGATCAAAAGCTCATTGTGGATGATAGCCCCATGCTGGTTCTGGGAGTCAGTGCCCACTAAGAAAATGAGGAAAAAGATAACTAATATACACGAGTTAGAGAGAAGAGAGAGAAAGAGGGAGAGGGAAGGGGGAAGGAGGGAGGGAAGATGTAGAAGATTAAGGTTAGTCATGATCCTACCCTCTCCAGTGTCTTGTGGTTCAGGTGTTCCCTGTAAGGGCCTGGTGAAGGATCAGCCATTTGGTCTGCCATTTAGTAAGTATAATTTTATGGTACCATTGCCATTTGGGTCTAGATCTGTGTTTCCCACCCCTTTGGTGCCCTCCTCTCCTTCCCCTTCCATCCTAGTGTCTAGTCCACGAGATGCTTGCTGGATATGTAAGGTATCTTGGGTACATTCAGGTTAGGTGCTGTAGATGAGTGAGAGTATGTGGTAATTTTCTTTTCTGTGATTGGGTAAGTTCACTGAGAATGATTTGTTCCAGGTTCAACCATTTTTCCTCAATGGGAGTATAGCTCAGTGGAAGAGCATTTGACTGCACATACATTGATTTTAAACTAAAATCCTTATTGATATTTGTGCCACAATAACATATGATTGAGGAAACTATTAACATAGAAATGCTGAGATATACTACTTAGATGATCTTGCATTTTAAATAGTGTTTTAGAGTTTATTTAAATGAATATAGATTGGCTGACACAACTTTCCATCTGTGATTTCTATGTGTTTTGATATGAAAGAACTAACCCATGAAACTTGCAATTAACATAAAGTAGAGTAATAATTTTGATGTAACCACTTTAGCTGATAAATCTTAATGGTGGCTAATAAAATGTTGAAATGAGATATATTTTAATTAGGTAATAATATCAAGCTTTGTTTATTAACTACTCTGAAAGTTCTAATGAGCTGTGAATTTCTGAGGGCTCTTGGGCCAGGAAATGAGAACATTTAACAAATTTCCAAGCTAATCTCACTATGGAGAAGTCAGCCTTGCACTTGCTTATTTAAAAAAATAAAAGTGAAATGGAAAAATCTCTTGAACCTCCATAACACATTGTGAACTTAGCTGACATTGTTGTTTATATTCCTAAAACATATCATTTGTATACTAGAATATCATGTTTCCTGTCTAAGGATGAACATAATCTAAATAATCATATTTAGCAAGGTAGAGGTTCAGAAAGACTGAGTTTGAGTTCATACTCCAGCTAAATAGCCATAGACTTGGAGTACATTGGACCTTCTTCTTAATGTCATCAGCTAATAGAATAAAAGACTAAAATGTAAGGTTTTTTTAACCTCACCATCACCATCATCATCATCATCATCAGTGTGTGTGTGTGTGTGTGTGTGTGTGTGTGTGGTGTATGCGTGTGTGTGTGTGTGGTGTATGCATGTGTCTCTGCCCTTGCAGTACCCCGTACACGCACTTGCAGGTGGTTTGTCTGTGGGGCTGGAATAGAAAGTTGATGTTCTGCTCATTGCTCTTTTGGTCTTGTTTTGGAGCCACTCTCTTTTCATTGTTTCTGGACTGTACAGGCCTTCATTCATTTTGGTTCTCAGCTCCCCTGTAAGACTTGGCTTGCAGGGGTGCTTGGCCATGCCCAGTTTATTTATTTATGTATTTTGAGAGAGAAAGAGACTTAGAGAATGGGCCTGCCAGGGCCTCTAGCCACTGCAAACAAACTCCAGCCACATATTCCACTTTGTGCATCTGGCTTACATGGGTCATGAGGAATTGAACCTGGGTCCTTTGGCATTGCAGGCAAGTGCCTTAACTGCTAAGCCACCTCTCCAGACACCAGTTGTTTTATGTGGGATATGGAGATATAAACTCTCACAATCTCATGCTTTTCCTGAAATCATCATTCAAAGAAGACTTGTCAATCATCTGGACAGGACCAGAACACAGAACACTAAGGAAAATGCTTGTGCTAGAGATTAAAAATAAGAACAAAAACCCTGTCAAGAATATAGATCAGAGCAATAGCCTCTGGGTCTTTACCCATGCTTGCACCTTGAGTGCTCTGAGGCACTCTGCAGTGAGGGGCGGTCACCTACACTGCACTGTCTCATCTGAGTTCCTGCAGTGCCCAGAGAGACAAGGAGTCCATGCTGAGATCTCAGTCACAATACCAAATGTGTTTGGTCACAATTTCATTGGAAGGTGCAATATAGCTGGGTGAGCATCCCTACATTTGGAAGCTGTGAGGATAGCCCCAGTACTCCAGTAGTATCCAAGGAGAACTCCAGAAGTCTACGTGTTCCAGAGTTTGTAATCAACGCCTGTGGGACCAAACTGTACTGTGTTTTAGCTATAGAAATTGAAACTAATCAGTTCACTTGATTATATTAATATTGGCCTCTTATTTTGGAAACTATCTAATGTAACTTCATAGGCATATTCTCAGGGTAAAATACAACTTTTATGAAAAAAATAAATATCCTCAAATTCTGAAAGGTAAAAGCTTTAGTTTTTCCCATGAAATATTCCAGATAGGGAAAGTTATGGGGGGGGGGGAGGATGGATTTTTATCTGCTTTTCAGTAGAAAATTTTTTATCTGTGTAAACTTTGCTTCACAAAATGAATTTCCTTTTTCTTTGTTTCTGTTTGCTCCAAGTTTAGGCTCTTTTTCTTCTGTTAATAACAAAAGTAATTTTTCTAGAAATAAAAACTGACCCAACTGGTAATCTTGGATGAATGGCTTTACAATTGCAAGACATCTGTAATAAAATGATATGTATGATGCTCATGCTTCAAGCATTTTCAAGAGGCAAACTGGACTTAACCTGTGTATCTGTCCTGCCAACATATAATAGATATTTTACTTCTTTTATCTTCAGCATCCACCTATGGATTACCTTAGAAGGAGGTAAACTCATTACTCACAGTGCTCTATTAGGAATTCACTGCAAGGCAAATTTCATGTGGAACATTTCTTGGTAAAAAATTGCCAACATCATAGAAGAAAATATGTAGCTAAATTAGCCACAAGCACACTTAATTTGTAGCTGACAACTTCTGGGACAACACTACTCTGAATTTCAATTTTGTCTCAAGCTGTGGTGGCAGTACCATTGGAATGTTTACCTGCTACTGCAGTTTTATTATTGGAATGTATGGTTTAGGTTATGCTGGAAGATATTACTTTTCTCTTTTCTTTTCTATGAGATTGCCTTTTAGACTTTATTTGCACTGAATTGTGATTTTAAGATGCTGAGATGGAATAAGAAGTTTGTTAACTCTCAAGTAAACTGTTCCTAATGAGTTTAATGATGTTCCAATTGGTTGATAACTCTTCAAGTTATAGTGATCAAGTACTACTTCTCCAGTAGGTACCCCAGATATGCCACACTGATAAGCACTAAATCAGTCTATTCTGGACATTCCATACTTTTCAAGTATTCCAGCATTTCATTGTTGATTCTTGGGGCTTTACAATTTATATACATTAAGATTTTATACATCTCACTTAAAAGATACTCAAAACTTATAGCAATAGTACCACAAGTTATATTTTTATCTCTGTAGTGATTTGTGTTTTCTTTATTCATCCCTCCTGTCCACCCTTCCTCCTTTCTTCCTTATTTCTTTCTTCCTATTTCTCTCATTATTTTACCTTTATTTTATTGTCAGAACTATATACAATTAGTTTCAGAACTTAGACAACACATTATCTCACATATTTCAACATGTGGTTCATAGAACAGGTGATTGAACATATAGTTCAATTATCATCTTAAAATTATTTAGCAATTTGCTAATTATCAATTAATGTAGTTCCTTCTTTTTATATGATATATTTGTACATTAGACCTCAGTATAAGTTCTGGAATTCTACTTTCATGAAATCTAGAACAAATCTTCTTATAAAATCTTTTTTATTGGGTGCTAGAGAGATGGCTTAGCAGTTAAGTGCTTGCCTGTGAAGTCTAAGGACCCTGGTTCGAGGCTCAATTGCTCAGGACCCAAGCCAGATGCACAAAGTGGCGCATGCATTTGGAATTTGTTTGCAGTGGCTGTAGGCCCTGGCATTCCCATTCTCTCTCTGTCTCTTTTTTTTTTCACTCTCTCTACCTCTTTCTCTGTCTGTCTGTCACTCTCAAATAAATAAATAAAAATGAACAAAAAGAATAAAAAACTTTTTATTGACAATGTTCATACACATACACATGTATTTTGAACATAATCTCCTCCCATTATCTTCTTTTTCCTGGCTTACCTTCCCCTTTTATTGAACATTTTCTTTCCAATTAGTCCTTCTATCTGATCCCTTTCTTCTCCTTTCTTTCTCATTCTTTCTTCCTTTCTTCTTTCTTCCCCTCTTCCAGAATCCATATCCAAGTGCTAATGGTCCACATACTGTACAGGTCTTATAGAGGTAACAATAGCCATTATGAGGTCATATACATGCAATGGCTAATTAATGCCTGGATGATGGTGTCGCAGAGTTCTTCCATCTTCAACAATGTTCCTTTATCTTTGGAGAACATGTATCGGTGTTGAGCACTCAACCGTCACATATTCTCAGCCCTGTGACAAGTTTTAAGTCTCCATAATAGTCATCACAAAAGGAAAGATAAGCTCCTTTGATCAAAGGTGAGAGCAAAATTAATTCTTGGGTATAAACATAAATATTTTGAGGGTGGTTTTTGATGGGTACGATATATCCTTTTAATCAAACAGTAGTAGTAGCTTCACTCCTAGGGCCTATATCATCCATCCCACAGTGATAGTCTTTTGACTAGGTTTTCCAAGCCTACATTCTGTCCCCTGACCTCAAATTTAATCAAAGAATAGTTGTTTACCCCCATCATAATCATGCTAGAATTTTTGTAACTTTCCTACTAATACTGTCATTTTAAAATTCAGGTCAGTTGGTTGGTAGACTATTTTTTCAACTATATTGGTTTATTTGTATCCATTTTTAAATTTTAAGACAGTAGTAGTATCCTTGTCATAATCTATATAAGGTAATTCCTGCAGTCTTCCCAAGTCCCTTCAAATACTGAAAATAGTATTTCTAAAATTTTAAATATTAGGTAACATAACTCTATTTTTTCAGTTAGTTTGGGAATTTTTCCAGATTTTATTTTATTTCAAAACTATTTATTTCATTCTGTATCACTTCATTTGGATGAACAATATACCAAGTATTAATATAATATCTGCTTCCTTTTCTAAAAGTGCTTGAATCCAAAACTATGAAAATTATTGCTCATTCTTTATTAAAAAATAAAATGTGGTAACCACAGATTAACCACTGGGACCTCATGAAATTACAAAGATTTTGCACTGCAAAGGACACGGTGAATAAAGCAAAAAGGCAACCTACAGAATGAGAAAAAATCTTTGCCAGCTATATATCTGATAGAGGATTAATATCTAGGATATACAAAGAACTCAAGAAGTTAAATAATAAGGAATCAAACAAGCCAATCAAAAAATGGGCTATGGAGCTAAATAGAGAATTCTCAAAGGAAGAAATACGAATGGCATATAAGCATCTAAAAAAATGTTCTATGTCACTAGTCATCAGGGAAATGCAGATTAAAACTACATTGAGATTCCATCTCACTCCTGTCAGATTGGCTACCATCATGAAAACAAATGATCATAAATGTTGGCGGGGATGTGGAAAAAGAGGAACCCTTCTACACTGTTGGTGGGAATGCAATCTGGTCCAGCCATTGTGGAAATCAGTGTGGAGGTTCCTAAAACAGCTAAAGATTGATCTACCATATGACCCAGCTGTAGCACTCCTAGGCATATATCCTAAGGACTCATCTCATTTCCTTAGAAGTACGTGCTCAACCATGTTTATTGCTGCTCAATTTATAGTAGCTGGGAAATGGAACCAGCCTAGATGTCCCTCAACTGATGAGTGGATAATGAAGATATGGCACATTTATACAATGGAGTTTTACTCAGTGGTAAAGAAAAATGAAGTTATGAAATTTGCAGAAAAGTGGATGGATCTGGAAAGAATTATACTAAGTGAGGTAACCCAGGCCCAGAAAGCCAACTGCCACATGTTCTCCCTCATCTGTGGATCTTAGCTACAGATGATTGGTCTTCTGTGTGAGAAGGAAAAAACTCAGCAGCAGAGGCCAGTAAGTTAAAAAAGGAGATAGAAAGGGAAGAGAAAGAAAGGGAGGAGGGCTTTTATTAGGTTGGTATTGTATATATGTAAGTAGAAAGATTGAGATGGGGAGGGGATATGATGGAGAATGGAATTTCAAAGGGGAAAATGGGGGGTACTACCATAAGATATTTTTTATAATCATGAAAATATTAATAAAAATTGAGAAAAAAATAAAATAAAATGTGGGGCTGGAGAGATGGCTTAGTGGTTAAGGTATGTGCCTACAAAGCCTAAGGACCCAGGTTCTATTCCCCAGAACCCACATAAGCCAGATGCACAAGGTGGCTCACACATCTGGAGTTCATTTTCAGTGGTTGGAGGCACTGGCATGCCCATTCTTTCTGTCTGTCTCTCTCTCTCCACATTTTTCTCAAATAAATAAAAATATTTTTTAAGGTAAAACAAATTGTGAGTCAATTAATTAGTAGTAAATTATTATACCTATACAACTGTATCTATAAATGTTAATTTATTGCAGATAAGTAATAGAATCTTATCAATTTATTTATTCATTTATTATTTAAGTTTTTAAGACATGGTCTCCGATTAGCCTTAAGTACGCTAAGTATACCAGGTTGTCTCCAAACTCACACTCCTCCTGCCTGATCCTCCCAAGTGCCAGGATTACAAGTGTGCAACACCACATCTAACTTCTAGTAGTTTATATCAGGTGAAATAAAAGACAAAAGCAAAAAGAAAGTACTCAGATATAGACTTAGATATGTGTACAAAACACTTGTGTCAATCAGTTTTCTCTCAATATAAAAGGTACTTGGTATTATTATTTTATCAATAAAATGTTTATTTTGATCAGTTTTAGAGATTTCAATTCATGAACATTTGTTCTCACAGCTTTTATGCTGATGGTGCAGAATATCATAGCAGAAGAATGTGTAGAGCAAGATGCTTTACTTCATGATTAGAAAAGCATGAGAGAGAGTGAGAGAGAGACAGAGAGAGAGTAACTTAGAAACTAATTCATCCTTTAACACCTTCTATGGCTACGAGGCTGTAGAGATCCAGAAGGCTGTATGGATATGGAAGTAAGATTTGCAGACTTCTGGGTAACCCAGTCACTAGATCCTGCTTCATAAATATTCCACCACTTCTTAAATGTGCCAACCTGGGAACCAAGCCTTTGAGGACATTGAAAATCCAAACTATAGCAGTGGAAGGGCTTGTGCATCAGAGCAAAGTGTACCTTTAAAATGGGACTTTACATATTGGTTACATGTTCAACTTTGAATTACTCAAACTTGGGTTTCAATTCTGCTGTGTGATATTTGGTAAAATACAATCACTTTCTGACACATAGATTTTTTTCCACTACAAGTTTGGGGTAAAAATATACCATCTACATGATGAGGACTGAATTTGATAATGAATATATTTAGCACAAAGTCAGTGTTTGTGCACCCTCATAAGGATTCTAGCTTTAATGTGACACAAATAAAGATGTGGCATGGGCAACTTACGGAAGGGAAAAATATTGTTCACTTTGTCAATAGCCTTGTTAGTAGAACAATATCACAACATTTTATCTAAGATTATATAGAACTTATTTTTTCTAACCAAAGCAGAAAATACACAATTTCTTAACCTGCCTCACATTTTTGAAAATGAATGTCTTGGTGTGATCTGTATTTCAGTGAAATCAACCTGGGGCATTGTGATGTACTTACTAGATGTTAAGCTACAAGGCCATAGAAACCCAGAATGCTTCATGGACATGCAAAACAGGATTTACAGACTTTTGTTACTCACTGGGCACCAGGAAGGAAATGTTACATTTCTATTTATTTTTACCTTGTAGGGTTCCTTTTTTAGAGATGTACATCATGTGCTATGCATTATGAGAATTGCGCAATAAAACAGGCCCATCACTTATGTACACATAAATAAATGAACATGTGTTATGACTATATAATCAGGATTTCAGGGTGGAGTGCTCCAAATGCTTTGAGACTTTTACTTACCCTTGAGGACCTTGTAATACAGTTCTAGTACTTCCTACCCAGAAGTTAGAAAGCCAATTAACATAGTTCTCAGTGCTCTTCATGAGCTCTCATGAGGACTTTACATCATTTACTAACACTGGAACAGAAAATATTTGACTATACAGTGAACTCCTAATTGGAAAGTTATGGGACATAATATCAGTGGATATAGTTGGAAAGATGTTAGTGAGTCATCAACTGAGAGGTGACAAATCACCCTACTCTTCTTGTGGGTGATATTAGAGAATATAAATTTATTTTATTGCAAACTTTGAAATGCAATATTCCTAACTGGATTATGGTATTCACTGGACAAATAAGAAGTTAAAAGAGACAATAATATGTGTTTAGTTTTCCATTTAAATGTGGTTCTGTGAGGAAGAGTAGATTAAAGTAAAATTTTCTACCTAATTACATGAACTGAATGGTGATAAGTTCATACAAATGACTAAAGCATCAAATAATTGTGTCACTGTAGGGAGAACAAAGTTGCATGCTTTACTGACACCAAACCAATAGGCTCAGGTTAACTTGGGGAATTCTCTCACTGAATTACAAACTGCTAAGCTGAGGAATAAAATAAAAATTTTATGCAAAACAAACATGAATATAAATGACAGTGAGAAATACTTGTCAGTTGAGAGACAGTGCTCTAATTTATCAGACTCTATCAATGATGGAGAGTTCATTGTTGCTGCATAGTGAGCTCTAGGCCAGCCAAGGCTGCAGATTTAGTTGGTAAATAAATAAATAAATAAATAAATAAACAAGCAGATCTAAACAAATCCTAATAGGACAGACAGATCACAAGTATGAATGTACATCAATTAATGGCATATTGTGATAACTACTATGAAGCATGTAAGAAACTGACATGATTGAGGACATCTAAATTTATAGAACAAGGTTTCATTGTATAGCTGTGACAGATCGAATGGGGAGGGAAGTCCTGTGACAGTTCATGACATATGAGACCTAAAAGATAAGGAAACTAATCTCTCTTGAAAATGTCTACTCTTCATGGAAATGAAAAAAATTCTTATCCTATCCCGATTTTGCTTGTCTCTTGAGAAACAAAAAATTGATACTAAAATAGAAAATATCCTCCTTTCAATCAGCCATTATGATTCTCTTCTTTCTGTAACTATCTATTGTAGAAATCTGTAGCTACTCTTTCTGCCTGGATATGCTTTCTAGTGATGGATATAATTTGTCAATGTAGCTCACCTTTACATATCCTGCTTTATCTCTGCATTGGCCAAGGATCTATGTATAAGAAGTTTAAGAAACTAAAGAGATTTCTAAGATGTTAGGGTAGAATAAAAGATGAAAGATGTAAATTTTAATAAAGTTTTGGTTGTGCTTTTATTTATCACTTAGCCAAAAGGGCTCTATCATTTGTGTGCTGCACAACAGACCAGATAGATAGCATGTGCTTAGTAATGCAATAGTGTCATAGCTATTAGAGGGATAATCAACTGCTTTGTGATTGGATTTGAGGCCTGCTATACTGGAAGAAACTCATGTCTGGTACTGAAAACCTAGCCAAAATTTGTGGCTTTGGTAGTGTTGTATTTACTTTCACATTGCTGGGACAAAATATCTGACCAGACGAAACTGAGGGGAGGAAAGGATTATTCCATCTTAGAGTATGGAAGGGGAGACTGACAACTGCAAGGAAAAGATGGTAGAGCAGAATCTGTACATCTCTTCTTTACCACAGCAGGTGGGAAAGAGCCAAGAGAGTAAGCTGAGCTCTGGAAAGTGGGAGCTGGCTATAACCCCCCAATCCTACTCCCAGTCACACACCTCCTCCAGCAAGTTTTCACATCCAAATGTGCCACCAGACCAAGCATTCAAAGCATATGAGTTTATGGGAGACACCTGACTGAAACCACAATTATCCATAATGAAATTTGCATTCAGTCCAACTTTAAAAGTCCAATTTATTTTATCAGTCCCCAAACTATCCAAAATTCCAAAGTCCAAAGTATCGTCTGGGATTCAAGAAACTCTCTTAACAGTAAGCCTGTAAAATTAAAACACACATGATGGCACAGAATACACAACCACATTGCAAAAGATGGCACAGCAAGAAAAGATCAAAACACTGCAAGATCTAAAACAAATGGGTTAAATATCAAATCTTGCAGTTCTGTCTCTACCTGGGATCCACAACAAAGTCTCTGGTGTTCTAATTCCACCCCTCAATCTGTGATGACTCATAGGCAAAGGAAAAGTCCATCCCACTCTGACAGTTATCCTTGGTGGCTGTTCTATAGTCTCGATATCTCCCAAAATTCTAGGGTCTCCAATTCAACTCATGACTATGCCACAGCTCCATCAGGTCTCCATGTAGGGACTGCAACAATGCCACCTCGCATCTCCAAGTGGCCATTTCAAAAGAGCCACATTGCAAATCCAATGACATTTTCTTCCCTGCACTTGTTATAGTCCATAGTACCAGGTAGTCTCCCAAAATTGTTAATCCAGGGGAAAATAAAGTTCAGTGAGGAGATTCAAAACTGGTCAAATTGTTAAGAATAAGTGCCTATTAAGTGCTCAGGGAAAATGGTCCACCTACATCAACCACTCCAAGGCTTAGAGAACATTCTAGAAGAGGGGGTAGCAAGAATATAAGAACCATAATTTAGTAAGAAATGCTATGCAATATTGTTTTCCAGGCATGGCATGGCTGTGATTTTTAGGAACGTGTAGCAGCATTGTTACCTCCACAAGGTTTTCATAAGATTAGGCCCATCAACATCCCATCATGGATGGTAGTGAAAAGCATGAGAACCCACCCTTTTCTTGGAAAAGGAGACATTTTCTTCAGTGGGATACCCACTGGTAAATTGCCCATGCTTACTAAATAACACCCCACCTATATTTATGACATATAGGATGGTACAACCACTTTGGATAGCAATATGGAGACTTCTGAAAAAGCTGACTATAGAGATACCAACAGACCCAGTTATTCCCTTACTGGGCATCTACCATAAAACCTTCAAACCACAGCCTAGAGAGATTTGCTCAACCATGTTTGTAGCAGCTCAATTTGTAATAGCTATGAGCTGGAATCAGCCCAGATATCCATCACTAGAAGAAAGGGTAACTAAGATGTGGTATATCTACACAATGGAATTCTATACAGCAGTCAGAAAAGATGACACAATGAAATTTGAGGAAAAATGGTTGAGCCTGGAACAGATCATTCTCAGTGAACTTACCCAATCACAGACAAAAAATTGCCACATAGTCTCACTCATCTACAGCACCTAACCTGAATCTACCCAAGATACCTTACATATCCAGCAAGCATCTCTGGACTAGACACTAGGATGGAAGGGGAGGGAGGGGAGGACATCAAATGGGTGGGAAACACAAATCTAGACCCAAACAGCAATGGTACTATAAAATTCTACTTACTAAAAGACAGACCAAATGGCTGATCCGTCACCAGGCCCTTACAGGGAACACCTGAATGACGAGACACTGGAGAGGGTAGGATCAAGACTAACCTTAATCTTCTAGATCTTCCCTCCCTGCCGCTCCCTCTCCCTTTCTCTCTCTCTTCTTTCTAACTCTTGTATATTAGTTATCTTTTTCCTCATTTTCTTAGTGGGCACTGATATGCAAGAAACTCTATAGATCTATAAAACTCAGTAGATCACACACACTAAAACATATATCAAAATATGAGACTACTTGTTAAGAAGAAATGGATCAGGAGAGGGCAAAAGAAGTAATGACAGACTAAATAAAAGACAAGAAAGAAGAAAATTAAGATGTAAAATGTCTGGTACAGACACGTTGACACAAAGTATTCTTTTTTATCTAAATGCCAGTCCCTTCAAGTGTTCTACTCCTGTGTGTCTTAGGATAGAAATCTGGTATTGCTCTGATTTCTGTTCTGGTTACTTCTTGTGCAAGCTGGTTGAGCTCAGAAAAGTATTTTCTATGCACCCAGAAAGGAAATTAAAGTTTTCATTGGTTAATCTTCTTAAATCGGATAGGCTATCAAATGTTTGACTTTATTGCAATTGAACTTAAACACGAGATCTTGCTATATCCCAAAGTGCTTGAGTAGGTCCCTTAATAAGATTTGTCCCCACATCTGGAAAATTTAAGATTAGTGCTACTGGGCCAGTGAGTTGATGTGAACAGGAGATAAATTCATAGATAATAATCCATCAATTGTCAATTGGCTAGTTCCAAAGCTCTTCATAGATTTTTTTACTTGTGACATTAAGAATCTATGCATTTAAGTAATATTTCTTTGTACAACTTTTACTTTCTATATCTCATTTCCTGTCACCCCACATGACTATATTGGCACTTCTAGCCTGAAGTCTCTGTTTGGCTCTCTTCCTCCACCAGCTTTGACTTCTCAACGTTCTTGCACTGACTTGACCCTCTCATCTTGCCTCTCCCACTATGCTCTAGTACAGCTGTGTGTGGTCTACTGTCAAATAACCTTGAATCTCAACACTGTAGAAAATTTTTCTCCTTCTGACATATTTTTTATAACTTTTGTGTGGTGAGGTCTCTGCCTTCCTGTGCATTCTTTTTAGGTCTACCTGACATTTAACCATGGAAATGGAAGTGTACAACTTAAATCTTCACATTATACTTAGTGGAAGATCTATAGCATTTCTCACAACTTACATTGACTTTCATTGAGGACTTCCACTGTGGTAGTATTTCAGCAGCACTTTCTCTTTTCCTAGACTCATTTCTAGTTACATAAGGCAATGATTTTTTTTCAGCTTTTTGAGATCTCTAAGAACCAGTGAGTCAGATTTTGCTTAGTCTTGGAGCCTAGGAAAGAGCCCTCAAACTATTCAGTTGTGTCTGCCATAGTACTCTTTTCTTCTTCCAAGAAAAACATGGATGTTTCAATAAATTATGGGCCTGTGGATGTGGTTTCCCTACTAATTCCCATCTTGTCACCTCAAAGGGAAGTATTTTGGACTTTTTTGCAGCCTCGTATCTTGTGCAGTTCTGAGGTTTGATATTCTACTTCATATATATAGTTACAGATCAGGTGTTCTTTAAGCCTGAGAGTAAATCTCACACTCTGCCGCTTACCTTGATGTGGCACTGTAAAGACAATCTAATCCCAGCTTGTGTCCACTTTGCCAAATGCAAAAGCCAGACTGCCACACTGCAAAAGATAGCTTTGGATCACAAAAGGCACCCTATGTCTAAAAGTCCATGAATCCCTGAAAAATTTTATTCTAATGCAATTGCAACCTGTTATTTTCCTTGATACTAAGATTTTTTCTTTAACTGATGAATAATCACAACATGGTATGCATTAAATGTTCAAAGTGTTGAAGAGAAGTGCTATATTTTTGGAAGGCTGAAAGTTTTAGGTAAGGACTTACATACTAAGTACTTCTTCCAGAAATTCTCACTTCTCATTGGTGCCCAAATTCAGCTTTTCTATTCGCTTATTTTCTTTCTTTCTTCCAAATAAAATTCCTAATCTTACTTAACCCTTCCCTCTCCATTTCTTCTTTGCATATTAGCGTCTCAAATCCTGATTCTTTTAACTGACTTAATTCCATGGGCTACCACTAGGAATCTCCATAACACCATCACTTTCATACTCATAATGTAACCTCTCTGGTTTTCCATTTCATCAGGCCTCACTTATTAAAATGATGGCTTCCTAGATGAAATGTTCCCAAAGGACCAGATAAGTAATACTTCTTTTGGATGTACCCCTAAAGTTCAATTGCTTTTTGCTTTGTTATGTAAGTACAACTTTTACAAATCTAAAATAACCTAGATCTTTAAATTGTTCCAAGATGGACTCCCAGTAATAAAAACTTACCATTCAGTCTTTATTAGAGTTTATAACTTCATTCTTAACATATTAAAATAGATCAAAACAACCACTCTTGACATTTATACTTTTGAAACAAAATAAGAAGCCAATGTACACTTGAGTCAGAATAAGAGAAGAACAGCAGATATAGCCTGCATCCTTTCCCTTGGCCACTGCAAGAGGGTCACAATGGATGGGACATTTCTCAAGTAAAGGCCAAAGCAAACCAGTGGGGCACCTGCATCTATAGGATGGTAGAAGTCAGCAAGTGAGGTTGTCACATTCTGGTCTTAGGTACTGTGCAGTTTGGGTCCGGGCTTTGTTGGTAATTATTTCTATGGAAATAATTTCAGGAAATCTCCAGTGTAAACAAATCCCTATCCTGCACTGTGTCTCATCATGTCACAGAGCACGGAGGCTTTATGTTCATTTCAATAATACTGGAGATTAGAAAATGTATTGCACCAGCCAATAAATAAATACTCTGACATCTTATATCTAAAATATTTTAAAAACTTTTATTGATAATTTGCATGCATGTATATAATGTATTTTGGTCATAACCCCCTACCATTATTTCCTTTGTCCCCCTGCACTTGTCCCATCTTCAATGAACCCTTTCCTCATGAATAGTCCCTCTTTTATTTTGATATCTTTTTATGTTGAACAAATGCAATGTTTACTCTAATGAAGGTTGTTTCATTAACACTTCCTTTATACTCTACTGATTCAGTTATTTTGTTTTCCTTCCCATTTCACACTGTCAGCACAGGACCATTGAATGCATGTGGACAGAAAGCAATGAAATACTCAAGTTTTTAGTGGTTTACTATTTTGTTTTCAAGATTTTATACTCAAGAGACAACACCTTTATTGTTATAATCTATAAAAATGATAGTATAACCAAGATATTACAAATGAGTCTATATGGGAAATAAATAAGTAAAGAGAATTGACCATGATAAAAGACAGAACTCATATTGAGGTATATTACAGATGATTATTATTTTTGGAAATACTTGTCAGATTTAGTTTTATCAGAAAAAAATCCAGAGCTTTAGAAGGAAAAGGAGTGAGATAGCTTTGTGAAAAAAAAATACTGTATATCATTTACAAGAAATAAGCAATTATGGAAAGACACTGGGAAGTGATTTAAAAAAATGAAGTCAGGGTACAACACCTCATAAAACTGGACCTGGCAACTTGGAAAGGTTGAGAATAGCCTGCTGTTGCTTCCTGATTTTATGATGCCCCTCTTTTCCAAGGTTACAACTATGTGCATAGTAACAGGCTAAATGTGCCAAAGATCAGGGCTCAAGCCTGGAACTGCAGCTTAAAGCAGAAATCTCGAGTGACAGGAGATGCAAGGAGACCCAGAGGTGGAGTATAAACTGCTCAGGTAGAGCTGGTTGACAGCTAAATAACCATGTGTATGGACACCTCAGGAGGCATGACTGAAAAGCAGTGAGAGGCCAGAGATAAGTACATAAAACGTGCTGCTTAATGATGGGGATGCATTTTGAGATGCATTTTGAGAGCTGCATCCTTAGGTGATTTTGTCACCGAGTCAACATTACAGGCTCTATTCTATTATATGACCCTGTGAAATGTGGCCTCTTACTGACATTAGCAGTGGGAATTCTATACCTAGGGGCCACAAAATGCAAACAAAATATGAGACTGAATCTAACACAGGAGAAAATGTTACAGTCAAGTATATAAAATATGAGCTGCATAAGGCTCTCTGATGGCAGCTAACAATGGCTAGGATGACATCAGGTGCTAAATTTTTCAACTCCATTATAATCATATGCAACCATCTTTGAATATGTCATCTGTCAGGGGGTACATTTCACTTTATGGCACATGACTCCTGAACCAAAAGCTGTCTAAGAATCATCTCTGTGATTTTTGAATTTCTTACCTGACTGGATTCTTTACGTATGTCAGGTAGAGTCAGCAGGATGTGTGAAGTGTCAAAATACAGGACTCTCACATAGAAGAGGAAGTGGAAATCGGGAAATTTCCTGGAGCCAAAGGAACAAAAGAAAACATGAACATCATGTCTGTTTAAACCACCAAGTGACTGACAAACTTGGCAGGCATGAGGTGAGCCAGGCCAACAAACCCACAATTGGGAAGGAAATGAGAACAAAGATGCGTGTCAACATTTGACACTGCTGAGCTAGGGCTGAAGGCAGGGTGTGTCAGTAGTTGACACTGCTGGGCTTGGAGGCTGAGTCTGGGGTGGAAGACAGAAAAATGGTAATGGAAAGTATATGTTGATTTCAGGCAAGTAGCTGTAGCAAAAATCATAACAGAGTAAGTCTTGGAAGCAGGTTAGAATTTTGAGTCATTATAACATATTATTTACAAAATCTGCAATTCCAACCAAGAATTAAACATGCAAGGAAAAGTTAGATATGAAAAATAAACAATATAACACAGCAGCCATGGTAAATGCACAAAGGAATCTAGACATTTAATTTGGGAGAACTAGACAACAAAGCTTATAAATATGTTAAAAGATGATACCCTTAAAGTATTAAGTAGAGATATGGCATCAATGATCAATCAGATAGGACATCTTAAAAGAAATGAAAATTAATGTACCATATAGATTATGGGGTATAGAGGTGGAACTCATGAGATAAAAATCACTAAGGATAGATTAATGCCATTTGAAGAAGAAAAACATAACAAAGAGAATAAACAGAATTTCAAAAATCGGTAGAAAGAAATGAAGTAGCCCATCATACATGAAACAACTCACACAAAAGAACAGGAAAAATATTGAAAGGAACAAAGGTCCAAGACATTAGAAATTTGATAGAAGACATTAATCTAAAATACAAGGACAGAGCTGGAGAGATGGCTCAGTAATTAAGGCACTTGCCTGCAAAGCCTAATGGCCCAGGCTCAATTCCCCAATACCCATGTAAAGCCAGATGTACAAAGTGGTGTATGCATCTTGAGTTCATTTGCAGTGGCTGAAGGCCCTGACATGCCCATTCTCTCTGTCTCTTCTCCCTCTCTGTGACTGCTTGCAAATAAATAAAAATATTTGAAGTATAAAAAATAAATAAAACACAAAACCATAAAAAGTTGCAAGTTAAACACAAATAACCTCAATACCACATTACCATCAAACAGCAGAAAGTTTAGTTAAAGAGAAAAAGTCTTGAAAACAACCAGAGAAAAATAACTTGTGTCACCCTGAGGAACTATGATATGATTAATGTCTGCTAATTTTTTAGCATATGAAGGCCTGAGGACACTAGTATATTTAACATGCTGAGGAAAAGTAAAATAAATGAATATAATTTATGCTATAAAGCTATACTTAAAAATGAAGATGAAATAATATTTTAGAGAATTTGCTATCATATGACGTCCATTACATAAGAAGTATTTAAAGAAACTTCATTGGATTTGATGGCAATGTGAATCTTCAAGAAAGAAGTAGTCTTTGCTGGGCATGGTGGTGCATGCCTTTAACCCCAGCAATTGGGAGACAGAGGTAGAGTGTTCATTGTCAGTTTGAGGCCACATGAGACTACATGGTGAATTCCAGGTTATCCTGAGCTACAGTGGGACCCTATCTTGAAAAAAAAAGAATAACATAATCACAGATAAGCATGTGTATTTATAACTTAGCTATTTAGGGGCTGGGGAGGTGATTCAGTGGATAAGGTTCTTCCCCACAAGAATGAGGGTCTGAGTTTATATTCCTAGAACACAGGTTAAAAATATGGCCAAGGAAGGGCTGGAGAGATGGCTTAGCAGTTAAGGTGTTTTCCTGCAAAGCCAAAGGATCCCGATTCAATTCTCCAGGACCCATGTAAGCCAGATGCACAAGAGTCACATGAATCTGGAGTTTGTTTGCAGTGGCTGGAGGCCCTGACGCACCCATTCTCTCCTTCTCTCTCTCTGCCTCTTTCTCTCTTTCAAATAAATAAAATATATGTAGAAAGACCCTCAGGCCAGGGTTGTACATGCTTGTATTCCCAAACAGTTGGTACACAGAGACAGGGAATCCCTGAAACTCACCCTCTACCTAGACTAGCAGAGACAGTGAGCTCTAGATTAAGCAAGAGACCTTTTCTCAAAGAATAAGGGGGAGATATGATTGCAGATGGCTCCCAACATTGACCTCTGGGCTTAGCATGCATACATACATGCACACATGTGTGTCCACATGCATAAACAAACATGCTCACCATACATACACAGAAAAAAATTACAAAAAGTGTTTTAAATGTTAGCAAGCACACTTAATTAATTGCTACTAATCACCAGTAAAGAGCCCTGCAAATTATGCCCCTTTTTCAGAGTGGAGTTAGGCTGATAGTAGAGATGAAAGAATATTAGGGCGGAAAGTCTTGAATTCATGATAATTATATGAATATATACACTTTCTAAAACTCATTTAACTGTGTATCTAAAGTTGGTGAATTTATATCTATAAAAGTGCAAACAAATTACAGACCCTACATTATTAGGAGCCTTCCTCGGTCTTTGACCCAAACTAAATCAGTAGTAATAGTTTTAATATGAAAATATATATTTAATAAGTATTTACTTGTGGCACAAAGTTTTATATCAAATTATAGTGTGTTAATATTTATTCAATATGAATACTTAATCTATAGAAACTTTTTCATGAGATATATTTTGGGATATTTATATGATAATATCTATTTAAATGTGAGCATAAATATTTTACTAGATAAAATCATTATATTAATGCTGGATGGCTAATACCTGGATTTGAATCCTATTGTCTCTACTTAACTACTGAAAAACCTTAGGTAGAAAACTCACCTCTCTAAGCTTGAACTGATTCATCCATTAAATACAGATATTATTTTCTGTTCCACAGGGATATTGTGATGAGTGGAAGGGAAATTATGGAAATTGTTTAGTGTAATATAAATTATTCCAGAAAAAAAGGTTGACATTGGAAGGATAAATAAGGACTGCTTGAATGCTGATTTGTTTTTAAATTTAGAATCCTTAAAAGTAGCATTAGATCATTTTTAACAAATGTCTTCCTAAAAATCTATATTTGTTATTCTCTCTGTGTATGTCTTTATTACCTCTGGGATAGATACTCTTTAATATCAATTTCTTTGATTATTTTGGCTAGAGACTTACATCTTTACTAGTCTGAGTGTGTAAATAATCTTGTGTTGTTTGTTAGGTCTGTGATAATCTCACAATATTGTCCTTTTCCTTTTATACACTCTCTGAATTATCCTAAGGTGATGTTTAACCTCTGACAAACCCACATTCCCAAATACTTCCCACTCTACTCCGAATGTCAAGGAAACAGTATCTTGAGAGGAAGCAATAGGTACCATTTGATAAATGTGGAAAAGGGTTTGGTCTGGGTAAATGGATTTGGCTTGTAGCTGTGGCAGGAGTGAGTGGGAGGTGCAGGTTGACTCATTCTTCTAGGAGAGCATACTTTATCAGTGGTCTTTTATGATCTTGGGGAAACGGAGCAATTTTTGAGAGTAAATGGTTAAAGAAATACAGCAGGAGTTCAAAACAAGAGGTCTTAAGTGATGAAACTTCTCAGAAAGCACATTAGAGCAGGCAAGGACAGAAGGGAAGGTGAGAGCTCAGGTGAGGAGGAGGGCGGCATGTTGGGGGAAGGCCTGGAGTGGTGACAAAGTCTAATGAGCTTTCCACTCACCAGTGACCTTGAATGATTTACTCATGGACAGAGTGAGTGAGAGATCTGGAAGACAGTGTTTTTCTTGAGGCTGGAAGGAATGTAGGTCTAACATCTACAGAAGAAAAAGTTACTCTGTTTCCTAGCATTCAGAACACTGTGAGGAAAAATGAATGTTCAGGATACATGCTGAAGGAGAAAAGTGTACAGAAAATGAATTCTTTATGAAAAAGGAGCCTATAAGCAGGGGTTAGCTAGATATATATTTAGTGAAAACAAGGATGCATTTCAAAATATTTTATTTAAATTTTTAGGTATGCCACAGACTAGCAGAATCACCTTCCATTGTAATGGGTGGCATTTGCACAGTGAGGTGTTGCCACTTTGGGGTAGTGTGCTCTAAAAACAGCTGACAACCTACTTTGTCCCTCTTCTAACTTCTCTCATATAAAATTTATCCATGTACTATGTTATTTACAACAAAACATGCTTCAGTCAGATTTTTTTCTTTTTTTCCACTAGAATCAATTGTGTAGAACAAAGTCAAATAAACAATTTAATTTTTTTTCTTGTGAAGAAAGGCTAAAAGGTACATTTATATCACCTCTTTTTCTCTAACTTTTACTTAATAACATCCCAGAGTTTTTAGTAAACTGATGCAAAAAGTTGCCATTCCATTTCAAATTCAGTACTGTGGCCCCTTTATCTTCTCCCTCTTTCTGGACTGTCTCAGTATGAGTATCTCCATACTACATTGAGTTCTATTCTTGCTACACCAAGTATGATTTATCTTCTAAGAACAAAACATGACTACTCTTATCATCTTACATTTTGGTTAATAAAATCTCACCAGCTTTCTTCTTGTTGCCCATTTATCTACATTTATTTTTGCCTTTCCTCCTTCAGTGTTTGAAATATCTTTCTCCATTCTACCATTCTGAAAAAGTGTTATTTAAAACTCTTTTTCCCTGATTCTACTATTCCTATCACAGTTTGTACTTCAACCTAAGATTAAACAACTCACTAAGCACTGGTAAAATATCAGAGATGTGAAGTTAGAATTAACTCATGGCCTTAAGAAATACCTGCCATAATGGAAAAGATAAGAAAAGTTAAAGGGGTATCTTAATAATAAACACAGTGAGCCAAGAAAAATTGGAGACAAAAATGCAAAACATATATAATGTAGTCATTGTTCTTCCTCTATGCCATTTGCTGTCCCCAGAATCTGTTCTCATGGCATAGAATTCTTACTTCCTGAATTCATCATATATACCACTGCTTTCTGTCAATATCTTGTGCTTGTATGTAACCTGTCTGGCTCCCCTTAAGAAAGTGTCGGCCTTCAGTACAATAATATGGGCACAGTGTTAACAAGTTTATACTTTATAAAGTTCCACTAATGGGTTGCTTCAGATCCTAGGAATATTTTAATTTTCAAACTGAGAACAACAAAATTCAGATCACTTTCTGATTGCCAGATTTTAAATTAGAATAGCAGGCTTAAGTTATAACTAGTGAAGATAATATTACTAAGTTGGAGATAAAAGAAAGTTCACTGTTCCTGAATCATAGTAATGTCTGTATATTGACCTACAAGACCAGAGATGTTATAATCTCAAAGAATGGCAACAAAATGCTGTATGCCAAGGTCAATATAGTGCTCTAGGAAGTTCACAAAGGATATAGAGATAGATCTGTGGGAGTTTGAATGTAAAATGTATTGATAGATTCATGTGTTTATGATTAAGTCTCATACTTAATCCTTAGCTGATGGTACAGCTTGGCTGTGAAACCTTGGATGGTGGAGCCTTGCATGAAGAGGTGTGTCACTGGGAACAGGTCCTGGATCATTATGACCTAGTCCCTCTTGCCTCACTGAGCTCTCTCTTTACCTCTCTCCCTCTCTCTATTTTTCTCTATATATATCCTCCATGTGATGTAGACATGTGATGTCTGGCTGTCTGCTCTTGCCGTGAAGAAACGGACCCCCAAAATCTGTAATCCAGAATTAAATTCTTTCCTTCTATAAGCTGCTTCCGGGCAGGTATTTTCTACCACAAACAGGAAGGTAAGTGCTACAAGATCAATAAAGATATTTCCATTTGGTAGATCAAGAAAAGGTAAAAATAAAACCAAGATGAATATGCAATATATAGGTATGCCAAGTATCAGTCAAAAGTCTTCTGCTACTCTCATCTCTCAGAAAACAAACTGACTGATCACTCATTTCCCTCCCTGGGCTTTCTCATTCTTTAACTCTGCACTATTCTCTTATAAAAAGATGTCTGTCAAACAGGCTAAGAGTGTTTTATTTTTCCCTTCTACTTCTGCATTTCTATATTTTAATCTTCCAACCTTCTTCTTCTCCTCTTCCTTCTTTCCCTTCTTCTTCCTTCCTTCCCTATCTTTTATCCCCTTCCCCTGTTTCTATACTTTCTTCCCTTTTTCCTCTCCCTCTCCCTTCTTTTCATCTTCTCTTACCTTCCCATCTCTTTCTTTTCCTTTAACCTTCTTCTTTCCCTTACCTATCTTTACAAGAAAAGAGAAAAGGACTTGGAAAATGTCAGATATTGATTAAAAATCAATTAATTTGGAAGAGGTTCAATAAATGTTTTTATCTAGAAGAATATGGGTACCATACACATATGCTGTATGCCGTGTGCAGACTTGAAATAATGCCTCATCAGTGAAGACTTGTTACTAGAAATTGTGCTGCAGATTTGTTTCTAGCTTCACAAACCCTAGGTGAGTAAGTATGGAAGGGAGTTATGTCATGTGGGTTGCTTGCTCAACTCTTTCCTCCATGAGTCTTTTTAAATTTCCAATGGTGAAGACTATTCACAAAATATTGTTCCCCATGAATCCTAACCATTCTCTCCAGATTCTCCTTCTGAGAAACTCTAACAGATCACAGTGGGATGCTTATGAGAAGATACAGCTCTGTAGCAAGTGACCCTCTATAAGCACAATTAGTCACAGTGTGGTATTGAGCAGTAAGTGTTACTCAGATGCTGGAAAGATTGTTTTCCTACTATAAAGAGTAAACAATTTAGGTTAATAGCCAATCTACAAACCATAGCAAAGACTGGCTTTCATATAGAACTAAACTAAAATCATATCATCAAAACACTAAAGGAGGTACACATACCTGGAAGAGGTAAAAATATCTCCTTTGATGTCTTCATTTTGTAGACAAAACAACTCATGTCACAATCCCACTGAGAGCTGGTGACTGAGCTGAAGCTTGAGGTCACAAGATCTGCAGTGAATTAATGAATGTGTTGATCTGCTTTGATCTTGAATTAAACTGTAGTTATACAATCTTTAAAAGACAACCATGTGTTCTATCCCAATTTCAAAATAAAATATCTGTTCTTAGGATACAGTTTTAAAATGTGTCATTTGGAAAATACAGAGTGGTCAGAAATATTAATATTATTCTTTTAGATTTGTAATATGTAAATCAATCAGAGGCTTAAATTTAAGTTGTCATGCTTCCTGTAAATGTCTACTTTCTGTCTTTCATTCATTTAAATTCAAACTAATATATAAATATTCTAAAAAACTACCTTTCTTACTGCTGGCATTTAATTTTATATGAATTATATATAACCAAGAAATTAAAAATGAAATGCTTTCAGCCCATGGTGCTATGAACATTTCCACCCTACTTTCCTGAGACTTTGTATTGCTTTTAATGCATCAACATTGTGGAAATGCACATACTGCCAGATCTAGGCTTTTAGCCCACTGGGGACTTCATTAGTAGATGTCTTCTTCAGTTCAAAGATGGCACTGGGGAATTTTAAGGCTCTCTAGTTTACTAATTAGCTTACCCCAAGGAGCATGTTTAACATTGCTCGAACCTTTTTAACTTTTATTGATATGGGCGTTTGCACATAACTGTACTCATTTTAATGTATCTAAATCCCTAGTCACATTTGAGGACAAATACTTTAGAACATATTAGAAATCCTGTTTGGTGATTTTCTTTGTCATATTTATGCATATTTACTCATGAGTGAATGATGTTTTGTTTTACCTATTATCTAACAAAGCATATTATCTTGGTAACTATTCCCTTAAGCCTCCAGGTTACCATAAATTCCATAAAAGTAAACCTATTGTGAATTTGGGAATTCTCAGCTTACCCTTACCTAGTGGCATACTAATCACAGTGGACATCTTTGGAAGGACCCTCTGTTCATCCTTGGAGTTATTAAGCTCCCATAGTAGATAAACATGCAGTTAAGTTTCCAAATTCATCTGCTTGGTTTATTTTCTGTTAGTAATGTAAAATGTTCCATTGAAATTATATTGTTATATATTATTATATTGTTATATATTATTGTTAAAGTTTATTTATTTAAGAGAGAAAGAAAGAGGAAAAGAGAGAGAGAGAGAGAGAAAGAGAGAGAGAAATAGGCACACCAGGGCCTCCAACCACTGCAAACAAACTCCAGACACATGTTCTACCTTGTGCATCTGGCTTATGTGGGTCCTGGGGAACTGAACCTGGGTCCTTAGGCTTCACAGGCAAGTGCTTTAACTGCTAAGCCATCTCTCCAGCCCTATTCTTACAGTTTTTACTTGAATCAAGAAGGAAGTGGTATTCTTTTGCTGATTTGAATTTACATTGCAATACCATGCAGGGTGTATTCCAGAGCTGTGTGTCCTTTACTCTGTTGTGACAAGCTGAGTCCTATTGGAGACTGTGGCAGTGATACTGTTGTAGTGTCGTGACCAATTTAGTTGTCTGTAATTCATCTCCAGGTTCACATTCTACTCTCCCTTCTAAAGGGCGGAATGAACCTTTTTTTAATTAAAATTTTCTATGTCCTCTTAATTCATAAACTCTTTCAATGGTTTCATATTCCATCTAGGAAAAAATAAGAGCTTGAAGCATATGTTAAAAGTCTGACCTAAAGCTGTCTCATGCATTGGCTGTCTATGATTCAAATGAATGCTAAAATTATTTCTTTTAAAAGCCTGATAAGAAAGTATCACAAAGAGCACTAGCAGCCACACTTCAGCCAAACACAGGCAGCTGACTGATAAGAACCAAGCCTAAATAAGGCAAGTGCCTTATCACTCCAAATCCGAACCATGAAGATGCTAATCAGATGATTGTCTATTCTGCTTCTGTATCTAGTTTATAAATGCTCACTGCAACTACTGCTGGCCAGAGTTCTCTCACCCTCCTCTGATTATGAGTATTGCCCAGCACTGTTGACTGCTGTAAAGCTGTACATGCCACAAATGTTCACCCTGTTTCCTAGTATCCTTCTTGCTATCACTAATGAAGAACTTTACCTACTGCCACCTTTCCAGCCCTAGGATGGATGGCCTTTTCCTTATTACAGACTGTGGTGCTTTGATTTAGGTGTCCCCAATAAACTTAGGTTTTCTGAATGCTAGGTTCCCAGCTGATGGAGATTTGGGAATTAATGCCTCCTGGAAGAAGTGTATTGTTGGGGATGGGCTTATGGGTGTATTAGCCAGTTTCCCCTTGCCAGTGTTTGGCACACTCTCCTGTTGCTATTGTCCTCCTGATGTTGACCATGGGGTGATGCCCACCCTCTGCTCATGCCATTGTTTTCCCTGCCGTCATGGAGCTTTCCCCTCAAGCCTGTAAGCCAAAACAAATCTCTTTTTTCCCACAAGCTGCTCATGGTTGGGTGACCAGCAATGTGAACCTGACTGCAACATAGACCTTTGCACATATTGCTTTCTGTGCTATACTGATAACCCATCTGGGAAGTCCTAATCATTTTGTAAAACTCCAATATCTTCCATTTCTGAATCAAAGTATTTTATCTTTTCATCATAGGCTTTATCAGAATACTTAATTGTGCATATTCATTTCTCTAAATTTAAAGTTTAAACTTCTATGAGGACAGAAACCATTGTCTCTTTTATATCTTCTAGATGCCAATGTATAGCATGGAGCCTGTCAAGTCACTATGGAACATATTTACGTAAGCCATCAGTACTATTTGTTGTTTAAATAAGCGGAAAACACATGGTATTGAATATTTTAGTTATCTTCTAACTTATTTGGTCTTGTTAGAAGTTTAGTGTCTGTAACAATAAGGTTGCTTTGCCTGTACCATACAAAGTTATTGTATATTTTATTTCCCACATTTAAAAACCCTGAGTAAGCCGGGCGTGGTGGCGCATGCCTTTAATCCCAGCACTCGGGAGGCAGAGGTAGGAGGATCACCGTGAGTTCGAGGCCACCCTGAGACTCCATAGTGAATTCCAGGTCAGCCTGGGCTAGAGTGAGACCCTACCTTGAAAAACCAAAAAAAAAAAAAAATAAAAAATAAAAAATAAAAACCCTGAGTATAGCAAAAGAGCATTAAGTGGGATTTATATGAATAACATTGTATGGTTGGCATAAAATAATACATTTAATCAGTGAGGCTGGTGTGAAAACTTTTCATATATTCTCAAAATGACACAATGTGTTATATATGAAAGAATGTAATTCTCAGTTAGAAAAAAGACTTTCAGATCATCTGGTTTCTTCCTCTTTTCAAACTTATTTTTCAGTTGAAAACTTCCATAAGTATGGACAATATAACATGATCATAACCTCTCCCACAATCCCCACTTCCCCCTCACACATCTTCCCTCACTGAATCCCTTCTTCTTTTCAATTAGACACTCTTCTACTTTGATAATAGTCATCATTTTTCCCCTCCTGTTATGCAGGTCTTCTGTAGGTAGTGCCAACCACTGTGAGGTCCTGAATATCAGGCTATTTTGTGTCTGGAAGACAGCCTTGTAAACAGTCATGCCCTTCCTTTGACTCTTACATTGTTTCTGCCACCTCTGACCCTTATATGGTGTTATAAAGATGTTTCACTTAGTGATAAGCATTCCACTGTCACTTCTTCTCAGCACTATGGTGAATTTTGAGTCATGCCAGTGGTCAGATGCCACCTGAAAAAAGAAGCTTCTCTAACCAAAAGTGAGAGTATCATTAATGTATGGGCATAAACATAAGTATACAGTTTGGTGGACATAAAATACATATTTGGCTAAACAACAGTAGTAGTTTCTCCCCTAGAGCTTTTGACCTTCCTTATCATAGGCTTTTGAGCAGGTTTTCGGTATCAGGCACGAATTCCCTCCAGTGTAGTGGGCCTGAAGTCCAATCAGAGAATATATGAAAAGAGCAGTTTCTCCTGCAACAGATACGTCCCCATTGTACCAGTTGGCACTTTGGTCTGGCTAGCCAGCAGTAAGGCTAGCAGGGTCCTTTGCTGTTTAAGACCACTAATGACTACTCTCCCCAGTGGGCTGCATCCTGCATAGCTCTTTCTAGCATGCTGGCAGATGATAGCTAGTCATCAGGGAGGTTTTTAGCTCAGCTTCAGTGGCTCATGTGGAATTTCCAGAAACAGGGTCTTACCATCTAGTTCTGGTGGGAAACCAAGAGCTTTGGTAATGGCCTGAAATGTTTTGGGGTCATCGGGGGCCTCTTTGGCCAATAACTTACTGGAAGATATCCAACCCCTGACACTGAAATTTTTCTAGTAATAATATATAGCTTCCAGACATAGCATTATCTACTCTCACAGGGTACTTCTGCCCAAACTCTCCTTTTTTAGTTAAGAAGTAAGTTTCCATATGGCTTATAACAACTTAAATTCTGATTAACCCTCACCCAATACCTCCTCTCCTCTTTAAACCATACCACTTAGTAAGGTGACCCATTGTGATCTTGAGGCTTCTTTGACTTCTACAAAACTTCTAAAATTTCTCTTATAAAATACTTTATATCTAATATTGCTGTTGAGTAGAGTCAGACCAGAGCTAATCATTGCACTCTGAATACATCTTCTTTGAATCATGAAGATAAAGTTATGAAATTAATTTCTTTGCATGGCTTCTTGTATGTTATCACTTTCTTTGATTGGCACCTTCCTCTTAAAAAAAAATTCTAAAATGGTGCCTGAATGATTAAAATTGCAATAATATTATAAAAGAGAATCTAAAAGACAAGCTGTTGTAAATGAAATAAATTATGTTTCTTTTAGAAAGCACTGGCTACGAGTTCTGTTCCTATGAAATGTCTATACATTTAATGAGGTAAATATTCTAGAAACAATATACTATGTGACTAAAACCATTTTTCCAGAAATTTTAGGTTTTATGGTGTTGATCAATTTTTTTTTTCAAGCATGTCATCAAGATGTTGTTAGTGACATTTTCTTATGGGAGATTTTTACTATGTGGTAGTGCTGGGCAGCTTCCTTGTTCACAAAGGTGAGTTTCATTCTACCAGTCCCATTCCAAGAAAATTACTTATTGCTTTTGGTACCCACTTACTTGCCTTATGGATTGCATTTGTGGTTGATAGTCTATTAAATTGCTGAGCAGATTGGATTCAGGCCAGTGGTTAAAATATTTCTATTAGACACCAATAGCATACGTGTAACTCTTACAAATTCACATAACTTTCTTATCATTCTAACTGTTTCATTCTGGCCAGGGATGCTGAATTCTGTGCTCACACATATTATAGGTATATATCAGCCAGCATTTTAAAAATATGTACTGACAGTCCAGATAGAGGTTTGTGAATCCTGTCAGAAGAGCCAATGTTGCATAGCTATTTGTTGTCAATAGAAAAATTTCTCCCTATTGTAATAATTATCAAATATTAAGTGCAATTTGTAATTCATATGGATATTTTGGTGTGGTTATTTAACCTGTGCTTTTCACTGACCTCTTTGAAAGAACAACTTGATTTTTTTCACTCATTTAACCTAAACAGAACTCTCTATCTCTTTGTCTCTCTCTCTCTCTTTTGTCTGTAAGAAATAGTAAGCATTCTGTTGTTTGAAAATCAATATTTAGCTATGGTGCAAGGATGGTTTTATTTCTGAGTGATATACTCATCTCTGATTATGGTTGTACCACTTTTTGTGTCCCATAGGCTCTGAAAGCTGACCACTTCCATTATCTAAGTGCAAAACTTCTTTGACCTCCAGACTGCTCATGCTGATATGTTAATGAACCTTTAATTGTTACTGACTCTTTAATTTGACCTGTGACTTCCAGGAGATTGAGGAGATGTGGGTACTATGATCTGTTTCTTTATTATCAACCTTTAAATTATTGCTACTAAACATAACAACACATGGAGACAGTAAGAACTTGATTCTCAGGGTGAATAACATGTCACAGGTAGCACTTTTTTAAAAAATATTTTTTTGTTTACTTTTATTTATTTGAGAGCAAGAGAGAGAGAGAGAGAGAGAGAGAGAACGGGCGCGCGAGGGCCTCCAGCCACTGCAAATGAACTCCAGACGCATGCGCCCCCATGTGCATCTAGCTAACATGGGTCCTGGGGAATCAAGCCTCAAACCGGGGTCCTTAGGCTTCACAGGCAAGTGCTTAACCACTAAGCCATCTCTCCAGCCCTGGGTAGCACTTTTTCATGTGGCTTGTCTTGACTTCAACACAGAGTTTGGTGTTTCCTTAGATGGTATACTGGATTACTGGATAATTTCATGTGTCAGCCAGACTGCCCACATAGTTGGTAAAACACTGTTCCTGGGTGTATCTGTGAAGGCGGTGCCAGGACTACTGAGTCAGTGGGCTGAGAAAACTTGACCTTCACTAATGGTATTGGACATCAAATCAGTTGAAGACTCAGATACAACAGAGAGCCAGAAGAAGGACAAACTCACACTCATTTTGAGCTGAAATAATCATCATGTCTGGTCTTCAGGTACTGGAGCTCCTGATTCCTAGGCCTTTGGACTTTGCGTCTTGGGTATAACTGTATTAAGAAGCTCTGCTTCACCTGGTGTGTTGGATTACGCCCATAATTCCAGCACATGGGAAGCTGATCGTAGATATAAGGCCAGTCTGGGCTACATAGCAAGTTATAGGCCAAGCCCTCCTGGGCTACAGTGGGAAACCCTAACTCAGAAAAGAATAACAATCAAAGCAAAAGCACAAAAGATATTGTGTTAAAACTGGTATTTTTTTTGCATGTGTACTGTGGTATGGATATATATGTGTATGCATGTTTTCATGTGTGTGGGCACACATATATGTGTGTGAGTATGAATGCATGTGTATGAGTGTTTGTATATGTGTGGGCACATGTGTGTGTGGGGGGGTGAGTGTATATGTACCTGTGGAAGCCAGGTGCTTTAATACTTCTCCACATTATTTATTGAGACAGGGTCTCTCACTTGAATGCAGAGCTCACCAATTCAGCTAGTCTCGCTAGCTAGCTTGTCCCTGAAGTCCCATCTCTGCCTCCTGAGCACTGAGATTACATGTGGGTCACCATGCTCATCCAGCATTTTACATTGGTACATGGGATCTGGACTCAAGTTCTCAAGCTTGTGCAGCAAGTGTTTTACCAATGGAGCCATCTCTTACTCTCAAGTCTAATATGTCAATAAAAATGGAAAATGACATTCATCAGAGTATCAGATGTAGCAAACTTTGGAATATATTTTGAGAATTGTTAATGAAGATTTCCAACACATTTTTTCTCAGTTTGAAATGGTAAAAATTCTATAACTTTCTTATAGGAAAAGTTGAAAATTTATTCTAGGAGCCTATAGGATAAAGCAATCAGTAGTATTTTATAGCTATTAACTTTAAAAGTTGTTTATATAACATAATTTTAGATACAATTTGTGAAAAATACCATTGTTTCTAACTTTAACATATGAATTCTAAAGTCAATATAATATTTTGTTGTTGTTATCTCTGGAATAAAACCTAATTTGTAAGTGTTCTAAATCAAATTTAATTCATACTCAGATTAACAGTATTGCCCTGATGAATTTCAGCATTTGTTATTCTCTTCTTCCCTTTTCAACCAGTTTAGCAAAGTAATATAGGAGATGCTGTAGGAAAGAGTCAATTCTAACTACAAGCTTTAGCTTTGAGGTGTATAGCTGAGAATGCAATTTGTCTATAACATTAAAACTGGCTTATGATGCATTTTCTGTGACTACATGTTTTAATGTAATTTTAGTCATGACTCTGGGTAATTTGTGGAAAGATTTCATTTTTGCGAATGTATTCTTAAATATTTTATTTTTATTTACTTATTTATTTGACAGAGAAAGAGGTGGAGAGAAAGAATGGGCTTGCCAGGGCCTCCAGCCACTGCAAACAAACTCCATGGCCCCTTGTGCATATGGCTAATGTAGGTCCTGGAGAATCAAACCTGAGTCCTTTGGGTTTGCAAGCAAATGCCTTAACTGTTAAGCCATCTCTCCAGCCCATGAATGTATTTTTCAGAAGGCAGATATTGTATTTTAGAAATGAATTGTTTGCTTGATATTCTGAGTTGGTTGTTAATACACACAAAAGTGAACCTCAGCACAGTCTCCGGAGCAATCAAGCACAGGCATGTGGATAATGAATAGCCAGTAACTGTCCACTTAGAGGTGACAGAGAGTTCTATGCACATTGTGAGTTTTGGCAAAGAAAGGAGCCTCACCCATTTGGATTTGGCAATGAAGATATGTAAGGGAAACAATGCATGCTGAAGAAACACTATGGTGTTTGGTTAACTGACAACTTGAATTCACACATTGCTTTGGCTTCATTACTTTGATAGTATTTATTTTAATCTATTTATATAAGACCCTGCTCTCAAGTGATAGAAAATGCAAAACAAAAAGAAAGAAAAGTTTCTGGATTTCTGGACATTTTTATTCTAACATTCTAACAAATCAAAAAGTTACATGAAATAAGGCAAATGAAATCAGATTCCTACACATACATAGGAAAATTCCATGTTAAGTTTATTTCTATTTCATTCACTTCACTAACAAAGTCTCCTGCCTTTTTTCACCTTAATTTTCCAATGAATTGACTGGGGGGTTAATATATTGGGAAAACTACAAAAAAAAAGAATGGGAACCTTCAGATAACATTAGTATACCATTGATGCAAGTAAGAACATATACTGACTGTTACCTTCTTATGAAATATGTAAATGAGAAGTAAAGTCTGGTGATTAACTTAGTAGGTGAATTAAGGTAAAATCTTGACTGTCAGCATTCAGTTAGATGACAGAGGGACTTAAACTGGGAAAGTCATGTTATAGACATTTAAGAAGAAAATATGTTAGAATTAAGTACTGCCATATGTGAATACTGCTGTTTTGGATAAGGTATGTTGATGAAAATGGTGTTAAGAACAATAATAGTTATAATATTTGTTCTTATTTTATATCCTCTTTTAAGTGCCTCCTATGCCTTATTTTAAGTATATATTTTCCTATTGTAACCATATAATTAGCATCACAACATGAACAGAGTTGCAAATATAGACACATGTCAGTTAAAAACCTTCCAAAGGTCTCTCTGTTAAGGTTCTGGGGTTAAACCATGCTGCCTTTGAAGAATGTATTTGAATATTTCCTTACAACTTCAAAGAGCAAAACTCATTTTGAAAAATAGCTTGTTTTTTCTTTTCCAAGAATCATTTAGCATTACCTTAAAATAATAGCCTGTGTTTATCACTGAAAATTTTGTAACACATTGATGTTTGTGTTACAATACATCATGGTTTCTGTGACATGGTCTGGCTAAAGTCAATGTAAAAACTTATTAACTTATAAATTTGACAGAAAAGTGAGTTAGAAATTTTTTCTCATTTTGAATTTCATGGATACAAGATGTCTTGTTCTGTCAAAGTTCAGCACAGAATGAATGTCTCTTCACACTCCAAGACAAATCACTTACCTTCAGTTTGATCTATGCAGGGTATTATAGAATAAAGAATTTTTCTTTGACCTGATTTTGATCTTTGTTTTGTTGTTATGATCATGTCTGAGTCACTTTGTCTCCCTAGGTCTTATGCAGTCATCTGTTATTAAAAGGTTTGTTTTGAGATATCCAAGGCCCCTCTTTAGTTCTAAATGTTACTCCATGATTCTCCTTTGTACTTAAAAGAGAAGCCAAAGAAAAATCAAAAGAGGGATATCTCTCATAAGTTCTCACTGATTTTTAAGATTGAGGTTGCACTGATAGTACCAGAACAACTAGCATTATTGATTTGGAATGTTTTATTCTGTGAAGTTTGTGTGTGTGTGTGTGTGTGCACTAAGTTAATACATTTTTTTATATTTATGGATTTATATACTAAATGCTTCCAATATGAAAGTGGCCATTTTTGGGGGGGGGCATGGTTCAAGGTAGGATCTCACTCTAGCCCAGGGTGACTAAGAATTCAGTCTTTAGTCCCAGTTGGCCTCAAACTCACAGTGATACTCCTATTTCTTTATTCTTTATTTATTTATGAGAGAGAGAGAGAGAGAGAGGCAAAATGAATGAGAATACGTGCATCAGGGCCTCCACTGTGCATATGAACTCCAGATACATGCACCACCTTGTGCATCTGACCTACGTGGGTCCTGGCAATCAAACCTGAGTCCTTTGGATTTGCAGGCAAATGCATTAACCACTAAGCCATCTCTCCAGCCCAATACCTCTATTTCTGCCTCCCAAGTGCTGGGATTAAAGGCATACTACCACCATGCCTGGCTGAAAGTGACCATTTAACTAAATTTATTAATAAGAAGTTACAAAAAGCCACTGGCCTCATCTTCTAATTATTGTGTATCTAAGGTAGAGCAGTGGGTACTAAATGACAATTAAATGAATCAGGCAGACTCTACCTGAATAATAGTAGCTAGTGGTACCATCACTATGTTAATTATTTTTCAGGCGTCAGTTCATTGATTCTTTTTTTTTAATTTTTTTGTTTATTTTGTTTATATATTTGAGAGCTACAGACAGAGATAGAGAGAGATAGAGAGGGAGAGAATGGGTGAGCCAGGGCTTCCAGCCACTGCAAATGAACTCCAGATGTGTGTGCCCCCTTGTGCATCTGGCTAACGTGGGTCCTGGGGAATCGAGCCTTGAACCGGGGTCCTTAGGCTTCATAGGCAAGCACTTAACTGCTAAGCCATCTCTCCAGCCCTCATTGATTCTTAATAGTGCCTCTGGACAATCACTTGTGGTTCTGTAGGACAAATGAATAACCTGAGATTATGGAGGGTGACATGGCTGGCTTTAACCTCGTGCTCTCCTATAATAACAAGTTGCCCCTCCTCAAAACCAGATTACTGTGTAGTTCTTGAATTCTACTCAGCAGTAAGAAAAAACGCTATAATGAAATTGGTAGGAAAATGGTTGGACTTGGAACAGAACATACTAAGTGAATTCACACAAGCACAGAAAGACAAACACTGCATGTTCTCCCTCACCTGTAGTTCCTAACTTGAAACAACTTGAGTTGTAGGCATACGTGACAGGCAACTTGAGAAACAGATAATGGGGATGTAAGAGATTGGTGGAAGGGGAAGGAAGGTGAGGAGGAGATACACACAAAACTAAGTCAAAAAATGAATTGGTATCATAGAAACCTTCCTCCTGGATAGTAGACTAAAAGTTATAACCCTCAAAAGGAATATGAGGGATCATGTGGTAAGGATCTGGAGAGGGTAGGATGAAGCCTAACTTGAAAACATTTGGCTTTGGCTTGTAACTCCCAGTACTAGAAATCGGTTATAACACACATTAAGCTGTGGATTGGAGAGACCTCTGAGGTCCCAAAAACAATGCAGGATTCTGTCAAAGCACTTGATTACGCATCTGAAATAAAAGGTAAGATCCTATTGCTGAAGACACCATATGCTGCCTACACAGAACATGGAGAGATCTGGCTGGAATCTGAAAGAAGCCAGTTCCCAGATGGTTAGTCCATACAGTGCTGAAAAGCACTACATGAGCTGCTTGGGGAAAATGGCCAACAACATTGTGAGCAAGCAGGCGACCCTGCTATATGAAAGCAACCAGCTGACAAGATACACACCTGTGCAATAGCAGTACATAGCCTAGGTGAATAACTAATGGCTCTCTGATTGACTCAGTGGAAAAGAACCCATAGCTAGAACTGGGAACCTAGTCAGAATTCTATGGAGACCAATATTATGGACTCCAACGAGAAGAGACAACTAGATTTTTTGGCCCAAAGAGAGGTCACACCCGTCAAAATCTCTCTAAATTAAAAATTCTTATTCCGAATTCTGGCCAAGATGGCGACCACTTACCTGCGCTGCAAATCCCGGGGAAAGAAAAGAAAGACATTAAGTGTTCACCGGGTCTTTTAGGGGAGAGCAATCTCCATTAGATTGCCAGTGGGAGGACATGGGGGGGGGAGACAGGGAATCGGGGATCCCCTCGTGGGCGGGTAGCCCACACCTCCCTCCAAACAACTGCCGTGTAAACTGCTCTGCCCACTCGCTCATTTACTGCTCCTGCCACTGCACGTTCAGGGAGCCCAGTCCCACAGCAACTGCCACAAAAGCTCAGACTGTGTCTCTCGCTTGTGCCAGCACAGGTGCCATCTCCTACCTGTCTGCCATGCCAACCATTCGCCATTGTCCTGTGGTGGAGGAGAGCAGACTGCTTCCAGGTCCCAGTGTTCCCAGCCAGAGTTTGGGCTGCTTCAGCGCTTGGGTGCCCCAATGTCACTCCTAGCTCAAACACAGGCAGCTTTGGTGCATTACCACTTGAGAATACAGGCAACTTTGGCACTCCTGCCAGGCAGTAGATAGGCAGCTTTGGCAAGTGAGAGCCAAAGCCCAGGCTTCTTGGCAACTCCCTCAGTCTGCCTCGGATTCTCACTATGCTTGAGCCCAGGCTGATCCACCCACCTATGTGCCCATACATGGTCATGGGCAGACCACAGTGCAAAAGAAATAACATGAAAAATCAAATGCAAGAAAATCCAGTTAGATCACCCAGACCTAATATGAATGCATCTAACCAAAACATAGAAGAGTCATTAGGTTCAGAACACCAAATTGAAGCTATGAGCAATGCAACCCTGACCAACCTACTGGTAGAACTTACAGGAAAGCAACAAAGGACCAATAATCGTGTGGATGCTGCCATCATTAAACTAGAATTAACAGATAAGAACTTGGAAGGAGTTCAAAGAGAGTTAAGAGACTTGAGGGAGAGTGAAAATAAAAAGAAGACCTTAAAAATCAGCTGGCCATGCTAAATGAAGACATAAAGAAATGCAAGGCTAAATTCCAAGAATCATCAAAAAATCAGAAAATGTGAAAAGGGAGCTTGACAGAGGGAGGGAAACTATACATAGAAAAGCAGTAGAAAATTCAAACTTAATTGAACAAGTCCAAAACTCTCTAGAAGCTCTCAAGAATAGAATCAGCCAAGTGGAGGATAGAAACTCTGATCTGGAAGACAAGATGGAAGAAACAGTTAGAGAGTTCAAAAATTTCAGTAAGTTCAAAAGTTCCTGTGAACAGAACATGAGGGAATTGTGGGATACACTTAAAGGACCTAATATCAGGATCATTGGAATACCAGAAGGAGAAGAAATTCAGACCAAAGGCATGGAGAACTTTTTTAACAAAATAATTGAAGAAAATTTACCCAGTCTCTTAAAAGAAAGGCCCATCAAGATACTAGAAGCCAACAGAACTCCAAACAGACTAGACCAAAGGAGAAACTCTCCAAGACATATTGTCATGAAGACTCTAAACATTGACACCAAAGAGAAAATCCTAAAAGCAGCTAGGGAAAAACAGCACACCACTTTCAAAGGTAACCCCATCAGAATTATTTCAGACTTCTCAATGGAAACCCTGAAAGCTAGAAGGGCCTGGAATGAAACACTGCAAAGTCTAAGAACCTATGGCTTCCAACCCAAACTGCTCTACCCAGCAAAAGTATCCCTCATAACAGATGGTGGAAGAAAAACATTCCATGACAAAACTCGGCTTTACAATTATATGAACACAAAACCAAACCTACAGAGAGTATTTCAGGAAATTCTCCACAGAGAAGAAACAAATAATCAAACTCAACTGCCTACAAGAAGATCACAATAACAAAACTCAGAGTAGGCACAAAAAACATCAAAGTCCATGAAAATACTAACCCACATTTACCTTCACAATATGGCAGGGATCAAATCAAATCTCACAATCATTACCTTAAATATTAATGGCCTTAATTCATACATCAAGAGATACAAGCTAACAGGATGGATCAGAAAATTAGGCCCCTCAATCTGTTGCCTTCAAGAAACCCACCTCACCACTAAAGACAGACACCTCCTCAGAGTGAAAGGGTGGAAAACAATATTCCAAGCAAATGGGAATAAGAAACAAGCAGGTGTAGCTATATTAATATCGGACAAAATAGACTTCAAACCAAAAATAATCAAAAAAGACAAAGAAGGCCACTTCCTACTTATCAAGGGAACATTCTGTCAAGAGGATATTACAATCATAAATCTGTATGCACCAAACACAGGGACACCACAGTTCATAAAACAAAACCTACTTGACAATAAAACAGAAATAACCACCAACACAATCATAGCTGGGGACTTCAATACACCATTATCAGTAATAGACAGATCATCCAAACAGAAACTCAACAGGGAAGTAAGAGAGCTCAACAAAGCCATAGATCACTTACATCTAATGGACTTCTACAGAACCTACCATCCCAAATCCACAGATCACACATTCTTCTCAGCAGCCCAGGGAACATTCTCTAAAATAGACCGTATACTGGGTCACAAAGACTGCTTCCACATATTTAGGAAGATTGACATAATTCACTGCATGATATCAGATCACAATGCTATATTACTAGAAATCAACAACAAAAGACCCACCAAGAATCCCAACGGCACCTGGAAACTGAACAGCACACTTTTAAACAATAAATGGCTAGTGGATGAAATAAAAAATGAAATTGCAAAATTTCTGGAATTTAATGACATTGAGAGTACATCATACCAAAACGTATGGGACATGATGAAGGCGGTCTCAGGGGAAAATCCATAGCACTCAATGCCTTCATAAAAAAGACAGAAAGATCCAAAATCAATAACCTAACCATCCACCTAAAGGCACTGGAAAATAAGAAAAATCCAACCCAAAGAGCTCCAGAAAGAAAGAAATAATTAAAATCAGAGCAGAAATCAATGAATTGGAAACCAAGGAAACAATTAAGACAATTGAAAAAACTAAGAGCTGGTTCCTTGAAACAATAAAGAAGATTGACAAACCCCTGGCCAATTTGATCAAGCAAAAAAAGGAGAAGCTTCAAATTAACAAACTTCAAAATGAAAAAGGAGAGATCACAGCAGACATAAGAGATACTGGGAGAATCATCAGGACTTATTTCAAAAACCTGTACTCCACAATACCTCCCAAAAAAGAAGAGTCCAGGGCCAGATGGCTTCTCAGCTGAATTCTATCAAACCTTCAGGGAAGAACTCAAACCAATCTTCCTCAAACTGTGCCACACAATTGGTGAACAGGGAAAGCCACCCAACTCCTTTTATGAAGCTAGCATCACCCTAATTCCAAAACCAGGCAGAAATGCCACAAGAAAAGAAAACTACCGGCATATTTCCCTGATGAACTTAGATGCAAAGATCTTGAACAAAATCCTCGCAAACTGAATCCAACAACACATCAAAAACATTATCCACCTTGACCAAGTGGGATTCATCCCAGGAACACAGGGGTGGTTCAACATACGGAAATCTGTCAATGTAATACACCACATAAACAAGGTTAAACAAAAAAACCATATGATCAGTTTGATAGATGCAGAAAAGGCCTTTGAAAGATACAACATCACTTCATGATCAAAACAGTGGAGAGAATTGGCATGGTTGGTTCATATCTTAACATAATAAAGGCAATACACGAAGCTCCGAAGGCCCAAATAATACTTAATGGAGAGAGACTGGAGGAATTCCCATTAAGATCAGGAACAAGACAAGGTTGTCCACTCTCACCTCTGCTTTTCTATATAGTACTGGAAGTCCTAGCTCAAGCAATAAGACAGGAGAAGGAAATAAAAGGGATACAATTTGGAAAGGAAGAAGTTAAGTTAGCTCTATTCGCTGACGACTTGATTGTATTTGTAAGAGACCTGAGAGACTCCATTCAAAAACTCCTGAAGGTGATTAACTCTTATTGTAAAGTAGCAGGATAGAAAATCAATGCACAAAAGTCAGTAGCCTTTCTATATGCAAGTTACAAAGATACAGAGAAAGAAATGAGGGACATAGTCGCATTTTTAATAGCAAAAGAAATATAAAATACCTTGGAATAATGTTAACGAAGGAAGTGAAAGATCTATACAACAAAAACATAAAAAACACTCAAAAAAGAAATTGAGGAGGACTTGAGAAAATGGAAAGACCTCCCATGCTCCTGGATAGGCAGAATTAGCACTGTGAAGATGGCAATCCTACCAAAGCAATATACAGATTTAATGCAATTCCAATTAAAATCCCTACAGTGTTCTTCACAGAGAGAGAGAAAAAATGATCTCAAATTTCATATGGAAAGGCAGAAGGCCTCACATATCCAAACATATCCTCAGCAAAAGAAATACCTCTGGAGGCATCACCATACCCGATCTGAAGCTAAACAGCGTGGTACTGGCATAAAGATAGGAGTATAGACCAATGGAATAGACCTGAGGACCTGGACTTTAGGTCAAGCAACTATAGCTACTTGATATTCAAAAAAGGCCCGAACAATATAGGCTGGAAAAAAGATACCATCTTCAACAAATGGTGCTGGACAAACTGGATAACCATATGCAGGAAACTGAAACTTGATCCACACATTTCACCATGCACTACACTCAAGTCCAAATGGATCAAAGACCTCAACATAAGACCCGAAACTCGAATACTACTGGAGGAAAATATAGGAATTACTTTCCATGATATAGGAATGGAAAAAGACTTCCTGAACAAAACCCCAGTAGCTCACGATCTTAAACAGTCACTCAAACAATGGGACCACATGAAGCTGAAGAGTTTCTTTACAGACAAGCATACAATAAGCAAATCCAATAGATTACCCACAGAATAGGAGAAAATATTTGCAGGTTATCCAACTGATAGAGGCCTAATCTCTAGAATCTACAAAGAACTCACAAATCTAAACAGTAAGAAGTCAAACATCCCACTCACAAAATGGGGCAAAGAGTTGAACAGGCAGTTCACAGAGGAAGAAATACAAATGGGAAACACACACTTAAGAAAATGTTCATCATCCCTAATCATCAGAGAAATGCAAATTAAAACAACTATGAGATTCCACCTTACCCCAATAAGGATAGCAAACATCAAAAAATTAATTGAAAATAAATGTTGGTGAGGACATGGAGAAGTAGGAACACTCATCCACTGTTGGTCGGAATGTAGAATGGTACAACCACTTTGGAAAGAAATATGGAGACTTCTGAAAAAGCTGAGTACAGAGAAACCAACAGACCCAGTTTTTCCCTTACTGGGCATCTACCATAAAACCTTCAAACCACAGGCTAGAGACATTTGGTCAACTATGTTTGTAGTGGCTCAATTTGTAATAGCTAAGAGCTGGAATCAACCCAGATGTCCATCACTAGAAGAATGGATAACTAAGATGTGGTATATCTACACAATGGAATACTATACAGCAGTCAGAAAAAATGACACAATGAAATTTGAGGAAAAATGGTTGAACCTGGAACAGATCATTCTCAGTGAACTTACCCAATCACAGAAAAAAATGACCACATAGTCTCACTCGTCTACAGCACCTAAACTGAATCTACCCAAGATACCTTACATATCCAGCAAGCATCTCATGGACTAGACACTAGGATGGATGGGGAGGGAGGGGAGCGCATCAAAGGGGTGGGAAACACAAATCTAGACCCAAACGGCAATGGTACCATTAAATTCTACTTCCAAAATGGCAGAAAAAATGGCTGAACCTTCATCAGGCCCATACAGGTAATACCTGAACTACAAGACACTGGGGTGGGTAGGATTAAGACTAACCTTATTCTTCTACATCTTCTCTCTCTCTCTCTCTCTCTCTCTTCTCTCTAACTCTTGTATATTAGTTATCTTTTTCCTCCTCTTCTCAGTGGGCACTGACCTTTAACTCCCAGTACCTGCATGGGGCTATCATCCACAATGACCTTTTGATCAGAGAGACCTACAAGGTTTCCTAAAAGACAGACAGATTTCTGTCAGAGTACTTGATGAGCCACCAAAGGTTAGTGTTAAGACCCTACTGCTGAAGACACCTTATTTGGTTGACATGCAAAATGTAATGGCATGGCTGGAAGTTGGAAGAGAGTCAGTCCCCAGACAGTCAGCGTGTCTAGTGCCAGAAGGTGCTACATGGGCGACTTGGGGAAAATGACCAATATCTGTCAAGCAACTCATGGTCTAACCTACTTAGCAGCAAATAACTTGCTGTGATGCCCACACAAGTGCAATAGTGGCACACAGCCATGGTGGGGAACAAACTGCTCTCAATTTGGCTAACTGATCCCCTCTGTGGTACAGGAACCGTAGCTGGAGCTAGGAAACAAGTCAGAACCATATCCAAACATAAGCCCACTCTCCAATATCAAGCTACCATCAATCATGGGCTATATGAGGGCCTATACCTATTAAATTCTCTATTAAAAAAAAGTAAGGGTTATGTCATTTGTCCTGGTGCTAACTTACTGTCCGTTGGAGAATCTGCTTCTCTTTTTCAGATAGATGTAGATCCTAAGGAGAGAGCCACTCCATCATACCTCAAAAGGGCCCCGGCTAAAACTAAGAAAAATTGGAGAAACAAGCAAGGGTGTTGTTTTCCTGATGAACCGGATACCAGCACAAGGGGGAAGGAGATCAACACAGAGAAAAATCAACTCCTACTCAATCAGAGAGCCAGAGCTTTACAGGCCCCCAACACCTCCTCTCTGAAGCAGACCAAAAATGAACCCAACATGGCTCAAGGAAATTTTGCGGAAGAGCGTGTGGAAAGGATGTCAGAGGCACATGTTGGGTCATGATATGCAGAGACATTTATCTTACCCATATCTGTGGGCTAACTCCAGAATTCATGACCCATATACCTCAACAAGGTGGGGCCAAGGGGAGTGGGTAGGTCACTGATGAGCCTAATAATGGTACCAAACTGACTGTATTTGCTGAATACAAAACTAATTAATAAAAAAATGCTTATTCCCTTTAACCTATGCTGATTTCAGTTTCCGTTAAAGAATCTGTTTTTCCTTATCCTAAGGCAGAGAGAACTGAGGACAGCCAAAATCTATCAACAAGACAAGTAAAGATAGGATATTCCTTGGAAGGAGAAAAACCACTCCTCACACATCATCCAGGATCAAGGTGAAACCGAGAAGAATTTGTGAAATGAGCAAGTGTGCTGCTTTCATGGCAAGCCTGACACCCTGTGATTCTGTGATAGAGACAAATACTGAGGATACTCAAAATGCACCAAAGCAGAAATCCAGAAGCTTGTGCTGTGTTGAGCTCAACACTAAGGTAGACTTCAAATAACCCCACCAAAGCTCAGGGAATTTTGTGGACGAGGGGACAGGAAGAGTGTGAGAGAATATCCAGAGGCATTGGCCCTGCCACCACCCCACACACAATGGCTGCTGCTCTCACAACTCATAACCCATAATTCCATGGTGAATACCAGCAATCTCACTAAGAAGGGCCCTCAGTGAAGTAGGGGCAGGGAGGAGGGAAATGATGAAAGCAATGCATAAGCAGTCTGTACTTAATAATAATATAAAAAAAACCCTCTAATGATTATTCTGCACCCTCCCCTTTTAGCAAAATGATCCTGGAGAATCCATAGATGAATTAATCTCCATTATTGCATTTTTATGATGTAATTTGGGAGTAGATTTATCAAAATCCTAAATTAAAGTTATAATCTAAGAAGTTTTATTTTAGAAGAAATCAATCAGAGTCTCTGTTGTTCGTCTTTAGAGAACTGGCTTCATGTATTCCTTCTACTTGCCTCAGAGTGAGTCCATCTGTGTCTGTTGAGATGACTGTTTTTAAGCTCTACCATTTTCCAGGTCAATTGTGACACTGCAAAGCAAAGGAAGTTCTCTGACTTCATAATACAACCTAATGGAAAGCAGCCTCGAATAGTGTGTGAGTGACATATGCCTTAAAGTTTATAGAGTGAATTTCACAAAGAGATTCTGGATCCAATAATATCTTTTTAGAAACCTGTTTTTCTCAATTCTGTTTAAAATTTGAGTTCCAAGCTATAAAAAAAATGATTGTCCAGTGTTTTACAACTCAACCAAATCATGCTGTAAAAATGAAAGTCCTATGGGGGTATGGAGACAATTTCATAAATTGTACCTATGGGGAGATATGTGCTAAAGGAAAGGATTAAATTCCTGGTTGTTAATTTAGCTCTCAATCTAACTTTACTATGCTTCTTTTTCTAGTGATGTCATGTCAAAAGCAAAGCACATTTCTGTTATGACATCTTCATAACAGTAATTAAGTGAAATGCACGCTTCAGTTTATTCATCTACTGGGAAATATACTGCTTGAGTGTAGGATATAATGTAGTTAATTTTAGATAGGAAGCTATCACTCCTGTTTAAATTTTTAATAAATCTGTGATAGTGGCATATGATGCTCTAAATTTTGGTTAAAATAAAATACTGAAGCCATCTTCTGACATCAGCCCTTACATGATGGAAAATACTTGGGAGGAAGGCCTGTGGATTGGAGCAGAGTTCCTTAGACCAATGAGTGCAAGTAAGCCTTCCAGAAGATGAGAAATATTTAGCAAGGGGCTATAAACCAAAGTTGTCCAGACACACTTTTGTGAAAAAAATCCATTTTATTGTATTGCATTCTGATTTAAGAAGTAATTCTGAAGTTCAAATTCTAATTAAACTAACAAAACCATTAATTAGTATCTATGCAATAGCATTCTAATAAATTAGTTACCAAATATGCCTTGAAAGTAAGATTGTCAGCAGACAGTAAGATATGCATAAAGATTGTAAACTAACACCAAATCTCTCTCCCTTGTGTCCTTTAGAGAAAGTTCAATACCTTCCATACTTCCCATGCTGTTGTCCTAGGAAGACACAATGAGTGCTATCATCAGGTTCAGTGAGGCCCATATCATACAACATTTAGTAAGCCTCTGAGGGGGAAAGAGTGCTATAAATTTCCTTCTGGTTCATTCCCTTACTTTCTTTCAACCCTTTATATGTGAGGATACTATTATTCTGTGAGATACACTTCAGGAGTTAAGGTGACTGAGGCTAAGGGTGAATTCATGGAAATCATCTGCTCTAGGCAAATCCAGATTAGTGAGAATATATATCATATCCTTGTCCTGGACCCTACATTTTTAATTTCAGGCTTATACTATCTGTACCTCCAGACCACCACCCCTTAGTCATTTTGAACTCTCAGTACTCAAAAAATTATTTGAAAGCCCATTTGTGACAAAATTTGGGAATATCCAGTGAGGGTCCCTTACCTCCCTATTTCTGCTCACACATTGGAAGCCACTGTTATGTGATCCTGGGAATGAGGTACACCTCTGGCCAGTTTCTGTGCTCACCTTTCCCCAGAATCTGTGAAATCTGATCTTTTTGTGTCAGGATCTTCTTTCTCCCTTCTAGCTCCAGCCTGTCTCCCTGCATGGCTTTTCTTCACTGTGCTCACATAATTCATATGCTATTATCATGTATTCCAAAGCTCACAATAAAACAAAAGGGAGGAAAAGGAAAGTTCTTTGATTCTGGAAACTGCTCTAGCACAGTCTCATTTCTCTTATTTATTTCCAAACCAAGCATTTTAAATGAATTACTTGAACTTCCTGCCCTCATATTTGTGTGCCTGTTACTTAAACAAGGTACAACACAGCAAGGTACATTCATCTTAGGCATATAGTTTGATGGGTTTTGGCTAAGATATACATCCAAGAAGCCACACTCCATTCCTGATATAAAACATTTCTATCTCTTCTGAACGTATTCTCTCATCTCAGTGAATCTCTGCTCTACCTTTCTTTACATGCCTCAGATTTCTTCAACTCCATTGTCTACATATGCCCTTTTTGCATTCATTTTTAAAGCAATTGAAAACCAAAAAAAAAAGCACTAAGTATTATTTATTTTTTCCTCAGAACCATTTAACATTACCAGACTATGCCCCATCATGTTGAATACTTTAATGTGTTTTTCTTTCAGAGAAGTCTTTCTGTAGTTCCACAATGCAGCTATCAGAATGAAGAAGTCAACACTGAGGTGTCATTAAGATTTCCTTTCAAGATCCAGTTCAGAATCCGGACATTGCATTTTCTAGGTGTCTGTCTAACTTGGGGCAGCTCCTCTCTCTGCTCCAACCTCCTTGTATTACACCATTGAAATTTACACTTAGATTGTGTTACAAAATATCACTCAATTTGTTTTGACTGGCATGGTCTAATGAGTAGATTCAAGTTACAGATCTCAGGCAGGACATTCACAGAAGTGATTCATTCCATCAGGTGGCTCATGACATTAATTTGTCCTATTATTGATGATGTTCACATTGATCCCTTGATTAAGGATTCTCCACTGCAAATTACTCTTGGTCTGTTTGCAATTAATGAATATTTCATGCAAAGGTAATTTGAGTCTATTTAAATATCCCATTCCTCATCAAACTTTAATACAGAAATATTTCTTTAGTTCTATCTGCATGAATTCTGATTTTCTATTTTGTTCAATGGATTAAAATCTTTTGCTACCATTATTTATTTGCTGTTAAAATCAGCAAGGATTTTGCCAGTGACAGCTCCTTCAAGCTTTTTCCTTTAGCATGTCTTCGTCATCCTTTGATCCTTAAGTTTCTCATATAACTGCAGATTCAGGTTCACCTTTTATTTTGCCCCAGGCCTAGAATCAAACTTTTCTCCAAGGAGCTTTTGGTCCCTCTTACAGAAAAATATTATTTAGTGAGCCATAGCTGGCTATGCTTGTAGCTATTAGTGTATCACAACTTCCAAGCTCCCATAGTACAAAGGACTAGGGGATCTAAAGTTTATAAATTTATATACACACAGTTATATTTATATTTAACTTTTTTCTATATACTAGATAGCATGAATTCACACTGAAACTTTCAATATCAATTAAACACCACATCACTCACTCTGGTTTTATTCTTTCTTATATTTGTAACATCCTTCTGAACAGTGAGAAACAAGGATCCTACTATCCTAGTACTTCTTTCACGGCAAGGCAGCATCCCAAAGAGTGCCAGCCCTCATAAGCTCACTGGTTCTGTCAGTGTCATTAAAAAATAATATTGGTGGCTGGAGAGATGGCTTAGTGGTTTAGTGCTTGCCTGTGAAGCCTAAGGACCCCTGTTCAAGGCTCAATTCCCCAGGTCACACATTAGCCAGATGCACAGGGGGACATATGCATCTGGTGTTCCTTTTCAGTGGCTTGAGGCCCTGGTGCCACTCATTCTCTCTTTCTCTCTCTCTGCTTCCTTCTCTCTGTCTGTTGCTCTCAATTAAATAATACTACATACATACATACATACATACATACATACATAAAAAGAAAAATACTGGGGCTTGAGAGGTGCCTTAGCAGTTAAGACACTTGCCTGCAAATCCAAGGGACCTAGGTTTGATTCCCCAGGACCCACATAAGTCAGATGCACATGGTGACAGATGTGTCTGGAGTTTGTTTGCAGAGGCTGGATGCCCGGTGCTCCCGTTCTCTCTCTTTCCCCCTCTCCCTCCCTCTCTCTTTCTCTCTAATATTGGCTTATGAATAAATTGGTCTCATTAATTCATCATACTTTGAATTTAAGATTGTCAAATAAAAGTTACTACATTTCTATCTATGACTATTTACTTTTCTTAAATCTCTAGCCACCAACATTTGTCCAGATGCCCAAATTTAGGATTTTACTTCCCCTTTTTTTTCCACACTTACTCAGTGACAGTGTCTTTTGGATAACAACTTCATAACATATCTCATTCAGTCATCCATTTTCTGCTCAGTACCTGCAGCTTCTTTCAGACTTCCATGCAATGCTTCCTCTTCTTTCTCCCAAGTCCATGATATAGGTGGAAAGAATTCTGACCAAGGCATTCAACTCAAATGTATGTGTACTGTTGGCAGAAAGAGATAAGCATTTGTCAGCAGCACCATGATCCACTATCTTTCAACATCCCCTACAGCATCACAATAAAATATTTAGATTGTCAGAATTAAACCATAACAATGTAGGAAATATTGAAGAACTATAAATGTACATGAACTAAGTTGTTGTATTTGTGGCTTTATTTGTGTTGTGATACCTAAAGGACATTTTTTTCCCTAGTTAAGATAGAATCTAACTATACTATACCATATTTAGACAATCTTTTTTTTTTTTTTTTTTTTTTTTTTTTTTTTGGTTTCTCAAGGTAGTGTCTTGCTTTAGTCCAGGCTAACCTGGAATTTATTATGCATTCTCGGGGTGACCCTGAACTCACAACAATCCTCCTACCTCTGCATCCTAAGTGCTGGGATTAGAGGTGTGTGCTACCACACCCAGTTTATTTGGACAATCCTAATACTATTTGAGTTCAGATATTTGTTTCCCTGATGTATTCCAGACCTTTCAGCAACATTGTGGCTTGTCTGAATATTGATTCTACAGAACAGTGGTATACACAGACAAGAGAAGGATCCTTTTCATTTTGTCACTTTCTGACATTGAACCTGTGTGGGTCAACATCTGGTCAAAAAATTCTGTACTCAGGTCTCTGCTGTTCTCCAGTGTGGCATCTAGAGACAACTGAAGAATGTACAAAATGTGAGCATTATCATGTCATGATTTCTGAATAAGATATCGAGCAACAACAATAGCACTATGAAGGTCAAAGGAAGTCACATTTACCTGGAGTAAGATCCTTGTTCATTATTTGACTTAAAAGTAGAGAGATGCTATTAAAAGAATTGGTGAGAAAATATTTAGAAGTATGTGGGTAGTGACTCTTTATCTCAGATGTTGGATGATGTGTGACATTAGAGGAATGGCAGTGCATGAGGCCATAATAGCTGGATTAAGGAATGTCACTGCAGTCATGCGTTCTTTGTGTCTAATTTTGTTGCATGCTCATTGAATACACTTGCATTTTTAATTTGTTCACTGAATGTTCTTCCCACTGACTGGGACTGGGGTACACTTTTCAATGATTTTTGATTATTTTCTTTTCATTACCTGCTTCTCACTGCAATGTCCTATGACTGATGGAGACTTTTAAACCACTATTTTGTATTCCTATTCCTCCATAACATTTGCCCTTTGAGCATGACAATATTCATATTGGTACTTTGGCCCAGATTCAGCTGTTACACATTAAGTGTTTATTTTCACCTGAAGTCAACCTCAGAATTTAAATATGCAAGGCACCTGTAGCAATGTCATTCTCAGTGCTAAAAGCACTTAAGAGTTTTGTTCTGCTTTGTGTGTGTTTGGCAAATGTTAAAGAACAGAAGGGAAGAGGAATCTGGGTATTCTTTGGACCAGATGAAGGGGGCATTGTCAAAAGTCCTATGGTGGGTACATACACACCTATAATTTTATTACACTCAAAAAAAAAAAAAAAACAAGATAAAGAAGCATCTAATTCCTCTGCAGATTTCTCCCTATCTGAGCATATGGGTGTGATCTTAAGCAGCCAAGTGTGCACATATGTTTCTACTGTCAAAGAGAGGATTGTGAGCCAAAGATGACTGCAAAAGTCTGTCTCATCATACCTTACCCCTTAGGTGGCACCAATAAATAACACCCTCTCTAGAACTAATTAAATGAAATAAAAAGCACAATCAAAAATTAAGGGATAAGATGGAAGATAGCTATGAAAAAAATTCTAATGGTGATTTGATCTCAGTAGGAAATACTGAAAAATTCCTTACAAAATTTTCGTTAGGCCATCACCAAATTGGTCATAGAAGTTGTGAACTGTAAAAGTCACATATGACAAAACTTTGGGCTTTAGAAGCAGATACTAATATAATGCTTGGGAATGTCAGCTTCTTTCCCTGCACAATTACAAACTGTACTCAAGTTATTAAGAGGGCTTTTTTTTTCTAATTGACAATATTCCCCTAACAATTTTCTCAGAGCAAATTCTCTCTGTAGCTTTCACTGAGTATATGTGCTTTTTGTAATGCAGCACAGGCAGCAAGATAATTCTTCGTTCTAAACCTCTGGAAATATGATGACAATTTTGTTTATGGCAATAACAATGAAAATATGTAGGGTAAAACACCAGACTGGCCTTTCCATATAGTACTGTTTCTAAACAAATATGAGAGGAAGAGTGAACTAATCTCTTAGGGCTGGAGAAATGGCCCAGCAATTAAAGGTACTTGCTTGCAAAGTGTGACAATTGGGGTTCCATTTCCCAGTACTAACATGAAGCCACATGTACAAAATGGCTATGCATCTGGAGTTTATTTTTAGAGGTAAGTGGCCCTGGCACACCCATTCACTCTTTCTCTCTTTCCCATCCTATCTCCTTCCCTGTTTCTCTGCCATCCTCTCTGCTTGCAAATAAATAAAACAAAAATTAAAGAATATTTTTTTCACTAAGGCAGAAACCAAGCCACTTGTTAAAGATGGTAAGGAAAGTAAACACTGCTGTGGACTATCTAGCCAGGTGTAATCAATCAAGCAGATTTAGAGTTTAAATGCCATTTTATTTTCTAAATATAGCACTACTAACAATTACATTGATACTGTGTTTCAAATTCTATTACAGCAAGTAGATACTCCTACATAGGGGAAAAAAAAAGGATTTACCAAAATGGATTGCAGCTTTTTAGAAAATTGATTTACTATGAAAAATAAAATTAAGTGCTCATTAAATAGGTACAAATATTAATATTTTTGGGCAGTGCCAAACATTAGTTAAAAATGTTGAAGCTGTGCACAACTCACCCACAGTCATTGCTGTCAATTTGCTCCTCAACAGTGCATGGGAGATGGCCCAGAGTCTGAAGCTTTCATATCATTGGACACCAATTTCCTGGTTTCTGTTTATCATTCTACATCTCAGATAGTCAATACACAAGTTATATCAAGAGTGCATAGCATATTTTAACATGTTTTAGCTTGTTTTGGGAGGATCCCAGCTACTCATAGACACTTGACAGAACAGCCTTTCTCTACCTGGGGAAGGATGTCCTCTTCAACCAAGTGCACATGGAGCTGTGAGGAAAGAAAGTGACAACCTCTAGCCAGAGCAGTGGAATAAACCCTAGTGACCAACCAAGTGGAAGACAGATTTTGTAGCCAAATCACCCTTACACCTAACATGTAATTTTGTTCATGTGTAGATCAAAGTATGAAGAAGTTGGGAAGACACCAGAATGAAGCTGACAATTATGTTCTATTGTCTCTGGCCCCGGCAAGGCAGGTGTTTCTGATTTACAGCCTTTGTCTTTGACATGGTAAGACTGTTGAACACTGTGTCTAAATGTTTAATGTGATGCAGGCTCATTGTCATCAGGACACATGAAGCACTTAGGCATGCTGTCCAACATTCCATGTGGAATAGCATATTTAATATCATTATCTGATTTAAGGCCTCTGACATTAATAACAATTACTGCTTGGCTGTGGTGAAATCTATTCAATGCTGTATCTATAAAACTCTGATATATGCTAATCTGCTGCTTCATTCAGGCCACACTGCTATCTCTGATAAGCTTTATAATATGGTCAGCCTTCCAAAACTCTGTTATCAATGTGGCTAACCACTTCCACCCTGAGAGGTTGGGTAAGTACTTCCTGTAGGCAGCAGGATTTAAAGTTTGAAATGTTCTTTAAAGGCCATTGCCTGGCAAAGTTCAAGAATTACAGAAGTAACTTTGTGTTTGGTAGACAAAATCAACCCCGAAAAGTGAATTACAATGGGGCAAATGTTCATTAGTATCAGTACTTTTTATTTATAACTAACTTTTGTATTAATATCATCATAATAAAGGGCAAAATAATGAACAAGCACAAGGTAATAATGCATCAGTCTTCATCCAGACCATTTAGTTTAGTACATATAGATTATTTGGGATAATAGTTGTGCAACCATATTCAGCAAGCTGTATCTGAGTGAGTGATAAATATGGTTTTAGTCCAATAACCTGGGATCAGTTGCTTCCTTATAGGAATGCTGGGTGCTAGCATGGAAAGGTTGTGCTTTATATATGGTGGATAAGTCCTTCAAGATAAGTGATATTTTCTATTCTTAGAACTTAAAAATGAAGCTACTGCCTTGTGTAACTGGATTCTGTCCTGGGAAACATTTTCCCTGGAAAGATGCAAACACACATCTATTCACCCCAGATAAGGGTCAGATGACAGACAAAAGTATGACTGCAACAAAACTAGTTTTGATGAACCAATGAGTTTATTGGGAGTTTATTATTACTTATCAAGCAGGGTTGGGGGTTATTTACAGGAGCACTAGATGACTGAAAGGCAGCTGCATCACTAAAAATCACCTCTGGAGCACTCTGCACAGTCTGCCCATGCTCCACTGGTGAAGTCCCCAGCAAACTGCATGACTTGTGAGCAACTCAGCAGGGCAGGCAGGACAGTCCCATACCAAGCAGTGCCTACTTTATATTACCTTAGGGTGTGATCTTGCAATATTTTTCCCCCAGACTTGTTGACTTTTCACTCCCTCCTCCCCTCAGGAGAGAATGTTTCAGTTCAGACAACATTGGATAAAATCTGCCCCTTAAAAATTGTTTACTGCTCCTAAAACCTTGGGGAGTTGGGTGTGGCCTTTGAAGTTTTAGCTTTCTCAGACTTGGCCACCTGAATCTCCAGAGCCTCCCTTTTCTCTTCAGGAAGAAATACTTCAATTCAGAGGAAACTGATATATAACAGATTCATTATTTGACTCAGCATTCTTTCTACTGTTTGTGTGCAATGCTGTCTGTGTCCTTAGTACAAAGACAGGAGTAATATGCTCTTTGATTATTCCATATATGTAACAGCTTTTATTTTTTCCACTCTTATAGAAATGCTATTGGACATGCACTCATAAACCCATGTACAAACACTTTCACATTATATTTTCTAATGCATGTTTGATGATAGTATTATCGTTAGATTTATATACTGGAAAATTCACTCTGCTTGGTCTCACTGGGTGAGGTAGGGCTAGTTGGTCTGGACTTAGTTATTGATTAACCTACCTTTCTTGTCATTGTATTATATAAATCACATACATTTTATATCCATTGCCATATGTCATTCTCTAAGGCCAATGTTGCTTCATGATGAAACAACCTCTAGTGAATTAATCCAAGGAAAGCCATCTTAGGCCAGTCAGCCACCTTGATATTCTCAAGGAGTCATAGGAGATTAAAGATTAACACAGAGCATTAATTACAAGATTGAGGATGTGGTTCCAGCAAGGCATCTGGTGTTTGCTCTCACCCTGAGGTCAAGATGACCTGGTATTTGGTATCTGCTTCGTACCTGGTACTAATTACAAAAATTCTGCTTTTGTAATCATGCTTTCTTGCTGTTGCTAAAAACAATTGTGGGGTGGAGTGGCTGGGTTTTGCAGATCATTGTAAAGAAATGTAATTTTCGCCTTTAAAAACTCACTGTAAACTTAGGACAGGGATACTCTCCTCCTCGGTGGCTTGCTCTAAGAGGACAGCCACTGGCTAGCTAATAAAGACTCTCCTTTTAAAATCCTTATTTGGGGAGTCTTGAATTTGATTTCTGAGACTCACTACAATGATAACTATAACAGAATAGTATTCAATATAAACTTAGGTATATGTGAAATGAGGGAAAAATAAAGATGACGATACATACAAGAAGATAGAAATAAAAAATGAAATGGGCAGAAAGAAATTAATCAATAAAAACAGTAGGAAAATAGATTATAATTTAAGAAAATGTTAGAGAGGATCAATAACCTTCTATTTCTCTTTTTTGGTTAGTGGGAGTTGTAACTAAACTGGAGCAGCCATGGTGGTGAAGCCAGAAGATCTGTATCTGGGTCATAACCTTGTTCACTTCTCTTTCATTTCATTTTGGTTTTGGAATTCTCATGCCTTGTTATCAATTCCTGTCATTGTGATTATTGGGAAATATGCCTGTATTATTAAATCTTATTAAGTTTATTAAGTCTTCCACAACAAAATCCATAAGTTTAACCAATAGAAATTTATTTTCTCACCATTCTGGAGGCAAAATGTCTCCCATTCCATTCCACAAGACAGAAATAGATCAAATGAAAAGACTAGGCTAGTTCAAAATCTTTCATAGTAGACATAATCTTAAAGTTAGAGGATAATTGTTAATTTCATGTGCAACTTTTTAGACATGCAATAGTAGGAAATGACTCCTAAACCTTCAGGTAGCCTTAACCATATAGCTTTGCTAGTTTCAACCGACATGGCTGCTGTCTTACCTTGGAGTTGAACACACCTATTTGCAATAATATCCCCAGCAAGAGTTGTACTCTGTTAGTAACTCTAACATCTCTGGATACTAGTGATGGCTTCATTCTAGTAGCTTCACTAAGCATTTCTCTAGGCATTTAAATGAGCACAGATATCAGCCTTCTTCCTGGGCTTTAGGGCAGTTTGACAAGTCCTATGGAATCTCAGAAGAGACTGTCATGTCTTAAAGTCTCTTTCATTTTGCATGCCTGCATAATTGTCATCACATGGATGGGGATATTGACAACACATATTACTTATACCTTATGGAACAGAATGTTAACACCTGGAGCCATAAGGTAGTAAGCAGTGGCCAAGATGGCCATGGCCAGTGGACCCATGGAGGGTGACCTGAGTCAGTCCCTCAATAATTCTGCCCTCCTAAAGTTCACATGGAGTCTTCTTCCTATTGTCCTAATGAACATCACCTGTATTTCTTACCTTCCTACTGATCATTTTAGGAAATAGCTACGTAGATTCTTAGTTGTTCTCTGATGAACATGTTATTTTGTTCTTTACATGACCAGGCTGTAATTTTTCCAAATTTTTACACTTTCTTCTATTTTTAATTATAAATTCTGCCCCTAGGCCATGCCTTTACTCCCTAATGTCAGTATAAGTGGTTACAAGTAACTACTTCATCTATTATCCATTTTGCATAGAAGTTTTTTTTACTAAAAATTGTAATTTATCACTCTTAATTTCTCCACAAAACTCTATAGCATGAATATAAAGCAGTCAAGTTCTTTGCAACTATTTAGTAAGGACAGCTCTTACTCTCAGTCCCAGTAAAATATTCATTATTCATTTCCATTGAGACCTTGTTAGAATTGGGTTTACTGTCTATCTTTATATCGGCATCATGGTCATGACTGTTTAAACAGTCTTTAAGAAGTTCCAGCTTTTCCTTAGGCCTTCAGCCTTCTGATTCTTCATTGTAGTCACCATTAACATTCTGCTTATAGCATCATAAGATTTTTTAAAGTGTTTTCTTCAAACTGTTCCAGCCTTTACCTAGTTCCAAAGTTGTTTCCACACATCGACCCTTGCAGACTTGCAGGGATTCCTCTGTCACCGTACTTCCCGATAGCAATTTTCTGTCTGCTTGCTTTCTATTGTTATTTGAGACTGAGTTATGTTACAAAGTTTATATTGGCTTATATTTCTGGTGCTAGGAAGTCCAAATTTAGCTGGTTGTATCTGATAAATGACTCACAGAACAGAGCACACAGGCATGTGTGAAGGAAACAAGAAAAAGTCAAGGAAGCCATCCTCTCACTGGACGCCATCCTGCTTGCATGATAACTAGTCTAACTCCATGAGAGTGTGAATTCACTTCTGTGAGAAAAGCATTAATACATTCACAGCAGTTTCCCTTCACAAATTAATCATGTCCCACTAGGCACTCCCCCTCACTGCCACTGTGTTTGGGACCAAACCTCCAAATGAAGTTTTGTGTAGTCACACCATACTTGAGGCATCATAGTTCCCAATCCTTTAATTAAGGTGTACTCCTAAATTTGATGCTTTCCATTTATATGCAAGTATCTCAAATTATCAAATAAAACTGCCTTTCTTTGTAGGCAGTGTTCTAAATCTTCTCTCCCTGTGGTCTTCTTGTCTACTGATCAAGATCTCTATTCAGGTCAACAGACCATATGCAAGTGAACATGCACTGGAGTGCTGCATATCACTCAGAAAACCACATGGATGCTTGCTTAGTCTCTAAATATGCTTTTCCAGAGTCATATTCTATGTGTCCAGGCTTCTTGCCTAGAAATCGTACCAAGTACAATCCTGATTAAGGCACTTTATCTACTTGTAAGGGCTACTTATCAACTTTTAGAACTAGAAATCAAAGCATTCTGAAGCCTGTGGGAGGAAAATCATGATTAGCTTGAGCTACATGGAGAAAGAATGTCTAAAATACACTGATATATCACTTTCAGTTTATTTGCTCATATTGACAGTAACACCATTTATGACCTGCTTAAGCTTAAATCTAAGCCTATATCTTCTATTTTTGTGGCATGTGATTTACCCACTAGATTTGTTTTATTTATTTTGTAAATCTTTGTAATACTTTTCTAACATAGACTACAATTTTGAAACCCTCATTGTCAGTATGGTTCATTATATTTCTTTCCAGAAATAACCACACACTGTTGATGAGGGAGACTGTGTGCTGGTATGTGTTTGTGTGTCTGTGTCTTCAAAATGTCTCTTACTCAGTAAATTTCCTAGGCTTGCCATTATATATTATTTACATCCTGTAAAGAGAACAAAATATTACATTTCTCTACATTTCTTTATATCAAGCTTAAAGAAAAATAGAAATCACTTCCGTGTAGGAGCTCTTAAAAGAATGGAATGAAATGCTTGCTTAAGCAGATGGGGATGGTAGTTAACAGGATGCTCTGCTGATCAGAGTAATATTACACCAGGCCTACACTGTTAAGCAAGATCCTTAAGGGCAGATAAGCAGGACATCCTGAAAATCCTGGTTGCAGGCCTGTCTCACACCACCTAGGCACTTCCTGTAGCTGACCAGTAGACCTGTTTTACAAGTTCATTTTTTTTCCTGTAATCTTCTAAGAATAGAATGTCCCTGTTGTAATGTACCAAAACCCCCTTTATGTTTAAAATTACTTTTATGGCTATAACTGTAACATGTGATTTATACGGTTTATGGTTTAATTCCCATCCTGTTTTTGCAATGAACATTTTGTACCTTTTTCCAGTAAAAGCTGACATCCTGAGCAGTTCAGGGCTGCACTCAGAGATCTGTACCTCTGATGTGCAGTCATGATCTGTCCACTCTGTACTTACTTATGCTTGTGTGACACCGGACCCTATAACATTTTGGCAGCCAGTCTGGGATGGTTTCATTTCAAGACACACACACACCCTGACTCTGGGATGACCCAACTGGAGAAGGGCCCCAATCTTGGCCCAGGATCCAGACCTCCACCCTGTTCATCTTTCAGAAAGATACTTATTGTGCAGTTGAATGGCTGTCATTTAACATAAGATGGCCAACAGGCAGCACCTTTAATCTATGTATAATTTATTCTCTTCAAAGTAAACACTTTTCCTCCTAAGGACATCCAGGCCAGGCCCCCTACATCATTGCCTGGAGAAACCTAGCAGAAGAGCCCCCACTGTTAATGAAATTACACCCCCTCTCTGGCTTCACCTCTATCCTTGTAACTAAGCCTAAATCTAAACATGTTCTCTCTCAAGATGAAGAAGAGACTCCCCCACCATACCTCTCTCTGGCTCTGACATCCTCATTTTCTCTTCCTCTGTGTACACCACAGGCCTCCCCATTCAGCCCTCCTCACACCAGCAGTGGATCACAATATCAGCCTTCCTCTCGTCCTGTTTCCCCTAACCTGGTTGCAACTCCAGGAGCCTCAGCTCCCATCCTGCCACTCAGACAGGCTCCCCCAACAACAAACCCACTGCCTGGTGTGGCACGTCATATGTTTAGAGTTTATACTCCTTTCTCCACCAGTGATTTGTATAACTGGAAAAATTAGAACCCCTCTTTTTCAGAGAAACTCCAGAACCTGATTTCTCTTCTAGAGACTGCTTGTTACACCCACCAGCCTACTTGGAAGGACTGCCAGCAACTTTTGCAGACTCTCTTCACTACAGAGGAATGTGAAAGAATCAGAAGGGAAGCCAAGAAATTAGTGTTGGGAGCTGACTGCTGAACCACAGAAAACCCTAATGTTATTGGTTGATACTGGGGCACAATTCCCTCTCAGAACAGACCCTGGTCCAGGGTGCAATTGGATCAAAACTTTACACCTTGACCACAAAGAGACAAGTGGACCTCGGACAAGGTACTATGACACATTCCTTCCTTGTTATCCCCACATGTCCCTACCCAATGCTTGGGAGAGATTTATTACATAAACTGAAAGCAAAAATTCAATTTGGGAGCCAGGATGTAAATGTGTCTATTGACAAGCCAGAAATTATAGTGATTGTACCACTGCTAGAAGAATATATTTTATTAGGGAGCCCCATACAGGCAAAAATCAGGATCTCTTGACTACCTTGCAAGACAAGTTTCCAAAGGTATGGGCTGAAAACAATAGCCCCAGACTGGTGGCCCACCAAGTACCAGTCATTGTAGAACTAAAATGTATTGCAACTCCAATATGAGTCAAACAATATCCTATGCCTTTAGAAGCAAAACAGGGCATAAAGACACACATAGATAGATTACTGGAGACTGGCATTTTTGGTACCTTGCCAGTCACCCTGGAATACCCCCTCTTGCCAGAAAAAAAAAAAAAAAAAAAACCAGGAACAAGAGAGATCAACCAGCCCAAGACCTGAGAGAAATAAATAAAAGGGTGCAAGATATACATCCCACTGTACCCAATCCTGATACTTTTGCACAGTATGATTCCACCAGAAAGGCAAATTTATACTGTGCTGGGTTTAAAAGATGCTTTCTTTAGCATTCCATTGGTAAAGGGAAGTAAACCCATTTTTTGCCTTTGAGTGGACAGACGTGGAATGAGGCACAGGCAGGCAATTGACCTGGACTAAGCTTCCACAGGGATTTAAAAATCCCCTACTTTTTTTGATGAGGATTTGCAGGTTTTTAGTAATGAGACACCTGAGGCAACACTCCTGCAGTACGTGGAAGACCCCATCCTAGCTAGAAACAGAAAAACATTAACAGAGGAGAAATGTCTTGCTGCCACCGAGTGTCTCCTGGACACCTTACAACATCTGAGCTATCATGTGTCAGCCAGGAAGGCTTAGCTATGCATGCATAAGGCAACCTACCTAGGATATGACTCCAAGGAGGTAAGAGGATGCTGTCATCCTTTAGAATTCAGGCCATCACTCAGATCCCCACACCTCAGACTAAGAGACAAATCCTAAAATTACTCAGAGCTGTGGGATATTGCAGAATTTGGATTACAAGGTATACTGAATTAGTCCAGCCTCTATATGAGGCCACTAGAGGGCAAGAAAAAGATTTTAATTGGATGGTAAATGAGGAACAAACATCTCCCAGATTTAACCAAACCCTTCCACTTATATATGGATGGGAAGAAGGGGCAGCCAGGGGCATCTTAAACCAAAGACTAGGGCTATGGCATCGCCCAGTGGCCTACTTGTCTAAGAAATTAGACCCAATTGTCACTGGTTGGCCCCCTTGCCTCTGGGCTATTGCAGATGCTGCTATTCTGACAAAGGACACAGACAAACTAACCTTGGGACAGACTTTGTTGATTACAGCCCCACATGCAATTAGAATATCTTCTAAAAAATGAGGACTGATAGCTCTCCAACTCCCACATAACCCATTATCAGGCCTTGATCTTAGATCAACCAAGGATATAGTTTTGCCAAATTTCAGCTTTGAATACAGCCTCCCGGCTCCTGAAAGCTGACAAGGCATCGATTCCTCTGCACGACTACCTGGAGATCACCTCTGCCTTCCATGGACTGTCCAGACCTGACAGTTGTGGCTTGGCTGGTCTCTGATCTGGTGATGTATTCTGGTGGTAACAAATTTGTCCTGGATGGAATCAGGTATGCAGGGGTGGCTATGGTGACTTTGGAAGAAGCCCTGTGGGCTAAAGCCCTGCCTCAGGGTACATCAGCTCAGAAAGTTGAACTGATAGCATTGACCAAGGCTCTGATATTGGTAAAGACAAGACAGTGAATGTCTACACAGATAGCTGTTATGCCTTTGCCATGGCACATGTGCATGAGGCCATCTACTGAGAGTGAGGGCTATTAACAGCAGAAAGTAAAGAAATCAAACACAAAAATGAAATTCTGGACTTATTGGCTACCATTTGGGCACCTGCTAAAGTGGCTATAATTCACTGTCCAGGCCATCAGAAAGGGGAGACCATAGAAGCAAGAGGGAACAGACTTGCAGACCTAGCAGTAAAGAGTGCGGCTTCTCAGCATCTGTCAGATTGTCTGGTCACCCTCCCAGCGCCCATACTTCCTGGGAGATCAGCATAAACAGAAGAGGAACTACAGCTCATCTCTCATCTGACGAAGGAACAGACCACACAAGGATGGTATCAATTGGAGGATGGATGACTATTGCTGCCCCAGACCCTAGAATGGAGACTGCCTAGACAACTACATGAAGGAACCCAGTTAGGCAGCAACAAGCTAACCAAACTAATACAGAAAGAGTTTTTCTTCCCAGGTATGGACTCAATTATCAAGGATACCACCACCCACTGTCAGACCTGCTGGTAGACAAATTATTCCTCTGGTAAAGTGCCACCAATGTTGTCAAGAGAAAGAGGGAGAGAGCCAGGAAGATACTGGGAAGTTGATTTTACTGAGGTAAATCCAGGACAATATGGGTTTAAGTACCTGATTGTTTATGCTGATACTTTCTTGGGATGGGTAGAGACATTCCAAACTGAGTCTGAGACATAGCCCAGGTAGTAGCAAAGAAATTACCCCTCATGATAGGATCAGACAATGGACCTGCCTTCATATCCAAAGCTATTAAAAAGTTAACTAAACCATTGGGGATTAATTGGAAATTACATCATGCTTACCATCCCTAGAGTTCAGAACAGGTAGAGAGGATGAATTGGGCTTTAAAGGAGACGAACTAAATTAACCCTAGAGACTGGTGAATGTTGGGTGGGACTCCTTCCTGTCACCTTATTAAGTGCCAGATTTACTCCATACATAAAGGGAATTACTCCATTTGAAATTGTGTATGGAACCCCCCCCCCATCCTGCCTAAGATGGGACTTGAACAAGTGACTGACTTTAATAATGAAAACTCCTCCATTCTACATAAGCCTTACAAAAGGACCAAGAATCCATTGCCTTGACAGTCAGGGCTAATTTTCAGTCATCTCCTGTTTGCCCCCTCCTTTTCAGCCCAGAGACAGAGTCCGGATCAGAAGATACCATTCTGGAGCATTGAACCGTTGCTAGAAAGGTCCTCATCAAGTCATTCTGACCACACCAATGGCTGTGAAAGTGGATGGAACTTACATCTGGATCCACCTCTTTCAAGTTAAAAAGAAAACACCACCTGAGAACATCCCAGAACAACAAGAAGAAGACAAGAGATGGTGAGTTCTAAAACATCCCAAGGACCCACTAAAGATAAGACTCTCCTGTTCATAAACTTGCTGTTACTAAATTCTCTAAAGTTTAGCACACAAGGAAATCCCTATACTCCTAGAGGTTGGGAATGGGAACTAAAAGATACCATGACAGGAGAAATAACAGCTAAATCAACAGAAAGAACCCTTATCACCCCTACAATATTTAGGCTAAATCTTTGTAAACTATAGCCAAAATCTGGAAATTATGTCAATGCAGGGGGAATAGGAGGAATAGGTTGACTTAACATATTGGAATGGGTGTGGTTATCTCCCCTTTGAACACTCCATAAGGGTACCCTAATACTATGCCTACCCTGCAGATGGGGGTCCATCTTGTCATGAAGAAAGTCAATACCACTGTGTAATTTGGGGATGTGAAACCATAGCACTCTGGATAGATAAGGACCCCTTCATATCCTTAAAGTTGGAGTCCAGTGATAGTTATGAAGCCATCAGGTATTACAATCTAGTTACTATTACCCTCTGCAGCTGGGATCCCTTTTCCTTCACTGGACACTGGGACACAGGAAGGATGTGGGGGATCTGGAAGTATCAAGTATCAAAGAGACCCAGGCACCCACTTCATCATCCAAAGAATGAAAGTAGTTCCCCCAGTACAACTTATAGGACCCAACCAGGATATATTCCTGGACACCCCTGAAATCAGGCCTACTCCTCCTAACACAAAAGAAACTAACCTTCCCTCTCCCAGCTGTCAAAAATGGCCTCATCTCTGTCCCTCCTGCCCCAGGAGTAACCCCCAATCCTATCCTCTCTATGTTAAACACATTGTATTCCTTTGTCAATGAAACTAATACAAATCTAACCAAGGACTGTTGGCTCTGCTTAAACCCAAAACCTCCCTATTATGTTGGAGTAAGTACTAGTAATATAATAGGAGAGAGAGGACTACAAATAAGAAAGCTCAACTATATCATGGCAGAGAAAGAATGCCCTTGGAGGGACTTAAGCCAGTGATAACACTAGGAGACATTAGGGGAAAGGGACTGTGTCTTAAGCCCTTTAACTATTCCCTGTTGCCCTCCCCTTTTCAGCAATACTGTGACATGATATTAGATCTAAAACCAGAAGAAGCCCTTCTTAAAAGCCCACCTACTATGAGTTTTGCATGTACCAATGGCCCTACTCCCTGCATAAGTTTATAGTTTTTCAAATATTCAAATGAGCTATGTATAATAACCCATACTATTCCTCAAGTTTACTTGTATGATAGAACATCAGGTAGAGAACATATGAGTTTGATTTCCTCCATATCAGTGAGGGCCAAAAAAGTTGCCCTAATACTGGTACCACTCTTGATAGGGGCTGGCATTGCAGGATCAGCTGCCTTAGGCACTGCCTCTCTAGTAATAAAGGACAAAATATTAGACTATTTAGTGAACTAATAGATCAAGATCTGGGCCACCTAGAAAGATTCTATGAACTACTTAGAACAACAGGTAGATTCATTAGCTGAGGTTGTGTTATAAAATAGAAGGGGCTTGATTTACAGTTCATGAAACAAAGGGGTCTGTGTGTGGTCCTGAGTGAAACTTATTGTTTTAATGTGTACCAGTCTAGAATAGTCAGAAATACCCTAGCCTTAGTCAGCGAAAACCTCAAAGGAAGAGAACTCCAAAGACAGACTACTGGAAACTGGTTTCACTCTGTGTATAATTGGTCTCCATGGTTAACTACTCTTAATTCTGTTGTCACTGGCCCACTTTTATTGCTATCTCTAGCCTCACCATAGGACCCTGCATTATTAATACTTTGGTCAGATATGGTAAAAGTAGAACTAGTTCTGTTAAGATTATGGTATTAAAGACACAGTCATGTCCCCCTATCTGAAACTGAACAAACCCTGGACACTATCCCTCATGAGTCAAAGATTTAACTCAGTGCCATGTCAGAAGGGGAAATGTAAAGAGAGCAAAATGTTATATTTCTCTACATTTCTTTATAGCAAGCTTAGAGAAAAATAGAGATCACTTCCTTGTAGGAGCTCATAAAAGAATGGAATGAAACGCTTGCTTAAGCAGACCTTATGGTGTCTAAGCAGGATGCTCTGCTAATCAAAATATCACCCCAGGCATACGCTCTTAAGCAAGATCCTTAAGGGAAGATAAGCAAGACATCCTTAGAATCTTGGTTGCAGGCCTGTCTCACTCCCCTAGACACTTCCTGTAACTGACCAGTAGACCTTTTTTACAAGTTCTTTTTTTTTTCCTGTAATCTTCTGTGGTAGTTTGAATAGATGGCCCCCAATATATTCAGTGTTTTGTTAGTTTGTAGTTTGCATCTGCAGCCACTTGGCTGGAGGCAGTGTCACTGGGTGGATCTTAAGGTGTGGTGATGGGTTTGAGATTTTAATCTAAAGATATGCGAAGTGTGCCTAGCTGGAGTTCCTGAGTTCCTGTGCCGTGCTGTGTGGCTTTTTGCCTTGTGCTTCTCTTTCTGTGTTTGGTCCTGTGAAAGCAGGCAGCTTCTTCTGCCATTATGGAACTTCCCTTGGATCTGTAAGCATCAATAAATCCCTTCCTCCATAACTGTGCCTGATCTGGAAGTATAATGAACTGAACCTGAAGTTGTCTGCTGTATCTTCTAAGAATAGAATGTCCCTTCTGTAATGCACCAAAATCTCTTTTATGTTTAAAATTACTTTGATGGCTGTAACTGTAACATGTGATTTGTATGGTTTATGATTTAACTCCCATCCTGTTTTTGCAATGAACATCTCATAGTTTTCTCCAATAAAAGCTGAGTAGTTCAGGGCTGTACTCGGAGATCTCAACCTCTGATGTTCAGTCCCAGTGGGACAGAGTCAGAGTCAGTGCTTTTACTTATGAGGCATGAGGCCCCATAACAATGCTCTCTGGGTCTTAGTTAGTGGATAAGTACCATATTGGATGCCAAAGATGTCAACAGGTGTTCTAGTGTAGGCAATCAAACTTCTTCTATTGGAGAAACCTAGGTGTAGACTTGTGATATTTTGAAACTCTAAGAAGCTGCAGGAATTCTGACTGGGAGACTTAACCATGACAACAGCACAACTTGAAACCTAGGCGTCTTTAGAAGTTACTTTACAAAGGAAGCAAGCTGGCACTTTTCAGCCTTCATTAAAATGCATGAATTTCTTTAGACATGGTGATTAGAGATGAGTAATTATTCACAAATACAGTAAACACATATAGTTTCTTTGCACTGCAGGGCAACAGTTAAGCATCTCTGCAGAGCAATTCAGTCAGAGTCCATTAAAAGAAGATCTTTATTCATCAATCAGTTTTAAAATGGTTTCATGTATCTAGAAAGGTTAGTGCTAGAAAGCACTGGAAAAGTCAATAAAACCACATATATATGTTAGCAATTAATTGTTTTCCGTCAAGTAAATATATACTATGGTTACCATTAGAAGATAATGGTACTTGCTTTGGATTCTCACCTGCATTCTTTTGTTTTTTACTGATATAAATGTGATTAAAAATGATTTTCCTCCTTCATGACAAAGGGCAGAGACAGAAGGAAATCCACCTTAAGAAATGGACAGGCAATTATGACCTATTTCAGAACTAAACAGATGGTTATAGAACTAAAATGATGATGGTCAAATTTTTTTCAGATAAATCATCTCGAATTTAGAAAAGAAATTCTATTCAGATTCTATTCTTTGCTTGAAGTATTTCTTGTCAAAGTGTCAGAGGTTTTCACTTCTCTATACTCATGGCCTCAGTAAGAACATGACACTGATATTAGGCATTTGTGATAAAACCCTGGCCGAAGTTAATGCAGTGTATAAATAGACTGTGAATAGGTTTGGCTCAACAATTCTCATTCAGTTATGGATAGGACATTTGATATATAGAAAAAAGTTGGTTCTGAAAAGAAGGTATTGCACTGAGATCTGATGGTTTCTTCATAGCCACAGTGTTGACAGTGTTTTCTGCTCTTGCTTTTGGCCCAAAATGTATGAGCCACTGAGAGCTTCAGAAAAAGAGAAAAGGGATAACATTTCAAATCTTAGTTTGTCATTCCTTCCTATAGACTCCACTCTTTGCAGGGTGCCACTGTGTTCTCTTCCCTAAGAGTTAGGTACAGTGGATTCTACCTCTTTCTCCACTCTCTACTACTAAGTAGTACTCAAGTACAGTCTAATTTACAACCCATTATGACAGATGTCATTCTGGCTTCTTTGGCAATGTGAGAAAATTGTTTAGTAAGACATTACTTTCAAGATCATTCTACCTGGTGTCCCCATTGTCCCCCACCACCCTAACATAAGCACTCACCTGACACAGGCTGCTTACCCATCGAAGGACAGTCATTAAATATTCAACACTGCCATCCTCCCTATACCCTTTGACCAGTAAGTCCTTGCTTTCAGACTTCATTAACCCTACATAAGAGCAATAGACTTAATCAAAGAGAACAGCCCAGAGATTATAGAAGCAAGTTGACTTTTCTCTCTCCCTGGTGATTTGTGCATTTGATGCCTTGATTCACTAAAAAGCCCATACCTACATGGCCTGTGGGATGTATGCAGCCTGAGAATTTAGTGCTGGTAGGAAAGGTAATTTTTGTTTCCTATACCATAGGCCTAATTAGTCTTCCCAAATACCACTCAATGGAGAGATCAGAAGGATGCAAGCCAGTCACCACCAGGAGGAAGAGAAGTTTGCTGCTGTACAAAAGAGTGCTTGATTGCTGATACTATGGACCATTTTCTCTCTTTGTTCTCCCGATGTTCTTATACATTTTAAACATACTAAAATGGTTTGGCACATATGTGTCATTATTGTTTCAGTGGTGGGGGGTTAAAAGAGATAGGTATAGGGCTGATTGGACTACATAATTTAAAATCATGGTTTTATGATAATAAAATAATAACAGTTTAATTTCCATTAAGCATATAATGAAAACTGCAAAATTTTACTATTAGAATTTTTTTACTCCAAGTTCCTTCTTCTCCTGTACAAACACATATATTAAAGAACTATTTCATAGACTAAGCAGGGCTCATGGGATACAACTAAAAACCACTCCCCACCCTCATCTGCCTTCCACTACTCTGGTTTACTTAAATCTCCATGTTGGGTGAAGTCTAGCAGACCCGCTGGTCATTAAAGTACCAAAATTGCATTTCAGGTAACTTTTCCTGTCCACAATTAAAACATCAGGTCTCATGTCTCTTTTAAATTATAATTTGTTTGTATGTGTGCTTGTGTCAATGTGTATAGTGTGGTGTTTGTGGTCTGTTTATGTATAGTGTATGCACCAGTGTGTGCAGATGTGTGCACCTAGTACATACATATGTAGAGACCAGAGCAGCAGAATATAAGGTGTCCTCCTCTATCACACTTCTGTGTTGTTTCCTTGAGACAGGGTCTTTCAATGAACTTAGAGCTGCCATTTTTTGTCAGACTGACTGCCAAGAAATCCACACAATTCTCCTTCCTTCACCTGCCCCAGGACTGGAATAATAACAAGCATAAGTGGCCACACATGGCTTTTTATGTGGGTTCTGAGGATTGAACTCCTCCTGCATAAGCAGCAAGTTGTCTCTTGTGTGGAGAGCTCTTTTATTCACTGTGCCATCTCCCCATCCTCTCTCTCTCTTTTTACAAGAGATGCCCTTCCCCTCCCTTACTCAGAATTGCTCCATATGAGTAGCCTTCTATGGCTGGGGCAGGGCAGGGAAGGCTGCATCTCTTGTCCTTGACTTGGTTAGAGGCTAGCCCACATCATTCCTTTCTCAGACTATAACAGAGATGTAATATGAGCAGGGGACATAGCTCAATCTATCCCACTGACCACAGAAAATCTCATGGGAGAGTCCAGAGCCTTCAAGGCAGAAGATGCTCCCATGAGAATCTGTGAGAAATTCTTTCTCCAAATGCTGGTTCCACTTCTTGCTTCAGCCTAAGTCTCAGAATGAAAATATTTTTGGAACAAAACTTATCAAGTCCACCCTAGTTGACAGTCTACAACAGAACTGTCTAACTGACTATAGGCTGATTTCTAGTCCACTTGCATATTTGTGAAAATGTGCACTAATTTTAATGTTACCAATCTTATAGTTGCTTGCTACACAATAGATAACAAGATTCAAGGAAACCTTGGGCAAGCTATTCTTATGTGACCCAAAACCTGTCCATAGGAAACAACCTCCACCTTTTCCCTGGTTCATGGTTCATGGTACTGCAGCCATCTTCTCACCATAGCCATCCATATTGCCCATAAACAGTTTCAGCCAGTTTGGGAACATTATAACATACATTTGTCCCTTGGATTCCTAGGTCACATAGCATGCTTCCTTAGTGGTTTTATGAAGCCATCATTCTCACCTTGAGCAGGACAGGGAAAACTTCCTACCAGTCTCTGTGAGGGAGGACCATGGGTGGTTGGTGGTTCTTGGGCCTGTCTTAAGTATTCCAAAGGTGATATAAATTACTCTTTTTCCATCTATCACTTCCTTTGGAATGCGAGATTATCTGTTGCACAGTCTTGAAACTTTAGTCAAAACTGATATAAGAGATTCCCATTTTTTTAATCTTGTTTTAAAAAGTCATGTGTATACATGTACAACAGTCTTATGATTTATTTCCTTTTTAGCATGTGTATATGCATATGCTTGTGTGTATGTTTGTGGGCACATGAGCATGTATTGGTGTGTGAGCATGTGTTTGTGTGTGCACATGTGTGTGTGTGTGCACATGTGTGTGTGTGTGCACATAGAGGGCATAGTTTGACTTCAGATGTTTTTGTCAGTTGCTTTTATGCTTATTCTTCAGGTTTCTTTTTTCTTGAGACAGAGTTGCACACTGAACCTAGAGTTTACTCAGTCAACTTACATAGCAAGCCAGGGATCCCTTCTGTCTCTCCAGTGTTAGAATTACAGGTGTACTCTACAATATCCAGCATTTTTCTATGAGTATTGGGAATCCCAGTTCATGTGCTCATGCTTGTGTGCCAAGCACTTACTTACCCACTGAGCCAACTCCCCAGCACCAGTTTATTTCTTTGTAGCCAGATTTTCAAAATGCATAATGTATACTTGTAACCTTTAAAAATTCTATATCTCTAGACATGAAGACTGCTCTCTGCTGATTAACATTCATGATGCTGGAAAGAACTATACAGACTTTTGGTGGGAAAATGTTATCAAAGGTTAACCAGACTCTGCACATTCTACATCTGGCCAGCCAAGCTAAATGTACCAACTTGTATAATTGTGGTATGCCTGTTCTGGGGAAAACCAACTATTCTCTGATTGGATTTGAGGCCCACACCATGGGAGAGAATTCCTACCCTGTACTGAAATCCTAATCGAAAGCCTATGTCTGGGGATGTCATAAGCCCTAGGTGGGCAGGGGAACTATTACTATTGTCTAGCTAAATATGTGTATTATGCCAAACAAACTGCTATCTAAATACTTGTGTTATGCCCATAGACCATTGCTACTCTCACTTTTGGTTAGATAAGCTTCTATTTTCAGATGGTGGTGACGACTGGGGTGACTTGAAACTCACCAAAGTGCTGAGAAGACATGATGATAGAGTGTTTAGCACTAAATGACATATCTCTATCACAGCCTCAGAGGCTCAGGAAACATTGTGGAAGAGGTGAAAAAAAATGTAAGAGCAAAAGGAAGGGGATGAGTGCTTTGCAATACTGTCTTCTAGATACAAAGTGGTTATGGTATTCATGCCCTCATAGGGGCTGATGCTATCTACACAAGACCTGCATTACAAGAGACATTAGTTGACAAGAAGAAGGGATTCCATGGAGGTGGAATTTGGGAATGGGAGAGGGGAGGCCTGTGGGAGGGATTATGAACATATTGTGTATAAGAATGAAAATTGTTAATAAAACTATAAAAACACAAAAAGTAAAAAAAATAGTCATATGATATTTTGTAATTTTTTGAACACTTGAGTATTTTTCTCACTTCTTTTTCCTTTATTTTTCTTTTTATGAGAGAGAGACATAGAGAGAGAATTGGCACTCCAGGGCCTCAGCTATTACAATGGAACTCCAGGCATGTGCCACTTTGTGCATACATGTGACCTTATGCTTGCATCACCTTGTGTGCCTGGCTTATGTGTGATCTGGAAAGTCAAACATGAGTCCTTAGCCTTTGTAGGCAAGCATTTTATTTAAGCCATCCCTTCAGCCCTTATTTTTCTGTTATGTTATATGTTACACTGAGAATTTAATAATATAAAGTCACAGAATTTCCTAGTCTTATATATCCAATATACCAATTTATTATTATTATAATTATAATTCTTTATTTCCTGGGACTTTATTCATTGCAACTTTGATATTTAAAATCATCCTGACTTTATCTATGTATAATGTAGAAGTCATGACTTTAACTTTTTCATATATTTGATACCAGTGATGATAGAGTTTATCCTATTTTTTAACCATGAGTCATATTTTAATTGTCAAGACAACTGAGAGTAAGTTGAAAATAATGAAAGTATGTTCACAATGCACCATGTTTTATTGAAAGAATCACTCTCCTAGATACAGTCTAAACAGGTGTCCAGTGTGCACTCAGCATTGTTGTCAGTACTGGGGATAACGTCCACAGCATATACATGCTTACCTCTGGTCTGACTATCTGAGTATATTCAAAGTAAATAATAAGGCAACTATACTAGAGCACTATGATCAAAGATCATGAAGCTCAGATACATGCAACATCCTTTAATTCAGATTAGAAATCAGAGTCCTGCTTATATCCTGCAGAGGTCTCACATGTATTTTAAGATTCAAAGGTAGTATCATTAAAGAGGGACTATTAATGTCATCCTAGTAGAATTTTGTGAAAATCTGAGACATTATTTTAAAATATAAGGTCCAAACAAAATATTTTTGTGCATCTCAGGCCTATAAAAAAACCTCCAAAATGCTTTCTTGAATGATATTGAGTGCTGCAGTTTCCTCAACCTTGTATTTACATGAAAGCTTTGAAAATATTAAAAATTCCCTTATTCGTTAAAAATGATTTGATGTTCAGTATATGTAAGTCCCATGCTACTATAATTTGGGTTTCTTTTTAAAGGTGTGGATATGTAAATAAGAATAAGGTTTATTTTTTTCAGAAGCAATTTCCTTAGTATAATTCTGAATATAAATAAAATTTATTATAATGTTTTGAAGTTAATTACATGAAAAAATATTACCCTATCTTAAGGAGTATTAGTGCATGTATGTCATCCATGTTTAATCTATTTACAAGTTACCTAAATAGAATCAGTGATAAACATAACATCTCCCTATGTATATGTAGAAGTATGGACCTCAAGTTAACTTATTTGCAGTAACCATTTGTTGCAGTCAGATTCACATCGCTGGTAGAAATCACCCAAAAAAGAGGTTTATTTTGGCTTACAGGCTCAAGGGGAAGCACCATGATAGCAGGGGAAAACAATGACATGAGCAGAGGATGGACATCTCCCCCTGGCCAACATAATGTAGACAATAGCAACAGAAGAGTGTACCAAACACTGGCAAGGGAAAACTGTCTGTAACACCCATAAGCCCGCTCCCAACAATACGCTCCTTCCAGGAGGCGTCAATTCCCAAATCTCCATCAGCTGGGGATCTAGCATTCAGAGCACCTAAGTTTATGGGGGACACCTGAATCAAAACACCACACCATTACTTTAGCCTTAATCTTATACAACTGCAATAATAGTTTGAAACTCACATTTTAGCACTTTGAAAGATTTTATGTAATTGTAAAGCTCAGTTTCCCTTAATTATCATAGTGTAGAACCGTTTCTGATTCCAAATGTTCCAACTGATGTCAAGAAAGTTGGGTGAGCAAACTCATTTCCCTGTAACTAACAATTTCAATCTCATTAATCATGTGGTGATGGCTTTTGTTTGTTCAAGGTGAGCTGCTTGCACAGCATTATTACTAAAAAGATCCCCAATCAAGTAGGATCTATGCTTATTTCTAATATAGTTATTATGATATTTAGCAAAGATTTTATCCACTAGAGCAACAATAGCTGTTTTGAATACCAGACAATTCTCTGGATAGTAAGAGCATAAAGGAGACTTATCTACCTTAATATTTTTCATGAGATCTAGTTTGCACCCAAATTTCAGAGCTTCCAGTTAGGAAATGTAGAACACAGTAAACTGAGGCCAACACACAGAACTCATGTGAATTTTGTTATCTATACCCATTTTATTTCTATACCATTATATATTGTATTGATCTTTTTTATTAAAAAATTGATATGGTGGAAATATAGTTGGCTCCAATGCACCAATTATCTGCTGTACTGTGGTGACCTGCAGTGGCCATAGTTTCTTACTTTGGAGTGTAGAAAGGACATGGACTAAGTTCCTTGGGGCTTAACTGTGTGCCAGTTGTGGAAGTAGAGAAATCAGGTGGTACTAAAAGGTTTATGTGAATTGTGACAAATATGTGAGCTTTATTTGAGTTTTAGAATTTAGGAAGGTGTGTGTGTGTGTGTGTGTGTGTGCGCGCGCGCATGTGTGTGTGTGCGCGCATGCACGTGCTCGCTCACCTGCACTGAACAGAAGAGAACATTAGGTGTCTTTTTATTTTCATTCATCTGCCAGGTTCCTCAAACTAGGGTCTCTCAATCAATCCAGAGCATTGTTTCTTCTAGCCAATTGTACTCTAGAATAGACAGTGGATGTATTTTTGGCCAATGAGATACAGGTTCAGTGTGATGTCATTGCTCTGCTGCCCTTCAGGTTCTCAGGTTACTTTTTTTTTTTTTTTTTTTTTTTTTTGGTTTTTGGAGGTAGGGTCTCACTCTAGCCCAGGCTGACCTGGAATTCACTATGGAGTCTCAGGGTGGCCTTGAACTCACAGCGATCCTCCTACCTCTGCCTCCCGAGTGCTGGGATTAAAGGCGTGCACCACCACGCCCGGCTTCAGGTTACTTATTGAGAATAAAATACAAGCAATTGTCTTTGACCATGAGATTATAACCAACATACAAAAGACACAGGCATCAAATTTATATCCACAGTAATAAAATTCTTGGACGTGGTTATAAATGCTATAGCTGGATTGATATAATATGAAGAGATACAGCTTAAGAGAAGTACATTGGAAAGTATATTAATTTTTTGATATGCTTAATTTCATGGAACATATATAAGATGTCATCTCCAAAAGTATAATTCATGCTTTAGCTACACTAAATATAAATGAAACATATTTTTAAATGCCCTATATCTAGACCAAGCTAATAGCATTAAAAATGTTCTGATGCAGAAGCTGGGCATGGTGGCGCATGCCTTTAATCCCAGCACTTGGGAGGCAGAGGTAGGAGGATCACTGTGAGTTCGAGGCCACCCTGAGACTATGTAGTGAATTCCAGGTCAGCCTGGGCTAGTGCGAGACCCTACCTCGAAAAACAAAACAAAACAAAAAATGTTTGATGACTTAAATCTGTGACTCTATATAAATTGATTACTTAGCTTGCAGAAGATATTTGGGAGATGACATTTGCAGACATTGTTCAAAAGCCATGATTCAATGAGGAAGTAGACTTCATTTTAGTGGCTTCGTTACAAAATCAGGAACTAAGGCTAGAATTTATGAGATAGATTAGTAAAGAGTACAATTGATTAACTGATTTAAGGTGCACAAATAGAGGCTAAATGACTATTTGTTATACATATAAGAAAATCAGTGCATCTGATAAATTTTGAAACAAATAATTTATAAAGTTCTTATCCATTACTTTATTTTTATTTCACTTTTTAAAACTTTTTATTGGCAAGTTCCATAGGTGTGCATAATCAACCATGATAATTCCCTCCTATCACTCTTTTTTCCCCTCTCTAAATATTCTCCCCATTGAATCCTTTCTTCTTTTCAGTTAGCATCTCTTCTATTTTGATATCATCAATGTTCCTCCTTTTGTAAAGGTCTTCTGTAGGGAGTGTCAGCACTTTGAGGGAATGAATATCAAGGACATTTTGTGTATGGAAGCAGTCCCACCCTTCCTTTGGCCCTTAAATTCTTTTCACCACCTCTTCCTTAGTGGACTCTGAGCCTTGGACGGTACAAATTTTAATTATTTTTATATGCACCTATTTTTTTTGGACAATGATGTCTGCATCTGTTTAGTGTTGTAGATTTTTAAGGTAAATATATTTGTAGATACAGCAACACTGCTATCAGCTTAAAATTTTACTTCTCTAGATATATACTTATTTTAGCTTAAAAATTGAGATGCCATGACAAGTTTTTCTTTCCCATTTTATACAAATGAAAGGTCATATGGTTAAAGCTACTGGAAGGAAATGCTAATTGTTTATAGTGTTAAATTCTGTTTGTTCTGTAATTGTAACTTAAAGGTCAAGATGATGTATTTATCCTTGTGCACGAACTATTTCAGATCTTGTTAAGTGAGAAAGAAAACATGCCTGCCAGCAATCCACATCTTTGGTACTCCAGAGTGTTGATAGGGCTTTCAGTTTAGAGTCAGGATGGAAATGCTAAGTGGTCAGATTAGTGGAAACATTTGATTTGCTTTATTAATTCCATTCTAATGTAATGGAAAGACTGATAAGCCAAAGGCTCCATTTCCACGAGTCTATTGTGTTTAGAGACAAATTGTTTTCATAAATTGGATTAATTTGTGTGAATATTAAAAAGTAGGAATGAGGTAAAAGCCAGATTTGACCAAAGATCATCTTATCACTGGAAGGCATGGTATGGTATCAAGGAGTTTCCTGCAGTTGTATGCCAGGGCCCATTCTGTGGAGGCCTAGACAAGGCAGCTTCTGCTGACTTAGCATAGCTCCAGAATCATCTTCACTGGGTGGGACTCTATACCTTTGTGGGTTACTCCTATAGACCTAAGTTTTGATTTTTGCTTCAAACTTTCCAATGTGTTAAAAGCCATTAGTTTGCATTATATCACCTTTCTGTCAAAAATATTCTGAATGCTTTTTGTATTAGACCATAATGGTGAGACATAGCTAAATAATACCAAGTTACAAGTGATGATATTTATGCTGCCTGCTAGCTCATTGTACATGGTTTGACAGCATCACAACTAGGTTGTGCTATATCATCTTCATTACAATGACTCAGAACATGTTAATCCTTGGCCTACAAAATGTTATTCCAAGTGCCTCATCTGCTCCATTACACACCATCTTGCAGTCTCCTTAGGATAAAGTACTCTTTAATAGAGACAGCACTGTTGGACTATAAGAAAGACACAATAATATTTATGATTTTGGAAACCATGTGTGATGGTTAAGGTTGTGTCAACTTGATCTGTTTAGAAATCTACAGACATTCCTCATAAGTGGGTCTCTGAGGTTGCTTCTAGGAAGGATTAACTAATGGAGAAATCTTTTCCCCAGTGTGAGACCTTCCCCCAGAATGGGTGGCCATTTTCAGAGGGGAGGCTTTATCAAAAGCAGCTCAGAGAAGAAAAGTATTCTCCTCCCCTCCCACCTTGTTGCCAGTGCTGCTTGCTGCTTTCAAGTGTGGACCAAAGACCAGTGTGGACTGAAGAGCAGTATCTCTCCAGGATACATCCAGGCATTCAGTGCCAGATTGGGATTGCTGAGGCATCCAGCCTCATGAACTGAGCAGCTACCAAGTTCCTTGACTCTCAGGACTATAATCTGCTGTTGTTGGACTGTAGTAAAATAATCCAATAAATTCCCTTTTAATACAATTCATTATATTGGTTCTGTTACTCTAGAGAACCCTGACTAATACAAATTGTGGTACCAGAAGTGGTTCTAGAGAAACAGAATTATAAGGATGGATTTCCTTATTGGGTTTGGTGCTCGCTGGAGTTGGTTCTCCAACTTGGGTGCCACTAAAGGCCCTATTGGTAATAAGGAGAGTGCTTTTACTGGTAATAAGGAGAGCACTTTTACTGGTGATAAGAAGGGCACTAATAATTCATGGTGTGAACTATTTAAAGAACTCCATGAGATAGATGTATTTGGTTATCCTGAGTCATATCTTGTGAAAAGCAAGGAATTTAGTGACTCTGTATCTTGAACTTTTGAATATTTGTGGAAAAGTAAGATGAATGATGATGCTGGATGGTTCTTTGATAAAATATTGAAAGAAAAACAGAAGCTCAGAAAAGAAATTTCCAAGCTTAAGACCCATATCCATGATCTGAAGGTTTTTGAGGGAGCCTGGGAGGAGAATCTCCTCTCTAGCCAGAACAGGACTCAAATTGCAGAAAACGAAACCCAAGCTCTCACTGTAAGATTGGCTAACCTGCAACATAAGCTCAAGTCCCAGCCTCACAGGCTATGAGAAGTGAAACTGAGGCCACTGCTTGGAAAAGAGTGGGAGCCTATGACTTGGGATAGGGATGTGTGGGAATACCCTGAATAATCTGGGGACATTGAACTCTCAGATTCTGAAGAAGTTGTTTTGCATGAGCATGTGTTCTCCCCTCCTTTAGGGGTAGTTGCATCCCCACCCTCACCCCCTGAAGTCCTGCCCTCTCCACCCTTGCCTGAGGGACTTACTCCTTCTTTGTCTGAGAAACCAGCAATGACCCTGATGCTTCTCAGTGCCCACCCATCTTTGCCTTTAGGCCTATAACAAGGCAGAGGGCTAGGCTTTCCCTTAAAGGTAAGCTAGAAAGTGTGACTCAAGAGAAGGTAAAGTACACTCCTAAAGAACTTCATGAGCTTTCTAACTTGTACAGGCAGAAACATGGGGAATATGTGTGGGAATGGATTTTAAGGGTGTGGGATGATGGTGGAAGCAATATAAATTTAGATCATGCTGAATTTATTGAAATTGGCCCACTGAGCAGACATTTTAGATTTAACACTACAGCTCATAAAGTTGGAAGAAGTGCCAAGAGTTTATTTGATTGGTTGGCTGAAATATGGGTCCAAAGATGGCCTACTGTAAATGAGCTCAAGCTGCCTGATATCCTTTGGCTTAATGTTGATGAAGGGATTAAAGGGCTCAGAGAACTTGGAAGGCTGGAGTGGATTTGCCATGTAAACTCATCTTTGTCCCCACAATGGGACCATCCAGAAGATTTGCCCTTCACTAACACTATAAGAAACATATTTGTAAGGGGAGCACCAGCATACTTAACGTGACCAGTCATTGGTCTTATATGGAAAGAAGACAGCACAGTGGGAGCTGCATTTGCTGCATTAGGTGACTTATATGCAATGGGCCTAACTGGATCTTAGAGGAATAAAGGCCAAGTGTCAGTGTTGAATTGCTAAAGGCAAGGTGAGTGTATTTACCATAATGAAGAGTGGAGGAAAAACAATGTTCATAAAAGTATGACTTGTGGAGACCTTTGGTACTGGCTGATTAATCATGGTGTTCCAGGAAGTGAAATAGATAAAAAGTCTACTAAGTTCCTGCTTGATCTGTATAAGCAGAAAAGTTCTAAAGCAAAGGAACAAAAGGTATGTTTGAATTATAGCAACAGAGAATCAAGGCCTCTTAACCAGTTTCCAGACTTGAGCCAGTTTAGAGATCCTGAGCCTCTTGATTGAAGGGGTGGCTGAGTACCCCTGAGAAAGAACCTTCCCACAATCCCCAAAAGTTTCAATATTAAGCTTACTCCTATCTTTCATCAGAGGGACCTGCGTCCTTTGGCTAAGTAACTGTACACTAGGGAAAAGGAAATAAACAGAACTTCTGGGGTTTACTGGACACTGGCTCTGAACTGACATTGATTCCAGGAGACCTGAAACAGCACTGTGGCCCTTCAGTTAAAGTAGGTGCTTATAGAGGTCAGGTGATTAATGGAGTTTTGGCAAATGTTAGACTGACAGTGGGTCCAGTGGGCCCAGAATTCACCCTGTGGTTATTTCCCCAGTCCTAGAATGCATAATTGGAATAGATATACTTAGGAGTTGGCAGAACCCCCAAATTGGCTCCCTGACTTGTGGAGTGAGGGCTATTATGGTTGGAACGGCCAAATGTAAGCCATTGGAGCTCCCTCCACCAGGGAAAATAGTGAACCAAAAATAGTATTGCAATCCCTGGGTTGCAGAAATTAATGCCACTACAAAGGACTCGAAGGATGCAGGGGTGGTGGTTCCCACAATGCCACCGTTTAACTCTCCTATTTGGCCTATTCAGAAAACAGATGGATCCTGGAGAATGTCAGTGGATTACCAAAAACTTAATCAGGTGGTGACTCCAATTGCAGCTGCTGTATCAAATGTGGTTTCTTTACTTGAGCAGATTAACACATCTCCTGGTACCTGGAATGCAGCTATTGGTCTTGTGAATGCTTTCTTCTCCATACCTGTCCATAAGAAGCACTAGAATCAATTTGATTTGAGCTGGCAAGGTCAGCAGTACACATTTACTGTTTTACCTCAAGGTCATATTAACTCTCCAGCCCTTTGTCACAGCTTAGTTTGCAGGGATCTTGATCACCTGTCTCTTCCACAATGTGTCACATTGGTCCATTATATTGATGCATTATGCTGATTGGATCAAATGAGCAGGGGGTGGCACCCATTCGGGAGTTGCTGATACAGCATATGTACATCAGTGGATGGGAAATAAATGTATCAAAAATTCAAAGACCTTCAACTTCGGTGAAATTTCTAGACCAGTGGTGTAGGGCATGCAGAGATATTCCTTCTAAGGTGAAGGATAAGTTGTTGCATTTGGCCCCTCCTACCATTAAGAAAAAAGTACATCGTCTAGTGGGCCTATTTGGATTTTGAAGACAGCACATTCCTCACTTGGGTGTGTTACTCTGTCCCATATACCAAGTGACTCAGAAAGCTACAAGTTTTCAGTGGGGCCCACAACAAGAGAAGACTGCTGTGCAGGCTGCTCTGCCCCTTGGGCCATATGATCCAGTGGATCCGATGGTACTTGAGGTGTCAGTGGTAGACAGGGAATGCCATTTGGAGCCTTTGGCAGGCCCCCATAAGTGAATCACAGCAGAGGCCCTTGGCATTCTAGAGCAAGGCCCTGCTATCACCTGCAGACAATCCTTCTCCCTTTGAGAGACAGCTCTTGGCCTGCTGTTGGGCCTTAGTAGAAACTGAATGCTTGACATTGGGCCATCAAGTTACTATGCGACCTGAGCTACCCATCATGAGCTGTGTGTTATCTGACCCACCAGGCCACAGAGTTGGATGTGCACAGCAGCAGTCCATCATCAAGTGGAAGTGGTGTATCCATGATTGGGCTCAAGCAGGTCCTGAAGGTACAAGTAAGTAAGTTACATGAGGAAGTTGCCCAAATGCCTATGGTTGCTACTCCTGTTACAATACTTCTGCCCCTAAACATGAACCTATGGCACCATGGTGTTTGCCCTATGATCAACTGACTGAAGAACAGAAGATTAAAGCATGGTTTACAGTTGGTTCAGCACATTATGTCGACACCTTCCAGAAGTGGACAGCTGTGGCATTAAAGCCTCTTTCTTGGAGAACTCTGAAGGACTATAGTGAAGGGAAGTCTTCACAATGAGCAGAACTTTGGGCAGTGCACATGGTTGTGCATTTTTCTTGGAAAGAAAAATGGCTAGGCTGTGGCCAATGGTTGGGGCAGATGGTCCAGGACTTGGAAGGAACACAATTGGAAAATTGGTGAGAAGGACATTTGGGGAAGGTGTATGTGGATAGAACTCTCTGAATGGACAAAGAATATAAAAATATTTGTGTCACAAGTTAATGCTCATCAGAAGGTGACCTCATCAGAGGATGACTTTAATAATGAAGTAAATAAGCTGATCTGTACTGTGGATAGTGATCAACCTCTTTCCTCAGCCACCCCTGTCATTGCCCAATGGGCCCTTGAACAAAGTGGCCATGGTGGCGGAGATGCAGGCTACGCATGGGCCCAACAACATGGACTTTCACTAACTAAGGCTGACCGGGCTACAGTTGCTGCTGAGTGCCATATCTGCCAGCAACAAAGACCAACTCTGAGCCGCTGATATGGTAGCATCCATCGGGGTGACCAGCCATAAACTTGGTGGCAAGTTGATTACATTGGACCACTTCCATCATGGAAAGGGCAGCATTTTGTCCTTACTGGAATGGACACTTATTCTGGGTATGCATTCGCTTTTCCTGCATGTAAGGCTTCTGCCAAAACTACCATCTATGGGCTTATAGAATGCCTTATCCACCATAATGGCATTCCACACAGCATTGCTTCTGACCAAGGAACTCACTTCACAGCCAAGGAAGTATGGCGGTGGTCTCATGATCATGGAATTCACTGGTCTTACCATGTGCCCTGCCACTCTGAAGCAGCTGGCTTGATATAATGGTGGAATGAACTTTGGAAGAAACAGATACAGTGCCAACTAGGTGGCTATAGCTTGGAGAGCTTGGGCAGTGTTCTCCAGCAGCCTGTATATGCTCTGAATCAGTGTTGTATAAATGGTCCTGTTTCTCCTGTAGCCCAGATTCATGGGTCCAGGAATCAAGGGGTCGAAATGGCAATGGTCCCACTTACCATCATACCAAGTGACCCATTAATCTTATTTTTGCTTCCTGTTCCCACATCCTTATGCTCTGCTGGACTAGAGGTCTTGGTTCTAGAGGGGGAGTGCTTTTGCCAGGAGGCATGAAGAACATTTCATTGCACTGGAAAGTAAGACATCCCCCTGGCCACTTTGGCCTCCTGATGCCCTTGAATGAAGTGGTAGCAGGGGTGATTGATCCAGACTACTAGGGTGAAATTTTGACTGCTCCTCTACAATGGAGGTAAGGAGGAGTATGTCTGGAGTTCAGGCGATCCTTTAGGGCATCTGTTGGTATTACCATGCCCTGTTATAAAAGTCAATGGACAACTTCAACAACCCAATCAAGGCAGTGTGATAAATGGCCCAGATCCTTCAGGAATGAAGGTATGGGTCACTCCTCCAGGTAAAGAACCAATACCTGCTGAGGTGCTTGCTGAAGGTGGAGGAAATACAGAATGGGTAGTAGAGGAAGGCAGTTACAAATACCAGCTTAGGCCAAGTGACCAGTTACAAATATGTGGGCTGTAATTGCCATGAGTGTTTCTGTCTTACCTTGTTAAATGTATTTGTACATATCTGTACCAACATTAAGATGCTTTTGCTCTTCCACTATTTCTGTATTAGGCAGTTAATACTGATTACAATCATATCATTAGTTAGACACTGTTGAATTTATGTTTGACTTATTATATTAGAGACTGAGCTTCCCTCGTGGAAACTTGCTTTGTATGTGGGGGGGGGGGGGGGGAGATTGTGTGTTTCCTGTTGTATGTGGGACAGTTATATCATGTTAGGCAGAGTTATGACCTTGTTACTGTCTTCATGTGGAAATTAAGTATTATGTAAGGAGATATGGCTTGGTGTCAAGTTGACAAGGGGTGGACTTGTGATGGTTAAGTTTGTGTCAACTTGATCTGTTCAGGAATCTACAGACATTCCTCATAAGTGGGTCTCTGAGGTTGCTTCCAGGAAGGTTTAACTAATGGAGGAATCCTTCCCCCAGGATGAGCCCTTCCACCAAGTGGGTGGCTCCTCTCAGAGGGGAGGCTTTATCAAAAGAAACTGGGGAAGAAATATATTCTCCTCCCCTCCCACCTGGCTGTTGGTGGTGCTTGCTGCTTGCTGCTAGCTGTTTGCTGCTTTCTAGTGTGGACTAAAGACCAGCATGGACTGAAGACCAGCATGGACTGAAGAGCAATACCTCTCCAGGACACCTCCAGGCCTTCAGTGCTGGATTGGGACTGCTGAGGCATCCAGCCTTGTGGAGTGAGCAGCTACCAGGTTCCTTGACTCTCATGAATCTGCTGTTGTTGGACTGTCATAAACTAATCCAATAACTTCCCTTTTAACACAATTGATTCTATTGGTTTCTGTTCCTCTAGAGAACCCTGACTAATACACCATGGATATCCTTTTCCCAACTGAAGCAGAGGTTTTGAAAAATCTGGAAGAAATGAATGTAGAAATATTGAGGAATGAAGAGATATAATGCTTGCAATTCTTTAAATTTATTCAGAAAAATATATAGCAAATCTGGGAAAAATAACAGCTGTTATAAAGTCATGGGTCACTTAAGAATAGAGGTATAAGCTAGAGAGATGGTTTAGAGGTTAAGGTGTTTGCCTGCAAAGCCAAAGGACCTTGGTTTGATTCCCCAGTATCCATGTAAGCCAGATGCACAAGGTAGCACATGCATCTGGAGTTTGTTTGCAGTGGCTGGCAGCTCTGGAGTCCCTCTCTCTCTCTCACTCTGCCTCTTTCCCTCTCTCAAATAAATAAATAAAAATAAAATAAAAAAGAAATATGAGCTAGATCTTTGGGCTTGAGAGATTGCTTAGTGGTTAAGGCCTTTGCCTCTGAAACTAAAGGACCCAGGTTCGATTCTCCTGATGCAGCCAGATGCACAAGGTGGCACATGTGTCTGGAGTTCATTTGAAGCTGCTGAAGGCCCTGGTGCACCCATTCTCTCTCTCCCTCTCTTTCAATCTATTTGTCTCTCATTCTCTTTCTCTCTCTCATACAGACACACTCAAATAAATAAAATAAATAGATATTTAAAAAGAAAGAATTGAGTTATAGTCTGAGAAATGTATAAATTTGTAATTTTGTTGTTGTATAAACATCATGGAATATACTTACAGATAGCTCTATGGTCTAGCCTACTACATATCTGACTATAAGTGCAGCTTACTGCTTCTAGGCAACAAATCTGTACATGCATGTTACTGGTATAGGCTGTAGGAAGTGGCAACACAATGTTAAATGTCTGTGTGTATAAATATGGAGAATATATGTAAAAATGTGAAACGAAAAATATATCTGACATACACTATGAATGGAGCTCACAGGTATAGGAGCTGCCGAAGGAAAGTATGATGAATGAATATTAGGACATGAGATGCTACTATATACTACTGAGGACTTTATGTGTACATTACCCTTACTCTATTCCAAATTCCTAAAGAAGTTCCTTTTTCCAATAATAAACTAAGCTTATTTCATGCTGTTATCCTTATAAAACTTTATTTTTTTTAACATTTTCACTCTTCTGTAATAACATTTAGTTGAAGATATATTATATAGCTGTAGGAAAATATTTTCTGTATGATATAAATATAATACATATATACATGCATATGTATATATTTATATATATATATATACTACATATATATATATGTAAATACTACATATATATATATATAAATACTACATATATATATATGTATATATATATATACATATATATATATATATATATATATATATATGTAGTATTTTTATGAGAGAGAGCAAGTGAGAGCAAGAGAGAAAGTGAGAAAGAGAGAGAGATCTGGCATGCTAGGGCCTCTAGCCATGGCAATAGAACTCCAGACATGTATGCCATCTTGTGCACATGCGCAACTTGTGTGCTTGCATCACCTTGTGTGTCTGCCTTACATGGGATCTGGAGAGTTGAACATGAGTCCTTGGGTTTTGCAGGCAAGTTCTTTAAATGCTAAGCCATCTCTCCAGTCCTATATATATATTTTTTTTCTTCTTGTCTGTTTTTTAGAGGTAGGGTCTCACTCTGGTCCAGGCTGACCTGGAATTAAGTATTTAGTCTCAGGGTGGCCTCGAGTTCACAGCAATCCTCCTACCTCTGCCTCCCGAGAGCATGCGCCTCCACACCCAGCCTTATTTTTATGTTTTTAATTAGCTTTGCTTCTTGAACTGTTTAAAAGCATTCACATTATTCTAGGTTTGTTTTCATAAATAAATGTGAGTAATCCATTGAGCTACTGTGTCACTAAGTGGTAAGAATTTTACTGCTGCTCTATAATGTCAAGGTGCTGCAGTGACATTTGCAATCTCTCATTGAAATTTATTTCCTAACAGTGTGCAGGAATGCCTGCATGGTTTCAAGGTGTGATTTTTTTTCATGTTTTCTGAATATTTATAAATTTTTATAAAAAGAAGTTGGGAAGAAGGTTGGGGATATGGTTCAGTCAGGAAGATCTCTGTGAGGGCCTGTGAGAGTTGGATACCTAGCACCCACATAACAGACTGGGCATGGACACATGTTTGTAGCTCCATCCTGTAGAGACAGTGGAGAGAGACTAGAGAATCTCTCAGTCTCTGGAGCTTTCTTTCAGCCAGTCTGACCAATGAAATGGCAGCTCCTGTTTTAGCGAGAGACTCCATCTCAAGGAAATCATGCCAAAGAGTAATAGAAACGGACATTTAAATTCTCCTGTTCCCTCCTCATGCTTGAGCACAGGTACACCCATCTGCATACATGTGCATATACTACACATACACACACTACACAAACAGGCCAATATATATATATTTTTGGGCGGGGGGGATTTCGAGGTAGGGTCTCACTCTAGCCCAGGCTGACCTGGAATTCACTATGGAGTCTCAGGGTGGCCTCAAACTAAGGTGTGTGCCACTATGCCTGGCGCCAAATTTTTTTTAAAGATTTAAAATTTTCAAAAATAACGTTGGGATGATATAAAACACATCACAAAAAATGCCTACATGTGTGAATGTTTACATATAAAACATACATGTATAAAAGCTCTAATAAATTTGGTGAATTCTACATGTTACATAATTATAATTTGTGTTTTTGATGTGACTGAGTAAAATATTAAATAAAAATCAGAAAAATTCAGTTGAAGTATAAGTATAAATTAGTTCTGTAACAAAAGAAAACATTTTAAAATCAAGAAATATAAACTCAGCTTTACAATCATTATTCTGTTACATTTATCCCATACTCTGCAACACAGAATGAAGGTCTTACAAGTCTTTTGCATCTGTTGTAAACATTTAAAATCTAAGATGTACATTAGATTGTTTGGATTTCTGGTAGATTGAAGACTCCAATGATGGACTACCTGGTAGTTCCATGAGGCTGCAGTCTGGAGCTGTAGTGACATGTTTTCTGTGGAGCAGAACCCTTCCTCACTGTGGCTTCTCACACCTCCCAAGCCTAGTGGCCTTGTTATCCAGCACATGTGCTCTTCTTTCCTTTGCTGTATAAAAGAGAGAAATTGTTTCTTGGGGGCATAAAACAACAGCAGGGAAATATATTCATTTTTCCATTGAAATAAATGTTATTCTTATGTATTTAATTTGCAAAACATGGCCTTTTCAAGGAAATCATTACCTGTAAGGCAATTTTTATTCAAGTTGTCTGCCTGAACTTCAGAAAGTTGGTTTGGAACTGTTGGAAAACACAGATTAAAGATAAATATTACATGATGATATATTATATATTGCATTTTAAAGACAAAACAAAGAGGTGCATATTTTCTTCTAGACATTATGTAACATAGATTAGTTGTGTTTACTTGGTTCTCCCTGCAATGCCCTGAAGCAAGAATTCTGACTAGTATTTTAAGACGAAAGAAACTAAGCCTTAGATTCAGTGCATTAAGTGTTAAGGAAATCATCATCGTTGGTGAAGAACTCTGTTTCTTTGGCCATAGAGGCTATGCTGTACATCATTGCTACAGAATACATTTTTATAATGTTTTATTTTTTCTTAAATTTTCTATCATGCATTCTACTGCAGAAAACAGTTTTTCTACTATGCTAGTGTATTGATAGTTAAGGAACTAACAGTGTAATGTATGTAGAAATTTGCCTTCATACTGGACTGTGCAGCCAGATGAATTAATTAGAATGGAATTCCATGATTAAAAGTTATATTCAGTCTGGAGAGATGGCTTAGCAGTTAGGGTATTTGAATGCAAAGCCTAAGGACCCAGATTTAATTCCCTGGAACCTACATAAGCCAGATGCACATGTGGAGCATGCATCTACAGTTGGATTACAGTGGCTGGAGGCCCTGGCACACCCATTTTCTTTTCCTTTCTCTTTCTCTCTCTCTGTCTCATAACTAAATAAAGGAATAAATAAATAATTTTTAAAAGTTATATTCATTCTTGTGTATTATTTAAAGAGACAATATCTGGCTACTGTGCATAGTGTAATGATAAACCCAGATGTGATTCTATCTATCATGTGCTAATGCAATCTTTCAGGTTATCTATCCAGGAGTTGGTCAGCTGGGCCATATGACCTATAGCTACTGAAATACAATTAACTTCAGACTAGAATTACTTAGGAGAAAGAAAAAAAGCTTAAGAGGCACAATTAGGGTTGGGAAAGGATAAAATAAAGTTAGCTCAGTTTGCAGTGTCCTCTTTTAACAGACAAACATAATAACAAGATATACAGGAAATCCATTACTTTGTACAATTAGTATACACTAATAAAAACCAAAAGTGAATGTTATTCACAGTGAAAATAATGAGGGATAGTAATCATTAAGTAACTTGTACTCCTGGGTAAAAGATAGTTACCTTTTATATTCAATACCTCCTCACTCATGGATTAAATGCAGATGAAATTATTTGGGGAAAAACTGTGCCTGTTCTGAACATGCACAGACATTTACTATTGTCATTATCCCTTAGAAAATAGCCTAAAAACTCTTCACATAGCATTTCAATTGTGTTTGGTATTGTAAGTGAAATAAAGAGAACATAGAGTATACAGGAAAGTATATATAAAGTTTATGCAAATACTAAGTTGTATTACAAAAGGAACTTCACTATCATAGATTTCACTATTTTCAGATTTTAGGACTACGTTCAGTGGATGGCATGACATGATTGTACTATAAAAAAGAGAAATTCCCCTGAATACCACACAGGTACTTTTTATAAAGCTCTAAGGACCCAGGAATAGAATACAAATTTTATGATTTATCATTTTCATTTTCTTATGTTTCCATGTGAATTTGATTGCAAGGTGAGCATTGCAATTTCTTGAGCAAAGCTGTCTTAAAATTGGAATTTAGAGGGCAACATTCTCTCTGATCACTTATTCCCCTATCAGAAAGATGCATCTTTAGTGAAGAGCAAAATAGCTCCTTATATTGCCAGATCAAATCTAATTGGTAGCCATGAAATAAATTCTTCTGACAACATTCATTTGAGAGTGAAACCTGGTCCCTTTTTCTAGGTCAATTTAGAAAGTGCTATTGCCATTATATTTCTGGAAATATTTTTTTCCACTGTAGAGGAAATTGCATGTCAATTTTTAAATGTCATTGTACATATTTTTAGTTAAACTGAGCTCTACATGACACTTCAAGACAGTGAGGAAGGGAAGGCCAAAAGAGGCTTATATTCCCTTTGCATGCCAAGAAAAAAATCATTACTTGACTCATTTCAGAGGGAAATCACCCATCGTAAGGCACAATTAAAACAGGAACACTTCATACAGAGATTTCACAGCATTTATTTGGTAGAAAAAGATTGTGGAAGGTCAGAGCCAGACATTGGGTCTTTAATGGCCTGTTATCAACAAAGGGTTAAGTTATTATAAGTACTAGGAGAATAATATTTTGAGGTTGTAGAATGAAGTTTCTAACATCAGTGGCATTACCAATGAATGGCACCCAGGCTCTGTTGAATTTTAAAACCAATGAACTTTCTTAGGATTCCTTAAAATTGCTTTCAATTGAATGAATGATATTACTGCACTCACATTACATAGAATATATATGTATATTTACATAGAATATATATATATATATATATATATATATATATATATATATATATATATAGAGAGAGAGAGAGAGAGAGAGAGAGAGAGAGAGAGCGTCACTTTTGGCTAGATATTGAATTTTCAATTTTCACATGCACTACACTGAGAACACTGTGTTACTAAATTTTTAGATAAGGTATTATTTGAAGTCTTTTTCAATCTGTTATTGCAGACAAGTTAAGATTCAGGAACATTCTTAGTAGAACTAGATGTAATTCATGCCTGCTGTGATTGGTATAGCTCCCCTCCTATTAGAGGGAGTAGTATTTACTCAATATATTATTAGTCTGGAAATGAAACACACTTTGTTAGTATTGTGGTGAATTTGTTAGTTTAGATCCTGGTATGAAAAGTTTGAATGTTTAAGTCATATAATCACAAGTGTGACCCATGTATCTCTTTCTAAAGAACATAGTTTAAATATATTTTTAAATATTTATTAATCAGTATGGTGGTTTGATTCAGGTGTCTCCCGTAAACCTAGGTGTTCTGAATGATAGGTTCCCAACTGATGAAGATGTGGGAATTAAGACCTCTTCAAGTCAGTGTATTGTTGGGGGTGGACTTATTTATGGGTGTTACAGCCAGCTCCCCCTTGCCTGTGTTTGGCACACTCTCCTGTTCCTGTTGTCCACCTGATGTTGGCCAGGAGGTGATGTCCACCCTCTGCTCATGCCATCATTTTCCCTGTCATCATGGAGCTTCCCCCTTGAGCCTGTAAGCCAAAATAAACCTCCTTTTTTCCACAAGCTGCTCTTGGTAAGGTGATTTCTACCAGCAATGCAAACCTGACTGCAACAGTAAAGTGGTACTGAGGAGTGAGATTGCTGCTAGACACCTTACTGTGTGGCTTTGGCCTTTTGGAGCTGATTTTCAAGAGGAATGTGGAAGGATATGAAACCTTGAGACTCCTTGCAGTGCTATTAAGTATAAGATGATGGACTATTCTGGTCAGAGTTGAAAGACCTGAATGCAGTAAGAACTATGGACTGTGAGGTTTGGCTTATGAAGGTGAGAAAGAGCTTTGCTTGGACTGGGCTAGCAGTTTGTGTGAGGCTTGCTGTTATGCCTGTGTCTTGAGAAGTTGTGCAGGGTTGCTTTCTGTAGAAATGAACTGGTGTGAGCAGAGGGGTATGACACAGAAAAAAAAAATCTTTGGGTGAACTGCTGCTCATTCAGCCACAATTGAGAGATTACAACCTTTGAGATTGGGTCAGCTGACCTACACTGGGACAAAAGGAAGAATGTAGACTCTTTTGAAGGGGCCTGAATGCTCATGGAGTGTCCTATTCTTCAAAGTCTGCTTTATCCCCCCCCCCGCCCCCGCCCATTAACAAATTGGCACCCTACCTGGTATTGTGGAGTATAAGAAATTCAGGAAAGAAAGGGCCATTGAATTTGCAACACAGTCTTGTATTTTGGGAATGGCCATGGGCAGTGTGAAGCAGGTTTGCTGGATGCCTGCATGGAGACCCCATTGGGCCATGAGGATGAACCCTGGGTTGCAGTTGAGACACAGTGGAGATGCCAGGACCATGAGATAGCTGCCAAAGAGAGCTGTCGCCCTCGATGAAGTTTTCCAGGACTGTGAGTAGCCATGTGGAGGGATGGAATTGGAACTCAAGAGGCTTGTTGCTGGTTCGAATTTTTGGACTTGGAGACTTGTCACTGGCTAGAGTTGTTGGAGTTGGAGCTAAAGAGTTTGATGTTTGCCCTGTTTAAATCTTTGCTATGCCCAATGCCATCTTTTGCAGTGTGAACATTTACCCTGTGCCCTTATGGGTTTTTTGAGGTTATTATTATTATTATTGTATTATGGCTCAGTTAAAAGACTTTGGATTATGGGGATGTGTGAAAATCATTGAAATTGATAAAAAAAAAAACAAACTATGGGGACTTTTAAAGTTGGATGAATGTACTGCATTTTACATCATGTATGGATATCAGTTAATGAAGGCCAGGGGTGGAATGTGGTGGTGTGATTCAGGTGTCCCCTATAAACTTAGACTGCAACAATGAGAGGGAGAGAAAAAGGGAGAGACAAAGACATAGATGATAGATAGATGAGAGAGAGGGAGGGAGAGAGAATGGACATGCCAGGGACTCCAGGCACTTCAAATGAACTCCAGATGCATCTCTCACCTGGAGAATAGAACCTGGGTCCTTAGGCTTTTATAGACAACCACCTTAAGTGCTATCCAGCCCAAGAACATATTTTAAATGTCATATTTTGCCCTGACTTGGACATCTTATTGGTCTGTGAAAATAATTCACACCATAAAGAACAGATGAAAAGAAAAGCCACTTTGGACCTCATCCATATACAATAATTATTGATATGGCAAAATATTCTTATCAAAGTCTACTTCTAGCCCTGGAAACATTATCTTCACCTTGATTTCCTCCTTATTTCTGTTCCTTTCATTAATTCCTGACTCACGCATTCCAGCCAGTTGCCACACTGACTCATTTTATCCCTTTCTATCTTATTTTCTTAGCTCAGAGCCAAGCCCACACTAAGAGAGTGCTTCCTTTTCCTGTTATTATAGAATGGAGTAGAAACAGATTTCTATGAATCAAGAAAGCAAATATTCCCTCACTATAGTGACTCATATCTGTAGAACTTGAAATGCTATTGAAGGTCATGCAAAATACATGTGTGTTGACACATATATGTAGATATGCAAAAACAACCAGCACAGCACAGGGAACGCACACATGCTTTCAGGACCCACACAGCCAAGTTTACCTTACTTCTTTTCCATTTCCTCATTTTATGAGTTTTGAGCCAATCCGTACATTTTGTTAGTGCCAGTTTTATAAGACACACAATTCATAAGATAATCTTTCAATGTTGATCTTATCATTCAAACAAAGTAACATAAATTAGGCATTCAATAAGAAAAGGCAAGGTCACTCTTTTGAAGCAAGAAATTACCCCATACGTTCTCATATTTTCCTACAACATGTCCTAAGATTATATGTATAACTACATCTATAAAACAAATACATTTCCAACAACATACTTTACACAAATGTATTCACAGAATTTTTTCCTCTTGTCAGTCCTGTGTTGAAATATGATTGTGATATATAAAGAAACAATATCCTTACTTGGAAGAACATTTTAAGTCCAGAATTTGGTAGCAAATTTTCTATTTTTGCATTGCTTTATTAGTTGAGAATACGTCCTACTGTCCAACCTAAATTCCTTATGTTTTAGTACCAAGTATATTCTTTGCCTCATATTTCTGAAGACTGAAGCAATTGTGAAAGTAAAAGTATAGGTTTCACTGAACTAGAATTAATTCATTGTCTATATTTGCTTTCTCCTTCAGAAGTTATATTGTTATATCTGAGCAAAGCATTGTTTTATGGACTTGCAACATTTGCATTCATTAACATTCCATTATGGATAAATATAGTCTTTGCCTCTGGAACAAAGTCAATGAGAAATAATGCAGACTTACATGATGCATCAGGTCAAGGCCTCAATCTAAGCTTCTCTAACAATTCCTCTACTGTGCTATACAATATCCCATGAAATGGTGAACTGTTTACATTTCATGATTTTTGGTATCTCCCATATCCTTTTATACTTGGGTGTTTTGTTATTGAGACTAGTATTGCTGTTCAGTGATGTTTGTTGAGTAAGGAAGAGTATGATGGACTATATACTTATACTTAACTTTCAATTAGACTCATCTTGGTGCTTTTTTATTTTTATTTTTTGAAAACTGTTTTGGTGTCACTTGCTGAGAAAACTCAGATTCTTCTGAGGCTCCATAACTTTGCATTTGATTATAATGTAAAATTGAAATTTCTAGAAAGAGTGTTGATATCACCTCAGTGTATGCTCAGATGGTTAGGGAAGGGACAGATTTATTTTCTTTCCTTTGTGTTGGTCAATAAACCATGGTGCTGAAAGGATAGTATTTTTGCCAAGTGATTTTTACCATTAGAATCTATTCAGTTCTTTTCTCTGTCTCTTTTATTCTTTTGTTTAATTTAACCTTGGTCTTTTATTAAGAAAACAATCATCAATGGGTAAAGAATTTATATTCTTTTCATATCTTTTATTGCTTGAAAACATTAACATAGCAATTTCTCTTTTAAATAGAATGTTCTTGAAATAATTTGGGTAGGATTAGTGTGAATGGAAAATCATTTGTTTTAATTATAGCACTGGTGAGAAAGAAGTTCTAACATGTTCTTTATGAATTGATTTGCATTATAAATGAGCATACACATTCTATACAGACAGTCTCATATTTCAGTTGAAACATACATTTTAATCTCACCTGTTAAAGAAGTCCTTAACTAGCCGTTGCCATTTGAAAACCTATGATCTTTCTAATACTAATTAAGAAAATTAAATGTGCTTAATCTGATAGAAGCTAATCTTAAAAAAAAAGGGAGAAACTACAGCACAGAATGATTTAGCTATTCACTTTTATATAGCCCTAGGCCATTCTGGGTTGAGAAGTCATACTGACATCTTTGTGCCCTCCAAAGGCTCTGAATCCTGGGTTTGACCCAGGTTTGATTCCCCAGGACCTAAGTTAGCCAGATGCACAAGGGGGCACACACATCTAGAGTTAGTTTACAGTGGCTGGAGGCCCTGGTGCACCCATTCTCTCCACCACCACCCCCAGTTTCTCTGTGAAATAAATAAATAAATAAAAATTAATAAAAAACAAATTTCAAAAAAGATCAAGATTTATAAGGAGAAGAAAACAAAAACTCTTATAAATAACCACCCCTGTATGCCTCCCATGAAGCACAATATAGAAATAGAAATTGAAACATATGTAACACTACTAGGGGTCTGTGCTTTAAGACAAGCAACACAAGGAGTTTGAAGCAGAGCAATGGCTTTATAAATTTGATATTTCTATTAGTTGTAATTTTCTTTAAATAGCCTCCCATTTAATGTTCTCTCTTCTGTATGAGCAGTAATTCAATGACAACTTTTTCCATCCACACAAGTATATTTAAGCATGCTGGGAAGTAAATCTGCCTTTGGCTCCCAGTGTAAACTTCCATCCAGGGCCCAGAACCTCTTTCAGAATTTACTTTTCCACTAATAAGTCTTTGCACACCATGAAAATCACAGAGAGTCTTATAAAGAAAGCTTATTGTTTTCTTACAATAGACTCTAAATCAAGGGCAGCTATGGAGGACTAGATGAGTGACTGAGTCCACTAGCTACGTGAGGCATTTGCTAATGTGATTCAACACAGTGGGAGGCTCTCCTCTAGCACATCCTCCACTTCTTGAGTATGTTTTGCTTCATGTGTCAAGGTTCCATCAATATATATAATGTGAGTATTGCTTCCTGTTTTTTGGAGAAAACTTATCTCCTGCTAAATGTGTTTGTTTCCATTGTTTTTTGGATTCTATACACTGACTTAAGGAAAGGTTAGAGGTGAGATCAGTAGTAAAAGGAATTTATTTGCAAAGCGTACTGCTTTAGATCCAATTCCTTAGCCACTAGTTAGAACGAGACACGAAGAAGTGGTGCATGTATCTGGTGCTCATTTGTAGGAGCAAGATACACACTATAGTGGTTTGAATGTGAATGTATGTTCCCCATAGCCTGAAGTATTTTTGATTGAGTTTCAAACTTCGGTCTCTAGCAGTCTGCTTAAAGAAGTGTCACTGCCTGCAGACAGATCTTGCAGTCCACCCTACTAGGTGTGTTCAGAGCAGTTTGCACTCTGGCTGTTGGTACTTGTTGGCTGTTTGGTAGTATCTCTGTGCTAGGCTTCTATGGCAGTGACCCCCTTTCTTCCACCATTGATGGAGTTTCCCTTTGATTCTGTAGTCTTGAAATAAATCTTTTCTTCCCATAAGCTGCTTATGGTCAGATGTTTGTCCAGTAATGTGAAGGTAACAGCAATAGTATAGTTGGTACTGAGAGTGGGGTCATTGCTAAGGTGAATCTGACCATATGTGTTTTGATGTTTTGGAACTTGTGTATAAGAGGAATATGAAAAGATTTGGTAGTTTGGACTTGCAGTGTTGGAAGCAGAGTTTGATGGACTATTCAGATGAAATTTGAAAATGTTAAATACAGAGAGAGTTGAGGACTGTGAAGACTTGAAATTTTAAAAAGGAAAGAGTGAACTTTGTTGGAACTGGGCTATTATTGGCATAAAGACTAGCTTTGGTCTTCTACCCATGCCCAGAGAGTTTGATTAAGGTTGAATTTAAAAGTAGTGGACTGGTGTGCTTGGCAGGAGGTATAGAATAGAAACATATGAAAGATATATGGTTCATTATAGGAAAAGATAAAACCAGTATAAAGTTACAGGCAGAGAGACAGGATTTAGGCTACTGAAACTGCAATTGTTAATCAAGTTACTATCATCAAGGCTAAACTGTTTACATTAAGGCAATGTAAAAGATAAGCCCTAAGGGTGAGCCATGGAAGCTCAAATTAGTAAGAATGCAAATTCTTTAGAAAGGTGGTGTTTTAAAGGAAGACTGGGAGGCAAGGTCAAGGTTTATTCCCTACTGGATTTACAAATTTGACTATGATGCTTACCTGGAATTGATTTTGAAAGCATAACAATTGCTGGAAAGAAAGAGTCCTTGGATGTGCTGCACTGTTTTGTTTTTTGGAAATGGCACCTGGCAAAGTGAAGCAGAGTTGAAATCCCTGTGTGGTGGTGACCCAGTAAGGCCATTGTATAGAACTATGAAGATGGACCATGGTTTACAGTGTAGGCCTGAAGATGTTTCTATAATGAGGACTGTGGAGCAGCTACCAGCTGGGCTGGCAGAGGTGGAATCCAAAGATTTTTGCCACTGGTTATGGATGTTGGACTACAGAGGTTTGATGTTCATCAGCTGGTTATTGTTTTTGCGTTAGTCCAGTCTCTCCTTGTTATGCTTTTTACAACAGAAATGTTTTACTCTGTGCCATTATGTGTTGGAAGTATAGAACTTGTTTTGGTTTTACAGGATTCACAGTTAAGAAACAGTCTTGAATCTCAGATGAGACTTAAGACTTTAGAACTTTGTTAAAGTTCATAAAAATGATGGGGACCTTTGAAGTTGGTCTGAGTGAAATTCACATTATGAGATGGCCATGCATATGGTGGCCAGGGGAAGAATGTGCTAGCTTGAATGTTAATATATGCTACCCATAGCCTGAGGTGTTTTCAGTTAAGCTTATAATTTAAGCCTCTGGTGGCTTGCTACAGGAGGTATCACTGGGTATAGATCTTTGAGTCCATCCCTACAAGGATGTGTGGAAAGCCTATTTAAACTGTGGTTCTTCATGTTTTCTGGCTCTTTGGTGATGTCTCTCTGCTATGTATCTATGTAAGTAAGCCAGCTTCTTCTAGCACTGATGATATTTAACCTGGCTTCTTTAAGCCTGAAATAAAACCTTTCCTCCTGTATCTTGCTTCTGGCCTGGTGTTTGTCCATCAATAATAAAGTAACACACACATACACACACAAATAAGTATTCAAAAATGAAAGTCAAGGTTGGAGAAATAAGAAGCATAGTGACCCATTTTTCTGAGTCAATGTTGGCCACAGAACAAGGATTAAATGATAATCAAAAATTCTGTTTTCTTTGTTTTTATCATTCATTGGTTGACTGATTCATTCACACATTATGGATAGAAATTCAAATTACTAAATCAACTGAAAAATTTCCTCAGAAATTTAAAATATAACTTACCATTCATCCATCACACTCTTGGGTGTATATTGAAAGGAAATAAAGTCATGATAAGTGCTGGAGGGATGGCTTAGCAGTTGAGGAACTTGCCTGCAAAGCCAAAGGACCCAGGTTCAATTCCGCAGGACCCATGTTAGCCAGATGCACAAGGAGGCGCACACATCTGGAGTTTGTTTGCAGTGGCTGGAGGCCCTGGTGCACCCATTCTCTCTCTCTTTCTCTGTCAAATAAATTAATAAAAACTAAAAATTAAAACTTTCTTAAAGTCATGATAAAACAGTCAGCATACAATTTTTTCATGCTCACTGTAGCAGTATTTATAGTAGTTAAGACATGAATCTAGCCTAGGTGCCCAATAACAAATTGTTGTATAAAAAACACATACATAGTATGACTTAGCTGAAAAGAAAGTAAAGCCATATAATTTGCACAAAATAATGGGACATATCAAGTGAAACAAGCCAGAGTTAGAAAGAGCGTATCACAAATTTTTTTAAAGGTAGAAAAAAACAAAACAAAACAAAACAAAATCTATCTGAAAATCAAAAAAGTGGAAGAGGAGAAAGAATAGAGGGGAGACAGCAGGTCAAGAGAAGACAGAAGAAGGGCATGATATGTTCATGTATATATACATTTCAGTACATTTCAGTAAAAGATGTTAATTTGTACAATTAATATATATTTATAATAAAAGTAAATAAAATTTGATATTTGAAATGAATTTTTGTTCCCACAATATCCTCTTATTATCTATCCCCAAACTTTCAAAGAGTTTAAAACTACTATTACTAACTAGGTTTTCCTGAACTCCATTATTTTCATGTTTCATATTTTCAGTGGCTAGTCACCATTATTTGCTGAAGCGTAAGGAATGAGTAGCCTTAACTTCTTTAATTTCTGTCATTGCAGCTCATTTCAGTTCCCCAGGCCTGGCATTTTTAATCACCCTTCTATTTCATTCCTAGTAAATCAATTTGCCCAGGCCAATTAGCAAAGCAAAGGCTAAATTAGTATCTGGAATCTTCTGAATATAGTTTGTGAATGTGTTTTCAAGTGCCATTGTATAATCGAGATGGAAACATTGTAACTGAGTGACCCAGTGATTTGAATTGCCTGGGCCTATGGTGATATTAGCAACAGAAGTCTTGTATCCTAGAAAACTTCAGCACCCCAAACAAAGTGAGGATAAAATATTAACTTCTAACTATTTATAATGGAAATGGTTAACTATGTTGACAATTGTCTATACTGTGAAACTTAGTAAATATTTAATAAATCATTTATACACATGCATTCTATGTCACATTTTGTTTATTCTATTGATAAAGAACAAATGACTTTGTAGATTAAATAAAACTTTCATTTTTTTTTTCCTTTTGGTAATAGCCAAAAATTTTGAAGTTATAAAATGGTAAAACTAGCAAAGATGTTCCTATACTTATCCTACCATGACAGTGTTTATCAAAGTATTTGGAGGAAAAGTTTAAAGTTATACTTTATTTTGTGTTGAATTTGTTTTGTTTTGTCTTTGCATGAATATGTATGGTGAGCATCTTTGTGTGTGTACACATGTGTATGCTGGTATGTGTGCATGTGGATGTCAGAGGTCAGCATTTGAGGTGTCATCTTCAAGCATGTGCCACCTCATTTTCTTGATATAGAGTCTCTCACTGGACCCAGATATCACAGATTCTGCTAGATTAGGTAGCCATAAAATCCCTGGGATCCTCCTGTTCCTGATTTCCTGTAGCTGGGATTGGTCAAGCTTCTATAAGGGTGCAGGGATGTTGAGATTTCTTTCATTTGTTCAAAGTGCTTGCTCAGGGCTGGGGAGATTGCTTAGTGGTTAAGGCACTTGCCTGCAAAGCCAAAGGACCCAGGTTCAATTCCCCAGGCCCACATAAGCCATATGCACAGGGAGCACATGCATTTGGAGTTTGTTTGCAGTGGCTGGAGGCATTAGTGCATCCATTCTCTCTCGCACGCCTATTTCTCTTACTCGCAAATAAATAAATAAATAAATAAATAAATAAATAAATAAATAAACTTTTTAAATTGCTTGCCCAAATTTCTTCCATGTGGTTTGATCCTGGCATGTGAGAGTTAGTTTGTTTCCTGTGAAGGTGGCTTTGGTGCTGCATTGCCTCTACCATCCCCATAATGTCATACTCAGGATCCCCCTAGAGGCCCCCTTCCTATGTCCTGATGTTGGTTTTAGCCTTTTCCCATTTTTTTACTTACAAAATATGGTGGAAATGACAGTATGTCAGTCACATTACTCCATTATCTCTTAGACATGTGAACCAATCAAGGCTAGCACATTGGAAAATGAGAGGCTATGCAGACTATAGCATTCCTATTGCTCCAAACACAAGTGTATACTTAAGGTTGATACCCTGATTATTTTGTTACTGAGCATTTCTGGGTAACACAGTGTTGAGGGCTGAAGAGATGACTCAAAAGGTAAATTGTTTGCCATGAAAGCAACCCAAATTGACTTCTGACCTCCACATACACACCCACATGTTCTCATGCGTATACACACACACAAAAGAAATACTGTTGAGATCAGCCTGTTTCCTGCGCTAAGCTACTCCACATTATATGAGTGTTTTCTCAGTGCTTGCACTGTCCTGTGATTCTCTATTCTCTAAGCAGAATTTGAATCCATTTTCAGTTAAATATAGAGGCAGGGTGGCTCGTCACCTAATGCATGAAAACAACACCTTCTGTGCAGTTTCATCCACATAACACAAACAGATAAATAACATATCCAAGAATACTGCCGTTTAAAGTTAGATAAATCATTTGGAACTACATGACCATATAAAGTCATACCTAGAAAACCAGGCCCTAGAACTTCCCAAACACACCAAACCATGGAAAACGTGCAACATCCTCACATGGGCCCTATAAAGGGGAGGACGCCTAACATTGTGATCATGCCAACTCCACTGTCATCTGACCATTATGTGTGTGTGTGTGTGTGTGTGTGTGTGTGTGTGTAAGAACAACAGGCAGACAACTTCCTGGTGTCCCAGTGTTTCAGTTTGGCTTTTCCCCAGTTGACATAGCCTTCTCACATTGTTGTCCATTAGTCTAATGGTTCTATACTTTGCCTCTAGGCTTCCACCAATCCAACCACTTAATTCCACAGCTCAACTCAACTCAACCCTGAAGTCAGTTCTGTGCCCCTGGCTTTGGGGTGAGTAACTCTAGCAGATTTTCAACAGATTCATCACCTAAATCCCCCACAGACTCTCTTAACTTTATGTATGTCTCCAGAAAGTCCTCTTTAAATGGAGGGAAAGGTCAGTTTTTGTTGTTGTTATTTGTTTGTTTGTTTTGTTTTTGAAGGTAGGGTCTCGTTCTAGCCCAGGCTGACCTGGAATTCACTCTGTAGTCCCAAAGTAGCCTAGAACTCATGGCAATCCTGCCTCTGCCTCACAAGTGCTGGGACTAAAAGTTTATGCAACCACTCTCAGCTAGTTGTTTTTTAAATTTGCCAGTCAGAGGAGCTGCTTCTTTTTTCTAAGGGAGGAATGAAGCAGAAAGCAAAGAGAAGAAATAAACTTACTTAATAAGGGGAGCTGTTCCTATTCAGTAGGTCTTGGAAGGAAATCTAGATGGGCAATTAGATGACTTCTACCCAGGTTATGTGCTTTCTGCCCACTTCCTTTCGGAGTTATTATATTTCATAATCTAAGCCATGCTTTTTATGACTACTTAATTTGCATTATATGGATAGTTCATGATACACTTAAATAATACCAAATGCAGGACATTCATTTAGTTTCCAAGATTTTGCAAAGATCAATATGCCATGACATATAGAGTTGGAGACAAAGTCTCTCTCTCACCATTATTTTATAAAAGTACCTGCATCATAAAAATACATGTATTAGATTATATCCAAGCATCACCAAACTGTTTCTCATGTTAGCTGACAATTTTTTTCTACATCAAAAGCATATACTAGTTCAAAAAATTTTGAAATGTTAAACATTTTGGTAACTAACAAAAGATATACTACAAATTCACAGGTAAATTTATGTTTTGTTTTGTTTTTTTTAATTTGCCAGGGCCTTCACTTCGGAAGGCAAACTCCAGACACATGCACTACTTTGTGCATCTGGCTTACATGGGTCCTGGGGAATCGAACCTGGGTCCTTTGGCTTTGCAGGCAAGCACAACTACTAAGCCATCTTTCTAGCCCTAATCTTTATGTTAATTTTTTTTTTATTTTTCTCCATTTTTATTAATATTTTCCATGATAACAAAAAAAAAATCCCATGGTATTACCCTCCCCCCTTTCCCCTTTGAAATTCCATTCTCCATCATATCCCCTCCCCATCTCAATCTATCTACTTACATATATACAATACCAACCTAATAAAAGCCCTCCTCCCTTTCTTTCTCTTCCCTTTCTATCTCCTTTTTTAACTTACTGGCCTCTGCTACTGAGTTTTTTCCTTCTCACACAGAAGCCCAATCATTATGTTAATTTTGATGTTTCTCCTTACTTTTAATTAGAAATATAGTTGAATTGGCTATAAGTGATGACACATGCTTTTAATCACAGCACTTGGGAGGCAGAGGTAAGAGGATCACTGTGAGTTAGAGGCCAGCCTGAGACTACATAGTAAATTCCAGGTTAGCCAAGGCTAGAGCAAAAACTTACCTTGAAACACCAAAAATAAGTTGAATTGATTGGCCATTTATATTTAATTTATAAATGTTTATGTTAATATTTTCCTCATTGATTTGAGAAGATTCAGTGTGTGTATGTGTGCATGTGCATGCATGTGGTTGCATGCACATGTGTCCTGTGGGGTGTGTGTGATATACGCATGTATGTATGCATATCCATGTGTCCTGTATGTATGTGTGTGGATCCCAGTGGAGAACATTGGGCTTCCTCTTCTCACTCATCCGCACATTTCCTTGAGATGGAGTTTCTCATTGAACTTAACAACTTCTCTGTTTGGTAGGACTGGCTGAATAGTGAGCCCCAGTGATTCTCTGTTACCAACTCCCACAGGACCGGGGATACAAGCCTGTGTGGTCATGCTCAACTGTTTATAAGGGTGGTTGGGAAATTGAACTCATGTCAAAACAGGTCCTCTCAGGCCCTTATGATTATGTGGCAAGGATGTTACCCACTGAGCCATTCCTGACCCTTGAAATGATTCTTTATAAAACCAAACATCTCTTGGGAATATATGTTTTAGTATTTAAGTATATTTTGTAGCACAAAAATTCTACCAGAGGAAATAATTTGACTTTTTCTCCTTCCTCCTTATAAAATTATCTTTTCATATTATTTAGTCAATTTTCAGTGGCTTGATTTCCACATTTATCACATCTTAAGTATTTTCCCTTGTTTTATTTTAATGATTGTTTTTGTTTAAGAACACTTATCTATTTATAGCATGTTTATTTATGTGTAATGACTACCAGAAATTGATATTTGCTCTTTTTTCTAGTACTCTATTAGTTTAATAAACGAAGACATTGCTTTTTCTGAATTACCACTTATGCTTTTTACATTAAATTATAATCACATCATTAAATGATAATATTGTTTTAAATTGCTTTATATGTAAATAAATATAGGGAAGGAAAATTTTAAATGCTTAAACTTACCAGGGACTAAAAGCAATGTTTCCAATTATGCATGTCTTCCTTTATGAAATGCAGTAAACTTTTATAGCTTTCTTTATGTAGCTACTTTATTTTCTTCATTAAGATAACTGCCATTTTTTATATTGTCATTGATGAATCAGATCTCATTTCCAGTTTTCCAAGCCATTTTATTCATATAAGTGTAATTTTTATTTCTTATTGATGTAAACTTTGCATTTCATGATAGTGCCTGTTTTATAATGTTCAATTCATTTCATACATCCTTCAAAACATTTTTATGATCCCCCAAAGGAAGCCAGGCACTTATTATGCAGAAGCTAAATGTTACTAGTATATTTTTATATTAACACCTGCTTTAGTGCTTGTTTTCTATGTATTTTATTTAAATTAAAGTGCATTCATATTGTAGATTCATAAAGACATAGTATGTTTCAGGTTATGTATAATATGTCAAAATGTAGTCATATGTATGTTTTTGAAATTCAATTTTCTATATCATGTTGCAGGGATTAAGTTTTTACTTTTAATGAAATTGATTATCAATTATCTCAACCATGTTACCAAATAGTGTCCTTTTCAACTGATATGTAATTGATGTTATCTTCTATATTCATTGTCAAGTAGCAGAAGCCTTTGCTCTCAGACCCTGCCACTCTGTTTTCTTTCATCTTTTTGGCTCTAACACTTTCTATGTATCATCAGACTGGTCTTTTTTTGTTTATGTAAAACTATGCCGGGCTCCGCCGGCGGGGGCAGGTAGTGCCGAGGGAAGGACCAGGCCCGCTGGTTCCTCCCGAGGGGCTGAGGAGGAGATGAGCGTCCGACGACTCAGACCTCTCCTGGCCACCGGAGAAAAACCACACTGAGTCGGGAGTCTTGTCGAAGCAGGAACTCGATTTATTGCTATGAACAGTTGCCTATATAATGTTGGGGGTGAAGGCGGGGATTGTAGGATGGTGGGGAAAGGTAAGGGCCAATAGTAAACTGTGACTATTGAAATGATAATTCTAACTCCCATGTGGAGGTAGCAGGTAAGAAGCCATTAGGCGTCTTGCTGAGTCACGTCTGGCCAGAGGCAGATCACCAAACTTTAGCTAGGCTCAGGAAGTTCCACTAGGCCTCACACCTGGGCCTTTAGAGGCCAGCATCTCCCCCTTTTGTTTTTGTAAGAGCATTAGTCACCATGGCCCCTGGGGTTGTATGGGATGCCTGTAGAATGTGAGATTTTCCAGTTCTGGAGAAAATCTACAAAGGCCTTGCTTACGAAGCAGGGGCCATTATCTGTTTTAATTTGATCAGGCAGCCCAAGAGTGGCAAAACATTGAAGCATATGACTAATGGCATGTTTAGATTTTTCCCCGGCATGTGCTGATGCCCAGCAGGCACGGGAAAAGGTATCAACTGAAAGAAAAATATATTTAAGTTTCCCAAATGGAGAATAGTGTGTGACATCAATTTGCCACAGATGATTAGGGCGTAGCCCTCTAGGATTGCTTCCTGTAGTTTGAAGGGGGGGGTACTTGGAGGAAGGGCTGACAGGACTTACAAGTCCGGACAATTTTTTTAAGGTCCTTGACTGGTACCTGTGGAAACCTGTGCTTGAGACCTCTCCAGTTGACATGGGTCAATAAGTGGAAGCGTGTAGCTTCTGTAATAGTATTACACTGAGGCATAGAAGCCATTTTATCAGCCAAATTGTTTCCTCGAGAAAGAAATCCCGGTAAGTTTTGATGACCCCTGAGATGTTGAAGAAAAATGGGGTTAATTCTTTGTTTGAGTAGGGAACGAGCTTGAATCATCAGAGGAGATATAGGGTTGGAGTCCAGTCTAATATGGGCCTCAACCAGGTTGGGTAATAAATTAACAACATAAAGGCTGTCAGAAAATAAGTTAAATGGCTCTTGAATAGTGTCCAAAGCTAGAACGACAGCAAATAGTTCTTTGAATTGTGCTGACCCCTCAACCTCATGAGAGACTGACTTTATGGGCATAGGCTCTTTTTCCTGTTTTAAGGGAGGGTAAACGACTAGGGAAGCCCCCAGGTGCCCTCCATCAGTAAACACGGTAAGAAAGTCAGGGTTAGATTGAGACAGAAAAAGCCTGGGGGGCTTCCATTCTAATCTGGAGAAAGAACTCATCCATTTGTGGGGGCCATAATGGCAATCAATTTTACCTAGAAACCCCTCGAGAGCCATAGCAACTCTATTATTATTTCTCTGAAGCCAGGTGAAATCTGTTATCTTAAAGGGGGTGACAATAAGGTGAGGTTCTGTGCCAAACAACCGGACAGAGGTGTCTCTGCCCTTGATAATGCAATCAGCAACCTGGTTGGTTATAGAATAAACTCTGGGGACCCCACCGATTGAGAGGTGGACCCATTGGATGGGTTCACCTTCCTGGGCCAACAGTGCAGTGCATAATGTTTCCCCAGAGAAAATGTAGAGGGAAATGGGCAAATCAGGATTGAACCTCTTTAGGGTCACAGTATTTATAGCCTGTTGTACCTTACGAAAAATTTGTTGATGACAAGGGGACAAAATTACCTGAGAGGAGAAGTTAAGGTCCTTTAGGAGGTCAAATAAAGGGGACAGCTCTTCAGTAGTTATGGGTATCCAAGGCCTCATCCAATTAATTTCTCCCAAAAGCTTCTGGAGTTGAGGCAAGGTGTAAGAATCCTGAATATAAAGTTGTGGTTTAACAGGTGAAACTGTATCTAGGGTAAGGATTGAGCCCAAGATCTTAAAGGGAGGCACAGTTTGAACTTTTTCTGGAGCTACTTTAAAGCCGTGAGTATGCAGGATAGTTAGACATTGGTGGGTAAGGTCCTGGAGTGTGGAGGAATCTAGGCACCCAAGAATAATATCATCCATGTAAATATAAAACAGGGTATCAGGGAGATTGATAAGAGAAGAGAAAATGGATGACAGGTAATATTGACAAATGGGTGGGCTATTTGCCATGCCCTGAGGTAAGACAGTCCATTCAAATCTCCTATCTGGGCCACAAAAATTAACAGCAGGTACAGAGAATGCAAATTTTTCCATGTCTCCTGGATGGAGAGGGATAGAGAAGAAGCAATCTTTAATGTCAATGATAGTAATATGGTATATATTGGGAATAGCTGGGATCCATGGGAGTCCCCTCTGGGGAGTTCCGAAGGGGATCATGCGTTCATTGATCTTTCTTAAATCATGTAAAAATCTCCAGGACCCATTAGGCTTTTTTATGACAAAGACAGGAGAGTTCCAGGGACTAGTGGAGGGACGAATATGTCCGGCCTCCAACTGTTGATCAATAAGTATGTGGAGTTGGTGTAACTTAGAAGAAGGGAGAGGCCACTGCTCAACCCATACAGGATCCCCCGGTCTCCACTGGATTTTAAATGGGGGGGGCTGGGCAGTGGCCCTTAGAATTGGGGGTGTTTATTGGAGTACTTTTGTCTGAGTTGCTCAAAGTAAGGGTCATCTCTATAATTGGGATGATATTCCCTCCCTTCCTCAGACTGTTGTTGATATTCTTTTTTATCTAACAAATCATTATAAAAGGCCTTATGGTCAGTAGTGATGAAAGCCTCGGCATCTCCAAGGATGTCTTGCCCCAGTAAGTTAGCAGTGAGCCCAGTCACCACGAGAGGGCGGACTTTTCCCCTGTCCCCACCTGGGTCAGTCCAAGGGAGCCACGTGGCAGTCTCCCAGGAGGTGGATTGCCCGCCAATTCCCAGTAGGGGAGGGCCGGGCACAAGCTGCCAGGAGGGGGGCACTTCCTCCTTTCTCAGGACCGTTCGGTCCGCTCCAGTGTCAATGAGAAGTTTGAATTTTTTATTGCCAATATTCAAAATAATTTTGGGTCTAAGGCCGGGGACCAGGGGGACGGTCCAATAGGCTTTGATGGTCTCTTTCCCCTTATTTAACGGGGCTGGGGGAAGCCCCTGGAGGAGTTTAAAGGCTTTCCCTGTATGTTAAACTTCCATTTACATTCCTTAGCCCAATGAAACCCTTTATTGCATTTAGGGCAAAGGGTGTGAGGGGCGTTGGTCGTCCCCCCAGAGCGCGGAGGAGGCTTTGTCCTGTTGGGGCACTCCTTTTTAAAGTGGCCCTCGTCCCCGCATCCAAAACATGTCAAGTTTTTAGAATTTAACTGTAATGCACAGATCGTATTGGCCAAATCTCTCTGTTTATTTTCCTGAAGGGCGGCAGCCATGGCCCTAGCCTGATGGGAGATAGTGCCAACGTCCTTGGTGGCTACAATCCATCTACTCATGGAGTTGTCCTTGAGACCCGCACAGGCGAGGCGGTGATCGGCCGTCATCCCTTCCCAGACCAACATTTTAGTAAACTGATCCCGTAATGCCCCTGGGGGAAATTTTCTTTGGAGACTTTTTTCCACCCTATCTATAAATGTAGCCAAATCCTCAGATGGTTTTTGAGTAATACTCATAAGGGGAGTTTCAGAGGGTCCCTCATCAAGCTTTTTCCATGCCGCCAAGCCCAGTGCCCTGACCTGGTCCCTATACGGGTCAGGTATAGCCGCCTGTTGAGTGCCTGTAGCATATTGATCAGAGGTACCAGAGAGCATCCCAAAAGTTATCGGCACAGGGGGCTGTTGATTTTGGTTTCGTTCTGCCTGTGCATGGCATTCATCTCTAAAAAAGGCACACCACTTAATGTATAGGGGACCTGACAAGACAGCCCTGACTAGATTTTTCCAATCTTGGGTTGTACAAGGTTGATGGGCAAGTCCCTGTAATAGGGTCTCAGCCCAAGGAGAGTTGGGTCCATCCTCTGAGACCGCCTTTTTAAGCTCCTTAAGGTCCTGAGCTTCCCACGGATACCAGGCAGCAGGGCGATTACCCCCAGGATTTAGATTGACGGGAAATAAAAAAGTAGCTTTATTTTCTGACGGCTTGGCTGCCGAATATGAAGGAGGGGCTGAAGGGGTCTCGGCGGCCGAATATGAAGGAGGGGCCGAGGGGGTCCAGAAAGGGTTAGTTGATGGAGGAGGTCCCCCGGAAGGCCAGGGAGCACTCTCAAAGGGATCGAGTGAGGAGCATAAAGATGCATCCTTTTGGGGTTTTTTTAAAGCTGTATCTCCAGGAGGAGTAGCTGGATTAGGCTGTATATTATCTTTTTCTTCTGTCTTTTGTTTATGTTTGGTTGGCCTTGGAGGGAAGCAGGCCTTGAGGGCTGAGATCATAGGGAGGACCCCTGAGGGGGGTATTTGACCCTTCTCCACATGTGCCCGACAAACAAGGGCCTCTACCCTATCCCACGTGTCCCAATCAAAGAGATTTCCTTCCGGCAGCCATGGCGCCAGTTTGAGAAGGCAATCCCAGGCCTGTTGAGCCTGATTATCAGTCAAATTAAGCCCTCTACTCTTTAGGAGTGCCCTGAGAGATTCTAAGGCAGGATTGGATTTACAGTTAGACTGTCCCACATTATAAAGTTGAGAGAAAAATGTCCATAAAATTAGGGCAATAGCAACCCACATACACATGAGTACAATACAACCACAAGGATCCAAAAGATAGGTAAACATGCTGTACAAAAGCCGCAGATGTAGCTTGTCTGCAAACTAAAAGTGAAAGGAAAGAGAAAGAGAACAAAGAGACGTTGATCAACAAGTACAGGTTATAGAAGCAAAGTTTAGCACATTAAATATAAAGACTACTTATAGGGGTACGCTCACCCGCATATGTACACCGATTGACCTCCTCAACGAATGTCTCTCAGGGGGCACTAGTCTGCCGGATTCCAAGAGCCGCACGTTAGGCGCCAGATGCCGGGCTCCGCCGGCGGGGGCAGGTAGTGCCGAGGGAAGGACCAGGCCCGCTGGTTCCTCCCGAGGGGCTGAGGAGGAGATGAGCGTCCGACGACTCAGACCTCTCCTGGCCACCGGAGAAAAACCACACTGAGTCGGGAGTCTTGTCGAAGCAGGAACTCGATTTATTGCTATGAACAGTTGCCTATATAATGTTGGGGGTGAAGGCGGGGATTGTAGGATGGTGGGGAAAGGTAAGGGCCAATAGTAAACTGTGACTATTGAAATGATAATTCTAACTCCCATGTGGAGGTAGCAGGTAAGAAGCCATTAGGCGTCTTGCTGAGTCACGTCTGGCCAGAGGCAGATCACCAAACTTTAGCTAGGCTCAGGAAGTTCCACTAGGCCTCACACCTGGGCCTTTAGAGGCCAGCAAAACTACAGAGAAGAAATTTTAGGTTTGCATTGTTCAAAGTGATCACAAAAAGATAGTATATGCAATTTTTGTCTTAACAACAAATGGAATCTTCTAGCTTATTTTACATGTAGGCTTCCATGGTAAAGATTATCACATATCTATAAAAACATTCCTAATAAAAGTGCCAATAAACTCAAATACAAACTAAAATTTCCACAAGACAAATTTTAGAAAAAAATATTAAGTATATGATATTGTTGTGTTACAAATACCTCAAAAAAAGAAAGAAAGAGTAAAGGTCTATTAAAAAAAAGGTGTGACAAGGGCTCTAAGCTGGAAAAGGACATAAGTGACTCCATATTGTGAATTTGTACAAGGAAGTTCAGCCTAGCTGATACCTTAGGATATGGTCTCACCTTCACTTGAATTTTCTGCTTGGCTTGCTTTAACAACACAATGGGTCACCACAAGAAAAAATGTTTTTCTTGCTATAGCTAAATGCAATCATTAGCTTCTGTATTAACTGCTGCTTTCTTGCAGTTGCAGGAGAGGGCAAATGCAATGAGGGGAGATTCTGGAAAAGTCTCTGTTTTTCTAAAATCAACTGAAATTAACTCTTGGTTTTTTAAGATTATGATTATGGAATGTCTAATATGTGTAATCTTATGGATTTCTCCTATAAAAGGAGCCCAGAATTACAGCCTGGTACTGAATTCAGGCTCCTTAGTCCTGAATGTAGTCATTGGCCAGCTAATAAAGATTCCTTTCCTACTACTTGGTGTCCCTGTGTTCTTCTCTGGGGATCCTCACCATAACAATAGAGTGTCCAAATGGTGGCCATTTATATAAATAAAACAAAAGGTAGACTGAAGGCAATAGAAATGACATTTCCTGAAAATGTAAGTCACATGAATAGGAAGTTACAGGATATATTTAAAGAAAAATATGCAATTACTTAGAGCATTGCCCTATTACAGAGTTATAAGTACTGCTAGTCCTCTAGCAATTGAGATATATTGATTCATCATCAGTAAAAACAAAATTGCAGGAGTGTTTTGGGGACCAAACACAAGGTCTCTCACATGCTGGGTAAGAAGTGCACTATCACAGAGGGAGTTGTGTCTCCAGCCCAAGTAAACATTTACATGACAATGTTTGGAGATGGCAATTGTAATAAACATAAAATTATTTATTCTTGAGGTAGAGAAGATCAATGCAAATTTCCCAAACATAAGGGCCACTATGTAACTTTTTAATAAATGTAAAAATGAGGTGAAAACATTTTCAGAGGCATATTTATATTCAGTTATTACACAGAAATAGTTTTGTTAAAAAAATAAAGTGTATAACAGAAAAATAAACAACAACAAAAAAACACTTCTAAACTCCTGTGGAAGCATTAAGTCTTCTCAGTTCTGGGTCACACCCAAGACTTTCTCAGAACTCACACAGTTCTCAGTGGGTCCTGTTCTTTGCACATGGACTTCTGTGAGATCATCTCATGTTCTTTCCCTTTGCTTAATCTATGTTAGTCACTTTAGTGACCAAGTATACCTCTGCCTCAGAGCTTCGCACCTGCTCTTCCCTTGTCCTGCAAAATTGTCTCCCACACAGCAACTGGGACAGTCCCTTCACCCTTTTAGAAATTTCCCACTGTTAATCCTTTCAGTGATACCTGTCTGAGTGGTTACATCAGCCCCGGGTTTCCTATCCCCTGACCCCTGCTAAAATGTACCACATGTATCTTTTTTACTTTCTTTTGCCATAGCTATACAGGTTTATTTACTGTCCCTCCCTAAACACATCCAAGCCCACATGTTTGCTTGGAAAATAAATTCCACAAGGGCAAGGCATATTGCTTTTGTATTTTGTTTTGTTTAATTTTATTGCCAGAGCTTATAAAATTGTTTAGATTTTATATAAGTATCCAGAGTACCACTGGAAAGGGGAAGAGTCCAAGTGTATTGGGCATAAACCTGAGTTAAGGTTTAAGGTTTTGCTTAACTGCCTGGATGCATAGCATGTTAGTCTGGACTAATTTGGATAAAACCCTACCTCAGCTCATGGGGCAGACACTGAATTATGCAGCTGACCTTTCTGGTTGATATCTTATGTAGTTGAAATATTCTTCTAAACAATATTTCTCTGTGATTGTTTTCCTATGAAAACATGAGATGTATAAATTCAATTTCTTTTCTGTAGAAAATGTATATAACTTGGGAACTCATTTAAAGTAACATTTTCATGATTGCATTCACATTATCAAGTGAATATGATTTCCTTTACTTCTTTGCCAAGGTTGGTCTGTTTCTGAGCACTGACATTCAAAAATGAATTTCTGATTAATACCATTATAAAATGCAACAATCATTCAGTTTGTATTTCTGTATTAAATCTGGTAGTATCAGTAAAGAATTAGAAAGAAAACTTACTGAATTAAAGTGCAATATGGTCATGTAAGACAATTGACAATATGAAGGTATAAGAGTTATACAAATTTCTCAGATGCAGTTGCTGGAAGATATTCCAACTATCATACGCATGTATTATATAAAAAATAGCGTGAAATATTGGTCTTAGGTATAGAATAGAAGTTCAAATTTTTAAACACTTATTTGTCTTTCAAAATCCAAAATTCGCTATAGGTAGTTTTAGGCAAAGAAATAGAGTCAGGTCTATTGTTATCATACACAAGTAACAGTACACAAGCATAATATCCCAATATTTCATTTTATTTTCTTGTGTGTATGCATGTTTATGTGTGCATGTGTCTGGAGACCAAAGGTTGATATCAGGTGTTTTCCTCAACTGCTTTTGACATTATTTTGTTTTTGAGACAAAATTTCTGAGTACAGCCCTCATCAGTTTGGTTGAACTGACTGACCACAAGTCTCAGTAATCCTCCAATCTCCACCTACCAGGACTGGGCTTACAGACTGACATGGCCATGCCTGGCTTTAATACGTAGGTGTTAGGTCTGAGCTGAGGTGCTCATACTTACATGGCACCTCAGTGACTGAGCCATGTCCTCAGCACCAACTAGTTTATAGTTTAATTAAAAATATAATGAACAATTTTATCTGTCCTTCTAATAAAAGAAGCTTATCTATCAGGTGATTCAGTTGTTTTATTTATTTTATTCCTACCACACTGCAAAATGCCCAATGTGAGCTTCAGAACTATGCTTGGGACTGCATCTTCATAATATAGAGAATGTGAAAGGCTTAGGCTTTATCTCCCTAGGGCAAAGCTATTTCAACATTCTTGTTATTTCCAAAAGATTTTATTATTTCAAGGCAGCAAAACTACCTACGTTTTTCTTTTTCTTCATTAGAAACAAAGTTTTCTGTGGCTGAGGGCTGATGCGTCCTGCCCAGAAGTTTGAAGAGCCCCAAACCAAAGCAACGCCATGACAGGCTTTAAAAATATTAATAGGCCTAAGTTTCTTTTTCGTGCCAAGTTACTGACACAGCATTTTGCAGTTACTGGAAAAACCACAAACTGCCCAGTACTCGAAATAACCTTGAAAGGGACCAATCAAAAAGGACCAAATAGATGTTATACATTCTTGTGGCTCCTGTGGCTATAGATAAGTCCCTCAGCAACTATGTAACCAATCATCTTACAACATGTATACTCCTGCTAAATGTCAACCAATCATGTTACAAATTCCCCCTTTCTTTGTTTGAACCCAATAAAAGCTTCTAACAAATGCCATTCTAGGCCCTAGGACAGACCCATTGCACTGGTGAAATCTGGAACCCGAGCTTAAGCCAGAAATAAAGCTCTTTGCTGTTGCATAGCTGTCTGACTCTCTTGGTGGTCTTTGGGGACTCCGTGAACTGGGGATAACATTTGGGGGCTGGCCTGGATCCCCAAGACCCCTGAGACCCTCAACACGTTGAGCTGAACTGCTGGCTGGTAAGTGTCTATGTTTTGTCCTTCTTTCAGTCAATATTGAAGCAAGCTTGCCCTGTAATTCTGGTTTTGCCCCAGGCCCACCTGGAGGGGATTCAATCCCCTTAGTGGATTTGCAGAGACGAATCGGGTGGCTCCCGGGGCAAGAGGCCGATGTCTCACTTTCAGTTTTGTCTCCGGTGGCCAGGAGGAATTGTTCTTTTTCTGTTTGTGTTCATTGTACTTGTTAGTTGTGTTGTGTTTGTGACGGTGACTAAAAAGATGGGACAGACGCAGGTGACATCCCTTTCTCTCCTAGAGGACCATTTCAAGGAAGTCAGGGACCATGCTCATAACTTGAGCATAGAAATTAAAAAGGAAATGTTAAATGTCTTTTGCAGGAGGGAGTGGCTGACCTTTAAGGTTGGATGGCTGACTGAAGGCACTTTTGATCTACCAACCATTTGTCAGGTCCAGGAAATCATCTTTGACAGACCACTCTTCAGCTTTGCAGGTAGTTTTCTTGTACTTTGTTTTGTAGTTTCAGGAAACTGTTTTGCTATCCTAACTTTTTTGTTTCTGAATGTATTAAAGCTATATAATTTTGTTTCAACTTAAGTAATTTGATTTTCATTTATATTTCTATGCTCTTATTCGTTTAAGCAGCTGAGTTAAAGTTATAACTTGTTCCATAAAATATGCTTGATATTTTGATTTAGATTAATGTTCTAAATAACAAATGACAAGTAAGTAACATATTACTAACATAATAGTGACTTTAAAAATACTTAAATTTTATTCAAGAGAGGGAGAGGGAGAAAGAGAGAGAGAGAGACAGAGAAAGAAAGAGGGAGGGAGAGAGAGAAAGATAGAGAATGGGCAGACCAGAGCCTCCAGCCACTGAAAACGAACTCCCGACACATGTGGCACCTTTGGCATGTGGCTTACATGGTGTGGTAGACAGCTTCCAGGTAATTGAGATGAACTTCCAAACCAGGCACAGTTATGGAGGAAGGGATATTTATGGAAGCTTACAGATCCAGGGGAAGTTCCAAAATGACAGAAAAAGCTGGCCTGCATTCACAGGCCCAAGTAGAGACAAAAAAAAAGCCACAAGTCAAAAACCCCAAAGCCATACCACACAGCATACTTAGGAATTGCGGGCAGAACTCAGGCACTTTGCCTATCTTTAGACTGGAAGTCCAAATCCACCACCACACCTTAGGGCTGGACCCTAAGATATGCCCAGTGGCACCTCCTCCAGCCAGCTGACTGGAAATCCAAGAAGTTTTAATAAACTACTGAATATATTGGGGGAGGAGGATCTATTCAAACTACCACACATGCATCCTGGGGAATCAAACCTGGGTCCTTTGGCTTTGCAGGCCTTAACTGCTAAACCATCTCTCCAGCCAAACTGTGACTTCCTTACAAATCATGTGTGGATTGGATTTAAGCATATACCATTAGAGGAGTTTCCCATTGTTTGAGATTACATTACTTACATTGCTATTTAATCCTAAACAAAATATTGCAACTTCTAAATACATCGAATATTTGACAAGGGTGTCATATTTTACTCAAAAATATACATAGCACTCGCATGTATTCATTTGTGCTAACAGAATTTAAATTATTTAATAATTTTATAAAATCACCCTTGGATTTTTGTAATTTAATTAAATTATTAATGAAATTAAGGAAATCCATATTAACACAAGAGAGAAAATATTATAATATTTATATATTGCTTTAGAGATATGTCATTTTAAGTTCAACTTATTTCATCTCAAAGTTAAAAGAAAAGCAGTTTTCGGAAGCCGGGCGTGGTGGCGCACGCCTTTAATCCCAGCACTCGGGAGGCAGAGGTAGGAGGATCGCCGTGAGTTCGAGGCCACCCTGAGACTCCATAGTGAATTCCAGGTCAGCCTGGGCTAGAGTGAGACCCTACCTCAAAAAAACCAAAAAAAAAAAAAAAAAAAAAAAAAAAAAAAGAAAAGCAGTTTTCTTTAAGTCACTCTGACATATTTGTAATTGGGATGCTTATTTTAATCCCATACATAAATTAATTATAAGCATATAATACCTTTTAAATTAAAATTTGAAATTTTACTAGAAATGTTTATGCTTTATTTTTCATTCATTTTATATAGTTGAACTATTTTGAACTACACTTTAAATTCTTATCACTTTTCAAAATTGTAGTAATTTTATTTTCACAAATTTGTTTACTCATATAAACTAATTATGGCTATTTTCTTTTCTGCAGGAATATATTTGTTTTTTTTTTCTCTATTTTTTTTTTTTTTTTTTTTTTTGGTTTTTCGATTTTTCGAGGTAGGGTCTCACTCTAGCCCAGGCTGACCTGGAATTCACTATGGAGTCTCAGGGTGGCCTCGAACTCATGGCGATCCTCCTACCTCTGCCTCCCGAGTGCTGGGATTAAAGGCGTGCGCCACCACGCCCGGCTTTTTTTCTCTATTTTTATTAATATTTTCCATGATAATAAAAAATATCCCATGGTATTACCCTCCCCCCTTTCCCCTTTGAAATTCCATTCTCCATCATATCCCCTCCCCATCTCAATCTTTCTACTTACATATATACAATACAAACCTAATAAAAGCCCTCCTCCCTTTCTTTCTCTTCCCTTTCTATCTCCTTTTTTAACTTACTGGCCTCTGCTACTGAGTTTTTTCCTTCTCGCACAGAAGCCCAATCATCTCTAGCTAAGATCCACATATGAGGGAGAACATGTGGCGCTTGGCTTTCTGGGCCTGGGTTACCTCACTTAGTATAATTCTTTCCAGATCCATCCACTTTTCTGCAAATTTCATAACTTCATTTCTCTTTACTGCTGAGTAAAACTCCATTGTATAAATGTGCCGTATCTTCATTATCCACTCATCAGTTGAGGGACATCTAGGCTGGTTCCATTTCCCAGCTATTATAAATTGAGCAGCAATAAACATGGTTGAGCAAGTATCTCTAAGGTAATGAGATGAGTCCTTAGGATATATGCCTAGGAGAGCTATAGCTGGGTCATATGGTAGATCAATCTTTAGCTGTTTTAGGAACCTCCACACTGATTTCCACAATGGCTGGACCAGATTGCATTCCCACCAACAATGTAGAAGGGTTCCTCTTTTTCCACATCCCCGCCAACATTTATGATCATTTGTTTTCATGATGGTAGCCAATCTGACAGGAGTGAGATGGAATCTCAATGTAGTCTTAATCTGCATTTCCCTGATGACTAGGGATGTAGAACATTTTTTTAGATGCGTATATGCCATTCGTATTTCTTCCTTTGAGAATTCTCTCAATCTACACATTTAACGCAATCCCCATCAAAATTCCAAAGGCATTCTTCATGGAAATAGAAAAAACAATCCAAAAATTCATTTGGAATCACAAAAAACCTCGAATATCTAAAATAATACTGAGCAATAAAAATAAGGCTGGTGGTATCACCATACCTGATTTTAACCTATACTACAGAGCCATAGTAACAAAAACAGCATGGTACTAGCACAAAAGCAGACTCGTAGATCAATGGAACAGAATAGAGGACCCAAATGTAACCCCATGTAGTTATAGCCACCTGATATTTGATAAAAATGCAAAAAATACTCATTGGAGAAAAGACAGCCTCTTCAGCAAATGGTGTTGGGAAAACTGGATATATATCTGTAGAAGGATGAAAATAGATTCTTCTCTTTCTCCGTGCACAAGAATTAAGTCCAAATGGATTAAGGACCTTAACATCAGACCTGAAACTCTGAAACTGCTAGAGGAAAAAGTAGGGGAAACCCTTCAACATATTGGTCTTGGCAAAGACTTTCTGAATACAACCCCAATTGCTCAGGCAATAAAACCACAGATTAACCACTGGGACCTCATGAAAATACAAAGATTTTGCACTGCAAAGGACACGGTGAAGAAAGCAAAGAGGCAACCTACAGAATGGGAAAAAATCTTCACCAGCTATATATCTGATAGAGGATTAATATCTAGGATGTACAAAGAACTCAAGGAGTTAAATAATAAGGAATCAAACAAACCAATCAAAAAATGCAGGAATATATTTGAAAAACAAAAGATTTTCTCTTTTTTCCCCACCTATTGTATATCCTTATTACTTCCATACATTTATATATTTGTATCTTTCTTCAGAAATCTGAAAAAGATGTTTAAAGTTAGTCATTGTATTAGCCATATTAAGAAATTAATTTTGGTGGGTCATTTGTGTTATTTAAATATTTTTCCAGTGAAGTTTAATAAATCTGTTGGAATTTTGTGATCCACAATCACTGTTTTTAACTTGCTCTTTTATCTTACCCTTCATCTTAAATGTCACCATTGAGTTAATTCTAATTATTATGCTTTAATATTGGTTCTCTAATTCATTTATGAACTAAAGTTCCCAGGAAGTAGCTCTATCTGCTGCACCTTCTTCCAGCAAGGCTGAATGGACTGGTAAAGCTTCTGTGATCACAGAGAGATGGGATGTTGCAAGTCATGCAGGGGCTAAAAATGTCACCTGATAGCACCTGAGGCCTGTGATGGAGATTTATCCGCTTTGCTATAACCTGCCTACCTAATGGCCAGCCCACATATGAAAAGTGCCTTAACTTATGACTTCCTTTAGTCCTGTAAATATAAAACCTTCATGAAATTGTAAACACATTGGAACATGGAATTTGGAGTAACCTAATCTGTGTTCCTGGGCCATGGTCACTCATGATTGGCTCCAGAATAAACTATCTCTTATCCCCTTTGAGGTGAGAGCTGTGTCTTTTTCATTCATACTCCCTTGCTTACTCCTTTTCTCTCTGTTTTGTTAAAAAGCTTCAGAGATTTGTTTTTCCAACAAAGCAAACAGAATGCTCTTAGTTCCTTCCAGGTTTGGGACTTGGTTAAATGAGTTTCTTGTTATTCATGTAATTTGAATGTAAATCTTAAGGGTGTGCAAAAAAAATCAAAAGTCAAGAAAAATATTTATATAGACTGATAATTTTTTTAGTGCTCACAAGTTTATATTTTTAGGTTTGATAAAGATTCTTGTGTATTTTCTAAATCACAGACAAAACAGTTTTGTAGGTTTACATACATGTCTTAGGACACTCATATTAGGTAGGTAAAATACATTAAAAAAATTGGTCTCTGTAAAAGATCTTCCCAGAGAGCTTTTACAAACAGCAGGCAGAAGAAAGTGTATTTTTATGTTTACAGTGTTTAAAATGCTGATTCTCCCATTTCATAATGGCCTCAACCATCCCCCTCCTGAACCCCAAATTTTTTCTCAATAGGTAGTGCACTCCAAATTTTTGGTACCCAATATCATAAAACTCAGGGCTAGAAAACGTCTTTTAAAGTGTGCTTATCCCTAATACATTTTAAACATCCTTGCATTGTTCAGCTTCACTTGAAAGCAGGGAGACAGCAGAAAGGAAAACAAAACAAAACTAAAAAACAACTTTAATTCCTAAAGTGACTAAGTAAACACCTGTTAGTTCTAAGTGTGTAGGTTAGGTACCATCATTAAGTTTAAGGATCCAGGTGACTGAAGGGCACAAAAACAGGGGTTTGTGTCTAGTTCTTCAGATTAACAAAAATATTCTTTTGAAGAGTGAAAATACCACAGCCCACTAACAGCATCTGCTACACTGAGGTGTGCCTTATTTAAGTCAAAGTGACAAAAACAACCACTTTCTTAGATGAAAATAGAAAGGGTATCCACTAAGGAGGGAAGAAAAGTATGCTCACAAAATTCCTATTACAGCTGTTTTACAGGGAAAATATAAATTTACAAAAAATGTTATTTAAGAGGCATCAACAAAGCCTCCTAGAAAGAGTGGGGCTTCAGAAACAGGCCTGATCAAACACCTGTAGCAAAGGTGTGGTGAGTAGGCAAGTTTCTGAATTTCTCTGAGCATTTCCTTATCTATAAAATGGAAAGAATAGCACCCACCTTATGGGATTGGAAGTAACAGTGCACACAACACAATGGGTAGTGTGGGCAGGCAAAAGTGGGAGCTTGTGGAATTGTAAAAATGAATTTCTCCAATTTTTTTCATCACTTTCCCCTTATAACACTTCAGTCAGCTTTAGCCATTTTCAAGTTGTAATCCTTTCATTTCCTGTTTTCTCATGCCATTTTTTCATTTCTTCTTTCTCATTTGGCGCATCTATTGCTAAGCAATTAGCATGTACTATATACATATCCCTTGTCTTGTAAGGTCACTGTTTGGGTCTCACACTCTAGCTATTTGAAATGGCTAATGTAAAGAACAAAGGAGTTATTCTCCCTTCCTCATCTTCCCCCAACTGAAGAGTCCTATAAAGCCCATCATCTGGAATTTCAAATTGGCTGTGCTCTGCTCTTGAGAGTCAGCCCTGGAAGCTCATGTTTTTCCCAAGGAAAAGCTTCCGTATTTGCCTCAGAGTGGTATCTGTGGTCTTGGTCACTCCTGAACCTTGCATCTGGTGCCGTGACTCATATGAGGTTTCTGGCTGCCCTCTTGGGTGGCCAGACTTCTTTCCTCCTGACCAGACCACTGAGTTGCCATTTAACCTTCTGAAGGCTTCAGACCATCTCTGCCTGGTACCAGCTTTCACATCTACCAGAATTTGGCCTTGTTCTCCTTCCCCTTTCTGTCTCCTCCCTCCTTTTTGGTCAGTGTCCCTCTGAGGTTGGCCTGCTCTCAGGTATAATCACTCCTTGGGGAAGCTGTTCTGGCATGCCAGGCTATATCACTTGGCTGCTTTTAGGCCCCAACACCAGATCTTGAGAAAGACACACTCTAACCACCTTGGTTCTCTTGCTGTCTGGTCTACCATACCCTAAGGGGCACCTTTTGGTTCAGTTGCATCATCTCAGGACATTTTCCTCCTCCCTCTCCCTCCTGAGGTCTCATCTTCCACTGCCAGCTGCTTTTTCCATCAGGAGCCCAGTAGCCTGCCTTGCCCACTAACAGGCTAAAAGCCATTAGTTGTGACCTGTACAGCCTCTGCCCATGTGGGAGGTGAGGGCTTTGTTCACCCCTAATGTGCTAGGGGTCATATTGGTGTGCTGTGTAAGCTCAGCTTAAGCCCTGGTTCCTTTTCTCTCAACTTTGTTTTGCTCTTTCCCTGTCTCCTTAAGAACTTAAAGACTCTAGAGCTCTTGGACACATCATATCTTTCTCTGCAACCCTACCTGGCCACAATATAAGATGTACATTGGGTCCAAATGGACTGAGAATGGTACTTTTGATTTCCAAATTCTCATTGATTTAAAAAAAAATTATGGAAACAGAAAAATGGTCCAAAATACCCTATTTTTTTGTTTGTTTGTTTGCTTTTGAGGTAGGGTCTCACTCTAGCCCAGGCTGACCTGGAATTCACTATGCAGTCTCAGGGTGGCCTTGAACTCACGGCAATCCTCCTACCACTGCCTCCCAAGTGCTGGGATTAAAGGCGTGCACCACTACTCCTGGCCTCAAAATACCCTGTTTCTAACTCTGCATGCACAGCCTAATCTCTACCTGCTCTTCTCACCAGGTCCTTGTAGCCACCTCACCGCAACAGCTCCTCTAGCTCTCTCAGCCTCTCCTGACCCCTGCCTGGTAACAAAGTTTGATTTTATTCTCCAGAGTAGTTAATGGAATAGAAATTTAAAATGACAATGCATAACTTCTGGATGAATAAATGAATGTGTGAAGGGGAAATGGTTGTCTATAGTCTGTATAAAAAATGCACTTGAAATAAATGTGTGTGGGGGGGGGAGTATATATGTGGCTAACAGTCCTAAGGCTGCAGAATGATTTCTGCTCTGAGCAGTGCCATTTCATTGCTGGGGATATTCTCCACCAATCCGACTGTACTAGATGGCAATTTTTACTGTTAAGTGTTCTCTAGAAGGAAAGAAGGAACACTAAAAGTAATTCAGATCATAAGAAAAAACAAAATCAAGGTTCTCCTACTCTTAAAGAGTTGTAAAATGGCAGGATTGGAGAGCTGCCTTATGGCCCTGAGGGAAGTCCAAAACTCTCCTTGAAATTTAAGAAGGGAGCTGCATGCACAGGGAATCTCAAGATCCTGGCCCCAGTATGATATTGAAGGAATGCTAAATCATTGTGGTGATATGGGGACTTCTTATAAGATGACTGCTTTACATTTAATTTATGTTTCTATGCTTCTATGAAACTACTAACAAACAACAGCCTCAAAATTTATGCTTAAGTTTAGAAGCACCCAATACTGCTTGTAAAAAAAAAAAAAAATTCTAAAATTTCTAGTAAAGTTCAAATCTACTTTCATATTTTTTTTATTTTTTTATTTTTTTTCCTTTTTTTCTTCATTAGTTAGTTTTGTATTCAGCAAATACAGTCAGTTTGGTACCATTATTAGGCTCATCCGTGACCTACCCCCTCCCCTTGGCCCCTCCTTGTTGAGGTATATGGGTCATGCATTGTGGAGTTAGCACACAGTTATGTGTAAGATAAATGTTTCTGCATATCATGACCCAACATGTGGCTCTGACATTCTTTTCACCCCCTCTTCCACAAAATTTCCTTGAGCCATGTTGGGTTCATTTTTGGTCTGCTTCAGTGATGAGGTTTTGGGGGCCTCTGAGGCTCTGGCTCTCTGATTTGGTAGGATTTGATTTTTCTCTGTGTTGATCTCCTTCCCCCTTCTGCTGGTATCTGGTTCATCAGGAAAACAGCATCTTTGCTTGTTTCACCAATTTTTCTTAGTTTCAGCAGGGGCCATTTGGAGATATGATGGGGTGGCTCTCTCCTTAGGATCTACATCTATCTGTAAAAGAGACTGCTTTCATATTTTTAACAAATGTGTTTCAGGAAAGTTATAAGAAACTAAGTTCCAAAATCAATAAATGATAAAGTCTATATGTTTCTTCTGGGTAAATAGTATAAGTCACATCTGGTCAACTCTTCCATAAAAGGCATTTCAAAAAGCCTTTTGAGGAAAAAAAACTGAAAACTTAAATGGTCATATTAAAAGTCTTATGGTAAGGACAATAAAAGTTTTTGTTGATAGTTATGAGATGAACTAACAAAAAAATATTAACTGGATAGAAAACTTTAAATGTTGTATGTTAAATGATTGATGAAAAAGGTTGTTACAGATGGTTACATAGATTTTAAAGTAAATGTATGTAGACAAAAATATGAATAAAGTACATTGATGAAGATATGAGTAAGCTTAAACAGAAGGTTAAAGACAAAATAATCACATTATAGACTTCTTGAGATATAAAATATCTATTAGCCTGGGGCTTACATCACACTAACAAAATATGGCCCTGGCTAATAGCAAGTTGCTATGGTATTCAGGTTGTAAACTTAACTTTAACTCATTGATGTTAATGTGATCATAATAATTGTCATAAAGACTGAATTTAGAGTACCCAAAAAGTTAACTAGTTAACTAGGTTCCTCTATTTGTCAACCTTTTAACTAAATCCTAAGGTTAAAATTGACTCATTAATATTTCATTCTCTCCTAAGGTTATTATATCTAAAACCCTGCCTCAAAAAAAAAAAAAAAAATCTAGCTGGGCATGGTAGAAAATGATTTTAATCCCAGCACTCAGGAGGCAGAGGTAGGAGGATCACCATAAATTCGAGGCCATGCTGAGAGTGCATAGAGAATTCCAGGTCAGTCTGGGCTACAGAGTGAAACCCTACCTTGAAAAACAAAAACTAAAACAATAACAACAACAAAAAAACCTCACACAGGAACTACTTAAACGTTTTTCTCTGTTTTATAAGTAGTCCACATTTGAAATATTAAACAGTATAATCTGTCACACACTTGAAAACTATTTACTTCATGGTGAACAGTAAGCTAAAATTCTCAACAAAGTTATGTTGTGAATTAAGATGTTGCACCTCAATTACTCCAACAATCAGTCTTAATGTTTAGATTTAACCTACATTATTACTGAACAAGTTTGCCAAAGTATCATAGGCAGAATTATACAGTTGATTAAGGTTTAAATAGTTATAGATGTGTAATAAAATTTTGTGTATGTTTGGAATTCAGTATAGTTCTATAAAATTGATATGAAAGATATTAAAAATATTTCTTTTTGGTTCAGCAGTTAAAGGTACTTATTTGCAAAGCCAGATGCACATAGTGGAGCATACATTTGGAAACTTTTTGCAGTGGCAAATTACCCTGACATATCCATTCCCTCTCTTTTCCATGAGACTTGTCTGCTTTTTTCACTAGATCATGGCAGTTTAATCCAGTTCCTCTATTCTTTGGGTAACTAAAAATTATAAAATTTTTCATGTCTTCATATTTAAGCCAAAAATGTTACTACATAATATAGATTTCTTGTTAATTTCAAATTCTGTCAGCAGATCTTTTGTTCATAGTTTACTCTCCATAGCCTCATGTGTCTTAAATATCTAAACTCTACTTTTTGTTAATACCAGACTTTTCTAGATATTAGAATATTGTAATTTGGCTTATAGAAAGTCCATGATGTTTGGCTATAAATAAGCATACAGCACCATGCCTAGCTAAAACTTAGTAATTTAAAAATGTTGTCTTGTCTATTTCATGCTGGTTTTGCCACATGAGTATCATTGAGGCTATAATCTAAGTTCTATAAAAAGTGACTTATTGTGATTTTGTTCTTAGGAAAACTGAAAACGCTCCCCATGTCTTAGAAAAATCCTCTGCATACAAACAATGTTAATACAGTTTGTCTAAGCTTCATGTAACGGTCATAAATATTTCTTTAGTTAAACCTTAAAATTGTTCAATGGTAAAGGTACTTAGTTAAGAAACTACTTTGTGTCTGTCATATTGCCTCTAATGTAACTCAACAATGACCAAGTTTTATTTTATTCTTGAGCTATGTATAATCAGTCTCAGTCAAGATTTCACTTAATTAATTGTCTCATTTCTGGTATCTTAAGCTCATTGCTTATAAAGATATTGATACTTAAGACATGTCCTAGAAGAATCTTAAATTCCTGTTCTACTTCAAGTTTGGGAGGGAATTGGTACTTACATTGGTATACAGAATAACCAAAGTAATTTTCAAACACAGATGCCAAGTTTTTATACCATCTTGTTTTTTTCTTGGCATACAATTTCTAGATTAAATCAATGGCCTTAAAGTTATTGATAAAATAATTGATAAAATATATTGCTTTCAGGGCTACTAAGAAATTCTGCCTATACTTATAACTAACAGATACTTAAAAGATAGAATATGTATGCTTTTTATGTCCCAGATACAGCTTACACTGTCACTTGACAACTAAACTTAAAAAATAATCAGAATGGTTTTATACTATTGTGTCATTATCTAACCAGATATGCTTTGCTAACCTGATATGTTCTGTACCATTTTTAACTAATCTGTTTTGCTAAGCAGATATGTACAGTCTCTCTGAGTGATTAATAACCATATGTAGAAGCCAAATCAATTAAAAACATTGAAGTTAAAAGGATAACCAATATTTTGGTTCCTGCTCTCAGGTCAGAAGGCCACAGGAGAGTATGGGACAGTACTAATTTCTAGCTTCTGGTAAGTTACCTGTATTATATCAGAGAGATACACCAGAGATGTGTATTTCCAACAGGAGAGTCATATTGGAGCAAAATCAGTCCTCAAGGCTTCCCAAAAAGTGAGGTCCACTTGTTCAGCATGGCCTTGACTTATCCCAGCAGAAGACAATGCTGAGAGTCATAGAACTCCTCATAGGTCCCTTAAAGTCTCTGCCATTATTGACCTCCAAAATATTCAGTTAATTCTGGCAGCCTACCTGATGTTAATTACCCATTGAGAATAATATAACTACAATATAAACAATGAGTCAGGCTCCCATCTGATGCTGACTTACAGTACTAAACTCTAACATTAACTCATGTCTTCTGCCTCTGCCTGTCCCTGATTAACTTCACCTACTCTGACTCCAGGTCCTCCCACTTGCCTTATCCAAAATCAGAGCTATTCCTCAGGCCCCCTCCTTCGTTAGCCCTTCCCTGTCTCATGTAGGGATAATTACACTGCCACCCCAACAGGCAGTCTTAAACTTAAACTCTCTTGTGTTCCTCTCTTCCCCTGATCCCAAAATGCCCCTTTGCCTCCTCTCTCTTGTACCAGGCCCTCTATCCCTTGCCTCTGAATGCTCATCCTCCCTTTATGCCTGGTGTTTTGGTGTCATAGCTGTTGATAAGAGTAACAAGCTCCTTATTTCTCCCTTCTGTCTTCTCTTGGGGTGCACAGACCCCATCTGTCTCACCTTCTCTATAACAGGTATCACCAGTGACTTCCCCAAGGCACCTCAATACAGGGATGGTATGAGAGAAGTCTCTGCTTAACTCAGGACCAAATTGTAACAACATGCTACACTGTCATTATCTATCTAACCACTCTGCCACCTATAGCCACCATAAAAATGCCTCCTTATCACCTGCCCTGAAGGGAGAGCCATAGACTGCATCATCCAAAGTTTCCCATAAGAACTCATTACACTTACAGTCAACATGAGGAATTCAACCTTCATCTCTTATCACTAACAAAAGGCTGGAATGTTAGGTTGGGCCAGGCTCCCAAAATGGAGTCAACATATGGCAACAGAGACATAAGGAAGAAGGTTATCCACATTCCTCCAGAAACTGCCCAGCCATTATTCCTTCTTTGTCTAGCAATGCTTCCCCCAGCAGGTCATGATTTCCTGCCCCTTATCTTGTAAGGTCATTGTTCTGGTCTCACACTCTAGCTATTTGAAATGGCTAATGTAAAGTACAAAGGAGTTCTTTTCCCTTCCTCACCTTCCTCCAACTGAAGAGCCATTGGCTGTGCTTTGCTCTTGAGAGTCAGTCCTGGCAGCTGTGCCTTTCATGAATAAAAGCTTCCATCTTTGCCTCAGAGTGGTATCCATGGTCTTGTTCACTCCCAAACCTTACAGAGTCAAAAACTAAGTATGTGTGGAAAAGCCATAAGGAAATCTAATAACCAGTAAATTGACAATTGCTATTGCTAAAATTGGCATAATGCACCTACCAAACTGCCTTCTAAATAATTATGTTTATACCTATAGATTAGTCCTAGCATCAGCTTTGATCACAGAAACTTCTTTCTGTAGCAGGCAGTGGTAATCACAGAGACCCATAACATGTCAAAATGCTAAGAATAAGTGACTGTTGAGTACTGAGTCATAAAACAAACATCTCTTTCACTTCTCAAAGGTTCAGGAGAGGAGGCAGACAGAAAGTAAGAGCCAGAGGAAGTAATGGAGTGATATGGAATTCTGTTTTCTAGCTATGACATCATTGTTGCACTCAAGATCATAGCAGTTGGGACTATCCATTCATAATTTGCATAGCTTAAACCTAAAGAAGATTGGGCTTGTTGACAAACATCCTGTCATGGGAGGAGGGCCCATGACGCCCTACCCTCCTGGGGACTTATAGGCAGATTATCATAGCTAGGAGGGAGAGTCAAATAAGGTCTCCAATTTCCCTGAGTTTAGGCAGATAATGTTGGATGTGGGAGTGAGAGACAAGTTCTTCAGTGGTACAGTCATTGGTAAAGAGACCGTACTCCTTTTCTTAAAAATAATTATGTCTTTATTTATGAGAAAGAGAGAGAGAGAGAGAAGTGAAAGAGAGATGCTATGTCCTCTTACTGCTGCAAACTCCTACTGTTCCAGACTCATGTGCATATCTGGCTTTACATGGGTAATGGGGGATTGAACCAAGGCCATCAGGATTTGCAAATAAGTACCTTTAACCACTGAGTAATCTCCCCACCCTAGGAGTTCATAAGTGATAAATAGTCCCTCACCCAAACCTAATGGGCTAGAAACAAAAACAAAAACATGAAAGTAGAGAGGTAAATTTATGAGAAAAAGAAGAAGAGCAATATTATGAATGGGAGGGGGACAAAAGAGGGTAATGGGCATAAAAAATAGAAAAATGCATTATAAACAACATGAAAATATAATGAAACCTATTACATTGTCTAACATATGCAAATAAAAAGCAAAACAAAACAAAAAAGAACAAGAACAATTAAAAAGTTAAAATTTGCAAGCAATGTTCATGGGTGGTCCTATATTTTTTATTTCTAATATTTTTTTGTTAAATTGAAACTTTGTATGTATATAACAAGTTGTTGGTACCATCATTCCCCTCCTCCGTGCCCCCACTCCACTAAGAGCCCCCCTTAGTGAGATTGCTGGTGTTCACCATGGTACTGTGGGTTGTAAGTTGTGAGAGCAGCAGTCAGTCATTGGGAGAGGTGGGGGTGCAACGCCTCTGGCTATTTTTGTCCCACCCTGTGGCTCTTACATTCTTTCTTCCTCCTCTTCTGCAAAATTCCCTGAGTCTTTGTGGGTGTGCTTTAAATCTACTTTAGTGTTGAGCTCTTAGCAGCTTCTGAATTCTGCTTTGGTGCATTTTGAGTGTCCTTAATGTCTGTCTTCATCACCCTGGCTCAGGTTATCAGGATTGCCATGCAAGTAGCATGCTTGCTCATCTTGCCAATTCCTTTGGGTTTTCACTTGGGCCGTAACTGTGGTCTTAGGAGTGGTTCACCTGCTGATATGGAGTCAGCTATCATTGTACTGTTGATAGATTTTGGTTGTCCTCAGATCTTGCTGCTTTATGAAAAAGTAAAACAGATTCTCCAACAGAGAGGGAGATCAGCATTGTTAATTTGGAGAGATTTAGGCAAATCCAAATTGAATTGGTATCATAGAAAACTTCCCCCTGGATAGCAGAGTTAAAGATATAACCCTCGATAGGACCATGGAGGAATTGTCTGGTAAGATGGGCCCTGGAGAGTGGGGGTCAAGAGCCCATGTGGGAGTAAAGGGAGGGAAGTCATTCATATCTCTGGGCTGAGATGAGGGAAGCTTACCAGCACTTTTAAGTTCAGGAGACAGCCAAGAAAGCCCTTACCCTTGGTAAGGGTATATTTATAACCTTATTGTGGTGGGCTTCATCTTCAGGCTCAGGTGAGCCAGAGTGAGGACTGATTGGTCTGGACCAGGGTCTGGCTGAAGAAGATGGTAGTCATGATGTTACCAACCACAATGTCAAGACCAGATTTAAATTCTAGGAAAGGGAACCTCCCTTATGGGGAGGGTCTCAGGTAGCTCATGGACAAGCACAGGCTAGGGTAAGAGATAAGAAATCAGATCACTCTTTGATCTCTAGCAAAGTGGAGATTGCAAGGGCATTCCTGAATTTACTTTTGGGCCCAGTCACTACCTAACAATGCTACCTGACTTCCTCTCAGTGTAACATTTCTAAGGGTGATTAAAGAACTAAATGTCTACTCACTCAAGACAGGGTGCTGACAATAGAGCAAAGACCTTTCCACCAAGTCTAGCTTGGACAGGTAAGGTTATGTAGATTAATTATAGCTATAGGTGAGGGGTTACAGGAACATGGAGGAGGGGCTACAGGAGCATGAGTGAGAGATTACAGGAACATGGCTAAGGCAAAGGCAGCTGCATCACATAAAAAAAAAATCCTATCATAGAATAGATGAGAACTCACAAAAGGTGAATCCCTGGAGCTCCCTAACAATCTGTAGTCAACTCTGCTGAAGAGGTCTCCCTACCCTGGCAATTGCTTGTCACTGTATGAGCCTACTAAATCTGGGATGTTTCCTTAACTTCTTGAATCTTAGGAGACGCCCTCTTCCCACCTGGAAGATATGTTTCAATTCATAAGTAATACTTACACAACAATCACATATTTTTTCTCAGTTTCTTCATAGTGAAGTATCACTGAAGGTTATTATACTGGAGCTTGGCTACCAGTGAAACAGTGTAAACAATTCATAAGAAGTGTTTACAGTCATGAAGAACCCACTTCACAGTGGATTAATTCATTTCTAACAGGGAAGGATTAACTGTTCTGGGGATTTATTCCCGTTTACCTCACATTTGACATTGCCTCCTTTCAACACTTACACTCATCTTCTGATGCCATCCCTCAGGCTATGACAGGCTGTGATGCCCTACTCTGGAGCACAGTAGCTGTCACTGCAGTATTCTTACACTTCCAGAAATGCAAGACCAACTTTCTTTTTTCTTGATAAATTGGCTAATTTAAGGAATTGTGTTGTAGCACTAGAAAGCAAGTCATGACAAATTTACCTCAAAATTTACTCTGGATTTGCAAATGTATGCATCCACTATTATATCCACTATTACATTTAGAAAATTCTTATATTTTTCCTGTTTGGTCCATCTGACTCATTCTTCAACCTTGTTATCCACAATCTAGTTTGTCTGTCTCCATAGTTTTGCCTTTTGAAAAATATAAAACATTTGGACTTAGGTCTGGAAAGATCCTTAGCAGTTAAGATACTTGCCTGTGAAGCCTAAGGACCCAGGTTTGATTCTCCAGTACCCATATATGCCATATGCACAAGGTGGTGCATACATCTGCAGTGGCTAGAGGCTCTGACAAACCCATTCTCTCTCTTTCCATTTGCCTCTTTCCCTCTCTCTCAAATAAACAAATAAATAAATATTAAAAACAAATGCTTGGACTTATATAGTATTTAGATTTTTCAGACTGTTTTTCTTCATAGCAAGCATTCAATGTTTTTCTGCATTTTTCATGGCTTGATAGCACATTTGTTTTAGTGCTTACTAATATGCCATTGTCTGGATGCAGCAGTTTATTCATTCACTTTCTGAAGACATATTAGTAGCTGTTTTGACGTTAAGTCTACAAAACTGACTTGGGATTCATATTCATTAGGAGTTGAAGATTTTTCAGTAATGCTTTTAAGTATGTTGATTAATCATGCATCTTTAGGTAAAAATATTACAGTAAATTCATGTTCATTTTTATGGGTTTTGTATGCATGCAAATAATTTGCATTTTATAATGGTTTAAAATTTCTTGAATAGCCAATAATAAAAAGTAACAATCTGGGGCTGAAAAGATACTTAGCAGTTAAGGCACATGCCTATGAAGCCTAAGGATCCAGGTTTGATTCTCCAAGTCCCATGTAAGCCAGATGCCCAAGGTGGCTCATGCATCTGGAGTTCATTTGTATTGGCTAGAGGTCCTGGTGCACCTATTCTCTCTCCTCTGTCTCTCTCTCTCTCTCAATCTCTCTCTCTCTCTCTCTCTCTCTCTCCATGTCTTTCTCTTTCCCCTCCTCTCTCTGTCATAAATAAATAAATAAATAAATAAATAAATAAATAAAAATGTGTCTTTTTTTAAAAAGTGACAACTTGTGAATGGTAGTTGTCTTTCCCAAAACAGAGAGTATGGTTTTCTCATCAGTTTCCCCATCATGTTAGATGTGTTGCACTTTTGGGTACCATTCGAATGTGTATGTCATGCAACTTGGAGCTGTTCTACTTGTATTATGGAGGGTTGCACACATCTGACTTTCTTTCATAGATAAAGACTGAATAAATTTTGAGAAACATGGTACATTGTGGTCTGCATATGAGTTCATGTTTATTGAACATGTGTGTATGAGTGTTCATATGGATGGTGGGGATTCAAACTCTGGCTTGTATGCTTGTCTAGTGCTTTATTGACTAAATCATCTCCCTAGGCCTCTGTCTTAAATTTTTACATGAACTGTGACATCATTTATTATCCCCCATTTTGTTTCTCTTCTAGGGGAGTCAAATGATTTTCTTTATCTGATGTATGTGTTGTGTGTGTGAATGTAGGAGTGCATGTGGGGGTCAGAGAACAACTCTCAAGTATTGGTCCTCACCTTCCACCTGCTTCAAGACTGGGACTTATGTTGTTCTCTGCTGCTTTACTAGGCTGGCTAGCTACAGACTTCCTGGAAATTTTTCTGTTTCTCCCTCTGTTCTTGCCTATAGGTATGACTAGGATTCTTAATGCCTGCCACAGTGCCTGGCTCTTTTTCTTCTTACATGAGTCCCTGGGGTTTCACACTCAGCTACTCATGCTTGTGTGGCAAGCACATTATTCACAGAACCGTTTCAGTAGTCTCAGAAATGGCTACTTTAAATTATGTCCATGTTGTAGACATTAGAGATGGTTCCTCCCTATTTTCAAAGTTGAGTATCTGCCTATCACCTGTAAGCTATCAGAGCACCATGCAGAAAGTTTCCCCCCAAAATCAGGATGTCAACAATGGTAAAAGAACTGTGACAGTGGATACCCAGTGTCTTCTTCATTCCAAGATGCTTGCTTAGAAGCCCACTTCACTTATGTCATTAAAAAAATAGACAAAGTGTGCTGCCAGGAAGCAGGCCTTGAGTTTCATAGCCTTTCCCGATTGCTTTTTCCTTGTTGGATTTCAGAGATGTGAGCAAGTAGTAGTCTCCTGCTTCTGCTTCCAGAGATGAGTAGCTGTCTTCACCATGTATGCCTTCTCCACTGTGAAGGACTGCATTCTCAAACCATGAGCCCAGATAAATTCATCCTCCTTTTAGTTGCATCTTTTTGGTATTTAGTCACAACAATGAGAAAAAGAACTAGGATATTACATGAGCCAGAAATCCTACCTCAGGGTATTTAGATAAAAAATTTGAAATCATTATGTCTTTGTATACAACACAATTCTCAGATATAGAGTATACCTGCATGGTTGTCAGCAGATAAACAGATGAAGGCAATATGGTGTATATACATGATGCAAAACCATTCAGCCCTAAGAAGAAGAGGAAGGAAAGAAGGGAGGGAGGGAAAGAAGAAGAGAGGGAGGTTGGGTCAAGTCTCTCTCTTTGCGTCTGTCTCTCTACATATGTATGCATTTACTCAGATATTTATGTAGCACTGCACCTGTGTATATCATCCTACTTAAGAACACAAAAGCCTTGCTGTGAAATAATACTCAGCTGTCCAAAATAATAATCTAGACAAATATGTATATTTTGTGTGGGAAGATACCCCCACATTCTATTTATGAAAATTTACATTTTTTGTCATTTTTATAAACCATCTATATACATATCTTTGTAGCAAAAACATTAAACTTAAAGACTTAAACTTAAACTTAAAGAAAACTATTAACATGTTCCATGAGATTTTAATTTTCACTTTCACATTTAGTCATGTTTTCTCTTTTTCCTTTTCTTTCTTTCTTGTTTTTTATTTTTATTTTTTTTAAAACTGACACATGTACTTGATTAAATTAAATTAAATTAATTAAATTAAAGAGAAAAGAAAGGGGGTGGGTGGATAGGAAATTCCAAATGGTAGATTACAAGATAAATGGGAAGGCGATTAAAATGATCATTGGGGAAGAATTTCTCCAAATTTAGGATATCACTCTAGAATTGAGTAGAAATATGCTATGACATTTTCAACAGCTCAGAAATATGAGCTAGTCCCCAGTAAAGGACACCATCTGGCTATGATGTCGTTAGAGATTTTCTTGTAGCTTATATTTTCTGTCATTTTTGCATACAAATGCCTCTTTTAGTGCATTTGAAGCACATATTTGCAGAGTTCTATGCTGGGTTGAATTCAGCCCATTTAAACACTCTGTAAAGGCATTTAGCCGCAAGCATTAGGCAGGTGTTCTTCTGACTTAAGTGCTAAGAGGGAAGAGACAAAATGGCCAGGACTGCAGCTTTGATTAATATAACCCAAAGCCTGGAACACAGCCTTGCAAACAGAATGCTGTTGGAAATAAGCAAATGCCTTTTTTTTTTTTTTCATTCTCTTTCTTTGGCTATCTGATTGCTATGTGAATATGTAATCAGATATTTCAATACCTACTCAAAAGTTTGGTTTGGCATTCATAGGATGGCTTAAGTTGCAGTATTTTTTCCATGCTGGTCTGTACTCACTGTTGTACTAACAATATGTGAATGTGTTTCCTTTGAAGCATTTGATATTTCACTCCAATCCAGAAAACTGATATAGTACAGAAGATTGCTAACCATTCTGAATCAGGAAAACACTCATGTTATAGCACATGAACACAGGGTAGACAAATGCTGGAACCTGAATCATCAGATTACTTTATGTGGAAGAATTTATTTTGAAATTCAGCAGCTCAGAGACTTTCTTTCATTCTTTGGATTGAACAAATATGTCAAGCTTTCATGGAATGCAGTCTTGGAATGTTAATGGACTTCTCAATGCAGCTTCTCTGTGGTTTCTATGTTTTTCTTTAACAGTATATCTTTCTTTGCATCCTTACATTACACAGTTCTTACACAGACATTACAATAGAGCTACAATCCATTACTCAAAAATCACAGAAATAACTTCTGAACTCAATGTCCAGATTATGCTTTCATATAAGCTTTCCTAATTGCAATGGCTGTAGCCAAATATCAGGTCAGCAGGGTACCTAACTCAGCAATCTGTCATCATCTTTTTTATACTTGGCATGAGAAAAATAGTGATTTAAAGGGGAGAAGGGGGACATGGGAATGTATAAGGAGAATCTGGTAGAAATTTGAACTGTTAAATTCTGAGTTTTAAGCTGATACATTTTGCATTCACTAATTATTGTGGAAATTTCTCTCAACAACCTTCAAATGAAGCAGGAATTTTTTGCAGTGTGGTGCTGTATTGTACTAGATGCCATGGCCTTTTTAATTGATTGATAGCATAAGACCTTAGGAAATTTTCTATCTCACTTTGTCTTTATGTGATACCATTTTGATATATTTCTGAGCATGTTTGAAATAAGAAAGCCAAGAATCTGTTTAGCTTTGCTTTACTGAGCTGACATTATGAACATGGCAAGTATTGGGGCTTGCAGGAAGAATAAATGAAACACTGCAATGGGACATAGAAAGTACATTTGCCATCATCTTCTCTTTTATTTTCCCTCTTTGTTTTCTTCCTGCAACTATCTAGTAATAAAGATAATGAAAATTGAATGTGAATCATGAAGTATGACAAGCTTTTGACATCAGAGTTGGTGTCCAATTGGAGCTCCAGAACTCTTCAGATCCAGCCAAGACACTGAGTTTACTTATGGTTATGCTGGAGATGAAGTCAGGGAAGTTGATGAAGCATTCATGTTAGGGTTTTTTTTTCCCCCATACTTATGCATTGGGTGTGATACACTGGTGTTTCACTAAGATCTTCAAGCATTGACCTTTTTTCTTCTATTAATTATGAACTTTACTATATGGACATACAGCACATTGGTTATATTCCCACAGGGTTATGCTCTTATACACCATCTCCTTTTCCCCCATTCCACTTAGGGCCATCCTCAGTGGGGCTACTGGCATTCACTGTTAGATCATGAATGCATCAGTTAGTCTATGTGTGTATGGGAAGGGGGGAAATGCCTCTACTTCTTCCCATCCTATGCTTCTTAAAATGTTTCTGTCTTCTCTCTTGTAATGTTCTCCAACCCTGGTGGGTTTGTAAGTGTACTTTATTGTTAAGCTTTCTGCAGCTTCTGAATTTCTGCTTCGATGAGTTTTAAGTGTCTATCACAATCTCATTGGAGCTGGTTGTCAGGCTATCAGTGAAATCAGCAGTCATGTATTAATTGCCACTTCCTTGGCAATGTCTTTTGGGCCCTGGCAGATATGATAGAGGTGGCTAGTCTGATGCTGGCCAGTTGGCTATCTTTTCTTGTTGTCTTGGTGGATCTTGGTTCTCCCCTGTGTTCACTGTCATCTGAAAAAAAAAAAAAAATTCCAGCTAAGATAAGCAAGAGAACCATGGATTAAAGGGAATAAACATAGTTATTTAAAAGACTTCTTTATGAGCATAGCCACTCTTCTTAGCCAAAGGAACTGAAAAATCTATGACCTTCCTATCCATAGGATTCTGACTTGGCTTTAGTACCAGGTATGAGTTCTTTCCCACTGAGTGGCCTTCATGTCCAACCAGAGAGCCATTGACTACCCATATAAGATGTGTGCCACTAAGGTGTATAAATCTTGCCCAGTTGGTTGATTTCTTAGCTTGTGGGACTCTCTGATTTTTCATGCTCTTAGTAACCTCCAGTAGCTTGCATAGCATTTTCCAGCACTATGAGGGCTAGCCAGCACAGAAAGATGGATCCTTTCTAAGTTCTAGCATGATCTCTTGATGTCTTGTGGTCTATGGTGTCTTTTGCATTAGGTTTTTACCATTTAGCTCTGGCAGGGTCTCATGGGTTACCCTACCAACAGCTCACTGGAGGGGAGGAGACTCAGTTCTGGCATGGGATTTATCAACCAGAGCCATTGTTTTAGGATTAAACTTTCTCCTCCCTCTTCAAGACACTTCTACCCAGAGGATGCCTCCCTCTTATTAAGGGTTATATCTTTCAGGATCCCTCCCCTCTTGTTAAGGGTTATATCTTTTAGTTTACTATCCAGGAGGAAGGTTTCTATGCTATTTATTCATGTTCTCAGTTTTGTTCATTCTCTACTTTCACCTATTCCTCCTAATACCCTTCCACCTTCTGCATTCTGTCCTTTGACTTGACTGTCAAGTGTCCCTTCCTCTCATTCCCAGATATTTCCACATTATCCTGGCTTCATTCTAGTTCTTTCAATACTCTTGATCCCCACTACCATTTGCAATCAAATCAAGCTATTTCACATATTTCTTTATATTCTCCATTCTAAATGTCTCTTTTTAATTTAGATACCAGGGAAATTTATCTTCACCCAACAAATGATAAAAATCATTGAGCGCTAACGATAAAGAACTGAAATGTCAGTAGGGCCTCCTTTCCTGTAGTTCTTATACTTTAGTTAAATGTGTTTGTGGGGTGTGTTGTGAATCCAAGGTGGACTATGAAGGGGCAAAATGTTTTAAACTTTTGTATTACATATGGATGTGTATATTGCTGCACAAAACATTCCTAATAAGTTTATCAAATGCAGTGGCTTAAAACAGGCATGTTTATTGTGTAACAATTTTGTAGGTCAGAAGTCCTAGAATGACTGGGTTCTCTACTGAAATTTAAGTGTTGAAAGTGGTTCTACTGTCTGGAGGTGAAGGTCCTCTGCCAAGTTCACCCTACTTGCTGCAGAGTTTAGCTCCTTGCAAGTAGAAAGCCTAAAGCTCCCATTATTCTTGCACTGGCAGCTTTCAACCTGTAGAGGCTGCATGTTTCCCTAAACTGTGGCCCTGGTGCATTATGTCTTCAAGGACAGTAAGTAAATGTCATTCATACTGAATATCTTTTTTAAAGGGTTTATCAATGATGAAAATAGACCCCTAACAAAATGATTTGTTTCTTTAACTATATCTGTAATATGCCTCTTCCATGGAACATGCCACAATTATGCACATCTTTAGTTAAAAGGTAACTAATAAGATGTGCATACCAAGCAGATGTAAATATTGGAACCCTTCTTAGTTCTTTTCACATGGATGTGACTTAGAACACTATAGAGTAATGAGATGAAAAGAATATTCCAATCACAAAAATCTGTTATGAGTAGTCAACAGAAAGAACTTTGAGAATGTTTGTCCAAAGTTATCAAACAATATTAAAGAAAAAATGCAGAGACTACTGAGCCTACAAGAGTTAATAGTATGACACTCAGACATGAAAACTTTGTAGATATAGAAGTTTCAGGATTATTTAGTAAACAGAAAGAAGAAAAAAGACAAGAACAGCAACAAAATTATAGTTGGAGTATCATTTTGAATAGATTTTTATTTATTTATTTGTTGGGTTAGGGTCTCACTCTAGGCCAGGCTGACCTGGAATTCACTGTGTAGTCTCTGGCTAGGTTTGAATTCACTGTGATCTTCCTACTTCTGTCTCCCAAGATCTGGGATTAAAAGCATGTGCCACCATGCCTCGCCTGGCTCTGAATAGATTTATATCATTCTAATGAGCTCTCTTTTAACTTTTATTTTATTATTTATTTATTTATTTATTTATTTGGTTTTTCCAGGTAGGGTCTCACTATAGCCCCAGGCTGACCTGGAATTCACTCTGTATCTCAGGGTGGCCTTGAACTCACAGCAAACATCCTACCTCTGCCCCCTGAGCGATGGAATTAAAGGCATACACAACCACACCTGGCACTGTTTTAACTTTTAAAATGTATTTTAATTCTGGATCTCCCACAAAATCTATTGTATTTTTTTATTTCAAAATATAGAGCTTTATTTAATGAGGAGCTATAATAATCAGTTTTTCCACATTTTCAATTTAATACCATTAAAATATTAATACATGGTATCTTTTACTTACATGAAAAAATGTAAATGTCTAGGGACAATGTGCTGGCAGGTGTGGCAGCATGGAATGGGAGCAGGGCCTGAGGAGATATACAAACCACCCCAACCGCAGAGGAAGTGGGGGAATGAGCAATTGTGCGGCTTTCTCGGTGAACTAGGTATCACCAAAAGGGTGAAGGAAATAGATACTGAGGACACTCAACACCTACCAAAGCAGAGATACAGAAGCTCCTAGGAGCCCATCACTGAAGTAGACTTAAAATGCACCAAACATGGCTCAGGGAATTTTGTGGAAGAGGGGGCAGAAAGATTGTTAAAGCCACAAGTTGGGACAGTTATGCACAGAGACACTGCTTCTCCGCCATTACAGGCTGCTGCCCCCACAATGCATGATCCACAATCTCCATGGGGTTGACCTGCATCCCCAAGGAGAAGGTCCTCTTCAGAAAAGGGGCAGGGATTAGGGAAATGATGGTACCAAAATGTGTTGTTTACATACCAAGGATATTCATGTCTAATAAAAATAAATTGAAAAAAAAAGAATGTACAAGCCAAAGAATGGGTAGGACTGATTACAATGCAATCTTCCAGAAAATTGGTCTTGTTATCCATGACCTCATAGTGTCTAGTACTACCTACACAAGACTCTCATAATAGGAGGAAAAGATGATGATGTCAAAATAAAAGTCAGACTCATTGAGAGGCCAAGAAGATATGATGGAGAATGGATTTTTAAAGGGGAAAGTGATGGGGAGGGAATTATCATCTTTTCTTGTCTATAATCATGGAAGTTGTCAATTAAAAATGTTTAAGAAATTTAAATGTTTTAAAATATTTTAATTTCAATGTTTAAAAAATTAGATATGCAAACCATACCATGAAATTATCCTATTAATAATATCAACTATTTTATTTATAGAGAAAATATAGGAAAAAATTTGATGGTGATTAGGAAGAGAAAAAAATTCAATACATGGTATTTTCTCTTTTGGTGTATAAGGAACAGGTTGGCATTTTCCTCATAATTATACTTTATAAATTCAGCACCAAGTCACCTTGCAGTCCATTGTCAAATAATTCTGATTCAATTAAGTTTCCTTTGTAAAACCTATTGTGTATTTAATAGCTTTCCTTTTTTCCCTTTAAATTTATGTTTTTCTATATGTCATTAAAACTTTAGAATGTAGGTGTGGGGTACTCTATTAAGCATAAAGAGATTTTGTAACATACCGATAATTATGAATTACAGATTATGTATGTACCATTATTATTAATATAAAATGACAAGATGGTACTTGGGAAAGAATATGACCACTTAATCCAACTTTATTATATGGAATTCCACTGGAAATAGCTACAGAAATATAATGGAAAAACAATTCCATTTCAAAGGTCATTTTAAATCCAATGGAATATGGAGCTGATCACATTATCTTAGGATTAGTCAATGAACTATTTCTATACTCTAAATGTTTATTGTAATGTGTAGGTCTTTTTGAGACAGTGTATCTTTTCTTATTTCATTAGAGTATGCTGGATTATTCAATAAGTTTTGCAACATCTATGCTTTGAATGATTATTAAAAGTGTTAATGTCAAAATTGGAAAAGTATATTCAAATTAAGTTATGGTATGTTGTGTTGCCACTTAATTTAACCACTCATTGATTTGTTTTGTTGAAATAATAAAAGTGGGCCTTCATCTCCTAGCTATTATTGCTCTGCATGGTGAGACTGAACTGTTAAATCCGTAGTGAATTTATGTATTGAACAATGCTGCTTATACATTCACAGCAAAACAGATCAAGGAGTAAAATCCATAACAAGATTTTCCAAAATGTTATATATATATATATATATATATATATATATATATATATATACATTATATACATATATATATATATGGTCTGCACTTACATCATCACCACACACACAAGAGAATAGTCACTGGATTAAAGTTTAACAGGTGTGAGGAATGCAGATCTGAAAATGCTATTTTTTTTGGCAACATATGAAGCACCTCACTCTAAGTGAGAAAAAAAAAATGTGAATACAATTTGTGTGAACAGAAATCAAAGCCTGCATTACACATATTTCAGTATGTCATAAATAAAATTCCTTCATGAGAAGCTTATCCAGGGACTAGTAAAGAAATCTGTGACTTTTAAAAACCAAATGCATGATATAGAGCTGAATCCAAGATCATTTATCTGCCAGATCTTAATTTAGGAGGCTACCCTGGTCATGAAGAAAGTCAAGTGCATCTATACTGCTCCTGTTGGCAAAGTGAAAACACTTCTGAAGCATGGTAGGCAGCACATTCTTCTGAAGTAATGTTGAAGGTGATGGTCAGCTTTAAAGGAGGAATGTTGTTGAGTTCAAAGTAAAAAGCAATGGTAATAAAAATGCTTCCAGAGTTAGGAACAAAAGCCTTAAGGAGAGAATATTTATGATTGTTCCGTGAATAGGATCTGAAGTTGTATCCAACAGTTTCAGAATGTGAACTTAAGAATGGTAAAGTCCTCCTTCATTTTTTTAATATATTTTTAAATTTTTGTATTTATGCATTAAATGCTTTTGTGGAATCATCTTGGACATATTTTGTCACAAAATTTATTTACTGTCTCCATGTAATCTAAACTATAAAATACTACAATTTAAAATTGAAGCACTCAGCTTTAATTTCTCATTTATACATTCTGAATCTAACTTTTAAGACTTTGTTTAAAAAAGGACTTCCAGTCAAGATGACAACCACCTAACTGAGCCGCATCTCCTCAGGAAAGAAAGGCAAGGCATTAAGGGTTCACTGGGCCTTATAGGGGAGAGAAATCTCTAATAGATCACCACTGGGAGGGTGCAGAGGGGGGAAAAAAGGGAATCGCTGATTCCTTCACTCAGGAGTAGCCCACCAGTCTCCCAATTTCCCCAAGCAGCCAGTGTACCCACAGTCCCAGCTTCTGGATACTCCCGCACTTACTGTAGGAAAAAGGCCAGCAGAGTTCCACTTGCCTCACTGCATAGGGGTGATTGCTCTGCTTGGGCAGGCTCCACCTGCTGGCCCACCCCAGCTCAGGCTCCATCAGTCCATCTGCCTGCCACTAGCACGCCACCCATCTCTGCTTGTGCAAGCCTAGCCTGCACAGCCCATTTACCCACTTTCTGCTCTAGCCGCCACCCATCTGCACATGAGCAAAGGCTCATTCCACCAGCCAATGAAAGCTCAGGCTCACTCTGCCTGTCGGCCCACACCAGCTCAGGTGCAATCCCTTGCCTGTCTGCCACACCATCCACCCTGCCAGTGTCTTGTTATGCCCAAGTTCAGACTGCTTCTGTGTCCCAGTGTCCCGCTAGGTGCAAGTTTAGGTTGCTTTGATGCTTGGTGCTTCAGCTTCCCTCCAAGAATGAGCTCAGGCTGCTTCGGTGCATCACCACGTGAGAGCTCAGGCTACTTTGGCATTCCACCAAGTGAGAGCTCAGCATCTGAGCTGAGAGGCTCAGCTTCAGCATCTGAGCCTGGGTTGCTTCACCTTCTCGCTGTGCAAGAGCTCAGGCTGATCCACCCACTCATGTGTTATCTCAGGACCACTCTGCCCACCTGCTTTCCTGCTCAGGCCAGCTCCACCAAGAGGCATCACTTCTGCCGCCCTTTGGGACCACAGTCCTACTCTCCCTGCCCATACACTGTAATGGGCAGACCACAGAGCAAAAGAAATAACATGAAAAATAAAATGCAAGTAAATCCAGTTAGATCACCCAGTCCTACAATGAACATCTCTAATCAGAACATAGAAGAGACATTAGGATCAGAACATCAAAATGAAGCTATGAGCAATGCAGCCCTGGCCAAACTACTGGTAGAACTTCCAGAAAAGCAACAAAGGACTGATAATCATGTGGATGCTGCCATCACTAGACTAGACCTAATATATAAGAAAATGGAAGGAGTTCAAAGACAGTTAAGAAATATGAAGGAGAGTGAAAAAAGAAGGACCTCAAAAATCAGCTGGTGATGCTAAAGGAAGACATTAAGAAATGCAAGGATGAATTCCAAGAACCATCAAGAAAATCAGAAAATGATGTGAAAAGGGAGCTTTACAGAGAGATGGAAACTATACATAGAAAAGTAGTAGAAAATGCAAACCTAGTTGAACAAATCCAAAACTCTCTAGAAGCTCTCAAGAATAGAGTCAGCCATGTGGAGGATAGAAACTCTGAAGGCAGAAGAAACAGTTTGAGAGTTCAAAAGTTTTAATAAGTTCAAAAATTTCTGTGAACAGAACATGAGGGAATTGTGGGATACCCTTAAAATTCCTAATATCCAGATCATAGCAATACCAGAAGGCAAAAATATTCAGACCAAAGGCATGGAGAACTTATTTAACAAAATAATCGAAGAAAACTTTCCCACTCTCTCAAAAGAAAGGCTCATCAAGACACAAGAAGCTAACAGAACTCCAAACAGATTGGACCAAAGGAGAAACTCTCCAAGACATATTGCCATTAAGACTCTAAACACTGACACCAAAGAGAAAATACTAAAAGCAGCTAGGGAAAAACAGCACATCACTTTTATAGTTAACCCCACCAGAATTATTTCAGACTTCTCAATGGAAATCCTGAAAGCCAAAAGGGCCTTGAATGAAACATTACAAAGTCTAAGAACCTATGGCTTCCAACCAAAACTACTTTATCCAGCAAAAGTATCCCTCATAATAGATGGTGAAAGAAAAACTCTCAAATACAAAACTCAGCTTTACAATTATATGAACACAAAATCAAACCTACAGAGAGTGTTTCAGGAAATTCTCCACAAAGAAGAATCAAATCAACCTCAAATGCCTACAGGAATCAGATCACAATAACCAAACTCAGAGAAGGCACAAAAAACTTCAAAGTCCATGAAAACACCAAACCACATATACCAACACAATATGGCAGGGATAAAATCAAACCTAACAGTCATTACCCTAAATATTAAAGGCCTTAGTTCACCCATCAATAAACACAAGCTAACAGAATGGGTCAGAAAATTAGACCCCTCCATCTGTTGTCTTCAAGAAACCCATCTCACCAGTAAAGACAGACACCTCCTCAGGGTGAAAAGGTGGAAAACAATATTCCAAGCAAATGGGAATAAGAAACAAGCAGGCATAGCTATATTAATATTGTATAAAATGGACTTCAACCCCAAAATAATCAAAAAAGACAAAGAAGGCCACTTCCTACTTATAAAGGGAATGATCCATCAAGAGGCTATCACAACCATAAATCTGTATGCACCAAACTCAGGGGCACCACTGTTCATAAAAAAAAAAAAAAAAAAAAAAAAAAAAAAAACATACTTGACAATAAAATAGAAAAAAACACCAACACCATCATTTCTTGGTGAAGTGGGTACCAGCACAAGGGTGAAAGATATCAACACAGAGAAAAATCAACTCCTACCATATCAGATATCCAGAGACACAGAGGCTGCCAACACCTCATCACTGAACCCAAGTGAACCCAACATGGCTCAGGGAAATTTTGTGGAAGAGGGGGCAGTAAGAATGTCAGAGTCACATGTTGGGTCATGATATGCATAGACATTTCTCCTACACATAACTGTGGGCTAACTTCACAATGCATGACTCATATACCTCAACAAGGAGAGGCCAGGGGTAGGGTGTAGGACATGAATGAGCCTATCAATGGTATCAATTTGACTGTATTCACTGAGTACAAAACTAATTAACAAAAAAAAATTAAAAAGTATAAAAAAGAAGTTCACAGAATGATATATTTCACTCAGTAATGATAAGATGCTGAAATGAGTATGAAAAACATGAAAATCAAATGTATTTGAATAAGGTAGAAAAACTCAAGGCACTTTACTTGTGAAATACTGAAATATTACATGGGCAATATTTTTCTAGATGCACAATTTTGAAATGCATTATGAATTCATGCCCCGTGACTGGATTGTTTAATTTTGAAATTGTACATTATGATTTTCTGGTTGTGTTAGGATAACTACAAATTCTAAATTTCTAGATATGACAAAGAATGACTACTGTATCACATAATGTTATGCAAACATAAATTCACCTAAGGAATGCTCATATGCACAGAATGATGAGAAATTACAAAACTAGTATATGTATACATGTACTTTTGTAATTTATATATATGGATTATTTACAGACTAATAAAATGGGACAAGGAGAACCATAAATTTCTAATAGATAAAGAAGTGGTAAGTAATAAGTAATGATTATAATGTACAAAGGAGTTTAGATAAGAAGACTTTTGTCATCTTGAATTACCAGTTTTTCATAAGTGAGCTTCATGAACTGAAATTCTTGAAGGCAGTACATGAGTATAAATTATTAAGGAAGAATGATTTTTAGAAAGTATGTCAGAAATGTGTCACATTTTTTTAGTTATGTCTACATTATAAAAACAATACTCAGCCTATATACATCATTATAGGTCTCTATTAAAAGAAACTGCTGCCTTCTGATTTTTATATATTGTTTTCAAAATAAATATTTACATATGTTGGGAGGTAAACTAGGGTTTCTTGCCACTTCAAACAAACTCCAGAAACATGAGCCACTTTTGAGTTTTTGGCTTAACATGGGTGCTAGGGAATTAAACCCAGGCTCCAGGTTTTGCAAGTAAGTGCTTTTGACTATTGAGCCATGTCCCCAAACCCTTGATATTGGTATATTCTTACAATTGAGACAGAAATATATTGTTTGTGATACTACTTAAGTAAACAAACTAAGTAATTTAAATTCTGCTTTTCATAAGAGGTCTGTATCTCTATATCAAATGAATTCTATATGTGAAAATAGTGTAAGACTTTTAGTGTAAGACTTGGACAAGAAATGTATTGATGACACTGGAACCTCTTAACTGTCAGAAAGTAAGAAAATAGAGAAAAATAAAACTCACAAGTACATGAATTGCTAAAGGAATACACACACCAATACAAAATTTTCCTGCTGAACAAACCTTGAACAATTAGAACAACAATGTACTATGGAGTCTAGATCCAAAGTATAGGATACTCTTGAGTGTACAATGATATAAATAACTGATTGAAAAAATAAACAAATAAGGTAGAGATAAATTAACTTGTAAAATAATTCTAAAATATGTATCTACATAACTCTATATCAAGGATAAGTCACATCACTCCCCACTCAGTGTATACTGTAGATAGTGAGTTCTTTCCTGTTGTGTAGTTGTTTTCTCCAGACTGAAATGTGCCTTCCTGCAGGAAAAAGGGAGAATCACAAGTCCCATGAAATACAGGAAACATAGAAGACTCACAAGGACCCTTACATACTATTGTTGGGAAAAGGAGACTCCAGTGGTGTGGCTTCAGCAGTGGGGCCCTTCAATGATACAGCTTCCTAAGATTCTCACATAATCTGGTTAAGGAAGCCCTTATCTTATAGGTAACTCCAGTAAACTTCATGTTCTACCAAACTAGACTTGGTTGTATTTTTTTTTCTTCCAGTGATGGTATCCTTTCTAGGGTAAAATAGGTGTTTTTTATTTAAATATCTCACCAGGAAAAGTCATGCAGCACTTCCAAATACTGTAGATTAGAAAATATAAAAAGGGTTAGTAACAGAATAAATTTGCAGTTGAAAAACCTAACAATCCTTCCTCTATCCAGTTAATTTATATTAACTGGAACATGAAAACTCAAGTTGCTAATATGTGCCCATTGTTTTATAGGGTAAAAATGGCATTTTACTAGTAATATCTTTTCACAAACCCCATAAATGAAATTTAATTGTGAATAAAGCATCAAATGTCAATTGAAGGGCATTTTAAAAAAATGCCCAATGGTAATCCTTCAACTGTCAAAATGAAAGCCTGACAACATCATATAGCCAAAAATAATCTAAGGAGACATGATAGCTAAACATAATGTGGAACCCTAGAGCCAAAAGGGACATACATTGATTTATATGGTGCCTTTTGAGTATGAAAATACAATACATATTAGTCTTAATTAAACAAAAGTACACTACATACAGATAACAAAATGTTGAGCATCATTTTGTGTAACCAGTATCAGTGTTTCCAAAATCACATGAATACTACACAGAATATGAACCCCATGTCTTTCATAAACACAGATTTATTTCAATGTTAGCATATGCAATATCAAAATAGAAAAAAAATGATATCATAGCCAAATATATAACTCATTTATATTTAAATATTAACCAATATAATTCATTGCATCAACAAACTGAAATTGGAAGCAATATAACTAATCAATACACAGAAAATACACTGGATAAAAGTTAATATTCCTTCATAAAAAGAGCCTCAATAAAACCAAAAATAAAAAATAAGAGGAATGGAACTTAATCTTATTAGCTAGTGTGAACGTTTTGAACATTTACCATAAGCTCCAGCCAAGATACTAAGGTAAGTCAGAAAAATAACTAATAAACACACATGTATAATATATTAATCAATGTAGAATAACTGAAAAGATCTTAATAAAAGGTACTAGAACTAATAAGTGTGCTTAACAAAATAATGCAATATGATTCATAAACAAAAATATCTTATATTTCTTATCTTATACATGATATTCAAAAATATGTAGAAATAGAAATTAAGTCTTATTTACAGTAAGGTCAATAAGTTAAAAGAGAGACACTGTAAAATATCAGCAAAAACTATGTACTAAAATTTTAAAATAACTCTAACAGTTTTAAAGTAAAAATATACTATTGATTGAAATGCTCAATATCATAAAGGTGAGAACTGTCTTCTAAAATAATCCATAGCTTTAATTCATTCCTAATGAAAATAGAAGCAGGGCATTTTGCACTAATTGATAAGTTGGATTAAACACATAAAAATGAAAATCTCCCAAGATAGCCAAAACAATTTTGTAACAACATAGTGTGTGAAAAATAAGCATATACCTCAATTAAAGCTTAGGAAAAATTTAACTTACAAATGATAATTAGCTGTGGATAAAATGCTACAGTGATAGATCTGGGAAAAGTCAGCCTTTTTACTATAAGACACTGTGATATTTGGAAACTTACTTGAAGTCTAAATTTAACTTTTCAACTTTTACCTCACACCAGATGAAAGTTGGCTTGAAAGGGGCCAGATATATTAATGTAAAAGCTTATGTTCTAAAAATTCATAAGATAAAAACAGAAGACAGTATTCAAAATTTTGTTTCAGTAATGTTTTAAATTTTTTGTTTATTTTAATTTATTTATTTGAGAGCAACCGACAGAGAGAGAAAGAGGCAGACAGAGAGAGAGAGAGAGAGAGAGGGAGAGAGAGAGAGAGAGAGGGGGTGGGGAATGGGCATGCCAGGGCCTCCAGCCACTGCAAACGAACTCCAGATGCATATGCCCCCTTGTGCATCTGGCTAACGTGGGTCCTGGGGAATAGAGCCTTGAACTGGGGTCCTCTAGCTTCACAGGCAAGTGCTTAACCACTAAGCCATCTCTCCAGCACTCAGTTTTTTTTTTTATATAGAGAAACAGAATTCATACAAGACAGCACATAAATTAGAATTCATCAGAATTTAGAAAATTGGTTCCTATAAAAGTATTTATAAAATATAACTGTAGTATACATGCTAGCAGAACTTATATGCGTTATATTTACTTTATAGAATATGAAATTCTAGAATATAGCATGTGTTAAAAAACTGTAATTAAAACACTATAGTTAAATGGTACTTCATAAATGAGTATTTCATGGAAAAATCAGTAGAAAAATGTGCCTACTATCATTACTCAGTAAGGAAATATAAATTAGCTCTGAGATGTCATAAACTCTCACTAACTCAGTCTAAATCTAAATGACTGACAAGAATATTTACTGGTAAGTTCCTAAAACAAGCTGAGTACTTACAATTTCCTTATGGAGAAGTAACATGATTCAGTCACTGAAGGGAAAATATGTTGGCAGTGTCCTGTGGCATTAATGACATACATGTCATTGGATGTAGTCAATTCATTCTTTGTTAGTTAAAGAACAGAAAGAATGCTCACAAAAAACCTAGTACATTTATTTTCATAGGAATTTTAACAAAAAATTAAAAGCCTGGACACAATCCAAATGCTCATCAATGGGTGAATGGAAAGTACTTCCTATACATTATACTCACTGTGTGCTCATACCAGGAGAGTTGCAGGCATGTTTGGGGCCTGAGGCTGAGACTGGGTGAGGTGCCAATGTGCTTGAGACCTGTGCACTCAGGGAGGGTGTGGTGCAGGTGTGTTTGGAGGCTTGTGCACTTGAACCTGCTTTCTTGGGGCCTGTGTGCTCTGGCAGGTGAGATACAGGCATGATTGGCATGCATATGCATGAGGACTGAATGAGATGCCAGCTTGACTGGGGCCTAATGAACTCAGACCAGGGGAGAATTGCACAGTGTTTAGGCCTGGCCCAGGATGGGTGAGGAAGTTCTGATTACAGGAGTGTCTGGGACCACATGCAGGGAGGTTTCAACAACTGTGCTGACAACTTCTGAACTCAGATAGGGGAACAACCCAGTGAGCAGATACACACAGTACAGGAGCTGTCACAGGCAGGGTGCCAGGTTAAGGCAAGCCTAAGCTATCAGACTGGGGACTCCAGACTAGGGAGAGGTCGCAGCAGTCTGAACCACTGAACAAAATCTAGGGTCTCAGACTTGCAAGGAGCTCCTCCCCCCATTCTTGGGTGTCACAGTGAGCCTGGACCCCTAGAAAATCTTGGGCCTGAGATCAGCATGAAGTAGGGCCACTCCCTTCCCCAGCCCAGGGCACTTGGACATCCTGATAAGACTGAGGCTTCACTCATAGCCCTTTGACCTTTGGTCAGTTGCCTAGGAAACTCCTTATATGATGTCAGCCAGCAGCCTTCACAAAGCCCATGCCCTGTGTCCCATACCCCATACCTCTTCACGCCAATATGTAGATCACCTGACTCCCTACGTGCTGGAATGACCATCCCTATATACCAACAAGGTATCAGCAAGCAATCTTTTAACCCACCAATTCCCTCGGGACCCTCTTCCCACTCTCTCTCTCAACTGCTTATAAAAACTCAGTCACCTGACAAATACATGAGCTGTTCTCTGAATCTGTCTCCTGGGTGTTTCTTTCCATCACACTCACAGCCTCTCAAGACCCTGATCCACAGTTGCCTGGATGCCTCCGGGGAACCAGTGTGCAACAGACTCCTGAGGAACCAGGGACCCACAGCTGGCGCCTGAAGAGGGACCCTCTGAGATGTGCCAGGGTAGGTGAGTGCTCCCCTGGAGGGATATCATCCTTATGAGAGACATCATCTCCCCTGTGGTCTTGCCTTCACGTTCTGAGGGCTAGCAGGTTTCTCTTTTTCCTCCTTTACTTTTGGTTTGTGCCATTGTGAGGGACCAAACAAGGCAAAAGAGTAACTGATGTCTATTGGCTGAGGCTATTCTTCGGCATTGACTGAAGGCCCCTAATCCCCTGCCTGGACGCTGACAGTCCACTTGGGCATTGAGAAAAACCCTCTATTTCTCCAGAATACAAAAGCTGGTAACACATCAACCTCTTAAAAGCATGTAGGGCAGGTGGCTGGTCTCTTAAACTTGCGGACAGGCTTGCTTCTGAACCATTGGGGATTCCATTTGGTGCTATAAAGCCCTTGGGAATGTTGCCCTGTGGTCTTGGTGTTTCCATTCTTTTTCTATCATGGGCAATATTGCCTCCCAACAAAAGGAATCAGATTCATGGATTAAGGGCTCTCCTGAAAGTGAGGGGAATTAGGCTTTCCCAGAGGGAGGCTATCTTCTCAGAAGAAGTCCTCCAGGTCACTCCCTAGAGATTTCTGGGGATCCATATGACCCAGACACATGGACCCATATAGCTTATTTAGCCAGGAAATGAAAAGTTCAGTAAGGAAATCCCCCCTCACTCCCTTTTTATCTCCTTTCAAGCTTTTCTGCTAGGGCAGCAGCAAAACTGCAAGCTGGCTGGGCAAGATTTCTAAAGTGGCTTGGGTCCAGCAACAGGCTCATGTGTGCTAAGACAGTGGCACCTCATCCTGCAGAGGTGCAGTGTCTCTGCTTCCCTCCCAGGCAGCCCCAGGCCCCCCTTTTCCCCCTCATGAAGCTGGCTCCAGGGCATACTTGTTCTGTGAGGAGGCTGAACTAGATACTCTGCCCACTCCTGATGACCATATGCCACCCAGACCAGCAGGCAGCCCAGCATCTGTGCCTACCAGAACTGACCCCAGGTGAGAGCCCAGGAGTCAGGTGGGCATGATTCAAAGGTAGTGAGTTCTCCCAGCCCACTCAGCTGCTGCTGTCATGCCAGCATCATGAAGCAGCAGTGAATAAAAATGCCAGACTTAACTAAAGCCTATGGTGAGTTGAAATTTTATGTAAATAATGCCAAACTTTGTTACATGACATAAATAAATTTCTGATTTTATGTTCTAGGTCAACTTCAACTTATGTAGAGGATTATTGAAGACAACAAAATACTCTTTAAGGTAGTTACTCATAATTTGCCAGGTATTTTAAGAACGCTGTAATGCCCTGCTATTTAAAAGGAGGAGGCAACTGGCCTGAGTTCTAGGCCAGCCTGCCTCAAGACAGATACAAAAATTTGCCTTAGTTACTCCCAATGAAAGCATTTTCAAGTGTGTTAGAGGTATTGATGATATAAAATTGTTTTAATCTAGACTGCTTGCTTGTCAGTGAGTAATAGGATTAATTGATTTGGTGTTTTTCTTAAAAGTCTTATAAGAAAGATGGCTAATTATGGGGTGAGATGAGTTGATTGAAGAAAATGGGAAGGAATTTTTCAATATTGGACATAGGATGCTTGTTAAAAATGCTTTTCGAGTGGTACTTAGATCAGAATTTTAAAGTATGTGGATTAAGGCATATGTATGTAGGAAATCTAAAAAGAAAAACTTTTTTTGCCTAAAATTAATTTGCTCTTATGAGGAACAGAAAGCTAATTTTCACGCTAAACCTAAACACCATGCCTGAAGTTAAAGATTTTTCAACTGCTTATGCTTAGCTCTCTTATGTTATTTCCTTTTGCTCATGCTTATTGTTATATGCTATTTCAAGTCATGGCAAGCTGGACTCTGGAGAAAGGGAAGGAATTCCTCCCTCAGGGGCCCCAGGCAGGGCCCAGATTTCCACCAGCCTCCATCACCACCATCATGTGTGCTGTGTCCCTGGTTTTTCAAAGGTCAGGCTTCACCCTTTTTGATTCCTCTCAGGGTGTGCCTCTTTGCCTGTCCAGCTCCAAGCTAAATGCCTCCTCAATATTACCATAACCAGGATCACTTGTGTTAAGACACCTGCTCTCCTTTGGTGCAAAGGTGTAGCCACCCCATGCATAAATGTTTCCTTTAGAACTTATTGTTCCTCAGTCTTGATTGTTCCACAGGTGTATCTCTATGAGGAAGAAGAAATGGCCTATCAGCTCCATCTGCACAAACTGAGAGAAATTTTCATTCCATGGCTGTTAGGCCTTGGCATGATGCTGTGCCTGGGTGCCTCCAGTGCTGCAGGAGCCACTCGTGGCCAGACCAACCATCTTTCAGGGGACTGGAAATCCCCTGAAACAAGCTTCACCAGGCTATGATATCTACTACCAATATTCTTGAATCCCTCCAGAGACAATTGAAATCTCTCATGAGTGTGCTACTTCAAAATCGTAGAGCCTTAAACCTCATTTCTGCTGAATATGGTGTGTGTGTGGGGGGGACATTTGTGGTCTTGGGAGAAGAATGTTGTTTTTTTGTTAATGAATCAAATATTGTTGAACAAAATACTAATACTCTGAAAAAAAATCCACAATGGGCTCCTTGACTGCTACAAGCCTGAGGACCCCACCACCTGGTTATCTAACCCACTTAGATCACTTAGATTGTCCCCCTCCTTAGCCCTCTCCTTGCTATAGGAACCCTATTAATTGTAGCCCCCACCTCATCAAATTTCTCAGACAACAAATAACTAATATTGCTAGAGTGCACCTCATGCACCATCTAACTCTATCTGAACCTATGATAGACTATAAAACCTCACTCATCTGACTTCACATTAAGATGGCAGTGTAGGTACCATGCAAAAGCAGCCAGAGGGGAAAAGCCACACACACACACACACACACACACACACACACAAAACAGCAAAATGCACACTTTTACTAAAAAGTGAGATGTATGGGAAATTGAAATGGCAGCAGAGAAGTAGGAGAGATCGAGCATCCAGAGCCCACACAGGCTGGCAGAAGCAGCTCCAGCAGGTCTGCAGGACCACAGATGCCAGGTTCGGCTTGAGTCACAGGAAAAACCAGGTGAGGGGATTTTCCACTCACATCGGAGCTCTCCACAAACTCAAGAAACGAGAAGGGAGAACGGCAGTGAACAACCGAGGAGCAGATCACAAGGTATAAGAACACGTGCACCAGCGAGAGAACTAGAGCAGCATCGGCAGCCTCCCCTCCCTCACCACCAGTGCACAGCTCCAGCGAACAGAGCAGCGGTCCAGTGAACCAGTCATGCCTACCTGAACCCAAAGCAGACCAAAGAAGGATGCAAGCAGGAGCACAGCATAACTGAGACCAAAATCATCCCAAAAGGTAACTGGGATTACACCAGGTCAGTACCTGCCTAATAAACCTGGTATATAGGCCTGAACCAGAAGTGCTAATTGCACCTTCCATATCAGGATAAATTATATGTTAAATCGGATGGATGGTCAGATTTGCCATTCTTAATAAGCTATATTTTGGGCTTGTTATTTGTTGCTTCTTGTTTTATAGTGTCTTTGTTTCCTCTTCTGTTATACATTAGGGAAGGGTCTCATCTGGTCACAAACTGACTTGGAACCCTCACCAGACCAGAAATCTTAACCTCCTTCTTGTCAGGATTAAGGGAGGGGGCACCACACAGCCTAAGGGTCAGACAGAGGATCTTGTTGTCATAATACCTACTCTTGGATAAATACTCTGTGCTGTTTTTCAATGAAAGTGTACATTGTTTACTTAAATATTAGAAACTATATATATTTGGTTCCACTCAGCCTACTTGAATACTCTCATAGCAGGCAAACCCAACACCTAGGGTCACTTTTGTAGACACTGTGAGAGTCTTGAGTGCCACACCTAGTGCCTTAAGCTCCTACCCTGACCCTGAAGATATATAGCATCAGATTGATTGATACATCTAATAATACCCAGCTAACTAGGAAATTCAATCACTAAATAATCCAGGATGCAAAAATATATACATTATAACATAAGAAACACCAAAAATCAAGACAATATAAACCCAACAAAAAGTATTAATGCATCAGAAGTGACCTCCAGTGAGAATGAGTTAGAGGAAATGCCTGAGAAATATTTCAAGAGAATGATTATAAATATGTTCAAAGAACTCAAAGAAGAAATCAAAGGAATCAAAGGAGACTCAGGTTGCCAACTTAATGAAATAAGGAGGTCAATACTAGACATAAATAAGGAAATAGAAATATAAAGAAAAACCAGTCAGAATTACGAGCAATAAAGAACACAGTTAATGAAATAAAAATCTCTGTAGCAAATCTCACCAGTAGAATGGATGAAGGAGAGGACAGAATATCTAAGCTAGAAGACCAGGTAGCAAATCTAATACAGTCCAACAAAGAGAAGACAAACTAATAGAAAAGTATGAATGGGACTTTCAAGATATTTGGGACACTAAGGAAAGATCAAACATAAGAATTCAGGGTGCAGTAGAAGGAGAAGAATTTCACTCCAAAGGCATAGTAGGCGTCTTCAACAGAAATCATAGAAGAAAACTTCCCCAAATTGGGAAAGAGGTGCCAAAGCAGATACAGGAATCCTTTAGAACATCAGCCAGAGAAAACCTGGAAAGAATCCTCCTCACCATATTATAATCAAACTACCAAGCACACAAACCAAAGAAAAAATATTGAAAGCAGTCATAAAGAAAAATCAAGTTACCTACAAAGGCAAGCCTATCAGGATTACAGCAGATTACTCAACACAAACATTAAAAGCCAGAAGGATGTGGAGTGATGTATTTCAAACTGTGAAAGATAACAACTGTCAACCAAGGTTACTTTATCCTGAAAAGCTATCTATTCAAATAGACAGAGAAATAAAGACAATCCATGACAAAAGCAGGCTAAAGGAGTATTTGAAGACAAAACCAGCTCCACAGAAAATACTTGAAAGAATCCTCCATGCTGAAGAAAAAGAAAAGCACATATATAAGGAACCGGGAAAAAACAAACAATACTCAAATACTACTTAACACAAGAGAGCAAAGGTAAAACTGGAAGAACTACAAAAAAAAAAAAATGGCAAAAATACACACCTTTCAATAACATCTCTTAATATTAACGGCCTCAATGCCCCAACCAAAAGACATAGGTTTTCAGACTGGGTTGAAGAGCAGGATCCTTCAATTTTTTACCTCCAAGAAACCCACCTTTCTATAAAGGATGGACACTATCTTAGGGTGAAAGGTTGGAAAACAGTGTTTCAGGCAAAGAGATATAGAAAACAAGCAGGGGTTGCTATCTTAATATCTGACAAGGTAGACTTCAGTTGAACATTAGTTAAGAAGATAAGGAAGGTCACTTTATATTGATTAAAGGCACCCTCCAACAGGAGGACATTACAATCTTAAACATATATGCACCTAACATGGAGGACCCCAAATTCATCAAACAAATGCTATTAGAACTAAGGTCACAGATAACACCAAACACACTGGTAGTGGGTGACTTCAACACCCCACTCTTATCAATCGACAGGTCATCCCAGGACTAAATGAGGTCATAGAAGGAATGAACCTAACAGATATATATAGGACATTTCATCCAAATGTTGCAGAATATACATTCTTTTCAGCAGCACATGGAACATTCTCTAAAACAGACCATATATTAGGACACAAAGCAAATCTTAACAAATACAGGAAAATTGAAATAATTCCTTGCATTCTATCTGACCACAATGGAATCAAACAACAAATCAATAGCAAGAAAGGCTATAGAGCATACAAAAAATCATGGAAACTAAACACCACACTACTAAATGATGAATGGGTCAATGAAAAATCATGAAGGAAATCAAAAAATTTATAGAGTCAAATGATAATGAGAACACAACATACTAAAATCTCTGGGACATAATGAAGGCAGTCCTAAGAGGTAAATTTATAACTTTAAGTGCCTATATTAAGAAATTAGAAAGGTTGCAAGTAAATGACCTAATGCTTCACCTTAAAGCCTTGGAAAAAAAAGAACAAGGAAACCCAAAAATCAGTACACAGGGAGAAATAATAAAGATTAGGGCAGAAATTAATGAAATGGAAACCAAAAAAAAAAAAAAAAAAAAAAAAACATTCCAAAGAATCAATGAAACAGTTGGTTCTTTGAAAGGATAAAAAGTATTGACAAACCCTTAGCAAATCTGACCAAAAGAAAGAGAGAAGAGACACAAATTAGTAAAATTAGAGATGAAAAAGGTAACATCACAGACCAGAGAAATTCAAAAAATCATAAGGACGTACTATAAAAGCTCCACTAAGTACAAAAGTATGAAAATCTGAAAGAAATGGATGATTTCCTTGACTTATATGACCTACCTAAATTAAATCAAGATGAGATTAATCACGTAAATAGACCTATAACAAACATGGAGATCCAAGCAGTTACCAACAATCTCCCAGCTGGGCTGGAGAGATGGCTTAGCAGTTAAGCACTTGCCTGTGAAGCCTAAGGACCCCAGGTCGAGGCTCAACTGCCCAGGACCCACGTTAGCCAGATGCACAAGGGGGCGCATGCGTCTGGAGTTCGTTTGCAGTGGCTGGAGGCCCTGGCGCACCCATGCCCTCTGTGTCTCTCTCTCTCTGCCTCTTTCTCGCTCTGTCTGTCGCTCTCAAATAAATAAATAAATAAATAAAGTAAACAACAACAATAACAAATCTCCCACCTAAACAAAGTCAAGGCCCAGATGGGTTCACTGCTGAATTTTATCAGACCTTCAGGGAAGAACTAACACCATTGCTTCTTAAGCTTTTCCATGCAATGGAAAAAGAAGGAATCCTACAAAACTCCTTCTATGAAGCTGGCATCACACTGATAAACAAACCACGCAAAGATAGAACAAAAAAAGAAAATTAAAGACCAATCTCCCTCATGAACATAGATATACAAATTCTCAAAAAAATATTGGCAAACAGAATGAGAGCACCACTCACTACATGACCTTCTTTGATCCATAGAACTGCTTGATGTCTAGCCGGACTGTGTTAGAAAGACGGGAAGGTCAGAGCTGCAAAGACACCTGAGGGAGGCACTGGGACAGCACAGGATTGCCACAAATGGGACATGAAAAGCTACACAGACACCACTGAGCTGTGACATTTCCTGTTTCAATCAAGGGAATCCAAGGAACTCCATTGTTTAGGGGACAGTCTTGAGGAGAAAAGGGAATTGCTTGATAGCCTATGTTTCCTACAGGGAGGAAAGCAAAATATATACTTGAAAAAAAAAGAATATATCACAACAATCCAAAAATTCATTTGGAATAAAAAAAACCCTCAATATCTAAAATAATACTGAGCAACAAAAATAAGGCTGGTAGTATCACCATACCTAATTTTAACCTACACTACAGAGCCATAGTAACAAAAACAGCATGGTACTGGCATAAAAGCAGTCAAGTAGATGAATGGAATAGAATAGAGGATCCAGATGTAAATCCAGGTAGCTATAGCCACCTGATATTTGATAAAAATGCCAAAAATACTCATTGGAGAAAAGACAGCCTCTTCAGCAAATGGTGCTGGGAAAACAGGATATGTATCTGTAGAAGGATGAAAATAGATTCTTCTCTCTCTTCATACACAAGAACTAAGTCCAAATGGACTAAAGACTTTAACATCAGACCTGAAACTCTGAAACTGCTGGAGTAAAAATTAGGGGAAACCGTTCAACATATTGGTCTTGGCAAAGACTTTATGAATATAACTCCAATTGCTCAGGCAATAAAACTACAGATTAACCAGTGGGACCTCAGGAAATTACAAAGATTTTGTACTGCAAAGGACACTATGAATAAAGCAAAGAGGCAACATAGAGAACGGGAAAAAATCTTTGCCAGCTATATATCTGATAGAGGATTAATATCTAGGATATTCAAAGAACTCAAAAAGCTAAATAATAAGAAATCAAACAAGCCAATTAAAAAATGGGCTGTGGAGCTAAATAGAGAGTTCTCAAAAGAAGAAATATGGATGGCATATACGTATCTGAAAAAATATTCTGCATTCCTAGTCATCAGGGAACTGCACATTAAAACTACATTGAGATTCCATCTCACACCTGTCAGATTGGCTACCATCATGAAAATAACTGTTCATAAATGCTGGTGGGGATGTGGAAAAAGAGGAACCCTTCTACACTGTTGGTAGGAATGCAATCTGGCCCAGCCATTGTGGAAATCAGTGTGGAGTTTCCTAAGACAGCTAAAAATTGATCTACCATATGACCCAGCTATAGCAGTCCTAGGCATATATCCTAAGGACTCATCTCCTTTTCTTAGACGTACATGCTCAACCATGTTTATTGCCACTCAATTCACAATAGCTGGGAAATCGAACCAGCCTAGATGTCCCTCAACTGATGAGTGGATAATGAAGATATGACACATTTATTCAATGGAGTTCTACTCAGAGGTAAAGAAAACTGAAGTTATGAAATTTACAGGAAAATGGATGGATCTGGAAAGGCTTATACTAAGTGAGGTAACCCAGGCCTAGAAAGCCAAGTGCTTCATGTTCTCTCTCATATGTGGATCCTAGCTACAGATGATTGGGCTTCTGTGTAAGAAGGAAAAACTCAGTATCAGAGGCCAGTAAGCTAAAAAAGAGATATAAAGGGAAGAGAAAGGAAGGAAGGAAGGTACTTAATAGGATGTTATTGCATATATGTAAGTAGACGAATAGATTAACAGGGGTGAAAAGGCCCAAAGTGAGATCAGGGGAAGAGATTGAGTAAAGGAAAGGTGGAGGGAGGGCTCATCAAAATCTAAGAGGAAATAAATGAATCATATGGAATCCTCCAGTTTTGGACAATGGAACACTCAGGAGCCATAGATTGTTGCTAGAAAATTTTCAGTGCCAGGGATGGGATGCCTTCCAGTGAGTTGTTGGCCAGGGAGGTCCTGATGCCCTAAAAATATTATAGGCCATTGCCGAGGCCCTTGGTTTGCCACCAGGAATAGATAGATGGTAAGACCCTATTGCTGAAGACTCCACATACTTGGGCTGCAAGGCCACTGAGAAATCCTGCTGGAATAGAGCTGATAACCTCCTCCATGTATACCACCTGGCAGAAAGCTGGAAGAAGCCATTCTACATGCAGTTCAGTGGGAGAAAGAGATACCACCAGTGAAGATACTGAACAGTGGACACTGCAAGCCTTATAATTGGCCAACCATGCCAAATGAGCCAATGGGTGCAAGAGTGGCATGTCTATCATGGTGGAAACCAACTGCCCTCTAATTGGACTTGAGGCCCGCTCCATGTGAGGGAATACATCCCTGATACTGAAAACTTAAAACAGGAGTAGTCATGAGTCCTAGGGGTGTAACGTCTGCTGATGTCTGGATAAATGTGTATACTATAGTTATCAAACTGTCCAGTAAGCACTTCTCTTAATATTCATACCCTTATATTAATGCTACTCTCACTTTGGGTAGAGAATCTTCTCTTTTCAGATGGCAGTGACCTTTGGATGACTCAGAAGGTATCATGGTCCTGGAAAGAATTGACTGGACTACTGAGTAATATCTTGATCACACCTTCCAAGGCTCAGGGTCTAATGAGGAAGAGGTGGCAGAAAGAATGTAAGAGCCAAGGAAGGGTAGGACTCTTTACAACCTGCTCCCTCCAGATATAAAATGGCTTGGATATCTATGACCTCACAGTGCCTGACACTACCTACACAAAACCATCATAAGAGAAGGAAAAGATCTTGACATCAAAATAAAAGAGAGATTGATTGAGATGGGGAGGGGATGTGATGGAGAATGGAATTTCAAAGGGGAAAGTGGGGGGAGGGAGGGTATTACATGGTATTACATGGTATTACATTTTTTATAATCATGGAAAATGTTAATAAAATTAAGAAGTTAAAAAACCCTCACTCAATAATACAATTGTGTCGTATTGTAAAAACAAATGTGGAACTGTTGTACACAGGCTGGGCCCTAGGTTAAGGCAAACCTAAGCTATCATACACGACTAGGGTCCCCCAGATTATAGAGAGGTCACAGAAGCCTGGACCACTGATCAAAATTGTGGGTCTCAGACCAGCAGGGAGGCTCCTCCTCCCATTCTCAGTTGTCAAAGTGCACCTGGACCCCTGAAAAATCTCGAGCCCCAAGATTGGCATGAAGTATGGCCACTCCCTCTCCCCCATCCTGGGGTACCTGGATGTCCTGATAAGACTTAGGCTTCTCTCACAGCCATGTGGCCTTTGGTTAGTTGTCTAGGAAACTCTTTTTATGGTATCAGCCAGCAGCCTTCACAAAGCCCATCCCCCTGTGCCCCATACCCCATACCTCTTCTGGCCACTACATAGATTACCTGACTCTCTCCCTACATGCTGGAATGAACGTCCCTATATACCAACTAGGTGTTGGCAAGCATCCTTTAAACCCACCAATCCCCTTAGGGCCCTCTGCCCACTTCTCTCTCAACTGGTATTAAAAAATCAGTCCCCTAAAAAATAAATGAGCTCTTCTCTGAAGCTGTCTCCCAGGTGTATCTTCCAGTCACACACACAGCCACTCAAGACCCTGCTCCACAGTTGCCTGGATGCCTCCAGGGAGCTGGTGCACAAAAGCCTCCTGAGGAACCAGGGACCAACAGGGAACCAGGTCCCACACTTATGCCTCCCTCATGCGCACTCGTGTGTGCCCCGGCAGGATCCTCACAGCCTGAGCCACCTATACATACACACACACCAGAGTGTTGTTCATACCCCATACACTGTCCTCACACTGCTACCACCCTCAACAGATAGTTGGGGCTTTGGCTGCCTCCTCTGGTTACTGGCTGCCTCTGCACACCAATAACCCCACATGAGCAAACTCCAGGAACCTGGGTCTGGCCTGTAATACAGGACTCTGTTTACTCCACCTTACCACTATCCCTCTCCACCTCCCAGTGACTATTTGGGGCAATCTTAAGCCTCAGAAGGGGAGCACAGGAATATCTAGAAACCACTAGCAGGGGTAACCAGTGAATCTTAAGTCACAACCTGCTCGGCTAAGTACAGTAAGGCAGCAAGGCTAAGTGGTACTTCTTCTGGGTCTCACAGGCAAGAGATGGGTGTGATGGGAGCAAAAGAGATTCTGGACCTCCAACAATAGCTTTGGTATTAACTAGCAGCAGAGATCTTCTGGCACACTTGTGACCTGGTTGTACATGGATATAATGTGTGGTATAGTTTGTACCAATCCAGTACAAATCCAAAATGGAACATTCACTGAAGATCTTACAATGGCAAATACTCGTTTCCTCCTCAATAAAATAACTTTTATCCCAAGATAGTTATAACCCAATGCAAACAAACAAACAAAAGGAAAGACAAAAAACTGGAGATCTCCACCAACCTTGCCTAGTTCCCCAACATAAGTCGCCAGTGAAGACATAGAGACAACATAAATAGAATCCCAAAAATGAAAGTACACTAAGCTATGTGACTCTGACCAAGAAAATCACTGAACTGAAAGCAAATCATCAAAAACCAAGAACTGAATAAATGAAACACAATGGAATCATGTCTTACAGCATACAGTTTAGGTAACTAGGCTTAACTTAATGGAGAAAATCCAGAGTGACATCAAGAGAAAAATAAATGAATTGAGTCAAATAGAGGATCACACTAATCAGCTGATTAAGCATAATAAAGACAGGATTAAATGCAAGAATGAATTCCAATAAGCATCAAGAAAATCAAACCATGAACTAAAACTGCATCAAAGAAGAAACACTCCAAGGCACATCATAGTTAAAGCTCCAAACAATGAACAGAAAGAGAGTGCTAAAAGCAGCAAGATATCAATAACTCATTAGATATAATGGCAATTCCACCAGAATTATCTCAGGTTTTTAAATGAAAATCATGAAAGCCAAAAGGGCTTGGAATGGAACACTTCAAAGTTTAAGATATGGTAGCTTCCCACCCAACTTACTATAAACAGAGGAAGTATCCCTCATAATTGATGGTGGATGAAAATTTTCCATGATAAAGGCAAGCATTTGGAGAATATAAATGTGAAGTTAAACCTACAGAGGATACTTCAGGGAATGCTCCACACAGGAAGGTCAAACACCAACTTTGAGATCCTACAAGAGGAAGAATAATATAACCAAAGCTGTAGTTTTAACTATGATGTGCCTTGGAGCAGGCATGAAAACATACAAAGCCCAAGAAAGCACTAAATCACATAAAGCTGCCAACATGGCAGGCATAAAATTAAAACTCAAAATTATAGCCTTAAGCATTAATGTCCTTAACTCACCCATCAGAAGATAAGTTGACAGAGTGGGTCAGAAAAATGGACACTTCTATCTTCTGTCTTCAAGAAATCCACCTCACAACTAAGGATAGACACCTCTTCAAGATGAAAGGTTGGGAAATTATTTTCAAACAAACAAAAAGAAGAAACTAGTGGGGGTGCCTAAGTTGATATCTGACAAAATAGACTTCAAACTAAGAGTAATAAAAAATGATGAAGACAGCCACATTTTATTCATCAAGGGAACAATCCAACAAGAGGACATCAAAATCATAAACCTATATGCACCAACCATAGGTGCACTACATTTTATGAAACTAAACCTACTTGACAAAAAACAGAAATGAACCCCAATACCATCATAGCACAGGACTTCATTACCCCACTATCATCAATAGATCATCCAAGCAGAAAATCACCAGGGAAGTAATGCCTGTAAACAACACCATGCATCAACATGACCTAACAGACTTCTGCAGAACCTTCCACCACATTCTACAGAATACACATTCTTCTCAGCAGCCAATGTAACCTTCACCAAAATAGATCATATATTATCACATAAGGCATGACTCCATGAATTCAGGAAAATTGACAAAACTTCCTTCAGCATATTGGACCACAATGCATTAAAGCTAGACATTAACAACAAGAGAAACAGAAGAAAACACACCAGTTCTCAAAGATTAAAAAAAACACACAAATAAAAAATGCTATTAAACAATGAAAGGATTGTATAAAAAAATCAAAAAGTAAATTGTAAAATTTTTAGAACTGAATGATACTGAAAACACAACATATGAAACTTATGGGACACAATGAAAGCATTCATAGGGGAAAACTCATAGCACTAAATGTTTTCATAACACAGACAGAAAGATCTCAAATTAAAAATAACCATGAAACTAGAGGCATTGGAAAAACAAGAATGATCAGATGCTAAGAGTTCCAGACAGAAGGAAATAATTAAGATCAGAGAAGAAATTAATGACTTGGAAACCAAGAGAACAATAAAGAAAATTGGTGAAACCAAGAGCTGGTTCTTTGAAAAACTAAACAAGATTGATAAACCCTTGGCCAATTCAATAAAATGGAAAAATGAGAAGTATCAAATTAACAAAAGTAGGAATGGAAATAGAGAGGTCACAATAAATGTCAATGACATTGGAAGAAACATCAGGGCATATTTCCAAAAACTCTACTCTACAAAACTGGGTAACAAAGAAGAAATTGTTGATTTCTTAGATGTATACAGCTATAAAACCTAAATTCAGAGCTCATAAATTTCCTAAACAAATGCACTATATCCATCAAGATCTAAAATGCAATCAAAATGTTCCCCAAAAGCAAAACTCCAGGGATTGAGAGATTCTGAGCTGAATTTTACCAAACTTTCAGCAAAATTTGAGCCACTTTTTCTCAAACTTCTTCAAATAATCAGAGAATAGGGAATGTTCCCTCATTCCTCCTATTAAGCTAGCATTACTTGAATACCAAAACCAAAATAAGATACAACAAGAAAAGAAAACTATAGGACAATATCCCTGATGAAGTATGATGCAAATACTCTGATCAAAATCCTTGCAAACCAAATTCAACAACACATCAAAAGCATATCCACTTTGATCAAGCAGGCTTCATTCCAGGGATGCAGGGATTATTCAACATATAAATATCAACTAACCTAATACACCACATAAATAAAATTAAACAAAAGAACTACATGGTAATTTCAGCAAATGCAGAGAAGGCTTTTGAAAAATGAAATGTCACTTCATGATTAAAACACTGTAAGGGAAAAATGACACAATGAAATTTGAAGAAAAATGGTCAAACTTGGAACAGATCATTCTCAGTGAACTCACCCAATCACATTAAGTAATCATTGCATGGTTTCACTCATCTGTGGCTCCTAACCTATGGGTTATAAATGATTTCTGGTACTGAGAGTTATAAGCCAGACCAGAAATCATTTATAACCCACATTGAGCTGTGGATCAGAGAGACCTACAAGATCCCTCCAAACAAGTCATGTTTCTGTCATAACACTTGATCATCCACCTTAGGTAAAACGTAAGATCCTATTTGCTGAAGTCACCACATACTACCAACACAGAACTTGGAGAGATTTTGTGGAATCTGGAAGACAGCCAGTTCCCAAATGGTTAGCCCATATAGTGTTGGAAAGTGGTATACTATCTGCTGTGGGGAAATGGTACTCAAAATGCACCAAAGCAGTAATCCAGAAGCTGCTGAGAGCTTAATACTGAAGTTGACTTAAAACACACCCACCATGGCTCAGAAAGTTTTGCAGAAAAGGGAGTGGAAAAAATGTAAGGGCCACAGGGTAGGAAGGCACATACAGAGGTACTGCATCCCTCCCCTAAAACATGACTAACTGATGCTCGCACAACTTATAACTCACAACCTCATGGTGAATTACAGCAATCCCACTGAGGAGGACCCTCAGTGAAGTGGGAACAGGGAGGTGGGAAAGGATGGTTCCAATGCATGATGTGTCCATACAAACTTTCTACTTAAAAAATTGTTACTCAATAATCAAAAGACATTACTATTTCGCACATGAACACATGGGTGAATCTCACAAACTTTCTGCAAGTGAAGTAATCATTAATGAGGCTCCATTCTCTTTTGGTCTCTTTGTATGAAATTCTAGAACTCTAAAAGCTCCATACTAAGAAAATTAACATCTTAACTTTTTTTTTTTTTTTTTTTTGGAGATTAAGGGATGACTTTTATTTTCTTTTATGTTTTATGTTTTTCTTTTTCATCATTTGAAATGTAATTTCTCCCTGGATTTTCTTTTCCATTAGTGATGGACATACTCAGGATGTAAACAGCACATGTTGTTTCTAACCTTACCATCATCCCTTGCCACCCTCTTTCAAAGGGACCCTCTTCATTGTGGATGCCAGTTATCCCCATGGGGACTGTGGGTCGTGCATTGTGGGGTAACCATCAGCAATGGGGAAGAGGCAATATCTCTGTGCATAATTTCCCATCTTGTTGCTATAGCAATCTTTCTGCCCCCTCTTCCATGAAATTCCCTGAGCCATGTTAGGTTCATTTTTGGTCTCCTTTAGTGGCAGGCTCTTAGGAGCCTCTGTATCTCTGGAGCTCAGGTTTGGTATAAGTTGAGTGTCCTAGTGTATATTTCATTCGCCCTTGTGCTGATACCAGGTTCATCAAGAAAGCAGCACTCTTGCTCATTTCCCCAATTCCTCTATGATTTCAGTTGGGGCCCTGGTGAAATATGATGGGGTCTCTCTCTCCACAGGTTCTGCTTCCATCTGACAAATTAGAAGAAGATTCTCCAATGGAGCATGAAGTACACACAGGCTAAATGAGATAACCATCGTTAATTTAGAGAGAGTTTAATGGGTGTAGGCTGTCTTGCAGGTTAACAGTGGTGGTAGCTTGATATTGGAGAACAGACTCATTATTTGGATATGATTCTGACTTGGTTTCCAGTTCCAGAGATTGTTTCCTTTCCACTGAGCAGATCTGTTAGCCAATCCAAGAGCAGTTGTTTACCCACCATGGCTGCATGGCTGTGTGCCACTACTGCACTTGTGTGAGCATCACATCAGGTTGTTTGCTGCTGAGTAGCTTAGACCTTGAGTTTCTAAGACAGATGTTGGCCCCTTTCCCCGAGTATATTCATGTAGTACCTTCTAGCACTAGGCTGGCTAATTGTCTGGGGAATGGCTATCTTCCAGATTACAGCCAGGTTTCTCTTTGTTCTGTACTGACAGCATGTGGTGTCTTCAGCAGTAGGGTTTTACCATTAACCTCTGGTTAATCGATTTGTTGGTTATCAATTGGTTGGCTCTGACAGCAATCTGTCTTCTTCTGGTAAACCTTGTAGGTCTTTCTGATCATCAGCTCATTGTGGGTGTTAACCACAACCTGGTACTGGCAGTTACAGGCCAGTGCCAAGGGAAAAGAAAGAAAATATAAAACAGGAAAAGTGTGTGTGTGTGTGTGTGTGTGTGTGTCTGTGAGAGAGAGAGAGAGAGAGAGAGAGAGAGAGAGAGAGAGGAGAAAATTAAAGTTAGGATTAATCTTACACTCTCCAGGGCCCTTTGATTCAGATGTTCCCTCTAAGGTCCTGATAAGGGTATAACTTTTAGTCTGTCTTCCAGAATGTAGGATTTTATGATACCAGTTCAGTTTGAGTTCACTTTTGTGTTTCCTCCTCCCCCCTTACCCTCCCCTCAAGCCCTATGCTCCCTATTGTCCAGTCATTGCGATGGCTATTAGGTATGTCATCATCTCTGGCTGATCCAGATTAGAGGCACAGACGAGTGAGATCATGTGACAATTGTCTTTCTGTGGTTGGGTGACTTTGCTGAGTATGTTCTGTTCCAAGATCGACCTTTTTTTTTCTACAAATTTCATTGTGTCATTTTTAGTCTAATTGTGAGTAGAAATCCTTCATGTAGATATACCATATCTTAGCTATCCATTTATCCAATAATGGGTTGATTCCAGTTCTTAAATATTATGAATTGAGCAGCTATAAACATGTGTTGAGCAAATAGATCTGAACTGAGATGTGGAGCTTTTTGGGTAACTGCCCAGTGAGGGAATAACAAGGTCTGTTGGTAACTCTAGAGTCAATCTTCTTAGGACCTTTCATGTTGATTTCCATAGTGGTTGTACCACTTTACATTCCCACCAACACTGAATGAGGGTACTTATTTCTCCACATCCTTGCCAACACATATTTTCATTTGATTTCTTTCTTTCTTCTTTTTTTTTTTTTTTTTTTTTGTTTTTTTGAGGTACAGTCTCACTCTATTCCAGGCTGACCTGGAATTTACTATGTAGTTTCAGGGTAGCCTCGAACCCACAGTGATCCTCCCACCTGCGCCTTCTGAGTGCTGGGATTAAAGGCGTGTGCCCCTGTGCCCAGCTCATTTGATTTGTTGTTGTTGTTGTTGTTGTTTGAAGTAAGCTCTCACTCTAGCAGAGGCTGACCTGGAATTCACTGTGTATTCTTAAGGTGGCCTTGAACTCATTATTTGATTTTTTTTAATGTTTGCTATCCTTACTGGGGTAAAATGGAATCTCACAGTTGTTTTAATATACATTTCCTTCATAGTTAAGGGTGTTAAACATTTTCTTAAGTGTGTGTTTGCCATTTTTATTTCTTTCTCTGAGAACTCCCTATTTAGTTCTCTGCCCCACTTTGTGAATGGGTTGTTTGACTTTTTATTGTTTAGGCTTTTGAGTTCTTTGTAGACTCTAGAAACAATGCCTCTGTCAGTTGTATAGTTGGCAAAATTTTTCTTCCATTCTATGGGTAGTCTATTGGCTCTGCTTAAGGTATGTTTGTCTGTGGAAAAAAAAAAAAAAAAACTTTGCAGCTTTATGTGATCCCCCAATGGTTGAGTGATTGCTTAAGTTCCTGAGTTACTGGGGTTTTGTTGAGAAAGTCTTTTCCTACTCCTAAATCGTGGAAAGTTCCTCCTATTTTTTCTTACAGTAGTTGCAGAGTTTCTGGTGTTGTATTGAGGTCTCTTCCTTCCCTGTTGATTTTTTGGTTGGATGATCTATTTATTGCTGATAGTAAAGTATTGAAGTCCTCAACTATGATTGTGTTGGTGTTTATTTCTGTTTTGTCATCAAGTAGGTTTTGTTTTATGAATTGTGGTGCACCTGTATTTGGTGCATGAAGAATGATGATTGTGATATTCTCCTGTTGGATCAGTCCCTTGATGAGTAAGAAGTGGCATTCTTTGTCTTTTTGGATTACTTAGAATTGAAGTCTATTTCATTTAATATTATTATACCAAAGCCTGCTTGTTTCTTCTTTCTGTTTGCTTGGTATATCATTTTCTACCCTTTTACCCTGAGGAAGTTTCTGTCTTTACTTATGAGATGGGTTTCTTGAAGACAGAAGATTGAGGGGTCGATTTTTCTGACCCACCGTGTTAACTTGTGTCTCTTGATGCATGAATTAAGGTCATTAATGTTTAGGGTAATAACTGTGAGGCTTGATTTAATCCCTGCTATATTGTGGTGTTTTATGTGGTTTGGTGTTTTCTTGGCATATGTAGCTTTTTGAACCTTCTCTGGGTTTAGTTATTGTGGTCTTCTTTTTGTAGGCTCTCAGGTTTGTTGTTTGACTCTTCTGTATGGAGGATGCCCTCAAGTACTATCTGTAGGTTTGGTGTTGTGTTCATATACTTGTAGAGCTGACTTTTATCATAGAAAGATTTTCTTTTGCCATCTACTATGAGGGGTACTTTTCTGGGTATAGTAGGTTGGGGTGGAAGCCATAGGTGCTTAGCCTTTACAGTGTTCCATTCCAGGCCTGTCTGGCTTTCCGGATTTCCATTGAGAATTCTGAGGTATTACTGATGGTGTTACCATTACATTTAATGTGTTCTTTCTCTTTTTCTGCTTTTAGGATTTCTCTCTCTCTCTCTCTCTCTCTCTCTCCCTTTCTCTCTTTTGAAATCTTAATGATAATATGTCTTGGAGAGTTTCTGCTTTGGTCCAGTCGGTTTGGAGTTCTGTTAGCTTCTTGTATATTGATGGGACTCTCTTTTGAGAGGGTGAGAAAGTTTTCTTTGATAATTTTGCTGAATAAATACTCCATGCCTTTGGTCTGAAATTCTTTCCTTTCTGGTATACCCATGATCTGAATGCTGGGATGTTTAAGGGTATACCATAGTTCCCTCATGTTTTGTTCACAAAAATTTTTGAACATGTTCAAGTTTATAGACTCATGAACTGTTTCTTCTATCTTGTCTTCCAGTTATGAGTTCTATCCTTCACATAACTGATTCAGTTCTTGAGGGCTTCTAGTGAGTTTTGGGCTTGTTCAATTTGATTTGTATTTTTGATTAATTTTTTCTGTATACTATCTAACCCTCTTCAAGTTCCCTTTTCAGGTCATTTTCTGATTTTCTTAATGCTTCTTGGAATTCATCATTGAGTTTATTTATGTCTTCATTGATCTTAGCCAGCTGATTATTGAGATCCTCTTTTTTTTTTTCTTTTTCTTCCTCTTCTTTTTTTTTTTTTTTTTTTAATTTGATCCAACTTAGGAAGGATAGCATTCACACAATTGTTGGCCTTTTGTTCATTTTATACAAGTTCTACCAGTTGTTTGTTCAGGGTCATACAACTTGTGTTTTCATTTTAGGGTTCTGATCCTGTTGTCTCTTCTTTGTTTTGATTAGATACTTCCATTGTGGGACTAGGCAACCTTGTTGGGGTTACTTCCATTTGGTATTGTGTGTTACTCCTTTTGCACTGTGGTCTGCCTATCACAGTGTGGGATTCTTATTTAATTCAGAAGGAAGTTGTAGTTTACCCTGAAGTGTCTTAAGTGATTATTCCCTTTTATGTTGACTGAATTATGATTTTGATGGCAAGGGGCCTGTCTGCTCAGGTTGGAGGAGTTGGTACAGCAATGGTGGGGACTGATTTGGTAGGAGTTGATTTTTCTCTGTGTTGATCTCCTTCCCCCTTGTGCTGGTATCCGGTTCATCAGCAAAACAGCACCCTTGCTTGTTTCACCAATTTTTCTTAGTTTCAGCTGGGGCCCTTTGGAGGTATGATGGGGTGGCTCTCTCCTTAGTTTCTACATCTATCTGAAAAAGAGAAGTAGATTCTCCAATGGAGAGTAAGTTAGCACCAGGACAAAAGAGATAACCCTTACTTTTCTGTAGAGAATCTAATAGGTATAGGCTCTCTTGTAGCTCATGATTGATGGTAGCTTGATATTGGAGAGTGGGCTTATGTTCGTATATGGTTATGACTTGTTTCCTAGCTCCAGCTATGGGTCCTGTACCACTGAGGAGATCAGTTAGCCAAATTAAGAGCAGTTGGTTCCCCACCATGGCTGTGTGCCACTATTGCACTTGTTTGGGAATCACAACAAGTTATTTGCTGCTAAGTAGGTTAGACCATGTGTTGCTTCGACAGATATTGGTCAATTTCCCCCAGTCGCCCATGTAGCACCTTCTGGCACTAGACACGATGACTGTCTGGGGACTGACTGTCTTCCAACTTCCAGCCATGCCATTGTATTTTGCATGTCAACCACATAAGGTGTCTTCAGCAGTAGGGTCTTACCACTAACCTTTGGTGGGTCATCAAGTACTCTGACAGAAATCTGTCTGTCTTTTTGGAAACCTTGTGGGTCTCTCTGATCAAAAGCTCATTGTGGATGATAGCCCCATGCTGGTACTGGGAGTTACAGGTCAGTGCCCACTAAGAAAATGAGGAAAAAGATAACTAATATACAAGAGTTAGAGAGAAGAGAGAGAGAGAGAGGGAGGGAGGGAGGATGTAGAAGATTAAGGTTAGTTGTGATCCTACTCTCTCCAGTGTCTTGTGGTTCAGGTGTTCCTTGTAAGGGCCTGCTGAAGGATCAGCCATTTGGTCTGTCTTTTAGTAAGTAGAATTTTATGGTACCATTGCCATTTGGGTCTAGATTTGTTTCAACTTTTTGCCAATATAATTGATTTTGTATATTTATTCTAAAAACTTGTCCGAACATTTCATCTTATTCATTACCGAAAATACATACAAGTAAAGTTAAGCATGTAAGGAGATGATCAGCAGCATGTCTCACTGCAAAATTCTATCATGGAAAGGAGAGAAACTTATGAAGTACCCTCTTTGCCAGAGGATCTACTGGCACACATTTATTGGTTGACAGAGGAGGGAGACACAGTTCCTTCAATAGAATAGCCTTTGGCAAGGTGCCCGTTTTCCTATAAAGAAATCCTTACCCATCCTCCTGATGAAATTAATAAGATCATGCAAAAAGAAAGAGATAAAGAAAAGATGGAAGGAAGGTGACAAGGAAAAAAAGAAAGACATTAAAGTAGAAAGGAGAGTGGGACAAGATAGGGCAAATATTATCAAAATACATGGTAATCACATATGAAATGTCATAATGAAATCCATTATATATAATTAATATATGCCAAGCAAAGCATAAAAGGGCTGAAGATATGGCTTAGTGCTTGCTTAAAGCACTTGTTTGGAAAGCCTGATGGCTTGAGTTCAGTTGCCTAGTACCCACATAAAGCCAGATGCACAAAGTAGTGAATGTGTCTGGAGTTCATTTGCAGTGGAAGGGGGCCCTTGCACACTCTTTCTTTTTCTTTCTCTCTGTCTTTTTTTGTCACATAAACAAATAAATAAAATATTAACAACATAAAATTGAATTTTTTCAAAAATTTAGCTCATGTAATCAGAGTCTATAGATCCAACAGTGTTGTTCCAGCTCAAGTCTTCAAGCAGGATAGCCAAAAGTACAGTTCTGACATGAAGCTCTGCAGCCTAAAGACAGGAAGAGAGGCTGATTTGTTCAAGTCACAAGCAGGAAAGGCCTAGGCCCCAGTTCCAGCCAAGAGGGAAAACATATATTCAGCTGATTGCACGAGACATACCCATACTGAGAAGACAATACTCTGTACTCAGTCCACAGTTCAAATCATTCTCATATCATATCATTCTCAAACACCCTAAGAGGAAAACCCTTGAAATAAATGTGTAATTAAATGTCTAGGTGCTCATGTATAGCTCAGTCAGGGTGACATAAAGAGTTAGTGGGCTCCTATTCACAGCTTTGAGATCTTCACATATTCACATAGGGCTCCTATTCACAGCTTTGAGATCTTCACTCTAAGAGCAGCCAGCCCCTTTTTGGCTTTGCTCCTATTAAGTCAGAGGGGAAGGCAAGAAAACTGGAATAAACTGAAAACTTGATAAAGTGTTTACTCCAATGTCCCACACTCTATTGACAAAGCAGTCACATGGGCTAGTATAAACAGTTGAAATTAAGCCACAAAAACACACCATGAGCCACTGTTGCATGAAACTATTTGTCTCCCCTGTGGAGACACAGAAACAGGTCTATTCACTAGATAGGGCACAGATGACAGGCCAACGTACAATTACACTAATACAAATTTTGTTGAAACAGTTTACTGGGATTACTTACAAAGCAGAGTGAGGGGTGGCTTACAGCACAAGGCAGATGCGTCCGTGAAAAGCCGGCCCAGCCCAGCATGGGTCAGCGCTCTCAGAAGCTGCACCGCGGGAGCACACTGCACAACCGCAGGCAGCTCGGCTGGTAGGAGAGGCTCTGCCCAAGTAATAACCCCTAAGGTTATGAAAGCATAACCTTAGGAAACATTTTAAGTTTTAGCTTTCCCAGACTTATTGACCTCTGGACTCCCTCCTACCCTCAAGTGAGATTGTTTCAATTCAGGTAATGTTGGCACACAACATTGGTGAGTCTGCCCCTCAACAGTTGTTTGCAGCTACAGTGTGGGGTGTCGTCTTGTGACCTTTTAATTTTCAGTTCTCCCAGAATTGCCACCCTCTTGACTTCCTCCTCACTCCAGGAGGAATTTGCTATACAACAGCCACATGAAAATAAGTACAATTCAGCAACCCCATGGGAAGGAGGATAATTGAGAGCCATATTTCATCCCATTGGGTTAACTTGGGGCTGAAGAGATGGCTTAGTGTTTAAGATTGCTCAGTGGTTAAGGTTGAAGACTAAGGCCTGGAAAGCCTAAGGACCCAGGTTTGATTCCCCAGTACACACCTAAGCCAGATGCACAAGGTGGCACACACGTCTGGAGTTCGTTTATAGAGGCTGGAGGCCCTGATGTGTCCATTTCCCTTTCCCTCTTTCTCTCTTTTTTTTTCTCTCTCTCTATTGCCTCTTTCTCTCTCTTAAATAAATAAATAAGTAAATAAATAACATAGTAAAAGAATAAATGAAAATGAAAAAAAAATTGCTGGGCATGGTGGTGCACTCCTTTAATCCCAAATTTTGGGAGGCAGAGGTAGGAGGATGGCTCTGAGTTCCAGGCCAGCCTGAGACTACATAGTGACTATCAGATATTCCTGGGCTACAGTGAGACCCCACCTTGGAAAAACAAAGCAAACAAATGAAAACATTAAATTACCTTGTGATTTTTAGATTTGAAATAAAAAATAGACATAAAAATCTTTTTGTACCTTATGAACTTTATTAAAGCTCAAAAGAAATGATGAAATAAACTTATAAAACAGAATTGTCGACAGAATCTCATGAAATTATCATTTAGAATATTATAAAAGGTCAGAAGGTCTGACATGGTGGTAACTCTCTATAGTCTTACTACATAAGAAGCAGAGGCAGGAAGATCACATATTAAAGGCCAGCTTTGGAAACAAGTTCTATGATAACCTGGATTACACAGTAAGACCTGTCTCAAGAAAGAATAAAGAAACAAAACAAAATAGAATCAAAAAGATGCAAAAACATTGTTCTTGATTTATTTTCATTTTACTTTTATTTGATTCACTATAATATTAGCAGAATAATTAGCCACAGACATGTGCTCTATTGGAAACATTTTATGTGAGGTCCATTTGCCAAACATATTGCATTTACTTCAGATTGAAATATCTAATTTTCATGGCCCAAAACAAAATGCAGTGGAGGAAAAGTTATGTTCCTTCATTGCTTCTCCTTTCTTTACTTCGCAGAATTTTTTGAACACTCCTTTACACAAACACACAACAAAGTTTTATAGGAGTAGAGTTGGATAATATCAAATGAAACTCTTTCTTTGCACCTAGGTATGGTTCTGTGAGTAATTAAATGTGAGAGGAGGAGCTGTATAATTTGGTGTCAGGCCACAACTTCCAAAATGAATGCTAAATGTTTTTGTTTTCATTTTCTTTTTCATGGCATCTCATCTCAAAAATAGTGAGGGTTGAAATAATCAGTGATAGTAAATGTAGAAAAGGTGTAAAAAGCAGTAACTATGGATGGCACAGCCTTCATCTAGGCTCTAAATCCCCAAATGGTTCCCTGGAGCCAAGTTCTAGGCTGCTCATTTCTGATTTATTTCTGAATTTAGGAAGGAATGAAAAGAAAATCAACTAATATTGTTTGAGCCCCTGTATTTTGGAGTCTTCTTTACAAAGTAGCTTAATCTGTAAATAACCCATTCATAAATAGTTATAGAACCTAGTATTATGTGAATTAAAACTGGGTTAATTGAATGAAATCCACCTAGTATTCAAGAAATCAGACCAATCATTCTGGGAAATGATACTTATCAAACTACCTTTTTGCTTTTTAATTTTTTTGTGTCCATATACCTTTTTTATGTTTCCCTTTAAGTCTGACCCATGACACACAATAAGTTTTGCACACCAATTTGATTAAACTCTCAAAATGAATAAAATTTTAAGTCAAAGTTTAGGCTTTTTAATTATCAAACAGAAAATTGAATTAAATTTCACCTTTTGCCCAAGGTTCTTGACCTTTAATTTGACCATTCTTGACTCTTCAAAAGCCTTTTGACCCTAGTTCTAATTTTTCTAGAATCTCCGAGAATTGCATGTTTTGTATGTTAGTAATTCTTACTACAGGGCCATCGTAGAAATGGAAAACATGTGAGGGGTCCTTAAAATAAATATTCATGTTAAGCCGGGCGTGGTGGCGCACGCCTTTAATCCCAGCACTCGGGAGGCAGAGGTAGGAGGATCGCCGTGAGTTCGAGGCCACCCTGAGACTCCATAGTGAATTCCAGGTCAGCATGGGCTAGAGTGAGACCCTACCTCGAAAAACAAAACAAAAAAAATAATAATAAATAAATAAATAAATAAATAAATATTCATGTTTATCATTGACATGTCCAAGGTCATTCAGGATTGTAAACAAAAGCAGTTCCTCAGCATTTCATTTTCTAACTTCAGGATGTCTAACAATGAAAATTTCTGCCTTTGCACTTTTTAGAGAATATATTCTGGTGATAATTCCTTATAGTGTTTCCATTTATCAGCTTATTGAACCTTCTTTTTTTCTTTTTAATTAAAAACAACAAGAATATAGAGATTGCTTAGTGGTTAAGGCACTTACCTGAGAAGCATAACGAAAAGGTTCAATTCTTTAGGACCCGTGTAAGCCAGATGCACATGGTGGCACATGCATCTAGGTTCTTTTGCAGTGCCTAGAAACCCTGGTGTGCCCATTCTCTCTCTCTTTCATTCTCCTCCCCCCTTTCATTTTACTCTGTTTTCAAATAAGTAAAAATTTTAAAAGAACAGTCTTATTTTAAAGAATACTTGGAGCATGGCATAGTGATTCATACACATAAGCCCCAATTTTGGGATGATGTGACAAAAAGATTGTTATGAATTTGAGGCCAGCCTAGACTACATAGAGATTTCCAAGACAGCCTGCACTGCAGAGTGAGGCACTACCTTTAAAAATAAAATTAAAAATACCTGAAAGAATTAGAACATTTGGATAACATTTGACTTAAGAGGAAATATATTTATGTATTTTCTTACCACTCTGAGATAGGAGCTGATTTTTTTTTCAAAAATCCAGAAGTTTTAAGTCAGATCTTAGAAAAACTAAAGTATGTTGGTATTTCATCATTTCCAAAGTTTCTTTGACCTTTAGGAGAATGGCATTGAGGGAAGTTGTAATGAACCCTAACTCCAGCATTGTGACATTTCTATTACCTCATTGTTTCATATTTTCTCTACACCCTGCAAAAATGATGTCTACAGCTTGCTCCCTCCATTTTTCACCTTGTGAAAATTGTTATTGAGGATTCAGTCTGTTTACTGTAACTATGTTTTTATTATGCTTGTCTAAGGATGACTTTATGATTTTGGTTCTCCCCCCCCCCCGAGTCTGCTCTAAATTCTTTGTTGCAAGCACTCCACAGCATTACTTTAAGTCATATTGTTTTATACTACATGGCTTCATATACTGTTATGCAAACTGAAGAAATTTATTTCTTTCCCTCTTCAGATTTTAATTCAGCAATCAACTGTCTTAGGGAGTGGTTTGCTCAGTACAGCAAATGAAATAGATATAGAACTCACCAAATATGGCTGCTGAGAAAATGTCACAGAAACAGAAATACTATACATACATAGCTTTCCTGCACTGGCAAGCTCTCTATATTTTCATTTATTTTGTGAATGTAAAGATAAACCTGAAGGCTATCTTGAAATATACTGCACAATGGATACCTAAATGAGATATGAATGTAGACCTGTCAGGTTATGCTTACAAATAATGTTACTATCTAGACAATTTTATTTTAGATCTTTATAATTTTTTTCCTGAACAAATATGTGAACTAAGTCAAGGTATGGCAATAAAAGTGCAGGGGAAATATTTTATAGATATGAATACATTTTCTGATAAAAATTCATATGTAGATATTTGTTTATGGCTAAATATAGGTCAAAGATCCTTGAAGAAGAAAAGAACTCCTATGCATTTGGGTTCTTCAGCATACTGATCATATACCCAATATACCAAACGATCACAGTGTAGATTTTTTTTTCAGATATGAAGTAATGTTTATGCATCAGTGACAAGTTTAGTGTAGCAGAAGCAATTTCTAACTTAAAAGAACTGAAGTGTTGACTTCTTCATCATTTTGCTGTTATCTGTAAACATGTCCATTAACCTCTACCTACTGTAGGTATGTCTATAAAACTGAGGTTTGCATAGGAGTGTTCCAAATGAGAAATCATAACAAACTTCCTCATCTCTACACTTTGCAAGAAAGCTGCTAAGTACAGTGTTCAAATACATATTCTTTGAGACCACATGGGTGATAAATACTGGCTCTGCCAAATTCCTGAACTATATGACATTAGGATATTTTTTCAGAATAGAATAGCACCTGCCTTATAGGTACAGCAAATCAAGATGTAAAATGTGTGATTCACTTTTGAGACATTAGAGGAAGAATAGTGTTTCCTGAAAGATAGTATGTTTCATTGCATATAACACTAATGTAAAAAAATAACAAAAAAAAACAATAGAAATAATCACAAAAAAGTATTGGGTTTTGCCAACGGGCTTATTTCTCTAGTAGATTAATACTATACTATACTTAACTTATACTATAGGACCATGCAGACCTGTTTAAAAATTCCATGGGTAGAACAATGGAATCTTTACATATATGTCCAGTGTGGACTGACTGGCTGGAGAAAAGGGATTAATAGCCACATATCTTAAAACATACTGATCTTCTTACCTATTGGTAGGAATAAGGATTATTATGGATTAATCTGAAACATCCCCCAGAAGCAAATGTTTTGAATATTTGGTCCACTTATGGCATTGATGTGGGGCTGCTCTGGTTCTGCCTACCCTTCTAGGAGTTTTAGATTTGTTTTCTGAGGGTGAACACAGAATTGGATGCCCCAGGAAAGACATAAGTTCTGAGATGCAGAAAAACCAAAGGTATATTAGGAATAAACACCCTATGGGATGGTGTGAGTCCCAGAGCTGGGAATCTATCCAAGCAGGCTCCCCACAGTGTTGGTTTCAAGTGGCCTACTTCATTGTTTCCTCCTCTTATGCTAATGATGGATCTGGTTCTTCATTTTTTTTTCAGGAGACTTAAATCATTTATTGATTACACTGATAATGGATGATACAGAAGCTTCATTCCTATCTGTCATTTTTTTTTCTTATACTGTTACTCAATTTAGACATTGTATAGGATGTGCCAACAATCGCTTATAATCAAATAACTGATTGCTTGGGTGACCCTTTTCAATGGTGAACTGTCAGTTCAACTACACCAAGGTTTCTGAAGACAATGGCTTCTCCATCCAAGCAGCTGTAAATAAATTTCAAGTGAACTTGGTACCACCCTGACAGAATTCTAATTTCACACTGTTGGGAAAGTTTACCAAGATGGCCCAGAGTACACTAACTAACTTTACAAGGCACATTTTAAAAAACACACATTTATTCAGCATCATGATCAGACTATTACATTTAGCAATCAACAGCATGGGTGAAAAAATAAAAGTCTACATTAAAACCCTCTGTTGGAATGCTTTACGCTTTCCACAGAACAGAAACTAAAATACAGTTAGTCACAAATACAGTCCTCCAGGGTTTTTTTTTTTCCCATACACATGAGTATCGTCTAAACCATGTCTTCTTTGTAGCAGCTAGGCCCTGCCACCACTGTGCTTGGCTGAGTTCACAAATCTGTTGTAAACTGTAGCTTCCCTGTCATTTCTCTGGCTCCCCTCTCCTGCTAAGCTTTGTTTCCTGGCAGTAATTAAAATCTTCTGCCACTGCCATAGCTACTGCTGCTGCTTGAACCGCCACAGCCACCTTGGTTTCATGGTTTGGCCACCATAAGGGCCAGAGCTTCTGCCTCCAAATTTCCCTCTTTTCATGGGTCCAAAATTTGAAGATTGATTGTTGTAATTGCCAAAATCATCGCAGCTTCCACCACCTCCAAAATTGCTTCCACCACCCCCAAAATTGCTTCCATCATTACCAAATCCATTATAGCCATCCCCACTGCCAGAATATCCTCCACCTCCATGGCTGCCACCAAAACTACCAAGACAACTGAAGTTTCCTCCATGACCAAAATTGTCATTTCCACCAAAACCACCTCCACAGCCACCACCGAAGTTTGCAGAGCCACTTCGGCCTCTTTGGCTGGATGAAGCACTCGCTATCTCTCGCTTTGACAGGGCTTGCTTTACTTCACAGTTGTGGCCATTCACAGTATGGTATTTTTGTATGACAATCTTATCGACAGAGTCATCAAAGGTCACAAAAGCAAAGCCCCTTTTCTTTCCATTGCCTCTGTCTGCCATAATTTCTATCAGTTCGATTTTTTTCCATACTGTTCAAAATAATCTCGTAGGTGATGCTCTTCAGTGTCTTCTTTAATGCCTCCAACAAAGATCTTTTTCACAGTTAAATGGGCCCCTGGTGTTTGAGAATCTTCTCTTGACACAGCCCTCTTTGGTTCCACAACTGTCCCATCCACCTTGTGTGGCCTTGCATTCATGGCTGCGTGCACTTCCTCCACAGTGACATAGGTAACAAACCCAAAGCCCCTGGAGCCCTTGCTGTTTGGATCTCGCATAACCACACAGTTGCTCAAAATGGCTCCTCAGACTGTCATGTGTCGTTTTGAAGCTCAGCCCTCCAATGAAGATCTTCAGCAGCTGTTCAGACTCTTTAGGAGACTCGAATTTCAACATGACGGTGGTGAGAGGAGAGGCTTCTGTGATGTTCCCTCAGCCGCTTCCACAGGCAGAAAGGAGAGAGCCAAATAAGTCTCTCTGGTTCCTCATTTTCTTATTGGTCTCTTTTGTCAAGCTTCTTCCCTTCCTCCAATGGAGTATAAGCTTCTCAGCCATCAGGTCCGCCTGATGTCTCTTTTGCCTGATGTGGGGCAGCGTCTTTGATCCACTCCCAGGTGCATGCTGGGGAAGGCTAGCCATCCATCTCCTTAGGGAGTCCAGCAGCAGGATACCCCTTGCTCCACTTCCCCAGTTTCCAGATGTCCTTCATAGCAGCAAGGAGGACTTATGTGTGCTTCAGGTGTTCACAATTCTGAGCCTGCCCCATCAATTGGGGCACTGGAGGAAAGGCACTGTCTCTGGGCTTGCATCTTGGAGCCCACAGCCATTCTCATGTCCTGACAGCAGGACTCCAAAACTTCCTCATGGTTGGAGCCATGCACAATTGCCATCGTCACCTGCTTTGAGCTGTGCTGTGTGGGATGGAGGCCATCTTCAGGAGAGCATCATGGTCAACATTGTGGAAACCTTGGGAGATGAGGCCTACATTGAGGAAGTGGGGCATTGGAGAAGGTTGCACTGTATGATAGTTCTTTTTCTTTGGTGCATGGACACCAGGACGGAAACTGCTCTCTCATCTTACTGTGATGAGCAGAACCCACTGAGACAATAAGCTGAAATGAATCCTTCCTCCCTTAGGTATTTTTTTTTTCAGAAATAAGAAAAATAACATAGAAAATTGGTTTCTGGGAAGTAGGGCTGCTTCTGTGAACAAAGCTGACTATGTTATTCTTAGGGTCCTAAAACTAATTTTTGAGAGGAATTTGGAAAAGTGTAGAGATACAGGTCAGAGAAGCCATCTTAGCCTTAAAGTGAAGCTTTGTGGGTAAATCTGGTAGGAGGGTAGTAACCAAAATGGTGGTAGAAATGTGGACAATGAAAACTACTCTAAATCAGAAAGCCAGAGCCTCAGAGGCCCCCAACACCTCATCACTGAAGCAGACCAAAAATGAACCCAACATGGCTCAGGGAAATTTTGCGGAAGAGGGGGCGGAAAGAATGTCAGAGTCACATGTTGGGTCATGATATGCAGAGACATTTATCTTACCCATAACTGTGGGCTAACTCCACAATGCATGACCCTTATACCTCAACAAGGAGGGGCCAAGGGGAGGGGGTAGGTCACGGATGAGCCTAATAATGGTACCAAACTGACTGTATTTGCTGAATACAGAACTGACTAATAAACTAATTAAAAAAAATAAAAAAATAAATAAAACCTGTGCAAAAAAAAAAAAAAAAAAAAAACTACTCTAGTGTGGTTTCAGACAGGAAGGAACATTCTGCTGTTCATTGGACCACAGAGCACCTCCTTGCACAAGGCTTCCTGGGGAGTGTTTTCCCAGGCATAGCCCCTCAGACTTTCTATGTACCTTGCAGGTCCATAGGGACCTTAATGCTGCTCAAGCTGACCTATTCTTGAAGTCATCCCTGCTGTGGTGGTTGTGTAGGCGTCTAGCACTTAGGAATTACAGGATAATAAGAGGCTTCTGATTTCAAAGCATTGCCTGGGAATCTGGGGAGTGGGGAACAGCCTCGAAGGCCGAGAATTCAGCCCCTGAGCGGACACTGACTAAAGCCATAGTTCAGTGGATGTCCAGGATATTGGAGATGCCAGGAATGTGAAGTGTCTACTTGTGACATCCACAGGCAAGGAGTTGAGCGAGCTCAGGAGGGAGGTCTTGTGGACTACAAGGAGCAAGACCATAGGAGGCAGGGATACTAAGCCTGCTGAAGTTCACATAACGTCACCACAGGTCTTAGATGGTGCCCCTGGGTTTTAATGTTTTCCTGTTGGTTTTTGGTCTTGATTTCGTATGATATTTCTTTCTTAGAAATATGAGTGTTTACTTTGTATATAGTGGAAATATATAACTTCATTTTTGATTTTTACAGAGGCTTGCTGCTAAGAGTTTCAGTGACACTTTCAGCCTGAACTTTTAAACAATGTTAAAACCATTAAGATTCTGGGGTCCCTTGGAATGGACCATTTGTAAGATAGTCACAAGCCTTTGAGTTCCAGGAGCAGAATGTTATGGTTTGAATCAGAAACATTCCCCCACAGTTACATTTCAATAGTGGTACATATCTAATGTCAGTAATTTGGGAAATTGTGGGCATTTTTGGATGGGATATCTCACTGGAGGACGTGGGTCCCTGGGGATGTGCCTTTGAAGGTTATATCAAATGTCTTGTCGTCTTTCCTTTTCTAAAGCTTCTGAGCTGCTTTTTTGCCCTGATGCCATGGACCAAAACCAATCTTTCGTTCTCTAACTTGCTTTTCTTGGAATTTTGGTTATAAAAGTGGAGCCATCTAACTAAGCATTGATGATATCATAAATAATTATTTTCTAAACTTTAGAAAAGGAAAAAGCTTAATTGGTCCCATCAAGGTTTAGACATATGAAAACTGTGTTAACAGAGGATAATGTGATATACTATTACAAATTTTAAAAATGATTTTTAAAACTGTGATGCTGGATCAAAGCAATGGGAATACTCATGAAATAAGTTATATGAAAATGCATTAAAATGAAAAGAACAATGAATATGAAACATGAAAGAATTGCTTACACATTACTTACATTTTCAAAAGATACAGAGCTTCCATAGTGAGGAAAGAAGTCAATCTCAGTAAAGATGATGTTAACCTAATAACAAATAAGGTTTAGTTTCTCTAATCAAGCTCAAGACTTCAAAATTAATCTAAAAAGACATCACTTATTCAGTAACTATCAGAGAAAAATTGTGAAATAACTTGAGAAATTATCTAAGGAAATTGATCTGTTAATGAGACAGAAGTAGACTACTACTGTGTAGTAAATGCTCTGAAGTTTCTAAACAAACACAGTTTTCTACTGAGCAAATTGTCCTATTTATACATGATATTGCATTAGTTATTTTCATTATTATGTATTATGTAAACTTATCTAATTTGAGAAAAAATACTGAGGTAATATCTGTACAGTGTTTATGCCAAAAATATACAATACAACTCATTTTTCTTCATAAGTTCATTTACTCATTTTCTCCCCCTAAAACATGGACCTAGACTTGCTCTGTCTAGTCAGTCTTTATATTCTCTGTTGGAATAGTACTGGACCTGTGTCCAAACCAGGCAATGTCATCTGCATTTTTCTTGTTAGAATTCAGTAGTGGGGAGATAAAGATGTTACTTTGCAAGTTGGTGTTGTTTACACAGATTTTTAGGCCAGTGATGAGAATTTGTGTCATTTACTTTCTCATGACAGACAAGACTTCAAGATGTAGATTCGAAACTGCTTGGTTTTATTTCTCAGAGTTTTCACTTTGGCATATCTTTTTTATTATACTGCCTCATGTGTTTTCCATGTTGTGGACTTGTCAATAACCTCTGAGTCTGAATATATATATCATAAACTCTAATATTCTGATCACTCTTAAATATTTTTTATAATATACTTGGGATAAATATCTCACTTACCACATGGGCTACATACATTGATTTATCCAACATCCACAACCTCAATCTATCTATACCCACACTATTTGTTATTTTTATCCATTGTACCTTCAGGTAATAATTTTTCTCTGAACTCCAGGCCTATATATCACATAGATTTTGTCAACAGAGAAAGTTTGCTTTATAGATCACTATATTTACAAAACTATTGAGGACTTATCATACCTCTTAATTGAGTCAATGCTATACTGTTAAAAAAAGAAAATTTTCTAATGATATCATAGTTTGGGTTAATGACTTGTATCCAGTTAGTTTTTTCCATATTTTATTATTTTGACATTAAATTGCTTTGTTGATTCATAATATATTGATGTTGACTTTAGCTCTTCTATCCAAGAACTCTCACAGTTCAGAAATATCTCCTGAAATTTTGTTTTCCAATTGCAAGAATTCAGGTTTTCTATACTTCATACTATCTCATTCATAATTATATATTCTTATATTATAATTTTGTAAATCTAGTATTTGCATCTTGGATATAGTAAATATCTTTTCTAAGTGTGGTATTTTTACTTAATAAAATCTCTCCCTGGTTGCATTCCTTTTTAAATCTATTCTTATTTTTGATACTTTCATCAATAAAATGCATTTTGAATCTATCTTCCCCAATACCTTATTTTCTCTCACACTAAAACCCTCCTTCTTCCCAATCTCTATCCTACTTTTATGACTTTTCTTTTGTTCTTGTGTTTTGATAAGCCATTGGAAAAAGTGGCCTATAATTTTCTTTATTTATATGTCTTTATATTGTCTGCGTATCAGAGGAATACTGGCTTTATAAAAATAACTTTGAGGAATTCCTTCCATTCTATCTTATGGAATAATTTGAGAGATAATGGATTTACTTCTTCCTTAAAGGTCAAGTAAAATTATACAGTGAATACATCTGGACATTGACTTTTTTATTTGTGAAAAATTTTATTACTGGTTCAATACCACTGTTATAGGTTAATATATAACAAATTATAAATTGTTTCAATTAGTGATTGCCTCTGGACTTAATTTTGGTAGGTCATATGCACCTAGACGTTTTTCTGTATAATTTAGATCATCCAATTTGGTGGAATGTACGTTTGTAGAGTAGATCCTTATGATTTTCTGAACTTTGTTGGCATCTTTTGTAATGTCTCCTTTCACATTTATAGATATATTATTTTGTGACTTTGCCCTCTTTTGGTTAATTTGGTTAAGGATTTGCCAGTCTTGTTTATCTTTTCAAAGAACCAACTCTTTGTTTCACTGATTGTTAGTATAATTGGACTTTTCTTTATATTTTACTAGTTTTTGCCATGATCTTAGTCATTTCCTCCTATTTTTTTAAATCATTCCTTTTTTAGTAAATAGTTATTTTAGTTTTGTTTTTAATTAAAAATAGTTTTGGTTTATGCATTAGGTTATATATTTGATATCTGATTTTTTGAATATTGGCACTTACAGTTATAAACTTCTGTCTTAGGACTGCCATTGGTTTGTCTCACAGGCATTGATATTTTGTATTTTCATTCATTTCAAAGAATTATTTTTCTTCTGCTGCTTGACTTTTTTAGTGACCCACTCATCATTCACAAATGTGCTGATTAATTTTCATGAGTTTATGTGTTTTCGGTATTTTTTTCTTGGTAATCATCTCTAGCTTGAATCCATTGTGATCAGATAGATAGAATACAATAATATGATTCAATTCTACTACATGGGTGGTGACTCTGTTTCCAAATATATGACCTATTTTAGAATAAGTTTTGTGAGTTTTAAGAAGAATGTGTACTCTGTTGTTGTTATGTACAATGCTCTGTGAATGTCTGTTAAATCCACTCAATTTATCAATGTCATTTAACTCCAATATTTCTTTGTTTATTTTTTGTCCATGTTACCTGTGAAAGTTGTATATTTATGTCATCAACTATTATTGTGTTGTGGGAAATCTCTGACTATATATAGTAGCATTTGAATGAAAATGGATACACTGGTATTTGGTGTATATTTGTTTACAATTATCAAGTCCTCCTGATGGGTTGTTCTTTTAATCAGTATGACATGGCATTCTTTTGTTTGAAGTATACTTTGCTATATATTAGAATAGCAATCCCTGATTGTTTATTGCTTCCATTTGCTTGGAATATCTTTTTTCCATACTATTACTCTAAAGTAGTATCTGCCTTTCATAATATATCTCTTAGAGATAGCAAAAAAATAGTTTTTTTCTAATATGATCTCCTAATCTGGGTCTTTTAATTACAGAATTGGGACTGTTAATTTTCTGGATAATGTAAAAGGTATGTGTTGTTTTTTTTCATTTTGTTTATTTTATAGAGTTTTCTTAGTCATCAATTATTTAACAATTGTCCCAGCACTTTTTTTTTATTTCCCCCTGTAGCTTCTTGGATTTGTTTCTCCTTCTTTTCACTCTAAGGTATTCCTTCCAGTGTCCTCTGTTGAGCTGTCTCAGTGATCATAAATTCTTTTAGCCTTCATTTAATATTGAAAAAATTTCCTTTTACTTCAATTGCTATTGCTACTTTGCTTGGGTTGGCAGTTGTGGTCTTTCAGGACTTGAAGTACATCATCCCAAGAATTTCAGACTTTTAGAACTTTCTGTTGAAAAGTAAGCTGATATTCTAATATTTGATGTGTCTCTTTCAGCTAAGTATTATTTTTTTCTGTACATTTATTGTTTCAACTGTAATGTCACATGGGAAGTTTCTGTTTGTTTTTCTTTTTCTGGGTCCATCCACTTGGTTATCTATATACCTCTTATACCTGGATGGCAACCTTTTTCCCTAGAAAGTAGAAATTTTCTGCTTGATTGTATATTGAAAATATTTTCTTTTCTTTTGGCATAGTGTTCTTCTCTTTCTTCTATACCCATGATTTGTAGATTTGTTCTTTTAATAGTACCCAAAGATTTTCCATGCTCTGTTAATACATTTTTCAAAACATATTATTTTTCTTGACTGAATATAGCATTTATCCTACCTTGTCTTAAAGCCCTGATGTACTTTTTATCTCCATTATCCATTATATTAGCAAGGTTTTCCACTGAGGGTTTTTTTTTTCTTTCTTTCTTATTGTACCTTTCAACTCCATAATTATTTTATTTGTTTTTACTTCATCATTTATATCTCTTTATTGAATTCCATTTTACCTCTTCTATTGACTTCCTTATTTCATGCAGCTGATTATTTGTGTCCTAATAATTTTGTCATTTATTTGTACATATTTATTATCATTTTGTTGTTGTTATTGTTTTTTGAGGTAGGGTCTCATTCTAGACCATCCTGACCTAGATAGAATTCATTCTGTACTCTCAAGGTGGCCTCAAACTCAAGGCTATCCTCCTACCTTGTTCCCCCAAGTACTAGGATTAAAGGCATGAGCCACCACATGCAGCCTTTTATTATCATGCTTTTGAATTCTTGAAATCAAAGTATCTATCATCAGGGGCTAAAATTCTGGAATTTGTAGATTCTACAGGAGCTAAATTGTATTATATTTCATTTTTTTACACTTGGACTTTTGTTATACATAAAAGGTCTCCTAAATTCATATGTATATACATGTATGTATATGTATGTACATGTACTCCATATGTATATGAATTTAGGAGACCTTTAGTAGATGTGTTTGGTTTGTCCAGAAAGGACTAGTTTGTCATTTTCTACCATTACACTGGTGTTCAGGACATCTGGCTCTATACTCAATAATACCCTTTGAGTAGAATACTGTCTACAACAACAGTCATTATGTTGGAATAGACACACTATGAAAATAGTTATAGTCTACTATAAAGCAATTATCTCTTAAGTGCTAATCATTTTAGAGTAAGGAGACAGTGGTGGTATTGCACATACTAACATATTAGTTATTTTGCATTTAAGAGGGAAGAGAAAAGGGGGCTGGAGAGATTGCTTAGTGGTTAAGGCAGTTGCCTGCAAGCCTAAGGACTCATGTTCAACTCTCCAGGCCCCACATAAGCCAGATGCACAGTGTTGCGAGTGAGCAATGTCACACACACAAGGGGACTCACTCATCTGGCATTCAATTGCAGTGGCTGGAGGCCCTGATGTGCCAAGTCTCTTTCTCTCTCTCCTCTCTCTCTCTTCCTTGAATAATAAAGGACAATCTGTTGAGTTTGCTTCAAAAAACAAAGAAAGAAAGGAAGGAAGGAAGGAAGGAAGGAAGGAAGGAAGGAAGGAAGAAGGAAAAGGAAAAACAACTCTGTAGGGCACTGAGTTAGTATTGACATGATATAGATCAAATAAATGAAGGGAAAATTAATAGAAGGGGGAACTGTAGTAGGAAAAATAATGGTAATGATTTTTGGGTAAACACAGACTAGAGAGAGGTGAAAGTATGCTATTAGATAATGTAGATTGGATCCATTCCTATCTATGCCTCAGGAGGGTGAAGCTTAGAGGGAAAGAGTAAGGAAAAAAAGAAAACTAAATAAAGCAAGTAACAGCACACATCAAACAGAGTACAAACACATCTATGTACACATGTGCACATGCACAAGAGTGCACACACGAAGCAATAGTTTATAAATGCAGATTGGGGCAAATCAGGCCTGTAAAGAAGGCACTGAGTGTTTAAATAAAAACGATAGGTGTAGCAGGGCAAAGGTGGTGCATGCCTTTAATCCCAGCACTTGGAAGGCAGAGGTAGGAGGAGGATCGCTGTGAGTTCGAGGCCACCCTGAGACTCCACAGTGAATTCCAGATCAGCCTGGGCTACAGTGAGACCCTACCTAGAAAAACCAAAAAAAGAAAAAAGAAAAAAAAAGGGTAGACAGGCTGGGTGAAAATGTAGGATTTGAAAACTGATTGGCCTATTGATTCTTGGAAGACTTTTTCAGCTACTGCCATCCTGTCTCTTCTGCAGGGACTTCCTCTCAGATGGGCAGTTCCATTTCTTTACCTTTGAAGTCTTAGTTCTATAGTCAAGCCACTGCATCGAGTTCTATTGAGAACTTCCCATTCGTGGGACTGAGTCTGTGAGGCTGGCTAGTTCTCTGGTTATTCCTTACTGGACAGTGTTCTGGTTCTGCTTCTCTGCATTCCCGTGGTGCCTGGGAAGTGTCATTCTTCTCCCCATTGTAGCAGGACTGAGGAAAACGGTATTGTGTTCCTTGGAAGTCTCTCAATTTCAAATTTACAAACCAGACACCTGGTGCTTGCTGTGTGCTTTTGGGCATCTTTGAAGTTCATATTTGCATTTCCAATAGTAGTAGGTTGCTGGAGTCCCCAGGTAGTTCTCTCCATGGCCAAGCATGTGGAGCCCGCCTGGAACCACACCCAATCTGTCCTGGCTGCCAGTTGTGGAACCCATCCCTTTCTCTGCCCTCCCCTCTGTCTCTGCTTCTGCATTTGTATTACTATCTTTTTGATGCTCTTCTTCAGATTATCTCTTTGGGGTAGAGTGATTTTTCTTCATTGGTGCAATGAGGTTGTTTCTAGTTCAGCTCTTTTGCCTGGGTGTTCCCCTTAAGCAGTCAAATTTTATGTCTCCTGCAATACAAATAAATACATTATAATTACTTTCTGTTATCTAAACTCATTTGCCTGTTTTGTACTCACTTTTTCAGATTCATAAGATCTTTTCCACAGTCTATCCTTTATCCATTAATAAAAGTTTAAACCATTTGTTTTATTTTTGATCTTTAAAATATGTTCAAGTAGTTTATTCATGATGTTTACAATCCTTTTATATTAATAGGCAAAGTTTATTCACAATTATTTGTCAATGACTGAGACCCTACCATATGCATGGCCTTGTGTGCATATAGTGTGTCTACATCATGGGTTGGTACACCACCATATTTCTTTTCAGTTTTTTGCTGACTAAAATACTAGCCTTTAAATAGTATTTTATTCCTCTTTATTGCCTATAAAATATAACTTGGGGTACATGATTAATCTATTGGTCATTTTTATGTTCTAAAAAAAGTCAAGAAAAGAAATGTACATTAATTTCATAAATTTTCTACTTCCCTTTATTTCCTTCTGCAATATTATGTCTGTTAAATAGTTTCTGTCATTGACTCAGACAGGTTGAAACAGGTAAAGCAAATTGCATGTTGGTAAAGTGATATGAGCTTGTTTCAACCTTCTGGATGGAGTTAATCAGGGAAGATAGCTCTTTGATTGTCATTTTACTTCCAGCTCTCTGACAGTGATTTTCCCATGGAACAAAAAAGAAATACCCCAGGAAGAGCTGCGGGACAAGCAGTAAGAGCACACTTAAGATATTAATTTGAAGTAAGACAAAATGCAAATATACATGATTCCCAAAGCCTCGTAATAATGTTTGGAAAGAAGTATTGTCATATAAATAAATTTTTATTTATTCTGAAGGCTGTGCATGGTTACATTTGCGTGTCTTGGCAGCTGAGTGAACTCACAAGATGTGGTCATGGTGTGTACTAGTGTGCCTTTAGTAGTATTGTGAATGTGTGCACAAGCAAATGTCCCTTATTCTCTTACAAGAATGAAATGTTCCCTTATGGTGTGGAAGAGGTATAGTTATGTCATTGGAAAATGGAATGTGTAAGGAATGGGATGATCTCTTTGTTCAGTGTACCATGACTTTCCTGTATCTTTTTGTTTCTAAATATCTTTGTGATTACATAGCATAGAATGCTTCTTGCCTAAGTTCAGCCTATGTGACCTATGTAACTTTGAGACTTCTTGGAATAGCCCCACCCCCCTTGTTTAACAGTGTGCAACTTCCTGGTTTAACTCCCAATCCTGTTTCTACTATAAACATCATGTGGTTATTTCCAATAAAAGCTGACACTCCAAACAGATAAGGGCTGCATCTTGAGATCCCGAACTCTGAGATGCAGACCTGGCACACCAGCTTCCCTCTTTTCCTTTCTTTTTATCCAGTAAAACTTTGCCTCACATTCCTTGAGCTAATGGTCTTACTTGTGCAACACTGGACCCAATACCATGTTGGGGACTCACCCTGGATCCACATGTCAAGACCTCCTCCCTGACTCTGGGGCGACCAAACTGGGGAAGGGCCCTAGTCTTAGCCAGAGAACCTTATCTCCATCCATCTGCATGTTCCTGGTTTTGGAGTTGGTAGCAAGCCATTGACGGGGAACTTATTCCCAGGACTCTTGGGCCCCCTTTTATTGGGCAAGAAACTTCCAGAGGTGCTTTTTCCACTCTGTTTTTTTTTTCTCTCTGGTATTGTGCACTTGTTTGAGTCCAAGAGGGAAGCTGGACTCAGCATTAATTCCCCTGGAGGAAGGATTGAAGGGACGCCCTTCACCTTCTCTGGCTCCATTCGGAGATTTCAAATGGAGGTCTGTTTCTGGTTCAGTTTTTGTTTAACAGTGCATCTGTTTCTGGTTCAGGTTCAGTTTGGCACCACGTGGCAGTGTCAGGAGAGCCATTATTGCTAGCATGTTTGTGTTTGGTGTTGTGTTTGTTTGTCTTGTCCTCTCTTTGAAGAAATGGGTCAAAATCATTCTGCTGAAAATTCTCCTTTAAAAAGCACTTTGAAGATCTTCAGAAAACAAGAAAATAAACATTAAACTGAACTAGACCTGTTATCCTAGCTACTTGGGAAGGTGAGACAGAAGGATCACCAAGGTTCCAATGTGACAGCCTGACTCCGCATTTTAAACCATGTGACTTTTAAATTGCTTGATAAAAATAAGTAAATAATTTTAATTTGAACTGTGTCTGGTGTTTCCTCTTTTGTTTGGGCTTCACACAAATAAGATATTGTTTATAGACACCTTTTGGTTTATTAATCCAAATAGACCAATAGATCTCTCCTAAAGCTTTTGTTGGCATTTGATTTATTTCAAGGTTTTTTGGCTTTTGTACTTAGAAGTCAGATTTAACTAAAGCCTATGGTGAGTTAAAATTTTATGTAAACAAAGTCATATTTTGTTACATGATCTCATAAATATAATTATTGAGTTTTGTTATAGGTCAGCTTCAACTTACGTAGAGGATTATTAAAAACATCAAAATTCTCTCTGAAGTGGTGACTCATATTTGCCAGTATTTTAAAACATTGTCATGTTCTTTACTTTAAAGGAGGAGGCAACTGGCCTGAGTTCTAGGTCAGCCTGCCTCAAGATAGAAACAAAATTTGCCTTAGTTACTTCTAATAAAAACATATCCAAATATGTTAGAGGTATTGATAAAGATGATCCCCAAAATGGTTGTCATGTTTTGCCTGAATCCATAGAAAGTGTATTCCATGCTGTTTATTAATAGGAGCTATCTCAAATCGATGGGTTATATATAAAACCTTAAGGTACTGGTTGTGGTGATTTGATTCAGGTGTCCTCCATAAACTTAGGTGCCCTGAATTTAGGTTCCCAGCTGATGGAGATTTGGGAATTAACACCTCTTGGAGTGAGTGTATTTTGGGGGGTGGGCTTCTGGGTGTTATAGCCAGTTTCCCATGCCAGTGTTTGGCACACTCTCCTGTTGCTATGGTCCACCTTATGTTGGCTAGGGGGTGATCAGCCTCTGCTCATGCCATCATTTTCCCTGCCATCATGGAGGTTCCCCTTGAGCCTGTAAGACACAATAAACCTGTTTTTTCCATACAATGCTCTTGGTTGGGTGATTTCTACCAGCAATGCGAACCTGACTGCAACAGTCAAGTGGTACCTAGGAATGGGATTGCTGCTAGACATCTGACTGTGTGGCTTTGGCCTTTTGGAGCTAATTTTCAAGAGCAATGTGGAAGGATTTGAAACCTTGGCCTAAGAGATGCCTTGCAGTGCTGTACATACAGCTTGATGGACTATTCTGGTCAGAGTTGATAGGCCTGAATGCAGTAAGAACTATGGACTGTGAAGTTTGGCTTGTGAGGGTGAGAAAGAGCTTTTCCTGGACTGGGCTAGCAGTTTGTGTGGGAAGCTTGCTGTTATGCCTGGGTCCTGAGAAGCTGTGCAGGGTTGCTTTTCCTAGAACTGAACTGCTGTGAGCAGAGGGATATGATGCAGAAAGAAAAATGTTTGGGTGAACTGCTGCCTGTTCACCTGCAAATTGTTTGGGAGATTAAAACCTTTGAGATTGGGCCAGCTGACCTACAATGGGGCAATACGTAGAATGTAGACTCTTTTGAAGGGGCCTGAGTGCTCAAGGCATGTCCTGTTCTTCAAAGTCTGCTTTATTCCCCCTGGATTAACAAATTGGCACCCTACCTGGTATTGGAGAGTATAAGAAATGCAGGAAAGAGAGGGTCATTGAGTTTGCAACACGGTCTTGTATTTTGGAAATGGCCATGGGCAGTGTGAAGCAGGTTTGCTGGATGCCTGCATAGAGACCCCATGGGGATGTGAGGATGAACCATGGATTGCAGTGGAGACCCAATGGAGATACTGGAGCCACGAGATGGCTGCTAAGGAAGGCTGCTGGCCCAGATGAAGCTTTCCAGGACTGTGAGTAGCCTATCTGTAGGGGAAGAATTGGATTGCCAGAGACTTGTTGCTGGTTAGAATTATCAGACTTGGAGATTTGTCACTAACTAAAGTTGTTGGACTTGAAGCTACAGAGTTTGATGTTTGCCCTGGTTCTGTTAAATCTTGTATTGGTTGAACATTTCTTTGCTATGCCCAATGACATATTGTGAAGGGTAAGTATTCTGTGTCATTGTGTTTTTTTTTTGGGGGGGGGGATTGGTTATTATGGCTCAATTAAAAGATCTTGGAATATGGGGATGTTTGAACATCATTGGGATTGATAAAAACTATGGAGACTTTTAAAGATGGACTGAATGCATTGTATTTTACATCACGTATGTGTATCAATTTATGGAACCAGGGGTGGAATGTGGTGGTTTGATTCAGGTGTCCCCCATAAACTTAGGTGTCCTGAATGCTAGGTTCCCAACTGATGAATATTTGGGAATTAAGACCTCATGGAGGCAGTATATTGTTGGGGGTGGGACTATGGGTGTTATAGCCAGTTTCCCCATGCCAGTGTTTGGCACACTCTCCTGTTGCTATGGTCCACCTTATATTGGCCAGGGGGTGATGTTCACTCTCCGCGCATGCCATAATTTTCCTTGCCATCATGAAGCTTCTCTCTCAAGTCTGTAAGCCAAAATAAACCTCTTTTTCCCCCCCATAAGCTGCTCTGTTGGGTGATTTCTACCAGCAATGTAAACCTGACTACAACAGGCTGACAGTGGGTCCAGTGGGTCCCCGAACTCACCTTGTGGTTATTTCCCCAGTCCCAGAATGCATAATTGGGATAGATATACTTAGGAGTATGCAGAACCCCCACATTGGTTCCCTGACTTTTGGAATGAGGGTTATTATGGTTGGAAAGGCCAAATGGAAACCACTGAGGCTCCCACAACTGGGGGAAGTAAGTAATCAGGGATTTCAAAAATTAGTGCCACTATAAAGGACTTGAAGGGTGCAGGGGTGGTGGTTCCTACCACATCTCCCTTTAACCCTCCTTTCTGGCCTGTTCAGAAGACAGATGGATCCTGGAGAATGACAGTGGATTATCAAAAACTTAATCAGGTGGTGACTCCAATTGCAGCTGCTGTATCAAATGTGGTTTCTTTACTTGAGCAGATCAACACATCTCCTGGTACCTGGAATGCAGCTATTGGTCTTGTGAATGCTTTCTTCTCCATACCTGTCCATAAGAAGCACTAGAATCAATTTGATTTGAGCTGGCAAGGTCAGCAGTACACATTTACTGTTTTACCTCAAGGTCATATTAACTGTCCAGCCCTTTGTCACAGCTTAGTTCACAGGGATCTTGATCACCTGTCTCTTCCACAATGTGTCACATTGGCCCATTATATTGATGCATTATGCTGATTGGATCAAATGAGCAGGAAGTGGCACCCATTCAGGAGTTGCTGGTACAGCATATGTACATCAGGGGATGGGAAATAAATGCATCCCAAATTCAAGGACCTTCAACCTCAGTGAAATTTCTAGACCAGTGGTGTAGGGCATGCAGAGATATTCCTTCTAAGGTGAAGGGTAAGTTGTTGCATTTGGCCCCTCCTACCACTGAGAAAGAAGTACAATGTCTAGTGGGCCCATTTGGATTTTGGAGACAGCACATTCCTCACTTGGGTGTGTTACTCTGTCCCATATACCAAGTGACTCAGAAAGCTACAAGTTTTCAGTGGGACCCACAACAAGAGAAGACTGCTGTGCAGGTTTCTCTGCCCCTCGGGCCATATGATCCAGTGTATCTGATGGTACTTGAGGTGTCAGTGGTGGACAGGGAATGTCATTTGGAGCCTTTGGCAGGCCCCCATAAGTGAATCACAGGAGAGGCCCTCGGGATCCTGGCCCTGCTATCATCTGCAGATAATTCTTATCCCTTTGAGAGACAGCGCTTGGCTTGCTATTGGGCCTTAGTAGAAACTGAATGCTTGACATTGGGCCATCAAGTTACTATGCGACCTGAGCTGCCCATCATGAGCTGTATGTTATCTGACCCACCAGGCCATAAAGTTGGATGTGCACAGCAACAGTCCATCATCAAGTGGAAGTGGTGTATCCATGATTGGACTCAAGCAGGTCCTGAAGGTACAAGTAAGTAAGTTACATGAGGAAGTTGCCCAAATGCCTATGGTTGCTACTCCTGTTACAATACTTCTGCCCCTAAACATGAACCTATGGCACCATGGGGTTTGCCCTATGATCAACGAACTGAAGAACAGAAGATTAAGGCATGGTTTACAGTTGGTTCAGCACCTTATGTGGGCACCTCCCAGAAGTGGACAGCTGTGGCATTACAGCCTCTTTCTTGGACAACTCTGAAGGACTGTGGTGAAGGGAAGTCTTCACAATGGGCAGAACTTTGGGCAGTGCACATGGTTGTGCATATTTCTTGGAAAGAAAAATGGCCAGATGTGCGGTTATACACTGATTCATAGGCTGTGGCTAATGGTTGGGGCAGATGGTCTTGGACTTGCAAGGAACACAATTGGAAAATTGGTGAGAAGGATATTTGGGGAAGGTGTATGTGGATAGAGCTCTCTGAATGGGCAAAGGATATAAAGATACTTGTGTCACAAGTTAATGCTCATCAGAAGGTGACCTTGTCAGAGGATGACTTTGATAATGAGGTAAATAAGCTGACCCGTTCTCTGGATAGTTATCAATCTCTTTCCTCAGCTACCCCTGTCATTGCCCAATGAGCCCATGAAAAAAGTGGCCATGGTGGCAGAGATGCAGTGTATGCATGGGCCCAACAACATGGACTTCCACTAAGGCTGACCTAGCTATGGCTACTGCTGAGTGACAAATTTGCTAGCACCCTAGACCAACTCTGAGCCCCCAATATGGTAGTATTCCTTGGGGTGACCAGCCAGCAACTTGGTGGCAGGTTGACTACATTGGACCACTTCCATCATGGAAAGGGCAGTGTTTTGTCCTTACTGGAATAGACACTTATTCTGGTTAGGCATTTGCTCTTTCTGCATATAAGGCTTCTGTCAAAACTATCATCCATGGGCTTACAGAATGCCTTATCCACCATCATTCCATAACACACAGCATTGCTTCTGACCAAGGAACTCACTTTACAGTTAAGGAAGTATGGCAGTGGGCTCATGATCATAGAATTCACTGGTCTTACCATGTGCCCTGACACCCTGAAGCAGCTGGCTTGATAGAATGGCCTTTGGAAGAAACAGATACTGTGCCTACTAGCTTGGAGGTCTGGAGGAGTGTCCTCCAGCCAGATGTATATGCTCTCAATCAGCATCCTATACATGGTACTGTTTAATCTCCAGCCTGGATTCATGGGTCCAGGAATCAAGGGGTGGAAATGGGAATGATCCCACTTACCATCACCCTAAGTGACCCATTAGCTAATTTTTTGCTTCTTGTTTCTGCAACCTTATGCTCTGTAGGCCTACAAGTGTGGGTTCCAGAAGGGGGAGTGTTTTGTCAGGAGACATGAAGAACATTCCATTGAACTGGAAGCTAAGACTTCCCCCTTGTCATTTTGGGCTCCTAATGCCCTTGAGTGAACAGGCTGAGAAAGGAGCTACTGTGAGTGCAGAGATGACTGATGCAGATTGGCAGGGGGAAATTGGACTGCTCCTCCACAATGGAGGTAAGGAAGAGTATTTCTGGAGTTCAGGAGATCCTTTAGGGCATCTCTTAGTGTTACCATGCCCTGTTATCAAAGTCAATGGCCAATTGCAGCAATCCAGTAGAAGTAGTATGATAAATGTCCTAGATCCTTCAGGAATGAAGGTATGGGTCACCCCTACAGGTAAGAAAACAAACCCTGCTGAGGTGCTTGCTGAAGGTGGAGGTAATACAGAATGGGCAGTAGAAGAAGGCTTTTACAAATGCCAGCTAAGGCCATGTTACCAGTTACAGAAACGAAGATTGTTTGTTTCTGTCATACCTTGATACAAAGTGTTTGTATCACTAGCAGCATATGTTTCCTCTCAGCATCGGTCAGGTTGTCTGGTCACCCTCAAGGCACCCACTCTTCCTTAGCAACCAATGTACATGGAACAGGGCCTACAGCTCACATCTCATCTGATAAAGGAACAGACCTCCAAAAGATGGTATCAACTGGAGAATGGGTAACTGTTGCTGCCCCATGCTCTAGGGTAGAGATTGATTAAGCAACTACATGAAGGAACTCACTTAGGAAAGAACAAGCTAGCTGAGCTAATAAGGGAAGAGTTTTTCTTCCCAGCTATGGACTCAATCATCAAGGACATTACCACCCACTGTCAGGCCTTCCAACAGACAAATGCTTCTTCTGGTAAGGTACCACCACTGGAGGCGAGAGAGCAGGGAACATAGCCAGGTAGATAATGGAAAGTTGATTTCATCAAAGTAAAGCCAGATCAGTATAGATATAAATATTTACTTGTTTATGTTGATACCTCTTCAGGATGGGTGGAAGCTTTCCCAATCTGAGGCAACCCAAATAGTGAATAAGAAATTGTTAGAGGAGATAATTCTCCACTATGGGTTGTGCCTCAGTGTAAGATCAGATAATGGGCCTGCCTTTATGTCAAATCACTAGGGAATTAACCTAGATGTTGGGGATTAATTGGAAATTACAATGTACCTATCATCCCCAAAGTTCAGGACAGGTAGAAAAGATGAATCAGACCTTGAAGGAGACTTTAATTAAATTAACCCTAGAGACTGACAAAGGATGGGTGGGACTCCTTCCCTTCTGCCCTGTAAAGGGCCAGGTATACCCCTATGTAAAAGGAATTACTCAAATTAAAATTATGTATGGAACCTCTCCCCACCATCCTGCACAGGATGGGTCTTGAACAGATAACTGATTTTACTAATGAAAGGCTTCTTTCTATCCAAGTCTTACAAAGAGTTTAGGAATCCATTGTTCCAGCAATCAAGGCTGCTTTTCAGACACACTCTGTTTGCCCCCATCCCTTTCAGCTCAGCTACAGAGTTCATATCAAAAGACACCTTACTGGGATTTAGGAAGGGCCCCCACCAGGTCATCCTAACCACTCCAACAGCCATGAAAATAGAAGAAACAAAATATAAAAGGACTGGACTTAATTTTTATGAAACAAGGGGTCCTATGTATGGATTTAGGTAAAACTTGTTTCTTTTTTGCTACTAATTCAGAATAATCTGAAATACACTGGCTTTAGTTAGAGAAAAATCTCAAAGAAAGAAAACTTTAGAGACAAACCACTAGTAATTGGTTTGAGTCTATGTTTAGTTGGTCTCCATGGCTAACTTCCCTTGTCTCTTCTATTTCTGGTTCCCTGATACTACTGCTGTTAGGCCTTACCATAGGACCCTGCATTATTAATGCTTTAAGTAGATATACAAAGAATAGAGTAAATTCTGTTAAACTCATGGTATTGCAGACACAATATGCCCCCTTAGATGAAAACATCCTAGACATTGTTCTTCATGAGTCAAGGACTTGACTTAGTGTCATATCAGAGGGGGAAATGGAAAATGGAATGTGTAAGGAATGGGATAATCCCTCTATTCAGTGTACTATGACCTTCCTGTATCTCTTTGTTTCTAAATATATTTGTGATTACATAGCATAGAATGTTTCTTGCCTAAATTCACCCTATGTGACCTATGTAACCTTGAGACTTCTTGGAATAGCCCCACCCCCCTTGTTTAACAGTGTGCAACTTCCTGGTTTAACTCCCAATCCTGTTTCTACTATAAACATCATGTGGTTATTTCCAATAAAAGCTGACACTCCAAACAGAAAAGGGCTGCATTTTGAGACCCTGAACTGTGGGATGCAGACCTGGCAGACCATCTTTCCTCTTTTTTTTTCTTTCTTTAATTTCTTTTGTTTATTTATTTGAAAGTGACAGACAGAGAGAGAAAGAGGCATATAGAGAGAGAGAATGGGTGCGCCAGGGCCTCCAGCTGCAAACAAACTCCAGACACGTGTGCCCCCTTGTGCATCTGGCTAATGTAGGTCCTAATGTAGGGGAATCAAGCCTTGAACCGGGGTCCTTAGGCTTCACAGGCAAGCGCCTAACTGCCAAGCCATCTCTCCAGCCCCCAGCTTTCCTCTTTTTCTCTCTTTCTACCCAGTAAAACTTTGCCTCACATTCCATGAGTCAATGGTCTTACTTGTGCGACACTGGACCCCATAGCAGTCATCCACGTTGATTAAGTAAAAAACCTAGAAAATAACATTTAGAAAAATCACAGCTCTCCTTTAAAAATTCAGGTACAAAAAGGATCAAACATAAGATGAAAAATAATGACAATGTTTAATTTCTTGGAAAAAGGACACTCAAAAAGTTCTATTTTGATTTCTATTAAGCAGTTTTTTAAGACTTGAAACCAGTAGTACTCAAGCTCTTTGAATTCATGATTTTGAAACATCCATAAAATTTAAGTAATATATTTTACTTTTATGTAAGTAGACTAGGAATCTATATTTATTGCCAAATTCATCACTATATAATATGTTGTTTGTACATAACAGTAGCTTTAAATATTTGTTTGCTTAAGGTCTGTATATTCATTTTAAAAAGTATTTCTAATTATTATTTATTTGCAAGCAGAGAGAGTGAGAAAGTGGGAGAGAAAGAGAGAAAGGAAAGAGAATAAATATGATTTGCCAGGGCATCTTGCCACCACAGAAAAACATCAGATTCATGTGCCACCTTGTGCCTTTATATGCCACCTTTATATGGTACTAGGGAATTTAATACAGGCCATGGGCTTTGTAAGCAAGTGCTTTTAACCGCTGAGCCATCTCTCCAGCACTGAAGTCTGTGTATTCTTTATAGCCATTGAATGAGAATGTATTTGGTGAGTACAGTACAACTTAGAGAGAGACTCAGTGTTTTATCTTCCTGTGTTTTGGGTAAGAAGAGGATTCCATGGCTACCTTCAGTGGCAGGAGATGTATTCTAAGGCCTAAGGAGAAGAGAAACAAAGTGTTCTTGGACAGCAAAAGTATTATATTCCAAAAAAGAATTTCACCCTTGTTTCTTGACTTACCTATTGTGTAAGGTATAGCCCCTTCCTTTTTAAAATGCTTTCAATAAGTTTGCCTGAATTGTTATCATTCTGCCTCTTCAAACATGTTAGCTTGAGAGAACACAGGAAGACCTTGGCTTTGATATATTGACAGACATCTTGCATCCATGATGTTCAAAATACCCATTTCCATAATAGCTGTTATGGTTCAAGTGCACGTTCATGTGATGCAATATTAAGATCCAAGGCAATGGTATTCTGAGGTAATGCCCTTGGGTGGTGATTATGCCTTGAGGGTTCTGCCATCATGAATGAGATTAATGCTCTTATCAGCATTGCTTTAGAGAGTTTTCTTCTGCCTTTTTGCCCTTATAGTGCTTCTCACTGATGGGCAGTGCTCATACCTTTTCATTCTTGTACCTTTTTCGTATAAGTATTCAAAGCAACATATTGGAAAAAGAGGTTGCACTTTTACTAAACACTGAATCTGCTGGTGCCTTGGTCCTGTACTGTCCATCATCTAAAACTATAAGAAGCAAGTTATTTACAAATGACCCATTCTCAAGTATTGTGTTACAGTAGCATTAATGAAGTAAGATAATGGCAGAGGAACTTTTAAATATAAATATTTGGTGTTCACTTTCTAGGGATATTTGTACATTAATTTGAGCTAAGATTTGTTTTTGTAATTTCTTCTCTGACTGAAATGAGAGTTGCCTTAGGGCAACTAAAATCGAAGGAAAACAAAAGGCTATTTGGTAGATTTTATGCCACATTAGTTGTCACCCAGATGTCATTACTATTCATATATAACTCAACTTTCTTATTTCCATTCTCATTTTACCACATGAGTATCAAAGGGAAAATTCATCTTAGTGAACACAAGCTCCTGATTAGCTTCCAAAGGCTTAGTTGTTTCCTGCTCAATATGTGAGGCACATCCAGATTTTCTAATTATGGTTTTGGAGGCATTTTGCCGACATCTTCTGAATGACAGTAAAATAACACATAAAATAGTGTGGCAAGGGCCTTTCATTTGGCTTTACAAGAAAGGAATGAACAATTGAAGAACTATAAAAGATAAAGTAAACATAAAATTTGCTTTCCATTTCAAGTCAAAACTGTTGTTTGTAAATTTCTCTAGTTATATATACATCACTAATAAATGCATGGCTCAGCTTCATAAAATTTGTTAAATGACTATTTTGATCAGGATAATTGTGGGTTAGAAAACTGACAAGAGGAAATTAAAGGGAATGAAGGAAAATAGATTATACTCTCATATCCATTATACTGGTAAGTATCATCTTTAAAGAGATGATATAATCTTAATAACAAAGTATGGAAGCTAACAAGTATTGGTAAGAATATTCAGGACTTAGATTATATCATGTTATATTATATTGATCCTATTATATTTCTGGTGAGAAGGGTTCAGCCTATGTTGCAAACAGTCTGCCAGTTTCTTACAATCGAACTGCTGGATATCTATATCCTATTTTCACTTCATCTGTGAGCATATAGCAAAAGGAAGTTTGAAAAGATCTATTCCAGTAAGTACATATATAAGCACAGTAGCACTGTGCTGCAAAATTGGTAAGAATGACTAAATGGTGGAAACAGCCCCAAGATAGTTGAGAGTGCATGGATAATGAAATAGTTGCATATACAATGAATATTTTCAAGCATCAAAGTGGGTGAAGCACTGACATTTAGCAGACTGTGGTAGTGCTTCCAGAACATGAAGCTCATACAAGAAACTATACACCACAGGTCTCAGCTCATATATTTGTCTGATAAAAAAATGACTCAGTGTAGTCCATAGGAACAGAATGCACAGTGCTGGCTCTGAGTAGAGTCATTTCCTTGCAGATTATTTTTTTAATATACTTATTCAAGCTCAAGAATAACAACGTATTGTATCTTAGTCTACCCCTACCTCTAATATGCAATTAGCCCACAATCACCCTCAAGGAATGATTTTAACTCATAATCACAAGGATTCCAAGAATGATTAGAACAATGTCCTTTTCTCTCATTTCCTCCTGTTAATTCTCCAGTCTGCACTTTACTTTCCTTTAATGTCCTTTTGGGATACAGTGATGTCCCTGGCAAGCACAGGGTGAGGTGAGTAGCTGTGTTGCAGAGCCAGAAACCATTTCCTCAGCAGTAGATGCACAAACATGTTCAAGTGATTGCTGGAAGACATTGCTTATTTCCTTTTAAAATTTGTCACCTAAAGACCTAAAGACCTAAGGACATTCTATTGATAAATATCTATTTTCAACTTATAAAGCAGTAGTGACTATATGTACTATTTTATACACTTATTTATAGAATTGAAAATACATTTTCATTCTTGTCATGTAAAATTCCCTAATGTTCTATCTTACTTAGACATTGAACTGAAGACTGGGCAGTATACCTGAGGTCACTTACCTCCTCCTATCCCCATTTCACTGTGAAGGAACTTTTGATTCTCCAAAAGTAAGTATTGTGTTAACTTTCCTCAAGGAAAATTTTCCCCAGATAGAACACAGCAACAGACCAAAACAATGATTCCATTCAAGTCCAACTTGGAGAAACAATGATTTTATTGAAGCTACTTCCAGGAGTATGGGTGATTCAGAGGCAGCCGCAACCCAAAAGAGCTCACTCCAGCAAACAACTGAGGCAAGCTGCATCCCTCAAGCTGACAACTGGGCTGGTCAGTCTCTTTTCCAAAGCAGTCCTCAATCCTTATGTAAGTTTGGGGAGGAAGTTTGAGTCTTGCAAATTTCAGGAACTTCCTGAGTCCTGGGTTTTGTTTCTTTCTTTTTTTTTCTTTATTAGTTAGTTTTGTATACAGCAAATACAGTCAGTTTGGTACCATTATTAGGCTCATCCGTGACCTACCCCCTCCCCTTGGCCCCTCCTTGTTGAGGTATATGGGTCATGCATTGTGGAGTTAGCCCACAGTTATGGGTAAGATAAATGTCTCTGCATATCATGTCCCAACATGTCGCTCTGACATTCTTTCCACCCCCTCTTCCGCAAAATTTTTGGTCTGCTTCGGTGATGAGGTGTTGGGGGCCTCTGAGGCTCTGGCTCTCTGATTTGGTAGGAGTTGATTTTTCTATGTGTTGATCTCCTTCCCCCTTCTGCTGGTATCCGGTTCTATAGTCCTCTTTCTAGGATGGAATGTTTCAATTCAGAAGACATTGCTATTAAGAAATATACTAGAGACAGAAATGAGTATGTAGTTAAGGAGAAAATATAAGTATATGGTAAAGATGGGCTGTAGGAGGATCAAGGAAATTGGGATTTTAAAGGGTCCAAGAAGATGTAGCTATCTATTTATGTATGAAATAATGTTAATCCTTTGGGTAACACTATACCAACAATGGAAAAGGCTTATTAACTTAGATCTAAGACAATATGAAAGTGTTAGATTGTAGGGTAAGAACATAGTTTTAAAGTTAAGGGTATGTGATCTCTATGCTTATGATATGGAAACAAAGCAACACTGATGGGTTTGATAATTCAAAATTTTAACTTAGCATAATGAAATATAAAAGTGCAGTATCAGCATCTGCAAAATATTTTTTTCCAACTAGGGTCTCTCTCTAGCCTAAGGCTGACATGGAATTCACTCTGTAGTCTCAGGGTGATCTCAAACTCATGGACATCCTTCTACACTGACCTTTCAAGTGCTGGGATTAAAGGTGTGTACCACCACATCTGGCCTGCAAAATATTTTTAAATAAATTGCCATCCACTCAGCCAGACAGCAGCAGAAGTTACATCCATAGGGCTCATGACTACCCCTGTTCTAGGTTTTCAAGGACTCCTTACAGTGTGCTCATTCAGACACAAAATGGACTGGATATTCATGACATCACAGTGCTTGACACTATCTACACAAGACCATCATAATAGGAAGAAAAGGTCATGACATCAAAATAAAAGAGAGACTGATTGAGAGGGGAAGGGATATGATGGAGAGTGGAAATTTGCCAGGCTCTGCTGGCGGGGGCAGGTAGTGCTGAGGGAAGGACCAGGCCTGCTGGTTCGTCCCAAGGGGTTGAGGAGGAGATGAGCGTCCGACGACTCAGACCTCTCCTGGCCACCGGAGATAAACCACACTGAGTCGGGAGTCTTGTCGAAGAAGGAACTCGATTTATTGCTATGAGCAGTTGCCTATATAATGTTGGGGACAAAGGCAGGGATTTTAGGATGGTGGGGAAAGGTAAGGGCCAATAGTAAACTGTGACTATTGAAATGATAATTCTAACTCCCATGCGGAAGTAGCAGGCAAGAAGCCATTAGGCGTCTTGCTGAGTCATGTCTGGCCAGAGGCAGATCACCAAACTTTAGCTAGGCTCAGGAAGTTCCACTAGGCCTCACACCTGGGCCTTTCAGAGCCCAACATCTCCCCCTTTTGTTTTTGTAAGAGCATTATTCACCATGGCCCCTGTCTTAGGTTGTCCCCCTCTGGGGGATCTTAACCGTCATTGGGTACCAGGTGTTTAGCTCAGAGCATTCATCATGGCCCCTGTCTTAGGTTGTCCCTCTCTGGGGATCTTACCCGTCACTGGGTACCATGTGTTTAGCTTGGTGAGAACCCACTCCATGGCCTGTCTTAGGTTGTCCCCCTATGGGGATCTTACCCATCATTGGTCACATGGAGGGCAGAGGAGGTGGCAGTGGGTCATCTGAGGAACTTAATTCCTGAGTTGCCAGCCTGTGATAATGTATTTCGACCTGATGAAGTTTTGTTGTCTCTAGCCGTTGGTGAATAAATTGTGTAATCTTATTAATTACACAAGGCCCGACAGTGAGGATAAGGATAAGGAGAAGGAGGGGGAGGGGCCAAGTAGAGGGAGAAGGTAGGGTAAGAAGTCATGTAAGCCCGTCCGCAGCAGGTTGTCCTGGAGGTCCCGTTGCCTCCTCTCCAAGTCTTCCTGGAGCCTCTTAATCTTGTCCTGGACGATTCCCGATTTATTGGCATAAAAGTGGCATTTTTACTGTAAAAACAAATGTACACCTCCCTTTTTGGCCATTAGTAGGTCTAGTTCTGTCCTGTTTTGTAGGACTACCTCATCCAGGGAATCTAGCTATTGTTGAAGATAGGTCTCCCTCCAATATAGGGAGGGCCTCATTTCCAGGGATGATATCTACATCTGGGATTAAGGTGGCTGGGGAACAAAGGCCTGTCCAATTGGTGGGCAGAAAGTCATAGGCCATCTCGCCTCCACAAACATAAACCATTCCAGAAGGCGGGCAGCGTTGAGCACTGGGCTCAGTTGTGTTAAAAGTACAGAAGGATGAATGTATCCCACATCTATACTGGAATTATTAGGGGAAGGTGGGGCCCAAATGCCCAGAGGAAACATTGGGAAAAGCTGGATGGGGAAGGTGGCTGAGTAATTTTTTAAGGTCGTATGGGCAACTGTACTGTAAGCAGCCAGAGAGGCCCAGATTGGAGGCAAAGCCAGCAATCCTCCACAAGGGAGAGAATTGTTTAGGTTAGTAGGGTGACAGACCATTTTAGCAACAGTCCTCAGGGGTGGGACACTCCCTGGAGAAGTGATTGTCAGTGTCCCCTTGTTGGGACAAATATTTTAGGTCTCTCACTGGTACCCAAATGGGTCTTTTTCTTTTTATAAAGTTTTTCTATGGACAAAAATTCCATGAGCTTTACATAAGTTTCTATCAAAAAACTCGTTTTTGTTACAAGAGTTTTTGTACTTTAATCACTTCTCAGTACAAAAGACTATCAAGGCCAGCCAAATGGCTTCCGACACTGAATATACATAATCTTGTTTACATGTAGGTGTTAAAGTCTTGTTGCCAAAGGGCCAGAGCTATGGATACAAAGCCAGCCAAATGGCTTCCGCCAATTCCTCCTTTTTTATTTTTTATTAACTGGGCCCTTCTGGGCCTCGATGTAGAAAGACTGTGTCTGTCTTAGGTAGTCTTCTATGATATTTAGGCTTTACCTGTCATCGGTACATGAATTCCATCATTCATGCCCTGTCTTAGGTTGACCTAACTCAAGAGAATCTTACCCATGTTTGACTACCAGCCTCTGCAGGGGCTTTAAGATAATGTCTCAGGAAGTCCGGGTCGGGTCCGTAGCTGTGTCCCATGTACTTCTGTATGGATATCCATAAAGGATCTCAAAAGGCATTTAATGAGTATGGGAAGCAGACACAGAATGAGCAAAAGACAAACACCTGTAGCAGCAAAGCTTGCTGTCCAAGAAGTGAGAGAATTTCATGTAGGCAAGGCAGACTTAAAAACAGATATTAAGTAATCAGTAGTTTTTAAAAGTAAGATGATTGTTTTGCAAAGACAAAATCTCTGAATGTAACTGAATCAGATCCAAGGAAATATTATCATTATTCCAAATACCTCTTACATGTATTTTCCCAATGCTGTTGACTGTTATTACATTTTTTAGAAGTAACACAAATCCATTGAAAATCTACATGACACTCCAAACAATTTCTAACTTTCAACCTTAGTATCTCTTTGCCCAAATACGTAACCACATCATACAGAGCGTCTAACAGGTGAAACTGTATCTAGGGTAAGGATCGAGCCCAAGATCTTAAAGGGAGGCACAGTTTGAACTTTCTCAGGAGCTACTTTAAAGCTGTGAGTATGAAGGATAGTCAGACATTAAAAGTACAAGCCTAAAGCCAAATGGTTCTTTTTTTATCTTGAGGGAAGACACATTTAAACCCTTTCCCTGCTGTGAGGAGTGGGTCTGGTCCTCTCCAGGCCCCAGTCAATGGGCCATTTCTAGAAAAATTTAAAATATTTAAGGTAAATAATGCTTTCTTTAGCTTACCATGGGGGGGTAGTGGTTTCCCTTTTGTTTTTGTAATTGTGATTTAAGTGTTTGGTCAATAATAGCTTGGCCTCGCCTTGAGGGTTGTATGGGATGGCTGTGGAATGTGAGATTTTCCAGGTCTGGAGAAAATCTACAAAGGCCTTGTTTACGAAGTAGGGGCCATTATCTGTTTTAATTTGATCAGGTAGCCCGAGAGTGGCAAAACATTGAAGCATATGATTAATGGCATGTTTAGATTCTCACCCCCACCCACACCCTCACCCCCCCCCCGCATGTGAGAGGGTGGATTTTTCCCCTGTCCCCACCTGGGTCAGTCCAAGGGAGCCACGTGGCAGTCTCCCAGGAGGGGAGTGTCTGCCAACTCCCAGTAGGGAAGGGCCTGGCACAAGCTGCCAGGAGGGGGGGCTATTTAAATTAGCATATTCCACTCCTGGCTCCCAATAGATTTATAATCATCACATATTATAACTTGTACTAAGTTTAATTTTAAAGGTCCCCACAGTCTTGACCAATTTAAGATATTAAGACCTGTAAAATCAAACAAGTTAAACACTTCTAACATATAAAGGCATAGAGTAAACATTTTTTACTGGTATAAGGCACAGCAAGGAGAGACTAAAACAATGTAAACTCAACCACCATCCAAAAGTGTTTGCATTTCTATGAGAGTCCTTCCTCAGGCATCCTTCTCATTGTTTTAATGTAAAGCAGTAGGACCATTTTCCTTAAGATTGCTAATTTGTTTGACAATAGCAGATTTAGTAACCTAAAACCAGTCTCAGTGCCGGTAATTTTAACTTGCTTGAGGTTTTCCAGTTTAAAATCTTAAATCTCTCAGTCCAATATCTTTAGCCAAGCACATCAGTCCATTACAAATTTAACCTTGATCAAACTCTCTGGGCCTGGGCAGCAGGACGCAGCCAGCCCTTATGCCAGTAGCCCAGTTCCAACAAAGTCCCCTGCAGTCTTTCCTTTTCCTTAGAAAGCTCATAAGCCAAGTCTCGAAGTTCAATGCTGTCTGCACTTAGTATTTTAAGATTCTTATTAGAATAGTCCATAAAATTTGGCTTACCATTCCAGAAGACACCTTCAGCTGCAAGCCCCAAGTCCATGCCTATTCCTCCAAAACAAAGGTTCCAAAAGATCAACATACACATGGTCAGGTTTATCTCAGTCCACTCCTTGGTCTATATCAGACAGCTTTAGGTTTGCTGAGATAAACTTCCAGACCAGGTACAGTTATGGAGGAAGGGATATTTATTGAAGCTTACAGATCTAGGGGAAGTTCTGAAAGTGCACCCCTAGAGGGGGAGCCTTTCCCCAGGAAGAGACCCTGAAACCCAGAGATCAGTCCGAGACCACTGGATGCAAACAGCAAGAGGCTTTATTGTGGGTACCGGTGCACCGGGGCTCGACACGGAGTCCTCACGCAGGAGGGGTGAAGAGCCCCAGCCCCCTGGAGGGAAGGGCTTATAAAGGGAGTGAGGCGGGGAAAAAAAGGACAAAGGGGTTACGTCATCTCGTGCCCTTTGAAATGATTAGTTCTGAGAGGGCGCGCGTGGGAACCCTGTGGGTTGCCATAGGGAGGGGGACCTGCCTTTGGAGTTTTCCATATAGAGTGGGTCCTGATTTGTCTGATCCACCTGGTGTCCCTTAATTGGATAACCATAAGGGTGGGGGTTTCAGGTCACAGAGTTCATGGAAGGGGCAGTTAGGCCAGGCCTCTCTTAGGTGCTCAGTAACTTAACAAAAGAACAAAGCAAGCAAGCAAGGTTACAGAAGCTGAATAGAGCAGAATTAGCAAAAGCAAAAACTCCAGTCTCTATCTGGGGCGTGGGTGGGTTTTCCCAACTGTTTGTTCCCCTACCAGACCAGGTGTTAGACCACAGATATCCCGTTTGGCCACCTAAAGGAACTGACCTTGCCCTGAACTGGTGCTTGTTCGTGCAAGCCTTGCAAAATAGCATTACAGAAGTCAAAATGGTGTAACAGCAGTCTAGCCGGGGTTTTTCAGTTCCATAATGGCAGAAAAAGTTGGCCTGCCTTCATAGGCCCAAGCAGAGAGAGAGAGAGAGAGAGAGAATAAGCCTTCAGAAATACAAAAGTTGCAGATACAGCTTGCCGGCAAATCGAGACTGAAAGGAAAGAGAAAAGGAACAAAGAGATGTTGACAAACAAGTACAGGTTATAGAAGCAAAGTTTAGCACATTAAATATGAAGACTACCTCATAACTTATGAGGGTATGCTCACCTGCATATGTACACCGATTGACCTCCTCAACAAATGCCTCTCACGGGGCACTAGTCTGCCGGGCTCTGAGACCCCCACATTGGGCACCAGATGCCGGGCTCCGCCGGCGGGGGCAGGTAGTGCTGAGGGAAGGACCAGGCCTGCTGGTTCCTCCCGAGGGGTTGAGGAGGAGATGAGCGTCCGACGACTCAGACCTCTCCTGGCCACCGGAGAAAAACCACACTGAGTTGGGAGTCTTGTCGAAGCAGGAACTCGATTTATTGCTATGAGCAGTTGCCTATATAATGTTGGGGACAAAGGCGGGGATTCTAGGATGGTGGGGAAAGGTAAGGGCCAAGAGTAAACTGTGACTATTGAAATGATAATTCTAACTCCCATGCGGAAGTAACAGGCAAGAAGCCATTAGGCATCTTGCTGAGTCACATCTGGCCAGACGCAGATCACCAAACTTTAGCTAGGCTCAGGAAGTTCCACAAGGCCTCACACCTGGGCCTTTCAGAGCCCAACAGAGATTCAAAGGCGAAAGTGTGTGTGTGGGGGAAGAAATTACCATGAGTTATTGTCTACAATTATGGAAGTTGTCAATAAAAAATCATGAATCATAAAAAATTGCCATCCATTATATTTGAATACTAGAAAAATGTATGTAATAGCTACAAACATTTCAAGAAAAAGTAGATAGAAATATGTGAATTTAGTAACTATAATTCATCATACAAAGGGTTACTGAAGTCAGTTCAAAGTAAATTATTTCAAATCAATTAATACCATATTTTATTTAGAATTAATGTAATTAGGACTGAGATCTATACAGTAGGTATTAATAACTGATAACTACTTTCCTCGGGACTATTCTGATCATAATAAATTTTATTTCTTAAGAATATTATTTATTTAAGAGAGAGAGAGGCACAGAAAGGGACAGAGAATGGGCATGCCAGGGCCTCCAGCCACTGCAAATAAACTCTGGATGTATGCACTTTTTGTGTATCTGGTTTACATGGGCACTGGGGAATTGAATTTGGGTCCTTAGGCTTTGTAGGCAAGCACTTTAACCACTAAGCCATCTCTCCAGCCCAATAATAAATTTTAAATATACATAATGATTGATTAGAAATTTCCAAAATACATTCCATGGAAATGCTTATATTTTACTATGGTTAGGAACAGACTATCTTCAGATCAACATATTAAAAAAAATTAAAGCAGTATACATGTCCACTACAGATTGTTTGATTCAACAGTGGCACAAGTTTACCACAAAGTATCTTGCATGCTTATGAACCCTGAGCGAGACTTGAGATAATTTGGTAATAATCACAATTTTTTCCATGATGATTTTTTTTTTTAATTTTATAAAACATCAAGCCAGGTGTGGTGGCACATGCCTTTAATCCCAGCACTTGGGAGGCAGTGGTAAGAGGAACAACATGAGTTGAAGGCCATCCTGAGACTAGTGAATTCCAAGTCAGCCTGGAGTGAGAAACTACCTTGAACCCCCCCCCAAAAAAAAAACCCTGCATCATTCACACATTATTCACACATTCTAATTTTTTGTTAAGCAAATCTACTATATATATATATATATATATATATATATATATATATATATATATATGTATATACACACACACATATATGTAGCTTCAAAGAACATGTGTTGACTAATTATTCAAATATTTTCTCTGCTGAACGAAGGCAATCTATTGGGGAATGGTGATGTAGCATATTCAAACTTTACCTCATATTTGTTTGGTTTTATTATAAATAAATGCAATTTCATTAATTTTAAATTTATGGAATATCTAAAGCTATTATATTTATGTATCATATACAATAAATGACTAGGGAAAATAATATGTATGTTTGGTTTGCCTCTTAATGATATTTTGGTTGAGATTTTTCTGAAATGACCTTTTAAGATATAAACTCTCTAAGACATTTAGTTGACATAATAGTAAAGGCAATTAAAATGAATTCATTCTTCATATTAACCTTTAATGACATTACAGATTGAAATAATATGAGTTGATTATAACTGGGCTTTAGGCATATACTTTCTATGTGTGTCTACATGAGAGGTCACAATTGCAGTGTGTCTACATCAAAATGTCCATAAGGGAATATGGACCAGCACATCCTCTGAAGTGTTGGAGAAATTATAAAAGCCAGACAGAAATTATTCACCTTATGAAAAAAGTAATCTTCATGTGTTACACATATCCTTGGAACTTGAAAATAACATTATTGCTTTTCACCTTGTCTCAACTTGTAACAATGCATTCATTCATTTGTCATAACACAAAAACACCTACTACAATTTAAAGCCAATCTTGGATATTTTTACATTTCATGTGTCTGTTTATAAAAATAAGTACATATTTATAAGTGATTATATGTTTAGCTTTTTTACAGTCTCTAATGAACCATACCATGCATTTTAAGTAATTATGATGAAAATAATTTAATCAAATACTTATACAATATAATACCTGGGGCTAGAGAGATGGCTTAGTGGTTAAGGAACTTGTCTGCAAAGCCAAAGGACCCAGGTTTGATTCATCAGTACCCACATAATCTAGATGCATAAAGTGGCACATGCATCTGGAGTTTGTTTTCAGTGGCTAGAGGCCCTGGCATGCCCATTCTCTCTCTCTTTCATAAATAAATACAAAATAACATAATTCTTAACCATTATACTCAGATGGACTTTAACATTTTTATATATTAAATTACTAGTTTAAAGTAAATGTTTTTACAAGCATGTTTGATATATTTAATACTAACTTCTTAATAACTATTTTTAAAGTTTAGAGAGGCTACTAGTTTAAGAGAAGGAAAGACAAGGAAGTACAGAGAGCTCCCTTCATGCAGAAGACAAGAAGGAGTAAAGCACCCATTAATAACTATTTTAAAATTCCAATTGCTATGGATTTCATAATAAAAATGACAAACTTGGTACAAAATGTACTTCATCTCATTAAAAATAAATGTAATTTGGATGCTGGAAAGATGGATCATTGGTAAAAGGCGCTTGCTTACAAAGCCAGACAGCCGGGGTTCTATTCCACAGCACCCACAAAATGCCAGATGCAAAAAGTGGTACCATGCATCTGGAGTTTGTTTACAGTGGCTGGAGGCTCTGGTGTCCCCATTCCCCACTCCCCTGCTTGCAAGTGAATACAAAAACAGAGTTTTCTGCTGTGTATGCCAGCTGTCATGACTATCTGGACATCTGGCATTAGGCATAAAGTAGTTGCCTTGGGGAAGTATATTCCTAAGATACTTTGGAATTGGATGGCTTCTACTCTTGCCATTTCCTAAAACTCTTATATTATACTGTATGGTGGGCTGTTTTGACTTGAGTAAGTGTAAAATGGCTGTAAGGTCATTTTCTAAGTACCATGCAGGAAATTGGTGGTGTGCAGGCTCTGACCTAGACTTATTTCCCTTTAGGGATGCTGACAGTATGGGCAGAGTAAGGACTTTACATTTGTTTTATACCAAATACCAAATCTCCCTTTTTGAGTTGTAGCTTGAGGACTGGATACTTTCTCCTCAGGGGGGGGGAAAAATATATATATATATATATATATATAAAGCAAAAGATTCAAGTTGCAGTCAGTTTTAGGTAAAATTGATAGGGCATAATATAAGCAATATTACATATATGGCTTTTGTTTGATTAGGGAATAATCCAACTAGAGCTTTCAAACCTTTTTAAAAAGTCAAGGCTTCTAGAAAGATTTTGTTTTTATTTATTTTATTTTATTTTATTTTTTTCATCTCCACTCTATCTTTTCTTCCTTTTTTTCTCAATTTTTATTAACATTTTACATGATTATAAAAAATATTCCATGGTAATATCCTCCCTGTTCCCACTTTCTCCTTTGAAATTCCATTCTCCATCATATCCCCTCCCCATCTCAATCAGTCTCTCTTTTATTTTGATGTCATGATCTTTTCCTCCTCTTATGATGGTCTTGTGTAGGTAGTGTCAGGCACTATGAGGTCATGGATATCCAGGTCATTTTATGTGTGGAGGGAGAATGTTGTAAGGAGTCCTAGCCTTCCTTTGGCTCTTACATCCTTTCCACCACCTCTTCCGCATTAGACCCTGAGACTTGGAATCGAGATGTTACTCACTACTCCAGTCACTTCTTTCCAGCACTATGATATCTTCTGAGTCATCAAGGTCACTGCCATCTGGAAAGAGAAGATTCTCCACCCAAAGTGAGAAAAGCGTTAATATAAGGGTATGAATATTAAGAGAAGTGCTTACTGGGCAGTTTGATAAGCATAGTATAAATATTTATCCAGACATCAGCAGATGTTACACCCCTATGGCTCATGACTACCCCTGTTTTAAGTTTTCAGTATCAGGGATGTATTCCCTCCCATGGAGTCGGCCTCAAGTCCAATTGGAGGGCCGTTGGTTTCCACCATGACATATGTACCAATATTGCACCCGTTGGCTCATTTGGCCTGGCTGGCCATTGTAAGGCTTGCAGTGTCCACTGTTGAGTATCTTCACTGGTGTTATCTCTTTCTCCCATTGAACTACATGTAGAATGGCTTCTTCCAGTTTTCTGTCAGCAGATTTTGTATTTAAACATTATGTACAACTCTGATGAAACACAACTATAACATCCATATTTATAAGAATTACAAAAAATAACTGATCTTTTGGAAACAATTTTTAATGAAAAATGTTTCTAGATAACAGAGGATGCCTTACTAGACAGAAAGAGTTTATTATATCATTTTAGAAGGACATGTGGTTATTATTAAACACAAAATTTTGATTCATTAGGAGTTGTATGCTATGCATTGTTCCACAATGAAACTTTCTTTAAATGTGTATGTTGTAGGATGTACATGTGTGCATACATTCTCTTCTTTCTGTGTGTATACATGTGTGTGTAGGTGTAGGTGTGAGTACATGTGTATGAGTGTACTTGTGGAGGCCAGAGGCTGACAATAGATATCTTCTTCAACCAGCCTCTAGCTTATTGAGCCACATTTTGTCACTGAACGTAGAGCTCACTGATTGGGCTAAATTCTCTACCTACTAAGCCCTAGTAATCTTTTGTTTCTGCATTCCATGAACTGGGACTATAGGCATGTACCAGAACACTGGGCCTGTACATGGGTGCAGGGAATCCCAGTTTAGGATTTCATGCCACCAGTGGTAAGTGCTTTTCCCACTGAATAATCTCCTGTACCAAGCAACATTTATATAATAAAATTTAATAAAAAATTAACAATTAGAATTTCAGTAAGCTAAACTTTGGATATAAAAAATTTCCAGTCTCCACTTATTAAGTGATTCATGTACCTTTCATGGTATCAATTTAGTAGTGCTTTGAAAGGGGACAATCGTTTATCTCTGCCATTGACTACATCCTTGAAATAGAAAGTTCCATACCAATAAGGTAAGAATCTTAATTATGTAGCTAAGGAAGAAATCACATGCTTACTTAGTCACTCTATCTCTTATCTCTGTTACGGCTTCTCAGCTAATTCTCAACTCCACTGTCTACACAGTTAATGTCACTCATTGTTATTTCATCTATTAGCTACTGAAGTACTCATCATTTTATCATCACAAAGGAATGTTCTCAACACACCTTGAGATGTAAATGTTAGTATATACATAATATCCATGTATTAAACATATACTTTATATGAGTAACTAAGAACCCTTTGTTTTAATTTTTGATAAGTAAACTTAAAGGTGCCCTGGTAGTTTACACAAATGTGTGTGTATTTAGAGCACACATGCCTCAAATACATGTACTTCCTTTCCACAATCTATTGGGAGTCTATAGTATCACCGTGAACAGAATTTCTACTAAAGCAAAATGAACCAGAATTTTCAGTTTTCTATGTATAACTTAAAATGCTTTAGTAAAATTATCATCATTGTGTTAAAGATAAACTAAAATGTATTGGCATAAAAACACTTCTTGAACCTGTAAAATCCCTGACATATCCCTGTGTGTTTTCTCCAATCTTCCATGCTGAGCACAAATACTTTTTCTGTCTGATTACCTTCTTTATGTGCTTAACTTTTCTCTTAATACTTCAAATGTTTCATATTCCCCAACTATGTTAGAATGATTTCTGCTAGGAAACAAAAAATTCTTCCAGCACACTTATGTGCTTTCTCAAATGGCTCAACAGGAGCTTCTCTCTTCATGTCCTGAACACACAGGTGGAGTTAAAGTAATAGGACTGTTAATTATTTAATTAAGAATTGAGTTAGCAAATATAGAGTTCATTTAAATATTTGCTACTGCAGCTTACATATGCATATTTTTTATTTCTTTGCTTCTATAGATCAGAGTGCAGATTTACCCAGGCATGGAAATCTTAGGTTTATTTTAGCTATAGAATTTAAAATAAGTCATTACTTAAATATAACTTTTCTATAACCATAAGATTTACATATATATTAATGACTAAAGTTATGAGCTTCTACTTAGTGGTTCATATTATTGTTATCCATTGGTCTAGGCAATAACTATAGAATTATAAAAATATAATTCATAGGTGACATATTAGCTTAGTGTTGCAGTCAGCTTCATATTTCTGACAGACAACACCTGTGGTGGTTTGATTCAGGTGTTCATACTAGTGCAAGATCATTTAACTGAGCCATACCAAAAAATCCCCCCCAAAACCCATAATGGCACAGAATAAATATTCACAATACAAAAGATGGCATTAGGCAAAGCAAGGAAATATTCAACAAATACCACATTTAAAATAGGGCAAACACCAAACTCTGTAGCTCCAAGTCCAATAACTCTAGCCAGTGATAAATTCGATAATCCTAACCAGCAACAAGTCTCTGGCATTCCAATTCAGTCCCTCCAGCTAGGCTACTCACAAGTCCTGGAAAACTTCACCTAGGGCTGGCAGCTTTCCTTAGCAGCCATCTCATGGTTCTCGCAGCTCCACTGGGTCTCCACTAGAATCCAGGATTCATCCTCATGGCCCCATGGGGTCTCCATGCAGGCATCCAGCAAACCTGCTTCACACTGCCCATGGCCATTTCCAAAACACAGGACCATGTTGCAAACTCAATGACCCTCTCTTTCCTGCATTTCTTATATTCCACAATACCAGGTAGGGTGCCAATTTGTTAATCTATGGGGAAATAAAACAGACTTGGAAAAGAGGACGCTCCTTGAGCACTCAGGCCCCTTCAAATGAGTCTACATTCTACCTATTGCCCCAGTGCAGGTCAGCTGGCCCAATCTCAAAGGTTATAATCTCTCAATCTGCAGGTGAATGGACAGCAGTTCACCCAAAGACATATTTTTTTTCCATATCCCTCTACTCACACCAGTTCATTTCTATGCAATGCAACCCTGCACAACTTCTCAGGACCCAAGAATAACAGCAAGCCTCACACAAACTGCTAGCCCAATCCAAGCAAAGCTCTTTTTCACCCTCATAAGCCAAACCTCACAGACTATAGTTATTACTGCATTCAGGTCTTGTAGCTCTGACCAGAATAGTCAATCAAGCTGTACTCACAGCACTGCAAGGCATCTCTTAGATCATGGTTTCAAATCCTACTACATTCCTCTTGAAAATCAGCTCCAAAAGGCAAAAGCCACACAGTCAGGTGTCTAGCAGCAATCCCACTCCTCAGTACCACTTTACTATTGTCGTCAGGTTTGCATTGCTGGTAGAAATCACCCAACCAAGAGCAACTTCAGGAAAAAAAAAGAGGTTTGTTTTGGCTTACAGGTTCGAGTGGAAGCCACATGTTGGCAGGGAAAATGATGGCATGTGCAGAGGGTGGACATTAGCCTGTGGCCCACATAAGGTGGACAACATGAACAGAGAGTGTGCCACACACTGGCATGGGGAAACTGGCTATAATAACCATAAGTCTGCCCTCAACAATACACTCCCTCCAGCAGATGTTAATTCCCAAATCTCCTTCAGCTGGGAATCATTTAGACCACCTAAATTTATGGGGGACACCTGAATCAAACCACCACCACCATAGCCAGTTTCCCCATGCCAGTTTTTGGCATACTCTCCTGTTGCTGTTGTCCACCTGATGTTGGCCAGAGGGTGATGTCCACCCTTTGCTCATGCCATAATTTTCCCTTCCATCATGGAGCTTCCCCTTCAAGCCTGTTGGCCAAAATGAACCTCTTTTTCCCCACAAGCTGCTCTTGGTTGGGTGATTTCTACCAGCAATGTTAAACCTGACTGCAACAACACCTGACCAGAGGCAGCTATGGGGAGGAAAGGATTTATTTTGGCTTACAGACTTGAGGGGAAGCTCCATGATGGCTGGGGAAAATGATGGCATGAGCAGAGGGTGGACATCACCTCCTGGCCAACATCAGGTGGACAGCAACAGCAGAAGACTGTGCCAAACACTGGGAAAGGGAAGCTGTTAGTAATACCCATAAGCCTGTCCCCAACAATACACTTCTTCCAGGAGAATCCAATTACCAAATTACCATCAGCTGGGGACCTAGCATTCAGAACACATAAGTTTATTGGGGCCACCTGAATCAAAGAACCACATTCTGCCCTGAGCTTATAAACAGCTAACCATACATTATATAAAATGGAATTCATTCAGTCCAACTTTAAGAGTATTTATTTTTATCAATCCCAGTGATGTTCAAACATCCTAATAGTCCAAGATCATTTATTTGAGTTAGAATACTGAAAACAAAAGCACATGATGGCACAGAATAAGCATTCACACTGCAAAAGATGGCACTGGGAATATTGGGCATAGCAAAGAAATAATCAGCCAGTAGAGGATTTAAAACAAACACCAAACTCTATAGCTTTAAGTCTCCAAGTCCAATAATTCTAACCAGTTATGAGTGTCTGGTGTTCCAATTCTGCTCCTCCAGCAAGGATACTCACAGTCCCAGAAAACTTCATCCAGTGCTGATAGCTCTCCTTAGTAGCCATCCATAGTCTTGTCATCACCACTGGGTCTCCACTGCAACCCATGGTCCATCCTCAGGGCTTCAACAGGCCTCCACACAGGTAATCAACATGTTTGCTTTACATTGCCCATGGTCATTTCCAAAAAACAAAACCATGTTGCAAATTCAGTCACCCTCTCTTTTATGCATTTGTTATAATCCCCAATACCAGGTAGGATACCAACTTGTTAATGAAGAGGGGGCCGATAAAGCCAAGCTTGAGGAACAGCAAACTCCTTCAAGCATTCAGGCCCTTTCAAAGACTCTACATTCTTCCTGCTGTCCCAATGCAGATCAGATGGCCCAATCACAATGGTTGTAATATCTCAAACAATTGAAGGTGTATGGGCAGAAATTTTGGCCCAAATATTGTGTTTCTTTCTGTGCCATATCACTCTGCTCACACCAGTCCATTTCTACACAGTGCAGCCCTGCACAAGTTCTCAGGACACTGCATACCAACAAGCCTTTCATACAAACTGCTTTTAGCCCAGTCAAGGCAAAACCCTTTGTCATCATTAGAAGCCAAACCTCACCATCCATAGTTCTTAATGCATTCAGGTCTCTCAACTCTGATCAGAATGGTGGTCCATCAAGCTGTACTTATAGCACTGCATGGCATCTTTGAGGCCAAGTTTTCAAATCCTTCCACATTCTTCTTAAAAATCATCATACAGCCAGATTTCTAGTAGCAACAACTGCACTGACTATTGCAGTCAGCTTCACATTGCTAGCAGAAAAAACACAACCAGGGGTAGCTTGTGGGAGGAAAGGGTTAATTTTGGATTACAGACTTGAGGGGAAGCTCTATGATGGCAGAGGAAAACAATGGTATGAACAGAGAGTGGACATCACCTCCTGGCCAACATCAGGTGGACAAAAGCAGCAGGAGACTGTGCCAAACACTGTCAAGGGGAAGCTAGCTATAACACCCATAAGCCTGCCCCCAATAATACACTGCCTCCAGGAGAATCCAATTCCAAATTGCCACCAGCTGAGGACCTAGCATTCAGAACACATAAGTTTATGATGGACACCTTAAACAAACCACCACAATTGGGCTATTGTCATATCACATCTTATCACATAAATGGCACCTGCCCAGTAATTTCATTCTCAATTAACCCTTACTTAATACTGACCTTACATATGGCTTTACTTCTTGACACATCCTTGAAATAAATTAAATTTATCACATTTCTTTCATATGTCATTTTTATATATGTTTGAAAGTCTGCAAGTATCAAAAATTATTTTTCATTTTTATATGGCAGTAGACAATTATACTCTCATTGCTATGATGGAGTTTAATATATTAGGAAGAGACAAAATGAGTTCAGGAAATTTTTCTTTTGAATGTAATCAAATGAACACTTCTATTTGTTCCTAGGGTTTTTCTTTTTTATTCTTTCTTTTCTTTTCTTTTCTTTTCTTTTTTTTTTTTTTTTTGCTATAAGATTCTTCTTCACTTAAAGCTGAGTGTCTGCTTGTCTTACCGTATATAGAGCTCAGTTCTACTTACTGGGGATTCAGCCATTAATTGCACTGGAGAGCAACATTGGAGCATAGATTCTGCTTTTGCATCTGATTATTCCTGTAGGAAACTTTCACAACTGGTGACAAATTAGTTGGCATTAATCAATTTACTTCATTTAAAAAAAAAAAAAACATTTACGTGTTGGTAGACTGAAGAAAAAACTACCTCTACACTAAAACGCAAACTGTTGTATAATAAATGAAATAACTGAAGCTGACTTTATGATACAAGATTATTGAATTTTGCTGAGGATATGTTTGGATATGCGAGGCCTTCTGCCTTTCCATACGAAATTTGAGATAATTTAGAAATACCTCTGGAGGCATCACCACATCTGATCTAAAGCTATACTACAAAGCCATAGTAATAAAAACAGCATGGTACTGGCATAAAAACAGGAGTATAGACCAATGGAATAGACTTGAGGACCCGGACTTTGAGTCAAGCAACTATAGCTACTTGATATTCTATAAAGGCCTGAAAATTATAGGCTGGAAAAAAGACAGCATCTTCAACAAATGGTGCTGGACAAACTGGATAACCATATGCAGGACACTGAAACTTGATCAACACATTTCACTATGCACTACACTCAAGTCCAAATGGATCAAAGACCTCAATATAAGACCAGAAACCTGAATACTACTGGAGGAAAATTTAGGAAGTACTTTCCATGATATAGGAATGGAAAAAGACTTCCTGAACAAAACCCCAGTAGCTCATGATCTTAAACCGTCACTGAACCAATGGGATCACATAAAGCTGAAGAGTTTCTTTACAGACAAGCATACAATAAGCAAAGCCATTAGATTACCCACAGAATGGGAGAAAATACTTGCGGGTTATCCAACTGATAGAGGCCTAGTCTCTAGAATCTACAAAGAACTCAAAAATCTAAACAGTAAGAAGTCAAACACCCCAAACACAAAATGGGGCAAAGAGCTGAACAGGCAGTTCACAGAGGAAGAAATACAAATGGAAATCACACACTGAAGAAAATGTTCATCATCCCTAATCATCAGAGAAATGCAAATTAAAACAACTATGAGATTCCACCTTACCCCAATAAGGATAGCAAACATCAAAAAATTAATTGAAAATAAATGTTGGTGAGGATGTGGAGAAGTATGAACACTCATCCATTGTTGGTGGGAATGTAGGATGGTACAACCACTTTGAAAAGCAATATGGAGACTTCTGAAAAAGCTGACTATAGAGATACCAACAGACCCAGTTATTCCCTTACTGGGCATCTACCCTAAAACCCTCAAACCACAGGCTAGAGAGATTTGCTCAACCATGTTTGTAGTGGCTCAATTTGTAATAGCTAAGAGCTGGAATCAACCCAAATGTCCATCACTAGAAGAATGGATAACTAAGACATGTTATATCTACACAATGGAATTCTATACAGCAGTAAGAAAAAATGACACAATGGAATTTGAGGAAAAATGGTTGAACCTGGAACAGATCATTCTCAGTATCTTACCCAATCGCAGAACAAAATCGCCACATAGTCTCACTCATCTACAGCACCTAACCTGAATCTACCCAAGATACCTTACATATCCAGCAAGCATCTCGTGGACTAGACACTAGGATGGATGGGGAGGGAGGGGAGGGAATCAAAGCGGTGAGAAACACAAATGTAGACCCAAACGGCAATGGTACCATAAAATTCTACTTCCAAAAAGGCAGACCAAATGGCTGAACCTTCACCAGGCTCTTACAGAGAACACCTGAACCACAAGACACTGGAGAGTGCAGGATCAAGACTAACTTTAATCTTCTACATCTTCTCTCTCTCTCTCTCTCTCTCTCTCTCTCTCTTTCTCTTTCTCTCTTCTCTCTCACTCTTGCATATTAATTATATTTTTCCTCTTTTTCTTAGTGGGCACTGACCTGTAACTCCCAGTACCAGCATGGGGCTATCATCCACAATGAGCTTTTGATCAGAGAGACCTATAAGGTTTCCTAAAAGACAGACAGATTTCTGTCAGAGTACTTGATGACCCACCAAAGGTTAGTGGTAAGACCCTACTGCTGAAGACATCTTATGTGGTTGACATGAAAATGGAATGGCATGGCTGGAAGTTGGAAGAGAGTCAGTCCCCAGACAGTCAGCGTGTCTAGTGCCAGAAGGTGCTACATGGGCAACTGGTGGAAAATGACCAATATCTGTCCAAGCAACTCATGGTCTAACCTACTTAGCAGCAAATAACTTGTTGTGATTCCCAAAAAAGTGCAACAGTGGCACACAGCCATGGTAGGGAACCAACTGCTCTTAATTTGGCTAACTGATCCCCTCCGTGGTACTGGACCCATAGCTGGAGCTGGGAAACAAGTCAGAACCATATCCAAACATAAGCCCACTCTCCAATATCAAGCTACCATCAATCATGGGCTACAAGAGGGCCTACAACTATTAAATTTGCTATTAAAGAAACTAAGGGTTATCTAATTTGTCCTGGTGCTAACTTACTCTCTGTTGGAGAACCTGCTTCTGTTTTTCAGATAGATGTAGATCCTAAGGAGAGAGCCACCCCAACATACCTCCAAAGGGCCCCTGCTGAAACTAAGAAAAACTGGCGAAACAAGCAAGGGTGCTGTTGTCCTGATGAACTGGATACCAGCACAAGGGGGAAGGAGATAAACACAGAGAAAAATCAACTCCTACCAAATCAGAGAGCCAAGCCTCAGAGGCCCCCAACACCTCATCTCTGAAGCAGACCAAAAATGAACCCAACATGGCTCAGGGAAATTTTGTGGAAGAGGAGGCGGAAAGAATGTCAGAGCCACATGTTGGGTCATGATATGCAGAGACATTTATCTTACCCATAACTCTGGGCTAACTCCATAATTCATGACCCATATACTTCCACAAGGAGGAGCCAAGGGGAGGGGGTAATTCACGGGTGAGCTTAATAAAGGTACCAAACTGACTATATTTGCTGAATCCAAAACTAATTTAAAAAAAAATAAGAAAAAAAAAGATTATTGAATTTTCAATTAGGGACAGTTTGATGGATCAATTGATTATTTGATATGATGACTTACCTCTGAGTCCCTCATAATTCAGCCCAGTGACTTTTGTATGTATGGCATGTATTTCCTTGCTATGGACAGGCACATGTTCAGTGTGGTTGCTGTGACTCAGGAAGCACTTGTTTTGGTGCTGGAAGTTATGTGTCTAGAGTACCTGCTTTGTCTCAGGAAACACTGGTGTAGCTCAGGTAGCTCAAGTGTGTCTCAGTCTTATATCGAAATGATGGTGAAATGTCTTACCTTTATAAGTTGTTGCAAATTTTGTAGATAATGGTCATAGAAAGGGAACAATATATTTGAAGTATTGCAAATCAGATTTTTACAGTGTTCAAACTGAATCTGAAGATAACAAAGTCATAGCACTATATAAAACTTGAATAAGGGAATAAAATATTTAGAGACCAAAAGGAAAACTCACCTCTGTTAAGAGAACAGAATTCTTCTAATGTGGAATGTGTTTAGTTTGGATTTTTGTTTTGTTTTCATTGACCAGACAAGAAAAGTTCAATCAAATGACATGACTTTATTTTCTTTTCTTTGATCAAACCCTTGGACCTTTTTGTCTCAACTCAAAACTTAGCTTAAACTTTCAAATTATTTTTGAAGAGAGAATGCTTCCATTACATAAAAGAAAAGCTTTGTGTACTTTAACTTTTGTCCAAACTACATGATTTTCCTTTCTAAAAAAGGACATGTAGGGCTGGAGAGATGGTTTAGCGGTTAAGCGCTTGCCTGTGAAGCCTAAGGACCCTGGTTCAAGGCTCCATTCCCCAGGTCCCACGTTAGCCAGATGCACAAGGGGGCGCACGCGTCTGGAGTTCGTTTGCAGTGGCTGGAGGCCCTGGCGCGCCCATTCTCCCTCTCTCTCTCTCTCTATCTGCCTCTTTCTCTCTCTGTCGCTCTCAAATAAATAAAATAAACAAAAAATATTAAAAAAAAAAAAAAAAAAAAAAAAGGACATGTAGAATTTACAGGTCAGACTCTCACATTAGACTACCTATATTTAAACTCTCAAATGCTTTTACTAAGAAACTTTGCAGGTCCATTAAGACCTTAAAGGATCTTGTGTTCGTGGAACAAGATAAACATATGAAGCATACATTGCCTGGTATATTACTAGCACTCAATAAATATTAATTTATTATTAATTAAAAAATTAATTACAGTTTAAGCAATAAGAAAATAGAATGTAAGCTGTATAAACTGCTGAATACAGTCCAGAACAGACAAATGCACTCACCTAGATATTGATAAGGCTTTTTTGGGGATCACTGTGAATCAAAACAAAAATATTCAAGCCAGTGTGGTGGCTTTAACGTACCTTTAATCCCAGTCTCAGAACACATGAGTTTATGGGACATATCTGATTGAAACTACCACACTGCCTAAGGTAAATTAGGAAAGACCATTGGCTTATAAAGAATGCTGGCAGTGGATGTCTGTACCCTAATTTTAGGAAGGAGTTGAGAGGAGATAGAAATGGCATGTGCCAGCGTGGTGGCTCACACCTTTAATCCCAGCACTCAGGAGGCAGAGGTAGGAGGATCACCATGAGTTCAAGGCCACCCTGACACTACATAGTGAATTCCAGGTCAGCCTGGACTACAGCAAGACCCTATCTTGAAAAACAAACAAAAAATATTAAGAAGGGAATGGGAAACACACACTTTATCTGTGCTGTTAAATTTCATGGCCACCATTTCTTGAGTGGAAATGGTAGAATGATAGGTGTGGCACTAGCATGACCATTGAAGAGCCATGTTTGTGCAGTAGCCTAGAGTGGTGGTGATCAAGCAATGAGGGATGTAGATCCAAGGGGGCTTATAAGCAGCTGGGAGTTATAAGGATACAGAAAACCCTAGCATATCAAGTAGCTAAAATTCCAGTCAAAACCTTGAATCCACCCAGATATAAGTGTCACACTGTGCTACGGATTATGACTTCACTGCAGTGAATAGGAGGATTTTGAAAACAATATACAGGCTGCACTATGAAGCACATCAGAGAATCTAGCAGTACAAGCGAGAACAGGATACTCGGGTTTGCATCACTCATTTCCAACACACCAGATAGCTTGGGCAAGAGAGTTCCTAAATCTTTCACACACACATGGTTGCTGTGACAATGAGCAAAGAAAATATATTTAAAATGATGCAAACTTGGTAATGTGCTACAGATTGTATGGTTAGTCTATTATGTCTACCTTTTATATCTCTTGAGAGTTTGTTATTATTCTATATGTCCCTTTTGGTAAAAGGTGAAAGATTTATACAATGTGAAGAGAAACTAGAGTATTACATGTCCCTTTTGGGAAGAAACTTAGGAAAATTTTATGTGCTCTAAAGTTATTTTCTAAATATAACTGGGAAGCCTCTTGTTTTATGTTTACTCTAGATATATTCTAGTGACTCTTTTAAAAGATTGCATCTTACCTAGGAAACGACATCAATATTACAGACTATGCAGCTATTTGAGATATCTGATTTTGTAGCCTGGCAACTGAGTTGGAGTGCTCCTAGGACAATGCCATTTTGCTGGGGTTGGAAGTAATAATTTGAGGACTGGTTGACTGCTTTGAAATCCATAAAATCACTGACTTGAGTTTGCTTTGGTGCAATGAGGTGACCTACTTATATTTATTAAACTGGTCATTTCCACTTAGAAAATCTCAGAACTTCACATTTTTTGAAGCTCAGAAAAAGATTTTATCATATTTTGGGGCTTACACCCTTCAAAGAATTTATCCTTGAGTTCAAAGAAATGCACATATTATGGATGAATGTATTCTCACAGCAGGATCATTTTACAGCCTCCAAGTTCAGTTCCAAAGTCTCATTTAATTTAGAAACATTGATGGCATATTTTCATTTAGTTGCATTCCTTTGCATAAGGTTCTCATAAGTAGCATTAGCTGGGAGATATATTTACTAATGAGCAAAAATAGTTTAGACTGGAATAATTTCCTTCTTGTTCAGGATAAAATGAAGCCATGTTTTTCCATGGACCACTTATGTGTATGTATGTGGCATTACTCCTACTGTTTTTCAGGGAGTTTTGGAGTATTATTAGTAAATTACACATAATATTCACCAAATGTGGCCTTACTTATTATTTTCTGAATCCCCTTCTGGAACAATTGAATGTTCTCAACAGACCTATACATATAAAACCATGGCCAATATGTATTGAATAAATTTTATATTGCCCTAGCAATACAAAGAACTCCATTGTAATAGTTGGCTTAGATTTCCTCATAAGGACATGCATGTTTTATTTTGGGATACACTTTCCTGGCTGCCTTCCAGAGAGGTGGCTGTAGTTTAAACTCTCATCAAGAAACATGCCACTGTGCTGGCTTCACAGATTTTCTTCAGCAGAGAATACTCATAGTCTTTTAAATCTTCAAATCTGAATCATAATCTACACACTTCATTGGTGTGTTGATTTATTTTGAAAGCAGAGATTAGAACTTGTATTGTGTACCTATCATCATGTTCATTCATTAGTAGCATTATTAGAGTATAATTCATTACTTATTTCTTCAGATCATTTTTTCTTTGGGCTGTTAGACTTCTACTTTTGTATATGGTTCTAGGGGTCAAACACAGAACATGTCATATACCAAGAAATGTTCTACCACTGAATTACACTCACAAACTCTTTTTTGTATGTGGTATTGGTGTGTGTACATGCGCATGCATGTATAGTTATACATGCACATATATGCAGGCACATGTGGAAGCCAGAGGTCAACATCAGGAGTCTTCTTCCAAGATGTGCACACATGACACATACTGTCTACATTCACATTATTATTCTAAATGAAATATTTTCAAAGTAATGAGTTTTTACTTAATAATTAAAAGATTCATTCTACTTTCATTGAGGTGTTAGTTGGGATAAGGGATCAAACTCAGGGCCTTGCATACACCAGACCATGGTCTAACACTGAGCTATACTCTCAACAACTACTTTCTTTTGCCATGGGTAGTTTCTATAACTTAGTAAGTGATCTTGTTAGGGGATTTGATATATGTTGATAGACCTTAACATTTAAAGAAAAGTATGTCCTGGATGTGATAGTTTGAATTGGAATTGTGAATTCTTTCTAATAAAAATTGTGTTTTATTAGGTAACTAGAAATATGCGAAAATCTTTTATGGTGAAAAGCTATGCTGGCCAAAATGTCACTCATTTCTTTCTGTGATTAAAAATAACACTCATGGGGCTGGAGAGCTGGCTTAGCGGTTAAGCACTTGCCTGTGAAGCCTAAGGATCCCAGTTCAAGGCTCGATTCCTCAGGACCCACGTTGGCCAGATGCACAAGGGGGCACACACATCTGGAGTTCGTTTACAGTGGCTGGGGGTCCTGAGGCACCCATTCTCTCTCTCTTTCTGCCTCTTTATCTCTCTGTCTGTCATTCTCAAATAAATAAATAAAAATAAACAAAAAAAAAACTAACACTCATGAAAACCCCAGAGGCACACTAATGACTGCATCTTTCACAGTGGTTTTACCTGACCTATTAATTTTGATCATGACGGTAACATTTATTTTGTTTATTATTACTTCTATTCAAATAATCAAGTTGACTGAAAGTGACAGACTAAATTAAAAGATAACTTTACTGACACATTTTCAATGATGCTGCCCAGAGCCTGTGTTGTGCAGAATGCCTCTCTGTTTCATGCAAAAAAGGTCATGGCTGTTTGAGAGAACTTCAGAGTGTTAAACTTGTGTGGTTATTCTTACATAGTTGTTCTACTCTTACTCAAAGCAACTATATTTAACAAATCTAAAATTTGACACATATGAGCCTTCGAGTCTGTTTATTCACTCAATTCAATTGGTTCTAACTAGAAAATATGCACCAATTAGGTATGATATGACTGTTTGATAGGTATGAAATGACTGTGAAGACATCTGTATCACAGAAGTGGAATAAACCTATACTGCTGATTATCTTCTCTAGAATCCACCCCTTGCTAGCCATCACTTTATGCTTTCAACTGCAAAAGAATCATAATGATCACATGATCCTGTGGCTTTCAATTCTCTCTGTCTCTTAGAAACCAGGAGGAGTCCTTGCTCTTCCAGAATCTTATTAATAATAACTAGAAACTTTAACAGCACAAATCAGCTCAGTCTGTTCACAGATAATTGCATAATAATATATGTACAATTTAGAGTCTTACCTACCAATGTAAGTCAACATATTGAGTAATGGACCTAGACCAAATGAAATTGTTTACTGTTTTATCCCCTTCAGACTCAGGACTGGATATGGCCAAATAATGTTGTTGTGGGAGAAATTATATCATAAGGTTGTGAGTAGGGAAATGGTGAATTTTAAATGGGAAAAGTGATTTTTAATTTTTTTGTGACATTTTGTTATGAAAGCGTTAGAATATACATCAAAGTCAAGGAATGTTAATGGATATCTCTACATCTATGACAAGGTTTCTATCATTAATAATGTTCCTTTTATTGCAAAACTCTTGATCCTTTCTTGCCACATTCATCAGTATTTAGATGCATTTTAGGGTAAATTGAAGAACCCTATATACTTTCCATTAAATTCTTCAGTATGCATATCATTTATTATAGTTCCTCACTTCTATAATTTTTATTCTGAGTCATGATTATAAGAAAAGTGCATAAATGCTATATATGCATGTATAAGTCAGGGTTCTCTAGAGGAACAGAACTGCTCAAATGAATTATATTAAAAACAGAATTTATTGGATTAGCTTACAGCAGTCCAATAGCAGTTGCAGGCCTGAGAATCAAGGAATCCCGTACCTGCTCAGTCCACATGGCCAGATGCCTTAGCATTCCTATTCTGGCAATGAAGGCCTGTAGGTGTCTTGAGGAGCTGCTGGGTTTCAATCCACGTGGGTCTTCAGTTGATGCTGATCTTCAGACCCTACTGGTGTTCAATCCATGCTGGAAGGCAGCAAGCAGCTCTTGCAGCCAAGTGGAAGGAAGGGGCTCTTTTCACCCAGAGCTTTCTTATATAAAATCCCCCTCTGAGAGGGTCTTCTGCTCTGGGGGAAGGGCTCACTCTGGGGGAAGGACTTCCTCCTTCAGTTAAATCTTCCTGGAAGCAACCTCAGGGACCCACCCGAAAGGGATTTCTGTGGATTACTAAACAGACAAAATTGACAACACCTTAATCATCACAAATCCACCCCTTGTCAACTTGACACCAAATCATATCTCCTACATCATACTTAATTTCCAAATGAAAACAGTAACAAACTCACAGATCCACCTAACATGACTATTGATTATTTGTATGTCTATCAATTTGTCCTTTATTGGGGTATTCATCTTTTTTTTTTTAAATTAAATTGTAGAAATAATTGGCATATTGGCCAGCCTTTGTTAGATAAATATTTTGGGATATTTTTAATTGATGACTTGCTCATTTAAACTCATATTGGCTTTTAAAATTTTTATTTATTTATTTATTCATTCATTTGAGAGAGAGAGAGAGAGGCAGAGAGTGAGAGACAGAGAATGGCACACCAGGGACTCTAGAAACTGCAAAAGAACTCCAGATGCATGCACCACCATGCGCATCTGGCTTACATGAGTACTGAGGAATTGAACCTGGGTCCCTAGGCTTGGCAGGCAAGCACATTAACTCCTAAGACATCCCTCCAGCTCCATATTTGTTTTTATACCCAGATATTTCTAACATTAAAAAGTCCTATTTGTTAAGCTTTTAAAAATTTATATAGTTATTATTTTCAGTGTCTATGAAATATTTATGTATTATGAATTCACATATTCATGTTTTATGTGATCTTTGAGAGCTTTGCATTTTAGTTATTAGGTTAATAATTATTGTTACTGTTATTTTAGTTTTTCAAGGTAGGGTCACATGCCTTTAATCCCAGTACTTGGAGGCAGAGGCAGGAGGATCACCTTGATTTCCAGGCCAGCCAGAGACTACATAGTGAATTATTGTTAATTTTGAATTAAATTCATGTATGATGTAATGTATAGGTTTATAATTTTAGGTTCACATTCTGTATATGAATGGATAGTTTTCTCTGCACCATTTGTTGACATCTCTTTCCTTATTGGATTAATTTTGTAGCATTTCCAAAAGTCAAGTGACTATAAGGCTGTGTCTATTTCTAAGGCTTCTGATTCTTGAAATGAGGGAGTATACTTTTCCAATGTTGCTATTCTTTTTCAAAACCAATTTTGATATTTAATCTCATTTGTATTTTATTAAAATGTAAGATTTTGTCAGTTACATTAAAATATGTTTGTGAATTCAATTTAGTCTATTGTTTGGCTGTTGAAGATCTGATATTGTAGCCATATTGAGTCTTCCAATTAGTCTACATTCTTCCATTCTTGGAGTATTTATAATTTTGTGAAAGTCTTTAGTGTTTGGAATACAGTATTACTTTATTGCATTTATTACTAAAATGTTTTCCAACCCTAATATAAAGATAATAATTAAATATTATATTTTGAATTGTTTATTGTCAGTATATAAAGAAAAAAATTATTTTCTCATATTCATCTCACATTTTGGGATCTTGTTTAATTAAAAAAATAGGCTTAGTATTTATCTAGACTCTTAGAATTTTATGTCCTGTGCCAAGATAAATAAATTTACTTGTATTTCTGATTTTAATAAGTTTTATTTCTTTATTTCCACTGACCCAAAATTTAAGAATGTTACAGCTCTAAAAGGACTAAAGCCTGAAGTGTACATCTCTACCCCTTGTTGTAAACCACCTTCCTGATGTTCCCACAATTTATTTGATAAATGCCTTAATTATGACTTTCTCTTGTTTCATGTCTATAAAAGTTCATGTAATGATTTTCACATTAGAAGATGTGAACATGACATCTGAGTTCCTAAGCTGTGGTCACTCATATTTGGTTTAGGATTATATCTTATACCCTTTGAGATGAGGACTGTGTTTTCTATTGAAATCTGAGCCTAAGTGGGCAGAAGGGTGTTTCTATAATCTCTCTCCACAAGGGCTTCAGAAAAGATCACAGATGCAAAATGATAACACTTCTTTTCTCCTTTTTTCCCTTTCCAATGATAAATTACTTTGGTTGATTTTGAATGTTTTGAATGCTTACATTAATAAGTACATTAACTGCCCACCACAGAGTCTTTTTTTTTTTTTGTTTTTGTTTTTTGTTTTTTGTTTTTTGTTTTTCGAGGTAGGTTTTCACTCTAGCCCAGGCTGGCCTGGAATTCACTATGTAGTCTCAGGGTGGCCTCGAATTCACAGTAATCCTCCTACCTCTGCCTCCCGAGTGCTGGGATTAAAGGCGCCACCACACCTGGCTCACAGTCTTTTTGTATATTGCTGACTTTGATTTTCAGGTGTGGTGGCGAGAATATTTTGCTTATATCATATCATATCATAACACATAAGCATACATAATGTAACTTGTATTCTTGTCAATTTTTCTATTAGAGTTATGTTAGCTTTTTAACAAAGTGGGGTTTATTATGCTTTATTTTCTAAAACAATGTAATAATATTATTGTTTTCCTTCTGTAAAATCATTTTATGTGTGAAACTATTTTGTTTTTTACATTTTCTTTGGGAAAAGTCTTTTTTATCATGTCTCCTCCCTTCTCATTGTCTCTGTTTTTCTTTGTTATCGCTCCCCATTTAATATGATATGAATATATAATACATATATAAAGATTAAGTAATATTTAGATATACTCATATTGTTCTATGTTACTTTTGGGTGAGTAAATTTTTTTTTTGTTGTTGTTGTTTTTTGAGGAAGGGTCTCACTTCATCAAAGCTGACCTGGAACTCTACTGGTCTTGAAGTCAAAATAATCCTACTACCTCTTCATGTGCTGGAATTATAAGCCTAAACTATCATATCCTGCTAAATTGTAGCTTTTTATTGATATACTCAATTTATCTCTAGTAAGTTGATCATAAAATTGTTCATACTATATTAAAGCCAGACACACACACACACACCACACACACACACACACATTTCCATACTTTTACTTCTCTCTCTTTTTCATTAGTTAGTCTTTCTATGTGTTTCTCCAGGTTTTTTTTTTTTTTTTTTTTTTTAGCAACCAAACTGTTGGCTTTGTGAATATCTTTTAATATTTTTCTATTTGATTACTTTCTATGTTTTTTCTTATATTTGGTTGTTTTTCTATTTCTTTTCTTACACTAACTTGTGTTTGTTTTGGATAATTACCTGCTGTTTCTGCTGCTCAGGTGAAACGTTTGAGTCATTGAGTTTACAGTCTTTATTCTTTTGAAATAGGAGCATTTAAACAACACATATCACTTGAAATATTTCTTGATGTATATCCTACAATTTTTTATGCCATTCGTTCATTATAGAGTTTAAAGTGTTATCCAAATTACTTAGAGGTGTTTTCTTTAATATGTCTTTTATTTCAAGAGATAATGTTTATTTTTTCAATATTTAGTATTTTCATAGCCACCTACTGTGATTAACATCTAACATGATTCAATAATAATATTAATAAATAATATAATAATTAATATTAATAAATAATAAATAATTAATAAATTCCTAATTTTGTCTGCTGTAATGAATTGTGCTAAGCTTATTGTCAACACACAGTTCTTTCCCTACATTTCTGGAGGTCAGAAATCAAAGAGCAACAACAAAATACTATGGGACAATGTAAATGTGCCTGCCAAACTGCTTCCATCCTGAGATCTTAAATATAGATAACACTTTTATTCCTTTTTACATTTGTAGGTGCTGCCTGCATTCCTGGGCTCCTGGCCCCATCCTCACATCACTGTCATGCTTCTCCTTTTGCCTCCTTTGTCAAATTGATTCTATTTTTTTCTGTACTCAAACCTCCTATTCTCTCCTTCATTTAAACTCAGGAAATTACATTGAGAATGCTCCCAAAGAATCTTACATAATTTCCCATCTCAACGTCCTTAATTTAGCTACATGTATATAGTCACTTTTGCCATGTAAAGTAAGTAACATACTCCTGTAATTAAAATGTGGATATCCTTGGAAGGTGTTATTCAGTTTTTCATAGTACCCCAGGGTCCACAAAGATTTATATCCAACTCTCATGCAAAACAAACAATAAAAAACATACAATCCAAACATTTCCACAAATTTTAACCCATAACCTAAATTCTATTCCAAAATTAACTTTTAACTATCACTAACACCAAATCTAATCCTATTCAAATATCTGTGACAGACCTTTAATGTCATCTACAGTAACCATTTGTAGTCATCTATAACTAGAACAAAAATTCTGATTTCAAAACACAGTGGTCAGGATTAGGATGAGAGCTGCAGATATTCCTACTTTAAAATCAAAGGAAATGGGAACACAAAGAAAAAATGCACCATCATTTCTAAGTCTAATTTCACTATCCTTGAAGAACTGTGGATAACCTTCTGTGCCCATGGCTTGTCCTTAGCGGTGCCTTTGCTATTTCTGGGAAGACTTTACACACCTGTGTCTGATTGGCTATGTTATGTTTCTTGCATCGTTCTTGTCTATAGGATGCTGGGAGTACAGCAGCCTTTCTTTTCTATCCTGCTGTCTTGCACCTCACAGCACACACTGGCCATATGTCCACTATGTAATAACATTCTTATGTATTTCTCTCCATGTAGGTTCATCTTTCCTCACGAACTCTTAGTGCTTCCCAACTATCGATTAGGTCAAGGATGCTTATTATCTTATTCTGATCACCTATAAGCTTATTAGAAATACTTCTTATTTTGTTATGATTTGCTGTGACTTTGGTGTTAAACACACTAAAGACCTAAGAATGTAAAATTGAATGTTGCTTTTTGTCAGTCTGTCAAATTTGGTATTACATTATATTAAAATAATATAAATGAATACATATATGAGATATGTGGTAACAAAAAAAAAGAGAGGAAGAAAATAACAGATGGAAAGATCAGCAAATAATAATGATGGACCTAAGCTAACCCAAATCAATAATTACACCAAATGTTACAGAGGGAAATGCCCATAAAAAGAGAGACTGCAAGATAGGCATTAAAATTAAATGATACTGAGGTTAAAATAAGTGGATGGAAAGATATATAAATAGAAGAGCTCCAAAGTAGCTATGGTAACAACAGCAAACAGATAGATCTAAAATTACTAAAAGTATATATGTTGTAATGATAATGTTAAATAATAAATGGATTAATAAGTCATACCTGTGTTAAATGAATCACAAACAAGCAGTAGAATTCATGAGAGGATTTTTCTTCCAATCCTTAAAGATTCTTTGTTATTTTGTTATCACATGTCTCATATGTGTATTTCATTTATATTATTTTAATAAGTTATATAACCTATATACAGTATTATATAACTACATAAAATTATATAAAATTCAATGTTTATATAGCTCTTTTGATATGCTTTATTTACCTTTCCTGCTGTGCATGACAATATATATTCTTAGTTTTTTAGGCTGTTGTTATAATTACTTGTTCTTTTCACTCACTGTAAATAATTTTCAACTGTAAAGACTGTATGTATTATGGCTTTCATATGCATTGGTTTAAAAGGCATTAACAAAGTTATATATGCTTATAATGTTTTATGTTATCATAGTTTATTATCATGCAGAAGACACATACTCTTGGTGAAAAATATTCTTAGTTTTTTCTTAAAATGAAAATACTTATATTTTGCCTTCAACATTGAAGGGCAGTTTAGCTAAGCATAGAGATCTAGATTTGCTATTTATTTATTTTTCCCTTCACACATTAAAGGTGTTTTATAAGAAATTCACACATTGCTGTTTTCTTCATGTGTCCTTGGTTTTCTCTGATTGTTATTATTATTTTTGGTTTTTAGAGATAGGGTTTTACTTTGGCCCAGGCTGACTTGGGATTCACTACGTAGTTTCAGGCTGGCCTCTAACTCACAGTGACCCTCCTACCTCTTTCCCAAGTGCTGGGATTAAAGGTGTGTGCCACCATGTCCGGCTTCTCTGATTAAATTTATATTTCTCCTACTACCTACTGTTTTTGGGGATTTGGTATTTGACTTCATTTGCTTTTCTTTATCGAGATTTAGTTGCATTCCCAAACTATATATTGAATAATTTTTGATTGAAGCTGAGGTATAACAAATGTTATGTTGCATAAGCTTGGATTTTTTTTTAAATCGTAGTATTTTGTTTTTGTTTTAATAGGGAATTTACTTGGTTTACTTGAGATTATAAAGTTTATGTCTTACCTTCAGTCTAAAACTTATAAAAATGGAAAAATTCATGCTGCTAGTATTTTCTTCCAAGTTTTAACTATCCTCTGAAATCTTCATGATTTAGTTCATTACCAGAATTTTCAGATGACATTTTTTTCTATTTTATCCAGAGTTTATCTTTTATAAGAACATGAGGTCTTGATGGAACATTTTTTGTTGATGCCATTACATTTTAATGAAGTGACTATATATGCTATATATATATATATATATATATATATATATATATATATATATATATATATGCAGGACTTAGGAGATGGCTCCAGGGATAAAGTGCTTTCCTTACAAGCATGAGTACCTGAGTTCAGATTCCCAGAACCCACTCAAAAGCCTAACGATATAGTGTAGGCACCTGTAATCTCAACAAGTACTGTAAGGTTTGGATTGTTCTAGTTTTTCCAATGCCTTCAGCTGTGTGGTTAACGTGTCACAAATTTCTGTCATATTCTGTATACATGTTTTCTGGAATTTATCATTGTTTTTGGACTGATCGACTATTTCTTCTGTCTTGTCCTCAAGTTCTAAGAGTCGATCCTCCATATGGTCTATTCTGTTGGTGAGGCTTTCTTAGGTGCCCTTTAAAAGAGTAATTTCATATTTTTTGGTCTATTATGTTGTTTTTTCAGCATCTCCATCTCTTTGAGGAATTCCAATTTAATTTAATTTCCTTGATTATATTTGCTAGTTGTTTATTGGAGTTCATTCCTGCATGTTATTATATCTTCTTTGAGTTTATTCCACTGTGTTTTGAGGCCATTCATTTGCTATTTCTCCTTCATTTCCTTTATCATTCTATCAAGTTCCTTTTGATTGCCTTCAATATTTTTGAGATGTCTATTGAATTATATTTGCTGCTTTGTTTCTGTTTCCTTAATCTATGCTTTGAGTTCATTCTTGAATTCTATTTGTTGATTTTCTTCATTCAATCATGCTTTAAAATCCTCTGTAAGTTTTTTATATATTTTTTATTTGCAAGCAGAGAGACAGAGGGAAAGAAAGAGAGAGAGAGAGAGAGAGAGAGAGAAAGAGAAAGAATGGACACACCAGGGCCTTCAGTCCTCTGCAAAGGAACTCCAGATGCATGCATCTCTTTTTTCATTTGGCTTTAAGTGGGTACTAGGAAATTGAACTCATGGTTTAAGGCTTTGCAGGCAAGCACCTTAACTGCTGAGTCATCTCTCCAGCCCCGATTTGATTATTTTTGATTCTCAACTAAATTTTCCATCATTTTATTCATGTCCTAGTTATATTTGTTGAATATAGTTGACATATCCTCATATTGGGTTTATAAGACTGTATTTTCCTCTATATTTGCAAAAGAGGTTTCCACTATGGGGCTAGGTGACCTAGTTGGGGAAATTTTGGTGTGGTCTCTTGTGTTCATTGTTTTACGTCGTGGTTTGCCCATATTTAGGTACTTGTCTTGTTTTGCCCGGACTGTGGAAATTAGTATCTCTCTTGAAATGTGCATTGATATCCTTATTTAAGTTTGGTCAAGGTAGGAGGGAGAAGATGGTGTATTCACAGGTTTTGACTCCGTGCTCTTGAGCCTGAATGGGTCTGGGCGAAGCTCTGGAGTGGCTGGCCAACTCAATGCCTAGAAAGTGTCATGTTGACTCTCTGGTACTCACTTATTGGTCCTTGGTATTGTGTTTAACTATCACAATGGGTGTAAGGCACGGGTCTAATTTGGGAGTTAGAATTTCAGTCAAATGGTTATGGGGTCTATCTGGGTTAGGAGTTTGGGTTCAGATGATTTTAAGTGGATCCCTGCTTATGAGCCAGCAACAACATATTGTCTGTGGGGATCCAGTTTCCTACTCATCCCACCAGGGAACAGGAAGTTGGGGTCTGCTCTCCAGTCCCAGCCACCCCACAGGAGTAGCTAGGGAATAGAACTAAGAGCTCAGGCCTACTTATGCCACATGTGCACAGGGTCCCAGCAGCCCTACACCAGCCACAGGAGAAACAGAAGCTGAGAAACTGAGAAACCAGGTTCTTGTAAAAATCTTAAAGCATTTTGAAGTTTTCTTAAGGGGCAAAAATTCAGAAATAATTTTTTTTCTTTAAAGAAAAATAATTCTGAAATATACTAATTTCTCTGCTCTATTGAATCCTTTTGAAAGTCTAAGCTACATGTATTTATACGTATAAATTTATAGAATAAATTGTTACATCTAAGGATCAGCTGATCTTGTTCCATAATGTAGTGATATTCTTTATATTTTCTACTACTATTTAATCAGTAAAAGACAAAATATGAACTTGAAAGGAGTGAAAATTATAGTTAAAATGTGAGTTGAATGATTTCATAAAATAAAATACAGAAGTCAGAAATATATTATCTGGAATTTAGAACAGAGCATGGTAGCACACATCTTTGATTCCAGTACTTGGGATGCAGAGGTAGTAGGATTTCTGTGAGTTCAAGGCCACCCTGAGACTATATAGTGAATTCCAGGTCAGCCTGGGCTACAGTGAGACCCTACCTCAAAAAAAAAAAAAATCAAACAAAAAAATTATGTGTGGGTAAGTAAAACTAAAAAGGATGCAATTTAGAAAAATATAAAATTATTTTTACTATTGCTTTTAAAGTTAGAGAATATAGGAAAGAAATTAATATATAATTATGTGTTAATGTATAATTATTAAATGAAAATAACATGTAAGTTCAATATTCATGATAATAACAGAAAGTACTTATTACATCAAATATTTATGATAAATGTATGATTTGGGTTAAAATAAAATAAATAAAAGCTGATCTTATCTGGAATTACTACATATTTGTTATATTATAATGCGAATACATTAAATCATTATTGGTAATTGTATTATTTCACAATAATTTACTCTTAAAAACCACAAAAATCAGAGAAGATAATAAAGATACAAACAATCATTTAGCCAACCTGACCTTATTAATATTTTAGAAGACTATATCTAAGACTTACAGCAAATATATCATACAATAATTATGCAATACAAATTTAAAAGCTCAGTTCTGCAAACTGATATCAAACTTTCTCAAAAAGAAATTATGAAAGCAATACTATTTATAGTGATATTAAAAAAACAAAAGTATATTTAAACAGGTTAAAGTCCTGAACACTAGAACTATTAAACATCGATTAAAGAAATTAAAAATGAATAATCACAAACAGAAATACATACTACCTTCATTAATTTGAAGAAGTGATGATGTCAAGAATAATCTACAGATTAATTGCTATCCCTATCAAAATTCTATCAGAAATGAAAAAAAAAATTGCATAAAATTTATACAGAATTGAAACTCCCATGAATTGCTAAAGCAATCATGAACAAAACCAGCTAAGTTGAAGGCATCACATGCATAACTTCAGATGCTGCACAACCATAGTAACTAAAACACCACAACACTGTCTTTAGAGTAGTGGGAGAGAATAGGGAGCATAAAACAAAACCTAATGTTTACTGTTGATTTATTTCTGCAAAGATACCAAAAATAAGTAATGGAAAAAGGACAATCTCCATGGAGAGGAAAATTATATCCACGTAGAGGAGAATATTAGACTCGCCACAAAAATTTATTCATAATAATTTAAGTAGTTAAAACTTAGTTCTGAAACTGTAAAATGAATAGAAGAAAACACATTAACCCCATAACATTTGTCTGGAGAAAGATTAAGTTCACTGTTGATTTTTTATATGCCCTCTAAAGTAGAGACAACCAAAGAAAATATAGATAAATCGGATTATGACAAGCTAAAAATTTGTGCCCAATTAGAAAAGAAATCAAGACAGTGAAGAGAGAGCCTATCACTTTTAAGATACTATTTCTATACTCAATTTATTGATTAGTGTCCAACATATCTCAGGAATTTTAAAGACCCAAGAACAAAATAAGTAACCTAATTAAAAATTAGCAAAGTACTTGAAGAGACATTTCTCAAAACCAAAAGAGACATTTGTCAGAAGACACACAAATGGTTAACAGGTATAGAACATAGTGATATTTAACAGGTATAGAAATGGTTAATATGTATAAACATATAAATGGTTAACAGGTGTAGAACACAGAAATTGTTAACAGGTGTAGAACATAGAAATGGCTAGTAGGTGTAGAAAATAATCTTTAGCATCTCATCAGTCATCACAGAAATGAAAATTAAAGTCACAAGGAAATATTAGAAGGGCTATCATCATATACGGAACAAGTATTAGTGAGGTAGTAGAGGAAAGGGCAGTCTTGCATATTTTTGTGAAAATAAATTAGAAGTCATATGGGACATAGTATGGAAGTTTCTCAAAATATAAAAAATAGAACTACCATAAAATTTAGCAATTTCACTTCTGGGCACATATCTAATGGAAATAAAATCAAGATTCTTAAAACAAAACTGCAGTCCCATGTTTATTGTAACATTACTTAGAATAGCCATAATGTGGAATCAGCCTGTGTATGTCTTAAACTGAAAGACAACAAAATGTATTCTGTAAATGTACAATAGAATATAACTTACTCACATAAAAAGAAGGAAATTTGTTATCTGTGATAACATGAAAGAAGAAAATTCTGCATCATCACTGTTCATAAAAATATGGCATATTGCAGTCACGGAAATAGAGAATAGAATCCTTTGAATTCCTTTTAACTAGGGACACATCCCCATGGGTCTCTCAGAAAGAGTTGGAGAGATGGTGAAGAAAGGACACAGAGCTTCAGTTTCATAGATGAAAGAAATTCATGAATAATATTATAAAACATAGCATATACCTGATGTGAATACAACATATTCTAGGAGTATAGCTCCCTATTAGAATATCTGCTTAGCATGTACAAGGCCTGAATTCAATCTTATTTACCATAAAAAATGTATCATGTTCTTGAAAGTGGCTGAAAGAGTTGATTTTAAATTTTAGTCATAACACTGATAAGTAGGCAAGGTAACCCCTATATTAATTAGCTTAACTTGGATCTTCCACAGTTGATATGCATTTCAAACAAAATGGTATATACTATAACTAGACATAATTATTGTCAATTAAATAGGTGCTTTTAAATAGACAAATATGTAAGACAGTATAATTATAAATCATATATATAACTGATTATACTGTGAACAGTATTTACAAATCCATAAATGTTCTTTTGTAGTTTGATGCAGTATTAAGAAACAATACTTTCAGATAATTAGTGAGAAAGGGTAAAATCACTTTGTTCTCACTCATCATAGACTAAGTAAATAAAATATACATTTATACATTTGCTCATTTTAGTAGAAATACAATAATTTAAACTATGATGCTAATTTTAGCTGGAATCTGAATAAAAAGATGGCAGTTTTGCTGAGATCAATCCAAAAGTGGAGTAAAGTAAAAGTACGAAATAGCTGAGTTTAGTCATAATCCTTTTGGCATTATGTTACTATTTTATACTTTTTACTTTTATTTATTTGGAAGAAGAGAGAAAGAGAGAGACTGAATGGGCTTGCCAGGGCTTACAGTCACTGCAAACCAACTCCAGATACATGCCACTTTTTTCATATGGCTTTACATGGGTACTGGGAAATCAAACCCTGGTCATCAGACTTTGCAGATAAGCACCTTAACCACTGTGCAATCTCTCCAGCCCTATTTTATTCTTACACAGTGGGCATTTATTACTCCCGTAAAAGTGAAATCTGTACACATTCATACGTATGCATCTATAAATATAATTATGTGTGTATGAATACAACATATATGAAAATATATCTTTAGTTTTGAATAAAATTAGTCAAACTATATCAGAATATAGAAAAGATTCAAAAGGAAAACCATTTTTCATTGTAATCTTAAATTCAACCCCTTAGATTTATAAACTACTAATTTATGACAGCAGGCACAAATTAACATTCTTTAGCCAAATCATTCATTTGCATCAATTCCATAGGCATTATTCTGAGAAGTCTTTTCTCTAAATTTAAATGCTTTCAGTATAGATTCATATTCTCCAATTTGACACAGCCCTTGGCCCTCCTAGCTGTTACCATAAGACATGCTTTACACAGTAAAGCTCCCTGTCTCACTCCACTGGCAGTTGATTTGCAACTCCTGGCAATTGTATGCTGCAAGAATGGTATCCTCCTCAAAAGACTTATCCATGGGAACACAGGAGATAGAAGCTTCAAGAAGGACACAATTCAACTGATGCAGTGAGGCAACTAAAAAATTATAACAGGAATTACCACAGGCTCTAAGCTTGTTTGCTTCTCTAAGTGCTGACCTTGGTTTACCTTTTGTCTTAGCTGATGCTGAATTTCAAATCCAGTTGAGCTCATTAAACATAATTACATATATAAAGCCTTTATAGCAGTCATCCAAATTACAAATATATACACATACCTATGTTCTGGAAATGGAGATGTGTTTTATCCATGTTAGTTAAGATAAAATTACAGTTGGTTGTAATCAAGAAATGTGTTGTCTTGGAATCCATAAGTCCCAATTTTGAAATCAAACACCTCTGGATCCAACAAATTGTTAATGTGACACTACCAGTATTGTATTTGCAATCTGGATGAGTGAAAATTGGTACAGATTATTATTTTAAATTGATTGCTGATGACACCTTCTGATTTATCATTGCAGTACACTAATTTTTTTTTATTTGCGGAACAAAAATATTTTTATGACATTTGGATTATGCAGAAATAGAGCCACAATCCCTTTGTAAAATAAAAGCATGAAGAACAGTTAGGAAGTAAATAACTTTGCCTAATAACATAAGCTATTGTCTTCCTCCTGGGCAGGGTTTCATTCAATGTGATTAATGAAACAACCTGTACAACTCAATCTCATGCACCTCTGATAGCGAACCAGTCCCAGTTTCCCCTAAGTCTGTGGAAGGTAGAATCACTTCCAGTCATTAATATGCCCATTCCCTACTCATGAGTACCTTCTAACATGTTCAGTTACAAGAAAAATACAATTTCATAGGTGGAATTAAAAGAAGATGATCCTGGTTTATCAGGGTGGACATAATGTAATCACAATGTTCCTTAATGGATAATTGGGGGAAAGGGGAAAAAGTAAAAGGAAGTGGTACAAAAAAGGTATAGAAGACTGTAGAGATGGCTCAGTGGCTAAGACATCTGCCAGAAAAGCCTAACAACCCAAGTTTGATTTCCTAGTACCCACATAAAGCCAGCTATACTAAGTGATGCATGCATCTGGCATTTGTCTACACTGGCTAGATGCCCAAGCATGTCCATTCTTTATCTCTCTCCTTGCCCCCTCTCTCCTACTTGCCAATAAATAAATAAACTATTTTTAAAAGCTTATGACTTACCCAGTCACAGAAAGATAATCACCGCATAGTCTCACTCATCTACACACCTAACCTGAATCTACCCAAGATGCCGACACACCCAGCAAGCATCTCAAGGACCAGACAATAGGGTGGGTGGGGAGGGAGGGGATATGTAAGGGAGGTGGTGGGGACACAAATGGAAATGGTACCATAAAATTCTACATCCTAAAAGGCAGACCAAATGGTTGAATCTTCACTAGGCCCTTAGAAGGAACACCCGAATCACAAGGCACTGGAGAGGGTATGATGAAGACTGACCTTAATCTTCTACTGCTTACCAACCGCAACCCCCTCCCTCTTCTCTCTAACTCTTTTATATTAGTTATCTTTTTCTTCCTTTTCTTAGTGGGCACTGACCTGTAACTCCCAGTACCAGCATGTGGCTATCATCCACATGAGCTTTTGATCAGAGAGACCTACAAGGTTTCCTAAAAGAATGACAGATTTCTGTTAGAGTACTTGATGACCCATCAAAGGTTAGTGGTAAGACCCTACTGCTGAAGACACCATATGCGGTTGACACGTAAGGTGGAGTGACATGGCTGGAAGCTGGAAGAGAGTCTGTCCCCAGATAGTCAGCACGTCTAGTGCCAGAAGGTGCTACATGGGAGACTGGGAGAAAATGACCAATATATGTCCCAGCAACTCATGGTCTAACCTACTTAGCAGCAAATATCCTGTTGTGATGCTCACACAAGTGCAATAGTGGTGCACAGCCATGGTGGGAAACCAACTGCTCTTGATTTGGCTAACTGATCTGCTCAGTGGAATTGAACCCATAGCTGGAGCTGGGGAACAACTCAGAACCAGATCCAAAAATGAGCCCACTCTCCATTATCAAGCTACCACCAATCATGGGCTACAAGAAAGCCTACACCTATTAAATTCTCTCTAAAATAATAATGGTTATCCCATTTATCTGTTGCTAACTTTACTCCCCGTCAGAGAATCTGCTTTTCTTTTTCAGATAGACACAGATCCTAAGGAGAGAACCACCCCATCATACCTCAAAGGGGCCCTGGCTGAAACTAAGAATAATTGGCAAAACAAGCAAGGGTGCTGTTTTCTTGGTGAACCTGGTAGTAGCAGAAGGGTGAAGAAGAACAACACAGACAACAATCAACTACTATCAAATCAGATATCCAGAGAAACAAAGGCTCCCAACACCTCATCACTGAAGCAGACCCAAAATGAATTCAACATGGCTCAGAGAAATTTGTGGAAGAGGAGGCAGAAAGAATGTCAGAACCACACATTGGTTCATAATACACAGAGACATTTCCTCCTACCCATAACTGAGGGCTAACCCCGCAATTCATGACCCATATACCTCAACAAGGAGAAGCCAGGGGAAGAGGGGAGGACAGGGAGGAGGCTAACAATGGTACCAACTTGACTGTATTCATTGAGTACAAAACTAATTAAAAAAAAATACCTGGTTAAAAAAAAAAAAAAGCTTACAAAAACCCAATCATCCTTTCTTTGAATAACCAAACGTTTGCTTACAGCCTGCAGAAGCTAGACAAGTCAAAGAAAGAGAATCTCTGTTGAAGTTTGAAGGAAGCTGCCTAGTTGCTGATGTCTTGGCTTTAGCCCAGTGATATTATGTGACACCTCTGAGGAACTCAAGAGTAAGATAATGCTCAGTGATATTTTCAGTCATCACCTGTGTGATGATTTTGTATGGCAGAAGTGGAAGAACTTTCCTCACCATTCTGCACTCTGAGGTCCCGAGGAGCCTCCCTTGTTGTTGCTGATGATGAACTTCCTCCTGGGTGTCTTTAAGGTGCCTCCAGGTATTCTCTCTTCATGGTCATCAACCTTTTCTTTTGTAATTTCATCCTCTTACTAGAAGCGGTTGTCAAATATGAATGCTTGGGTTTATCTAAAGACTGAATGAATTACTCATTACCAAAGTAATTTAAAAAGCTATCTCTAATTGACTAAATTGCACACAGTCTTAGAAGCTCTCTTCACACTGAAAACTGGGATTCCCTTCAATGTGATTTTAAACATATTCCTCCTTTAGAAGTTCTTTTTAAAGCAACAGCAATATTAATATTCTAATTAAGTATTGCTATTTATATGAGACTTTATTTAGTGAAACTCGTGTTAATTAGCCTTATTTTTTTCATGCTAGAATAAGAATCTTATTATATGTTTATGTTCTCTGAAGACTTAGTCATTTCTCTACTCAACTCATGATGTAGAACTACTTCTGTTTTTTTTTTTTTTTTTTTCCTCCAGATCGTCAGGCAATGTTTTACACCTCTCTGAAATTGCCCATCAGATTCAAGGTCTCTTTAGACGATGGAAGGAGGCAGCAGGGCAAGAGAAGAGGTCAGAGTCCACAGGATTTCCAATTTCTGTTGCTACACATGTAGTTACAACAGACATAACTCTTCAAAACATGACTGTGCTTTGCAGAGGCCCTAATCATCACAAGGATCAGTCTATCATCTCCCTTAAATCAAGTCACTTCCACATTAAATGAATAATACTCCTTTTCAGTTGAGGAAAGTATCAATTTGCTTATGTCCCTGCTACATTTTGAAAATCCATATTGAAAAAGAAATTCTCTCGACCTGTTAGCTTTTGTTCAGAGGGCATCCTGCTTCCAGTGTATATTGTCCATCCATCCTATACTTCCATTCAATTTCAATGGAAAACTTTTTTCACATCTTAGCACTATAAGTAATTTTCTCTCAGTTAGTAGCTAATGCTGTTTGCTGATGTCTGTCAATTTGTCCCGCTTGTTCTGTGTCCATTTCTGAAAAGCATTTTTGCTTGTATTCTGAAGATGCCACATCTCTACCCATGTTTATGTCACTTTACAAATGATATGTTTTCTTGTTAAGTTTTCTACTCTTATCTTATTTTTTATTTTGCTTTATTGTGACAGGTCTTGGATATCCTATATAATTGGGCTATCCTTTTCTTTAATAACACTAGGGAGATTTCATTGAGAACAGGCTATAATAATAAAAGTTCTATTTTAAATATATTTTGGGTGGAAATTGGAAAGCTAGCTATTCAAGGATATAGACCTATACTTACAGAGTATTAGAAGAAAACAAAGGATAGTTTTATATCACTAGGAAAAAATATATAGGTCTTAAAAGGTGTAATGGAAAGGAACATAAAAGAGATGGAGATATCTTGGTAACATACAGGTTTTTTATTCCATCCATGACAGTTAAAATAGCTGTGGCTACAAAGAATTTAAAACACTGTATGAGACATACAGAGTGAGCAGCTTCTCAATGGAGCTCACTCAAAGCTCTCTGGTGAAAAAAAGCTGATTCTAAAAATGTAAAACAGTCTTGCAGATGTTATATTGAATTCCACCCTCTTGGATTGAGCAGCTGCTAATTTGCCTTTGACATAATAAATACAGTACTTCAAAACTTACATTCAAGTTATAGGTGCTGCTGACAAGTAGAATTACATACACGTTCAGATTCTTACTTCCCACAAATGGGCACCGTTAGTGTTGCAAGTAAGTCTTTCAGTAGTTCAGATAGAGACAGATTCTGTTTGGTGTGCAAAATTTGTATTGAATGCTTTGCAAATGAATTTGTTAAGCATTAGTTCCACTCAGTGGAACTCACCAGGTTTCTTTGTAACATCCAAGTATAAAGAATTATAAGTGAGTGTGCTGGAGAATGATAAGATACATTAACCAAAATGTATATTGTAACAGTGAATGCACTGTAAAATCAAAAAATCACTGTAAAAGCAAACATTAACATTCAAAGAAAAATACCATACTTTCCCCTTATATTCATAATTTTGTGCTTATACATACATTCCATAGTTGACAAAATCCATTTTACCTCCCAGGTTTGGCTTTGAGTTGTCATCTGTGCTACTGCCCTCTTCTCTCTACAACAATATTCATCTTCTAAAATTTCTCATCCCACTAAAATAAGAAATCAAACTTTCATCTATAAGCACTATTCAATTATTTATAAAAAAAAAAAAAAACTTCCAGCAGAATAAATAAAATGTGAAAGAATGGATTGATGAAGTAATTACCTTATGGATACTATATTTTAGCCAAAAGAGGTGAATGATAGTTTTTCATAGTGATAAAAATACAATTGAGTGAAATATTCTTATATTTTAGATTTACTAGTCTTCTTTTAGATACCAAGTATCAAAAAGACAACAACTTCCAGGCATTTCCTGAGTTATAATCACTGTCTAAGGATACGAAGTGTGGCTCCTGATTGGAAAATACAGCAAGTGGCAGCTTATACTGTGAGGACTCATCCAGTGAGAGTTTGTTTTGCTCTCTGCTGTCTGTAGTTTCCAGCAAAATGCCTTTGCCTAGAGCACTTCTGAAGAAGAAATAATTATCCTATGATGTTGTTTAGGAAAACTATAATTCAGAAGTGTGAGTATGTATTTTATTATACAATTGCTTATGAAACCACATTTTTAGGAAAATTAGAACTTAATTAGAATCCATCTATCTGGAGCTTTAATACCTATGACTGAGTGTTCTATAATCATCTTGTTTCTCAAACTTGCTGTCTCATGTGCTGACTTTCCAATCTGACCTTTTTTTTTTTTAACATTTCCGTTCAGTTTTAGAAGACTAAATAGTTTGTGATGTATATTTCATTGAAATTTTCAGAGTCTGTTTGGAATGTTATGGAGGTATATAGATAATAAACATGCTATTTTATGATTCTAAAAATCCACAATCTTAGGCATATGCATTCTTTGATTTTTCTTTTTTTCTTCTTTTATTTTTCTTTTTACATTTTGCTGCTGTCATTTTGTTTTTCGAGGTAGGGTCTCGCTCTACCCCAGGCTGACCTGGAATTCACTGAAAAGTCTCATGGTGGCCTTGAACTCACGGTGATCCTCCTAAAAGTGTGTGTCACCATGCCCAGCTGGCATATGCATTCTTTCTGTTAAAGTTCCTAAACACAGGTGCTTCACCTCTTGTGTTCACCACTGAATCTAGTGTTTGGAGCTTAGGAGAATTCACAAATTGAGATTTTTCTGATATGGAGTTTGATTACAGTTAATTCTGATGAAACGTATTCTCCATTTCAAACTTATTCACCACAACTTTTAGGATATACAAAAATATCATTTCCAAAGAAATTTTTCCTGAAATAAACATATATTTTGTTGTCTTAACTGCCATAAGCTAACCCCTTTGAAGATATCCAGAAATGAATGACATTCATTTCTCATTTCATGTGCCACTGGCTATCATTTGAGAATGCTTATTACTGCAAAATCCATTATATGCATACTCCTCACCTAAAACCTCTTCTATCTTTTCAGTCATGCTCCCTGATTGTAACTGCCAATTCTTAGTAATACTATCTATTGTTACCTACTATTAATCAATGGCTTTTTCTAGCAACTGTCATGAGGGCTCAACAGCTTTTTACATTGTTATGCTATAATGAATTTTTCCACATTAGAGTCTTAATTTCTATAAAAATTGTCCTACATTCATACTTACACTTCAGTCTTTCACATACAGGGTTACATCAACTTTTGAAGTAGTATATTTTTTTTAAAATAGTACATAGTTTTAAATTTTCCACTTGTACAAGTAGTTATAAATTCAGGATTGGTGGAGACAATGCCACAGATGAGCGAAGGCAGAATCTATCATAAATTTAGACCTGAGGTGAGAACACCCTACACATATTTTCTTCTTGGCAAGCCTAACTTTCCCTTGGGAAGAAAATGCCAACTGCAAAAAAGGTGCAAAGACACATCATACTTCTTTAAATCTGAACAGATATAAATAGAAATGGGTGGGCATTTTATTACCAGCAAGCTCTGTGTTTTCCCCTTAAATTATATTAATAGCACAAAACAAATGGTCAGTACTATTTTTCCACTGTTTACAGCAGTATTTAGCTACAAATGTATGTCCTTCTTGAATACTCTGCTCTTTATCTTATATGATGAGATTGTTTTCTTTTTCTTTTTTGGCTCCAAATACTTTCTGCTTCTTATTTTTGAGACTATGGAAATCTAATTTGGCCTGTGTTGTTCATATAAAGAAGACTTTTATTTTTTCATTCCTTTATTCTTCAAGTACATTATAGAACCACCCCCCCCCCCACATATTCTAAACCAACCACTTGGAGTACTAATTGCTGTGTAGAATTTCTCAGCCCTTTTATGGGATAAAAATTCTTTCATGCACTCCTTATGTGGTGACTTCACTTCTACTAGGTTAAATTTTATTTCTTTAGTGGTTTTAAACAGTTAGCATTTTCTACTTTACTTTTTTAAAAATGTTCTCCCTAGAAAGAATAGTAACACAGCAACCCTAAGCTGTGCTGTATCATTTAATTGTTATGGACTGTTTCTTTCATCCATATGAATAAACAAAATTAAGGTCCTAAGTGAAAATAATAATAATGAAAGTAGTGAAAACAAGAGCTTTCACTAGCTATGCTAGAAATCACTGCTCTCATACTCTTTATTTTCCCTTAAGTCAGCAATAGGCCAAGTGTTTTAAGAAGTAACAGTGTGATGTAATATTTAAGGGAATAGTCTCCTCATTCAGTTAACCAGACCATTGTGTTAAAATCTCAATAAAAACAATGACTCACTTACTTGATGTATGAACTTGCACAGGTTACTGAACCCCATTAAGCCATCCAGTTGCCTAATGCATAGGACATGTGTCACCATATACCTCACAAGAGAGTGAAGTAAAACAGAGTGTACTTCATACTCTGGCATTAGTCCACAGTTGTACACTTGACCTCTAATTAGATTATCAGAATCTTCCAGAATACTTGACATGGTTATCAGCAACATACTAGTAATAACATGAGAATTGCAAACTAACTAGTATGACCATAGTGGGTCTCCCATATGTCTGAGGGCAAAGTGGGAAAAACAGAATTATAAGATATACAGAGAGTAGCTAGGCATGGTGGTGCATGCCTTTAATCCCAAGCACTCAGGAGGCAGAGGTAGGAGGATCACTGTGAGTTTGAGGCCACCCTGAGCCTACCTAGTGAATTCCAGGTCAGCCTGGGCTAGAGTGAGACCCTACCTTGAAAAAAAATATACAGAGAAAAGAAAAGGTAGAAGATTGCAAAACATTAAGGTGGTTTTTCTGTTTCTCATGTCCTGATTCCCATACCCTTTGATTCTTGTCAGAGTCCCTAGCTTTGGTTTCTGTGAAATAATCTGCTTTCTTATGAAGCATTTATTGTACTTCTATTCTATTTTTTTAAGGCAGATGCTTTCATTTGTGTCACTAGAAAGCAATCAGGACTAACACACATACCTTCATTGTACATCAGTGTAGTCCCAATTTTTCTCATACTGTCATATTCTTACTTGAATTTGTGCTTATGATACAATGTAAATAAACAAAAATAGTAAAAACTGTTTCTTTTTTTTTAAACTTCAATTTTTTTTTTAATTTTTTTTGTTCATTTTTATTTATTTATTTGAGAGTGACACAGAGAGAGGCAGAGAGAGAGAGAGAGAGAGAATGGGCACGCCAGGGCTTCCAGCCACTGCAAACGAACTCCAGATGCGTGTGCCCCCTTGTGCATCTGGCTAACATGGGTCCTGGGGAATCGAGCCTTGAACCGGGGTCCTTAGGCTTCACAGGCAAGTGCTTAACCGCTAAGCCATCTCTCCAGCCCCCATAAACTTCAATGTTTTATTGAAAGGATATTCCATGGGAGTTTTATTCAGGAGAACATCTTAGCAATTGTCAAAACAAAAAACTATTTCTTAATATGCTCAGAAACTTTTTTTGTATTATGTGTATGAGTGTATGTGTTCTTCTGTGTTCACATATGTGATAGGTGTGGAGGCTACAGGTCCACTTATGTAATTTTTTAGAACCTTACTTTTTGAGACAGGGTTTCACATAATTTTGAGTTCACCAATTCAGCCAGCAAGCCCATAAGCTCTTCCTGTGTCCCCTTTCCCAGCACTGGGATCACAGGCATGCATCCATATGTTTCCCTGTTTGTCGATAAGAAGGTTGTAGATTGAGGTTGACATGCTTATGTAGCAAGCACTTAACCTACTGAGCCTTCTTCCTGGTCCCCAAATATTATTTCCTTTATTTCTTAGGTTAAATGGTTTACTATGAAACCTTCCTCACTCACAAAATTTTGTCTAGTTCCTCTGCTAGACTTACTGCCCCCTACATTTTATATTTGTAGACATCTGTCCTTGCCCTCTGTAATTTATGTCTCAAGTTCATATTCTAATTTTTGACTTTTTAGAAGGAGATAGCATTATTTCTTGTTCCGGTTTTGATATCCTATGTGTACTTGCATATATCCTTGATCTTATAAATATTTAATGAAAGATTAGACATATGAGTGAGTATATAAAGAGGTCCATAATGTACAAGCTTTTATTCATCCCTTTCATTACATACAGTCAAAGTTTATTTAAGCATACTGTTTTCCATGTACTTTATGAAGAGAAAAAAAATGAAAGAGACTAAGCTTCATTCAGCTGACTGCAAGTGCTCTTCCAGGAACTTAAAGCACAATGTTTGATGAGAGCAGTCATGATGGCTGAAGAGGGCAACATAGCTAGGAGCCAGGTAAAAAGGCCTTGTATAAGCCAATAAAGAGATAACAAATTGCCAACTTTTTGGAATGTAAATTACATCATTAGGAAGTATATTTACTTTTTCAGGTCACTGAAAGAACACCAAGTGAATGTGGCTGTAATTCTAAAGATAACGTCATCATGGGCAGAAAGACTAATTTGTCCTTCTGCAGAATCTAGATAAGGTAATCTACTTTAGTGGTTCCTACTGGTTCAAAATTAGAGACTATTAAACGTTCTGAATTAATTGCTTTCAATTTTAATGTTTGAATAAAGTGTACTACATCCACTGTTGAAACTGAACCACTGCTCATCATTCCCTGAGCAAGAAATCCAAGTTCAAAGATGCCAACCTGGACAGCAACAGCTACTGACTGTGTAATGCATACATACATTACAAAAAGTTTTTAACTTCCAATGTAAGCTAGGATACACAATCCTATGAGGAATTCATTTATCTATCATATTACTTTGTTCCTTTTTTCTTCTAAAGGTAATGGCACAGGATCAATTGCAACTGCATACTTCTCCCTGAAGTTCTGTTGATAACACATTTTATCACATAAATGCTGACTTGAAATTCCTTTCGTTTAGGTAGATGAATGCATAGCTTTAAGGGTTACTTCGTAATGAAAATTAAGACTCATGTAATTGAAAGTGTTGAAGTGACATCTTAAACAGCAGTTCTGCCATTATTGATAACACATGCCTGAAGTGGTCAGAATAGCTGCTGTGAATGAATTTTTCTCTTGTTTATTTCCCAATAAATTGTGCAACCTTAATTTATCAAAAATGTATATTTTACTATCAGCATATTTATTCATATATCAATTAGCTGATGGATAATATTTTTCTCAGTCACTGGCAGAATAACATATAATGTAAATAAAATGTATAAATTCATGCAAACTTTATATATATACATATATACACATACATAAAATATATTTGTGAAATTATATGTAAATTTATATTGTATATTATTTTATATTTATATTTATGTACAAAGTTGTTGCATAAATCTATTTAAAGTGTGAATTTGGGGATGAAGGTGATAAATTCAGTGGGTAGAGTGCTTGCCTTCCAACTGAGGTGCTTGATGCACAAATCCACATAGTATGCTCAGTGTGGCAGTAAGCACCTGTAAATGAAATGCTGAGGAAATTGAAACAGGAAGATCCCAGGCGCTCATTAGGCAGCTATTTTAGTCTAATTTATGAGCTTCAGACCAATGAGAGCACCTGTCTCAGGCTTCCCTCTAGACTCCACATGCATACACATAACTGTGTGCACACACACACAAATATGCATGCATGTACACACATATAAAAATGTAGTCACTATGTAATACTAACATGGGACTCTGGTTCAGGTTGGAAGTGCATCTGGGAAGGTCAAAACATCGAAGTGGGAAACCCTTGCAGTTCAGGAAAAAAAAAATAGAACATGAATTTTAGGAAAAGAGAAGATGAAGAATCTCAGACACACTAATTCCCATGGTTTCTGTTCCTAGGGTAGGAAAATAGGTTCTTTGGGGGAAGATGTTCAGAACTTTATAACACAAAACTGTTTGTCTGCTCTCTCCAAACCAACACACCTTCATGGAGCTGTTTGTTCCCTGCACTTTCCCCATAACAGCATACCTGCATGGGATGTTCCTTTGTTCTCCCCAATACACAGCTGTTTCCTAAGCTTTCCCCCAAACAGCACACCTATATGGGGCTGTTCTCTGCAAGTAATGGCATGTTTTTCCTTTCTACTCTTCCAATATTTTGTAACCATGCACTATTTTCTTTTGTTCATTTTTATTTGTTTTTTTTATTTGAGAGCGACAGAGAGAGAAAGCGGCAGATAGAGAGAGATAGAGAATGGGCGCGCCAGGGCTTCCAGCCACTGTAAACGAACTCCAGATGCGTGCACCCCCTTGTGCATCTGGCTAACGTGGGTCCTGGAGATTCCAGCTTCGAACCAGGGTCCTTAGGCTTCACAGGCAAGCGCTTAACCGCTAAGCCATCTCTCCAGCCCACCATGCACTATTTTCATGACTCAGATCCTCAACTGACAAGGGAGTACTGTTCCTACATTTTATAATCTTGCAATGTGAAGAAGACACAGATTATGGGCTTATTGTTAACCATTAGCAAACAATTTCAGGAATTAGCCATTCATTTTTGTAATAATTTGAAAACACCCTACTAACAAGATTTTGAGTAAAATGCTACATATATCTAACAAGATGTAACTCTCCTTTCCATAGCAAAAAATATCATCTTTTCTCTAAAAGGGAGATGATGTAATATATTTTTGTATTACTTCCCGGTTGAGTTTGATTCCTTTTCTCATTATCACAATTACTCTTCAGTATTATTAAATTGATACCTAAATTTAAATATGAATGGCAACCAGCATATGTTACAATGAGTAAAAGAAAGCAAAAATAAAGTCAATTAAGAAGTTTAGAAATTATCTGAAAATTCCCAGAACAAAATAGATAGCATTGTTTTGACCTGTTTCCAAACCTATTCACAGGCTGCTCTTGCTATTTATAGTGTCCTCACTTTCTTCCTTTGACATTAGTTAGATAGTAAGCTATTCATGGTTGTTTATCCTGATGGAGTAACTTGAATTTATTCTTAAAATTTATTATCAATAAAGAGCATTTATTCTATACTATATCAGTTAAGTTATCATATTTCAGCTTTTTTTAATGTACTGCTGTCTTTTCTTGAACCACCTCTGCAAAATGTACTACTCAGTTGCTCAAGATCATGCATTAAATCCTAAATCTCTGCAAAAGTGTTTTCATAACTACTAAATAACTTAAATTCAATAGTAGTCTTTACCCTTCATCTAATACCCCTGGAATACATCCATTTATATACTATAAGCATTTCTGTAAATATTTATTAAAGATAAATCTTTCCTCTTATTTGGTATACATTCACCTCTTCTTCAGATGGACTTCAGTTTGTTTTCCTGAGTTATGATGAGTTGACTCTAATTATGAATTTGTAAGTATTGAGAACTGGTGACAAGGATGCTGATAGGGACCATCAGTGGTTAAGAGGATGTCCTCATGTGGTATTTAGGACATGGAAGCAGTAGTGGAAATTATGATCATAGATTTTAAACTCCAGGATGATTACATTCATGTATTAGTTAAATTATTGTTAGTATGATAAAATATATGACAAAAACAACTTACTAGAAGCAAGATAAGGAAGAATTGGGTTTTATTCAGCTCTCAGTTTTGAAAGGAGACTTCATATAGACAAGGCAAGGCAGCAGGACTTGTAGCAAAGCTGGTACAGTCATGAAGCACTGAGTGAACAGGAAGGGAGTATAGGCTATGAAACTGCAAAGTCTTCCCTGGTGACCCTCTTCTTCTAGCAAAACTGCCTCCTAAAGGCTTCAGAACCTTTCCAAACAGTGTTGCTGGCTGAGGAACAAGTGTCCAAACACATAATCAGATGGAGGACATGTTAAATTCAAACTGCAGCAGCAATTTACAGAAGGATTTATTTTGGCTCAGCATTTGACGGTTCAGTCTATCATAATGGAGAATTTTAGTGGCATGATCATAAAATAGCCAAACTTATCACATTTGCAATCAGGAAGCAGAGATGGCAAGTTTTTCTTCTCACTTTCTCCTTTTTCATTAACCCAGGACCTCACCCCTTTGATAGTGTTCTTCACATTCAGAGTAGAGCTCTGCTCCTCAGTTAAATGCTTCCTAAACACCTTCATAGACATTCCCATATATCAGTTTTCATAGCAATTCTAAATCTGGTCAAGTTGACAATGAAGATTAACGATAGCAATGTGTGTCTGAACACATGTCTATTTTAGTTCTTAGGGAACCAACTACTCTTTAGCAGTTTACTAAGTGTTAAACTGCCATAATGAAATCTGATACTTTGTTTGATAACATTTAAAATATTTTATTTATTTATTTATTCATTTATTTATTTATTCATTCATTTGAGAAGGGGAGAGGGAGGGAGGAAAGGAGAGAGAGAGGAAGACACAGAGGGAATGGATGTGCTAGGGCCTCCAGTCACTGCAAATGAACTCCAGGTATGTACCACCTTGTGCATCTGGCTTACATGAGTACTTTGAGAATCAAACCTGGGTCCTTAGCCTTCACAGGTAAGAGTCTTAAACACTAATCCATCTTGCCAGTCCAATAAAATTTTTAAGGGCTATGGAGTTGGCTCAGTGGGCAAAGTGATTGCTTTGTAAGCATGAGGACCTGTCTTTGGATTTCTAGTAACCATTTAAAATGTTGAGTGTGGTGAGTGCCTATAAGTCCATTGTTCAGAATGCAAAGACAGGTGGATACCCGAGGCTTATTGGCTAACTGATCTAGCTGAGTTGGTGATTTCTGGGTTCGGTGAGAGATACTTTCTCATAAAAATAATGTGGAGATCAATAAGGCCAAATACCCAACATTGACTTCTGGCCACCACATACATATTCATATACAAGCATGTACACCTCTACCCATGAAAACACACAGAAAGGAAAGAAAGAAAGAAAGAAAGAAAGAAAGAAAGAAAGAAAGAAAGAGAGAGAGAGAGAGAGAGAGAGAGAGAGAGAAAGAAAGAAAGAAAGAAAGAAAGAAAGGAAGGAAGAAAGGCCTGCTTTAGTACACTAATTTTATATATAGAAACACATTAGAAAATTTTGTTATTTCTTATAATTATTTTCAGTGCTTAGCAAATTGAATATAAGATACAGTAAAACAATTACATTTATTTAGCTCACAAAAAGTAATTCATGAATGCCACTTAAATATTCTGTTTATAAACTCATCAGAATATTGATTGACAAAAGGTATCAAACTATGTGAAATATTTATAAAAACTTGAAAGCATTTTGAAATATTCTAATGTTGACTTAGATCGAGTATAATATTGATCAATTGTTAAAGAAATAATTTTTCCAGACCTCAATGAGAAATTTTAATTCTTTTCATTAGTAAATGATGTATGTTAAATTGAAAGTTAAAGTGAAGAACATCTTAGATAGTTCTGAAATGCATAAAGTTAGAGGAATGGTAGACTGGAGAGCAAGACTTATAATAAAATTACATTATTAAATGGTGTAGTAGGAAAATTATATCCTAAAACTGAATTGAGAATCTAGAAAGAAAACCACATAATATGGAAAATTGATTTGTGAGATGCTTGACAGCATAGAGTAAGGAGAAATAAAACAAAACAAGCTAAGAGTGGGTCACATGACTCTTCAGCAGCATTCCTCCAAGATTTTCCTCCTTTAGTGTGTGAGCACTATATTTCTCCTCACCAAATGCGACTGAATCTGAGAACTTGTTAGTTTACCACTCCCTGAAGGAAGATGGATTTCACTTGAGACAGGACCTGGGCATATGTAATTAACATTCTTTATCATCAGCATGCTTTGAGTGGACCAAAACGTGAATAATCCTGAGCAGGCACATTCTCATGAGACAATGATTTGAAAGGAGAAGAAACAGTAACAGGTGCTTTCCTGAGAGTTGGCTAAGAGGAAGGGACCATGTGGCAAGAACAGGAGGGGTCTTCTGGTAGCTAAGAGCAGCATGTGGCCACAGATAGCAAGAAAATGGGGAACCTCAATTATATAGCTTCAAGGAAATGAATTTTCCAGAAATGAATGTGGAGAAAGACACTGCACTCCAGGTGAGAACTCAGCCCAGTAGAAGCTTTATCTGTAGTTGTGAGTCCTTGAACCAAAAACATAGCAATGTCTTCTGTGAACATTTTTTTAAAAATTTTTATTTATTTATTTGAGAGAGTGAGGGAGAAAGAGGCAGACAGACATAGAGAAAGAAAGAAAGAAAGAGAGAGAGAGAGAGAGAATGGGCATGCCAGGGCCTCTAGCCACTCCATGAACTCCAGACGCATGCGCCACCTTGTGCATCTGGCTTATGTGGGTCCTGGGGAATTGAACCAAGGTCCTTTGGCTTTGCAAGCAAATGCCTTAACCACTAAGCCATCTCTCCAGCCCTTCTGTGAACTTCTAACATACAGAAACTGAGATAATTTATAGGCATTTTTCATCACTAGATTTACAGAAATTTGTTTCACAGTTATAGAAAATAAATATTGGCTTTTACCCCTATCACATAGAAAAGTCAATTCTAGTTACATTAAAGTCTGCATGTGCTAAAAAATAAAACCTATACCACCTTTATAAATAAAAATAGCTAAAAAACAGGCTAGGGGAATAGCTCAGTGGGTAAAGTGTCTGCTTTGCAAGCATGAGAACCTGAGTTCCGATTCCTGGCACTCACATAAAATCCAGGCGTAGTGGCTCCTTCCTGTAATCCCAGAGCAGGGGAGGCAGACAAAAGAGTAACCAAGGTTAAGGGAAAGTCCCTGTTCTAAAAATTAATGTGAAACATGATTGAAAATGACACTGATGTTGACCTCTGGCTTCCACAGGCATATGCATATACCCATCCAAAAAATAGTAAAAACTAAACTTTGAAATTTCAAAGGAAGGGAATATTTCTTCAAAATTCACAATAAACAAAGAGCCCAAAAAATTTTATAAATGATTTTATCCAAAGTAGTAAAAATTCACCTAGAGACACTTTAGAAAATGAAAATAATCCAAAAAGCTAAGAAGAAATTCATGTAGCATAAAATTGACAAAGGATTAGTACTCAGTTTATAAAAAACTATTATAAATAAAAAATACACATAGTAGTACTGTAGGGAAACACTCAAAAGAGATGATCAGAAATACACAGAAAAAAATATCCCAAGAGCTAAAAAGAAGATGGTTAAAATTACTAGTAACAACAGAAGTACCAATAAAACCAAAATAATCTACCAGTTTATAAACTCCAGTTTTTTTTTTTTTATTGAGAACAAATCTAGCTATAGTGAAGGTCAGTGAAGATGTGAGGTAGGTTGTATATAGACTTACTATTGGGTAGTGCGTACACAGCCATAGGCACTTTGAGAAAGGACATGCAGTTTTAGGTCCGAGAACTGAAGTAGATGCAAAGATCAATTTCAATCTGAAGACCCCAGAGAAGTATTACACCAGTGCAGAGACACAGACAAGATGCTGAGGGATACATTGTGATGTATTACTTCTTGCATATTTTGCAAAAATACAATGTAAAATCTTGAAGGTTTCCACTGGGTTTTACTCAAACCAAATACAATGGTCAGAAAGAAAGATGAATTTCATTTATAATAAGATTAGAAAGAGGATCTTTAGACCTGATTAATGATGTCCTAACAGCTCAAGACCAAGGCAGAAAGAGAGAACAACAAAGCTGTAGCCTCCATTGTAAAGTGAAAGAAGAAATAACCATGGGAAAGTAAAATTATCTTGAAATGAGGGGAAATTATGTGCATATTATATTGATCTAAAGTATGTATGTGTAATTGTTCTAATTAATGAGGATGCATGACTCAGCTCTGTTGTCTACGAAGATTCTGAGATCAGGTAGCACAGTAGGAATGCTGCTACCCTCACATCTGAACATGAAAAGCACATTTGGTCATGGCAAAAGTGATGCACATCAGTGTCTTATTTATGCACTTACTTTAATGAATCCAAAATTTTTATTTACTCATTCTACCAACTCATATTTAATTTAAGAGAAAACTATACAGTTGCCCAATTCATTCAAGAAAATAATCCAATTACTAAGGAAAAATGCACAGTTGTCAGAAAACTATTCCCCCGAAATCCCCAAATGTGTGTTCAGATCATGGCATTGTTTTCTTCAATAATAGATGCAACAGGGAGGTTCCCAGGGCTCTGCCTTATCTAAATACTCAATATAGGCCAAAGGCATCAGAACAAAAGCAAATCGATAGAAATGATTTTTGCTGTAGGCAATAGCAGAGGTTCAGACACCCATCTCTCTATTGATTTATAATTTCAATTAATAATAAAATTAGATTATATGAAATACTATTATCCAAATATTACTTCTTCCATTTTATATTTTTGTATTAGAAATGTATTTTATGTACACAGATAATTTGTCTCAGAGAAAGTAAAAAGGGGTTATTTTTATATTTTCTTTGATTGCTCAGCAGACCCTGGTCCTTTACTTTGTCATGAAAGAAACTGATGGTCTGGTTACAAGTTGGGAAAAAATTATCCCGTAGTGTTTCTAGTAGGCTCCAGTCTATGCTTGTCTGGCAGAAGATACCTCAGTTTAGCTTCACATTGAGTTGTTTCGAAAAAAAGGCTATGAAACATACACTTTTGTTTCTAAAGAAAACAGCAGGTAGAGACTGAATTTTTCCTACTTATCAAAGAAATCTATAGCTTTCCTAGATTTCTAATAACCTTTTACATAAAATTTGTTATGAATAAACCTTATTTTTAAGGCAACTAAACATAGAGAAAAAGGAGCAGAGAGCAGGGAGTTCTCATGCACTCCTTCATGCAGTTTCTCCCTAAACTGTTATATTACATTATTATGGGACATTTGTTGGAAGTAGTATATTGATATTAGCACATTAGTAATAAAAGCCCAGAGTTCATTAGCTGTGATTTCCCTTTTTCTGTTCCAGGCTCCAATCCATGACAACACAGGGCAGCTAGTATTTATTTCTAGGTTTTCACTTGCTTGGGACATTGTTTCATTTTTGGTGACCTTAACAGATTTAGTGATTTCCAGCCAATTTATATTGGAATTTGTCTGCTTTTTCCCCCTTAGACTAAGGTTATGGGTTTTTGTGCACAGAAGTAAACTGTCATTTCATTACTTTGTTCACGTTGATGTTGAACTTGTCACCTGGCTGAAATTCCCAGGTTTCTGAGCAGGTGGTCTCTGTTTCTTCCCTCCATACTATACTTTCTGGATGGAAGATACTGCTCATAGCCCGTAGTCAAGGAGTACTATAGGAAATTCTTACTCTTTTAGGTGGAAATAAATAATTTTATTTGGAATCCTGCATGAGATATTTATGTTTTATACTTCATTTCTGTATTTATTTTCATATATTTATGTTAGCATGGCCCTCATGCACATTTGTAAGTTCTGTTTTGTTTATTGGTCATCACATTTTTCTATCTTTTTCAGTTCAGGACAGTCCCACCCCCATCAATTTTAGCATATTCTACTTTTCTTCACCACAGGGTGCCCAGGCTTCTTTTTCCATATTTCCTGATTCAGAGTCAGTCATTTCCCGAAGAAGTATAGATCCTTTTTGTAAGGGAACAGACTTAACTTGGAATATTCCTACCCTCCATGTGGCTCTTACAGTTTTTCTTTCACAATGTTCCTGTGCCTTAGCAAACAGGTTAGAAGTCTGATTTAGTGTTGAGTTTTCTGTAGCATATGGATTTCTGTTTTGATGGGTTTTGATTGTCCACAGTGAATATTGACATCTTGCATTAGCTGGTTTTTAGGTTAGCAGTGAGATCAGTACTTGTGTCACTGCATCCTGTGTAATGTTTCCAGGGCCCAGTGGATTTGGCAGAAATGACACATCTGTCTCCTGGTAGGCAACTAATATTCATAGCGTGAAGAAAAGGAAGGAAGGAGATACCTTAAAAACAGAAAACACACAAGAAGACAACAACAAAAACCCCACTTTGATTCAAATACTTGGAAGACAAGATGATTATAATAAATACGAAATTCTTGAAAATAATGGAGAAAATCTTGCATGTTCTAAGGGTAAATTAATTTAAAATACTATTTTAAGGCAAATCGTTACAAATATTAGAAGAATGTAATAAGTCAGATGTCCAAAGTCTCAAAACTTTTAAATGTTTCTCACTTAAAAAATATTTTATTTATTCATTTATTTGAGAGAGAGGAAGAGAGAGAGAGAGTAAGAGGTAGAGAGAGGGAATGGACGCACCAGGGCCTCCAGCCACTGCAAACAAACTCCAGATGCATTCACCCCCCCACACACACACATCTGGCTTATGTGGGTCCTGGGGAATTGAACTGGGGTCCTTTGGCTTTATAGCAAGTGCCTTAATCTCTAAGTCATCTCTCCAGCCCCCTTACCCAAAATATTTTTTTTGTTTGGTTTTTGGATTTTTTCTTTTGTTGAATTTTTGAGGTAGGGGGTCTTGCTCTAGTCTAGGCTGACCTGGAATTAACTGTGTATTCTCAGGCTGGCCTTGAACTCATGGCAATCCTCCTGTCTCTCACTTTTGATGAAGTACCTGGTAAAAAAGATTGATTGAATTAATTATTTTTTTGTTTGTTTCAAGGTAGAGTCTTCCTGTAATCCATGCTGACTGGCATTCACCCATCTAGCCCCAGGCTGGCCTTGAACTCATGGTGATCCTCCTACTCAGCCTCCTGAGTTCTGCAATATAAGACATGCACCACCATGTCTAGCAAGATTGAATATTTTTATTTATTTATTTATTTCATTTTTGAGGTAGGGTCTTGCTGTACCCCAGGCTGACCTGGAGTTCACTATGTAGTCATCTCAGGGTGGCCTCAAACTCACAGCAATTCTCCTATCTCTTCCTCCCTAGTGATAGGATTAAAGGTGTGTGCTGCCATGCCTGGCAAGATTGAGTATTTTTGACAAGACCAAATTTGCCTTACTAAAACACAGTGATTATTTGTTCCCAATTTCTAATCAGTGTTTAACATTTTGTGATTCTAACCTATTTTTAATTTAATTTAATTTTTTATCACAAGCTGATTTTAAAATAAAGAAGAAAGCTAGAAAGATGGCTTAGCAATTAATGCACTTGCCTACAAAGACAAAGGACCCAGGTTCAATTCCCCCGGATACATATGCACAAGAAGGCACATGCATCTGGAGTTCCTTTGAAGAAGCTGAAGGCCCTGGCATGTCCATTCTCTCTCTCTCTTTCTCTCTATCTGCCTTTCTCTCTCTCAAATAAATAAAATTAATTTTAAAAAATAAAGAAAGAATAAAGTATGCTAATAAAAATAGACCCAAATTATAAATTATGAAGTTAAGATACATTACTCTATAATAAACATATACATTTTCAGAATGGCATGGTACCATGTTTCAGAAAGAGAAGCTCTAATGGAATGATCTAAAGATTTTAAAGCAGTGTCCTATTTATGTGTACCTTAGTATATGATAAAATTTGTATTAGATGGGCTGAAGAAATGGCTTAGTGTTTAAGTGCTTGCCTGTGAAGCCTAAGGACCCTGGTTCGAGGCTCTATTCCCCACGACCCACGTTAGCCAGATTCACAAGGGGGCGCACACATCTGGAGTTTGTTTGCAGTGGCTGGAGGTCCTGGCCCACCAATACTTGTTCTCTCTCTTTCTCTGTCTGTAGCTCTCAAATAAATAAATAAAAATAAAAAAAATTAAAAATTTGTATCAGATATTAGTAGGACAATATACCAAGAGGACATTAAAATCCTTTGCTTACATATGTCTTCAAATATATTTTCCAAACATAACTTGCTTTACAATTTAAAATTTTCATCCTAATTTCAAAAATATGTCATCTGTTTAGATAAATATGGAGATTATTATTGAAGTATTAAAGATTATTACACAAGATATATTATATATAGTAATAATATCTTAAAATAGACCCAATGGGATTATAAATATTTCCATTAGCTTCTATTTCAAACATCCATGAACATGCTCTAATATTCTAAGGTGTGTCTTCCTTTTTCTTTTTTTTTTTGAATCTGTATTGCCATTCTACTTTCCTTGAAAATTTTTCTCCTGATTTAATATATTTTTATGGATGAAAATTTTGTATTTTTTTATTTTTCTTCAATGAAGTATGTAACTAACTGACATATCTCTAATACGTTTCATTGCCTAAGACACTAAAAATCTATGTTCAAATATTGTGAATTTTTTCTGTATAAAATACTTATTAATAATCATTATGCTTCATGTACTTAACAGAATAAAACAGTCAAGGTCTTGCTGTGAAAAAATCATAAATAATATTACATTTTCATACAAAATCTTGCATTTGGGATTTTAGAGATTTCACATGGAATGCTCTGAAAGTTGATTATTACTCACTGGGATGCAAAAGTATATCCTTATAAAGCAAAGCCACCTAATGATTGCTTAGAGAAGACAGACAGAATCATAAATGGTGCAGTCTATTCCATGGTAAATAACTTTCCCCCATGATCGTGGAAGCAATACAAATTTAAATCAATGGTATCAAAAAGCATAAAAGTAAGAATAGGTATTAATGCATCCTAAAAGACAGACCAAATGGTTGAACCTTCACCAATCCCTTAGAGGGAACACCTGAGTCACAAGGCACTGGAAAGGGTACGATGAAGACTGACCTTAATCTTCTACTGCCTCTCTCTCTCTTCTATAACTCTTTTATATTAGTTATCTTTTTCTTCCTTTTCTTAGTGCACACTGACCTGTAACTCCCAGTACCAGCATGTGGCTATCATCCACAATGAGCTTTTGATCAGACAGACATACAAGGTTTCCTGAAAGACAGACAGATTTCTGTCAGAGTACTTGATGACCCACCAAAGGTTAGTGGTAAGACCCTACTGCTGAAGACAGCATATGCAGTTGACAGGTAACATGGAGTGACATGGCTGGAAGCTGGAAGAGAGTCAGTCCCCAGACAGTCAATGTGTCTAGTGCCATAAGGTGCTACATGGACAACTGGGTGGAAATGACCAATATCTGTCCAAGCAACTCATGGTCTAACCTACTTAGCAGCAAATAACCTGTCATGATGCTCACACAAGTGCAATACTGGTGCACAGCCATGGTGGGAAACCAACTTCTCTTGAATTGGCTAACTGGTACCCTCAGTGGAATGGGTCTCATAGCTGGAGCTGGGAAACAAGTCAGAACAAAATCCAAACATGAGCCTGCTCTCCAGTATCAAGCTACCACCAGTCGTGGGCTACAGCAGGGTCTACACCTATTAAATTCTCTATAAACAAATAAGGGTTATCCCATGTTTCTAGTGCTAACTTTACTCTCTGTTGGAGAATCTGCTTCTCTTTTTCAGATAGACACAGATGCTATGGAGAGAATCACCCCATCATACCTCAAAAGGGCCCCAGCTGAAACTAAGAATAATTGGTGAAACAAGCAAGGGTGCTGTTTTCTTGGTGAACCCGTTACCAGCACAAGAGTGAAGGAGATTGCCACAGAGAACAATCAACTCCCACCAAATCAGATATACAGAGACACAGAGGGCCCCAATACCTCATCCCCGAAGCAGACCAAAAATGAACCCAACATGGCTCAGGGAAATTTTGCAGAAGAGGAGGCTGAAAGAACGTCAGAGCCACTCGTTGGGTCATGATACACAGAGACATTTCTCCTATGCATAACTGTGGGCTAACTCCTCAATGCATGACACATATACCTCAACAAAGAGGGGCCAGGGGGAAGGGGTAGGACATGGATGAGCCTAACAGTAGTACCAACTTGACTGTATTCACTGAGTACAAAACTAAAAAAAAAAAAAAAAAAAGAATAGGTCGGGCGGGAGAGATGGCTTAGTGGTTAAGCGCTTGCCTGTGAAGCCTAAGGACACCAGCTGGAGGCTCAATTCCCCAGGACCCACGTTAGCCAGATGCACAAGGGGGCACATGTGTCTGGAGTTTGTTTGCAGTGGCTGGAAGCTATGGCACGCCCATTCTCTCTCTCTCTCTCTCTCTCTCTCTCTCTCTCTCTCACTCTCTGCCTCCTCTCTGTTGCTGTCAAATAAATAAAAATAAAAAAATTTAAAACAAAGAATAGGTATTGATTGAGGGAGAATATGGGTATTAAGAGGGTTGATAGGAGGTGATAATTTGGGGAATTAGATAAACATACATTATTTATGTATGAAAATGTTAATGTTAGAAAAACTATAATATTAATGAAAATAATTATACACAAATAGTTTTGGGGTGGAAGAATTGGGATTTCAAGCCAAAGCTATTATGCATATTTATATTTTTAATATTTTATTTTCCTCTTGCTGACATTTTCATGCATGTTTGTAGTGTATGTGGATTATCTTCTCTTATGGCAGCTCCACATTCAGGAAAGGCTGCAATTAATCAAGCAGCTGCTGCTTCTTCAAGCTTTACTATTGCTGAACTGATAGCTTATATTTTTTATGTCTATATTTTACTGTTTTATCCTTGAACATTTTCACCACTTTTTGGTATTCTTTTTGCTTGACCAAGTATAAGAGTACCAATATATCATTGTATTTTCTTGTACCATTTTATTTATTAGTTATTGTTTAGTTATCTTTTACCACTATGTCACGATTTTTAAAATATATTTGTTTATTTATTTGAGAGAGGAAAGAGGAAGAGAGAGAGAGACAGAGAAAGAGAGAGAGAATGGGTGCACCAGGACTTCCTGCAAACAAACTCCAGATGCATGCACCACCTTGTGCATCTGGCTTATGTAGGTACTGAGGAAGTGAACTGAGGTTCTTTGGCCTTGCAGGCAAGTGCCTTAACTGCTAAGCTGTCTCTCCAGCCCTGTCACTATTTTTAAATAGTTCTATATGCTTTAAAACATCTATCTTATGTTTTTTATAGCTTAGTATAATGAATACTTGTCTCCCCAAAGTGTCTTTATTTTTGTTTGTTTTTATTTTGTTTCTAATTTATTTCATTGTTTTTGAGGTAGTGTCACACTCTAGACCAGGTTGACCTGGAATTAACTATGTAATCTCAAGGTGGCCTTGAACTCTTCATGATCCTTCTAATTCTGCCTACCAAGTGCTGGGATTAAAGGTATGTGCCACCACACCTGGCTTATTTTTATATTTAATAATAATATATTAATTGTATTTATTTATAGAGTCGAACATTATGTCTCATTACAAGTTTACATTGTAGCATGCTCAAATCAAGGTGTTTAGCACATCTACCACTTCAAATATTTGTCATTTCTTAAAGTGAGAGAGAGCATTCAGAGTCCCCTCTACTCTATTTTCAGATACATTTTTATTAACCATGCCCATACCAACCTGCAATTCAACACTACTGCTATTGTTCCTGTTTGCATGTAACTGCATACCGTAGACCAGCCCCTTTACTCTCCTCACATCCTGCTCTGCCACGCCTCTTCAGGTCTCTGCTTACAAGAATTCAGCAGTTTTAGCTTCTACATGTCAGAGCATGCATTGCCTCTTTTGCTGTTCTGTTGAAGGGAATATACCTTTAGTTTTGGATAGTTTAAAGATTTTTCTTTAATGTTAAACTTCATCTTCCTAAAATAATTCAGTTGGGTTTTCTTTATTATTTTCCATAGAGATTTTTGAGCAACTTAAATGTATATGCTGATGATATTTTTCTTTTTTTTCTTTTTTTCTTTGTATTTTTTTCTTTATTAATTAGTTTTGTGTTCAGCAAATACAGTCAGTTTGGTACCATTATTAGGCTCATCCGTGAACTAACCCCTCCCCTTGGCCCCTCCTTGTTGAGGTATATGGGTCATGAAATGTGGAGTTAGCCCACAGTTATGTGTAAGATAAAGGTCTCTGCATATCATGACCCAACATGTGGCTCTGACATTTTTTCCGCCCCCTCTTCCACAAAATTCCCCTGAGCCATGTTGGGTTCATTTTTGGTCTGCTTCAGTGATGAGGTGTTGGGGGCCTCTGGGTCTCTGGCTCTCTGATTTGGTAGGAGTTCATTTTTCTCTGTGTTGAACTCCTTCCCCCTTGTGCTGGTATCTGGTTCATCAGGAAACCAGCACCCTTGCTTGTTTTGCCAATTTTTCTTAGTTTCAGCCGGGGCCCATTCAAGGTATGGTGTGGTGGTTCTTTCCTTAGGATCTACATCTATCTGAAAAAGAGAAGCAGATTCTTCAGTGGAGAGTAAGTTAGCACCAGGACAAATGAGATAACCCTTACTTTTTTTTATAGAGAATTTAATAGGTGTAGGCCCTCTTGTAGCCCACAATAGGTGGTAGCTTGTTAATGGAGAGTGGGCTTATGTTTGGATATGGTTCTGACTTGTTTCCCAGCTCCAGCTATGGGTCCTGTACCACTGAGGGGATCAGCTAGCCAAATTGAGAGCAGTTGGTTCCCCACCATGGCTGTTTGCCACTATTGCACTTGTGTGGGCATCACAACAAGTTATTTGCTGCTAAGTAGGTTAGACCATGAGTTGCTTGGACAGATATTGGTCATTTTCCCCCAGTCGTCCATGTAGCACCTTCTGGCACTAGACGCGCTGACTGTCTGGGGACTGACTCTCTTCCAACTTCCAGCAATGCCATTCCATTTTGCATGTCAACCACATAAGGTGTCTTCAGCAGTAGGGTCTTACCACTAACCTTTGGTGGGTCATCAAGTACTCTGACAGAAATCTGTCTGTCTTTTAGGAAACCTTGTAGGTCTCTCTGATCAAAAGCTCATTGTGGATGATAGCCACATGCTGGTACTGGGAGTTACAGGTCAGTGTGCATTAAGAAAAGGAGGAAAAAGATAACTAATATAAAAGAGTTATAGAAGAGAGAGAGAGAGAGGCAGTAGAAGATTAAGGTTTGGTAATAAAACTCTACCTGGTTCTCACCAGCTTTACCTATATCCCGGCAGCAAGATGTCAAGAATATACAATAGGGGCCTGGTCCTCCAGGCATTCGTTCCAGTGCTGTGTACTAAACTCCTGGTCTTTTCTGTTTATAGCAATTTCCTTCCTGGCCCATCTTCTTTACTCATGTGGCTTTAGAATTAGTAAATATTTTAAGAGAAAATCTGGTCTCATGTCAGCTGCTTTGTTGCTTTTTCATCAAGCTTGGACTTCTCTATGTCTTAGTTTTGTGCTTGAACTCCAGGGAAGAATAATGAAAACAAAGAGCAAAATAAAACCAAACAAAAAGCACAACAAAGCAACCAAAATATCACTTCTAAACTCTATGTAGTTTTTCCTCCACTCAGAAAATGCCAAGGTTTGTGGGACTTGCACTGATCGATGTGAGAGAAAATACCAAGGTGCGATGCAGCTGTCAAATGCTATTTATTTCCTCCCAGCACTCCTCCTCCAGGAACTTCTTCCTGGAGATCCCATCAGTTATTTGATGACTTTCCACGGTTCTACCTATTATTAATTAATTGTTATTATTTAATATGGTTTTCTCACTCTGACATTCAATAGATGAAGCATTAGTCTCTACAGGCTAATTTGCCAGCCCTAAAGATGGGAAACCTATTTTAATGTTTTTTTAAATTTTTGTTTATTTTTGTTTATTTATTTGAGAGCGACAGACAGAGAGGGAAAGAGGGAGAGAGGGAGACAGACAGAGAGAGAGAATGGGCACCCCAGGACCTCTAGCCACTGCAGACAAACTCCAGACACGTGTGCCCCCTTGTGCATCTGGCTAACATGGGTCCTGGGGAATCGAGCCTTGAACCAGCGTCCTTAGGCTTCACAGGCAAGCACTTAACTGCTAAGCCATCACTCCAGCCCCCTATTTTAATTTTATGTAATTATAATGAGTATAAAGCTGAACATTCAAAGTTATTTTCTTTAAGGACTTGAAAGAAAGCATTTCATTATCTATACCATCCTTTGACCTGGTTTGAAATCAGATTTTATCCCAAGGTCTACATTTTAGATTTGTTTTTATTTCTCTGACTTCTTTCAAAGGACTTTTCTAAAGTACAAAGTCAGTCATCTCCATCTGTTTCAGATTTGCCTTAACTAAGATGACACAGTAAGCATCTGCAAAGAGCGCGAAGAATAGCTTGAAGTTAGTTTCACTGCATACATCTCTACTTGCTGCACATAATGAGGACAGGTATTCCAGATGCAGACAGAATTACTTATACACACTCTATATGTTCTTTCTGTGAATATTTTGAAAACATCAAAATGACAAGGAAGTAAGAGAAAAGTGATGAGAACCCTTTTTCTGTGTAGACGGCAGCATTGTGACAATGCAGGTAAGAGGCACAAGAAGGGCCACAGCCCACTGTCAGGGGTTTCAAAATATCTTTGGTGACTACATTTTAAAAATCAAAAATTGTTTGTACAACTTCAAATCTTCATAAGCTTAAAGCAATAAAATTACAACAAAAAGCAAGCTTTTAATTTCATGTTTCAGATATTTAACTCATGTCAAGCTATTTTTAATTATTATTATTTCTAAACATGTGCTCTGTATTTCCATTCATTCTTCATCCAAGGTTTTTTAACACATGTGCAGTAGCACTAATCTGCAGTATATGAACAATAAAATTAAAAGCATTTACCACTTGGAGGTTATCACACTGGGTTAATATTGAAAACAGATTTATACTTGTGTATTTTTAGCATTGGCATTGATATTCTAGCCTGAATAACTGAATTTTTTAAGTGTTTACAAAGTCATTAGGCTTAAAAAGTTAAAAAGTTTTTTTTTGAAGCTGATAACATTATTTAAGATTATTATTTCTTGACACACTCACCTTACAAGTCTCCTTTGTATTCCAAACCTGAGTGTATAATATTTTATTTCTTCTGTTACTTACTTACTAACAATGTACTTCTAAATCATTGTGTGACTCCAATCATAGTATAACTTTGTGATTAAATGATACCTTATTAAAATTGTGTTTTCAAGCTCATGTCAATTTTTTCTAGCCATTTAGTGTTTTTGATGATAACCATTCTCACTGGAGTGAAATAGAATGTTAAAGTAGCTTTAATTTGCATTTTCCTGATTGCTCAAATGCTGAAGAATATTTAGATGTCTATTGGCCTCTTGCATTTATGCCTTTAAGAATTCTGTGTTCAGTTCCCTGTCTCGTTTTGTGACTGAGTTGATTATTTTTTTATTATTTTGTTTGGGTTCTTTGTATATTCTAGGAATTAAACTATGTGTGATTCTTGCTGGTAAAGATTTTCTTCCATTTTTTTTTTTTTTGGTTGTATATTGACTAGATTGATGGTTTGTTTAGCTGTAGAACAATTTTTTAGTTTCATGAAGACCTCATTGGTTGAGTGTTTGTCTTTTTCCCTTGGCTACTGGAGTTTTATTCAGAAAGTTTTTTTCCTGAAACTATGTCTTAAATTGTGATATCTACTTTTTTCTCTATACATTTCATAGTTTCTAGCATCATATTGAGGTCCTAGATCACTTTGGAGGTCATTTTTGAGTAGTTTGAGAAAAGAGTATATCCATTCATTCTTCCACAGGTAGTTATTCAGTTTCTCTGGCACCATTTGTTGAAAATGCTATCTTTACTCCAGTGTGAATTTTTGGCATCTTTTTCAAAGAACAGATAGCTGTAGTTACTAGGAACTTATACCTGAATATTCTATTCTACACCATTGATCTGTGTCTGTGTGAGAATACCATGCTGTTTTTATTACTATGGCTTTATAGTATATCTTGAAATCACCTATGGTGATACCATCATATAGTATTCTTCCTGAGGACATTTTTGGCTATCTGAGGTCTTTTGTGCTTCCATATGAATTGTGAAATTATTATTTTTTTCTTTTTATGTGAAGAATGATGTTGGAATGTTATTTGGAATACCATAGAATCTGTATATTGTTTTTTGTTGTGTAGCCATTTTCATGGTATTAATTCTTCCAATGCTTGATCATTCCACCTTCTCTTATCTTGCTCTATTTCCTTCATTGGTGTTTTAATGCTTTATTATTATTAATGTAGATGTCTTTCACTCCCATGGTTAGGGATATTCCAGAGTATTTAATTTTTTTGTGACTACTCTAAATGGCACTGTTTCCATGATTTGTTTCTCAACATGTCTGTAATTAGTACATAAGAAGGCTAGTCAGTTTTTTTTGTGTGTGTTAATTTTATATCCTACAACTTTGCGGAAAGTATTTGTATGGGGTCTTTAAAGTTTCTTAAATACTGAATCATATTGCTTGAAGATAAGACCAGTTTGACTTTTTCCTTTCCAATATGCATCACTATTATTTCTTTATCTTGTCTTATTTCTTTCTTTTTTTTTTTTTTTTTTTTTTTGGTTTTTCCAGGTAGGGTCTCACTCTAGCCCAGGCTGACCTGGAATTCACTATGGAGTCTCAGGGTTGCCTCGAACTCACGGAGATCCTCCTACCTCTGCCTCCCGAGTGCTGGGATTAAAGGCGTGCGCCACCACGCCCGGCTTATCTTGTCTTATTTCTTGAGGTAAGACTTTAAGTACTATGTGGAATAGCAATGGGGAGAGTGGATACCCATGACTTGTTCCAGAACATAGTGGGAATGCCTATAGTTTTTCTCCATTTAATATAATATTGGCTTAATGTCTATTGTACATAGCCTGTATCATGTTGAGATATTATCCATCCATCCTTAATTCTCCAGTGTTTTTTTTTAACCAAGAAGGGATGTTTTATTTTGTTGAAGGTCTTTTTTTCCTATATTGAGATGATTATGTTAGTTTTGGTCCTTCAGCATATTTATATGGTACATGACATTTATTAATTTCCATATACTGAACCAACCCACTATCCCTGAAGTGAAACCTACTTCATTAATTTGAATGTAATTTTTTTATGTGTAATTTTTTTAATGTGTTTTAGGTTTCTATTTGCAAACATTTTATTGAGATTTTTTTTTTCTTTTCTTGCCTCAGCTTTTGGTATTAGTGTAATAGTGGTTTGATGGGAGGAATTAAAGATAATTTATTCCTTTTTAATTTTATGCAGTAACTTTAGAAGTAGCGTTTCAGCTCTTTTATTAACATCTAGTAGAATTGAGCAATGAATCCATATGGGACTGAACTTTTTTTATTGTTGTTGTTGGAAGATTTTTAATTATTGCTTCAATATCATTATTAGTTATTTATCTCCTCTGGGTTAAACTTTTATCAATCACATGTACCAGGAAAATTATTCATCTCCATAATTTGATTGAGTATATTTTCCATGCCCTTGTCCTGGAGTTCTTCACCTTCTTGTGTGCCCCTCATTTGGATGTTTGGTATTTTTAAAGTGTGCTATAAGCCGGGCGTGGTGGCGCACGCCTTTAATCCCAAGCACTCGGTGTTGGACCTGGGCCTGGACTATTCCAGGTGGCACACTTAAGTTAGTAGCAGAGATCTGTTCCAAGTAGACTAGTTCTCCTTGCTCCTGGTGGGCAGCCTACCTGGGGTGGGCCCAGGGTGGTGGCTAACATGTACTTTCTGGGGGACTGTGCCCAGTGGCCTGGTCCTTCCTGCCCCTGGATAGTCAGCCCACATGTGTGTTCTGGTTGGGAACAGAAGGAAGCTTACCACATTCTCATCAGGGGCTTATATAGATGGCCTGGTCTTCCTTTCTCTGGGTGGCTTACAACTGCATTCAGGGAGATCTCTATGGAGGGCTCACCTAAGATCTGTGATGAGCAGCCTAATCCTCCTTGCTCCAGATGAGCTTGGATGACTTATCTTCACAAGCATGTGTGTTAGGTGCAGTGGATAGTCTATGGCTATCTAAAGACCTTAGAGACACCAACTTTTGGGCCTGAGGCTGGGCCTGTGTTTGGGGCCAAACAAGGCCCCAGGTACTTTCTGCAAGCTTTTCTTTCTCAAAACCAGCTAATGTCTCAGTACTTACTTCTCTAATTTATCGATAGATATTATCACTCAGCTTAAATTTATTGGGAAAGTAGGATGCAATAATATAGTACAATAATATTTTCAATTTCATATTAAATCAAGTGAATCTCTTAGAAATTTTTCAGTATTTTCTTCAGAAATACTAAGATTAAATACAAAGGTTTGTGTTACATTCTATTTATTGTCTTTGTTGTGCAAATAAAGCTTGTCCTTACCGATAATCCTCATGAAAAATTTTTTTAAGTATTTTGCTGTCTAAAGTTTGTCTAATAGATTCTTTAAGAGAGAGTCAGTGCAAGAACACCTACTGCATTTTCCTCATTAGTAGTACATTTTCTTTGGTCTATATTTTTCAAAATATGTTAGTAGATAGAAACCTTTATTTCATAATTTCTTTTGAGTTTCTTGGATATTTTAGTCTGTATTCTCTTGGCATAAAAATTGTAGTGAACTGTTTGATGAAGATTTGCTTCTCTGATCAATATTCTTTCACTGGGTGTTTTTAATCCTCTGACTTGTTTATAATAACACTTCTATCATTTTTATAAGAATATTTTTCAGTGCAGCTAATCCACTGTTATATATCAGAAATGTATGCCCTATCAATAACCCGTGTCATATTTACTTAGCCAAAATGACTTCTTAGCATTATAATTTTTAGAACTGTCTCCTCTTTTTCTTTGATGTTCTTACATATAGACCCCCTTTTAAGTAGACAGTGATAATTTTTAATAGCTTAAACTTAGTGTCAAATGTCTATTTTTTATTGAAATAGTAAGTTTTACTGAAATGAAATAGCTACACAAACACAAGCCCCTTTCATTTTGAAATATTTTAATATGTAAAATTTAAGTTATATTATTGTCATTATTTTCATTTATCTATACTTTTTATGTTTCTGCCAAAATATGTTCTTTTAATATATTCATTATTTTTTCACCTTCAGTTTCACTTTTACTGAAGTACACTATAAGAAGTACAATTAAGCATATATGTAAGCAAAATAAATAATAAAATACATTTTGATGGATTACTCTAACAATTTTAAATTATAGTTACTATGAAGGATTATGGTTATTATTCCTAGCAATGTATTTTTACAATGTAGGGTTTAATGCATTTGTGATTTTTAAATCTAAATTTATTTAAATATTGCATGTTTTACTTGAGTTTGAAGTATATTTTCTGAAGATAGTGAAGCTATATTACTATCCTATTAGTCTAATAGATACTTATCAATTTATAACATCAACTAGGAAATTTGGATATTTTTCACAGCAAGCAACAATTATTACAAAATTTTGGTAGTTATTTTTTATTCTTTCTAGTGACATTTAATACAATAATTATCTCTGACCTTGTGAGTTAAAGCAACTGAAAATATTTGGCAAACTGAAAATATGTATATTAAATGTTATGGCTACATTTGAAACTGCACTGAATCACAAATTGATTTTATTGCATAAACTAAATAATCTCAGCTGATATGCACATCAGCATGAAGATTTCATTAATGAAACATTTCATTTCAATGTAGATTTCCTTATGTATAAAATATTCAATACAAAATCACCATCTGCTTAACTAGTAACCAGACAAAATTTTATTTTTCATAATTAGCTAGTGAAAACTGACAGCCTAAGTAGTAAGTTGATAATTTGTGTTAATTTAACAAATATTTTTGATCTGGTTGAAGTACATTACAATTTCAAACATAATAAAACATGCAAATATGTATTTTAGCCATGGAAGCCTATTTCTCCACATGCTAGGGAAGTTATTATTAAGAATTTTATCCTGTGCCAGGATCCTTAATCAGATGTTCCCATTAAACTCATGAGTTTTTTTAAAAAAAATTTTGTTTATTTTTATTTACTTATTTATTTGAGAGCAACAGACAGAGAGAGAAAGAGAGATAATGGGCGTGCCAGGGCCTCCAGCCACTGCAAACTAACTCCAGACGCATGTGCCCCCTTGTGCATCTGGCTAACGTGGGTCCTGGGGAATTGCGCCTCGAACGGGGGTCCTTAGGCTTCACAGGCAAGCACTTAACCGCTAAGCCATCTCTCCAGCCCTAAACTCATGTGTTTTGAATGCCAGCATGAAGCTTCCCCTCAAGACTGTAAGCCAACATAAATCCTTTTCTCCTCCCATCAGCTGCTTTTCGTCAGTCCCCCCCCTCCCCCCCCTCCCCGCCAGCAATACAGAGGTAAGTACAACAGAAAACTGATATATAGGAGTAGAGATATTGCTGCTACAAACTTAACTGTGAAGCTTTCCATTCTTTGGAACTGATTTGTGGGAGGAATGTGGAAGGACCTTGGACTAATGTTGCAGGAAATTTCTGGGAGTCTAGAGACTAGCAACCAAGTCAGGTGAAGGAGAGGAAGTTTATTCATGCTTGCAGAGTGACTCCTGGATCTCTCCATAATGGTGTCAGCAAATTCAATGCCTAGAAAACTTGAGTTTGCTAGGGATTTTGTAGTGTATGAGGCTAAACAAGCATGGTTTACTATAGTGCATATGTGACACAGTTAAGCAAGCAGGTTAAAAAGATTACAAAAATGTAATAGTTTGGCAAACAAATATTACAATAGGGTGTACATAGGAGCTGAAGTTACACCTGTAATAAACTGTAAGGAGTGTGAGTGCAATAAACCACAAGGGGCAAGGGCAGCCTCCCTACATGTCCCTCCTTACTCCTTTCTTATCTCATCCTGAAGAATTCCACACCCATAGCTACTTCCTTTCACTAACTTTCTACCTCCCTATACTCCCTCCTCTTCACTTACATAATCCTTTATATCTTCTTCCAGGGTTACTTTTTGATATTCCCAATGTGTTACCTGACTGCCTCTACCCAGTTTTGCATGAATCTACTGAACAAGTTTTTCAGGAAGTCCACCCACCCCCGAACAAGAATGTCAAAAGGACCTTAACTAGTGGCCCAGCTAGAGGGGCTATCCAAGGATCCCAGGCAGTCTAGGTACTCTCCCACTAAGACTCACTTTCTTTCTGGCCCTTGATTCTTTCAGGTAGCTCTTGCATTTTCCCTAAGTATGCCAGATTTACATAGCAACAGCATTCTTTCCTAAATAGGCACAAATTCCTCTCTTTTTTTTTTTTTTTTTTTTTTTTTTTTTTTTTTTTTTTTTTGCCATAATCAGGTCCAGCCAGACCTTTGTGGTTCTGTAGTATTACCTCTGCTAGAGAATCTGTCTGGATTATGTAGTGTCACATTTTGCTGGACTAGACCAAGATCTTCCTTGATTTGGTTCAACAGATGGCTATGCTGGACCTGTTGGAGCCCAATTGCTGTGGCCCCAGTAGCCACCATACCTACTCTAGTCATTCCTGGGAGGATAGGGAGCAGGGCTGGATTCCACTTCTGACTGTAATGCTATGATTGCTGCTGCAGCACTTCCCCATGTGGGAGAATTTCTAAGTCAGGAGTGAGGAAGACCAGGTTGCAGTTTTCCCCAGAGTAGCAAATATATGTGCTGCTTAGGCAAGCCAAGTAGGTTCCTTTGGGAGCTGGTGACTCGAAGGACAGATAGGTACAATTTCCCTTCTTTCCAATGCATAAAGTTTTCCCTAGGGTTTGAACTGGAGTCTTGACCAGTCAGGAGCTATTTGGTGATCCATTAGCTATAGACAAATTGGTGACCCCCATCACAGTATAGGTCATCTGACTTGCCCTCAGACACATCCACCAATCTCTTCCCAGGTCTGGGTCAGTTTGGTTCAATAGCTTCTGGCTGGTGTTCATGAGCTTGAGCATATCTATTAGGGGTCATTAGGGTCAAGCTTAGTTGGGTCACTGCTCTGAGGGGTTCCTTATGTTGTGGGGTCCATAGGTCTAGGTTGTTAGCTCTGTTGACTGGTACTGTCAAGTTGGCTGCTGAAATAACTAGTTGCAAGGTTTACAAGGGGTATTTTCTGTGGGAATTATACCAGTCCATTCCAAAAGTATGGCTTTCCCACAAGAGGGACTTCTCTATATACAGATCCTCTATTATGCCCTCTTTAGTTCCCCACTCAAAACTCATCACAGCCTTAACTCCTTGCCCCACTGTGGGAGCTCCCTCCCAGGGCCCCTCTGTAGCAAAGTCCATGCACCACCAGTATGTAAAGTAGGGCCAGTATGTTTCCTCACATTCATTGTCCTGTCCTCTGGGAACCCATGTGTATACTGCAATTTTCTGGGCAGATCTCCAGAAAATATCATAGTCTGCTACTCCAGTGCTGACAATGATGTCTGAGGGATAATCCTGGGGGGTTGTCCTCCAAGGCCCTTCTGGGCACTGTCAGTTACGTTGACAGGTGTCCAGGAACTGGGGTTGCCCTCAGACAGGGTTACTTTCCAGGGTAGTTTAGTTGACAGGGTCATGAAAGCCAGGAGGGAACATGTCTGGCTGGACATCCACAAGATCAAGAAGGGCATCAGCAGCCAAGTTGGGTTTGGGGCACTTTCTTTCCCCATGATTGTGCCTAGATTTCCCTCTGTTCCCTGCCTCTCAAAGGGCCACTGCCAGGATTTTTGCCTTTTTTTTTTTTTTTTTTTTGCCATTTTTCCTTTTAGTGGCTACTTCATGGTTGGCTACCATCTTAGAGGCAATGTCAAGCAACTGGCTTATGTTCATCCTGGCAAATCTCTTCAAGTGCTACAGCTTTCTGCGAACACTATGATAAGCCGGCTGCTAGATGAAAGCAGTCTTGACCGTTGATCGGTCCTCTGGAGCCTCTGGGTTGAAGGGTGTGTAACACTGATAGGTGACACAAAGTCTCTTATAAAACTGACTGGGGGATTCTTTCTCTCCTTGGATGACCTCATTTACTGGAGTTAAGTTGGTGGCCCCACGTGCCCCCTGCTCAGGTCCCTTCTAGGATTGTTCATCACATTTGGTCAGGGCTTGTGCCCCTTTGTTGGATGTTGGGATCCCAGTTGGTTCTCTCATCTGAAAAGGAAGTACAGACAAAGTGCTTTGAATTTAGTGACCCTTGAGGGGTTTGAGTGGCTGTTTGGAGGATACACCACCTTTCATCTGAGTCAAAAAGGGTGCTGAGAAGCTGCCTCCATCATTACAAGTGGTCCTACATAATGGAGCTCAACATGTCTATCATGGCTTTGGGCTTCTCTAAGTAAGCGGGGTGTGCTGTCAGCAATTTAGGAGGTCAGTGGTGGTAAAAGGTTGATATATCAAGCTAGGAGGACCAGCTAGCATGGTCCCACTTCTGCCTTCGTGAAGGAAGGATAACCCAGGAGTTTCTCAGAACAGACAGAGAAGTACCAAGACACCTCCAATAGTGAGGCAGCCTGAGTAAGGGGAATATGCCCATTTTTCAGTCAGAGGTATGGCAGTCAATTGTTCACTAGAAGGTGTAGGTATTCCAGGTAAAGGCAGATAGAGGCTGGAATAAGAAGCCTCATCAGCTCTGATGAGCTGGGTTCAGAGGCCAGGCCTGGATTCCCTGACTTAGAGGATGGAGTCAGTGACCACAGGTATGGTGGGACTCAGAGTCCTTTTCAAGGCCCTGGTGAATGGGAGACCTTGGTGGTTTCCCTTTAGGTGTGGTACTGTGGGAGGCCAGAGTGGCAGCAGCTGTAGGCCTCTGAAGAACGTAATATCTAAGCCAGTTCAGAGGGCTGTAGGGTAAGCTATACCAGTAGTCTATATAGGGAAACTGGTCAGGATGCCCTGTTTTGTTCACACAGATTTCTCTCTCTTCTAATGGTAAGCAAGTTGTGTTCTCCCTTGTGGTCAGTCCACATTGAAAGAAGGCCTCTCAACTTTGCATAGGGTCCTCAGCTTGGAGGATTTCATCTTGATTCCATAATCCCTTGCATAGCCTAGTTTAAAGTTGTCCAGCATCATGTGCAGGACAGCCTGGGTCTGACAGTCACAGTGGGAAGAACCCATGTGAAATTTTATGTGTGCCTAAGATGTTTGCAGTGTGTGCACAGGAAGGGGTGGAGAGTGTTAGTCTCTTCTTCACTCAGGTGCCCATCTGGCCTGTTGCCTTCCAGTAAACGAAGGTCATACCTTAAGGCCACAAGTACAAATCCCATATTCGGTCACCTCGTACTATGGGAAATGAGTGCCTGTTTAGGTGAAATGACCTCAGTGGAACTGCAAGTTAGGGCCCACTCAGATTCTGTGGCTGGACAGCTGTGGAACCATCACTTTCAATCTCACATTCATGCACAATCAGTCGGAGTTTAAAACATTTTTCCCTGGTTATTTCATCTAAATTCCTGCTCTAGTTAAACTAAATTTCTGCTCTATTTATCTTACCTTGGAAACCCTTTAAGGTTTAACTGTAGTCCCATTTTCCTGCCAAATCAGTGACCAGTGCCACCTCAGAATCACATCCAGACTTTGGATGCAACCTCCTGTGGGGGATCAACCTGCCTTGCTGGCTCCTGTCTGCCTACCCCAGGGAAATTTACCGGTCTAGACATCCATGCTTGGTCCTTCATCACATTTCACCTGGTGGGAGCTCCAGTCCAGAGCCATGTAGTCCTCTTTTGGTCTCCTGGAAGAAGACCCCAGTAACCCTTCAGGGGTGCACCCTTCTTTGTTCCAGAGATCACAGGTAGGCTGCAAGGCCTGGAAGCAGAAGCCCCTATGACCAATTGGGGTATAGCAGCAATGTCTCGCTGAAGGCCTCTAGAAATGCTACGGGAAATTTCTGGGAGTCAAGAGACCAGCATTCAAGTCAGGTGAAGGAGAAGAAGTTTATTCACTCAAGAAGACTGATGCTCAGATCTCTCCCTAATGGCATCAGCCCTGAGCTCAAGTTTGCTAGGGTTTTCATAGTATATGGAAGTAAGCAAGCATGGATTACCATAGTGTATATTTGACAGTTGAGCAAGTAGGTTACAAAAGATTACAAAAATGTAACAGTTTGGCAAACAAAGATTGCAATAGGGTACACATGGTAGTTGAAGTTAAACCTGTAATAAACTACAAGGAGGGTGTGGGCAATAAACCACAAGGGGCAAGGGCAGCTCCCCTAGATGTCTCCCCTTATTCCTTTCTAGTCTCGTCCTGAGGAATTCTGCACCAGTAGCTACTTCATTTCAGTAACTTCCCATGTCCCTACACTAAGAGATACCTTGAAGGGCAGGAAGCAGAGTTTGATGGAGTATTCTGGGGAATTTGTAAGTCCTAAATACAGGAAGTATGATCCACGAGGCTTGGCCTATGAGAGGAAAGGGAACTCTGCCAGAACTGGGCTGAGGCAGTTTGTGTGAAAGGTTGGCTGTGTTCTTCCTATGTCCTGAGACCTTGAGCAGGGTTGAGTTTAAAGTAAAATGGACTGGTGTGTGCAGAAGGATATAGCACAGAAAGAAATAAAAGTTTCTGGCTAGAGACTGAAGCTTGTTTTAGCTACAGTGGTTTTAGAGATTATCCCCCACTGAGATTGATCCAGCTCTTCTACACTGAAACAGTAGAAGGAATGCTTTATTCTCCTTGGATTAACACATTGGGTCACCCACCTGGCAATATGGAAATATCATATACACAGGAAAGACAGTCATCAGATTTGCAATAGAGTTTTTTTGTTTGTTTGTTTGTTTTTGAGGGAATGTGGTTTGCAGTGGAAATCGTATCATTTTGGAGATGCCAAGTCTATAGAATAGCAGACAAGGAGATCTCCTGGTGTAGAATTGAGTATTCCTCTGGCTGTGGACAGCCCAACTGGGGGAGGGCGGTGGGCAAAATTGGAATACTAAACACTTGTTGTGGACCATACATGACAGACATGGCACTTCAGGATTTGGTATTTGCTCTGTGCTCTGCTTGCTTTAGATCCTGTTTTGGTTCATTTCTTGTTATTACTTACTCTGTACGATGAATGTTTATCATGTGTCATTATGTGTATATAACTTGCATTTTAATTTACAGCCTTAAAGTTAAGACTGTTTTGAGTCTCAGATAAGACCTTGGAGCTATACTTTTGGTAAAGGCTATGGGGAATTTTAAACTTGGATTGAATGTAATTTTACATCTTGAGATGTTTGTGAGTCTATGGGTGACAAGAGTGGAATGAAGTGGTCAGACTCAGATGAACTCCATAAGTTTATGTGTTTTCAATGCTTGGTTCCCAGATGGAGGAAATTTGTGGGGTGTTGGCTTGCTGGAAGAGTGTTCTTCTCGGAGTGGGCTTAAGGGTGTTTTAGTCAAGTTCTTCTTTGCTGGTGACAGCTCAGTATTCTCTCTTGCTGCTTTATGCCAGTGGCAAGGTGGAATGCCCCAGCCTGAGCTCTGCCATCCTTTCTCTGCCATGATGAAATTTCTGTTCCAGACTATAAGCCAAAGTAAAACCTATCTTCCCATTATTTGCTTTGGTCAGTTTGTCCCAGCAATGCAAAATGCAAAAGTAACTATAACAGTGGCTTGTCAGTTTTTTTTTTTTTTTTTTTTTTTTTTTTTTTTTTTTTTTTTGAGGTAGGGTCTCACTCTAGCCCCAGGCAGAGACCTGGAATTCACTATGTAGTCTAAGTGTGGCCTCAAATTCTTAGTTATCCTCCTACCTCTTCCTCCCGAGGTCTGCCATTAAAAGTGTGCGCCGATATTATCGGGGATTTACAGCCAAGATAGGGACCGCCTAACTGCCCTGCAGATCCCCGGGAAAGGAAGGCAAGATGTTAAGGGTTCACTGGGTATTTTAGGGGAGAGAAATCTCCAATAAATCTCCACTGGGAGGGCACAGAGGGGGAAAAACAGGGAATCGCTGATTCCCTCGCAGGCGGGTAGCCCACCCCTCCCCCCAAGCAGCTGCCATACCCACAGTCCCAGCTTCAGGAAATTCCTGCACTTACTGTAGGAAAAGGGTCCCAGGCCAACATAGTTCCACTTGCCTCACTACACAGGGGCAATCACCCTGCTACCCCTGCCCACGAGTGACTTTGGCCAGGCTCTGCCCATGGGCCCATTGGAGCTCAGGCTCCTTTGATCAATTTGCCTGCCAAACGGTGCCACCCTGCCCACCCATCCCGATCAATCCCTGCGTGTGGAAGCATAGCCTGTTCCACCCACTTGCTCGCTTACTGCTCAGGCCGCCTCACATTCACACATGAGCCCAGGCACATTGAAACTGCCATGCCAGCACAGACTGTGTCTGTCGCTTGCACCAGATCAGGTGCCATCCTGTCCCTGTCTGCCGTGCCATCTATCCGCCATTGTCCTCTTGCAGGGGAGCACAGATGGCTTCCGGGTCCCAGTCTTCCCCTGTCAGAGCTTGGGCTTCTTCAGTGCTTGGTGCCTCAGTGTCCCTCCTGATGAGACTGCAGGCAGCTTTGGCGCATTATCACATGAGAGCTCAGACAACTTTGGTGCCCTGGCCAGGCAGGAGCTCAGGCAGCTTTGGCAAGTGAGAGCCAAAGCCCAGGCTGCTTGGCAACTGACTCAGGCTGCTTCAGATTCCCATTGTGCTAGAGCCCAGGCTGATCCACCCACCTGGGTGGCAATACACTGTGATGGGCAGACCACAGCATAAAAGAAATACCATGAAAAATGAAATGCAAGAAAATCCAGTTAGATAACCCAGTCCTACAATGAACATCTCTAATCAAAACATAGAAGAGTCATTAGGATCAGAACACAAAAATGAAGCTATGAGCAATGCAACCCTGACCAAAGCTACTGATAGTACTTGCAGAAAAGCAACAAAGGACCAATAATCGTGTGGATGCTGCCATCACTAGACTAGACCTAATAGATTAGAAAATGGAAGGAGTTCAAAGACAGTTAAGAGATTTGAGGGAGAGTGAAAAAAAAAAAAAGACCTCAAAAATCAGCTGGCCATGCTAAATGAAGACGTAAAGAAATACAAGGATGAATTCCAAAGAATCATCAAGAAAATCAAAAAATGATATGAAAAGGGAGCTTGACAAAGGGATGGAAATTATACATAGAAAAGTAGTAGAAAATGCAAACCTAACTGAACAAGTCCAAAATTCGCTAGAAGCTCTCAAGAATAGAGTTAGCCATGTGCAGGATAGAAACTCTGATCTGGAAGACAAGATGGAAGAAACAGTTCAAGAGTTCAAAAATTTCAATAAGTTCAAAATTTTCTGTGAACAGAACATGAGGTAATTGTGGGATACACTTAAACATCCTAATTTCAGGATCCTTGGAATACCAGAAGGAGAAGAAATTCAGACCAAAGGCATGGAGAACTTATTTAACAAAATAATTGAAGAAAACTTCCCCAGTCTCTTAAAAGATAGGCCCATCAAGATACAAGAAGCTAACAGAACTCCAAACAGACTGGACCAAAGGATAAATTCTCCAAGACATATTGTCATTAAGACTTTAAACATTGACACCAAAGAGAAAATCCTAAAAGCAGCTAGGGAAAAACAGCACACCACTCTAAAAGTTACCTTTAAAAGATAACCCCATCAGAATTACTCCAGATTTCTGAATGGAAACCTTGAAAGCTAGAAGGGCCTGGAATGAAACACTGCAAAGTCTAAGAACCTATGGCTTCCACTCCAAACTACTCTACCCAGCAAAAGTATCCCTCGTAATAGATGGTGAAAGAAACACTTTCCATGTCAAAACTCAGCTTTAATATTATATGAACACAAAACCAAACCTATAGAGAGTATTTCAGGAAATTCTCCACAGAGAAGAAACAAATAATCAAACTCAAATGCCTACAAGAAGCATAACACAATAACCAAACTCAGAGTAGGCACAAAAAATTTTGAAGTCCATGAAAACACCAAACCACATATACCATCCCAATATGGAAGGGATCAAATCAAATCTCACAGTCACTACCCTAAATACTAATGGCCTTAATTCACCCATCAAGAGACACAAGCTAACAGGATGGATCAAAAAATTAGACCCCTCAATCTGTTGTCTTTAAGAAACCCACCTCACCACTAAAGACAGACACCTCCTCAGTGTGAAAGGGTGGAAAACAATATTCCAAACAAACCGGAATAAGAAACAAGCAGGCATAGCTATATGAATATCAGATAAAATAGACTTCAAACCAAACATAATCAAAAAAGACAAAGAAGGCCACTTCCTATTTATGAAGGAAATGATCCATCAAGAGGATATAACAATCATAAATCTGTATGCACCAAACACAGGGACACCACATTTCATAAATCAAATCCTAATGACAATAAAACAGAAATGAGCACCAACACCATCATAGTTGGGGACTTCAATATACCATTATCAGTAATAGACAAATCATCTAAACAGAAACTCAACAGGAAAGTAAGAGAGCTCAACAAAACCATAGATCATTTAGACCTAACAGAAATCTACAGAACTTTCCATCCCAAATCCACAGGCTACACATTCTTCTCAGCAGCCCATGGAACATTGTCTAAAATAGACCATATGCTGGGTCACAAAGCCTGCCTCCACATCTTTAGGAAGATTGACATAATTCCCTGCATGATATCACATCAGAATTCTATATTGCTAGAAAATAACAACAAAAGACCCACCAAGAATCACAACGGCACCTGGAAAATGAACAGCACGCTTTTAAACAATAAATGGATAGTGGGTGAAATAAAAAATGAAATTGAAAAATTTCTAGAATTGAATGACATTGAGAACACATCCTACCAAAACTTATGGAACACAATGAAGGCAGTCCTCAGGGGAAAATTCATAGCACTCAATGCCTTCATAAAAAAGACAGAGATATCCGAAATCAATAACCTAACCACCCACCTAAAGGCACTGGAAAAGCAAGAAAACTCCAACCCAAAGATCTCCATAAGGAAAGAAATAATTAATATCAGAGCCAAAATTAATGAATTGGAAACTAAGAAAACAATTAAGACAATTGACAAAACAAAGAACTGGTTCTTTGTAAAAATAAACAAGATTGACAAACCCCTGGTCAATTAGATCAATCCAAAAAAAGAGATGCTTCCAATTAACAAAATTCAAAATGAAAAAGGACAGATCACAACAGACATAAGTGAAACTGGGAAAATCATCAGGACTTATTTCCAAAAACTCTACTCCACAAAACTGGATAATGTGGAGGAGATGGATAAATTCCTGGATGCATACCATGTATCAAAGCTAAAGTCAGAGCAGATTAATCTCCTCAATGAACCCATCACACACATGGAGATTGAAAAAGTAATAAAAACCTCCCAAAAAAGAAGAGTCCAGGACGAGATGGCTTCTCAGCTGAATTCTATCAAACCTTCATGAAAGAATTCAAACCAATCTTCCTGAAACTGTGCCACAGAATTGGAGAACAGGTAAAGCTACCCAACTCCTTTTATGAAGCTAGTATCATCCTAATTCCAAAACCAGGCAGAGATGCCACAAGAAAGGAAAACTTCCAGCCTATTTCCCTGATGAACTTAGATGCAAAGATCCTGAACAAAATCCTCGCAAACCGAATCCAACAACACATCAAAAGCATTATCGACCTTGACCAAGTGGGATTCATCCCAGGAACACAGGGGTGGTTCAACATATGGAAATCTGTCAATGTAATACACCACATAAATAAGGTTAAACACCAAAACCACATGATCATTTAGATAGATCCAGGAAAGGCCTTTGACAAGATACAACATCACTTCATGATCAAAACATTGGAGAGAATTGGCATGGTTGGTTCATATCTTAACCTAATAAAGGCAATATACAAAGCTCCTTAGGCCCAAATAATACTTAATGGAGAGAGACTGGAGGAATTCCCATTAAGATCAGGAACAAGACAAGGTTGTCCACTCTCACCTCTGCTTGTCAATATAGTACTGGAAGTCCTAGCTCAATCCATAAGACAGGAGAAGGAAATAAAAGGGATACAATTTGGAAAAGAAGAAGTTAAGTTAGCTCTATTCATTGATGACATGCTTGTATATGTAAGAGACCCGAGAGACTCCATCTCAAAACTCCTGAAGGTGATTAACTCCTATAGCAAAGAGGCAGGATACAAAATCAATGCACAAAAATCAGTAGACTTCCTATGTGCAAATGACAAAGATACAGAGAAAGAAATAAGGGACACGGTCCCATTTTTTAATACCAACAAAACTAAAATACCTTGGAGTAACACTAACCAAGGAAGTGAAAGATCTATACAATGAAAACGTAAAAACACTCAAAAAAGAAATTGAGGAGGACTTGAGAAAATGGAAGTACATCCCATGCTCCTGGATAAGTGAATTAACATTGTGAAGATGGCAATCCTACCAAAGGCAATATATAGATTTAATGCAATTCCCATTAAAATCCCAACAGTGTTCTTCACAGAGATAGAAAAAAATGATCTCAAATTTCATATGGAAAGGCAGAAGGCCTTGCAAATCCAAACATATCTTCAGCAAAAGTAATAACTCTGGAGGCATCACCATACTTGATCTAAAGGTATATTACAAACCCATAGTAATAAAAACAGCATGGTACTGGCATAAAAACAGGAGTATACACCAATGGAATAGACTTGAGGACCCGGACTTTGGGTCAAGCAACTATAGCTACTTGATATTCAGCAAAGGCCCTAACAATATAAGCTGGAAAAAAGACAGCATCTTCAACAAATGGTGCTGGACAAACTGGATAACCATATGCAGGAAATTGAAACTTTATGCACACATTTCACCTTGCACTACACTCAAGTCCAAATGGATCAAAGTCTTCAATATAAGACCAGAAATTTGACTACTACTGGAAGAAAATACAGGAAGTACTTTCCATGGTATAGGAATGGAAAAAGACTTCCTGAACAAAACTCCAGCAGGTCAAGATCTTAAACAGTCACTCAACCAATGGGATCACATGAAGATGAAGAACTTCTTTTTTTTTTTTTTCTTTTTTTTTCTTCTTTTTTTTTTTTTTGTTTTTTCAAGTTAGGGTCTCACTTTAGCTCAGGCTGACCTGGAATTCTCTATGTAGTCTCAAGGTGGCCTCAAACTCATAGTGATCCTCCTACCTCTGCCTCCCCGGTGCTGGCATTAAAGGCATGTGCCACCACGCCCGGCTTTGAAGAGTTTCTTTACAGATAAGCATACAATAAGCAAAGCCATTAGATTACCCACAGAATGGGAGATAATATTTGCTGGTTATCCAACTGATAGAAGCCTAATCTCTAGAATCTACAAAGAACTCAAAAATCTAAACATTAAAAGTCAAACACCCCACTCACAAAATGGGGCAAAGAGCTGAACAGGCAGTTCACAGGGGAAGAAATACAAATGGCAAACACACACTTAAGAATATGTTCATCATCCCTAATCATCATAGAAATGCAAATTGAAACAACTATGAGATTACACCTTACCCCAATAAGGATAGCAAATATCAAAAAATCAAATGAAAATAAATGCTGGCGAGGATGTGGAGAAGTAGGAACACTCATCCACTGTTGGTGGGAATGTAAGATGGTACAACCACTTTGGAAAGCAATATGGAGACTCCTTAAAAAGCTGACTATAGAGATACCAACAGACCCAGTTATTCCCTTGTTGGCATCTACCCTAAAACCTGCAAACCACAGGCCAGAGAGATTTGCTCAACCATATTGCAGTAGCTCAATTTGTAATAGCTAAGAGCTGGAATCAACAGATATGTCCATCACTAGTAGAGTGGATATCTAAGATGTGGTATATCTACACAATGGAATTCTATACAGCAGTACGAAAAAATGACAATGAAATTTGAGGAAAAATGGTTGAACCTGGAATAGATCATTGTCAGTAACTTACCCAATCACAGAAAAAAATCGCCACATAGTCTCACTCATCTACAGCACCTAACCTGAATCTTCCCAAGATGCCTTGCATACCCAGCAAGCATCTCGTGGACTAGACACTAGGATGGGTGGTGAGGGAGGGGAGGGCAAGGAATGGGGTGGGAAACACAAATCTAGACCCAAATGGCAATGGTACCATAAAATTATACATCCTAAAAGGCAGACCAAATGGCTGAACGTTCACCAGGCCCTTAGAGGGAACACCTGAGCCACATGACACTAGAGAGGTATGATGAAGACTGACCTTAACATTCTACAGCTTCTCTCCCCCTCTGTCTCCTCTCTCTGACTCTTTCATATTAATTACCTTTTTTCCTTTTCTTAGTGGGCACTGAACTGTAACTCCCAGTACCAACATGGGGCTATCATCCACAATGAGCTTTTGATCAGAGAGACCTACAAGGTTTCCTAAAAGAAAGACAGATTTCTGTGAGAGTACTTGATGACCCACCAAAGGTTAGTGGTAAGACCCTACTGCTGAAGACACCTTACGTGGTTGACACATAAAATGGAATGACATGGCTGGAAGCTGGAAGAGAGTCAGTCCCCAGACAGTCAGCGCGTCTAGTGCCAGAAGGTGCTACATGGACGACTGGGGGAAAATGACCAATATCTGTCCAAGCAACTCATGGTCTAACCTACTTAGCAGCAAATAACCTGTTGTGATGCCCACACAAGTGCAATAGTGGCACACAGCCATGGTGGGGAACGAACTGCTCTTGATTCGGCTAACTGATCCCCTCTGTGGTATGGAACCCATAGCTGGAGCTGGGAAACAAGTCAGAACTATATCCAAACATAAGCCCACTCTCCATTTTCAAGCTACCATCAATCGTGGGCTACAAGAGGGCCTACAACTATTAAATTCTGTATAAAAAAGTAAGGGTTATCTCATTTGTCCTGGTGCTAACTTACTCTCCGTTGGAGAATCTGCTTCTGTTTTACAGAGATAGATGTAGATCCTAAGGAGAGAGCCACCCCAACATACCTCAAAAGGGCCCCGGCTGAAACTAAGAAAAGTTGGAGAAACAAGCAAGGGTGCTGTTTTCTTGGTGAACCGGATACCAGCAGAAGGGGGAAGGAGATCAACACAGAGAAAAATCAACTCCTACCAAATCAGAGAGCCAGAGACCCAGAGGCCCCCAACACCTCATCACTGAAGCAGACCAAAAATGAACCCAACATGGCTCAGGGAAATTTGCAGAAGAGGGGGTGGAAAGAATGTCAGAGCCACATGTTTGGTCTTGATATGCAGAGACATTTATCCTACCCATAACTGGGCTAACTCCAGAATGCATGACCTATATACCTCAACAAGGAGGGGCCAAGGGGAGGAGGTATGTCACGGATAAGCCTAATAATGGTACCAAACTGACTGTATTCACTGAGTACAAGACTAATTAATAAAAAAATTTAAAAAATTAAAAAAATTAAAAAATAAAAAATAAATAAATGAAAGTGTGTACCACCACACATGGCAGTTTTTGTTTTTAAATATGTATTTGTGCGTTTATGTTTGTATGTGTGTCGGTGCACATATGTGTGGGTGCAGGTTAATATGGAAGCCACAGATAAGTGTTGAATATCTTCCACAATCTTGACATTTAATTTCTGAGATAAGGCTTCTTTATACTCTTGGAGTTTACCTATTTGGCTAGTGTATTGGACATCAATCCCTGGAAAGCTTCCTGTCTCTATCTCCCCAGCATTGGGTTCGCTTGTACAGCAAACCTTACAGACTGAGTCATCTCTTCAGCCGTGCTTATCAGTTTTTATGCTCCAAGTATTATATTTTATTCTTTTTGGCTTGTCAGGTAAAATTTAATGTATTAATATGGCAGCATTTATAGAGCATAGGACTAATTGAGAGTTTGTATTTAAAGATGAAAGGCTGACTAATATATACCCGTTTTCATAAGAGCTGAGATGCATTGATTAAGAAAATGTTGGTCTGCCCTTGCATTCTCACAAATTTGTATGGTTTTTCAGTCCTGAAAAATCATTAAGTGGTCAATAAAAAATGTAATTCAATAGCATTATGAGTTTGGTTTTAGGTACTTATTTACATTAAAATATACCAAGCTTTAAAATGAAGAAGAATGTTTTTATTTCTATTTATGGGTAATTTATAGCCAAACCAAGTTACTTCCAAGTACTGAATAATGAGAATCAGTTTGTTAGAGGGAAGTGAATCACCTCAGATTTCATTTATTTCTGTGGTCACTAAATCTATCAGCTTACCTGAAGGGGTCAAGAAACTTGATCAAAATTTATCTGAAGAAGCACTATACCCTTAGTGGGAAGCATTATTCTAGAAAGGTCCTGCAACAGTCATTATGTGGTAAACTTACAGACTGACTGCTGGATAGAAATGATTGCTAATGTGTCTTTTAGAGTATCCCTTTGTCTCATATAAAGAATTAATTAAAAAAAACTAATCCTTCAGAGCTGTGAAAAATATATAATCTTCTGAAATATAATATAATATCTAATTAAATTAGAAACAGCAAATACATGCACATTAAGATTGCTTATTGCAGATTAAAATTGTGCTATTCAATGCTGCATAAGTAACTTAGTCAAAATGTGAAGGGAGAAAGAACAAAAAACATTAATTTGGCTGCTTTTTTTGTGTGTGTGTATGCATGAATGTGTTTGGTTGTGGGTGTGTATAGGCTGGAGGACAACATTCAGGAACACTCTCCCTCCTTAGTGGTGAGTTTCTCATGCCCCAGAGCTCACCAAGTTGATGAACCTGGTTATGTATTGAGATGAAGGGATTCTCCTTTCTCTGCCTTGCAGAACACATTATATGTGTGCTCTGTGGGTTGTGCTCAGATCCCAAAGCTTGGGAGACAAGTGCTTTACTGACTGAGCTATCTATTCAGATATGGAAATATATTTTATTTCTTTGGTATCATTATAGAGATAAAGTCCACATTTTAACATAAAAATATATGGCATCATTTAAAGAAAACCCTATCTATATTTCCCAAAAGTTATTTGAATTATATTTATTGTAGTTTCCCAGGTTTATAAAATATCAACTACATATACTTACCACTATACAATACACAATCAAAGATACATTCATTTGTAAGTTAACATAACTAAAACTAATATAACAGAAACATTCTAATCTTAAGAATTAAGTTAATAAAAACACATTACGTCATTTGAATTGTTGCTTACTAATCCATAAGCCTTCTTGAGTTTGGCATATTTATATTACCCTGTGAAAACTTATAAGTGAATTATTCCAGCATTTTCCTCTACTCACACAATTTCAGGACACCCATTAATATATCATGTTCTAATATATTTTACCTTCAAATAGCAGTGATGAATGGTATATGATATATATTTTTATATATGCATGTTCTTATTAGCTTTTGACAAAGAAAAGACTTATAATTTGGCACCAAGACAAGTATAAAGAAGAACACAGTAATAAGCATTGAGAGAAATATAAATTATGATTATAATACCAGTCATTTCAAAATAAACTGAGACATTTTATACCCATAGATTATTTTCATTATGATGAAAGTTCAGCAGATACTTCTCAAGGTGAACAGGTTTGGAGGGTTAGAGATGGTATATTGATCAGTTTATCAACCTGAAGGGACTACTGCATTCCAAACAAGGTTTAGGAACATTTTTAATAATTTTGGCACTCTCAGGGATTAATTCTGTGTTTCATTTTAGATTAACATGTAAATTACAAAATGTTTTATTTTCTCAAAACTGCAAAAAGACATATCAACAGTATGTATCATTGTATTTTCTATTTTTGTCAAGAAGAGTTTATGTATTCATTGGAAACAGTTTCCATATTTCCTAGATACATTATTAAAATTTCCAGTAAATGTTTCTCTTACCTCAACCTTTTAGAGGTTATCCATTTTAAAATACCTTCTAGTTAATATATTATATTGAACTTTTTTTACAATTTCTTTCCGGAACTGATGAATCATTCATGTATGTATGTATGTATGTATATATATATATATATATATATATATATATATATATATATATATATGATTTAATATATTTACCTACTTCATTATAAAAAATATTAATTTTGCATCTATAACTGTGACAGAATAAAATTTTGTTTGCACACTAATGTCTTAAATCCATTTGTGTGGGGGGGAGGACTTTAAAGACCAGAGGTCAAAAGAAAATCTTCAAATTGATGGAAAAGAACAATTATCAACATTTTCTTAAATTCTCCAAATTATTACCTCTCAAATATGAGTTGAGGGCTCAAGAGATGATCCACAGTAAGGTGCTGTGAGCACAGTTCCATTCCCCAGTACCCACATACAGTTGGATGCACAAAGCTGTATGTGCATCTGGAATTAATTTGCAGCACTTGGAAGACCTGATGTCCCTTCTCATTCTCTTTCTCTGCTTGCAAATACATAAGTAAATAAATGAAAATTTAAAAATAAGTTAAAATCACACCAGATACAACCTACATCCTAGAATGTGTTTCAAAAGCAGAAAAGTAATCCCAGAGGAAAGGCTCATGACACTAGGAAGATGAATAGCAATTCAAATGGGAAGTGAGCATGCTAGGATATCTGTCCCTTGATGTACAGTTATATTCTGCAGTGTGGTAAGCCTTTATTCTACTGAGTCCTTGTCCTTTCCTGTGTACAGCAGGCACCACTGGTCAGAAACATCTCCAGTACTGGTGACACCCAATTTCTGCAGGCAGAGCCTATGTGTCTTCAGGTTGACTCTGCCAGTGGTAACCAAACTCCCAGAACCATGGTGTTGCAGCCAGGTTCACATTGTGGGAAAAAAAAAATAACGGTTATTTTGGCTTACAGACTTGAGGGGAAACTATATGATGTCAGGGGGAAAATAAAGCATGAGCAGAGGGTGGGCATCACCTCTTATCCAACATCAGATGGACAACAGCGACAGGAGAGTGTGCCAAAACACTGGCAAGGGGACACTGGCTATAATACCCATAAGCCCGCACCAACAATACACTGCCTCCAGGAGGCATCAATTCCCAAGCTGCCATCAGCTGGGAGCCTGGCATTCAGAATACATAAGTTTATGCGGGACACCTGAATCACACCACGACACACATCTTCTATTTGCCTGTTGGATCCTAGCGTGAAACTTAAATCCAACTTATATTTCTCTGTGTGTTTGCTTTGTTAATGGGTGAGATGGGCTGTGGTGGTGTGGTCACCTTAAGTTCTCCCCCATTTCCTATGAAGAATCATGTGTTTCACCCAGGACTTCCTTAGGAGAGCACCCAGAATTAATCCCACCACTGGTCATAGGTCTGTAATTATTTCTTGGTCCCATGTCTTACAAAGGCGGCAGCTATTTTCAGCCATGAGGAAAAAGCAAAGACTATCTCAGAAATAAAACAGAGCAGAATGTTTGTTTCATACAATGGGCATGATTCAGTCTTCTTTTCAAGTATTAACAAAAAACTGAAAACAAAAATATTAGAAATGACAATAGATAATGGAAACAAGAAACAATAAGCAACAGAATTTTAAAGGAATTTTTTATATTAACAATTTCAAGTACTGCTCATCATTGCTTCCATTATTTTTCTTTACATTCTTTAAATTGAACTCTGTTTATGCATTTATGATAAGACTAGAGGAAGGATGTCTATTCAGCTGTTCTTTGTTTTGCATTCTCTTTATTTTGTTGCTTCACATGGTAGGTCCTACATGAGATGTTCTCCTGGGCACTGCATATGTCTGAGTCTGCACGTTTGTCTCTCTGAGAGTGGTAACGAAAAAATTTTGGTCTAGGTTATTTTTCAATGAAATGTGTTTTATTCTCTCTAGAGTAGATGCCATTTGTTCTTAGAATGATATTCTTAGCAAGTAAAACTGTGCTACTTTTTGACCTTTTTCTCCTGAATGTTTATGCAATTTAAAAAATAATAGCAATTTAATTTTCTAGAATATGTCAGTCTATAAAAGTGCAACAATATCTCTCTATTGTAGAATTTATTTTTTTCTGAATCACTAAATGTAGAGATAAACAAACAGGAATGTTATGTGGTTGATAAGTAGTGTTTGGTAAAATTTCTCTTCTCTATTTAAAAATATTACTTATTATCAAAACTGTTTCATTTTTCCTATTTAGAATGACTATATGCACATAAGCCATTCTCCAGTAGAACTACTTCACTCTGCCTCTGTTTTACTATTATGTAAGAGCTTCCATGTCAAAATTCTTTCATAAAAGTGGTAGTTTGGGAACCATAAATAAATATAGTAAGACCTAATATATTTCAGGATCATTATGATTTGTCCCATTATTATTATTGTTATTATTAGTAGTAGTAGTTTATTATTATTATTCCTGTTAGAGGGTTATTTTCATGTATTCCCAGTCCACCAACAACCAAGGTCTTTTCAATACCCTCACTTGCCTAGGTTTTAGTACGTTTATTTGAAGTGATGTTTCCTGGTGTGGAGATATTTTCCTGGTACCAATATTCCTTTATTTCTGAGTGAAACCTGATAATATGTGATGTGCATGTATCATTACCATTCATGGGGCAATCTTATTTTTCTTCAAAGTGGCTACCACACATAGTAAATCAAAATGTTTCTGAGCTTGAGTCTAAAGTCCACCTCTAGTGGTCTGAGATAGTTCCTATTATATTTCTTATGAATACCACACATACGTATTTTGTGGGAAAGCCCCTTTCAGTACTTTTATTTGGCATCAACTATGCAACTTTGGTCAGTATTTTGCCTGCCCTCTTTTGATAAAAATATTATGAATCCCATGAGGCACTCTCCTCTTATAAATTATGAAATATATGAGCTGTGAAAGCTCCTAAAGAAGTTATGTTTTTATTTACCTTAGCTTGTCTTTTGTAATTATTATTTAATTTTAATATTTTAATGCACTTTAGTTTTTATAAAACTTGCTTGCAATAAAATTAAGAAGTACAGAGTTGTCATATTACCCTATCCACATACATACACACACTGCCCATTAACAACATCCCACATAAAAGTGTGGAATGTGTTAACTTACATTGACAATTATGATTACCTAAAGTCCATAGTTTATGTTATTTGTAAACTCTTGGTGAACACGTAGCACTAGTACCCAGCAGAGTGTTTTCAATGCATTAAAAGGCTGTGCTACATCCCTTCCTTTCGTTCCCATTCCTGGCAGCTACCTCCATAGTTTGTTTCTTTTCCAGTATGCCACAGAACCTGGTCTTATCATACATGGCTTTCTCAGATTGTCTCCTCTCACTTGTATAGTTCAACCTCCTCCTTTCTTTTTCTTTCTTTCTTTTTTTTTTTTTTTTTTTTTTTGGTGTTTTTCGGGGTAGGGTCTCACTCTGGCCCAGGCTGACCTGGAATTCACTATGTAGTCTCAGGGTGGCCTCGAACTCACAGCGATCCTCCTACCTCTGTCTCCCGAGTGCTGGGATTAAAGGCGTGTGCCACCACGCCCGGCTCTAACCTCCTCCTTTCTTGCGGTTTGATGACTCATTCATTTTCATGCTGCACAATACTATATTCTCTGGCTGGACAAAATTATTCATTCACTTGTCTGTTGGAGGACATGTTAGTAGATTATCATCCTGGGATATTATAACTGAAGTTTCTAAAAACACTGATAGCTTTGTCTGGACATGTTTTCAACTGCTTTCTATGAATGCTAAGTATTATGATTGCTGGCTCATAGTATGTTTAGTTTTGTAAAAATAAAAATGTAGAGTTGAGCCGGGCATGGTGGTGCACGCCTTTAATCCCAGCACTCGGGAGGCAGAGGTAGGAGGATCGCCATGAGTTCAAGGCCACCCTGAGACTACACAGTTAATTCCAGGTCAGTCTGGACCAGAGTGAGACCCTACCTCTAAAAACCAAAAAAAAAAAAAACCACACAAAAAAATGTAGAGTTGTCATCCAAAGTGACTGTACAATTCTGTATTCCTACCAGCAGATGATAGTCCTTCACAGCTTGGCAGAATTTGCTGATGCCGGCATTATTAACATAGGTGGGTAGTAGCATCTCTTCTACATTTCTAATCATCTCCGATGTTGAACATAATGTTAGCATAATAATTTTAGAATCACCTGGGAAGCTTGTGTAAATACTGTTTCCTAGTTCCAGATCCAGGTGAGTGAAGGGAAAATCTTTGTGGAGGAGGGCTTAGAAATCAGTATTATATCCCAACTGACTAGTAATTCTTTCATGTTGTCCCTTGAAGAACACTACATTATAGTAATTAGTATAAATGCACTTGTCTCTTTATAACTTAATTGAAATCCTGGTTAGTCTTGGTGATATTTATAAAAAGTGTCAAAAGGAGTGTAAATACCTGTGAACTGTTTTCCATCAATCAAGATTATATGTAACCTTTCTTGTTCCTTCTCTCAATCCAAACTCAGCTCTGTTCCATGTGAGAATTTGATTCTGCTTCTGCAAAGAAGTGACATATATTTTATTTTACATAATGTTATGGGACTTTAAAAATTCTGTCACTTATAGCCTTATCCTAATTTCAAGTGAAATTAATTCATTAGTTTGTCCAGCATAAATGAAAGTAAGGTAGGAATACTTCTCATTGGTTGCAAGCAAGTATACCAGGAAGTACTTGACACATACATTTCTATTTTCTAAATTACTGAAATAATCTAAATCAATTTGGAATTATTAACTTTGCAAGTGTGTGTGTGTGTGTGTGTGTGTGTGTTATGAATGCATGTTTATATATGCGTGGGCTACATGTGGGTCCAGGTACATGGGCATGAGCATTTATGTGCATCTGCATATGTCTTCTCAAACACTGTCAGCCCTATTTTTATATTTTTACTATTATTTTTGTTGTTGTTAATATTATTAACAACATATTTTGTATGGATACATTATGAGTTGGTACCCTCTTTTCCGTTGTCCCTGTCCCCATTCCATTGGGAATACTCCTTAGTGGGGTTACAGAGATTCCCCATGGGGTTGTGGTTTATACATTGTGAGAGCAGTAGTCAGTTATTTTTTTTCGGGGGGGGGGTGTGTCTCTAGACATGATGTCTCAACTTGTGGCTTTTACAATCTTTCCATCCCATCTTCCACAAAATTCCTTGAGCTGTGATCGGTGAGTTTTAAGTCTACTTCAGTGATGAGCTCTTGGGAGCCTGTGGATCTCTGTTTTGATAAGTGTTGAGTATCCTCTGTGTTTGTCTCTTATACCATGGTGCTGATTATCAGTTAACAGCATAGAAGCAGCACTCTTGCTCATCTCCCCAAATCCTCTATGGTTTAAACTGTTGCTTGGCTAAAGTATGAGGGGTGGTTTATCTCCTCCGGTCTTGCTCCCTTCTGAAAAAAAAAAAAAAAAAAAAAAAACAGATTTGCCAATAGAGAGCAAAGTCAGCATAGTTTATATGGGATAAGCATTATTAATGTAGGGAGAATTTGATGTATGTAACCCCTGTTTTAGCCAAAGACTAGTGTTAGCTTGACACTGGAGAACATAATCTTTGTCTCCATGGGATTCTGATCTGGTTCCCAATTCCACATATGGGTTCCTTTACACTGACCAGACCTCTTAGCGAATAAGAAAGCTATTGCAAACCCACTGAGGCTCTGTGCCACCTATTGCACTGGTGTGTATATCACGTCAGGGTGTTTGCTTCTGAATAGCTTAGACCTCAGGTTGCTCACATTCTTGTTGGCAACTTTCCACCAGGAGCTCATGTAGTGCTTTCCATCACTAGATAGGCTAACTTCCTGAGGGCTGGCTTTCTTCTGAATTCCAGCCAGGTCTCTCCATGCTCTGTGTCAGCAGCAAATGGTGTCTTAAGCAACAGGATCTTAGCTTTTGGTTCAGACAGGTAATCAAGTGCTTTGAGAGAAACCTGTCTTGATTTGGGGACCTTGTAGGTCTCCTTGATCCACAGCTCAATGTGGGTAGCAACCAATCTCTGGTACTGGGAGTTACAGGTCAGAGACATATTTATATGTGTGTGTGTATATATATATATATATATATATATATATATATATATATATGTTAATCTTAGGCATCATCCCATCCTTTTCAGGGCACTACATTTCAGGTGCCCCTTTTACTCCTTTTGAGGGTTATATCTTTATATCTTTTAGGTTTATCTCATTTTGGATTTAATTTTGTGTTTTATTTCCCCCTCTCTTTCCCCTCCCTACAAACACTTCCCTATTGTCTGTGTCTTGAGTTGCCTATTATGTATGTCAGCAACTCAAGTAGGTCAAGGTTAGAAATGGAATGTAAGTAACACCATGTGATGTGTTTCTTTTTGTGATTGTGTGAGTTTGCTGAGTATGATCTATACCAAGTCTGTCTATTTTCTACAAATTTCGTTGTATCATTTTTCTTAGTGCTGAGTAGAATTTCATTGTGTAAACATACCACAACTTCATTATCCAGTCATCCAATGATGGGGATCTGGATTGATTCCAGTTCTTAGCATAATGAATTGAGCAGCTATAAACATGGTTGCACAAATATCTCTGTATTAATATATGGAGCATTAAGGATAAATGCCCAGTAAGGGAATACCTGGCTCTTTTGGTAGCTCTATATTCATCCTTTTCAGAAATCCCCAAATTGATTTCCATAGTGGTTGTACAAATTTACATTCCCACCAAAAGTGAATGAGAGTTCCTCTTTTCCCACATCCCCACCAACGTTTGTCACTATTACATTTTTTTTTTAAATGACTGCCACTCTTAGAGGATGGATCCTTATTGCAGTAAGGTAGAACCTCATGGTTGTTTTAATTGGCATTTCCCTAATGGTTAGGGATGTTGAACATTTTCTTAAGGGTGTGTTAGTAATTTGTAATTCTTCTGAGAACTCCCTATTCAGTTCTTTGCCCCATTTTTTTGAGTGGGTTGTTTGATTTTCTATTTAGTTTTTAGAGTTCTTTGTAGATTCTATATATTAGGCTTTTGTCAGTGGTGTAGTGGTGAATATTTTCTCCCATTCAGTGGGTAATCTATTGGTTCTGCTTATAATGTGTTTGTACAAAAGCTTTTTAGCTTCATGAGATCCCATTGGCCGAGTGATTGTTTAATTTCTTGGGCTACTGAGGTTTTGTTCAGGAAGTCTTTCCTCACTCTTATATCATGGAGTGTGCCTCCTAGTTTTTCTTCCAGTAGGAGAAGTATTTTAGGTCTTATATTGAGATCTTTAATCCATTTGGACTTCATTTCTGTGTATGGAGAGTTTCACTTTTCTACATATGGTCATTCAGTTTGTCCAACACTGTTTATTGAAGATGCTGTCTTTTCTCCAGTCTACATTATTGGCACCTATGTCAAAGATCAAGTAGCTGTCTCAGATTACCAAAATCAGAAATGAAATAGAAGAGATCATCAGGGCATACTTCCAAAACCTCTACTCCACAAAATTGGATAATCTGGTAGAAATGGATAAATTCCTAACCACATACCACCTACCAAAACTAAACTCAGAGCAGATTAATATCATAAATAAACCTATCACATCCATAAAGATTGAAAAGGTAATCAAAGCCTCCCCAAAAGGAAAATTTAAGGTCCAGATGGATTCTCAGCTGAATTATACCAAACCTTCATTAATGAAATGAAACATTTTTATTTATTTATTTATTTGAGAGAGAAAGAGGCAGAGAGAGAGAGAGAGAGAATGGGCGCACCAGGGCCTCCAGCCACTGCAAACAAACGCCAGACACATACGACTCCTTGTACATCTGGCTTATGTGGGTCCTGGGGAATCGAACCTGGATCCTTTGGCTTTGCAGGCAAACACCTTAACCGCTAAGCCATCTCTCCAGCCCAAAATGAAACATTTTTTTTTCAAACTGTTTCATGTTACAAGAGACCAGGGAATCTTCCCCAACTCCTTTTATGAAGCTAGTATCACCCTAATGCCAAAACCAGACAGAAATGCTACAAGAAAAGAAAACTATAGGACTATATCCCTCATGAATTTAGATGCAAAGATTCTAAACAAAATCCTTAAAATCCAAATTCAACAACACATCAACAGCATTATCTTCCTTGATCAAGTAGGCTTCATCCCAGGGATATAAGAATGGTTCAACACATGGAAATCAGTCAATGTAATACACCACACAAATAAACTGAGCCATAAGAACCACATGACCATCTCAATTGATGCAGAAAAGGCCTTTGACAAAATACAACACCACTTCATCATCAAAATTCCATAGAAAATGGGCATGGAGGGTTTACATTTCACCACAATAAAGGCTATATATAAAGCACCTAAAGCCCAAATAATACTCAATGGTGAAAGACTCAAACAGTTCCCACTGAGATTGGCAACAAGACAGTGGTGCCCACTCTTACTATTTCTCTTCAACATAGACAACCTCAACTAGAAGTACTAGCCCAAGCAATAAGACAGGGGAAAGAAATAAAAGGGATTCAAATTGGAAAGGAAGAAGTCAAGTTAGCCCCATTTTCAGATGACATGATCCTATACATAAGTGACCCAAATGTCTCCATCTCAAAACTTCTAAAAGTGATTAATTCCTTCAGTAAAGTGTCAAGAAACAAAATTGACACACACAAAAAAATCAGTAGCCTTTCTATAATCAAAGTGCAAATATACAGAGAAAGAAATCAGCAAGGCTATCCCATTTTCAATAGCAACCAAAATAATTAAATACCATGGAATAACACTAACCAAGTATGTGAAAGACCTATATAATGAAAACATAAAAACAACTCAAGAAAGAAATCAAGGAGGACTTATGAAGACAGAAAGACTTCCCATGCTCCTGGATAGGTAGAATTAATATTGTGAAAATGGCAATTCTACCAAAAGCAATACACAGATTTAATGAAATACCAATAAGAATTCAAGCATCACTCTTCATAGAGATAGAAAAAATAATCTCAAAAGTCATATTGAATGGCAGCAGGCCTCATGTATCTAGACGTATCCTCAGGGGGGGGAGGAAACTTCTGGAGGTATCACCATACCTGATGTAAAGCTATATTACAAAGCCATAGTAACAAAAACAGCATGGCACTGGTATAAGAAAAGAAACATAGACCAATGGAACAAAATTGAAGACTCAGACCTTAGGTCAAGTAACTTCAACCTTATGTTTTAAGACAGGTTTTCACATTAATCCCAGAGATCACTGATTTGACTAAACTAGGTAGCTAATAAGTCTTGCAGATCTTCTATCTCAACTTCCCCACTGTTGCTATTATAGATGGAAGCACACCACTGTACTCAGATTTTCCCTGGGTGCTTGAGATCTTAACTCTTATCCTTGTGTTTATTTGAGAATTTTATTGCTGACTAAGTCTTTTCCCCATCCCAACTGGAGTCTTTTTATAGAAGAATTTCATACTGGCTAGTGCCATATATACTGTTTATGCTTCATATTGTTTGTTTTAATCATAGCAAGTGACATATGAAATCTATTTACCTAACAATATTAAATATAATGAAAGATAACACCTCACCAGCAGAACAGAGTTTTATGGATATGTTAATCATAGTTAATCTTCATTGACAAGAGATCTAACAGACTGCACAATCAAGAGTGATATCATTTTCAATATGAAGCTTACAAAATTATACCTAAGAAAAGCAGAATGATGTGACCTGTAGATAAGGATTTTATCACATTGAGAAATGCCCACTTTTTTGTTAGTGAAGAAGTAATTTTCCTACCTGATATATTGGCTCATTATTTAAGGTATTAATTTTGTTTATCACTTTTTTCCTTGTGCTCATCTTTCCACCTAAATGAAATTTCAGCAACAAGAAACTTTTCAGTGCTTGGTGTTGTATGAAATTATATTTTTCTCCAGTTATACTTTATTTACTTCAAGGTACTGCTTTTTCCTATGACCTCTGATGTAAAGAAGTGAGTGAGTATGCAGGAGAAAATATGAATAATTGGCTAACTACGAACCTATATATTTTGTGAAGCACACACTATTCAGTAATCTAAAAGTTTATAAAATTTTCTCTCAACTGAAACTTCCAATTATTCACTCAGTGTTACATGGGTCCTTCAACATTTCAGTTATTGCCACAGCTCATTAGAATGTAAATGAGGACCAAGGATTGAATTAGCACATTAGGGCCTGATTAAACAGAGTTAAGTTTAGGCAGATTTCCTTGCTGATGCCAGCTTCTCCTCTCAGACAGACAGCATACACCAGATCAAAGCAAATCCACTATTATCGAAACCTACCCATGGATATGAGCCGGACTAGATGTACGTATCCATGGATTTCTAAACACAGGTGAGGTTCTGCCTGGTCTTCCTCCTCCTCACTAGAGACACAGAGTGTGTTTGCAATGTGCACTTTGGATGAAGAATCATGATGTCCCGCAGCTTCATTGTCCTTAACACTGCTCATTAGTGCTGTCACATTTGCTTTTCTGGCAAACAGTGGATCAATTTAATGAAGTGGTCAAGTTCCTTAGAACAACTTTCCTAGAGATAATCAACTCTTCCAAATAAAACAAACACTTAACACTAAGAACAGTATTGTTAATGACTATCTTTGTAAAAAGCAGCATAGAGCATTTAACAGTTTTATAGTTATCAAATACAATACTGACTTTCATGTCAGGTTAGAACCTTAATCTTTCCTGTGTAAAAACCTTACTAACCTTTCTCCAAATTCTTAGTGCTGCATGAAGATAGCAGGGCTCTTAGCCCTGGTTCTTCTCAGCACCCTTGCTACCTCTATTACTCAGACTTAGAACTTAGTCTGTCTCTTTAGAATTCATTGAGACCTATCTTTAACATGACTTATGGGGAAAATAGCTTAATTGCCTTTTTTGCTTCATAGGTAAGGAATATCCATAATTAACTAAAATGTACTATTTTTTTATTTCATGGCAACCTATTTTAATAGGTATTTTGTGTTTTACCAGATGTAAAAATAAGTGATGATAGGTTTATCCATTTTATATACATTTTTATTCAGTATTTGCTTAAATAGTAATGAATGTCCAAAAATTTAATGTGTTTAGATGTCCAAAGTCAAGTAAGTAGCAGAAGTAGAAAGAACCAGTGCCTTCCTAGCCTGTTCCCTGTCCTCCTTCTACTCGCTGGTGTCCCTTCACTGAGAACTGGTAGCTACTTTGAAGGTTGCTGATCAGGCCCATTGCCACCTGAGAGTCTTCATGTAGATGCCTAAGTGAGGTTTTTATGTGAATATCTCTTGAGTATCTCTTCTTCATAACTTTGTATGAAAATTTTTATGGTGTTTTGCTCTCCCTATTTCAGTCTGTCTATGTTTTTTTAGATTATTTTAGGTATTTGCAGCAGACTTTTTCATAGACAGTATCTGACAGAAACAAGGACTCAATTAACTATTTGTTTAAATTAATTTCATGACTCATTAGGCATAAAAGTTTAGATAAATTAGCCTTCCTTGTGTTTTACTGGCTCTGCTTAGCCTTCTCTTATTGGCATGTTGAAGCCTTAATTGGGTATTCCTCAAATATTTACCATGCCTGGGGAGAGGGCTTGAGAACAGAGGTGACTTAGAGCAGGACATCCTCATGCTGTTTTGAGAAGAAAAGGCCACATTTCTCAGAAAAATACAGAGCTTCTGATATGAGAGCTAAGAATTGTAAATCTTGGAATATTCATGAGAATTTATCCTGCTTATTTAATTGAAAAGATTATTCTTTTAGTGAATTGTGCATCATTTATTTGCAAACTCACCTTATGCTGAAAATTGGAAGCCATTGGGTTAAGAAAACAAGATAAGATAAGAATCAAGAACCTTTTGACATTGCATCAGTATGTAACATATGACACTGTCATCTACTAAATTCAAATTGGAGAACTACACATTCAAGGTACTAAAATAAATTGCAAAAAAATCTCATGAGGTTTTAAGTAAGTATATCATTCTGTGTTGTTTTGCATTCATAGCTGTCTTGGGCTTTGCATTGTCAAATGTAGCTAGTAGGCTGTGGGTTGGACATGCTTAAACAGAGATAAAGCACAGACTGGTGCATAGATGACAAACTGTGAAAGCCCATCTCACACTATAATATAACAAAAATGTACTGTCATAATCTGGATCAGTATTTACACTGTTGCAAAAAAGTACATCTTGAATATACATTTGTGTGCATGTGTTACGTGTGTGTGCATGTTCTTGTTCAAGTGTCTGAGTGTGGGGACACATGTGCCAAAGTGTATGTGTTGAGGTCAAAGGATATTCTCTGATGTTGTTCTCACCTTCCAAGTTGTTAGTGGCAAGGTTTCTTATTGGTCTTACTGCATCTTTCAGGCTAGCTGGCCTATAAGCATTTGGGGACTCTCTCCTGTCTCAACCTCCTATCTTACCAATTGGAATTAAAGATGCATAGCAAACATGGATATCTGGGGATCAGAACTCAGATACTCAACACTTGCACAACAAGTGCTTTATCTAACTAGTCATTTCCCAGCTTGATTATCTATTTTTCGTTTAAATTAATTAACATGACATTTCTTGGTAAAATAGAGAAAAAAGGATGGAGAAAGAAGCAAAACTTTGACATTTAAAATAAAAGGGTGAACATGGACATTTTCTTTTAGTTTCTAATTACCTGTGTACTTTCAATATGCTGTTAGAATCATATGGTGAGTAATATTTTAGCATGCATTTTCACTAAATATACTTCAAAAATATATATCTATCAATAAAACCTACTTAAATGGTTTTAATATTCATAAAGTAGTCTCTTTCCTTAAGATGGTATGTATACATGTTCACCAAAAACTGTGGAACTGGTGCTGGAGAGGTCATTTAGTGGTTAAGATGCTTGACTAAGAAGCCTAAGGACCAAGGTTTGATTCCCCAGTACCCATGTAAGCTAGATGCACAAGGTGGCACATGTATCAGGAGTTCATTTGCAGTACTAAAGGCCCTCGTGCAGCCATCTCTTCCTCCCTCCCTCTCTGTTTCTCTTTCTCCCTATCTCTATCAGGTAAGTAAATAAATATATAAAAATATAAAAAACATGTAGAACTCTCCAATGACTAATGATACTAAACATCTCTTTAAATGTGTAATGGCAGTTTATATTTTATTCCTTTGCAAATTCTTTGGTAAATTGTGTACCCCATTTTTGATTGGAATTTTTGACTTTTTCAAGTTTAGTTTTGAGATTTCATCTCACTTTAGTCAGGTTGACATCAAATGACAACAAATTCTGGTGAGGCTGTAGGGAAAGAAGAGCCCTTATCCACTGCTGGTGGGAGTGCAAACTCATACAACCATAATGTAAATCAGTATGTAGGCTCCTGAAAACAATGAAAATAGATCTACCATTTCACCCAGCCACTCTTAGACATATATATGAAAGACTCTACTGTTTACTAGAGATACCTGTTCAGCCATGTTTTTTGCTGCACTGTTCACAATAGCTAGAAATTGGAATCAGCCCAGATGCCCATCAATAGGTGAATAGAAAATGAAGATGTGGTACATATACATAATGGAATTCCACTCAAAAGCAAGGGAAAAAATGAAGTATTTATATTTTCAGGAAAATGAATGGAGTTGGAAAACATTCTAAACATGACCACACAGGCAGAGAAGAAAAAAGAAAAAAAAAAAAAAAAAGAGAGAGAAAAAACCACACGTTCTCTCTCATTTGCAATTCCTAACTGGGATCAATTAGAGTTGGGTGTAAAGGTAGTAATCATCAGGAATATGGGCATAAAACTAGAATGAGACAAGAAGGAAGAGAAAATAGGAAGAAAGCAGAGGAGATATTTTATAGGCTATGGGAGGAACAACATAGGAGGAGGCAGCAACAGAGTACTGCTCTCACTGACAAGCAGCTCCAGGACAATGGTGACAGACACTGTGATCAATCAAAACCTATCAAAAGTAGAAATCCAGAGGTTACAGAGAACTCAACACTAAATCAGATTGCTAAAAGGCCTGCCATGGTGCACAAAACATTCAGGAAGAGGAAGGTGGAAAAATTGTAAGAGCCCCAGAGTGGGTAGAAATACCCTGAGGCATGGTCCCCTACCTTCCCCACAGAGACTGACTAGGTCTGCATGACCCCACAGTGAACGCCCTGAACCCACTGAGGAGGCCACCCAGGGAAATGGGAATGGAAATGAGAATATAAAAGAGTATAAACTTTTATTAAGGGCTGGAGGGATGGCTTAGTGGTGCAGGCATTTGCCTACAAAGCCAAAGGACCCAGGTTTGATTCCTCAGGACCCAGATGCCAGGTCCCACATAAACCAGATGCACAAGGGGCTCATGTGTCTGGAGTTCATTTGTGCCCATTTTCTCTCTGTCTCTCTTTATCTCTCTTTCTCTTTCTCTCTCTCCCCTTTCTCTCTCAAATTAGTAAATAAAAATAAAATATTTTAAAACTTTTATTAAATAAAATTAGGAAAAAATAAAAATACAGAAATATAGAACTCATATGAGTGCAAAGCTTACTGTTAGTTAATTTGCTCCTGGTAAAATGACAAATGCTTTATTTATTTTAAATAAGTTTGTTTTTTTATAGGCAAACCTGACTGACTGGCCTTTTTTATGTGAGAGAGAGAGAGAGAGAGAGAGAGAGAGAGAGAGAGAATTGGCATGCCAGGGCCTCCAGCCACTGCAGTCAAATTCCAGATGCATGCGCTGTCCTATGCACATGTGAAAAATTGCCTGCTTGTGTCACTATGCATCTGGTTTATGTGGGACCTGAAGATTAGAACATGAGTCCTTAGGCTTTGCAGGCAAGTCTTTTAACCACTAAGCCATTTCTCCAGCCCTATTTTAGCTAAGCTTTAGCAAAACCCCTAAGCTACTGTGATCCAGTATGTTTCAACAATGCAAATACATAAACATACAAAACTGTTTAAAGCATTCACTTGACAGAAATAATTTCTGAGACCATATATTTGAGTATGCAAAATACACTTTAAAAAGATTTAACTAATTACCATTTGCTGAATCAGAAGTGGTTTCTATTATATAATGAGTACTAAAAGAACAAGCATGTGGCCTAGTTTTAATATGTTCCAAGTTTTAAGTTGAGGTATGGGCCTCTCGGTTTGAGTTATACACATGAGAAAATACAGTGAGTTATGAAGGCATTCTCAAAGCATAGTATGTGAATGTTATGTTGCACATATGTTATATTTTAATTTTGTTCCCAGATTTTTCTTTTTACTTTTTAAATAATAATGTAGTCAGCTCCATGTTGCTCAGATAAATTTCTAAGAAGATATAGTTTATAGGTGGAAGGATTTATTTCAGCTAGCAGATCCAAGGGTAAGTTCCACCAATGGTAGAAGAAACTGGCCCCTTTTCATAGATCCAAGTGGAGAAACACAACTAAGCTGCCAGCACCACAAGCAAGGAAAAAACCAACCTGCAGCAGCAGGACACCCAGAGCTCATTCTATATACCTAAGGCTAGAAATAAGATCCACCCCAGTAACATCTGAGGGCTGAAACCCAGTGACACCTCCTCCAACTAGGCACCTGGAGACAAATTTTAATAAAACCTCTGAGACTATTGTGGGGGATACTTGAAATCACCACAAATGGTATTCATTTAACTCAAGAGTATTGTCTATGGCATTTCTGAATTATTCTGTGATCTAAGTGAGTCATATTTTGTGCACCACTCATAATTTTCTGACTTTATCACTCTTCTGGATTTCATTATGCTGCAAAACACCAACTTATTCTCTGTTATTATAGTTTTTTGAACATTTTAACTTTTTAACTATGTACAAATCAAATAAATTTAATGTATCCATAACAAATTTACAACATTGTACTGTGAAGTGAAAATAAAGTGATAAAAGCTTTGTATGCTACTACAAGATAGAAGTTTGTTTAGGAGAAAATATTTCTGTAGATACCCAGATCACAATCACAGTACAAAGGACAGACTTCAGATTCTGTGATATCACATGAACAGGAAGAGGTTCTGGTGGATACATTAAATAAGTTATGATATTCTAGTATTTTATAAATTTTTGAATGTTTCACTATACAAATATTATTTTTTTAAAACTGATTACATAAAATTAAACAAGGACACTCATGAATGCATTGAAGTCATGCCACAATTACACTTAATCAAATGTTATTTACAAATACCATTAAATATGCCTCGCTCTATTTCTCTACTCAGCAAATTTCTAGATATTGTAAAATTACAATTTTTGTACTTTATGTATTTTGATGCAGTTTTAAATTTGGCCTTTAACTTATCTAACTGAAATATAAACTATATCAAAAATGCAAACATACCAGAGTCAATCTCAGTGAATTTTCAGGAACTGAAAGAAGGCATATAATGGACACCAAAATCAAGAAAGAGCATTCTGAAAATTATCATGGAAAAGTGCCCTCACTCTGCTGCTGCAAAGCGTCTTCCTGCTATGAACCCATCAGTAATCACTAGGCCCGAGACATAAAGGAGAAACAGTTTTCCAGGCTCCAAGTGTTTCTTTTAATCCTGGCATTTTATACTGTGTAGTTTAAGATATTTTCCAGTTCTATGATGCTCTACAATTATATTTATGCAATCTTTCCTGCTTTTTTGTATTGGCAGTGTTGGACTGCCAGAAATGACTATATTCTAAATGGTATAATAGCTTTTCACTCTGTACATGTTAATATGTACTATATTGCCAAGCGATTATAAATTATATCATAGATAAACCTTGGTAAACATTGTATAATTTCTCTCTACATATGTGTGTGTATGTAAAGAAAAGTATGCAATCAGTTTATTAACATAACAGATTTTTAAATTAAATTAAGGACATTTTAAATAGAACTTGCTAAAATTTATAAAAAGTTTGAGTTGAACATACTTATATCAACAAAATAAGGGATTAAAATGCAAATATTTGAGTCTCTTCCGCTCCATTACTGAGGGGAGACTATTTTAGATTAAAAAAGTAATATTAATGTAAAAATGAAATATATGCTATTAAAGAGAAGATTTTAGTCAACATCAAATTAAAAATGCAATACTAACATTATTCTTAAATGTATACTTTGATCAAGGAGACGTATAAAGGTTTTGGTAATTTTTTTTCTTTGAAATTTATATTGATGATATATTTTTCTGAACTTGATACTCAGTAAAATAAGAAACTTATTAAAAGTGATTCTTTTCATCAAAGGAATTAGACTTCCATCACAATGACAGTGACATAAACAAGTTAAAGAAAGAAAGGTTGATTTGGGCTCAAGATTTTAGAAGTTTCAGTTCATCATCAGCTGACCCGTGGCTGTGGGCCTGTGGTAGCATAGCATCAGGGTAGAAGCAGAGCTGCTTCCCTCACCTTGCGACCTCCAGGAGACTCAAGGACAGAACACTTGTGCAGGAAGCCTCTTGACCCCTTTCATCCGATCTGGTCAGCCACTCTATGGAATGATGCAAGTTACATTCAAGTGAGTCTTCTCCACTTCTTGGAGAAGTTCTAACGGATACACTCAGAAGTGTGTTTTATTAACCTATTGGACATCACTCAATCTAATCATGTTGACAAGATTTCCCACCACAGTAACATATTTAAAATTCCTCATAAAACAATAAAAACCGGTACAATTATTGAAGATAATTTTTTGGTTAAATTTTTCTCTACAACTTATAAAAATATAGAATTAAACAAAGAAGTTGTTGACCTAGTTCAAAATCAAACTGTGGGTATTTAAATGTGCATTGTGTATGATGGCAGAAGACAATGTAGGTGCACTGTGTGTGTGATTGCAGGAGACAGTACAGATTACCTGTAGATGCTTTACACATTCTTATATTCACAATAAATAAAATTACCTTCATTTTCTCTAAAGATGCCTTTGTTTTTCTTAAGCAGGTCACATTTAAGGGTAAAAATAATGTCTACAAAAATATTCTTTTAAGGAAAATAAAACAGATCTAGAGGATTAGGAGGGGCAGAGTAGTAGTGAAAATATTGGGGGTTGTAAGGTAGAGTTCATGAACTTGAAGTAAATATTTGGGGTATAGATGTGATATATGTGAAAGGAATAATAAAAATGTAATTATAATTAATTTTCCTGAAAATATCCATAAGAATTTTCTGACTCTGAATAAAATCACTAACAATGACTTTTATTATTTATTTCAGAAGTCTTTATAATTACTTAATGGCCCACTGTTAAAATTCATACCATAGGGCTGGAGAGATGGCTTAGCGGTTAAGCGCTTGCCTGTGAAGCCTAAGGACCCCGGTTCGAGGCTCGACTCCCCAGGACCCACGTTAGCCAGATGCACAGGGGGGTGCACGCATCTGGAATTCGTTTGCAATGGCTGGAAGCCCTGGCGTGCCCATTCTCTCTCCCTGTCTCTATCTGCCTCTTTCTCTCTCTGTCTGTCACTTTCACATAAATAAATAAATAAACAAATAACCTTTTTTTTTAAAAAAAATTTCATACCATAAAACAGTAAACATTATACTTTTTTTCATGACTGCCTGACTTATATAAGTGAAAACAGCTCAACTAATCAAACCATGATGGGTTTTGAAGCAGTTGCCACAGAGATGCTTTGTGATCAGAATTATAACATTTGAAATAGGCAACTGTTAGGGACTTGCAAGGGAAACAGATTTAGACAGAACTATGTGTTTTCTCTAAAATAACGAAAAAGACTCTCAAAAAAAATGCCCCATGAAATTACAAGCTGGTTATCAATTTTATTTGCCTTTTATAAACATGTGATTCTTAAGAAGCAATAGAACTTTCTGGCTGGAGATATTAAGAACTGTCTAATAAAATTTTATAAGTTAAAGTGGTTGCCAGGCTATTCCAGCTAAGTACCAGGAAGTTGGGTTGTCAGAGATGTTGATCAACAGCCATTGATGACATCTGCTGGCCACTGGGAGCTTGAGAAAACCTATTGAAACAGATGCTCAAAACAGAAAAAAAAAAAAACAAAACAAAACTGGATTTGCATTTGGGCTCTAGAAGTTAATAACACACTACGGGAATGGATTTGAAAAAAGATATTTAGAAGGCTGAGAAATTAGTAGTATGTAGGGCTGGAGAAATTGTCAGTGGTTAAAGGAACTTGCTTGCAAATCGTGATGGCCTGAGTTTGATTCCCCAGTATCCATGCACAAAGTGTTTCATGTGTCTGGAGATAGTTTGTAAGTGGCAAAAGGCGCTGGAGCACCTAACTTGCTTTCTGTCTGTCTGTCTGTTTCTCAAACATACTTATAACAACTGAATGTGTTTGTAAACACATTCCAAAGAGAGACATGACATACATCAGAAGGATTTACATTGGAAGGATTTCCCCAAGAAGACACCAATGAACACAACATAATGAGTCTTTGTCCTTAGTAGGCTGGTACTTGGAGAATCTTTCACTAATGCTTGCTGCCTCTTTAAATGATTATACACTTGCTTCTTGGTTGCTTTAGAATCCCAGAAAGCCAGCCAAAAAAGGAATGAGCCAAAAATCACCAAGTCACCATAACCCTTCCTTTTTAGGTCCCTAGAATACAATTTGCTCATTTTACTTCCAATTTGTCTACCGAGAAGCATTCCTGACTTCCTTTTATTAACATCCAGTTTATGAAGAAGCATGACAGTGATCTTTCATGCTCTACAATGTTTCCACTCTCCATGTGGAGGAATTGCCTTTCATATGTCAATATGCGTCAGTTTTCTCCAAATGATCCCTGGTTTTGTTACTTGGGGAATCATTTCTCTAATAATTACTCTTAGTGCTCTCCTTGCTTGTTTCTAATAATCTTCACTTTTGTTTTTAGTATTCTGGCTATACCTTTTAGCTTTGCACTCATCAAGATATGGGAACACCAATTTTTGTTACAACTTTGCCACACAGAAATGCCATAATGGCACTAGAGTTGAGGTACTCAATAATATATACCTACATTATTAACCTTTAGTTATATAGACCCTAGAACATTATTGTTATCCTAGAGAGTTAGTGGTAAGGCAATATGTCAATTTGAGGTAGATGTTATGAACTAAGAATGTCAAATAAAGACAGACATTTGGAGAATTATATCTTATATAAAATTTCAGACAATAATATCTATCAAAAAAGGTGTTTTTGTAGATTTAGATTTAAAATTCATACACCTTTTTGGTTTGGGTAATTCCAAGTTGGGAAACACAATAAGAATTATATCAAGTCACATAGCTGAAGCTAATCAAAATCTTTTCACACAGAATATGCCCTCAACAAGATTTAAAAATCTCACATATTAAAAATATGCTTTAAAAGCCACTTTTGGGACAGCATATACGCATCTACAACTCTAACTATCATGAAGCATGAGAGAATATATGAAGTTTGCAGGATTTGAAAGTAAAAGTATTTCTCATTTTTGGTGTGTATGGTTACATGGGTATATGTGTGTGTGCTCACATGGGTGCAGATGCAAGTGAACATGTGTGTCTATGGAAGACAGCAATTTACACAAATGTCTTTCTCCACTGCTCTTCACCTTATTTATTGATCTCTTGAACTTAGGGCTTGCAATTTGTCCTGGAAATATGCCCATCTCTGCTTTCTACAAGCAGGTTACTACACTCACCTTGCATTTACATGGTGCCAAATTCTGGTCTTATGCTTACAATGCCTGATCTACTGAAACACCTACCTAGTCTCCTATACAGAAAATATTTTAAACAAAGGAAATACACTGGGGAAGTCATAACATTTTGTGATATTTTACCACTTTGATGTATTCATTAATTTCAATGCAGGTTGAGCTGACTGGGTTAAAGAACTATGCCTGAAGTATCCAGCAATCTCCCATCTCTTTTTTCTTGGATAAACCAACATTGGATGGTAGCACTTTGCAAACAGACAACAAAATGACCAAAACAAACAAACAAACATAAAAAAACACTGGGGTAAAAAACAAACTAAAGATAAGTTAGCTGGCATGTGCATGTTCCATCAATCAGAACATTTGCTGAAAGTTGTAACAAGAGGATAAAAGGCTAAACAGAGCTGAACCCACTTTTAGACTTCTGAGGACATAGAAGGACAGCAAGGGAGAGGTGTAATGAGTGCTTATAACTCACACCTGAGACACTCAGTGACTATGTCAGGAAGAGATCAGTACCCACAGGAATGGAAACATCATCTGATAATCTCAACTTCTGAAAGGAATGAAACTTGTTCCTACTGTGAGAACCTGTTAAGAGCAAAAGAACCATTTCTAAAGGATCACCTCATATACACCATCTACCCTACTCTACACACAACAATAGCTGCCATTCAAAAGTCAATGAAGACAATCATGAAAATCAAGTAAAAAACAAATGAAAGATAGAAACTCACATTTGGTTCAGATCTAGAAACAATTAGACACAAAAAAGAAGTTATTTATTTAATAGATTCCAAAGAATAGATGGTAACTTGGAGATTATCACCAGAATATTAAATCTGCAATATCTACAGAAAAGAAAGCAAGTAGAAATTGTAAAATGGAAAGTTGAAATTAAGGTTTTAAAAGATATGGTAATTGTTACGAGATTAGATACAACAGGAAAAAGTGGAAGAAATATTGCTAGAAAATATGAAATATGAACAAAAATAAAGAGACACTGAAAATGTATGAAACATTGGAGACATGGGCACATGCAATCTCTGAAGAGTGAGTAAACAAAGGCTTTCTAGAGGTACCTTGCAGGACTCCATGAATGTAGCAAAACGCACACATGGAAATCCACTGCAAACTCAAATAAAGTGGTATTTTGAAAGTCAGGTACTAAAAATTAAAATATAATGTTAAGAGTAAAAGCATTTTTAAAGAGTGACAATGATTTAACGTATAAATTCAAATCAATTAAGGGAAAGGTAAAATATCTTTTATATCATGTTTATTGTGGCAAAATATACATGAACTTAGATTTTTAAAATTATTTTAAAGTGTAAAATTAGTAACACTGAGAACATAATTTTGTTCCATCTAGGTATAAGGCAAGTTTTCTCCAAAGGAAATCCTAAACCCATGAAGCAGGCATTTCCTGTTTCCCTAGGCCCTGGTAACCTATCTGTTTCAGTTTCTGCATTTATCTGTTATGAGCATCTCATATAAGGGAATCCTGTCATATGTGGTCTTTGTGTCCTGTGTCCTCACTTAGTCTTCTGTTTTCAAAGTTACTCTATGTTGTAGCATGTCATTATTCCTTGTACAGCTGTGATGGCACTCAAGGTGCTCACAGTATCTAATAATGCCCAATTCCACATGCTATAAATTTATCCCTCAAAACTTAGCTCAAAGATGTTTTCAAACAGAATGAAACACAAAGGATTTGTCATAAGTAGATTCCCAATGCCAGAGATAAGGTGGCATACAACATGCTTGAAACTCTACATTCTGTTTCTAGATACTAAAGAGAGTAGGAGACAATGAGAGTATGAAAAGAAACAACTCCACTCCAAAATAGGTATGGATACTGTCCATAGTGGCCTAATCATCTGAGAATGCATGAAGAAAAAATAATTGAGAAAAATAAAAATTTTTGGATAATATAAATGAATATAAAATGCTATTAATAGGATATAGCCAATAATTATTATCATCAATGTCTTTTGGAATTTATGATAAATATAAAATGAAAAGGCAAAATAATTCACACAAATAAAATAGTAAATGAAACTTGAGTGATATAGAGTTACTAAGAAATGGCAAAATCATACTTTTTACATAAGAAATGAATTAGTTGATGATATATTATAATTTATAATAATCTTTAGATAACAGGAATCTACGACTGTAAAACTAACAAAGATAAGAGAAAATATGAACTTGTTATCATTAAAAGGAAAAGGAAAGGGCATATATTTAGGTAGTAGAAAGAAACTGAATTGTTTTTTAGTAACTAGAACAAATACTATAATATAAAAACCATGGTTGAAAGAAATATAATTCACAAAATTGCTGATTATAATAGATTGAGAAACTTAAAAGTAAAGAAAAAGTTGAAAAATGAAAAATATATTACATAAAATTATAGCCAGTGAATTATGAAAGTGAATATAAAAACATTGTGGGAAATTGCCGAGGGAATATATTTCCTAATAAATTTTCACAGCTTGTGTAGTCAATTTACTAGAAAGGTATAACATTAGACATAATTAGATTAATATAAAATTGATAGATATAAATAGAAAAATAACAATTTCACAATCATGGTGGAAAACTTAGACAATATTTTCAGTAGCTCAAAGTTAGTATTGAAGATTAAAAAAAATGAAAAACACTCTTTTCATAAACACTTATACAATACAAAAACAAGTTAAAATTAGCACACACTTAAAATGTGGTAGATAACAACCTTGAACCTATATGGCCTGCATGCCTATATGTGTACAATGATATAGATGTAGTTATAGATATTCTATACATGTACCTATATCTGTACCACAATAGCTAGGTAAGTGTAAGTACATAAATATAGATATGCCCTCTGTATCCATTATTATTGTTAAATATACAGATAGAGATACGTCTTTAACAGAAGACCTAATTTCTTTTAGGTACATAGAATATTTTCTAAAACAAATCATATGATATCCATATAATTAATATTAAGCAAAAACAAAATCACTAAAATGAGAAGTATAATCCTTAATTATATAGAGAAAAGACAGAAATCAATAATAATATGAGAACTAGGAAATGTACAACTATTTGCATAATACACAATATGATTATAAGCAACTTATGGATCAAAGGAAACAATACAGGAACTAGAATATACAATGCCCTAAATGGTTACACAAATATGACTCAATAAATTCTGGTGGATATATTCAACTATGTGTTGATAAATTGAGTCTTACATTTTAGAAAAATAACTGGAAAAATTATTTTGCTATTACTCAGTTAAAAGAAGTCAGAAGTATATTCATATGTTGAAGTCTGACAGAACTAGAAGAATCAAAAATAAGCCAAACACATTTATTATATTATTCTATTATGAACAGAATTATTATGAAATTGTGCACATTTGCTGGAATTGAATGCCACTATTAATAATGATGAAGTCTAATAAACACAAAGCTTTTGAAAATTTAAACATGCATGGACTTTTATACAAGCAAAATGATGAATCGGTTGTTTTTTGCTATTCTAGGTTATAAAGTAAATCTGATCAAATTTCAAACACTAAAATAATTAAAAGTCAGTTTTCTTATCAGAAAGGAAAGAAGTTAGTAATCAAAATCTAGAAGAAAATTAGAAAATTTTGAATGACTTGGAAACTAAATAATTTAATTTACCAAAATATATAAAGAAAAAAATAATAAAAACTTGTAAAGTACTATTCACCCTGGTATAATGAAAATGTGTCAGAGCTTGTAAGATGATTTTTAATAATGCTGAATTTCAATTACCCTGAAATTCATATATTAGAAAATAATAAAAGCTAAAAATTAATGATATATCTTTTACCTGGAGAAGTTCACATAAAAAGATATAAAACCCAAAGAAAGTGGGTAGAAGTGTATAAGAAAGACAGTAACAGAAATCACTGAGGTAGAAAACAATAGACAGTAGAGGAAATGTGAAAGCCCAAATTAAATTTCTTTAAAATGTAATAAAGTCAATAAAGTATTGAAAGATTAGAAAGCTAGAGCTATTATGCAAATTATGAACATTATGAATAAAATGATGATGCCACTACATATTTTACAGAGATTTAAAGGTAATAGAATAGTAATATAAATATCTCACATCAATACATTTGGTAATTTGAATAAATGGATTAATGTCTTTCTTTCTTCTTTTTTTTTAAGGGAGGGTTTCACTCTAGCTCACGCTGACCATACATTCCAAGGCAGTGGGTAAAGGAAGGGTTAAAAGACTCCAGACCAGTCAGTCCCCAGACAGCACATCTAGTACTGGAGGGTGCTACATGAGTGACTGAGGGAAAATGACCAATATCTCTCCAAGCAACGCATGGTTTAACCTGCAGCAAACAACTTGACGTGATGCTCATACAAGTGCAATAGTGTTGCATAGCCATGGGGGGAAACCAACTGCTCTCGATTTGGCTAACTGATCTGCTCAGTGGAACGGAACCCATAGATGGAGCTGGAAAACAAGACAGAACCATATCGAACAATGAGCCCAATCTCCATTAAACTCTCTCTAAGAAATCATGGTTATCACATTTACTTGGTGCTAACTTTACTTTCCATTGGAGAATCTGTTCTCTTTTTCAGATAGACACAGATCCTAAGCAGAGAACCAACCCATCATACCTCAAAAGGGCCCCAGCTGAAACTAAGAATAATTGGGGAAACATGTAAGAATGCTGTTTTCTTGGCAAAATGGGAACCAGCACAATGGTAAAGGAGATAGACACGGAGAACAATCAAACCCTACCAAACAAGATATCCAGAGACACAGAGGCACCCAAGATCTCATCACTGAAGCAGACATAATATGAACCCAACATGGCTCAGGGAAATTTGTGGAAGAGAGGGCGGAAAGAATGTCAGAGCCACAGGTTGGGTCATAACATGCAGAAACATTTCCTTCTACCCATAACTGAGTGCTAACCCCACTGACCCATATACCTCAGCAAGGAGGGTCCCTGTGGAGCGGGGAGGGAGTACAGGAAGGAGGAGACTAACAATGATACCAACTTGACTGTATTTACTAACTAAGAAAAAAAAAAAAGACTCCAGACCAAATGGTCACCAGGTTGCAATGGATATATTATGTAATGTGAGAAGTCCCACTAGACACCAGACTGGGTGACTCATGCGTCATATCCCAGCACTGGGGAAGCTGACACAGGATTAGTGGCTTCAGTTTCAGGACACTCTGACATACACATTGGCTTTTCAGGTCAGCTTGGTCCTTGTCTCACAAACAATGAAAATAACAAAAGACCCAGTAGAGAACTGTTAAGAGAATTTGTTCTAAGATACAGGGCATGTCCTGGTTACCATACCTGTAAGGAATTCACTGGTGATGGTAGCCAGGTTCAGGTCACTAGCTAAGACTGGGCCTTAGAAAGACCATCATAGAGCCAGGCTTAATGAGGAGGCTGATGGAAGTCCAAAATAAATAGAAGCCAGGCAGTAATATCAACTTTACAAACCCACGAGGATGTGATGTTCAGGTGAATGATTAGCTCAGATAATTCTGAGCAGGGTTTATGACAGTGTTTCTAGGATCAATAGAAGTAAGCAACCACCTCAGCAGTTACTGAACTTTTACACTTAGAATTATAAATGGATGATCAGGGAGGGAAAAGCATTCATCATGATGAAATGTGACAGATTTGTGTGCACATCCCAGGAGCTCAAGTGTCCAGAGAGCAAATTCCACAGCATCAGAGCTGGTAGAGCAGGGGAATGTGGGGTTTAGGCAATACAAAAAGGACTAATCAATGCATAGTTTACATTGTGTCCACTGGCTCTGTGCTCTAATTACCATTAGACTGATCTGTTGACTATCTTCATGTCCATAGGAAAGTTCTTTGAGTTAACCTTCTGCTACCAGAATTTGTCCTCCTACTAACTATATCAAATAAATTTTGACATACATTTTTTCACAGGTAAAAGAATACTACTACACAACATTTCAGCAAAATGGAGTTGTCTATGTTCATGTTACAGTGTACTATGTGAATATTTGAGTTGAAAGGCTCAGTGGCACCATCTTACTTCCTTTTATCTATCCAAATGTATGTGCTACTTTGTTCATCTGGCTTTACCTGGGAACTGGATAATGATACAAAGCAAGCAAGCTTTTGCAGTAATTGTCTTTAACGATTGAAAAACCTCTCTAGCTCAAGACATATATCTTGAGTTTATAAACAGGTTTGTTTATAAAGCAGACATGCCAAAAGTTAAAAGAATGAAAAGGTCTAGAACTTTCCTCAGAAGATCAGGTTTGGCATATATGTATCCTACTCAATCATGAGACATTACCAGATGTATAACAATGTTTGCTTGGTTATATACCATGAAATCATCTACTTCCATCTGTGTGATGTGTCCATGTAGTGCATCTGTGCCAGTAAGTGTGTGGATGCATGTGTGTCTGCAGGCACAAATACAAGTGTGTGTGTGTGTGTTTGTGTGTGTGCCTGCATGTATTTGGAGGTCAGAGGTTTAAGTCAGGAGCTCACCTATTTGGCTAGAAAAACTAGCCAGCAAGCCCTTGGGATCCTCCTGTCTCCACCTTCCCAGTGCTGGGACTAAAGACATGCGATGCCATACTTGGCTTTTCCATGGGTGCTAGAAATATCTGAACTTAGGTCCTCTTGTTAACATAGCAATCAGTTCTCCAACTCAGCCATCAACCCATCCCTCTACTTCTATTTTATGTTAATAAATGAACTAGATCTTATTAAATCACCAAATGGTATGATGTGGATACCATAGCATATCTATAGTCACACAGGTGACAAATGCAGAACCAAGATTTAAGTCCACATTATTTTGTTGCTCTCAATTTCTGCCCTTTAAATGTATTTAGGATAAGAAAGCAAGTTTCAAAGGCATATTTACACATTTAAAAGGACTTAAGAATATGAATGTCAAAAGGTACAAATGTGAAAACAGTGATTACTTGAGATCCTATAAGTATATCAATGCTATTTTACCTTATTAAAATGGACTTAAAACAAGATTGCTAAGTAACTTTTGAAAGTTTAAACTAAAGATTTGTGTTAGAATTTAATTATAGGAGGAACTACTACTGACTTTAAGCTCATTATGCTTTGTTTCTGTGATTTTGTTTATATCTTAACACAAAGGTTAGAACACTTTTAGACACTTCAAGGTTAAAAGGCAAGTACAGAGATTCCCCAAAAACCTGCTGCCCTCAGTCATGCATAGATTCCTTCATTTACAATATCTTCCAACAATAATGTTCATTTATCTTCTGATGACGCTACCTTCTGATGAAGACATATCAGCATCCCTCAATGTTACACATTTTACAAATGTGGACAAATGTATATTGAACAGGATTATGTGGAACATTTTTAATGCCCTAAAAATCTTCTGCATGCTACTTATTCATGTGTTTCCTAACTTTCCCACTTCCTGCTTACAAAGTTGTTACTAGCTCTGCAAAGGTGCCTTTTCCAGAGTGTCACTTGGTAAATTCACAGGGTAGGTATATAGCAGCTTTTTTTTTTTTTTTTGACACCATTCTCATACAATGTGAATGCAAATTTCCTCATTAACATTTTATGGCATAATCACATACTTATTTTCAGTGCTAACTAATATCCAATTGTCTAGATGTTACATACTTCTCCATGTTTTAGAGGAGAAGGCAGAGTCATCAAAGGAGTACTTGAAGAACAATATTAAATAATTATTTTGATAAAATAAGTAAACTTGATCAAATAATTCTTTGTAAAGATCTTCTCACCAAGCACACAAGGAAAGAAGGAATGGTGAAGGCAGACCATCAGAGAAAGATATAGAGGTGGAAGAGGAGAGAAAGAATTGATGAATTAGAAGGAGAAAAGGAGGCAAGAAGAAAAAAGAAGCAAAGACAAAGAACTGAACTCTGATCAGGAAAGTAATCATACAGTAAGATTTAGTAGTGAAATGTGGGTAGAACAACAGACTTAAATATAGAGATTATTATATATGTATATAAATAGCCAAAAATGTATATGATAATGTATAGCTTTTAATAAAACAAGTTAACAGACTGTTCCAAAAGTGGGAACAATAATGACAAATGATGATAGAATTATTTTAAAAAAAGAAAAGAATTTTTGCAACTATGTTCATGAGGGAGATTGATCTGTAATTTTCTTTTTTTTTTGTTCTATCTTTGCCTGGTTTTGGTATCAGGGTAATGCTGGCTTCATAGAAGGAGGGGGGACTTAATAGGATGTAATTGCACCATGTAAGTAGAAAAACAGATTAATGGAGGTGAAAATGCCTAAGTGAGGTCTGGGGAAGAGATTGAGTAAAGGAAAGGTGGAGGTAGGGCTAATAAAATCTAAGAGGATATAAATAAATCATATGGAAACCTACTTTTTTGGACAATGGAACACCCAGGAACCATAGATTATTAGTAGAAAACTTTCAGTGCCAGGGATTGGATACTTTCCAGTGATTTGTTGGCCAGGGAGGTCCCTGATGTCCCCCAAACATTACAGGCCATTGCTGAGATCCTTGGTTTCCCACCAGAAATAGATGGTAAGACCCTATTCCTAAAGACTTCACACACGGGCTGCAATGTCTCTGAGAAATCCTGATGGAACTAAGCTGAAAACCTCCTCCGTGTGTGCCAGCTAACAGGAAGCTGGAAATAGCTACACTGCATGCATTAAATGTGTGAGAGAGAAATCTCCAGTGAAGTTATTCAACTGTGGACACTGCAAGCCTTATATTTGGCCAGCCAGGCCAAATGAGCCAACTGGTGCAATAGTGGCACATCTGTTATGGGGGAAACCAACTGCCCTCTAATTGGACTGGAGACCCACTCCATAAGAGGGAATACATCCCTGACACTGAAAACATACAACAGGGGTAGTTGTGATCCCTAGGGGTGTAATGTCTGCTGATGTCTGGCTAAATGTATATACTATGCTCATCAAACTGCCAAGTAAGCACTTCTCTTAATGTTCATATCCATATATTAATGCTACTCTCACTTTTGGTTACAGAAGCTTCTCTTTTCAAATGGTAGTGACCTTGGGATGACTCAGAAGGCACCATGGCACTGAGAAGTGACAGAGGAGTGCTCAGCACTGCAATATCTCTATCACACTTTCCAAGGCTCAGGGTTCATTGCTGAAGAGGTGGCAGAAAGAATGTAAGAGCCAAAGGAAAGGTAGGACGCCTTACAACGTGCTCCTCTAGACACAAATTAGCCTGGATAACCATGACTTCACAGTGCCTGACACTACCTACCTACACAAGATCATCATAATAGGAGAAAAATATCATGACATCAAAATAAAAGAGAGATCAATTGAGAGGGGTGGGGATATGATGGAAAGTCGAGTTTCCAAGGGAAAAGTGGGGGTAGGGAGGGAATTACCATGGGGTATTATTTATAATTATGGAAGTTGTCAATTAAAACAATGAAGGGAAAAAAAGTAATCTATTTTTTTCTAGTCCCACATAAAACAAGATTAATCAAGGAATGGGGAGATTTCTCAATAGTTAAAGGGTCTTGCTTGTAAAGCCTGTGGGTCCAGGTTCAATTCCACAGTATCAGCGTAAAGCCAGATGCACAAAATGGTGCAAGTATCTGATGATCAGTCACAGTGGCAAGAGGTCCTGGCATGCCTACACTCTCCTTTCCTTCCCTTCCTTCCTTTGTCCCTATATTCCTTCCTTCCTCACTTTCTCTTTCTTTATCTCCCTCTCCCCCTCTCTCCATCTTCTTGCAAATAAATAAATAAATCAGATTAATCAAGATTTCCTGTATTATTTAAAAGTATTACATAGGCCTGTGGGTTCACTACTGTAATGCCATCTTTCAGGGTGCTGAGCAAGAGAATTAAAAGTCCAAGACTAGTCTCAACTACATGGGAAGACCTTGTCTATAATGCAAGCAAGCAAGCAAGCAAACAAACAAACAACAAAAACAAACAAGACTTAAGTTATTAGAAACAGAGACATGGACACTTTCTTTGATAAATTGCTTTCTTTGATAAGTCACCAGTGTATAGAACAAGACTCAACACCTGTAAATGTATCCTGTAGGTTTAATTTATCTTTTTATACAAAATCACAATAGGATAACACAGAATAGGCTACTTCAAAGAGTAGCTTCTTTTGGCCTGAAAATGTATAGAGGCAGACTGGAGAAGGCAAACTGTTTCTTGGCTAAGACACATCTTGTCTCACTTCATCCATGAACTGTGGCCACATAAGTCCATCCAGTTTCATAGGCTGAGAGGAGATACTGGGAAATGTGATCTAGGTCTAGGAAGCCTTTCCTCTCCAAACCTCTACTGTGGGAGTCATCTCACCAATATCTTACAACACAAATGACTAAGTATTTAGTTGGGACTATAGTGCTTTGTACTCTAGGCCATGATGACCCATTGTGGCTTCAGAGATAGGTAAGTAATTTAGCTGCTCTGACTAAAATTATAGCTGGATGTGTTGGAATGTTGATTCTGTGCTAACTGCTAAATATAATCCTAGGAGAATATAGCCCCAAGCTCTATTACTTATGTTACCAAAAGAGCAGAACATTTCTAAATATGGAGAAAACCAAGAGATGAGTTCTAGTGTGCAATGATCTTTTTTTTTTTTTTTTTTTTTTTTTTTTGGTTTTTCGAGGTTTTTTGGTTTTCCAGGCTGACCTGGAATTCACTATGGAGTCTCAGGGTGGCCTCGAACTCACGGCAATCCTCCTACCTCTGCCTCCCGAGTGCTGGGATTAAAGGCGTGCGCCACCACGCCCGGCTTGTGTGCAATGATCTTTAAGACCTGAATCAGGTTTCATTATGAACACCCCAGAAGGCCTGATGTGTTTAATGAGGTGAGTTAAATTTGTGTTCAGTTTGGTTGAATCCTCACTTATTCGCAGCTTAAAAAAGTTCTTATACAAAAGTAAAAGGTCAAAGGTATGATTAATTAACATATAGACTCAAAAAATTTGTAAAATCAAATCAATACTTCAAATGTTAGTTTTTTTTAGCTGACAATTATACTCCAAAATATTTATGATATTTGAATGTGGTATGGTTAAATTATGCTAAGTAATGTTGCCTCATATGCTTCTGGTACATTTGTGATGAGAACACTGGGAATTTATTATCTTCGAACTTTTCCATATTCATTCAATATTCAATAATTAATCCTTGCATAATATAGTGTTATGTAATAGATCTCAAACCATCCCTATTACTATGCAGGGATCTGCATTTCTTCAAACAACTAGTTTTAGAGAAAAAGTTATGGATTCTCTTTTTCACAAGAGACTCAACTTTTCTATGAAGTGCCAGACAGTAGCTGTTTGGGGTTTTGTGGATCATACATTCTCTGTGGTAAGTGCACAACTCTGTAAACAAATGAGTTCAATGTAGTTCATTGAAAACATATTTATGAAAACAAATGGTGGAGTCGGGCGTGGTGGCGCACGCCTTTAATCCCAGCACTCGGGAGGCAGAGGTAGGAGGATTGCCGTGAGTTCGAGGCCACCCTGAGACTCCATAGTGAATTCCAGGTCAGCCTGGTCTAGAGTGAGACCCTATCTCGAAAAACCAAAAAAAAAAGAAAACAAATGGTGGATCAGATTTGACCTATTGGCTTCAGTTTGTCAGCCCCTTGTCTAATTCCTCTGGTGCTCTGTTGTTCATTTGTTTTACAATTCAGTTTGTGAAAAAGTTCTGGAGATGGTGCTCATGGCTGTACAAAGTGAATATATTTTATCTCACCAAAATTTAGACTTAAAAGCTAAAATGTGACAATTTATGTTATAAATATCATATATTTTACCACAATGTGGTATATGTTCTATCACCATATCAATGTTCTTAAATTGTTCTTAAATTGAATAAAACAGTATGCACTCAGTGTCTGACTTCTTGCTGTTCACATAGAAGGTATGTTCACATAGAATGAATATTTATTTTTGGGAATAGTATATATGTCATTCAACATATATATGAAATATATGTGTATTATATATTCACTGAATATATATTTGTGAATAACAGTAATGTTGAAAACCTGATTTGATGTTTTAATTCTGTTTTAAATTAGCATACAAAGTAATTGGATTTCTATGACATTTTCCTACATACTTAGTTTTTGTTGCCCCAGTCAATGAAAATAACAGGTTTTTGTCATTTATTTAGGTTCTTTTACATGTATCCCAGTAACACAGTATGTTTTTTTTTTTTTACTAGAAATGCATTGCACATGTTTTTGCTTAAATTTATTGTTTTCCAATTTTGATGCAATTGTATAATAGAGTATGTTTGCATTATTCTAACATTTTGCTGCTAAGAATATAATTGATTTGCCTTATATTGGTCTGATATCCTGCAACTTTGGCAATTTAATTATTGCTATAACTTGTTTAGGTGAGTTCACTGTTTTCTATGAAACACTGTCATGAGGAATAGATGTTCTTCTTCCAAACATATGGGATATGTTCACCCTTTATTGCAAAGGCTAAGATTCACAGCAGGCTATTTATTCATAGTGGCATTTCTAGCATTTATAGCATACTTTAATATATGACCCTCTATCTCAAATGATATTATTGAATTTTACTATACTAAAGAAATTTACAAATATATACTTCTGTTTATTCCCACTTGTCTTTGCTGTTTTTTGTCTTACTTTTCATTTCTTCATAAATAATAAATTCCACAAGGTAAGACTTTTGTTTTTATTTATGAAAACAATTAATAATATTTAATTGTACTTGTAAAACCTGAGGATATAGTTGACCTAAAATAGACTACACATGTAAATTATATACTTTAATGAGTTTAGATATTTGTAAATTAAGAGCATTTCCTTGAAATTTGCTTTCATTTTCATGCATTTTGTTGTTTTTCCTCTTTCTGTATAAACAATTACATTTGTGCTCATCATTTTTTTCTTGAAACATTGCCTTCAATGTTTGTACTACAATGTGTGTAGCACATGGTAGTTGTCAATGAATTAATTAAACTTATGAGCAATTATTTTATTTAGCATTAATTTCATTAAAAGTCATATTATGGGATAAAGTTGCACACTGCTTCTTTGTTTTGTACATTTTTAGAAGATGCATGTCTGTTATTTTTTCAAATGACTAACCTGGCTGGCATATTTCACTGGTTTCTTAGAGTGTCCAGCCTTATGGTGACTGTTCTTCCCTTCCAGCTGTGTTAAAGAATGGCTCTGGCCCTCTGCAGCTTGACTTACATATTGTTTATTCATCTGCTGTGCGCTGCTTTTCTTACTCAGATGTTCTTACCTCTTAGACATGTTGCATGTTGTTTTCATTACTTTTGTGCGTCTAGTTAGGCTTTGAGCTGGTTTTGAATGTTATTGTTTTAATAATCTCCCATTAACCAAGTAAATTTTTCACTGCTGTTGTCTTGCACTTTGAATGATGACAGACATACCAAAGGTCTTCTTTTGTGCTTTTCAGCAGTTTTTGTACTGCTTTGGCTTCCTTCCTATATGCAGTTTCCCTCTCCCAATATTATGCAATTGTGTTTATCATGAATATGTGAGTTACACCATAATCTATTTTTCACTATGACAAAGTTCCATAGATTGGGCATTACATAATGAGTAAAAATTATTTACCACAGTTTCTGACAAGTCCAAGCTTTTTATATGGCCAGCATATCTTGAGGGACTGCTTGCTCAATCATTCTATGGCAGAAAATCAAAAGTGAGGGGGAAAGAATGAAAGAGGGATAAAGAAAGAAATTCATTCTTATCTAAGTGGCCCACTCCCATAATAGCAGGATTTATCTATCTATTCAAATGGTCATGTCCTGGTGACCTAAAGAGTTCCATCAGGTCCATTCAAAGAAAAAGTATAGAAACACTGTAGCAGTTTACCTCTCATTTTTGGAACAAAACATCTGACCAGATGCAGCTCCTCAGAGGACAGGGGCTTATTTCAGGTTTCAGTTTTGACGGGAAGCCTCCTTATGGTAGAGAAAAGCTTGACAGTTCATATCTTTGCATATCTACAGCAAGGAGACACTGCAAGAGCAAACTGGTTCTTAACACACAGTAGGCAAGGTCCTGTCCCAGAAACACACCTCCTCCAGCAAGGTTCAACCTCCCAAACATTTCACCAGCTGGCGACTAAGTAGGAAACTGAATCATAAATATTTTAGGCTATAAAGGACATTCTCTATTAAACCAGCACACACTTTAATATACAGGTATAGGCAAGGATTTCTGAACAGGACTCTAGTTGTTCAGGATATAATGCCCACAATTGACACTGAGATTTAATGGAATTAAAAAGGCTTCTGCACAGCAAAGGAAACAAACAACTGAAGAGACAGCCTATATACAATAGTATAATATCTTTGTCAACTACACATCTGGTAGAGTATTAATATCTAGAATATATAAATAATTCAAAACTTAAATAAGAAATGAAACAAACCAACCCATAAATAAGTAAACAATTCTCAGAGGATGAAGGACAAATGACCAACAAAAATGTAAAGATAAGGTCCAACATAATGTCACTACCAGAAGGGAGCTGCAAACTAACACTATAATAATATTCTGTCACATCCCTGGAAGAATGGCAGTCACTAAGTCAACAACAAATGGTGGTGAGGATGTTTAGATAAGGGGACTCTTATATACTAGTAGTGGGAATATAACTAGTCCAGCCACTTCAGAAATCAATATGAGAATTCTTCAGACAGCAAAAATTAGAATTATCATATGACCAAACTATACCACTCCTGGGTATTTAAAAAAACCCAATTAAAGATAAATTTACACACGAATGCTTATTGCATATGTGTTCACAATAGTTAAGTTAAAGAACCAGCCTAAACAGATACATGAACAAAGGAAATGTGTGTGCACAGCACAATTTTTATTCAGCTATAAAGATCAATGAAATTATGTCATTTGTAGGGACATGAATGCAACTGGACATTGCCATATTAAATGAATTAAGCCAGTCTTGGAAAGACAATGCTACAATTTCTCTCATCTGTGGACCATACATTTATATCAGTAGATAAAATCATGTATATATTTTTGACATGAAAGTAGAAATGAACTAATAGGGAAGTGCAGCAAATGGAAAGGGTAGGAAGACATGGAAAAACTTAATACTCTTGTATGAAAATGTCTTTAAGAAACCCAATAAATATATTCCATTGAAATTGTTTAAATAGATAAAAAACAGAAAATGGAATTTCATTCCTTGAAAATACACTATAGGAACTGTAATTTAGATTTTAACAAGACAAATATCTTGTATCTAACGTATTATAGTTGGGATAACATGTTAGATTAGGGGATTAATTAAGAAAATTAAGGAATTGCTAAGAGGAATGATTTAGCAGAAAAAAGGTGAGAGAATGACAAAGATATTTCAGAACTGTTTAGAAAAAGTTTGTTAAAAAGATGGCTTTTGAAAAAAGACTTGACAACCAACATCAAAGTTTCACACACACAAACACACACACACACACACACACACACACACACACACACACACACTAGAATGTTGATAGGAATATCAGGTAACTCAGGAAGAAAAAGTAGAATTTATGATGATTTTAGGTGATGCCTATAAACTCAACACATATGCTTCTGACTTTTATCCTTTGTTTTGTATTCCAAAATCTCATAAGAGAAAAATACCTCTAAATTACCCAAAAAGATGATATAATTAAGATATAGGCATGAGAAAAGTACACCTTCATTTGAATTTGCTCACTTACTATGAGGTCTTTTAAGAAAACATTTCAAATCAACTCTGACACAGTCATATTCAATGCAAGTTATATTGTTAAATATTGACAAAAAGCCAATATTGCGTGCAGAGTTTTATAAAACATGGCTCTTGTTCAGATTTTAAGTTGGAGAAAAGTCAATATAAATGTGGTCATACACACAGGATAAAAGATTATGGGTACATAAAATCAAGATATCAGATATTTTTATCACTATCATTAAAGGACAGCAAATAAGCTTTGAAAATTTTAGTAATTATAGGCTCTAACACATTGTAAAATACATCAATGTTCTATTTACCCAAATTTTGATATAAAAATAATACTTAATGCCAAATTTTATGTGCATATTTCTATAATATATCACATTTCTTTTCTGACTTGCATATATTATTCTTTCACTAAACATAGAATATTTTGAAGGAAACTATAGTTCTTTGTAGAGCACATGTGTGATTATCAGTTAACTAAGTACATAAATACCTTTTAAATAAGTTGTTGCTTTTCTAACTTTATTAATACATTAAGAACATTTCCTATCCAAATACAGTGACATATAGTCACATATATCTGTTGTGGTTTGGATCTGAATGTCACCCACAGGCATATTATTTGAATGCTCAGTTCTTAGTTTGGAGGTGCTACTTTATAAGGATATGGAGCATTTAGAAAGTGAGGTAAGTCAACAGGACATGAGTTTTTGAAAGTGATACTTATGTCTGGTTCTAGTTTGTTTTCTTTGCTTCTTGGTGTGCTAAAATACAAATAGCTCCACAACATGGTCCTGCCACGTCAAACACAGCTATTTAACTACCATGTGCCCACCCCCATGTTTTAGACTCTCGCCCTATGAACCAGAATAAACCCTTCTTCTATAAATTTGTTTCTGTTAGGTAATAGTCATAACAACACAAAGAGAGTTAACACTGAATATAGCAAAAACAATGTCATAATAGGTGAAGATATTTCCTGAGATTTATTCAGTTTAACATGCTATTAAAATTGTTCTGAAACAAATTCTCAAATCTCAAATGTTTAAGAAAGCATAGATGCCGGGCGTGGTGGCGCACGCCTTTAATCCCAGCACTTGGGAGGCAGAGGTAGGAGGATCGCCATGCGTTCAAGGCCACCCTGAGACTCCATAGTGAATTCCAGGTCAGCCTGGGCTAGAGTGAGACCCTACCTCGAAAAAAAAAAAAAAGCATAGATATTAATGAATAACATTGAAAATATACTATTAGGCTCACTTTGGATCACAATGAATGGAACAAACAATTTTGAATTTCTAATACAATTTACACAATTATGAAACACAGTTTTAGCTTTTATAAATCTTCATATACCACAAGTATGTTTTATAAACTTAACTTGGAAAATAATTGGTGAAAACCAATTATTTTCTATTAATACAAAAACATATAACAATAAATATTTTATAATATTGTAATTAATTAAATATATTTCCACCATTTTAATGCTAATATATCCTTTTTGTCTTTCACAATGACCTGGATAGTGTGTGCTATCAATATTGCTGCACATATTTTGATGAGTGCCTTTTCGTAATGTCCATTATAAATCCTTCATCCTTTAATTTGCATTATTTTCATCTAGATATAGATAACATAAGAAAAATTCTTCAAATTGAGATATTATCCAGCTGTGCCCTATCACTAAATATAGTATTTTTCAATTATAAGTCAAGCATCGGTGGCTAGTTATCTGCACTAACTGGATGCCATCTGTTTGCAAAACCTGCAGAGAATAATCCAAATACAGAATATCCCTTTTAGGAATCTACTTCATGTGTTCTAACTGTGAGGACATGAAACCCCAAGGGGGCATGTTGAAGTACCTAAGCTCACTTAACTGTCACTATGTTAATTTAGAAAAGACCTAGGATGATCACTGAGATCTGTCACTATTACACTTAGTGGCTGTGATAAGTGTTTGCTTTTGATCTTTTTGGGACAGCCTAATTTAATTTATAAATTCTTAAAAAGAAATTTTTGAGAACCTGCTATAAGGTAGGCTTTTTCAACCTCTTTTTTGAATGTGAAATCTTCATCTTCTTGGTATTGGAGGAATTCCTGCCCTGTGTATGAATGTGGCTGACCATAAGAATCCTGACACTGACAGATAAATAGTTTACTGGTTACGTGTGCTCACAGTTCAGTGTATGAGGATTCTCTACCTGCAGGTCCATGGAGGGGTTGCAGCAGGAACAGAAGGAAGAGCTGTCTGTTATAGGAAAGCTTTGTAGTATTAAAGAGGTTAGGCTGTACCTTGGTTTCCACAGGAGTAGGCAATTAATTTGTTTGAATAATTCTATAATCCATTAAATCAATAGGGAACCCACTGCTCAGGAATAAGCATGAATCACAAATAGCCCATTTGATAAAAAGTGTTGCATAGTTTGGACACTTTATCTTCTATAGTAGAGGAAGAAGATAATTTTTAGATGGGTTTTATGAAGACCTACTGATCTTATCAGCTGTCAAAGAAGCACACAGTGTTACCTTTAAGGTATACACATATAAACACAGCAAATGGTAGTCTGTGTTGGATCAATCTATCTTGTAGGAGTTTTCATTTATAACAGAAGATGCTTACTACAGTTTTGGCCTTGGTCTGCCACCAAATGCTAGTATCCACTACCCCCAACCAATCTAGTTGTCATTAAAAATATCTGGAGATGCTGCCAAATGTTCTTTAAGAAACAAATATTTAAAGCTCAGAGCTTTGTCAAAAGAAAAGAATTATATGTCCTCACCCACAGATTAGGATGTGCTTTCTACAAGGGACCTGGGATTCCAGTTTAAAATCAGTATATAATGGGCTTTAGTCATGTATGGATGTATAAGATACTCACTAGAGTTGGGGGCCAATCTAATTTCTGTGTGTGCTTGTGATGGGACCTTTCCATTGCTTTTTAGATTCTGTTTTTTAATTCTTATATGAATGCATCTGTTGATTTAGTAAATCTCTTCAGAGCACTTATATGGAGCTTACTATAGGTGATTAATTATAATTATAAATAGAGATTGCTTGAACTATCTGTATCTTGGATACTCAAAACAGACAGAGAAAATTCCTATGAATACCATGGCAAATTTATGTAAACATGATGGAACCTTGATGATGGTCAACTGCTAACCAGAGGAATTTTTTAGTAAGAAACAACCATTCTGAAGCCTGAAGTTTTATTAGAGATTATAAAATAATGACACAAAAATAAGAGTGTTTTAAGTTCAAATGCTAGAAAGCATATTATATATTCAAACAAGTGAAATCTGGTGTATTTTCATGTACAGTGCCAGCCTTAAACAAGGTAGATCTAGGTAGGGAAGTAGGGGCCAAATCACAGAGGACATGCATAGCATGGTAACATGATGGCACTTCAGCAAAAAAAGGGAGAAAGAGAAAGAGAGAGCATGTGTAAGCAAGCTTAGCTTATTTTGACAGGTAGAAAAGAAAAGTAAATTTACAGCTTACAATCATTTTTTGACTGTACAGTGAGGAGTGGATTAAGAAAGAAAAATGGTCAGGCAGACATGTAAAAAACAGACCCTATTCATTGTTTTCTGATGAATTTTGGAAATATAGAAAAACACACCCAGACTAGTAACAACTAATTGATGAAAAGTAAATGAGCTTGTGAATTTAACACTAAGAATTACTTGGATTTGATGTCACATAGCAGCAAAATGAACATTTCTTTTTCATCATATATTCTTCTTATTATTATCCATATCAACATCATTACAGACATATTTAGTATGGATACATCATATGTTGGTACCACATTTTTCCTCATCTGTGCCCCCATTCCACAGGGGGCCCTCCTCAGTGGGGTTTCAATAGATCGTGGGTTTGTGAGTTATGTATTGTGAGAGTCTCAGTCAGATATTGGCAGGTAGGCAATGCTTCTGGGTATGATGTCACAATCTTTGGTTTTTTAGAATCTTTCTGCCTCGTCTTCTGCAAAATTCCCTGAGCCTTGCTGGGTATGCTTTAGGTCTACTTCAGTGATGAGCTCTTAGGAACCTCTGGATCTCTGCTTTGGTATGTGTTGAGTATCCTCAGCATCTTTCTCTGTCACCCTGACTCTGATTATCAGGTTTACCATGCAAGTAGCACTCTTGTTCATCTCTCCAATTTCTGTGTAGTTTCACCTAAGCCTTGGCTGAAGTATGAGGGGTAGTTTATCTTCTTGGGTCTCATTATATTCTAGAAAAAAAAATCATTCTCCAATGGAGAGTGAAGTCAGCACAGGTTAAATGGGATACATGCTATTGATTTAAGGAGATTTTTATGATGTAGCCTCTTTTTATAGCCAGAGACTAGTGGGAGCTTGACATCGGAGAGCATAATTGTTGTCTCCATAGGATTCTGTCCTGATTCCCAGTTCCAGATATGGGTTATTTTCCACTAAATGGATTTCTTAGCCAATCAGAAGGCTTTTTTTAATACTATGCAAGTATTTGCATTGACCTCTGAGGAAAAAGGTAACTTTCATTGAGATTGGTACCTCAGAATAAAAAGCAAGTTTAAGGGTCAAGTGGTAAGTTTAATGTCAAAGATTGGTGCATACCTTTTTTGAGGAGACTATTTCTATTTACCACAGATGATGAGGGCAACACCAGACTATAAAACAGAACAAAACAAAACAAAACAAGCCATTTCATCCTTTCATCCAAGTCCACTTTAATGAATCAATGAGTTTATTGGAGGTTACTGACAAGCCTGTGTGACACCAGCAGGTATAGTATTGAAAATTCCACCCCAGCATGGGTAACAACTCACAAAGTCTACACTACTTGAGTCCTTTGAATAATGTAAAGGCAATGGCATCATGTTGGAGTATCCTTTCCAGGATCAACTAATACTGCATGCCTGACCTCAGCTAGGGGGCCTCATGAACCTAGGGAGTTTTATGAGCTTTCTGAGACTTACATTTTGTTTGGGTTTCCTAAACCTCAGTGAGCCTCTAGCCCTTATTTGAGGGGATGTTTCACATAACAAAGACAAAGAATTTGAATTGACTATGTCAACTCACATGGAAATAAGTTAGCAATTTTTATCTAGATGTAAGTAACAGAGAGCTGGTGAGAAACTGCAGATGTTGGTGGGAATACATTGCTTATAGATAATTTTGAAGTCCTGATGGGGAATGAGATCACCCAAGAGAAGTTAAAATAAATTTTTAATTAATGAGAGTGAGAGGAAATGGGCATGCAGGGGCCCCTAGCTACTGATAACCAACTCCACATGTATGTGCCACCTTGTGCATCTGGCTTTACATGGGTACTAGGGAACTGAACTCTGGTCTTCAGGCTTTGCAGGAAGTGTCAACTATTGAGCCATCTCTATAGCCCTAAAACAAATTTTAAGAAGAGTGAACTAAGATAGGTCCTGAGGATCACTTAAGACATGCCCAGAAGAAAGGCAGTATGCCAAGTAGCTTGGGAAAAACAGTAGCCACATAAGAAAAAGGAAATTCTCAAAAGCTTATTGTCAATATTTTGGATAGATTCAGTTGTAAAAGTAATAAAAGAAAGTTTGACCCAAAATGTTGGTTTGGTAGAAAGGCTGAGACACATTTCTTTGGAGTAAAGCAAAGATTTATTAGCTGAATGTTAGCAGCCATGAAAGCATGGCAGCTTTCAGAATCTAAAGCCTCAGTTCCTATGGAACAAAATGGGGTACCTTTTATGGTTTGTGGGTGAAAGGTATATATCTTGGAATAGACCATGTGAGAGAAGTTACAGAAACAATGGTGGAGAGAACCACTGGTACTTTCCCCTCTCTATGGGCTGCTCTTTTCCTCCTACTTGCTGCAGTGGTGAGGGTTGGAGGAGTCCAGAATGCACATATATAAGACAGTAGAGTTATAATTCAAAGTAGCTCCAGCTAAGGCAGCAGAGGAACTGGGCTTGCTCTTGGGTAGCAGGGATACTTTTAAGCTTACCTCACCTATGTTTTAACAATAGTGTTTTAGTTATTTTCAAATTGCTGTGGAAGTATACTTGTTCAAAGCAACTTAAGAAGGATTTTCTTTCACTTACAGTTCCAGTGGACACAGGGAAGGTGAGAGCATAAAGTTGATGGTCACACTCAATCCACAGTGAGGAAGCAGAGAGAAGAATGCTTGAGTTTATTTTGAGATAATATTAAGGCAAAAGGATGGAGATGATACTCACACTCAGTCCATGATGAAGAAGCAAAGAGAAGAATACTTGTACTCTGTTTTTTCCTTTTGACCCAGTCCAGGGCACTACCTGCAGATAGTGCTGTGCACCTCAGTCTAATCAAGATACTCCCTCAAAGACATCCCCAGAGGCTCATTTCCTAGATGACTCTAGGTACTGTCGAGTTGCAAATCAATATAAACAATGGCACATTGTTTCAAACAGTGTTAAAGACAGCTGGGAAAATATAACATAATGAAAAACTGAGAATTGCCTCCTGGGTTTAGTATTCAAAAGCAGTGCATACCAAAAATTCTCAGCCTTAAGTAAAGATAGGATAATTCACAAATATTTACTACAGTGACATCATAAATGATTTCCAGTAATGAGAGTGGAGAGGGCATTTATAAAAGAAAATGCTATGGAAAGTGTTCTGGAATAAATTGCTTGCAGTAAAAATGAGAAGAATAAGGTAATAGCTGGTTTTGGAAGCCTTGGTTTATTTCATCATCTTATGAAATTTTGATATTGCATTACCTTCTGTAGTAGTTTACCTGGAGATGTCAAGAGAAAAAGTTGGCTTAATAAACTGGTGGATTTTAAAAAGAGCCGGATAAAAGAAGTGGAGTCAAGTATAAAATGTTGCCTGCTGTGCTTGCCTTATGACTGAGAAAAAAGGCACATGAGAAGGATGAGATATAAAGAGCAGTGTGAGAAGTCTCCTTTCCCTTGAGATCAAAGAAAAGAGAAATGAGGATGAAGAATGTGACAATGACAATCTTACCAAAGGCAATATACAGATTTAATGCAATACCAATAAAAATCCCAACATTTTTCTTCACAGAGATAGAGAAAAATGATCTCAAAATTCATATGGAATGGCAAAAGGCCTCAGATATCCAAGCATATCCTCAGCAAAATAAATACCTCTGGAGGCACCATCATACCTGATCTAAAGCTACATTACAAAGCTATAGTAATAAAAACAACATGGTACTGGCATATAGGATTATAGACCAATGGAACAGAATCGAGGACCCAGACTTTGGTTCAAGTAACTACAGCTACTTGACATTTGACAGAAGCCCTAACAATGTAGGCTGAAAAGCAGATGTTATTTTGATGTTTACTGATTGGTGGACATTTCAGATATATGATCATTTTCACTCCTTAAGTATAACATGTCTGTAAAGAAAATTTTGCTTGCTCTTATGTGAGGCTCTACCATCCATATTTAGTAAACATATTAGCATTTAATTTTGTTGTTCACCTTCAAGACTTCTGCTAGGGTCTAATTTCCAGTCTTTGGTCAACCTTGCCCCTCTTTCCCCAACCTTAGTCTTTGAGCACAGTATCTTCAGTGATTACCTTTTCATTGTTCCTCCAAAATCTTTTTTCTCTTGGACTACAATAGCTTATTCATCCTTCTGTGACTACTATAATTTTACCCATTCTTAGAAGGGCTGGTTCAGAGATAAGTCCATGGCTTTCCCCAGTCATACTCACAAGTAACCACTAAGCACAAATGCCGTGCAGATTCTGGGATTTGAAGTATCCGACTTCAGATACTAATGCTGCACTTCCTAAGCCTGTTTTGAACATCTTTTATCCAAATTCCTGATTTGTCTGTGTTGTATAGCAAATTTCCTCCACAATACAAGGAAAAAACAACTATTTCTGTCTTTATCAAAAGCATTTGGGTCAACACACAAGAGATGGTATGAAGAGGGTCATCAGACCCCCCAGCTGACACTTAGACACCCCCTTCCTCAGATGTATACAATAAGTAACAAGATCTTGTGACCTTGTCTGGGGCAAAGATAGAATAGAGGAAAAGATCTAGAAATAAGGAGCTCCATGAGTTCCATTGAGGAGGTATCTCTGGATTCTCCATGCTCCGTGAGTAAAACTTCACCATGAGGCTGAGGAAGGAGCATCTGTGGTGGTAATCCCAGTATAGTGAGTCCAGTTGAAGTGTTCCTTTCAGGTCTCTTGCTCTGTGAGCCCTAACCCCAAAGCTGAGTGGGGGACGGTACATAGTGAGTCCCACTGAAGTTCTGTTCTGTGGTCTCATACTCCTGGATAGGGACAAGGAGCATATAGAAGTGACTGCAGGGAAGTTGTCATTCAGGGTTAAATGAGACTTCTCCATTGTGCAGCTTCCCTGGGAGTGTCAATGCTCTGTTAGTAAGCCTTCCTCCTGAGGCTGAGGGAGGAGCATCCAAGGAGTAATTCTGACACAGGCATCTCCAATAAAGTGGCTGCTTTGGGGGTCCCATGTTCCCATAAGTAACCTCTCTTTATGGTCTGTAAATGACCCCCCAAATAAACTCATTGATTCACCAAACTGGTATTGGTGTAATCATACTTTGGTCTGCAATCTGAGTCCTATTTGGGGTGGAGATGTGTGTCCACTTCTGCCCAGGGGAAACATTTTATGTGACACTTGGCCCCCAACTCAAGGATAAGTTTGGGAGGAGCAGTGGCATAATCCTGGCTGTGGTCTGTAAGGCATGCTGCCAAGGGCTGGGGAGGGAGTTTTCATGGGGGAGATTACCAATGTGGCTATTCTTCCCCACATAGTGTGTGTAGGTGTGCTTTCTTGTGGCTGTGGTGGTAGCCTGGGTCTTATGTGGGTAGTAAGACAGGAAATTGAGGCTGAGCCATCAGGGGAAGAGTGTCTAGGGAGGAATTCCAAGGTGGCCGTTCTCCTCTATGTGGTATGGAGTGGCATGCATATTTGGTGAATAGGGTCCACCACGGGAATACAGGGAGGCCCTGAAAACAGAATAGGGATTAACAAATATGTTGAAGTCTTTGAGTGTGGCACATAAAAGACTAGAGTGTCTGCAGTCAGCTACAGAGGTAGCCAGGCCATTGTTGTGGGTAATAAAGCATATTTCTAAACAGAGTTAACTGCACAGAGAGAACTTGTTAGCATAAAAAAGGAATTACAACAAGAAATGAACACATTGCTAGCATCCTGTATTATCTATGTTGGCCTCAGATTTGGCAGGTAAACTGAATAAAGGAGAAGATGAAATAGAGGTGTCAGTTCATTGTATCTTAGGACTACACAGGCAAAAGAGGAAACAAAGCATGAATTAGATTGATATTGATGAGCTCTTCATGGGGTGTAAACATAAAGAACCAATGGAAGGAGTCAGGTGAAACAGGGAAGAATAATGTAACGGTGATAGAATATGCCCCTCTGATCCAACCTTTAATACAGAGAAAGGGGCAGGTCCATGATTCACAACATAAATTGGGTCCATAAAGTGATAGAACAATCAAGAGAAAGAGATTGTTTCTCTTTTTCTCAAAAGAGAGAGAGAGGCAAAGCAGACAAAAGGGTCTGTCCAGGTAACTGTGAAGCAAATGTGGCAAGACTTGTTTTGAGCTGGAGTTGCTAAGGATAAAACTCATAGAAACCCAAATATGGTGCTAGTCAGCCTCTGGAAAGCATTAAGACCTAAAGAACAGTCTTCAGAGGGTATGAATACTAGGGTGCTTCAGGTGAAAAGAACCAAGCTTGATGCAGAGGTGGGCAAACATACCTTCAGAGAAAGCCACATGTATTTCTCTAAGGCAGAAATATGTGAATGGTTGGAAATTGCCCACCTTCCCAGAGAATATTACAGCAACCAGGTGTGGCTAAGGGAGAGGCAATAGGCAAAACTGTGAACTTGTGCTGGCCCCTTGGAGTTACTCAAACCCAAGGGGTGGGAAGAGCAAGCTCAGAGGTCAGGCATCACAGCAGGCTGGAGGCAAGGCTTACTATGCTTTAGCCCAGGGTAGGGCCAAACAGCTTGACTGGGACCCTCTGAGCACTTCAGGGCTGAGATACAAGGCAGCCCTACGTAAGCACTTTAGGGTGAGAAAGCAGGATAATAACTCATGGAAAAGTCTATAGATGATGGAAAGCTAGGTGGGTGGTGCCTCCCATCCATGGTTCTGTCCCCAATATTGTGCTTTTAAAGAAACAGGTGATACAGGCAGTGGAATCTTCATGCTGTGTTGGACCATGCTAATGTGCTTCTCTAGCATTCCCTTAGAAGCTTACCTCTGAGACCAACTGGTGCTTACTTGGAAGTGGATGGCTGTGGGCCTTCAGCAATCCTGCCCTACACTCTGTAAAAGGCTGAATTATATGTCATAGTGCTAACCTGAGTATCTTACATGTTTGGTAGAACATCAGGGAGAACAATAAGACTGAAATTAAAGTGTTTGAAAGAAAAGGGTGCTCCTCCCGGCCTTCTGGCCAAGATGGTGACCACCTAACTGCTCCACACATTCCCAGGAAAGAAAGGCAAGGCATTAAAGGATCTCTGGGTCCTTTAGGGGAGAGAAATCTCTAATAGATTACCAGTGGGAGGGCAGAGAGGAGTAAAAAAGGGAATCACTGATTCCTTCACTTGTGGGTAGCCCACCAGTCCCCCAATCAACCCCAGCAGCCACCATACCCACAGTCACAGCATCAGGATACTCCTGCACTTACGGCAGGAAAGGGGATCCAGGCCAACATAGTTCCACTTGCCTCACTGCACAGGGATGATCGCCCTGCTACCCCCACCCATACATGGCTTGTATTTCACCTGCTGCACAACTGCAGCTCAGGCTCCATCGGTCCACCTGCCACATGCATGCCCACAGAGCCCCAATTATGCAAGCTTTTTCTGCTTTGTCCATTTGCCTACTTACTACTGTGACCATCACCCATCCACTCGTGAGCTCAGGCCCATTCCACCTGCCCACATGAGCTCAGGATCACTCTACCTGTCTGCCTGCTCCAGCCACCCGCCAGTGTCCTGTTGTGCACACAGGCTCAGACTGCTTCTGTGGCCCAGTGTCCTGCCTTGCTAGTTTAGGCTGCTTTGGTGTTTCAGTGTCCCTCTGAGTGTGAGCACAGGCATTGTTGGCACATCATTACATGAGAGCTCAGTCAACATTGTTGCCCCTGTCATGCAGGAGCTCAGGCTGCTTTGGCACTCCACCAAGTGAGAGTTCAGACTGCTTCGGCATCTGGCCTCAGGCTGCTTCAGCTTCCCACTGTGCATGAGCTCAGGCTGATCCACCCACCCATGTGTTAGCTCAGGACCACTCAGCCAATCTGCTTGCCTGCCAGCAAGCTCAAGCCAGCTCCCCCAAGAGGCACCACTTACCCTGCCCATCGAGACCACAGACCTACTCTCCCTGCCCATACACTGTGATGGGCAGATCACAGTGCAAAAGAAATAACATGAACAACCAAATGCAACTAAATCCAGTTAGATCAACCAGTCCTACAATGAACATCTAAAATCAAAACAAAGGAGAGACATTAGGATCAGAACACCAAAATGAAGCTATGAGCAATGCAAACCTGACCAACCTACTGGAAGAACTTGCAGAAAAGCAACAAAGGACCGATAATCATGTGGATGCTGCCATCACTAGACTAGACCAACTAGATAAGGAAATAGGAGTTCAAGGACAGTTAAGAGATATGAAGGAGAGTGAAAAAAAAAAGAGGACCTTAAAAATCAGCTGGCTATGTTAAATGAAGACATAAAGAAATGCAAGGATGAATTCCAAGAACCATCAAGAAAATCAGAAAATGATATGGAAAGGGAGCTTTACAGAGAGATGGAAACTGTGCATAGAAAAGTAGTAGAAAACGCAAACCTAATTGAACACGTCTAAAACTCTCTAGAAGCTCTCAAGAATAGAGTCAGCCATGTGAAGGATAGAAACTCCGACCTGGAAGACAAGATGGAAGAAACAGTTTGAGAATTCAAAAGGTTCAATAAGTTCAAAAAATTCTGTGAACAGAACATGAGGTAATTGTGGGATATCCTTAAACATCCTAATATCTGGATCATTGGAATACCAGAAGGAGAAGAAATTCAGCGCAAAGGCATGGAGAATTTTTTTTTAACAAAATAATCAAAGAAAAATTTCCCACTCTCTCAAAAGAAAGGTATATCAAGATACAAGAAGCTAACAGACTCCAACCTGATTGGACAAAAGGAGAAACTCTCCAAGACATATTGTCAGTAAGACTCTAACATTGACATCAAAGAGAAAAATCCTAAAAGCAGCTAGGGAAAAACAGCACATCACTTTTAAAGTTAACCCCATCAGAATTACTTCAGACTTCTCAATAGAAACCCTGAAAGCTAGAAGGGCCTGGAATGAAACACTGCAAAGTCTAAGAACCTATGGCTTCCAACCCAAACTACCTTATCCAGAAAAAGTATCCCTCATAATAGATGGGGAAAGAACAACTTTCCATGAGAAAACTCAGCTTTACAATTATATGAACACAAACCCAAACCTACAGAGAGTATTTCAGGAAATTCTCCACACAAAAGAAACAAATAATCAACCTCAAAAAACCATAAGAAGCAGATCACAATAAAAAAACTCAGAGAAGGCACAAAAAACTTTGAAGTTCATGAAAACACCAAACCACATATACCACCACAGTATGGCAGGGATCAAATCAAATCTCATAGTCATTACCCTAAATATTAATGGCCTTAGTTAACCCATCAAGAGACACAAGCTAACAACATGGATCAGAAAATTGGATACCTCAATCCGTTTTCTTCAAGAAACACATCTCACCAGTAAAAGACAGACACTTCCTCAGGGTGAATGGGTGGAAAACAATATTCCAAGCAAATGGGAATAAGAAACAAGCAGACATAGCTATATTAATATTGGACAAAATAGACTTGAAACCAAAAATAATCAAAAAAGTCAAAGAAGGCCACTTCCTACTTATCAAGGGAATGATGCATCAAGAGGATATTACAATCATAAATCTGTATACACCAAAAACAAGGGCACTACAGTTCATAAAGTAAAACCTACTTGACAATAAAACAGAAATAACCATCAACACCATCATAGTTGGGGAATTCAATACACCATTTCAGTAATAGACAGATCATCCGAACAGAAACTCGACAGGGAACTAAGAGAGCTCAACAAAACCATAGATTGCTTAGACCTAATGGATATACAGAACATTCCATCCCAAATCCACAGACTACACATTCTTCTCAGCAGCTGATGGAACATTCTCTAAAATAGATCATATGCTGGGTCACAAAGCCTGCATCCAATATATTAGGAAGACTGACATAATTCCCTGCATGATATCAGATCACAATGCTATAATGCTAGAAATTAACTACAAAAGACACACCTAGAATCCTATTGGCACCGGGAAATGTTGAAAAAATACAACATGACTTCATGATCAAAACTGGATAATGTGGAGGAGATGAATAAATTCCTGGGCACTTACAATGTACCAAAGCTAAACACAGAGCAGATTAATCACCTCAATCAAACCATCACAATCATAGAGATTGAAAAAGTAATTAAAAAAAACCTCCCAAAAAAGAAGAATGGTCCAGGACCAGATGGCTTCTCAGCTGAATTCTATCAAACCTTCATGGAAGAAATAAAACCAATCTTCCTCAAACTCTGCCACACAATTGGTGAACAGGGAAAGCTACCCAACTCCTTTTATGACGCTAGCATCACGATAATTCCAAAACTAGGCAGAGATGCCACAAGAAAAGAAAATTACTGGCATATTTCCCTGATGAATTTAGCTGGAAAGATCCTGAACAAAGTCCTCGCTAACCGAATCCAACAATACATCAAAAGCATTATCCACCTTGAACAAGTGGGATTCATCCCAGGAACACAGGGGTGGTTCAACATATGGAAATCTGTCAATGTAATACAACACATAAACAAGGTTAAACATAAAAACCACATGATCATTTCGATAGATGCAGAAAAGGCCTTTGACAAGATACAATATCACGTCATAATCAAAACGTTGGAGAGGGGGCTGGAGAGATAGGTTAGCGGTTAAGCACTTGCCTGTGAAGCCTAAGGACCCCAGTTCGAGGCTCGTTTCCCCAGAAACCACGTTAGCCAGATGCACAAGGGGGCGCACGTGTCTGGAGTTCATTTGCAGTGGCCAGAAGCCCTGGCATGCCTATTCTCTCTTTCTCTATCCCTCTCAGACTCTTTCTCGCTCTGTCTGTCACTCTCAAATAAATAAATAAACAAAATTAAAAAAAAAACCGTTGGAGATAACTGGCATAGTTGGTTCATATCTTAACCTAATAAAGGCAATATACAAAGCTCCTTAGGCCCAAATAATACTTAATGGAGAGAGACTGGAGGAATTCCCATTAAGATCAGGAACAAGACAGGGTTGTCCACTCTCAGCTCTGCTTTTCAATATAGCACTGGAAGTCCTCGTTCAAGCAATAAGACAGGAGAAGGAAATAAAAGGGATACAATTTGGAAAGGAAGAAGTTAAGTTAGCTTTATTTGCTGATGACATGATTGTATATGTAAGAGACTCCAGAGACTCCATCCCAAAACTCCTGAAGGTGATTAACTCCTATAGCAAAGTAGCAGGATACAAAATCAATGCACAAAAATCAGTAGACTTCCTATGTGCAAATGACAAAGATACAGAGAAAGAAATAAGGGACATAATCCCATTTTCAATAGCAACAAAAAATAAAATAAAATACCTTGGAATAACATTAACCAAGGAAGTGAAAGATCTATACAATGAAAACATAAAAACACTCAAAAAAGAAATTGAGGAGGACTTGAGTAAATGGAAAGACCTGCCATGCTCCTGGATAGGCAGAATTAACATTGTGAAGATGACAATCCTACCAAAGGCAATATACAGATTTAATGCAATTCCAATTAAAATCCCTACAGTGTTCTTCACAGAGATATAAAAAATGGTCTCAAATTTCATATGGAAAGGCAGAAGGCCTCACATATCCAAACATATACTCAGCAAAAGAAATACCTCTGGAGGCATCACCATACTTGATCTAAAGCTATATTACAAAGCCATACTAATAAAAACAGCATGGTACTGGCATAAAAACAGGAGTATAGACCAATGGAATAAACTTGAGGACCCGGACATTGGGTCAAGCAACTATAGCTACTTGATATTCCATAAAGGCCCAAACAATATAGGCTGGAAAAAAGAGAGCATCTTCAGCAATTGGTGCTGGACAAACTGGATAACCGTATACAGGAAACTGAAACTTGATCCACACATTTCACCATGCACTACACTCAAGTCCAAATGGTTCAAAGACATCAATATATGACCACAAACTCGACTACTACTGGAAGAATATTTAGGAAGTACTTTCCATGATATAGGAATGGAAAAAGACTTCCTGAACAAAACCCCAGTAGCTCACGATCTTAAACTGGCACTCAATCAATGGGATCACATGAAGCTGAAGAGTTTCTTTACAGACAAGCATACAACAAGCAAAGCCAATAGATTACCCACAGAGTGGGAGAAAATATTTGCTGGTTATCCAACTGACAGAGGCCTGATTTCTAGAATCTACAAGGAACTCAAAAATCTAAACAGTAAGAAGCCAAACACCCCACTCACAAAATGGGGCAAAAAGCTGAACAGGCAGTTCACGGAGGAAGAAATACAAATTGCAAACATACACTTAAGAAAATGCTTATCATCCCTAATCATCAGAGAAATGCAAATTAAAACAACTATGAGATTCCACCTTACCCCAATAATGATAGCAAACATCAAAAAATCAAATAAAAATAAATGCTGGTGAGGATGTGGAGAAGTAGGAACACTCATCCACTGTTGGTGGGAATGAAGGATGGTACAACCACTTTGGAAAGCAATATGGAGACTTCTTAAAAAGCTGAGTATAGAAATACCAACAGACCCAGTTATTGTTTTACTGGGTATCTACCCTAAAACCTTAAACCACAGACCAGAGAGATTTTCTCAACCATGTTTTTTGCGGCTCAATTTTTAATAGCTAAGAGCTGGTATCAACCCAGGTATCTTTCACTAGAACAATGGATAACTAAGATGTGGTATATCTACACAATGGAATTATATACAGCAGTAAGAAAAAAATGACACAATGAAATTTGAGGAAAAATGGTTGAACTTGGAACTGATCATTCTCAGTGAACTTACCCAATCACAGAAAAAAAATCGCCACATAGTCTCACTCATCTACAGCACCTAACCTGAATTAACCCAAGATACCTTACATATCCAGCAAGCATCTCGTGGACTAGACACTAGGATGAAAGGGGAGGGAGGAGAGAGCGTCAAAGGGGTGGGAAACACAAATCTAGACCTAAATGGCAATGGTACCATAAAATTCTACTTACTAAAAGACAGACCAAATGGCTGATCCTTCACCAGGCCCTTACAGTGAACACCTGAACCACAAGACACTGGATAGGGTAGGATCAAGACTAACCTTAATCTTCTACATCTTCCCTCGCTTCCTCTCCCTCCCCCCTCTCTTCTGTCTAATTCTTGTATATTAGTTATCTTTCTCCTCCTTTTCTTAGTGGACACTCACCTGTAACTCCCAGTATCAGCATGGGGCTATCATCCACAATGAGCTTTTGATCACAGAGACCTACAAGGTTTCCTAAAAGATAGACAGATTTCTGTCAGAGTACTTGATGGCCCACCAAAGGTTAGTGGTAATACCCTACTGCTGAAGACACCTTATGTCGTGGACATGCAAAATAGAATGGCATAGCTGGAAGTTGGAAGAGAGTCAGTTCCCAGACAGTCAGTGCATCTAGTGCCAGAAGGTGCTACATGGGCGACTGGGGGAATATGACCAATATCTGTCCAAGCTACTCATGGTCTAACCTACTTAGCAGCAAATAACTTGTTGTGATGCCCAAACATGTGCAATAGTGGCACACAGCCATGGTGGGGAACCAGCTGCTCTTGATTTGGCTAACTGATCTCCTCAGTGGTACAGGACCCATAGCTGGAGCTGGGAAACAAGTCAGAACCATATCCAAACATAAGCCCACTCTCCAATATCAAGCTACCATCAATCATGGGGTACAAGAGGGCCTACACCTAATAAATTCTCTGTAAAAAAGTAAGGGTTATCTCATTTGTCCTTGTGATAACTTACTCTCTATTGGGGAATCTGCTTCTGTTTTTCAGATAGATGTAGATCCTAAGGAGAGAGCCACCCCGTCATACCTCAAAAAGGCCCCAGCTGAAACTAAGAAAAATTGGTGAACCAGATATCAGCACAAGGGGGAAGGAGATAAACACAGAGAAAAATCAACTCCTACTAAATAGGGAGTTCTCAGAGGAAGAATTACAAATGGCTAACACACACTTAAGAAACTGTTCAACATCCCTAACCATTAAGAAATGGAAATTAAAACAACTATGTGATTTTACCTCACCCCAGAAAGGATAGCAAACATTAAAAACATCAAATGAAAACAAATGTTGGTAAAGCTGTGGAGAAATAGGAACATTCAGTCATTGTTGGTGGGCATATAAGCTGGTACAACCTCTATGGAAATAAATATGGAGACTCCTGAAAAGGATGAATATAGAGTTACCAATAGACCCTGTTATTCCCTTACTGGGCATTTACCCCCAAAGCTCCACATCTCAGTTCATAGATATTTGCTGAACCATGTTTATAGCTGCTCAATTCATAATAGCTAAAAACTGGAATCAACCCAGGTGCCCATCATTGGATGAATGGATAACTAAAATGTGGTATATATACACATTGGAATTCTACTCAGCAGCAGAAAAAAAATGACACATTTAAAATTTTTATAAAATGGTCAAACTTGGAACACATAATTCTAAGTGAACTCACACAATCACAGAAACACAATCATTGCATGAGGTCCCTTATCTTCAGTTCCTATCCGCGATGAGCCTGAGTTGCTGACATACCTGAATAGCATCTCAAGTCTTGGACAATAGGGAGGGTAGGGCTTCACGGAAGGTAAAAGTGTGGGGATGGCACAAAACTGAGCCCACAGAGAAAAATCAACTCCTACCAAATCAGAGAGCCAGAGCCTCAGAGGCCCCCAACACCTCATCACTGAAGCAGACCAAAATGAACCCAACATGGCTCAGGGAAATTTTGTGCAAGAGGGGGTGGAAAGAATGTCAGAGCCACATATTGGGTCATGATATGCAGAGACATTTATCTTACCCATAACTGTGGGCTAACTCCACAATGCATGACCCATATACCTCAACAAGGAGGGGCCAAGGGGAGGGGGTAGGTCACGGATGAGCCTAATAATGGTACCAAACTGACTGTATTTGCTGAATACAAAACTAATTAATAAAAAAAAAAAAGCTGTACACAAGTTGAACTGGTACCATATAACCCTATATCCTGGAAGTCAGACTAAAAGGTAGAACCCTCAAGAGTACCTTATGGGGAGCACCTGAATTGAAGGGCTCTGGAGAGGGTGAGACAAAACATAACCTCAAATTTGTCCTGCTTCTCTTTCTTCTCTGCCATTTTCTTTTTACTTCTCCCTTGTTGCTGGTGTGTAATTCCCTGTACCAAGATGTGTTCTACATCCACATTGAGCTGTTGATCAGAGAGACCTACTAGATCTCCCAAAACAGACAAGAGAGACTTCTGTCAGAGCACTTGATTCCCCACCAGAGGTTAATGGTAAGACCCTAGTGCTGAAGACACCATATGTTCTCAGCATGGATGATGGAGATACCTGGTTGGAATCCAGAAGAGAGCCAGTCCCTAGACAATTGGCCCATGTAGTGCTGGAAGGCACTACAAGAGCTACTGGGAAAATGTGGCCAACATCTGTCCAAGCAATTCAAAGTCTAAATGACTCAGAAGCAAACAACCTGATGTGATGCTCACACAAGTGCAATAGTGGCACAGACCCATGGTGGGTAACCACGTGCTCTTGGCTCAGTGGAAAGGAAACCATATCTAGAACCAGGAAACAAGTCAGAATTATACCCAGATAGTTTTTCCACTTTCCGTTGTCAAACTATCACTAACCTTAGAGTATAAGAGGGTATACACCCTTTTAATTCTCTCTAAATTAATAATGGCTATCCCATTTTACTGGTGCTGACTTCATTCTCCATTAGAGAATCTGCTTCTCTTTTTCAGATGGGACCTGGACCTGAGGAGATAAATGGCACAGTGCACTCCACTCTGGCCCCAGCTGAAACCACCAAGGAATTTGGGAAATGAGCAAGAGTACTGTTTTCCTAGTGAATCTGATATCAGTGCAAGGGTGATGGAGATAGGTGCTGAGCACACTCAATACCCACCAAACCAGAGATCTAGAGGCTCCTAAGTGCCCATCACTGAAGTAGAATTAAAATGCTCCCAGTATGGCTCAGGGAATTTTGCAGAAGAGAGGGTGGAAATATTGTTAGAGTCAGAAGTTGGGACATTTTCACAGAGACATTGCCTTCCTCCCCCCTATAATGCATGACCCACAACCCTCATGAGGTTGACCTGCATCCCCAGTGAGGAAGGCCTCTTCAGAGAAGGGGCAAGTAGGAGGGAAAAGGATGGTACCAATATGTATTATTTACATACTAAATATGTCCATATCTAATAAAAGAGTATTAAAAAAGCCTATGGCTGGGAAGTTTACAGGCCCCAGTAAGGAAGTCACTATTACTATTTTGTTAGATGGATATGATGGTCCTGTCAATTTGCCTGCTCAACATTTGTGCATGTTCCCATAGAGTATCACCATTATTACTATTGTTGTCAGCTTTGGTTTGAGCAGAACTTTTGTAGTCAATAGCTGATACTGATGGATAGACACAACTGGCCAAGATCCTGAGACTAGTGACTGTTGCTGTTGCACAATTCTCTGATGCTTAGTGCCCCAATGTTTATCCACGGATGGACATTGGTATCACTGTCTTTGAGGCTCAGGGAAAATCACAGAAGAGGGGTCACAAAGAATGTAAGAGCTGGAGGAGGGAGTGGAGTGTTGTTGGACAAACTTTCTCCACATTGAAAGTTGTAAACAACTAGTGCCAGATTTACCAAAAGCAGTTTGGTTAACTCACAAGAGAAGGTGTGGGGAGTGCCATCAGACCCCACAGCTAAGATATAGGTGCCCTTCTGCACCACCTGTATACAATAATACACAATGTCTTATGCTTTTGAGGGGAGTCCATTTAGGTGTTGTCTATGAAGTCTCCATGCTCTATAAGTAAGCCCACCCCCAAAGCTGAGGGACAAGCATCTATGGGAGTAATCCCAGTATAGTGAGCCCCACTATAGTTTTGCTTTGGAGTCTTATGCTCTGTAAGTAAGCCCTCACTTCCCAGGCTGATTGAGAAGCACTATGAACTCCACTGAAGTGTTGCTGTATGGTCTTATACTCCTTGACAGGCATAAGGAGTGTCTAGAAGAAGCCATAAGGAAGTTGTTATTCAGGGTGGAATGCGACTTCTCCATGGTATAGCTTCTCTGGGATCCCAATGGTCTTTAAGTGAGCCCTTATACTGAGGCTGAGGAAGGATCATCCAGAGAGTAAATTTGACACAGGAAGCTCCATCAAAGTGACCCCCCAATAAACTCATTGGTTCACCAAAGTAGTATTGGTGTAATCACATTTTAGTCTGCCATCTGAGCCCTAATGTAAAAGTTTTCCATGATAGTGTGTTAAATATTAAATGCATTTTGTATGCCTAAAATAATCCCGTCTGTCTTATTTGTATTTTTTTCCTGAAAATCCTTGAGTGAGATTTTATTTTACCATCTGTTTTTCAAACTTTATACTGATGTTTCATTAGTGGAGGACTTATAATGTACTAGATATAATTTTTGAAAATCAAATTAGCAACTCTTTCAAATTTCAGCTTATGAGAGTAAAAATGACAGCTTTTTATAGGAAGGAGGACTATAGTATTAATATATATCATGTGAAACATTTTTCCTGTGGGGTTCAAATGATATTAATCCCAGATAGGACACACACAACAGACCCAAGTATGATTGCACCAAAACCAGCTTTGGTGAACCAATGCATTTATGGGGTTATTAATAGAGCAGGGTTGGGTATTGCTTAGAGGAGTGTGAGTGACTCAAAGGCAGTTACATTACCAAAAATGCCTCTTCCGAAGCAGTTGCTTTGCTTTAATATAACCTTAGGGAAAGGTCTTGCAGTGAAGTGCTTTTTTGTTTGTTTGTTTATTTTTGTTCTCTTACTCCCAGACATGTTGATTTCCTGAGTCTCCCTCCTCCCTCCTGGAGGTAATGAATCAGTTCAGAGAAACTCACTATACAACCCAGATTAACTACATTAACATGCAGAAATTGAGAAGCTCATGAAGGACATGATATATTTGCAAACAGTCCTTAGGAATGTGATTTTCTTTAGATACCTGGGCCTGTTAAACAGATTATTTCCACGTTTCTCAATTAACCTGGACTAAGTAGCTAACAATTACAATAAAATAGGAAAAATGTGAAAATTGGAATTCCTAAGAAGAGAGTGTTATAAAATTGAATGCAATTAAAAAATAAAGAAAGGGGGGATTCTGGTTAAGATGGCGGTGTAGGTACCACACCAAAGCAGCCTAGGGAGGAAAAATCCAAACAGAAAAATCCAGCAAAATACACACTTTTATTAAAAAGTGAGGTGTATAGGAAATTGAAACAACAGCAGAGAAGTAGGAGAGATCCAGAGCCCACACAGGCTGGCAGAAGCGGCTCCAGCAGGTCCGTGCATGGGACCGCAGTGGCAACGTGATAGCCACCCTCCAGGATCTGATTGAGCCCCAGGAAAAGCCAGGTGAGGGAATTTTCCACTCACATTGGAGTTCTCTGCAAACTCAAGAATTGTGAAGTGAGAACAGCAGTGAACAATGGAGGAGCAAATCACAAGGTAGAAGAACACGTGGAACAACGAGAGAACTAGAGCAGCACCGGCAGCCTCCCCTCCTCCATCGCCAATGCCCAGCTCCTGCAAACAGAGAAGCAGTCCAGGACCCAGCCATGCCTACTTGAACCTACAGCGCACCAAAGAGGGACCCAACAAGGAGAGCAGCTAACTGAGACCAAAATCATACCAAAGGGTAACTGGGATTACACCAGATCAGTACCTGCCTAATAAACCTGGTATATAGGCATGAACCAGAAGTGCTAACTGCACCTTCCATATCACAATAAATTATATGTTAAATTGGATGGATGATGAGATTTGCCATTCTTAAATAAGCTCTATTTTGGGCTCATTATTTGTTGCTTCTTGATTTATACTGGCCTTGTTTCCTCTTCTGTTATACATTAGGGAAAGGTCTCACCTGGTCACAAGCTGACTTGGAACCCTCTACAGACCAGAAATCTTAACCTTGTTGTTGTCAGGATTAACAGAGTGGGTGAGGCACCACACAGCCTAAGGGACAGACAGAGGATTTGGTTGTCATAATACATACTCTTGGATAAATACTCTGTGCTGTTTTTCATTGACAGTGTACATTGCTTAGTTAAATTTTAGAAACTATCTGTATTTGGTTCCACTCAGCCTACTTAAATACTCTCATAGCAGGCAAACCCAACACCTAGGGTGACTTTTATAGATACTTTGAGAGTCTAGAGAGCCACACCTAGCGCCTTAAGCTCCTGTCCTGAACATATATAATATCAGATTGATTGATACATCTCATAATATGCAGCTAACTAGAAAATCCAATCATTAAATAATCCAGGATGCCAAAATATATACATTATAACAGAAGAAACACCCAAATTAAGACAATAGAAATCCATCAAAAAGTATTAATGACCTCCAGTGAGAATGAGTGTGAGGAAATGCCTGAGAAAGATTTCAAATGAATGATTATAAATATGTTCAAAGAACTCAAAGAAGAAATCAAAGGAAGCAAAGAAGACACAGGATGCCAACTTAATGAAATAAAGAGGTCAATACTAGACATAAATAAGGAAATAGAAATAATAAAAATAGAAATAATAAAACCAGTTAGAATTACTAGCAATAAAGAACAATAAAGCACACAGTTAATGAAATAAAAAAAAAAAAAAAACTCTGTAAAAAAAATTGCACCAGTAGAATGGATGAAGGAGAGGACAGAATATCTAAGTTAGAAGACCAGGTGGCAGATCGATCTAATATAATCCAGCAAAGAGAAAGACAAACTAATAGAAAAGTATGAGTGGGAATTTCAAGATATTCACAACACTAAGAAAAGATCAAACATAAGAATTCATGGCATAGTAGAAGGAGAAGAATTTCACTCCAAAGGCATAGTAGGCATCTTCAACAAAATCACAGGAGAAAACTTCCCCCAAATTGGAAAAGAGGTGCCAATGCAGATACAGGAATCCTTTAGAACACCAGATACACAAAACCTGGAAAGAACCTCTCCTAACCATATTATAATCAAACTACCAAACACACAAACCAAAGAAAAAATATTGAAAGCAGTCAGACAGAAAAATCATGTTACCTACAAAGGCAAGCCTCTCAGGATTACAGCAGATTACTCAGCACAAACTTTAAAAGCCCAAAGGGCATGGAGTGATGTATTCCAAGTCCTGAAAGATAACAACTGTCAACCAAGGTTGATTTATCCTGCAAAGCTATCTATTCAAATAGATAGAGAAATAAAGACATTCCATGACAAAAGCAAGCTAAAGGAGTATTTGAAGACAAAACCAGCTCTAAAGAAAATACTTGAAAGAATCCTCCATGCTGAAGAAAAAGAAAAGTACACATATGAGGAACCGGGAAAAAAAACAAACAATACTCAAATACTAGTAAACACAAGAGAGCAAAGGTAAAACCAGAAGAACTACAAAAAAAAAAAAAATGGCAAAAATGAATACACACCTTTCAATAATATCTCTTAATATCAACGGCCTCAATGCCCCAACCAAAAGCCATTGGTTTGCAGACTGAGTTAAAAAAAAAAAAAAAAAAAAAGCTGGATCCTTCAATTTGTTGCCTCCAAGAAACTCACCTTTCTACAAAGGATGGACACTATCTTACGGTGAAAGGGTGGAAAATGCTGTTTCAAGCAAATGGACCTAGAAAACAAACAGGGGTTGCTATGCTGATATTTGACAAGGTAGGCTTCAGTCCAACATTAGTTAAGAAAGATAAGGAAGGCCACTTTATATTGACTAAAGGCACACTCCAACAGGAGAACATTACAATCCTAAACATACATGCACCTAACATGTGGGCTCCCGAATTCATCAAGCAAACGGTATTAGAGCTAAGGTCACAGGTAACACCAAACACAGTGGTAGTGGGTGACATCAACACCCCACTCTCATCAATTGACAGGTCATCCTGGGAAAAAATAAACAAAGAGGCATCTGGACTAATTGAGGTCATAGAAGGAATGGACCTAATATACATCTACAGGGCATTTCATTCAAATGCTGCAGAATATGCATTCTTTTCAGCAGCACATGGAACATTCCCTAAAATAGACCATATATTAGGACACAAAACAAACCTTAACAAATACAGGAAAATTAAAATAATTCCTTGCATTCTATCAGACCACAATGGAATCAAACTACAAATCAATAGCAAGAAAGGCGATAGAGCATACACAAAATCATGGAAATTAAACAACACATTACTAAATGATGAATGGGTCAATGAAGAAATCAAGAGGGATATCAAAAAATTTATAGAGTCAAACGATAATGAGAACACAACATACCAAAACCTCTGGGACACAATGAAGGCAGTCATAAGAGGTAAAATTATAGCTTTAAGTGCTTATATTAAGAAATTAGAAAGGTCGCAAGTAAATGACCTAATGCTTCACCTTAAATCCTTGGAGAAAGAAGAACAAGGCAAACCAATTATCAGTAGATGGGAAGAAATAATAAAGATTAGGGCAGAAATTAATGAAATAGAAACCAAAAAAACAATCCAAAGAATCAAAGAAATAAAGAGTTAGTTCTTTGAAAGGATAAACAAGATTGATAAACCCTTAGCAAATCTGACCAAAAGAGAGAAGAGACACAAACTAATAAAATTAGAGGCAACATCACAACAGATGCCAGAAAAATTAAAAAAATCATAGCGCAATACAATCAAAGCATATACTCCACAAAGTATGAAAATCTGAAAGAAATGGATGATTTCCTTGATTTATATGACCTACTTAATTAAATCAAGATGAGATTATTCACTTAAATAGACCTGTAACAAGCATGGAGATCCAAGCAGTTATCAAAAATCTCCCAACTAAAAAATGCTCAGGCCCAGATGGGTTCATTGCTGAATTTTACCAGACCTTCAGGGAAGAACTAACAACATTGCTTCTTAAGCTTTGCCTTACAATAGAAAAAGAAGCAATCCTACCAAACTCCTTCTATGAAGCCAGCATCACCCTGATACCAAAACCAGGCAAAGATAGAACAACAAAAAAAAAAAAAGAAAGAAAATTACAGACCAATCTCCCTCATGAACATAGATGCAAAAATTCTCAACAAAATATTGGCAAACAGAATACAAGAATATATCAGAAAGATCATTCACCCTGACCAAGTAGGATTGAAGGACAAAGATCGCATGATCATTTTATTAGATGCAGAGAAAATGTTTGACAAAATCCAACATTCAGTCATGATAAAAGTCCCACAGAGACTGGGAATAGAAGGAACATATCTCAACATAGTAAAGGCTATTTATGACAAGCCTACAGCCAACATATTACTAAATGGGGAAAAACTGGAAGCATTTCCGCTAAAATCAGGAACAAGACAAGGGTGTCCACTGTCCTCACTTTTATTTCATATAGTACTGGAAGTCCTAGCCAGAGCAATAAGGCAAAAGATGCACATAAAAGGGATGAGAATTGGAAAGGAAGAAATCAAGTTATCATTATTTGCAGATGACAAGATTCTATATATAAAGGACCCTAAAGACTCTACCAGCAAACTGTTAGAGCTGATAAACACCTACAGCCATGTAGCAGGATACAAAATAAATACACAGAAATCAGTAGCCTTCCTATATGCTAACAACAAACACACAGAGGATGAAATCAGAGAATCACTCCCATTCACAATTGCACCAAAGAAAATAAAGTACCTTGGGATAAACCTACCCAAGGAAGTAAAGGTTCTCTACAATGAAAACTTCAAAATACCCAAGCGAGAAATTGAAGAAGGCACTAGGAAATGGAAAAACATCCCTTGTTCCTGGATTGGAAGAATCAATATTATGAAAATGGCAATCTTACCAAAATCAATCTACACATGTAATGCAATCCCCATCAAAATTCCAATGGCATTCTTCACAAAAATAGAAAAAACAATCCAAAAATTCATTTGGAATCACAAAAAACCTCAGATATCTAAAATAATATTGAGCAACAAAAATAAGGTTGTTGGTATCACCATCCCTGATTTTAACCTACACTACAGAGCCATAGTAACAAAAACAGCATGGTACTGGCACAAAAGCAGACATGTAGCTCAATGGAACAGAATATAGGATGCAGATGTAAGTCCAGGTAGGTATAGCCAACTGATATTTGATAAAAAAGCCATAAATACTCAATGGAGAAAAGACAGCCTCTTTACCAAATGGTGTTGCAAAAACTAAATATGTATCTGTAGAAGGATGAAAATACATTCTTCTCTCTCTCCATGCACAAGAATTAAGTCCAAGTGGACTAAAGACCTTAGCACTGATGGGAAACTCTGAAACTGCCAGAGGAAAAAGCAGGGGAAACCCTTCAACATATTGGTCTTGGCAAAGACTTTCTGAATATAACCCCACTTGTTCAGGGAATAAAACCACAGATTAACCACTGGGACCTCATGAAATCACAAAGATTTTGTACTGCAAAGGACCTTGTGAATGAAGCAAAGAGGCAACCTACAGAATGGGAAAATCTTTGCCAGCTATATATCTGATAGAGGATTAATATCAAATTACTCAAAAAGTTAAATAATAAGAAATCAAACAAGCCAATTAAAAAATGGTCTATGGAGCTAAATAGAGAGTTCTCAAAAGAAGAAATATGGATGTCATATAAGCAATTAAAAAAATGTTCTACATCCCTAGCTATCAGGGAAATGCAGATTAAAACTACATTGAGATTCCATCTCACTCCTGTCAGATTGGCTACCATCATGAAAACAAATGCTCATAAATGCTGGTGGGGATGTGGAAAAAGAGGAGCCTTTCTACACTGTTGGTGGGAACGCAATCTGGTCCAGTCACTGTGGAAATCAGTGTGGAGGTTCCTGAAACAGCTAAAGACTGATCTACCATATGACCCAGGTATAGCACTCCTAGGCATATGTCCTAAGGACTCATCTCATTTCCTTAGAAGTATGTGATCAAGCATGTTTATTGCCTCTCAATTCATAATAGCTGGGAAATGGAACCAGCCTAGATGGCCCTCAAGTGATGAGTGGAAAATGAAGATATGGCACAATTATACAATGGAGTTCTACTCAGCGGTAAAGAAAAAATTAAGTTATGAAATTTGCAGGAAAATGGATGGATCTGGAAAGGATTATACTAAGTGAGGTAATGCAGGCCCAGAAAGCCAAGCGCTGCATGTTCTCTCTCATATGTGGATCCTAGCTGCAGATGATTGGTCTTCTGTGTGAGAAGGAAAAAACTCAGTAGCAGAGGCCAGTAAGCTAAAAAAAAAGAGATATAAAGGGAAAAGAAAGGAAGGGAGGAGGGTACTTAATAGGCTGTGTATATGTAAGCAGAAGAATAGATTAACATGGCTGAAAAGGCCTAAAGTGAGGTCAGGGGAAGAGATTGAGTAAAGGAAAGGTGGAGGGAGGGCTAAGCAAAATCTAAGAGGATATAAACAAATCATACGGAAAACCCCGGTTTTATACAATGGAACACTTGGGAGCCGAAGATCGTTGCTGGAAACTTTTCAGTGCCAGGGTTGGGATACCTTCCAGTGAGTTGTTGGCCAGGGAGGTCCCTGATGCCCCCAAAACATTATAGGCCATTGCTGAGGCCCTTGGTTTCCCAGCAGGAATAGATGGTAAGACCCTATTGCTGAAGACTCCATATACTTGGGCTGTAAGGCCACAGAGAAATCCTGCTGGATCTGAGCTGATAACCTCCTCCATGTAGACCAGCTGACAGAAAGCTGGAAGAAGCCATTCTACATGCAGTTCAATGGAAGAAAGAGATGCCACCAGTGAAGATACTCGGCAGTGGACACTGCAAGCCTTATACTTGGCCAACCAGGCCAAATGAGCCAACGGGTGCAAGAATGGCATGTCTATCATGGTGGAAACCAACTGCCCTCCAATTGGACAGGAGCCCTGCTCCATGGGAGGGAATATATCCCTGACACTAAAAACTTAAAACAGGGGTATTCATGAGCCCTAGGGATGTAACATCTGCTGATGTCTGCATAAATGTACATACTATGCTTATCAAACTGCCCAGTAAGTACTTCTTTTAATATTCATACCCTTATATTAATGCTACTCTCACTTTGGGTAGAGGATCTTCTCATTTCAGATGGCAGTGAGCTTAGGACAACTCAGAAGGTATCATAGTGCTAGCAGGAAATGACTGGAGTACTGAGTAACATCTTGATCACACCTTCTAAGGCTCAGGGTCTAATGCAGAAGAGGTGGCAGAAAGAATGTAAGAGCCAAAGGAAGGGTAGGACTCCTTACAACATGCTATCTCCAGTATAAAATGGTCTAGATATCCATGGCCTCATAGTGCCTGACACTACCTGCACAAGACCATCATAAGAGGAGGAAAAGATCATGACATCAAAAATAAAAGACAGACTGATTGAGATGGGGAGGGGATATGATGGAAAATAGAATTTCAAGGGGGAAAGGGGAGGTAAGGAGGGTATTACCATGGGATATTTTTTATAATCATGGAAAACATTAATAAAAATTGAGAAAAAATTAAAAAAGAAAGAAATGAAGAAAGGATGTCTACTATCCAATCTGAAATTTATTTCTTGTGTAAGGTTTTACTAATTCTAGGAATGAGCAAAGAGTTGTTATTATTTTATGTGCTTTTGTAACAGTCTTGCTAAAACAGTGTGCACTTTAGTAGAATTTAAAATATTAATTTCACAATAATTGAATTAATCACACTATTCCATGAAAACAGTGAAGACATGAAATTGTTGGGAAATCTTCTCCCTCTCTTTGGCTCTATTAGATTATAGCTAGATTATGATATATTTATCTATCCTACAGATTATGGAATTTTATTCTAAGAAACATAAAGCCTCATCTTTTTACAGGTTTTGTCATGAATTCCCTGTTATTGTTCTACTTCCTGATGTAGCAGTGATATTTTTTGAATGTACAAAGTACTGAGGTCTAGATTAAAAACCCATACTTAGTTGTATTGTTTGCAACTCATTTCCTGTATGTCTAAGAAAATGAATGGTTAAATAAATAACTTTTAATATCTTTGCTTAAGTGTTTGTTCCTTTTCCCTGCTGTGGTGACAAATTTTATTTTAAAGTGGATATTTTAAGTGGCTTTCCTTCCTATAAATTGCAAAACTAGCAATTTTAAGAACATTTATGATAGACACTATTAAAGTAAAACATTCATTTCTGCTGCTCTTGGAGATAAGGATTAAAAGCAATTTCAAGTAGAAGACACTTTTCAAGTCTATTCTTTGGAATATGCATTATAAGACTGTGTTGCTGTCAGGTTCGCATTGCTAGCAGAAAACACCCAACCAAGAATAGCTTGTGGGAAGAAAAAAGGTTTATTTTGGCTTGTGGACTTGAGGGGAAGCTCCATGATGGCAGGGGAAAATGATGGCATGAGCAGAGGGTGGATGTCACCTCCTGGCCAATGACAAATGGACCACAGCAACAGAAGAGTATGCCAAACACTGGCAAAGAGAAACTGGCTATAATCCCATATACCTGCTCCCAGCAATACACTGCCTCCAGGAGGCATTAATTCCCGAATTTCCATCAGCTGGGAACCTAGCATTCAGAATACCTAAGTTTATGGGGGACACATGAATCAAACCACCACAGACAGATAGAGAAATTGTTAAATATTTTCAACTGAACTGTTTAATTGTAATTATGAATAATTAAATATACAAAAGTAAATTTTAATTTCTTCTAGATAATTTCTGTTTTATTATTTTCAGCAATACTACATTTTTTCATTATGAAAAAAGTCTAAAAATATGAATTAATGCCTAGTTTTGCCAGGCATAGTGACTAACACTTGTGATACTACCACTTGGGAGCTTGAGGCAGGAGGATTATCTTGAATTGAGCTCAGCTTGTGCTACATGTGAAACTGTTTCAATAAATCAAAACAAAAATTCTAATATGAATTATTATACAAAATGTGGTTGTTTTTAGTTACTAAAATAGATTTAAGACAATCATCAATGGGAAAAATGGAACACTTTTGAAACTGACTTTATTGTTAGTCATAGTTATGTAGTAAATGGTAATTCTAGTACTTATAATATCAACCCATGGAATTTAAATTGGATTTGGCCACTATCTGATTATACACATAAGTTCCAAGAACATACAGTATTAACCAAAGAAAGCATAACAGAATCAGATACTGTCCTTGATTCTAATACTGAGCTCCAAGCCAAACTGGAATGCTCAGATATCCAATAAGATTCACCATGCCATCAACCTCTGAGTGATAGTCCCATAAAGGCAAATATTTTCTCCTAGATTTAGAATTTTCTATAACTAACAAAAAAAGAATATATACAAAGAATTCTAAGTTAGTACAGCAGACAAACTGAAAAAATTAATACAGTAACATAAATTTGAATGTACATAAGGTACAATGCTGAAAACATGTATGTAACTGAATAGACTTCAAATAGGCACACATTTTCCTAGAGGTTATTGATCAGTTTCTCTTGAAATATTTGCATGCTAATTTTGATTAGCATCCGCATATCACTTTTTTAGTTTAAATTTTTAATTAGTTGATGAAGAAGTAGGTTTGAATATGGCTTAGTCATAATATCTTTAGTTTTGTGGAATCCTCACTCCTACCTATTCCTCTCCTCCATTCCCTTCTCCTGGCTCCACTTGGACTTGGCCCTTGTATTCTGTCCATCTGTTTACATATTTATCATCCCCTCTCATAATCCCTCTACCCCCTTCTCATTCATGGCCTCTTTCTATCTTCCTGACTTCTACTACTAATTCTTACTACAACTTATATGCAAATCTAAAAATTCAAAGCTAGGATCCATATATGAGAGAACATCAAGTGACTGTCATTTTCAGCCTGGGTTATGTCACTTGGTATTGTATTATCTAAATCTAACAGTATTCCTGTGAGTTACATAATTTCATGTTTATTTACATATGAATAAAATTCCACTGTGTATATGTGCCACATATCCTTCATTCCTTCATCCGTTAGATTTCATCTAGACTGATTCCATTTCCTAGCTATTGTCAATAATAAAAATGGCCAAGCAAATATATCTGAAGTAGAGTCCTTAGAGCGTATGGCCAAGAGAGGTATAATAGGTTTCTATGGTAGATTTATTTGTAGCATTTTGAGAATTTAAGACTCAAGGGCATAAAATGTTTTCAACAAAATCATGGGAGAAATTTTCCCTACATTATGAAAATAAATGCCAACCCAAATACAATGTACATGTATAACCCCAAATATATAATACCAAATAACTCCCTATCCTTATATCATAATTAAACCATTAATTACAGAGAACAAAGGAACCATATTGAAATCAATAAGAAAGAAACACCAGATCTTAAAAAAGGCCCAGGCAGTCCTAATTAATTGTCCCTACTCATAGAATAAATAAATAATAAATAACTCAATCAAACAAAAATTTGGTTCTTTGGAAGGATTAATATGATAAACAAACTGCTAGCCAAATTAATCAAAAGAAAAAGAGAGAAAATCCAGGTTCATAAAAATAGAGATTCAAACAGGGGCAATAAAATAGGTACTAATGAAATTTAGAAAATCATAGGATAGACCTTAAAATGTGTATTACACTAAATTTGAAAATTTAGAGCAGGTAATTGAACAAAGTTCTCAATGAAAGAGATATAATTGGCCATTACACCTAAAGAGATATTCAACATCTTTACTCATCAGGGAAATGCTTATTAAAATGATTATGAGATTCCATCTCATTTCAGTAAGAATAATAACCATCAAAAAAATCATATGACAGAACATGCTGACAGGGGTACGGAGAAAGAGAAACACTAATCCACTTCTGGTGAGACTCCAAACATGTATAATCACTATGGAAATCAATATGGAGACTTCTCTAAATATTGAAAAGAGAAATACCACTACATGCAGCTACTCTTTGGGGGCATATAACATGAAGACTATTATATACCACAAAGACACTTGCTTAAACATTTTTATTGCTGTTATATTCATAATAGCCAGAAATGGAAATAGTCCAGATGCCCATCAACAAATGAATGGTTAATAAAGATGTGGTACACGTGTAAAGATAGCAAAATGTTGTATCTCTCTACATTTCTTTATACCTTGCCTGGGGAAATATAGATGTCAGTTAGCTCTGTTGATGGCAGACAAACAGGAGGCTATGATAATAGCAGGTAAACAATAGGCTCTGCTAGGATGAATAGCATTTCCTGGGTCCTGCATTGTTCAGCAAAATCCTTAAGATAAGTGGGACTGTGGTCACAGTCCTACCTCTCACCTGCCAGGTGGCACTTCCTAAAGATAAGCAGAACTCCTGGTCACAGGCCTACCTCAAAATCCCCAAGTGGCACTTCCTGTAACTGACTAACAGATCTGTTTACAAATCCCCTTTTTTAATTTTATGACCTTAACTGTCACATGTAAATTGTGTTTAGGATTTAACTCCCATGCTGTATTTTTTTCCCCCTAACATCATGTGGTTATTTCCAACAAAAGCTGACACTCTGAACAGTTTATGGCTGCCCTGCCCTGAGATTCCCTCTGGGAGAAGACCTATTATACCAGACCTTTTTTTTTTTTTTTTTTCTTTTTTTTTTCTTTTTTACCCAATAAAACTTTGAGTCATATTCCATGAGTCGGTGGTCTTACTTGTGTGACACCGGATCCCCTAACATCTTGTTCACCCTGAATGCACATTTCAAGACCTCCCTCCCCCACTCTGGGGTGACTGTACCAGAGAAAGACCCCCTACTCTCTGCCCAAGAACCATATCTCTGTCTGTCTGCATGTTCCTGGTTTTGGAGTTGGTAGCAAGCCATTGACAGGAAACTTTTGCCTAGGACTGCTGGCCCCCTCCTTTATTAGGTAAGAAACCTCTGGAGGTGCCTTTTCCACTCTTCTTTGTGTTTCTCCATTTTCTTTTCTTTTTTTCCTGGTTTTTGGGTTTTGCATGCTTTTTTTTTTCTGGGTTCAAGAGGGAAGATGGATACAGCATTAATTTCCCTGGATGAGGGATCAAGGGGCTGCCCTTGATGCACCCTGGCTCTGTTCAGAGATTTTGAAAGGAGGTCTGTTTCTGATTCAGTTTTGGTTTAACAGTGCATTTGTTTCTGGTTCAGTTTGGGTTTGGCAGCCATGTGACAATGTCAGGAGAGCAATTATTGCTAACATGCTTGTGTTTGGTGTTGTGTTCATTTGTCTTGTCCTTGTCTTTGAAGATATGGGTCAAAATCATTCTGTTGAAAAATCTCCTTTAAAACTGGTTTAAAAACACTTTAAAGTTCTTGAAAAAGATAAAATAAAAGAAAAAAAAAAACAATAAAATGAGCTAGGCCTATTATCCTAGCTATTTGGGAAGCTGAGACAGGAGGTTCCAATGTGATAGTCTGACTCCACATTTTAAACCATGTGACTTTTAAATTGTTTGATAAAAATAAGTACCTAATTTTAATTTAAACTTTGCCTGATATTTCCTCTTTTGTTTGGGTTTTATACAAATAAGACATTGTTTATAAACATCTTTTGGTTTCTTTATTAATCCAAATAGTTCGACAGATCTCTCCTAAAGTTTGTGCTGACATTTGATTTATTTCAAGATTTTTGTTGTATTGATTTTTGTCTTTAAAAGTCAGATTTAACTAAAACCTATGGTGAGCTGAAATTTTACATAAACAATGCCATATTTTGTCACATGATATCATAAATACTACAACTGAGTTTATGTTTTAGGTCAACTTCAACTTACATAGAAGATTATTTAAAAATTCAACAAAATTCTCTCTGAGGTGGTGACTCATAATTTGCCAGGTGTTTTAAAAGATTATAATGTCATATTACTTAAAAGGAGGAGGCAACTGGCCTGAGTTCTAGGCCAGCCTGCCTCAAAATAGAAACAAAAATATGCCTTAGTTACTAATGAAAGCATTTCCAAATGTGTTAAAGGAATTGATAATGATTATCCCCAAAATGGTTGTCATGTTTTGCCTTGTATTCATAGAAAATGTATTTCATGGAGTTTGTTAATAGAAACTGTCTCAAATAAATGGGTTATATGAAAGTCTGGAAGTATATATACTAGTATTTTAAAACAACTCTGGTTGTCACTTAGAGATTTTATGATGATCTAAATACTAAGGAAGGCTTTTTCTTTACAAATTTCCAATAATAACATGGCTAAGTCTTTGAAGCCAGACCACTTGCTTCTTTGTCAGTGGGTAATAAGAGTAATCAATTTGGTGTAGTTTTTCTTAATACCTTTATAAGAAAGATGGTTAGTTATGGGTTAAGATGAGATGACTAAAGGAACTGGGAGGGTATTTTTCAGTGTTGGACATAGAATGCTTGTTAAAAATGCTTTTTGAGTGGAACTTGGATGAAAATGTTAATGTATGTGGATAAAGATGTGTGTATGTAGAAAGAATGTCAAAGATCTAAAAAGCCCAAATTTTGCCTAAAATTAATTTCCTTTTAGCAGGAACAGAAAGCTAATTCTCAGGCTAAAATATTTTGGGATAGCTTGCTTAAGCTTTATCAAATTTAAGTCATAGGTAAAACATAAAATTGTTTTATGTTAATAAAAATTTCTATGGTACATAAAATCAATGGCTATCAAGATTAAGCTAAGATCATTGGCTGTAAAATGATGTTGTTTCTTTCAAAACAGATTTGTCAAGGATTGTATTAGAATTTAGCTGGCTGTTTTGGCTCAACTGAGACCAGATTCTGCTTTATTGTATGTAAAGTAACTGTCTCATTTCTGACATCTCAAGTCTAGTGCTTATAAAAAAATTGCATATTATGACATCTTCCCTACTTTAGGGTACAGCCTCATGCTCAAACAATGGTCCTCATCTGAGAAAAATAATTTCAATATTCTCTGGGTACTTGGTACCCACACAGATATATAAACTAATCAAAGATGTTTACAAACACAGGTGCTATGACTTTATAGTATTTTACTTGTCCATTTCTGACAGTTTCTAGGTTAAATTAATTGGTATTGTTTTCAAGACTGGTAACAGGTTCTGTCTGTACTTATAGCTATTAGATAGTTGAAGTGTAAGATGTGCCTACCTTCTATGCCTCAGATATGGCTTATGCTGCCACAGTACAACAAAATTTTAAAAGGGTGGACAAAATGATTTTAGAAGTTCTGTGCCATTCTTTAAGTAGATCTATTTCAGTAATCAAATGTGCTTTATATGTACATACATCCAGGCTGATGTAACTTCCTTTCTAAGTGTGTTAATCACCTATGTAGAAGCCAAAGACAATTGAAATCATTGGAGCAAAAAGGGCCAATATCTTGGCCTGTGCTCCTAGGTCATGAGCCCACTGGAGATAATGGGACACTTCTTTGCTGCCTACTGGTAAGTCACCTGTTTTCCTGAGCAGGGAGGATACAGAGACCCAAAGAAAATTGGTGCACAGTCTAAAACAGGAGAGTCATAATTGAGAAAAAATCAGTCCACCTGACTTTCCAAAGAAGGGAAAACTACTTGTCCAGCACAGCCCTGACTCATCCTAACAGATAAAAAAACACCAGTGAGCTATAGCGCTACTCCTGGGTCCCTAAAGTCTCTTTGGAGAGCCATTAATGACCTCCAGATTTAATCCTTAATTAAATTTTGGCCATCTGCTTGGTCTTAAACACTCAGAGAGAAATGTATAACCAAAAATAAAAAATAAAAATACCTTAAATATATTAATGGCTATTAAGTAATGCAGCCAGGGCTTTCCAAGAGAGAAAACAAACAAGAGTATTAAGACATGTTTCCTCATCTTTAGTAGTTATAATAAAGGAAAACAACTATAGATGTCAAAAGGGTTATTTTCAAATCTAGATTCAGGCCATGTTGAATACTACTGTGCAATTTGATGAACAGTTCTGGAAGAAAATCTCAGCCAGCTCATGCTCAGATGGTCGTGAGACAATCCAAGCCTGTCTACCTGGGTTCCCTTGACCACAAAAAGGACCAGTTTGCTGTGAGCTCACTTCTCAGTAACTCCTTACTTTTATTTTTTCTCCCCAATGTTCTCTTCCAAGACTGTCTTCCTGTATTCCGGGGTCCATTAGAATATCTCCCCTTTCTGGTTGATACTCTAACTGCCACAACTTTGTGCCCTATTCTGCATGAAATAATATGATCTGATGTCTCCATCCTTTGTCCCCTAACAGTACTTAGAGTGTCTTCTCATGACAGGGAGAAATAAAGGAGTGTAGATTTAGGGTGACTGGACCCCTGAAGGTAAAAAGGGCAGAGAAGTTTTTCTTATCCCTTGCCCAGTTCTAAAGAACTGTTTTTCCATGTGTGTGTCACATGCCTGGCTCTGCAAAGGGCAGGCCTCACCCTCTTTGGTGCTGGTCAAGTTATATCTGTCTTCCTGTCCAGCTCTAAGCTGACTAGAGCTGAATGTCCACTCAATATTTCCATAACCAGGACTAGTTGTGTCAAGACACCTGCTCTCCTTTGGTGCAAAAGGAGTAACTACCCCATACATAAATATTTCCTTTCTCACCTTTTGTTCCCCTGTCTTGATTGTTTTACAGGTGTATCTCTATGAAAAAAAGCAGCCTACAAACTCTGCCTGCATCAACTGAGAAAGGTTTTCATCCCTCTGATGGTGGGCCTTGGCATGACATTGTCTCTGGGTGCCTCCAGTGACCAACAGCCTCGAATCTCTCCAGAGATTATTGAACTATCTCACAGGTGTCGTACTTCAAAACTGTCTAAACTTAGACATCATTACTGTTGAACTTGGGGGAATATATGTGGTCTTGAGACAAAATGTTGTGTTTTTGTTAATGAATCAAATGTTGTTACAATGTTAAAACTCAAACAAGGAGCTGCTTGACCACTACAAGCCCGAGGACCCCATTACTTGGTTCTCTAAACTTTTAGAGAACCTTTAGTTACTTGGCTTCTCCCACTCCAATGGTTGCGAAAGTGGAGAGGATTATCTGTACTTTTTATAAAACAAGGGGGCCTATATATGGCTTTAGATAAAAATAGTAATTGGTTTCAGTCTTTGTTTAGTTGGTCTCCATGATGAACTTCCCTTATCTCTTCTATTGCTGATAATACTAGTCTTAGGCCTTACCATAGGACCCTGCATTATTAATACTCTAAGTAGATATTTAGAAAAAAAGAATTAGTTCTGTTAAACTTATGGTATTATGGGCACAATATGCCCCCCCATCTGAAACTGAACAAACCCTAGAACTTATCCCTCACAAGTCAAAGATTTAACTCAGTGCCATGTCAGGGGGGCATGTAGACAGAGAAAAATGTTATATTTCTCTACATTTCTTTATACCTCGCCTAGAGAAATATAGAAGTCAGGAGGCTCTCTTTATGGCAGACGAATAGAAGGCTCTGCTAGTGGCAGGTAAACAAGAGGCTCTTCTGGGATTAATAGTATTTTCTGGGGCCTGCATTGTTGAGCAAACTCCTTGAGATAAGTGGGATTCCTTGTCACAGGCCTACCTTGAACCCCCCAGGTGGTGCTTCCTATAACTGACCAACCAATCTGTTTACAAATCCATTTTTCTTTAACTTTTATGACCTTAGCTGTCACATGTAAATTGTGATTTAGGGTTTAACTCCCATGCTATTATTTTCCTCTAACGTCATGTGGTTATTTCCAATAAAATCTAACACTCTGAGCAGGTTATGGCTGTCCCACCCTGAGATTCCCTCTGGGGGAAGACCTGATATACCAGACTTTCTTTTTTTCTTTTCTTTTTTACCCAATAAAACTTTTCCTCACATTCTGTGAGTCTATGGTCTTACTTTTACAACACCAGACCCCATAATACACATACACAATGGAATTCTACAGTGGCAAGCAATAATGGAATAATCAAAGTTGCAGGAAAACTGAGGGATTTGGAAAAAATCATGCTGAGGTCAAACATGCTCAGAAATACAAATGCTGCATGACTTCTGTCATATTCAGCTCCTAACCTGGTCCAACATCAGTTAACTGTAAGGCATAATAAATATCTCCAATATGGACATGGAATTAGAATGAAGATAACAAAGGGAAAAAGTGAGGGAAGAGAGTAAGGGCTAATGGACAACAAGTCAGTGATCAGCAAAAAGAAAAATGATAGCTATGAAAAAGGCTTAGAGGATACAGGAAGGGGGTTGGAGAGGACACACAAAACTAATGGCAACATGAATAAAGCCCATGAAAGTGTTCTTCTGGGATACTACTCTACACGTCAATACCTTTAAGAAGGGCAAGGAGGACCCAAGCCAAAGAGATCCATATAATGTGGACAAAGCATTACCCTAAAACCATTGGTACTGGCTGGTAATTCACAGGGCTGGAATTAGGTTATACCCCTCACACTGAGCTGTTGGTCAGGGAGACATGAGGTCTCCAAAATTATATAGGCTACTGCCAAAATACTTGGTTACCTGCAAGAACTAAAAGATGCATCCCCACTGCTGAAGATGCCATAGCCTATAGCCACAAGGAAATCAAATGACCATGCTGGAACTGAGAGGGAACCCAGTTCCCTCCTGGCTAGCCCTCAGAGTGCCAGAAAGTGCTATAAGAGTGGCCAGAGAATGACAGCTGCCAACTGATTAATTAAGCAGGATATCCTGCCAGTTACAAAATCAACCAGCTGAGCAAGAAGTATACACTTGTGCAGCAGTGGCACATAGCTGATGTAGGTAACCATATGCTCATGGATTGGACATGAGACCTGCTCAGTCAAAGTGAACTGATATCTGGACCATGGGAACCAAACAAGATTCTATAGAACAGGAAACCAATAAGCTCCAGAGAGAACTTCCACTGCTCTCTAACTAAGAAGTATGGATATACACATCAATATGTCTTAATAATGACTGGGTTTATCCCCTTTCATTCCAACTGTTCTAACTTGTGATTGGTGAATGTGTTTTATTTTATAGATGGAGAAAAATATGGGGGAGACAAAAGATACATCAATACATCAAGAAGAGGGAGCCCACTGTCTGCCAGGAGGTGGGTTACCTCCACTTCATCTGTTTAGTCCCAGAAGTCATTACACTGACATGAATACTCTTCCCACTGGGAGCCTGAAAATCAGTTCATGGAAATGGTGACAGACACCGTGATCATGCAAACCTCACAAAAACAGAGATCAATTGTCTACAGAGAAAGCAACACTAAATAAAATCTGTATTTTACCCACCAAGTCACAGGGAGCATTGTGGAAAAGGGGGAAGAAAGATTGTAAGAGCCTCAGGGTGGGTGGGAATAGCCTGAGACACCATGTTTCTCCCAGCCCTGCAGAAACTGACTGAGCACTCTTGATTCACACAATGAATACCAATAACTCCACTGAAGACCCTCAGCAGAATTGGGGCAGGGGAGAGGGCATCTATGTGTGCAACCTTTTTATAAAAACATCAACAAATTAAAAAAAAAATAAACAGAGAACTCCAAAGGAGAAATACAAATGCAAGTAAATATTCTAAAAATTATTCAACATTCTTAAACCTAATTGGAAATGCAAAATAAAACTACTTTGAGATAATACTTTGAGATCAATCAGAATGGCTTTTATCAAGAAAAAATATAACAGTAAGTACTGGCAGGGGTATGGGGAAAGGACCCTTATTAAGTATTGGTGGGAGTGTAAATGGATACAGCCACTATGAAATAAAATTATATCAAGCCATAAAAAAATGAAATAATGAAATTATCTGGGAAATGGATGGAACTGAATAGTAACTAAGTGAGGTAGCTCAGGCTCAGGAAGACAAAAAAACTGTATGTTTGAGCTTGGAAACGTACACAGGTTTGCTACTGTTGAAGTAAGTGTAGGAAGATGCTGCTCATGAGACAGGGAAATGGTAGCCTCAAAGGAGAAGGGTAGGGAGGGGGATGGATCTTTAGTGATATGAAAGGCAAATGGAAGAACCAGGGGTGGGAGGGTGAAAAGAGGGCAAAGGTCAGGGAGATGGGAGCAAGAAGAAGGGAGAGGGTTAACCAAAACTAAGTATATTTGTTAATACAGAACAAAAACAATATCTAAACAAACAAAAACTACCAACACAAATACAATTAGAAGCAGCAAATAAAATCCCAACACACAAAATAAAGTGTAGAATACAGTCTTCCAGGCATAGACAATGCCGTGCTCACATCTGAAAGGCATACAGTGAAGGAAAACATATGGCTAGAAAGTTCTTCATTGGGATGACGGAAAAGGAACTCAGTGGGGCTCTGGACAAGGAAATAAAATAGCACAGTAGGCAAATGGATTTCTCCATAATATTTAAACATAAAATATTATAGATAACTATATAGGATTTTTTGTAATTTATATGACCCAGTAAAATTTAGCATATTATTAAGTACTATCAAATACGCTAAAATCCCCAAAGTCACTCTGTATATAGAACTTGGTAACAAATTCTAAAAATCAAGAAAATAATCATAGTTAAGTATTTGACAAAGATAGCTCTTATAAATAAGAGGACTTTTACCTAGAAAGAGGCTGGGCAAGAATGGGGTTATGATTAAAGAAGATTCTGTGGGAGGTAAGCTTGGCAATGAAATAAAGGAAAGTATACTAAGACCGAACAAAGCCAATGCCCTAAGACCTAACCAGATGAGAGGAGGTTGTAATGGAGGCATATGTTCCCAATTGTTCAACTTTCTTCAGAGTAAATTGTTGTCGTCCTACACTATGTAATAGATTTTACAAACAATATGCACTGAAATTACTTTCCTATACACAATAATCTATTACCAAAACCTTCTACAGCTTTTCAAAGACAGACATGAAATCAGTAAGCATAAGTAACTGATGCTTCCGCAACACCAGTTCTATTTCATTGCTGGCAAGCAGAGACAAGGACATTCTAGAAATACCTAGAAGTAGAGAAATAAAGGAAGTCCCACTAGATTTCTCCTTGCAATGCACAGAGGGAAGGTTTAAGGCATTTCGTGACAAACAATAGAAAAGCAGAGATAATTTAGAGAAGGTACCATTGAAATCACCACCAGAATAAAAAAAGGACACAAATAAATGAGACATTACTAAACATAAGTCAGCATTGAGGTCATGGAGAAACATGAACTCAAAACTGTGGGTAACAAGATGTAACCACCTCTGAGACAGTTTCTAGGGAGCTTCAGCTCTATAGAGAAACAATAAAACTTGAGAACAGATAGTGTTGTGGAAGAAGGACCCTAACAGGCAAAGTGAAGGGTTCTAAGAAACAGGAAATAGTAGAATGGCATCCTTCTTCTCCATGTAGAAGAAATTATACGTAAGTATCATGTTAGAACTTTTGTGTGAAAAGAGAAATGAAGCCACTTTCAAGTGCCCATAGTTCTTGTGAGAAGTGATTGAGCATTAGAGTTGGGTCTCAAGAGAAAGGGCCACTTCAAATATATTGACAGTGGCAATATATGGATAATATGGAAAAAAATAACTCTAATAAAAGACCAAAAACTGAAGCCATTCTCTTAGGGAATTTTCATAATTATAATCTAGCCATGAAATGCGCTGACACAGAGCTACAGCCCTGTTCCCTACCACTAGAACTGAGCTTTGATACACCATATATTCATGACTCTAATTACATGGTCCTTCAGTGCATGAAAGAGATTGTACAATTGGAAATTATGTGCACAGCAGCTCACTATAACAACCTATAACTGTATACCACCAATCTGGACTACTTTCCTTTGACTTATGGAAACTACATGCCAGGAAACTGTATACCAAAATAACTTATGCTAACTGTAAAAACACTTCTACCAATTGGAGAAGGCCTTGTCTTCTATGTCCTCTGTTCCTCACAGCACAATGCCCTAGGATTTAGGCCATATCTAATTATTGCCAGCCCACTATATGTCCTATTGTAGTATACTCAATAAACTATTCTGTGTTGAGCTGAAGGGTTAATTCATTCACTGTTCATCAATCTTTTCACCACTACTGTAGTCTACTAAAAATAAGCATGTAGTTATAGCTAATGTCTGATGAAAATTTCTTTTTTAATAAAGAGCTGAGCAAGTTTAAAATTCTATGTAGTTTCCATTTATTCCCATATTTATTTAAAGCTTAGAGATCATCCTCTATGCTTCTTGTTACAAATACTTCTTGTTTAAGAGACATGTGCATATACTCAAAAGAGCATGGTACAATCCCAGGAACCGGCATGCAGAGATACAGAGATTTATGTTATAGATGGGGAGGTAGTACAGTTGGTAAAGTGCTGTCTTGTAAGCTTGCAGACCAGAGTTTGTACCCAGATACCATGTATAAAAAATCCAGGCTTAGAAGTGCAATTGTAATCCTAAAGCATTGGGGAGGTGGAGACATGTGAATCCCTGGAGCACAGTCATCAGCCAATTTCTCCTAGTTAGTGAACTCCAGATTATAGAAAACTTGCCTCACAAAAGGTGGATGAGGGCTGGAGGGATAGATAGTGGTTAAGGTGCTTGTCTTCAAAGCCTAAGGACCCAGGTTTGATTCTCCCAGTTCCCATGTAAGCCAGATACACAAAGTGTGCCTGCTTCTGGAGTTCATTTGCAGTGGCTGGAGGCCCTAGTGTGCCCATTCTGTCTGTCTGTCTCTCTTATTTCTATCGCTTTCTGATTGCACATCAATAAATAAATATAAAAAAATTTTATAGAACTGGATGATTTCTCAGGAATAATATTCAAGGTTGTTCGTTGGGTTTCACACATATGTATGCTAACACACACCCACACACATACACACACTCCCTCTTACACACACATGCATACACACCTATACACAATTAAACATGAACACATAAACATACAAATGAGGTACATGCATGTCTATGAAATTTCTTAGCATAGTAGCAGAAGTTAGGTATCTAGCAAATAGGCCCTTGATAAACTAAGCCATAGTAGTTTACTCTTTAAAGGAATAACCACAATGCAATTATATTAAAAATATTAGATTGGGCTGGAGAGATGGCTTAGCGGTTAAGCACTTGCCTGTGAAGCCTAAGGACCCCGGTTCGAGGCTCAATTCCCCAGGACCCACGTTAGCCAGATGCACAAGGGGGCACACGCATCTGGAGTTCGTTTGCAGAGGCTGGAAGCTCTGGCGTGCCCATTCTCTCTCTCTCTCTCTCTGCCTCCTTCTCTCTGTCACTCTCAAATAAATAAATAAACAAACAAAAAAAATTAAAAAAAATATTAGATTAAAATATTAGGATATCTAAAAGACACAATGTCAATAAGGATATCTTATATAATCATTATGGTGCCAATTATTTGCATTCCAGGTTAGGGACCTTTACTCTCCTTACTAAGGTATTTTTTGTTTACATCACAGAGCAAAAGACTATTGTCTCCATTACCTACATTCCCACCTTTTACCCCTATCCCCATTCCTATCTCTTTCTTTGTATCTGTACAGGGAAGGGTGAGACAATATTATATAAAATTTAGACTTAAAAATTTCTGTTACCTGCTATGCACAGGATGCTGGTTCTTGGCTGTCATGATGTTGCCTTGTTTAAAAGGTAGTACCAGTTTGCACTGCCACCAACAGTGAATAAGGGTTCCTCTTTCCCCACACCTTCACCAGAATTTGTTGTCAGTTAATATTTTTGATGGTAGCCATTTTGAGCTGGGTGATATGGAATCCCAAGTAGTTTTAATATGCAATTTCCTGATGAATAAATATGATGAATATTTTTGAAAATATTTATGGTGCACTCTGAATTTGTGCTGGCTGCTGCTATTACTAAGTATCAATAATAAGTTAGAATGACTGTTTTGCAAGAAGGGTATTAAACCTTTCACCTAGAAGAAAGAGGATTTCATAGACAAGCCACTAGTAATTGGTTTGAGTCTATGTTTAGTTGGTCTCCATGGCTAACTTCCCACGTCTCTTCTATTGCTGGCCCCCTGATACTACTGCTCTTAAGCCTTACCATAGGACCCTGCATTATTAATGCTCTAAGTAGATACATAAAGAATAGAATAAATTCTGTTAAACTCATGGTATTGTGGGCACAATATACCCTCTTAGATGAAAGCACCCTAGACACTGTTATTCACGAGTCAAGGATTTGATTTAGTGTCATATCAGAGGGTAAAATGGATAATGAAATATGTAAGGAATGGGATGATCCCTTTATGCGGTGCAGGTATTTACTGTTACCTAAGGAATGGGATGATCCCTCTGTGCAATGTACCATAACCTCTCTGTATCTCTTTGTTTCTGAATATCTTTGTGATTACATAAAATAAAATGTTTCTTGCCTCAGTTCCCCCTATGTGACCTATGTAACCTTGTGACTTCTTGTAATACCACCCTGCCTTGTTTAACAATATGTCATTTTGTGGTTTAACTCCAGATCCTGTTTTCACTATAAACATCACCTGGTTATTTCCAATAAAAGCTGACACTCTGAACAGATAAGGGCTGCATCTTGAGGTCCCAAACTCTGGTATGCACATTGGTGCACCAGCTTTCCTCTTTTTCTTTCTTTGTATGCAGTAAAACTTGGCCTCATACACACACACACACACACACACACACACACACACACACACACACACACACACAAACACTTTCACAGCTTCAAAGAACCCATAGAAACTAGCTTATTAACTAAAACCCAAACACTAAGACACAGTCATTATGGTAAATGGCAATATAAGGTAAAAAATGAATAGATAATGCTCATGCAGTTTAAGGTATTTCACAAGAAAAGAAAATCCCTATACAATTTTTACAAAGTAGAGTGTTAATTTTATTCACAGGAGGAAAATACAAAAATGAAAGAAATTTTAGCATCAAGATTATTGAAAATATCCATTCAAAATCCCAAATGGTTTATTTTTCAATTTAAAATTCCATATGCAATATATAAGTAAGGGTAATGATGAGACTGGAAGGATAGATTACTATTTGAGAATCTATAATTCAGCAGGAACAAATGAAAAATTAACAAAAGTAAGGACAATACTTTAAAATAATCTATAAGTACTCTTTTTGACGGCAAATAAACAGTATAATGGGGTACTTATATGTACTGAGTCATACTAAACCATCTCTAATGCAGGTGCAGGGTGCCAACATGTAAAAGGAATAACTTATAGACTGCTAACATTGGAATTTATAAAGGTAGTTATGTCTATCATGCCACAATAAACAACAGTGATTTGGATCTCTTACAATAAAAGATCTTTTAAGCTGGGAATGATGGCACACACCATTAATCCCAGCACTCAGGGGGCTGAGGTAGGAGGATTTCTGTGAATTCTAAGCAAGCCTTACAGAGTGAATTCCAGGTCAGCCTGAGCTAGAGCTGGACCCTATCTCAAAAAACAAAATTATATATGTATGTATGTATGTATGTGTATATATATATATATATATATATATATATATATATATATATATATGTGTGTGTGTGTGTGTGTGTGTGTGTGTGTGTGTGTGTGTGTGTGTATTTTAGATATATCTGGATAAAATGTAATAAACTATTACTTTCATATATATACAAACAACATACACTGGAAATACATAATGAATCAACCATTATGATCCACATATACCAACCCAGTGAATACATCTGGAGGAGCCAAAGTCAGCTTTCTATGGTGACAGCTGCACACCAATATTTATTACTGTGCAATTCACAAAATGAACAGAATAAAAGATTAACACACACACACACACACACACACACATTATTCTAGCATGGGAAGGAAAATGCATGTCTGCAACCCCAGTCCTGTGGAATGGTGAGGGAAGAAATAAGATAATTGATGAGGCTCTTGCCAAAACTCAGTTCCAGATTGAGGGAGAGACTGTGTGTCAAAGAAAAAAAGCAGAATAACAACAGAAAAGGGCACCCTATGTGCTCTTCTGTTTTGATTGTGTGTGTGTGTGTGTGTGTGTGTGTGTGTGTGTGGTCTTCATACACACACATGCCTTCACATGCATACATTACACACACACACACCACAACACACATATTCCACATACACACCAATAAAACCACATATTGTTTACCGAATTTGATACTGTTAGGTAATAAACCAAGTTTCATAAGTAATGAAATATTCCAAACAAAGACAAAAGACCAGAAGAATATTTTTCAAATATAGGAACAAGAAGTAACTTAATAGACATTAAAATAAGTTAAAAGTAGTGACCTGATGTTAATGAATAAAATGAAAAATCAGTGGAAGGTAAAAGATAAAAAATAAGTTAACATATATAGAGAATATAAGTTAGCAGGAAAAAAATATGTTATTGAGTCAACTAAAGTGCAACCTGGAAGTCATACTGTAGAGAAGTAAATATGGACACAGTCCTCTGTTTTGTTTTCTTTGTTTTGTTTTGATTCTTCAGACAGGAACTCATAAAACCAAGTCTAGCCTTCAACTTGCTATGTATTTGAGATGGGCCTTGAAATCTCCTACTTCTATCTATAGTGTCCTGGTCTTATAAGTGTAAGCCACAAAAACTGGCTTATGTTCTTTAAATTGTACTACATTTCAAATCAAGCCCATGTTTAAAATAATGTCAAAACCAAGTATCTTAGAAATTCCATTAGATAGTATTACTGTCCAACTCATAAAACATCCACACAAAGATCACATATAGACATATTAAAAAAAAAACAAAACTGCAACCCAATGTGAAACCACTGAAAACCCAGTGTGAAACCACTGAAGAGAAAAGTGGAAAAAATAGTTAATTCATTTAAAAAAAAAGGATATTTGGGGCTGGAAAGAAGGCTAGTGATTAAGGCACTTGCCTGGGAAACCTAAGAACCCAGATTTGACTCTCCAGGTCACATGTAAGACAGATGCACAAGGTGGCGCATCTATCTGGAGTTCATTTGCAATGTCTAGAGGCCCTGGTAAGCCCGTTCTCTCTTTCTCTCTCTCTCTCTCTCTCTCTCTCTCTCTCTCTCTCTCTCTCTCTCCCTCTCTCTCTCCTCTCTGTCTCTGATAAATAAATAAAAATTAAAAAATAAAAATATACTTAAAGGTCTGTAAGCATGTGATGTGAAACTTATTCATAGTACCAGTATCCTAGTCAGCTATTGCTCTGTGGCAAGATCATTTTTGCTAAGAGCTCTGTCACTACCTCGTATCTCTTGGGCTGAAATTGATATTTATTTGCTATTTCACAGATGCAACTTTAATATAATCAGGGCATGTGATAAACAACAGTGTGTAACAAATGCTTCATTCCCTTCATATGTGCCCTATATAGTGATCAAAATTGCCCTTGAAGACTGGAGTTCAAGGGGACTGTCTAGTTTTTGAGAACAAGCTGCATCTTTAGATGACTATGGCTTTTAGGAAATTTTCAGATTTATTGAGTTGAAAGCAATCTCCTTGTAATGTAAATTGTAACATAAAATGCTATTCCCTATTGCTACAAAGAATACTTCTCCTTTCTCCATAGATCCTTCTCAATCTGCAATTATACCTCTGCGATTTGGCTTTGCAACTTCTATTACAATTTTATAAGTCAGAATTTGATGGAAGAAGTAAAATGGTAGAAATATTTTGATAAATAATTCACTGACAAGTGTTAGAAAAATGGCTGTGTGGGAGCTAGCTAAACAGTACACAAAGCCCTTTGCTTTTACACTCCATACCAGGAAGTTGAAATACATTTCTGTTGTACGAGAGGAAAAACAAAACTGAAACTAATTGGAAAGAACAAATGCAAATTGGAAGAAACAGTGGCCCTCATTTCTTCCAAGCATCCAACATCAACATCAGGGAGAATGGTAACTCGCAGAGTTTACATAGCTCATGCCTGTCAAGGAGCTAGATTTGCGCTCCTGGAGCAGAAGGTGAATGAGAAGCCTGGGGTGGGGAAGGAAGGAGGCGGTTCACTCTACAGTCTTCACACATCTGGTAAAGATCCCATGTTATTGGCCACTTCAGTTCCAGACGATCTTTTCTAGGAAGTAAGTAGAGTGAGTGTCTTAGAAGAGACGAAGACTCTTCCTGGGGGGGAGGGGTCTGTGCACCAGTGTTATAAAGACATTATCTCCCTTTTGTATATTGATTGGGAATGTTTACTTGTAGCATCTGAAAGATTAAGCATTTCAAAGCTGAGTGCTTCTTAATTTTGGTATATTAAACTGGTCCTTTTTTTTTTTTTTTTTGGTTTTCCGAGGTAGGGTCTCACTCTAGCTCAGACTGACCTGGAATTCACTATGCAGTCTCAGGGTGGCCTCGAACTCACGGTGATCCTCCTACCTCTGCCTCCCAAGTGCTGGGATTAAAGGCGTGCGCCACCACGCCTGGCAAACTGGTCCATTTTATGTTGCCTCTGCAGTTTTGATGAACAAGAGGTGTCAACATAAAATTCATGCTACTGAACCATTGTAATATATTTCTGGTTTTGTTTCAACAGTTTTGAGTCTATTTATATTTGGACAGGATACTTTGTTAGATTGCAAGTTTGGTGCATTCTAAAACTTCATAATTCTTAAAATTTTTATTTATTTATTTGAGAGCAACAGACAGAGAGAGAAAGAGGCAGATAGAGAGCGAGAATGGGCACGCCAGGGCCTCCAGCCACTGCAAACCAACTCGAGATGTGTGCGCCCCCTAGTGCATCTGGCTAACGTGGGTCCTGGGGAATCAAGCCTCCATCTGGCAAGCGCTGAACTGCTAAGCCATTTCTCCAGCCCAGACTTCATAATTTTTAACAGAAATTCATGCAGTGGTATGGAAATTCATTCTTGCTTTCATCTCACAAGGTAGTTCAATACGGTAAGCCTATAGGGTCTTCCTTTTACCAACATTCTCAACATCACCATCATTACTACTCTATTTGCTAAATCTCATGTAATATTCTCTAGTGGCCCTTCTTCATCCAGACCTAAACAGGACAGGGAATTTTAGGGTACGTGGTTCTTTATTAGCTAAATGACTACAGTATCTCTACAATCACTGCAGAGATAGGGTATTATTTTCCCATCCAGTCACATTTGGCTGTGGTTATAAGGCCTGAAATAAATATGCTATAGATTACTGTTGCTTTTGTATCTTTAATGTTTCCATACTCTTTCTATAGATTCCTTCTATCCAGGGGAAAAGCCCTTCATCACCTATGCCAGATACAGTCTATCTCACTATTAGAATTCCCTTTCTATTAGAATTCCCCTTTCTGCCAGCCATGAAATCACTCAAACTTTCCAATCACATCCTCTTGTGACACTATGAATTTAGGAATGCTTAGACATGTGAGGGTGCAGTGCCCATGTGGCCCTGTCTTGTATAGCCTACTCCACATCTTTCTGGTCTCAGGGGACATGCATTTAGCAATAACTTATGGAAGCAACTCCTTCCACACTGTCCCATAAAGAAAAAGTGACAAGAAGAATGGTGGGCTTTGAGATTTGTTTTGGTGAAAACAGTTCATTCAGAGGGATTTTGATCTATCCTCAGCTTAGCCTGAAGTTGTCCACTACTGTTTCAATGTATGTGCTCCAAAGTCATCATTATAACCCCAAATAGGTTGTAAGGGCTCCATCCTGAATGGGATATATACACTTGTAGAGGGGCTAGAGGGAGATGTCTATATTTTTGCCCCCATTTTTGATGACTTACCATGTGTGGAATGAGCATTGAAGGCATACCTCAGAAACAGAGACAGAGCCCTCAGTAGTAGGGATCCTGCTACCATTTTGATGTTGGACTTTCACTGATGCTTTGCTGTAGAAGCAGGAACAGACTAACACAAGGTCTATTCTGATGTTTTCTGCCTCTCTTAAAGTGGTTGAGACAAAATATAAATCCAATCTAGCAAGAGGGATAACAGCTACATATGGCCAGTTGCCCAGTCCTCCAGTGTTTCCCAGATCACAAAGATATAATCACCACGAAGCATAGCTTCCTTAGGACTGTAGAAAGAACAAGGAGTCCTGGATAAAACTAGAAAAATTAACCAGTTGAACCCAGTTGAAATGGCACAACTAAAACATTACTGCCAAAATATGCAGTCTCTTTTTAAGTGTTAACGTGCACAATGAGTACTTACACAAGCAATGGGAAAACTATCCAAAATCACTAATTTCAACATAATAAAAATCATTATAAATCTCTTCTATCTTGAATATTACAGGCTCTCAACCTTTCAGGGTTAGGCCAAGCTCAGGCCATGGTCCAATGGTGTGGTGTAGAAGAGCTTGGTATTTGGAGACAGATTGTAAACTTCATATTGTTACTTGCTGTGTGGGATATAGTAAAGTCTCACATTGCAGAGCATGTTTTCCAATAGTTAGTGATATACAGAATTATTTCATGATAGGCTTTATATCACAGATGTTAGTGACAACATGCAAGCACTGTGCATTTCAGTACTGTAGGCATTCGCATTCTAAGTGGTATTTTTATTATTTTGTATTGATCTGCTTTGTGCTCATTTGCCTAAGGATTATGAAATGATCTTCTTCTCTTTCAAAATGAAGGAAATAATTCCCCTAGATCTTGTCTGTGCACCTCCTTCATGTTTCCTCAGAGAGTAGTAATTTGTTAGTTATTGGGTTTCTAGATTTTCTTTGACTCTAGGCAAATGATTGCACTTGACAAAGATGTATAGTTTCTTTTATTATTTTCTTTCCTCTAGTATTAGAATTTAGTTTCTTGTGACCTAGTTTTGTTCTAGTATTTGAAGTCTTATGATTTCTTTTGGCAAAATAGATACACACAGATTTCTAAAGTATATAACAACCATTTCAAGTTAGAGCTGCTGGCTGGAAGACCCTCCTCTGTTTTGTACTTTCACCCCAACTCTAAAATCTGCTCTCCTGAGCTATACAGTGTTATATGTTCTATTCTCTCTGTTCATAACATTTTTCTCCTCTTTTTTATGTACATGTTATGCTGATTTACCTCCTGCTGGATAATTTTCCTTCCTGTGTCTTTACAGCTTCCCTTTACTCTCTGGAGATTGCGTCTGTATGAACCAAATGAACCAGACACCTCCCTGCCTACATTCTTTTTTAAAATTTTTATTTGTTTTTGTTGTTTTGTTTTTCAAAGTAGGGTTTCACTCTAGTCCATGATGACCTGGAATTCACTATGTAGTCTCAGGGTGGCCTTGAACTCACAATGATCCTCCTACCTTTGCCTCCTGAGTGCTATTGTTGAAGGTGTGCGCCACCACGCCCAGCCTGCCTGCATTCTTATTCCTTCTCTCATATCATTCGATATTATATGAAATTTTTCTGAATAAGAGTCTCTTATGCAATATATTTATTGAAATTTTATTTATTTTTCCATAGTATGGTAATTTTTTGATCATTTAAAAATACTATAAAGTGGACTTCCATTCAAGATGGGGTCTGCCTAACCACACTTCACCTTGCAGGGAAATTACAGGTGAAAACAGTGGGATTTTTAGGATCAGCAGGCCCTATCAGACCTCCAGTGGGAGGGTACAGAGAAGAAAAGTAGGGAATCCATTGATTCCCATGTCCTCAGGTAGCCCACCAGTCTCCCAAACCCCTTAAACAGAAGAAACAGTTCATGAGTCCAAAAACTTGAAAGCGTTCAAAAATGTTTGTGAACAGAACATGAGGGAAATGTGGGATACCCTTAGACATCCCAACATTCAAATCATGGGTATATCAGAAAGCATGAAGAACTTATTCAACAAAATTATCAAAGAAAACTTTTCTACGCTCTCAAAAGAGAGTCCCATCAAATACAGGAAGCTATCAGAACTCAAACAGATTGGACCAAAGGAGCAACTCTCTGAGATACATTATCATTCAGACTTGAAAAAATGAAAACAAAGAGAAAGTCCTAAAAGTAGCAAGAGAGAAGCAACACATTACATATAAAGTTAACACCATCAGAATTACCTCAGCCTTCACAGTGGAAAGCCTGAACACCTGAAAGCCAGAAGGGCCTAGAATTGAACACTGTAAAGTCTAAGACCTTATGGTTTCCAAGCCAAACTACTCCATCTAGCAAATGTATCCCTCATTATACACAGCAAAAGAAAAACTTTCCACAATAAAAGTCAGCTCTACAACTATATGAACACAAAACCAAACCAAACCCAGAGAAGGTTCAAAACACTACAAAGTCCAAGAAAACACCAAACCACATAAAGCACCACAAAATGGCATGGATTAAATCAAACCTCACAGTTATTATCCTAAACATTAATGGCCTTAATTCACCCACCAAGAGACACAAGCTAAAAAGGTGGATCAGAAAAATAGACCCCTCAATCTGCTATCTTCAAGAAACTCACCTTACCACTAATGACGGAAACCTCCTCAGGGGGAAAGGGTGGGAAACAATATTCTAAGTGAACAGAAATATGAAACAGGGAGGCATTGCTATACTAAGATCTGAAAAAATAGAGTTCAAATCAAAAGTAATCAAAATATACAAAGAAGAGCCAGGTGTTGTGGTGCACGCCTTTAATCAGAGCACTTGGGAGACAGAGGTAGGAGGATTGCTGTGAGTTCGAGGCTACCCTGACAATACATAGTGAATCCCAGGTCAGCCTGGAACAGAGGGAGACCCTACCATGAAAAAAAAAAAAAAGAAGACAAAGAAGACCATTTCTTACTCTTCAAGGGAATGGGGAATGATCCAACAAGAGGATACCACAATCCTCTATCTTTAAGCACCAAATAACACAGCTGTACCACATTCATGAAACAAAACCTACTTGACAACAAAAGAGAAATAAACACCAACACCATGATAGTCAGGGACTTCAATACTCCACTCTCAGCAATAGATAGGTCATTCAAACAGGAAATCAACAGGGAAGTAAAAGAGCTCAACAACACCATATATCAACTAGATCTAATAGGCATCTACAGAACATTCTACCCCAAATTTACAGAATACAAATTCTTCTCAGCAGCCTATGGAACCTTCTCGAAAACAGATCATATACTGAGCCATAAATCCTGTCTCCAAATATTTAGGAAAATTGACATAATTTCCTGCACATATCACAATGCTGTAAAGACATAAATTAACAGTAAGAGATGCATCAGGAACTCCATCAACTCCTGGAGACTGAACAACACACTTTTGAACATTAACTGGGTAGTAGATGAAATAAAAAATATAATTGTAAAATGTCTAGAATTTAATGACAATGGGAACACATCATAACAAAACTTATGGGGTACAATGAAGGCAGTCCTTAGTGGAAAATTCATATCATTAAATGCCTTCATAACAAAGACAGAGAGATCCCAAATCAATAATCTAACCATCCATCTAAAGTCATTGGAAAAACAAGAAGAATCTATCCCAAATGACTCTAGATAAAAAGAAATAATCAAATTCAGAGCAGAAATTCATGAATTGGAAATTAACAAAACAATTAAGAAAATTGATGAAACAAAGATCCGGTCTTTTGAAAACATAAACAAGATTGATAAACCTGGCCAATTTGATCAAGAAAAAGAAAACAAGATGCTTCAAATTTACAAAATTAGAAATGAAAAAGGAGAAATCACAAGACATGAGTGAAATTAGAAGAATAATTAGGACTTACTTCCCAAACCTCTACTCCATAAAACTGACTAATCTGGAAGAAATGGATAATTTCCTGAACACATACCACTTACCAAAACTAAACTCATAGAAGATTAATCTCCTAAACATACATATCACACCCATCAAGATTGAAAAGGTAATCAAAATACTCTCCCCAAAGAAGAGTCCAGGACCAGATGGCTTCTCAGCCAAATTCTGTCAAACCTTCATGGAAGAACTGAAAACAATTGTTCTCAAAATGTTCAACATAATTGGAGAACAGGGAAAGCTCCCCAATTCCTTTTATGAAGCTAGTATCACCCTAATACCAAAACCAGACAGAGATACAACAGTAAAAGAAAACTGTAGGCTTATATCCCTGATGAACTTGGACACGAAGATCCTAAACAAAATTCTCACAAAAGAAATTCAATACCACATCAAATTCATTATGCACTTTGGTCAAGAAGGCTTTATCCCAAGAACTGAGGGAAGCATTTTGGTGATGAAGAGCATGAGTATTTTTAACCTCTATTATTGAGCCAATTATTTCTTTAGTCAATAAATCTGTTTGTTTATTGTCTTCTAATAGCAGTCCCTCTAATGTAGTATATGCCCTAATATGGCCAATAAAGAAAGGAAGAGATTGTGCCCAAATATGACTCTGTAGCTTAATTTGGAGGGAATCTATAGTTGTATTATTGTCACATAGAGAAACTGTTTCAATATGAGGAAAAAGTTTTACTATGTATGCAGAATTTGTATACAAGTTAAATATGACAGCCATTAGTTCCTCAAATACTCACAAAATGGCAGTTAATTTAACCTTTTGAGCTGAAAGTTCTGATGTTTGAAATTACCATTTTGTACCAACAATAATAACAGCAGCAAAAGAACCATCCATAAAGACCACCCTTGTAGGAGGTGGCAAAGGCTTGTGAGAAAATCTAATGGTAAATATAACTGGATGATTTTTCACAAAATATAATGAAGGATCAGAAGGAAGATTATATAGGATGGAGCCTGCAAATCCAACTAAAGCAATTTGCCAATCATCTGAATTATTCATCAAATAAATATATTTTTCAGCATCATATGGGATAATTAGAAATGGAACATCTTTTCCAAATAATTCTTTACTTTTTTTTCATCCTTTTGAAATTAAAGATGCAACGGTACAGGGTAAGAAGTGACTACTTTTTTTATGAGTAGAAGGTAAATGTAGTCATTCCATAGGACCATCTTGCCATAAATAACCAGTAGGAATAAAAGTTGTGGAGAGAATTAAGTACCAAGGCTTTTGATAATCCAATCTTTGCACCTTTGAAGCCTACTGAGGAAACCTTTAAAGAATCTTTTTTTTTTTTTAATTTAATCTTAGTTGTCTGTTTATTTGGCTGCAGTATTGGGGGCCAACCCTCATTATTGTACATAGCAGCCTCTATCTCTAAGTTGGCCTCTTCATCAGGAGTGAATTCATCATCATTACTAGTATCCTCCTCATCATCAGGTTCTTTGTCTTCTGGATTATTTGTCAAAGGATAAGCATTAGTGTATGACCCTCTATGAGAGCCTTCTCTAGAGGTAACCAAAGGAGTGCTTTCAGTAGGAGGAGCAGTGGGTTCAACAGATTTTCCTACTTCTAAAATCTGCCTGAGAACATCCCACAAAGAGAAGGCTATTACAGGCATCTCTGCTCCTTTATTTTCTGTGTACCAGGTACACATATCTTTAACTACAACATTCCATACTTCAGGCCTTAATGTTTCTTGTTCAGGGAACCAGGGCCTGACCTTTTGTACAAACTGTAACAATTCTGTCAACTGTTTCTTAGTAACTTTAATTTCCTTTTTGTGTAGTGTAAACTTAATGATTTCTGCATACGGCAGTCTATGCTTAGATTCACTCTGTGCCATTTTCTACAGGGCAATGGAACTTCTCATTCTGAGCCTATTCACTCCTCTCACCTGATCTATGTCAGGAGGTCTGCTGAACCCTTAGGTGAAGTCCTATCCACACTGCAAATCTCAAATCAGGGGAATTTACCTCCTTTGAGCCCCATGTTGGGTGCAGTTGCCAAGGTTCAGCCTTAGTAGGGTTGTAGAACTTGAAGGGGATATGTGGAATTGGCATTGTGAGGACATTATTTGGACCAGTAGTTCAGGTGAAGCATACTGAATGCAGAGCAAAACTCTGCTTCTTTATTTATACTTTACAATACATTATTATTATTATTATTATTGTTGTTGTTGTTGTTGCAAGCAAGACATAGCAACTTATTCATATAGCTTTTATTCTCTAAAAAATCTTGCACAATTCCTCTTTTCCCTTGGTCTCCCCTGCTTCTGCTTAGCTCACAAATCTCTTGCTCCATAGACATTCTGATAACATCTTAAACAAGAAAGTCAAAGATTTTAAGTTGGTTAATATCTTATCCAGGCTCATAGAAACTAGGCAAGAGCCCTGGAAGGTAGCTCTTATAATTATAAGGAGGTAGACATTTTTTACCTCAGAAAGGGTAATGTTAGCCACTCTCTACATAATATTATCTTGTGGCCTGAATACTAGCATATTTCTATATTTCTAACCTAGTACTGATTTAATTGTCTCTCTATGACCTTTCTTTGTTGCTCTATTTTACAGTTTGGTCCTGACCTTGCAAGTCTCTTCATAAAAGGAAAATTTTGATATTAAACTCTTTTCCATCTTTCTAGACCATCATTACTCTATTAATGTATGCCCCTGTATATGTTAAAGGTTGATCTAACCAACCAGTACTTTACATTGATGTCAATTCTTTAGGAGCCCACCAAACTCTACTGTTAATTCCGAAAGTTACATATTTTGCTTGACTTATGTATGTGGGCCCAACGCAATTATTTGAAAAATATTTATTTTTGCTCCCTAGCATTTCAGGCTCCTTTTCTACTAAGTCATCTGTAGGTTCAGGAAATGTGAGTGATAATTCATGTAATCATCTTGACAACAAGAATTTTTTTGTAAGTAATGTTTCTTGGGAACAATTGGTAAGGCATGTGATATAGCATTGCGAGGAACATGTCTCATTAGGTGAAATATACGTTTGTGGTATTGAGAAACTTTGTTCATTCAAATCTAGTCATAGTTTCAGGATCCATAATCTGTTTACCTGTTTAAACACTATCGCCTCAGAAATTTCTGTTTAATCATTGGTGACTGTATAAACACATCTGAATTGGATTAACCTATTACTACTGAGAAGGGGAAAATGAAAGCAAAAATAAGTAGCAATAAACATAATAATTCTAAAAATTTCAAGGAAAAGATAGCAATAGCACAAACTGTCAGACAACAGGCACTCCAGGAGGTCATTGAAACACTTCTTGGCCCTGCCAAAGAAAGTTTCAGATACTGCAACCCTGCTGAATGGTGTCCCATTGCTGTCACACTCCAGAGCTGACCATTGCTGCCTCTTGGCCCCCAACAATACACCACATAAATAACCTTAATCACAAAAACTACATGATAATTTCAGAAGATGCATAAAAGACCATTGACATGATCAAAATGTTAGAGAGAATAGGTATGGAGGGTTTATATCTCAATATAATAAAGGCTATATAGAAAGCACCTGAAGCCCAAATAATACTTAATGGTGAAAGAATCAGAGAATTCCCATTGATATCAGGAACAAGACAGAGTGCCTACTTTTACCTTTGCTCTTCAACATAGTACTAGAAGTCCTAGCCCAAGTAATAAGACAGGAGAAAGAAATAAAAGGATATAAATTGGAAAGGAAGAAGTGAAGTTATCCCTATTTGCAAACCACATGATTCTATACAAAAGAGACCCAAGAACCTCCATCTCAGAACTCTTAAAGGTGATTAATTCCTTCAGCAAAGTAGCAGGATACACAATGAACAAAAATCAGTAGCCTTTTGATATGCAAAGGACAAAAATAGAGAGAAAGACATTAATGACATTGTCCCATTTTCGATAGCAACAACAACAAAATTTACCTTGAAATAACACTAACCAAGGATGTGAAAGGCTTATATAATGAAAACATAAAAATAGCCAAGAAAGAAATTGAGGAGGACTTGAGAAGATGGAAAGACCTCTCATGCTCCTTGATAGGAAGAATTAATGTGAAAATGGCAATCCTACCAAAAGCAATATACAGATTTAATTCAATGTCAATAAAAATCCCAACATTATTTTTCACAGAAATAGAAAAAACATTATTTCAAAATTTATATGGAATGGCAGCAGGCCTTGGATATCCAAGTATATCCTCTGCAAAAGAAACACCTTTGGAGGCATCATCATACCTGATCTAAAGCTATATCACAGTGCTATGGTACTGGCACACAGACCAATGGAACAGAATTGAGGATCTGGACTTCAGGTCAAGTAACTATAGCTACTTGATTTTTGATAAAGTCCCTAATAATGTAGACTGGAGAAAAGACAGCATCATCAACAAATTGTGCTGGAAAGACAGGATAACATATGGCAGAAAAATGAAACTATACCCACCAATCTCATCATGCACAGAAATCAAGTCCCAAAGGATCTAAGACCTCAATAGAAAACCAGAAATTCTGAAACTACTGTAAGAAAAAAAAAATAGGAAGAACTTTCCATGATATAGGAGTGGGAAAAGACTTTCTGAACAAAACTCCAGTAGCTCAGTAACTTAATCACTCGATCATTGGTATATCATGAAGCTGAAAAGTTTTTTTTCACAAACATACAGTAGGTAGAGCCACAGAATGGGAGAAAAGTTTTTCCTGGCTAAATAACTGACAGAGGCCTAATTTCTAAAATCTACAAAGAACTCAAAAATCTAAACAATAAAAAAACAACCCACTAACAAAGTAGAGCAGAGAACTGAACAGAGAGTTCTCAGAGGAAGAAATACAAATGTCAAACACACACTTAAGAAAATGTTCAACTTCCCTAATCATCAGGGAAATGCAAATTAAAACAACTATGAGATTCTACTTTACCCCAGTAAGGATAGTAAACATTAAAAAAAAAATCAAATAAAAGCAAATGTTGGTGAGGACGTGGAGAAATTGTAACCCTCATTCACTGTTGGTGGGAATGTAGCCTGGAACAACTACTGTCCACAGTGGTCGATATGTAGGCTCCTAAAAAGGTTGACTATAGAGTTACCAACAGACTCAGTTATTCCCTTGCTGGACATTTACCCTAAAAGCTCCAAGCCTCACTTCAGAGATATTTGCTCAACCATGTTTATAGCTGTTCAATTCCTAATGGCTAAGAACTGGAATCAACCCAGATGCCCATCATATAACATATGGATAACCATGGTATATCTACATGATAGAATTCTACTTAGCAGTTAGAAAAAAATAACACAATGAAATTTGTAGAAAAATGATCAAACTTGGAATAGATCATACTCAGTAAGCTCACCCAATCACAGAGAGACAATCTTCACAGTCTTACTCATCTGTGGCTCCTAACCTCGATCAGCCCGAGATGCTGACATACCTAAAAGGCATCTCAAGTAGGGCTTGAGGGGAGGGTAAGAGTGAGGGGGGGCACAAAACTGGACTCAAATAGAAATGCCATAAAGTCCTCTGTCATGGAAAACAGACTAAAAGGTTGAACCCTCATCAGGACCTTAGAAGGAACACCTTAATCAAAGGGACACAAAGAGGGTAAGATGAAGCCTAACCTTAATTTTTTCCTGTTTCTCTCTCTGTTTATTTCTTTCTCTTTTATATTTTCTTTCTTTTCTCTTGGCACTGGCCTATAACCCCCAGTACCAGGATGTGGTTAACACAATGAGCTGTTGATCAGAGAGACCTACAAGGTTTCTGAAAACAAGACAGACTTCTTTCAGAGCATTTTATTACCCACCAGAGGTTAATGGTAAGATGCTACTGCCAAAGACATCATATGCTGTCAATACAGAACTTGGAGAGACCAGGCTGGAATCCAGAAGACAGCCAAATCCCAGACAGTTAGCCCATCTAGTACTAGAAGGTGCTACATGAACTCCTTGGGGAAAGTGGCAAACATCTGTTCAAGCAACTCGAAGTTTAAGCTACTCAGAAGCAAACAACAAGGCACGATGCTCACACAAGTGCAATAGTGGGACACAGTCATGGTGGGTAACCAACTGTTGTTGGGTTGGATAATAGATCTGCCCATTGGAAAGGAACCCATATCTCAATCTGGGAAACAAGTCAGAATCATATCCCAATAACAAGTTCACTCTCCAATATCAACCTCCCACCAATCTTGGGCTACAAGGGCCTACGCTCATTAATTAAATCCTCTCTAAACTAGCAATGGTCATCCCATTTAACCTGTGCTGACTTCACTCTCTGTTGGAGAATCTGCCTCTGTTTTTCAGATGGAAGCAGGACCTGTGGAGAGAACTTCACCAGGGCCCCAGCTGAAACTAGGAATTAGGGAAATGAGCAAGAGTACTGCTTTCTCCATGAGCCTAATATCAGCATAACAGTGAAGGAGATAGACACTGAGGACACTCAACTCCTACAAAACCAGAGATCCATAGATACAGAGGATCCTATGAGCCCAACACTGAAGTAGACCTAACATGAACCCAACATGGCTCAGGGAATTTCACAGAAGAGGGGGTGGAAAGATTGTTAGAGCCACAAGCTGGGACATTAGGCACAGCGACATTGCTTTTTCCCCATAGCTGGTGGCTACCCTCACAATACACAACCCCAAATCCCTATAGGGACAACTGGCATCCCCAATAAGGAGGGTCCCTTTGGAAGGGGGCAAGGAAGAGGGTAAGTGAAGTACTGTTCCAGTTAGTTTCGCATTGATGGTAGAAATCACCTAACCAAGAGCAGCTTGTGGGAAAAAAGAGGTTTATATTGGCTTACAGGCTGGAGGGGAAGCTCCATGATGGCAGAGAAAACAAAGACATGAGCAGAGGGTAGAATCACCCCCTGGCCAACATAAGGTGCACTATAGCAACAGAAGAGTGTGCCAAACACTGGCACAGAGAAACTGGCTGTAACACCCATATACCCACCCCCAACAATACACTCCCTCCAGGAGGCATTAATTCCCAAATCTCTCTCAGCTGTGAATCTAGCATTCATAACACCTAAGTTTATGGGGGAACACCTGAATCAAATCACCACATTCTGCCCCTGACCCCTGTAAATTATTAACCATCCATGATGTAAAATGCAATGCATTCAGTCCAACATTCAATGTCCCCATATTTTTTATTAAATCAACCAACACAAGATTTAAAACAACTAGGGCAAACATCAAACTCTGTAGCTTCAAGTTCAACAACTCTAACCAGTGACAAATGTCCTATAATTCTAAACAGCAACAAGTCTCTGGTTCTGCCCCTCCAGCTAGGCTACTCACAGTCCAAGAAAACTTCATCGAGGGCTGGCAGCTTTCCTTGGCAGCCATCTTGTGGTCCTGGCATCTCCACTGAGTCTCCACTGCAAGCCACAGTTCATTCTCATGGCCCCATGGGGTCTCCATGCAGGCAACCAGCAAACCTGCTTCACACTGTTCATGGCCATTTCTAAAGCACAAGACTGTGTTGCAATCTTAATGACCTCTCCTCCCTGCACTTCTTATACTCCATAATACTAGATAGGGTGACAGTTTGTTAATCTGGGGGTGGGGGGATAAAGCTGACTTTGAATAACAGGACACTCCTTGAGCACTCAGGCCCCTTCAAAAGAGTTTACATTCTTCCTGTTGCCCAGTGCAGGTCAGCTGGCCCAACCTCAAAGGTTGTAATCTCTCAATTGCAGCTGAATGCAAAGCAGTTGTGGCCTAAAGATTTCTTTCTGTGCCATATCCCTCTGCTCACACCAGTTCATTTTGACATAAAACAACATTGCACAACTTCTCAGGATATGGGTATAACTGCAAGCTTTTCACACAAACTCCCTCTAGTCCAGTCCTAGAAAAGCTCTTTCTCACCCTCATAAAGCCAAACCTCACAGTCCATAGTTCTTACTGCATTCAGGTCTTTCAACTTTGACCATAATAGTCCATTAAGCTTTATTTACAACACTGCAAGGCATCTCTTAATCTTAGGTTTCAAATCTTTCTACATTCCTCTTGAAAATCAGCTCCAAAAGGCAGTCAGGTGTCAACCAGCAATCCTACTCCTTCGTAGCACTTTGCTGTTGCCGTCAGGTTTGCATTGCTTGTAGAAATCACCCAACTGAGAGCAGCTTGTGTGGAAAAAAAGAGGTTTATTTTGGCTTACAGGCTGGAAGGGGAAGCTCCATTATGGCAGGGAAAATCAACATGAGCAGAATGTGGACATAACCCCGTGGCCAACACAAGGTGGACTATAACAACAGGAGAATATGCCAAACACTGGCATGGGGAAACTGGCTATAACACCCATAAACCCACCCCCAACAATACACTCCCTCCAGGAAGCATTAATTCCCAAATCCCCATCAGCTGGGAATCTAGCATTCAGAACACCTAAGTTTATGGGGCACACCTGAATAAAACTACAACAGGAGCCAACATGTGTTGTTTACATACTGAGTATGTCCATAACTAATAAAAATTTTAAAAAGAAAAAATACTATAAAGTGAATTTGAGGAGTTTTTAAAGGTCTGTTAGAAACTTTTTAAAAGAAATTGTTATTTTTAACATTATGATGGAAAACCATCATAGATGTATATATTTTTATCATAATCTCCTCTGAATACTCTCTCTTGTCCCCACCCTCCTGTACCCCTTCCACTGAACTCCCTATTCCCTTCAACCACACACTCAATTATATTCTTTTCTCTTTTTTTTGTTTTGCTTTTCAAGGTAGGGTTTCATTCTAGCTCAGTTTGACCTGGAATTAACTGTGTTAAAAATACACTGGATCTCAATCTTCATTGATGGTGCTAATATTCAGAATAAATGTTAAAATTTCATAATTATCTTTAAGTTGTACTGATTACTATATAACCTTCAGAATTTTCTTCAGCAAAACATATTAGCACTTTTTCTGAGCTGTAGAGAAACCTGAATACACAGAGGGTATGGGAAATATCCTTAGAACTGCTTCCATGACCTCCTATGTATCCTAGTTCTAGGAAGTTAGCATAATTAGTACCCAGTGGGTGAGGAGCTGAGCTTTCAGCAGGGAAGTGCACAAAGGTGGTATCAATCTACTGTTCTAGTCACTTAACTATTTTCTCATATTTTCTTAATATTCTTCCCAAATATTTCCAGTTAATTGATAAGTTTTATCTAGAAATCAACTTTTTGACCCTAATGAAGTATAAAAAATATTTTATGTACTTTTTAATGGAATGGATTTTATTGTAGGAAAATTCATTTTTGTCTATATTTCTAGGGAGTTAGTAATACATTTGTGGAGTCCAAATTCTTTTTGAAATTATTTCTAGAAATCACTAACTGGTTAGTCTTTCCACCAGTGAGACTTCCTGCAAATGTCCTCCCCCTGTACGCCCTGACTAATAGCAATGCTGGTTGCTTTATGACTGTTTTTCCAAATGATTATCACAGGCTTTGTTTGTATATTTTTTAAATTTAATTTAATTTAAATTTTATTTGATAGAAAGACGAAAAGGCAGAAAGAGAGAGGGGGAGGGGATGGGGGAGAGGGAGAGAATGGGCAACTGCAAACAAATTCCAGACACATGTGCCACCTTGTGCATCTGTCTTACCTGGGCCCTGGAAATGAAACCTGGGTATCTTTGGCTTTGAAGGCAAGCAACTTAACAGCTAAGACATCTCTCTAACCCTGCAAACATATTTTTGTGTAACGTGATCTACGTAGTATTTCAGTGAAAGTTTCTCATGTATGGATTTAGTACTAACTCAGAAAACAAGTAGCTCTAGAATACTTCTTCACTTTTCTACTGTGAAAGTATTTTAGGAAAACAAGTGAGAGTGTTGGAAGATTCTCAAGAGAATAAAGATACTCTTCTAAGAAGTATGTGGGGATGTTAAATATATTAATCATAGGTTAGTCTAGTAGTTTTTCACCCCTTGAGTAGGAGTTAAGTAGCCAGTCAGGAAAGAGGGCCCAAAGAGGAGACAGTACTAGTCTGCTGAGCAGAACAAGAGTTCAGCATCCAATCAGCTCTCTTGCCCCTACTCCTGAGCCTAAACCCAATCAGCTCTCTCTCAGACTCACTTCAGCCTGGGGGTGAAGCCCACAACAACAAGATTGTAAAATTGATCCTTAGCAGGTGGGCAAGTCCTCCTTTGGCTTTTCACCTTTTCTGAACTTTCAGGTCCCTTCTCTGGAGACCACTGCTCATTTCATCCCTGCAGAGCAGAGGTTGCAGGTGGTCTACTCCTACTTTGGCTGTCTACCCTCTCCTGCCTTTCACATGGCAGGAGATCTCTGTATTTTTTTGGTCTTAATCTAATTAAGTCTCTATAATTCTTACCCTCTAATCTGTGTATTTACTTCTTTAAATTCATAAGACAAGGATCCAGGGTACCCTAAATTTGTGGTGAGATTGCAATTGGCAAGGAACTCCAAAACTCCCCTCCCATTTCCCTAAGATCCTTCCTCAGTAGGATCCTTGGTGCTCCTTGTGGAGTAATTAGAGCCTCCTGTCAGTCTCTCAGAGGGAGGAACTGTGCTTCAGGGTATTTTTTCTTGCCCTGTGCCTCTTACATTCTTCACTCCTCCTATTGTAGACAGCTTCAGGTCACTGAGATGAACTTCCAAACCAGGCACAGTTATGGAAGAAGGGATATTTGTTGAAGTTTATAGATCCATGGGAAGTTCCGTAAATAGCAGAAGAAGCTGGCTTGCTTTCATAGGTTCAAGCAGAGAGAGAGAAGCCACAGGCAAATCCCTAAAAGCACACCATACACAGCCACACTTCAGGAACTCCAGGATTGCATATCTTTTTTTATGTTTAATGTCATATTTATTTATTTATTTATGTTACATATGGACATATTTTGTATGTAAACAACACATGTTGGTACCATCCTTTCCCTCCACCCTATCCCTTTTCTAAAGAGGCATTCTTCCTTGGGGATGCAGGTAAACTCCATTGGGATTGTGGGTCATGCATTGTGGAGGAAAGGAAGAGGCAATGTCTCTGTGAAAAATGTCCCAACTTGTGGCTCTAACAATCTTTCCACCCCCTCTTCCACAAAATTCCCTGAGCCATGCTGGGAGCATTTTAAGTCTACTTCAGTGATGGGCACTTATGAGCCTCTGGATCTTTGGTTTGGTAGGTACTGAGTGTACTTAGTATGTATCTCTATCACCCTTGTGCTGATATCAGATTCATTAAGAAAGCAGCTCTCATTTCCCCAATTCCTCTGTGGTTTCAGTTGGGGCTGGGGTGGAGTGAAATGGGTCATTTATCTCCTTAGGTCCTGCCGCCTTCTGAAAAAGTGAAGCAGATTCTCCAATGGAGAATAAAGTTGGCACCAGTTAAATGGAATATCCATTATTAATTTAGAGAGAATTAAAAGGGTGTAGACTGTCTTATAGTCTAAGGTTAGTGTGACCCTGACAGAGGAAAGCAGAATCATTATCTGGATATAATTCTGACTTGTTTTCCAGTTCCAGATATGGTTTCCTATCCACAGAGAAGATCTGTTAACCAACCCAAGAGCAGTTGGTTACCCACCATGATGTGTGCCACAGTTGAACTTGTGTGATCATCACTTCAGGTTGTTTGCTCCTGAGTCACTTAGACTTTGAGTTGCTTGGAGAGATGTTGGCCACTTTTCCCTGGTAGCTCATGTAGTACCTTCCTGCACTAGATGGACTAATTTTCTGGGGCTGGCTTTTCTCTGGATTCCAACGAGTCTCTCCATGGTCTTTGCCAACAGTGTTTGGTATCTTCAGCAGCAGGGTCTTACCATTAACCTCTGGTGGGTAATCAAATGCTCTGGCATAAGTCTGGTACAGAAAACTATAGGCCAGTGCCAAGGATAAAGAAAAAAAAAATACCCCGAGAAGAAAGAGAAACAGGAGAAATTTGAGGTTAGGTTTCATCTCATTGTATCAAGGGCCCTTCATTTCAGGTGCTCCCCCTAAAGATGTTCCACCTTTTAGTCTGACTTCCAGGATATAGGACTCTATGGTACCAGTTCAATTTCGGTTCAATTTTGTGCCCCCTTTCCATTCCCCCAAGCCCTACTCTCCCTATTGTTCAAGCCTTGAGATGCTATTCAGTTATGTCAGCAACTTGGGCTGATCCCAGTTAGAAACTGCAGATGAGAGAGCTCATGCAATGGTTGTCTTTATATTATTGTGTGAATTCACTTAGAATGATCTGTTCCAAGTTTGACCATTTTTTCTACAAACTTCAATGTGTCATTTTTTCTTACTGCTGAGTAGAATTCCATCATGTAGATATACCACATCTTGGTTATCCATTCATCCAATGATGGACACCTGGGTTGATTCCAGGTTTTAGCTATTATGAATTGAGCAGAAATAAACATGGTTGAACAAACATCTCTGAACTGAGATGTGGAGCTTTTAGGGTAAATGCCCAGTAAGGGAATAACAGGGTCTGTTGGTAACTCTATATTCATCCGTTTCAGGAGTCTCCATATTGGTTTCTATAGTGGTTGTACCATCTTACATTCCCATCAACAGTGAATGAGGGTTCCTATTTCTCCACAACCTTGCCAAAATTTGTTTTCATTTGATTTTTTAATGTTAATCCTTACTAAAGTAAGGTGGAATCTCATAATTGTTTTAATTTGCATTTCCCTGATGAACATTTTCTTAAGTGTGTATTGGCTATTTGTAATTCTTCCTCTAAGAGATCCCTATTTAGTTCTCTGCCTCACTTTTGGGGTGGGTTGTTTGATTTCTTATTGTTTAGTCTTTTTTTTTTCAGCTCTTTGTAGATGCTAGATATTATTTTTCTGTCAGTGATTGCAAAGATTTTCTCCCATTAATTGAAGTAATCTATTGGCTCTGATTATGGTATGTTTGTCTGTGCAAAAGCTTTTTTGCTTCATGAATCCCATTGGTTGAGTGCTTTAATTTCCTTGGCTACTGTGGTTTTGTTCAGGACCAAACTTTTCCTAGTCCTATATCATGGAGAGTGTCTACTATTTTTTCTTCCAGTAGTTGAAGAGTTTCAAGTCTTATATTGTGGTCTTTAAATCCATTTGGACTTGATTTTTGTGTATGACAAAATGAGTTGGTCTAATTTTATTTTTCTGCATATGGTCATCCAGTTTTTTCAACACCATTTGCTGAAGATGCTATCTTTTCTCCAGTCTACATTATTGGAACCTTTGTCAAAGATCAAGCAGCTATAGTTGAATGCCTTAAGTTCTGGGTCTTCAATTCTGTCCCATTGGTCTATGTTTCTGTGTTTTATTCCAGCACCATGTGGTTTTTTTCACTATGGCTTTGTAATATAGCTTTAGATCAGGTGATATCACCAGAGGGTTTTTCATTTGTTTGTTTGTTTGTTTTGCTGAGGATATGTTTGGCTAACCGAGATCTTCTGCCATTCCATATGAATTTTGAGATCATTTTTTAAATCTCTGTGAAGAATAATGCAGGTGTTATTATTGGTATTGTGTCAAATCTGCATATTGCTTTTGGTAAAATTGTCATTTTCACAGTATTAATTTTATCTATCTAGGAGCCACATTGCATATATTTAGGTTGGAATTTCAAATCCACCACCACACCTTAGGACTGTACCCTAAGACAGCCCAGTGATATCTCCTCTAGCCAGGTGGCTGGAAATCCAAGAAATTACATAAACTCCTGAATCTATTGGGTCATTTATTCAAACCGCCAAACCCTCTTTTCCTCAATTTACCCTGCACATTGGTGGGACTCTTAAGAGATTAGTTTTAGTGTTGCGTTCTTTCCCTGTATTTCTGTTATGATGTGTTTCAGTTTTCCACCATGTCTGTTGTTATTTCCCTGGAGGTGGCTGTCAGGCTGGCATTGGGAGAACTACCCATTGCTGCTTCATCTACACTTTGTTCTGGACCCCTGTAAAAGTGGTTTACTTGGCACATCTAGTGGTGAACAGTCAACTGTCTTTTCTTGTTGAATTGATGGATCTTGGATCCCCCCAATGCTCTCTGCTATTTGTAAAATAAAACATTCTCCAGTTAAGGGTAAGGACTGCTTTGATTAACTGGATATGCACATAATTTTGAGAGACATTTTGATGAATACACACATTCAAGTTGTTCACACAACACTAGGGCTTCTTTCTGAAGACAGAGGGTTTCTTGTCCATGGGGTTCTGACTTGATTCCCAGTACTAGTTATGAGTTCTCTCCCAATGGGTGGGCCTCATGTCCAATGGAGGGCAGTTGGTTACTCACAAAGGCTGTGTGTCACTATTGCACAAGCATGTACTTCTTGTTCTGGGGCTGCATTACATAGCTTGCAGGTTCTGTTTATTCATGCTGTTGGTGGCCATTGTCACACAGTTGCTCCCATAGCACTTTCCAGCACCATGAGGGCTTCTCAGGAAGTACTGGCTTTCCTATCAGTTCCCACGTAGTCTCTTGCTATCCTGAGACTGTGATCTATGGTATTTTGTAAAAATTGGGTATTAACTCTTAGTGCTGTTGGGTAAACAAGTGCTTGCCAAGAGCCTGCATTGTTTTGGGGACCTCACAGATCTTCCTGGCCAACTGCTCACTGTCAGGAGGTAACCTATATCTGGCCCTGGGATTCACTTGCTAGAGCTGATAGTTTTAGAATTAAGCTTTCTCCAACTTCTACTGAGCATTTCAGTCTGGTCCATCACCTCTTTTAATTGGGGGATTCTATCTTGAATGCTGTGATACAGGTAGAAAGTTCCCATTGTTTTGACTAACTTAGTTTTTAGTTTTGTGTAGTTTCCCTCCCCACTCTTCTTACCCCTACTGCCCCCACCCTCACAGCCTTAATATTCTTTCCATATACTAGTTTGTCTTATATCCCTTCTCCTCCTTTCATGTCTCCTTTTTTTCCTGAGCACATTGTAGTTATCTGCCCATAATTCTAATGCTTACTCTCTGTTATACTCCTCTTCAGTTGGTCCAGCTTAGGAGGCAAATTTGAGAGAGAATATGTGACATTTGTCTGTGTGACCTCACTTAGGATAATATTTTACAAGTCCATCTATGTTCCTGCAAATTCCATTATTTCATTTTTCCTTAATGCCAAGTAGAATTCCACTGTGTACAGCTTCATTATCCATTCATCAGGCAATGGGTTGATTAAAATTCCTAGCTATTGTCAATAGAGCAAGGATCTCTGAAGTAAATAGTAGAGCCTTTTAGAGTAGATACCCAGGGGTGAAATAGCTGGGTCAGATGGTAAATCAATTTTTGTCTTTTGCATAAGACTCCAGACTGATTTCTATAGTGCTTGTACAAGTTTGCTTTCTAATCAGCAGTGAAAAAGGGTTCCTCGTATCCTGCAGCCTCACCAACATTTATTGTCATTTGAGTTTTTGATGCTTTCCAATGTGATGGGAGTAAGATAGAATCTCAAAGGTGTTTTAATTTGCATTCCCCTGATAACTAAGAAAGTTGAACCTTTCTTTGAGTATTGGCCATTTGAATTTCTTCCTATAAGTATTATCTGTTCAGTTCTCTACCCCATGTTTTGAATGGGTTGTATGGAACTGACAGAGGTCCTAATTACCGCACCATGAATACCAATAACATTCCCTCGGGGAAATGGGAACTAGGGGAAAAGAGATATAAGACTATAACCTGTGTTAAAAAAACTAAGTAAAATTGAATAAGAGAAAATTTTATATATTACCAGATATTGTTAACTAATTATGTTTTTGCTGTGTGTACACATGGTGTGTGTGTGTGTGTGTGCTTGTGCATGTCATAGCATGTTTTGTGTGACAATCAGAGGGCACCCTGACATTGACTTTCACCTGCCACTTTATTTGAGTCAGAGTTTCTCATTGTCCACTGTGTATGCCACACTAGCTGGTCCAAGAGACTATAAGAAATTCTCTTTGTCCACTTCTCTTCTTGTATTAGGTATACTTGGATTCCAGAAGTGTGCCATAAGGTCAGGCTATATGTGGATTTTGGGACTCCAAACTCAGGTACTCACACTGGGACTGCAAGTGCTTTATCCACTGAGACATCTCCCAGCCCAAGTGATAACATCCTACATATCACATAATTCCCACCATGACTACTTTGATTATTAGGCTTTGATGTTTATTACTATACTGCTGCATTTCTTTCATTGATCCTCAGTATTAAACAGCAATGCAAAATAATCACTGAAAACAAAACAAATATATGCCATAAAACTGTGATAATACAATGAAATTGAACTTCCATCATGATTCAGCTAAGGATATCATGTTACTTTTCTATACTATAGATAACATTTGTGACAATGAAGTGAGCTAGAAACTAGTATTAATGAATTACATATGCACTGTCCATATGTATATGCAAGTCAGATGTATATGATGTTTAACCATGTAGCAATCAGGTGCTTCTATTTATTCATTCACTCAAGCATTCATTTGCTTTTTATTTTTATTTATTTAATTATTTACTTATCTATTTATGTTCATGCTAGGCAAACATTCTACCATGAAAATGAATCCCCAGGCTTTTATTCAATATTTTGAAATGAAAACTTTATTTTATTTATTAACATACAGTATTCAAATATTTAAGTAAAAATCAAATGTAATTTTATATTTGCTTAGAATTTAGACTCCCATATTACTAGGTAAATAGTAGAAAATTACTTAATACTGTTTATAATGAAGAATGTATTCTGTTACAGAAAAAAGTTAGCACTAGATTATCTTAAATTCTTCTTTTTCTTAAATTTTGTTTATTTTTATTTATTCATTTGAGAGTGACAGAGAGAGAGAGAGAGAATGGGTGCACCAGGGCCTCCAGCCACTGCAAATGAACTCCAGACAAGTGTGTCCCCTTGTGCATCTGACTAACTTGGGTCCTGGGGAGAGCCTTGAACCTGGGTCCTTAGGCTTCACAGGCAAGTGCTTAACCTCTAAGCCATCTCTCCAGCCCTATCTTAAATTCTTATTTAATAAAATGAAGTTTCCTCTTTCTGAGTATAAGCTACCAAAGAAAATCATATATTCTTAAATTTATTTGTCCACAATTCCAAATGGTAGAGCTTATTATGCTTCCAACTTGCTCTGTAACTATTACCATGAGCTTCTTAGGACTGCAAGCATCTACCATAGTGCTGAGCTCTGTCAAATCCATGTCTTGATAATAAGAATAGGTTGCCATAAACAGTGAAGTTCTAGTTACTAAATATCATTATATTTCACTAAAATATAATAATCTTTAATCTTGACCTACTGTGCTAGGATGCTTTCAATATCCATGCAATTAGTTGAACAAATTCTTGAAGCCCTCTTGCATAAAATATTTGTAATAAATAAAAGTGTAAAGATGAATATATACTTTCTATAAAAATCAACAAATATATAGCACCTCATAAAGAATCCAATATTTAATAAACACCCAGAATCTTTATAATTATCTCAGGTGATGCATTATTTATCGAATTACATGAGTTTTGTTATGTATTTATGTGTTCATCTTTAGAATTATATACTATCATTGTATGTGAATTCAAAGACTTTCCTCAATTTCTAAAAAATAATACATTCATATATATATAGAATACCCAAAAGAAGAATTTCAAAAGGAATGTGTGTGTGTGTGTGTGTGTGTGTTTGTCTCAACTTCAGAATCATTCTGTGAGTTTATCTGAAGGAGAACCCTAAGCTTTTTGTCTGTAGCCTTGGAAACATGTGTCTCAGAAACCACAGAAGTATAACATCTATATAAACATACACTGACTATAGCATTGTTCTCATCAGTTTCATTCTATCATAAAAATATTCCTGGCTGAGTATGGTGGTACACACCTTTAATCCCAGCACTTGAAAGGCAGAGGTAAGAGGATCACCATGAGACTGAAGCCACCCTGAGACTACATAGTTAATTCCAGGTCAGCCTAGGCTAGTGTGAGACCTTACTTTGAAACACCCCCCCCCCAAATTATTATTTAACATCTCAAGTTAAGAAAAAGAACTTATGCCAAAACTAATATTAATTTTAAGTATAATAAATGCATATTTCTGAATATTATCTTAATAAACTCAATACTTCTTTATATTAAATAATTTAAAATAAGGTTGACAAGTCACAAGTCACATAAACAATAAAGAAACATTTAAAGTAGAAGGTTATAATTAAATACATAATCTCATTGTACAAACACATGTAATCTTCAATGTTAAAGTAAAATATGTATCTTAATTTTTAAAAGTCCCATCAGACCTTTTGTTTCCAGCTGAATTTACCTACCTGCCTAAAATAATCCCCAGAGAAGCAATGGTTTTCAAGACACTGCATATCACATCATGAAAAAGAAATCATAGTGAGGCAGGAAATAACAAAAATGAAATCTATGTCTCAGCTTATGGCCTTGAGAACATTTTCAAAAATTCCTGCAGGGAAAAAAAGCACAGAATTTACATGTTCTGGGGAAACCCGTAGGGTGGTGGGTGAAAACAAGCTGCTGAAGTTTGCAACAACATTAGACAGCAAAAAGCCCGTGAGATAAAACTTTCCTATCCTTCTGAAGAATGACAGTGTCCATCAAATATTCTGTAGATTTTTCAGTGGGCTCACAAGTAAGAGATGTGTCTGTTCCCAAAGAGAAAACAACCTGGAAGAGTTAGAGGGAACAAGATGCAGTGTACATAAAAATAGTGCCTGCTTTCACAGAGAGTTTAGAAAAACACATATTCCTGGTGACCCAGTAGAGGAAAAGACTTTTGGCTAACAAGTAGAGATTTGTCTACAAGTTCCTCTAACAAATCTTAACAAAACCACAGAAAAAAAATATTTCTAATTTATTAACTTTACCCTAGAACAAAGCTCAGGAATATCTCTAATAATTAAAAAAAATCTAGCAAATAGAAAGTTAAGATTAGCAATACCTAAGCAAAGGTTCTCAAGCATGCAAATAAAGAAGAAAATGCAATGCATACTGAATAAAACAAAACCAGTCAAAAGCAAACCAGATCTCACACAGATGTTAGAATGTACATAGAAACGTGTTGTTTTCAGTGGTTCACATGTTCAAATACTTGAAGCCATAGAACATGTAAAAAAGACACAAAATCAACTTTTGAAGATGTTAGAAGAAAATACCCTAGATGGTGCTACCAGCAAGTTAGACATGGCAGAAGAAAATATTAATGATCTTGTAACTATATCAATAGAAATGACCCAAAATGCAAAGATAAAATAATTCAAATATTGAAACCTTAAGTGAATGCAAGACAACTTCATAGCTCCAAATAAATAAGGAGAATTTCTATAGGAAAAAAGTAGGATTTAAAATTTTAGGACCTGAAGAGATGACACCGTGGTTAAAGGCCCTTGCCTTTACAATACCTGATGGTCTGGGTTTGATTCCCTAGTATATCCATGTAAAGCCAAGCTAGATGCACAAATTGGCACATACATCTGGAATTTGTTTGCACTGACCAGAGGTCCCAGTGCACCAATTCTTTCTCTCTTTCTCTCTCCTCTCCTTGTAAATACATATTTTTAAAATACAATTTTAGAATATTGGACAAAGCCATTCAAATGTGATAAAAATTAAAAATATACATAGTTAATGGGCTCAATGAGTCTATAGATTCTAGAAGCTCAAGCTTTGGGACAGGGAGTGGCTCAATTTGTGAAATGTTTGTTATGCATGAGGACCTGAGTTCAAATCTCCAGAACCCAAGTTTAGGTTTGATGTTATATGCCTGAAATCCCAGCTCTGAGAAAGCAGATCGAGGCAGATCTTGAGGAATTTCTGGCAAACCTGTCTACAGGTTCAGTGAAGGACTTTGTTTTAAAACAGTAAAGTTGAGAGCAATTCAGGTAGCTGCTCAGCCTTGGTTTCTGCCCTCCAGTATACGGGTCTAGACACACCTGTACCCATAGACATACATACCTACACAGACATACACAAAAAGAAAAGAGCTCAAACAAAAGAAGTAAAGAAAACTGCGAAAGGCATATAATAATAAAATTTAAAGAAATTTAAAGAATATTTAAAGATACCCTTTTAGTATGGTTCAAATAAATAATATTGTACACATCGAGTTTTGATAAGGGCCTGGAGAAGCTGCATCTCTCATGCTGCTGGGACTGACACTTCTCTGAGCACTTTGACATGGTACTAAAAAATTAAGTATGAATCTAGGGAGATTTCTCAGTGCTTAAACGTATGCAAGTCTTTTGACCAGAGTTCACATCCCCAGAACCCATGTAACACCAGACACAAAAGTGGGACGTATCATTAATCTCAATACTACAACAGTGGAAGATGGAGTCAGGAGAATCCTGTAGCATTTGGGCTTGCTAATCAGCCTTCTCAGTGGCAATCAACAAGAGATTCCTTATATCAAACAAAGGTACAGCAAGAATAACACCCCATTTGACCTCTGACTTTCATATGCATGCACATGTACACAATACGAAGAAAGTTAAATATAAATCCACCATATAATGTTATTGCAAATATTTTGATTTTCCTGAGAAAAAGTATAAGTAATTTGTTTATTTTTGTCCTATGGTCAGTAGTTAAACTCAAGAAAATATTTAAACATTTTCAGTAGGTAAATGAATAACCACATGGGTTATATCCTTTAAGAAGAAAACTTCTCAACTGTGTAGTGAATGAAATAGTGAATGTAAAACACTTTGAAAAATCAAAATGATTATTCTGGGTTACAAAAGGTATATACTGTATGATTGCATTTGTATAAAATTTTACAGAATGCAATCTAACCAAGCATGAATCAAAGCACTGGTTTCCTGGAGTGTAAAGTAAGAAGGTAGGTATTAAAATGGGAATGAGGAAATTTCGGAGTGGTGGGTATGTTCACTACTGTAATTGTTATAGTATCCAGGTTACATACACCCGTCAAAATTTGCATATTGAATAGTTCAAACATATGTTGTTGTGTTTGGATTACACCTGAAAAATTGTTTTAAAATGATATTCTTCTCATGCTTCTTCTTATGTCCTCTAATTTCTTCATTGCTTAATTGTGCACAATAGCTCTCCAGAAAGCAAGATGAAGTCCCCTTGTTACTGAGGAAGTATAAAGAAGGAAAAGGAAAAATATATATCATTTAGCAAAAGCCTGACTCTTGAGTGAACATGGTGAAGTTACTATTTGTGTGTGTGTGTGTGTGTGTGTGTGTGTGTGTGTGTGTGAGAGAGAGAGAGAGAGAGAGAGAGAGAGAGAGAGAGAGAGAGAGAGAGTAGAGATGCATGCACATGTTCTCCAGGTTACTTGTTAATCAGAATTATGTCAGGTAGTTCAGGCCACCCATTGACACATCTATTCTTTACAAATGAATCATCCTAAAGGCCAAAACCATTCTGGAAATGAAGTACAGTCTAATTTATCTAATAATTGAATACATTAGTATAATATCTAATTATGAATCTTTCTGAGAAATATATATTTTAAATCTTTGGAAAACTCAATTTTTTGATAAAAATTTTGCTTTTAATACAAGAAAAAGAAAGTTATTCTTACATCTATCTATAAGCATGCATAGTAAAATCTATTGAAACTTTCAGTTAGAAGTTCCTTCTTTCTTTCCTCTGGTAAGACAATTCTGAGGGAAATGACATGAGTATTCCTGTGTGAGACTTTCAGGAAAATCATGGTTGTAAAACCTTTTACACCTTACCAATACTTTATGGAGATGATTTTTACTGTGATTCTATCCTTTACCAGAATTGTTACAAATGTCAGATAGGATATTCTAACCTCATCAACTGAGGTACCTCATCATCAAGAGAAAAGGGGATCTGGATTCATTAAAAATATCTCCATTTTATCTTAGAAATAAGTAGATCTGGACGTATAGTACATGACAAAGGCCCAGAAAAATACTTTACATAATTGAGTTAAAACTGAAAATCACTATAAAATGTGTGGTGGTAATATCATAGATGAACATTTCTAATAGCCTACACACAGAGAGCTATGGATATATTTATGTGACTACTGTCCCTCTATACAGGAAGCTATGTAGAGGCTGAACACATATATCTAGGCTGTCTTACATAACCACTGAAAAAAAAAAGTAAAAATATTTGGTCCAGGAATTGTACTTTATCAAGCCTATATTTAAAGTTAAGATAAAACATGAAATATTTGAATGAATATCAAGATATATATATGAAAAAAGGAGTAGATCTATCTATGTCACCATAATACCAACTATTTAAAAAACATCACCTAGAATTTGTACCAGAAAGGTAGCAGGGGGAGGTGAGAGAGGTAAGGGAAAGTGGTGATTGTAACGGAGAATGTAAAGCACAGCAGGAGATGACATTTTAATTTAATTGGCATCTCTAAATTTCCTTTATATTAGTGTATATAAGCATGATTTTATATTTATGTGCAAATTCATGCAAGAAAGATGACAGTGGAGGTGAAGCAAGACTGCAAAAGAGTTGAGAATTTTTGAACTGTTTTCAGAGAAATCATGTTTAATGGGGTACTAGTTTGATAATATATAGGTAGAAATGTTTTAGGAACTTTTAAAGATAAAACAAATTTGGAAAGTACTACATAGATGCTACATAAAATAAAGATCTCTTGGAGGTTTATAATTTTATTAGCATATTAATGAATGTGTATGGTTCACAGAAGAGAAATTTGCTAAAATTATTCAAATCAGCATATACTATACTCATAATTTTAAATTTTTTTGTTTATTTTAATTTATTTATTTGAGAGCAACAGAGAAAGAGGAGAAAGAGAGAGAGAGTATGGGCGCCCCTGGGCCTCCAGCCACTGCAAACGAACTTCAGATGCTTGCGCCCCCTTGTGCATCTTACTTACATAGGTCTTGGGGAATTGAGCCTCAAACTGGGGTCCTTAGGCTTCACAGGCAAGCACTCAGAGCTAAGCCATCTTTCCAGCCCCATAGTCATAATTTTTACTAAAATTAGTATTTAAAATCATATTAACTATCATAAAACACATACAAAATACTGTTCTGGACAATATATGAAACTAAGTTATTATATTTTTATCAAATGGCTCCAGTTGCATTTAAGCAAGAAAAAAATGCATCCAATTTAGGAAATTTATAGTATTCACACTTGGGATTTTTTGATTTAATAGTGGCTGAAAAGTCATATGTTGTCGCTATTTATATTCTTCCCTGCAGTGCCTTCAGATGTTGTCTGCTATTCATGCTTTTCAAGGCATGGAGTCTGGGAGGTTAAAAAAAGCTATTTTCTCCAAATTGAGAAATACATCACAGAGAGTCTATAAGTAGAGTAGGGAGATCTTACATGAGTGTGGCACAGATGGCAAATAAACTGTTTAATATCTGGTCATAAGAACCAAAGACAGGGCAACTGGCTTTTAAGACATCTGCAGAAAACCTGTGGCCTCTGGTTTGAAATTGTTTCTAGAGGTTAACTTTAAAACATTAGGCTAGATTGAAAATCATAGCAGTTAATTATATAGAAGCACAAAAAATGTCCATGTAGTCCCAAGTTTCTTAATAATTACCAATCATATATCTTGTAAAATGGTAAACTGCTATGGCTTATGAGTGATTTGTTTGATAAATATGACCAAATTATGAATGGGGCACATAATGATATAGTTTTTTCTTGCATTACTATGTATTGTTTCAGTAAAACAAAAACAAATGAAAGCATTATTACACTATAAATAAAATACTCAGCTCAATTATTAGAACATGTCACAAATAAACTTTACTGATTATAGAAGTTGTAGATAATAATTGAAATTCCACATGAGTAATTCATTTTAATACATCCATAACCAATACATGCATTCATCCATTAGAAATATTTTGTGTTTTGAGGCTATTATGACATGAGCAGTGCTAAAAGCAGGTGTGACTTATCTTATGAAGTTCCTACTCATCTCTACCGTTCCACTGTGTTGTGGAGTGCAGTGCTTTAGCTCCATTCCCCAGGCAGCCGTTTGAATATTGCCACCTAAGGCCTTGAACTGAAATAACAGAGGCTGACTTCCTGCTTGCTCTTCTTTGTCCACAGGCAAGTAGAGTCGTGGAGACCCAGATGTCATGAGGACATTGTAGCTTTTCAGGGTCTATTCACCAGATCCATGGGTATCTCTGAAGCATCTGTAGGATCTGAAGAAAAGTCTTCTGGCTCCAGAAGCCTTGCAATTGCCTGCAGCTTCTTCATTCCCCTCAGCCCCTCTCCTCAGAGGTTCATAAGTATCACATGCCCTATATTTAGCCCACTTCAACTCACAATATTAAATTCAATTTTTACTTATTTTATTGAAACAGAACTACAGTAGGTATAGCACACAACCAAAACTTTTTTTTTTTTTTTTTTTGAGATAGGGACTTGATCTAGCCCAGGATGACCTGGAATTCATTATGCAATCCCAGGGTGGCCTCGAACTCATGGCTATCCTTCTACCTCCTCCTCCCAAGAATGATAAGATTAAAGGTGTTCACCACTATGCCTGGCTCAACAACACATTTTGAAATCCTTCATATTTATAATGTAAATAATATTAAAATTCAATAAATAATAAATAACTGAAAATTATTAAAATTCAAGAAAATATTTTGTTATTACTATACGGAGAAGTAAATGTACAGTATTACCTTAAAAATTTCCAGTGGAAATTGGAATGAAATATTTCTTTGCTTAGTTCTTGCCCATTTGTCTGTTTTAACAACTACAACCATATCTTTTGTTTCATTTATGAGAGAACAGAATAACTCACATGTCCCTTGTCTCTTGTCATTGCTACAAAGAAAGCCATGGTTTACACGTTTTTACCACAATCTAGAGAATAGAAATTACAATGGGCTTTTAAAGGAAGAAAAATAATGAAAATATTGGTTTAAAATAATCATGTAGGAAATTTTAAACTACCTCAATATTTTTCTCGTTATGTCAAGTATCAGTCTAATAAATGCCTTGAAATTTTTGTAAATACAAGGGTAATGCAGTTTAACTTCTTTGAAAAATATATACAAAAATTATCTTAAGAATTATAAAGGCAACAACATTCTACATTGTAATTAATTTATGTAACACTAGTGCAAACACAGCACAATTACTAACAAGACGATTGTTGTATTTGTTGGCTCATAATACCATGAAGTCGTGATGCCATGCCAAATGGGAAAAGGTGACCTAGTGAACTTAACTACTTTAATCAAACTACACAATAGGCAGTGCTCAAATTTCAGACCAGAAGATCTTAATTGTAAGTCACTTGGACTTCATTGAATTCATTGAATTATTTGGTATATTCAGCCTCTGGTATTTATGAAAATTTAACTGACTAACATAAAGCAATTATACACAAATGAAAAACGTAAACTCCTCAACAAGAAATTGAAAATATGTTGTTTCAACTTTGGCTTACTCACTGTACTATACACACACACACACATATATATATATATATATTAAGACTAAGTTGATATTTTTCCCAGAACTCCCATTATATTGAATAAAATATACTACCCAGATAACTATAACGCAATTTCAAATAGGAAAGCAGAACTCTAATCAAGTGTTGCATATTATCTAAATAAATAGTAGATTTATCAAAGAGGATACATTTTTTGAAGCAACTAGGAAATTATTTAGAAATCTTTTTTATATTAGATAGAAAGAGAGAAAAGCAGAGAAAGAGAGAGATAGTGATAAAGAGAATGGATGCACCAGGGACTCCAGGTGCTGCAAACAAATTCCAGACACATGTGCCCATTGTGTGCAAGTGTAACATTGTGCACTCACATCATTGTGTGTTTGGCTTATGTAAAACCTAGAGATTCAAACATGAGTTCTTAGGGTTCACAGGCAAGTGCCTTAACCACTAAGCCATCTCTCCAGCCCAACTAGGAATCTTTCTAGTTTTCCAGACTGAGTGGCATACCAGGGAACACAAAAATCCAATCTTGGATTTATACTGTAATTGGGTGCAACAAACTGATTAGCATAAATCACCTTATTCCAGTTTTGCTAACCATATTTTCACCATGTAATTCTGATTTTCTGATTTCCTATCTGGGCAGTTATACAATCAGATCCCAAGTTTGATTGAATAGGATACACTATGTGTTAAATATGTGGCTCTGGCAGATTTATTGAAATTGTGATTTAATTCTTTTATCTATTATTGTTTATACAACAATGACCACAGGTTAGTTGTAGATATGAATGAGGGAATACACATAAAATTCTTAGAAAAATAGCCCAAATATAGAAATTAGTTGATAAATGTTAGATAGCTCCAAATAACAATTAACATAATGAGTTGTTGCAGATTAAGTGCTAAAATGAACTTTGTATGCATGATATTCCAAATAACAGAAATATTTTTATGAGGTAGCATAATTGTTTTAGATAAGAGAATTGGGCACATAGAGATCCAACCAATGTCCAGTGACCAGTAAGCTTCCCAAATACTCTGGAGTCATGGATCACTTCTTACTTGGATGTAAATTCTCTACCTTTCCATCCACTGTGAATTTTATTGTGATGACTCAGTCCTTAGCAATGTAATAGATTTGATGAAATAAGCTATTATACTACTTTATGTATCTGTAAAGGCTAAGATGCAACTTTGGAATGTAATTATTGGCCATAGAGATCACTGTGTTATTATAAGACTATTTGACCTCAGAAGATTAGTTTCATTAGGAAAAAAAAGTCACCTGTCTTTGGCATGACTATGAGATCCTAAATTAAAAGTTGTGATTTTTATCTCAGAATTTTGAGGACAGAGTTCTACATTTTATTTTAGTATTAAACCTCCTGAGTACATCTATGAAAAAATCCACCACTTAATTTAATAGCATTTATTATCCAATTGCCACATAATCTATTTCTAAACATACCAATCCTGAAAATGGGCCACAGGCCTCAAATCCCTCTCTCTCTTTCTCTTCCATTTATTTATTTATTTATTTATTTATTTATTATTAGATATGGACATACTTTGTATGTAAACATCACATATTGGTAAAATCTTTTCCCTCCTCTCTGCCCCTTTTCTGAAGAGGCCTTCCTCATTGGGGATGCAGGACAACCTCGTGGGTATTATGGGTCATGTATTATGGGGCAGCAGTCAGTTATGGGGGAGAGGCAGTGTCTCTGTGCAAAATGCCCCAACGTGTGGCTCTAACAATCTTTCTGCTTCCTCTTCCACAAAATTCCCTGAGCCATGCTGGGAGCATTTTAAATCTACTTCAGTGATGGGCACTTAGGACCATCTAGATGTCTGGCTTGGTAGGTGTTGAGTGTCCTCAGTATCTTTCTCCATCACCCTTGTGCTGATATCAGCTTAACCAAGTAAGCAGCATTCTTGCTCATTTCCCCAATTTCTCTGTGGTTTCAGCTGGGGCCAGGGTGGGGTGTGCTGGGTCATTTACCTACTCGAATCCAGTTCCAATCTGAGAAAGAGAAGCAGATTCTCCAAAGGAGAGTGAAGTACATGCCAGTTAAATGGGATAACCATTATTAATTTAGAATTATAAGGGTTTAGATACTTTTATAGTATAATGTTAATGGGAGCTTGACAGTGGAAAGCAAAATCATTATCTGGATATGATTCTGATTTGTTTTCCAGTTTCAGATATGGTTTCCTTTCCACTTAGAGGATCTGTGAGCCAATCCAAGAGCAGTTGGTTATCCACCATGGCTGTGCACCACCATTGCACTTGTGTGAGCATCACATCAGGTTGTTTGCTTCTGAGTTGCTTAGACTTTGAGTTGCTTGGACAGATGTTGGCCACTTTCCCCTGGTATCCCATGTAGTCCATTCTAGCACTAGATGGTCTACTTATCATAGGACTGGCTTTCCTCTGGATTCCAATCATGTCTCTCCATAGTCCATGCTGAAAGTGGTTGGTGTCTTCAGCAGTAGGGTCTAACCATTAACCTCTGGTGGGAAATCAAGTGCTGTGATGGAAGTCTGTCCTGTTTGTTTTGAGAGATCTACTAGGTTTCTCTGATAAACAGGTCATTGTGGTTATAAACCACATCCTGGTACAGGGAATTACAGGCCAGTTACCAGGAAAAAGAAAAAAGCAAAAACCAGAGAAGAAAGAGAAAAGGAAAAATTTGAGGTTATGTTTCATCTCACCCTCTCCAGGAACCTTTGATTCAGGTTCTTCCTGTAAGAGAGCTTGAGGGTTCCACCTTTCAGTCTGATTTCCAGGATATAGGATTGTACGGTACCAGTTCAATTTTGGTTCAGACTTTGTGTCCCCCCTCCATCCTTTCCTTTCCCCCAAGCCCTACCCTTCCTATTGTCCAAACCTCAAGATGCTACTCAGTTATGTCAGCAACTTGGGCTGATCCACATTAGGAATTGCAGATGAGTGAGATCATGTGACGACTGACTTTCTGTGATTGTGTGAGTTCACTTAAAATGATCTGTTCAATGTTTGACCATTTTTCTACAAATTTCAATGTGTCATTTTTTTTCTTACTGCTGAGTAGAATTCCATCATGTAGATATACCACATCTTATTTATCCATTCATCCAATGATGGACACCTGGGTGGATTCCAACTTTTAGGTATTATGAATCAAGCCAACATAGACATGGTTGAACAAATATCTCTGAACTGAGATGTGGAGCTTTCAGGGTAAATGTCCAGGAAGGCTATAACAGGGTCTGCTGATAACTCTATTTGCATCCTTTTCAGGAATCTCCAAATTGATTTCCATAATGGTTGTATCAGATTACATTCCCACCAACAGTGAATGAGTGTTCCTAGTTCTCCACAACCTCACCAACAATTTGTTTTAATTTAATTTAATTTTTTTAATGTTTGCCATCCTTACTGAGATAAGGTGAAATCTCATAGTTGTTTTAATTTGCATTTCCTTAATGGTTAGGGATGTTGTACATTTTCTTAAGTGTTTGTCAACCATTTGTAATTCTTCCTCTTAGAACTCCCTATTTAGTTCTCTGCCCTACTTATGGAGTGTGTTGTTTGATTTTTTTATTGTTCAGTTTTTTTGAGTTCTTTGTAGATTGCAGATATTAGGCTTCTGTCAGTGGTATAGCTGGCAAAGATTTTCTCCCATTCAGTAGGTAATCTATTTGCTCTACTTATGGCATATTTGTCTGTGCAAAAGCTTTTTAGCTTCATGAGATCCCATTGGTTGAGTGCTTGTTTAATTTCCTTGGTTACTGGGGTTTTGTTCAGGAAGTCTTTTCCCAGTCCTATATCATGGAGCTTGCTTCCCATTTTTTCTTCTAGTAGTTGAAGTGTTTCAGGTCTTATATAGAGTTTTAATCCATTTGGACTTGATTTTTGTGTATGGAAAAATGAGTGGGTCTAATCTCATTTTTCTACATATGGTCATTCAATTTGTCCAACATCATTTGTTGAAGATGCTATCTTTTTCCAGTCTACATTATTTGCACCTTTGTCAAAGTTCAAGCAGCTGTAATTGCTTGCCCTAAAGTCAGGGTCTTCAATTCTGTTCCATAGGTCTATGTTTCTGTTTTTATTCCAGTACCATGCAGTTTTTGTCACTATCACTTTGTAATATAGGTTTAAATCAGGTATGGTGATACCACCAGAGGTATTTCATTTGCTGAGTATATCTTTGGATATCTGAGGCCTTCTGCCATTCCACATGAATTTTGAGATCATTTTTTTTCAGTCTCAGTGAAAATGAGCTGGTATTTTTATTGGTATTGTGTTAAATCTGCATATTACAATTGGTAGAATTGCCAGTTTCACAATATTAATTCCACCAGTCCAGGAACATGGGAGGTCCTTCCATCTTCTTAAGTCCTCCTCTACTTCTTTCTTGAGTGTTTTTATCTTTTCATTATATAGTTATTTTTCATTCTTTATTACTTTTATTTCAAAGTACTTAATTTTTTTTTGGTGTTATTGAAAATTGACAGTCTCGCTGACTTCTTTCTCTCTATATTTTTCCTGTGCATATAGAAAAGCTACTGATTTTCGTGCATTGATTTTGTTTCTTACCAATTTGCTGAAGTAATTTATCACCTTTAGAAGTTTTGGGATGGAGACTTTCAGGTCACTTATATCATGTCATCTGCAAATAGGGCTAACTTTTTCCTTTCCAATTTGAACCCCACTTTTTTTTTTCTTTCTCTTGTCTTATTGCTTGGGCTAGTACTTCTAGTACTATGTTGATAAGCAGTGGTGAAAGTGGGCAAACCCTGTCTTGTTCCTGATCTCAGTGGAAACTCCTTGAGCTTTTTCCCCATTAAGAATTATTTGGGCTTTAGGAGCTTTATATATAGCCATGATTTTGTTGAGATATAAACCTTCCATGCCTATTCTTTTCAGTGTTTTGATCATGAAGTAGTGTTGTATTTTGTCAAAGGCCATTCTGCATCAATTGAAATGATCATGTGGTTCTTATGGCTCAGCTTATTTATGTGGTACATTACATTGACCAATTTCCATATGGTAAACCATCTCTGCATCCTTGGGATGAAACCTACTTGATCAAGGGGGATGGTGCTTTTAATGTGTTGTTAAGTTTGGTTTGCAAGGATTTTGTGTCTCTGATTATATGGAATAGTTTGAGAAAAATTGGTTTCAGTTCTTGTATGAAGGTTTGATAGAATTTCCCTGAGAAGCTATCCAGTCCTGAACTTTTCTTTTTGGGGAGGTTTCTGATTGCCTTTTCAATCTTCATGCACCAACCACTGCAAACGAACTCCAGATGCGTGCACCCCCTTGTGCATCTGGCTAATGTGGGTCCTGGGGAATCCATCCTCGAACCGGGGTTCGTAGGCTTCACAGGCAAGTGCCTAACCACTAAGCCATCTCTCCAGCCCGTCCCTGTGAATTTTCTACTTGGATGATCTGTCTGTTGATGGTAGTGAAGTATTGAAGTCTTCAACTATGATGATGTTGGTGTTTATTTCTGTCTTATTTTTGAGTAGATTTTGTTTTATAAACTGTGGTGCCAGTGTGTATGACATATACATATTTATGATTGTGATGTGCTCATGTTGGATCATTCCCTTGATGAGTAAGAAGTGGCCTTCTTTGTCCTTTTTGATTACTTTTGGTTTGAAGTCTATTTTATCAGATATTAAAAGAGCAACTTCTGCTTGTTTTTTTTTTTTTTATTTCCATTTGCTTGGAATATCATTTTCCAACCCTCCATCCTGAAGAGGTGTCTATCTTTAGAGGTGAGGTGGGTTTCTTGCAAACAGCAGATAGAAGGGTCCAGTCTTTTTATCCATCCTGATAGCCTGTGTCTTTTGATGGGTGAATTAAGACCATTAATATTTAAGGTTATTGCTGTGAGGTTTGAATTAATCCCTGCCATGATGACGTGTTTTATAGCCTGTTTATGTTATGTACAGTTTTGAGCCTGGTTTATTTTGATATTGTGATCTTCTTCCTGTTGACTCCCAAGATTGGTTGTTTGACTGTTCTGTGTGGAGTATTCCCTCAATTATTCTCTGTAGGGTTGGCCTTGTGTTCATATAATGATAGAGTTGACTTTTTTCATGGAAAGCTTTTCTTTTCCTTTTCCTTTTCCTTTTTCTTTTTCTTTTTCTTTTTCTTTTTCTTTTTCTTTTTCTTTATTTATTTAAGAGCAGCACACAGAAAGGCAGATATATAGAGAGAATGAGCACACCAGGGCCTCCAGCCACTGCAAAGGAACCCCAGACACATGCGCCCCCTTGTCCATCTGGCTAACGTGGGTCCTGGGGAATCAAACCTCGAACTGGGGTCCTTAGGCTTCACAGGCAAGTGCTTAACCACTAATCCATCTCTCCAGCCCTGAAAGCTTTTCTTTTACCATCTATTATGAGGGATATTTTTGCTGGGTAAAGAAGTTTGGCTTGGAAACCATAGTTTTTCAGACTTTTAAGTGTTCCATTCCAGGCTCTTCTGGCTTTCAGGGTTTCCATTGAAAAATCTGATGTTATTCTAATGGGATTGGCTTTGTATGTTGTGAATTGTTCCTCTCTTGCTGCTTTTAACACTCTTTCTTTTTTTTTTTTAATTTGTTTGTTCATTTATTTATTTGAGAGTGACAGAGAGAAGGAGGCAGACAGAGAGATAGAGAGGAAGAGAGGGAGAGAGAGAATGGGTGCGCCAGAGCTTCCAACCTCTGTAAATGAACTCCAGATGCTTGCGCCTCCTTGTGTATCTGGCTAACGTGGGTCCTGGGGAATTGAGCCTCAAACCAGGGTCCTTAGGCTTCACAGGCAAGTGCTTAACCACTAAGCCATCTCTCCAGCCCTCTTTCCTTGTTTTTATTGTTAAGGGTTTTAACTGTGATGTGTCTTGGAGAGTTTCTTCTTTGGTTCTGCCTGTTTGGTGTTCTGTGAGCTTCTTGTATCTGGATGGGCCTCTGGTTTTCAAGATTTAAAAATTTCTTCAATAATTTTGTTGAGTATGTTTTCTATGCCCCTGTCTGGATTTCCTCTCCTTCTGGTATGCCCATTATCCAGATGTTTGGTCGTTTTAGAGTGTTCACAGTTCCCTCATATTCTGTTCACTTGATTTTTTTGAACTTAGCAAAGATTTTGACCTCCTGATCAATTTCTTCTCTATCTTCCAGGTCAGAGGTTCTGACTTCCACATGTGTAACTTTGTTGGTGAGTGGTTCTAGAGAGGTTTTCACAAAATCCATTTGATTTTTTCTGTTCTGATGTTTTATATAATGCCCATCTCTTTTTGAGGTATGATTTCAATTTGAATTCTGATTTTCTTGATGCTTCTTTTAGTTCACTCTTGCATTTGATCATGTCTTCATTAAGCTTAATCAATGGGTTGTTGAGGTCTTCCATTTCTTGACTTACCTTCAATTTTTTAATATAATTTTGGAGGGTTCTAACATTTTCTTCCATCAAGTTAAGCCTAATGTCAAAAGCTGAACACTCTAAGAGACAATTCTGTTTAATTTCATTGATATAATTGCTGGTTCTTTGATAGTTTGCTTCATGTTCAGCGATTTTTTTTAAATCAACATCTCATTGATTGTTGTGTTTTCATTTTGGGAATGAATTATTGTTGATTTCTCTATAATTTCATTGGAGGCTTCTGTAGTAGAACTAGGCATCCTTGTTGGTGATCTCTCAGTTTTCTGACTTTTGTTGGCTTTTTCACATTATTTTCTACCATTTTAGGAAGACTATTTTATTGAGGAGGAATCAAGTTTGTGGCCTTTGGCTTATTCACCGTCTGAACAGGGATGTTGGTACTTAGTGTACAGTCAAGACACCAGAGCAAAAGGCCAGATTCCACATCTCACATAGGGGTCAGACCTCCCTGAGCAAGGCACAATGGTACCTACCAGGACCAGGCAACTAGGTGGAGTAAAGGAACAGGGATCTGGCCTAGTTCATGATGAGCCTTCCAGTACATGGGCCAGTGCATGCAACCTAGACTGGGGAGGTGGGAGGAGCCCACATACTGACCACTCAGGGAACTCAGACCCAGGCTCTGGGAGGGAACCAGAAATAGGTCTGGCCTACTCATTCCAAACCACCACACATGCCTACACACTGACCACACAGGGAACTCAGACCCAGGCTGTGGGAGATCTTTTTCTCTCTTTTTGTCTCTGTCTCTCTCTCTGTGTGTGTCTCTGTCTCTATTTCATGTGCAGATGGAAAACAGCTACCAAAATAATGTTTCTGTTCCCTTTCCCTTTTACCTCTTCCAAATGCCAGTCATGTGAATGAAAGGATTGGGAAAATATCAATCCCACCAAAACATAAACTTTATATTATCATCATCACCATCACCGTAGCTGGTATTTTATTACTACTTTATTATGCTTACCTTCCTAATGGCTATACTATGTTCAACTCTCCAATGTATAATAGCAAGTAGAGCAGGTGATGTCCCTTCAGAAAAGGGAAGGAGGGGTGGAATGGTGCAGGGCTGTCTGTAACTGTATACATAACCCTTATTTTGGGATGAATTACTAGTGCCACATATCAGTCACAGATCTATAACCACGCACTCTTTAATTACTATTTTAGTAATAAAAGTAAGGATGAAGAAGTGGATGTTTCCTTCCTCCCTTTATTTGTTTCATTTTTCTTATTTCTGCTTGGTTGTTTCTTTTGTTTTGTCTTGGCTGCTTTAGTTTTGCTTGGTAGTGTGTTTATATTAGGATTATAGAGTTAAGACTTAATGTTGATTCCCACAGGTTTATTGGTACTGTGATTTTTATCAGTTATGTGGTAACTTATTGTGTTACTATTCTGCTTCCTTTGGTTTGCTTAATAATTAATGCATAATATTTCATGTATTTATACTGGTATGTTGTTACAGTGGTATAGCTGCTAGGGCATTTGCATTCATATGCAGGAAACAGCTGGTACATCAAAAGTAACCAAAAACAACATGAGACCCTCAAAAACCCAAGTTAGGAGCACTATAACATTGAGAAAGGGAGAAGAGATAAGAAAAAGAGAGACACAGAAGACAGGGGAGAATGAGAAGGGGACAAAGAACAGAAAGAGAAAGATGAGCAAAACAAAGATCACCTATCAATACAAGCTAGGTAAAATATGTGGTACATAACAAAACAGCAAAATAAGAAAATGTAGGGCTGGATGATACAGTTACTACTTAAATACTTATAAGCTTATAAGACTATTACTAATTCTTCCCTAAATATTTCAAGTCACAAGTCATTTACAATACCATCATTGTGACACTCATAGGGGATGATTGCCACTCTATTCACACTAGCTAGGGATTGTAATCAACCCAGATAGCCATCTACTGATAAATGGATAATGAGCATATGGTTCATATACACAATGGCATTCAACTCAGCAGCAAGGAAAACTGAAGTAACGAAATTCATAGGAACAGGGGTGGACATGGAAAATCACATTCTAAGCAAGGCCAGTCTAAGGAAGACAATGTGCGTATTCTCTGTCATATGAGCATTCCAAAATGGACCAGCTGAAAAGGAGGACAAAATGCAGTAAGCATTAGGAATATAGGCATATAACTAGAATGAGACCAAGAAAAAGTGAAAATAGAAAGGGAGGAGAGGAGGTGATATCAAGCTAGTAGAAGGGAACATGTTGGGGATGGGAGTGTGAGGGGTCCAAATAAGGGAGTGTGGGAAGGGGAACTACACAAAGCCAAAGACGCAAGCAGTCAGCACAATAGGAACATTCTTGTGTTTCACGATACACAATAGAACCCTGAATTAAGGCAGGTGGATTGACCAGACCAAAATGCCCAGTAGGAGGTTGAGAAAGATTAATCCAAAATCCATCAGCGCTGGGTTACTTCCTTACAGAAAGCAGTTATCCAGTGAGATCTGTATGGTACACAAAACAATGCAGACCTTTGCCAAATACTTGGTTACTAAGTGAAACAGCAAGTTAAGATCCTATTGCTAAAAACACCACACACCACAAGACAAGACAAGACAAGATAGCTGACTCTCTATCAAGTGCTGAGCCACCCTTACACATCAGCTAGGGCCCAGGTGAAACCATAGAGAAATTGGCAAGATGTGCAAGAGTGCTGCTTCCACGGTAAGCTGACAACTTTCTCCAGGATGATGGTAATAGACACCGAGGATACTCAAAATACCATAGCAGAAATCCAGAAGCTGCTGAGAGCTCAACAATAAAATATACTTAAAACATACCCAAAATACCTCAGAGAATTTTGAGGAAGAATTTGTAAGAGCAACAAAGTGTGAGGGAATATCCAGAGGCATTGCTTCTACCCCCACAATGACTGACTGTTGCTCTCACAACTCATAACCTACAACCCCATGGTGAATACCAGCAATTCCATTGAGGAGGGACCTCAGCAGAATGGGTACAGAGAAAAGGGGAATGATGGTACCAATGCATGATGCATCCATAAGAAGTCTCTACTTAAATTAAATGATATGCAGAGATATTTAGCTTACCCATAACTGTGGGCTAACTCCACAATGCATGACCCGTATACCTCAACAAGGAGGGGCCAAGGGGAGGGGGTAGATCATGGATGAACCTAATAATGGTACCAAACTGACTGTATTTGCTGAATACAAAATTAACTAATAAAGAAAAAAAATAAAAATAAAAAACAAAACAACAACAACAAAAAACACATTTATTTGCAAGCAGAGAGAGAGAGAGAGAAGAAGAAGCTTAAAAGACAGAGATAGTAAATGGGCACAGTAGGGCCTCTAGCCACTGCAAACAAACTCCAGATACAGGTGCCACCTTGTGCATCTGGGTTTACTTGTATACTGAGGAATCAAACCCAGGTCTTTTCCACAGCCACATATCTGAATTTTTAATGATAAAAATAATTTAAAAAACTTTGAATCTCAATAAATGCAAATAGGAAACATTGGTATAATAAACTCTAAAATGTTATAGTTAGAGGATATGTATACTGGGCATACTTCAGTCTTTAGAAGTCCTTTATTTAGGCAACCTATCCATTATAATTTTTAGAAATATAAGTTACATCATCATATTCACTGCTGCAGAGAAGCATGTGCCCAGATTTAAGCACATGACAAGAATTTAGAGGTTAAGAAGGACAATTTTTTAGTTGATGGAAGCACCTTCCTCTAATAGGTGCTAATGTTGAGGGGCACATTTAATGCACATGAAAATATAACAAGGAAGAATTGAGAATAAACTATCTAAAGTTAATAAAATAAAATGTATTTTTAAACATTTTAACACAAGTTAACATCAATTTATGAAATTTGCCTTCCAGTAAAAAATTATCCTACTTACCTATTTTCCATTAATGGTCAGCAAAATAGCTTCTTAATATATTTAAATGCCTCCTATTTTAATAGGTATTTGATTTCTATTTTTTTAATTAAGTAGAAAATTTGTATGGACATATCATGTGTTGGTACTATCATTTCCCTCCTCCCTGCCCCTATTCCCCTGAGGGCTCTCTTCAGTGGGATTGCTGGTATCCCCCATTAGATTGTGGGTTATGAGATGTGAAAGCAGCAGTCACTCACTGCAAGGGGGGGACAATGCCTCTGGATATTCTCTTCTACTCTGGCTATAACAATCCTTCTGGTCTCTCTTTTGCAAAATTCCCTGAGCCTTGCTGGGTTGAGTCTACTTGACTGTTGTGCTCTTAGTAGTTTCTGGATTTCTGCTTTCAAACATTTTGAGTATCCCCGGTGTCTGTTTCAATCACCCTGCCAGTGGTTGTCAGTCTCACCATCGAAGCAGGACTATTGTCATCTCTCCCATTCCTCTGTGGTTTCACCTGGGCCCTGGCTGATATGTGAGGGTTGATATACCTCCTCAGCTCTCCCAGCCCTATGAAAAAGAAAAACAGATTCTCCAATTGAGGATGAAATTAAGATATATTAAAGGGGATAAGCATTGTTAGTTTAGAAAGATTTTGATGGGTGTATCCTCACTGATGGCCAAAGACTAGTGAGAGCTGCTTGTTAGTGTCCATGATCTTGGTCTCCATAAGATTCTGACTAGATTCCCAATTCCAGATTTGGGTTCCTTTCTACTGAGCATATCTCTCTTACCCAATCAGAGAGCCATTGGTTACCCACATAGGCTAAGTGCCATTATTGAACAGGTATGTATATCTTCTCTGGCTGGTTGCTAGCACACAATGTTGTTGGTCCCAGCAGCTTATATAGCACTTTCCTGCACTAGAAGGGGAAAAGAAATTTAGAACTAGCTTCTTTCCAGATTCAAGCCATATATCTCAATGTTCTGTGTCAGTAGCATGTGGTGTCTTCAGCAATTTTACCTCAGGTGGGTAAATGAGTGCTTTGACAGAAGCCTGTCTTGTTTTGGGGAACTCAACGTTCTCTCCAATCCATAGCTCAATGTGGATTGTCTGATTTATGGTACTGGGAGTTACAAGCTAGAGCCAGATATTTTAGGGTTAGCCTTCACCCCAACCTCTCCAGGGCTCTTCTTAGCAGACAAACCCTGCCTACTCCTGTTGAGGGTTACATCTTTTAGTTTGTTATCCAGGAGAAAATTTTCTATGGTAACAATTCATTTTGGATTAGTTTTGTGTGTTCTTCCCCTGCCTTCCCATTTCCCTTGATCAAAACTCTTCCAGCACTATTATCTGTCCCTTGAATTGCCTAACAGTTATGCCTGCAACTCAAGCTGTTCCAAGTTAGGAACCACAAATGAGGGATAACATGTGGCATTTGACTATTATGCTTGTGTGAGTTCACTTAGTATGGTCTGTTCCAAGTCTGTCCATATTCCTACAAATTTCATTATGTCATTTTCCTTACTGCTGAGTAGAATTCCACTGTGTAAATATGTAACACGTTTTCATTATTCAATCATCAAACAGTGGGCATCTGAGTTGAATCCAGTTCTTAGTTATTGGGAATTGAGTAGCTATAAACATGATTGCATAAATATCTCTGAAGTGAAGAGTGGAGCCTTTAGGGTAGGTGCCCAGTAGAGGAATAGGTGGTTCAGTTGGTAACTCTATTTTCATCTTTTTCAGGACTCTCCATATTTCTTTCCTTAGTGGTTGTGAAATTTTGCATTACCACCAACAGTGAATGAGGGTTACTCTTTCCCCACATCCTTGCCAACATATATTATCATTAGTTTTTTTAAATGATTACCACCCTGATTGCAGAAATATCAAATTTCATTGTTGTTTTAATTTTCATTTCCTGATCGTTAGGATGTTGCATATTTCTTAAGTGAGCATTAGTCATTTGTATTTCTTCCATTGAGAATTCCTTATTCAGTTCTCTGTTCCATTTCTTGAGTGGATTTTTTGATTTTTTATTACTTAGTTTTTTGAGTTCTCTGAGTAGTCTGTTGACTCTGTTCATAGTATGTTTGTCTGTGCAAAATCTTTTAAGAGGGCTAAAGAGATGGCTTAGTGGTTGAGGCATTTGTCCATGGAGCCATAGAACCCAGGTTCAATTCCCCAGGACCCACATAAGCCAGATATACAAGGTAGTGCATGCATATGGAGTTCATCTGCAGCAGCTGGAGACCCTGGCATGCCCATTCTCTCTCTCCCTCTCTATCAAATAAAAATAAAATTAAAAAAAGTTTTGTAGCTTCATGATTCCGGTTGAATTATTCTTTAATTTTATGGACTACTGGTCTATTATCTTTCCCCACTCCTGGTTTTTTGTTTGTTTGTTTGTTTGGGGTTATTTTTCAGGCAATTAAGAGTTTCGTGTCTTTAGTTGAGGTCTTTAATCCATTTGGAGTTGATTTTGGGGTGTGATGAAATGAGTGGGTCTAGCTTCCTTTTTTTGTACATGTGGTTATCCATTTGACCAGCACCATTGGTTGAAGATGCTGTATTTTCTCCAGTATACATTGTTGTCTCCTTTGTCAGCAATCAAGTAGCTATAGTAACATGAACTAAGGGCTGGTCTTCAGTTCTGTTTCATTGGTATATGTGTTTGTTTTTATTTCAGTACCATGCTGTTTTTGTTACAATGGCTTTGTAGTATAGCTTTAGGTTGGGTATGGTGATACTTCCATTGGTGTTTCTTTTTCTGAGGATATTTTTGGAAATCCGAGGCCTTCTGCCATCCCGTAAAATATTTTTATATTACTTTTTCTATCTCTGTGAAGAATGGTGCTTTGTATATATCCTATGTTATCTTGAGATATAAACCTTTGATCCCTAGTCTCTACAGCATTTTGGTCTTGAAGTGATCTTGTATTTTGTTGAATTCCTCAGCATCTATTGAAATGATCATGTCTTTCTTGTGTTTCCGTTTGTTTTTGTGGTGTATCATGTTAATCAATTTCCATATGTTAAAACATCTCTGCATCTCTGGGATGAAGCCTGCTTGACTGAAGAAGTCGATGATGCTTTTGATGTGTTGTTGAATTTAGTTTGTGAGGATTTTGCTCAGGACTTTTGCATGTGATTTCATCCGGGATATAGGTCTTTAGTTTTTTGTTGTATCTCTGTCTGGTTTTGGCATTAGGATGATGCTAGCTGCATAGAAGGAGTTAGACAGCATTCCCTGTTCTCCAATTATGTGAAAAAGCTTTAGAAAAAGTGGTTTCAGTTTTTTTATGAAGGTTTTGTAGAATTTAGCAGAGAATCCATCAGGACTTTTCTTTTGGGGGAGATATTTTATTACATTTTCAATCACGATGAATGCTTTTAGGAGATTTATTTGTACTGGACTTAGTTTTGGTAGGTGGTACATGTCTAGAAATTCATCCATTTCCTCCAGGTTATCCAATTTTATGGAGTAGTATTTTAGGAAATATGTCCTGATGATCCTTCCAATTTTATTAATGTCATCTGTGACCTCTCCTGTTTCATTTCTCAAATTGGCCAGGGGTTTATCCATCTTGTTTATTTTTTCAAAGAACCAGCTCCTTATTTTGTCAATTTTCTTAATTACTTTCTTAGTTTCCAATTCATTAATATCTACTCTGATCTTAATTATTTCTTTCTGTCTGGAACTTTGAAAGTCTGATTGATCTTGTTTTTCCAACACCTTTAGGTGGATAGTTAGGTTATTAATTTTAGATCTCTGTTTTTGTTATGAAGGTATTTGGTACTATAAATTTTCCACTTAAAATGGCTTTACTCGGGCTGGAGAGATGGCTTAGCAGTTAAACACTTGCCTGTGAAGCCTAAGGACCCTGGTTCGAAGCTCTATTCCCCAGGACCCACATTAGCCAGATGCACAAGGGGGCGCATGCGTCTGCAGTTTGTTTACAGTGGCTGTAGGCCCTGGCCCACCCATTCTCTCTCTCTCTCTCTCTCTGCCTCTTTCTCTCTCTGTCTGTCACTCTCAAATAAATAAATAAAAATAAACATTTTTTTAAAAAAATGGCTTTACTTGTGTCCCATAAGTTTTGTATGTTGTGCTTTGTTTTTATTCAGCTCAAGAAATTTTACAATTTCCTTTTTTATTTCTTGTTTAATAGCTTATTGTTCACTTTCCAAGAGCTGGTGTATTTTCTATTGTTTCTCTTGTTGTTAATTTCTTGCTCTAAAGTACTGTGGTCTGATATATGTAGGAAGTCAGGTCAATTTTGGTGAGTTTATACAGGCATGCTTTATGCCTTAATATATGATCTATTTTGGAAAAGGTTCCATGGCTTGCTGAGAAGAATGCATATCCTGTAAATTTGGGGTGGAATGTACTGTAAATATCTATCAAGTCCAATTGATCTATGTTGTTAAGATATATTATTTCTTTCCTAATTTTCCATTTTGATGATATGTCTAATTATTATACTGGGATATTGAAGTTCCCTACTATGAAAGTGTTGGTATTTATTTCTAATTTGTTGTCAGTTAAGTTTTGGTTTATAAAATTTGCTGCATCTGTGTTTGGTGCATATAGATTATGATTGTGATATCTTCTTGTAGGATCATTCCCTGGGGTAAAATGTGGCCTTCTTTGTCCTTTTTAATTACTCTTGGTTTGAAGTTTCTTTTATCATATATTACTGTAGCAACACCTGTTGGTTTCTTACTCCCATTTGCTTGGAAAATCATTTTACATTATTTCATCCTAAAGAGGTGCCTATCTTTATTGATGAGGTGGGGTTCTTGAAGGCATTAGATAGAAGGGTCTATTTTTCTGATCTACCCTTTTAACTTGTGTGTGTGTGTGTGTGTGTGTGTGTGTGTGTGTGTGTGTGTTTTATGAGTGAGTTAAGTTCATTAATATTCAAAGTTTTAACTATTATGTTTGATTTAATCCTAGCTGGATGGTTTATGGGGTGTGGTGTTCTGTATTCTTTCATACCTGCTCTAGTTTTGGTTATTGTGTTTATCCTCTTGTAGGCACTTGAGGTTGTTTTTTTGACTCTTCTATGTAGAATATCTCCTAAGGTATTCTCTACAGTTTTGGCTTTGTGTTCATATAATCATAGAGTTGGCTTTTGTTATGGAAATTTTTCCTTTCTCCATCCATTATGAGGGATGGTTTCTTTGGGTACAGTAGGTTAGATTGGAAGACAGTTTTCTTAGGCATTGAAGCATTGCATTCCATGTATTTCTGGTTTTCATAGTTTCCACTGAAAAATCTGCAGGAATTCTGATGGGATTGCTTTCTAGATGTTTTAGCACTCTCTCTTGGTTTTGATTTTTTAGAGTTTTAACTGTGATGTGCCTTGGTGAGCTTCTTCTTTGGTCTCATCTCTTTGGTGTTCTGTGAGCCTCTTGTATCTGGATGGGTCTGTCTTTTCCATGATTGGGAAATTTTTCACCAATAATTTTGTTAAATATGTTTTTATGACTTTGCCCTAGATTTCTTTTCTTATAGTATACACATGATATAGATGCTTTGTTGTTTAAGGGTATCTCACAGTTCCCTCATATTCTGTTCACATGATTTTTTGAATTTATCAAAGGTTTTGGGCTCCTGATCAATTTCTTCTGTCTGGTCTTCCAGATCAGAGGTGTTGTTCTCCACATGACTGATTCTGTTATTGAGGGCTTCTAGAGAGGCTTTAAAAGCTTTATTTGGAGCTAGGCATTGTGGCACATGCCTTTAATTCCATCACTCTGGAGGCAGAGCTAGGAGTATCACTGTGAGTTTGAGGCCACCCTGATACTACATAGTGAATTCCAGATCAGCGTGGGCTAGAGTGAAACCCTACCTCTAATACCTCAAAACAAAAGAACTTTATTTGATTTTTGTTTTCTGTTGTGTTTTTCTGCATCATGTCCCTGTCTTTTTTGAAGTCCAATTTCATATTGAGGTTTGATTTTCTTGGTGCTTCCTGGAATTCATTCTTACAGTTGATTATGTATTCATTAAGTTTAAACAGCTGATTGTTGAAATATATTTGTTAACTCGTCTTCAGTTCATTTACCTCTCTTTTGAGGTTTCTACTTTTCCTCAATTAAGTTAAAGTGTGTGAATAAGGCTGTGTGCATTTCATTTATGTGATTGTTAGTTTTTGCTTCCAGTTCTGCCATTACCTTGGGCGGTGTATCACTAAAGTTATCTAATAAGCTTGTTGTGCTTTCATTTGAGATGCAAGTTCTGTTGCCTTCTCTATATTTTCATTGGGTTCTTTCATTGTGGGAAACCTTGCTGGTGATCCTTCAGTTTGTCTTTCATTGCTGTTTTTTTTCTTTACTTTTTTCTCTTTCTTCCTGTTTTTTGAATCTATTCATATCCAGGTAAGAGTCTTTTCTTATTAAAGAGGAAGTATGTATTTGCCTTTGTTTGATCCTTCAGTGAGTGTTCTATTTTAGGTTTGAATCAGATTGGAATTGGATGGGGTTAAAACTGCAGATGCACAGGTTGTGGAGATTGTAAGTGTGTCAGCAACTTGGGCTGGTGGCTGAGATAAGAGCTGGTTTAGAAGTACAAAATTCCTTCAACCCGAAGTCACAGCAGTGCTTTGCTTGTGGGGCTGAGGATAAGTAGCATTTGCTCCTATTCCCCCACTGTGTCCCAGATGAGAAAGTAGCGGAAGTGCACTGATAGCACCCTGTGCTTGCCAGACACTTCTTTCCTCCCCATCTGAGGCAGAAGAGAGGTATCAAGGAGATGACAGGGGTGCCTGTTGGAAGATGTGGGTGGCAGTGTAAATGGTGGATCTACTTTCCATGGACCAGGCCTGACCAAGGGTCTGCAGACATGGCTGCTGAGGGGGCTTCATTCTATGGAAGCTATCAGGGCAGGAATATGGGAATGTGAAGGCTGCTGGAGGCTTGGCTTTGGGCCAATCAAAAGAGGTGGCAACGGCTGGATGTGGGTTCACCTGAGTCTACCTGTCTGCAGTAAACATGCTTTCCCTAGAGGTTCTCTGCCACCAGGAAGCATTTCCCATGCTTCTACCTGTTCCCCGTGAGCAGGCTTTCTCCCTCTATTAATTCTTTATTAAAGTTAGGACAGAAACCAAAACTCATGGTTCATAAATTCTTTTTTTTTAAATATGTTTTATTTATTTATTATTTATCTGAGAACGACAGAGAGAGAAAGAGGCAGATAGAGAAAGAGAGAATGGGCGCGCCAGGGCCTCCAGCCACTGCAAACGAACTCCAGATGCATGCGCCCCCTTGTGCATCTGGCTAACGTGGGTCCTGGGGAATGGAGCCTCGAACCAGGGTCCTTAGGCTTCACAGGCAAGCGCTTAACTGCTAAGCCATCTCTCCAGCCCCGATGGTTCATAAATTCTGGGGCAACCTTTCTGAACCCTGAAGTCCTGCATCAACAGCACCTGTGGTGATCAGGTGGTTCCCTACCCATCCCAGTGTGGAATAGGAAACCAGGGCCTACTCTCACTTCACTTTGGTGTAGGGTCCCAGCCTTCAACACCAGCAGGAGGGGAATAGGGAGCCAGGGAACTAGGACCTGGGGAACCAGAAGTCTAGGCCCACTCAGATCATGCAGGAACCCATCAGTTCAAATGAACCAGGAGTTGGGGAACCAGCTTGACTCCTATTTCTTATTTTTGCATGATTCGTTTTATACTTTGATCACATTTGTTTGTGATGTTCTTCCTTATATTTTTCCTGTCACCCACCTTTACTATTAAATTTTAATATACTGTATTTAAATTTACATTTTGTAATCAATTTGCCAGGGCCTCCAGCGACTGAAAACTAACTCCAGACACATATGCCACCTTGTGCATCTGGCTCATGTGGGTTCTGGGGAATCAAACTGAGGTCCTTTGGCTTTGCAAGCAAATGTTTTAAATGCTAATCCATTTCACTTTTAACATTATCCAAAACTTTTCCACAGAAGAATTTTATTATAACTTTTCAAGCTGATTCTGACAAATAATGAAAGTACAAAAATACTAGTGGTTGGGCTCATGATTATTTCCTGTTATTGATCCTCTGTTGGTATTTTCTATGTTTTGTTCTTTGAGAATTTTTTAATGATTGGAAAAAAAAGATGTTATATAGTATGGGTACTATACAGTACCAGTGAACAGAATGTGGCAATTAGTGGGAAGAATCAGATATAATGAAAATTCTCCTTGCAAGATAATCATCATTAAAGCATCATGTTCTGGAAAGCCATATGCTAAAAAAAGAATAAAACAAAATCCAAGTCTACTAGTTTCAATATCTTATGCATAGAAAGTGTAGAGTTCATGTTAGGTGTAGCTTTATTTCAGGAATTCCTTAATTCAATAGGGGGAAAAATGTGTCCATGTGCTCTTGTGTCCATGAACAGACACATATTGCTTTCTTACTTAGAAAGCAGCGTAAGACAGGAAAATGGAGAAGGGGGTTCCATGGCAAGACAAAGGCATGTTCGCCATCAGTAAAATTAAACAGAAGGTCACTTTTAAGTTCGGTTCAGAACAGTCCTTCTGTTCTCTATTGGTGTAGATGCTATTTTGCTGTGATTATAGAAAGGGATTCATGGGAACAAAGAAGAGTGATATAACACCAATGCTTCTACCCATTATGAAAGATGTGGGCCATTTCAAGGACAAAATATTAACATGATTTTTTAAGGGAAAGCTGAAAATTCATCAGCCAAACTTCAGGGTAGTGTGAACTTTAGTCTCCCAAAAGTGCTGAATCTATTTCTAACAGGGCTGAATGTACTGATCCTGTGGTCTCTGAGGGATGGAGTGTTGCAGAATTAGAACCTAATCACTTTTTGGCTACCTTTACCCCTCTAGTTGCCTTTTACTGCCCACCTCTGCATTTGACCTATTAGTCTGGTAGCCATTAGGAGATCAGGTGAAATGTTTTTGGAATATATACATAGACCACTAGTTTCGACAACCCCAAAGGCTAAGAATGTCATCACATAACATCTGAGTCCTATGACAGAGGTTTTACTAGCTTTAATCAACATATACAAAAAAAGTCTCAGAATGTGATAAAAATTAATTTACAAAGAGACTTGCCACAAATTTTCTAGTAAAGCCCTGTAGCCTCAGGAAAATAAATTATAAGCAGACTTTTCATGGTTCAAACAGATTGTATCCATTAATAAATGTGCTACCCAATCCATGGCAAAGCCTAATGCACGAGTCTAATACTGAAGTAGAACACATCTACTAAGGAGTTTCCTCAGAATTTATTTAAGAAGCTCTGGCCTCTTCTCTAGGATGTGCTAATATAAAAAATAAATAAATAAAGGAAATGAATTTAATTTCCTCTAGGATTCCTTTTTCTCCTTGCATGCCATGAGGATTATAGCCATAGCTGTTTGTGTAGTTAACTGTGCTGATATAGACAAATAAATCCTGGTAGGGCCAACGGTTACTCCCAGGACTAAGCCTATAACTTAAATTGCCTAGGTGTCAGAAAGACTAAAATTCAATCTTCGTAGATATTAATATGTTGGAAAGATAAAGCTTAGCCCATATATCTATATAGCTACATTGATGGATGCCTAGCTCTTAAAGATATGCATACCCATTTAATGAATTAGCCTGGGTCTTTTAAATTACATTTCAAAGGAACAGAGGTTTTCTCACAAACTTCTTCCCAATATAAAATTAAAATTTCATTATTTTCCATTCTATTCCTAGCATATGAGGGTACTATGTCAAACATATATGTAGAGTTTTCACTAGTGTAATAGAAGACAAGTGTTGGAAGGTACAGATTACTCTGTGTATGGAGCTAGTTGTAATGACAAATAACTCTCTTTCTCTACTCAGAGGTCTGATTCTGAGACAAACACATACACATGTACACAAAGATACCTGTGAATAGATATAGATAAATGTGTTGATATCACAGATACTTAATTTTTTTAAAAAATTATTTTTCAAATTATAAAAAATGTAAATCACCATGCTATGAAGCATTATGTAACAATAAGCCAAGAAAATTACCATACTCATTATCTCCTATCATTTTACTTATATGTAAATTAGAGTTTTAGTAACTTTCAAGTTACAATATACTGTTACTAACCAAAGTAATCATGGTATGAAATAGATATCAAAATTCATTTTTCCTAATTAATGGAAACTCTATATACTTTCTCTTACATCTTCTGAATTCCTTTTCACTTCTCTTGTCACCCTTTAACAACCACTATTTACACAATTCTATTGTACTTGATTTTAGATTCCACATATAAGTGAACTTTTGCAGTATTTGCCTTTCAATAGCCGGCTTATTTTGCTTAGCAAAATGTTGTCCACCTTGATTTGTATTGTTCCAAATAAAATAATTTTATTCTATTAAAGAGAATAATATTCAATTGCATATATATGAATAATTTTATTTGTGCATTGATACACATGTTAATTTCATATTGTAAAGACTGAATATGTTGCAATGAACATAGGAATACAGGCATCCCTCTGACACACTGATTTAATTTTTTTTTGTGTTTTGTTTTTTGTTTTGTTTTTTTGAGGTAGGGTCTCACTCTAGCCCAGGCTGACCTGGAATTCACTATGGAATCTCAGGGTGGCCTCGAACTCATGGAGATCCTCCTACCTCTGCCTTCAAGTGCTGGGATTAAAGGCGTGCCCCACCATGCCCAGCTAATTTTTGAATACTTATAAAACAATGTAAATTGCAAACCACGTGATAATTGTGTTCTTTAATATTATAATTGCCATAATGTTTTCATAAAAAACTACATACTTATACTCTTAGCAAGAATCAAATTGGTTCCTCATTGTTCATATCCAATGCAATCTAGACAGAACATTTTTTATAATAGTCATGTTTTCAAATATGAAGTGATAGATCATTGACTCAATATGCTATCAAGCTGAATCCATGGAAATATGTAGGTTGTTGTGTGCAATTGGACTTTATCATTTTTGACATGGTTAGTGATATTGAACATTTTATGTTTGGTTATTTACATGTCATCTTTGATGAAATGCTTAAATTTCAGAGCATTTGAACATCAGTTTGTTTCCTTGTCATTGCATTTATTGAGTTCCTTATATATATATTAGATGCTAACCTCTTACAAATGTATGATTTGGAAGTACTTTTTATCTCCTTGGTAGATTGATTATTTCCTTAGCTATGCACAAGTTTATTAGCTTTATGAAAATGTCACTTGATACTTTGTTTTTGTTGCCTGTGCTTTTTGGTTCCATAGCTAGAAAGAATTTGCCCAATCCAACATAAAGAATCTTTTCTCAGAGCCGGGCATGTTGGCACACACCTTTATTCCCAGAATTCTGGAGGCAGAGCTAGGAGGATCACCATGAGTTCAAGGCCACTCGGAGACTACATAGTGAATTCCATGTCAGCCTGAGCTAAAGTAAGACCTTACCTTGAAAAAACAAGAAAAAAAAATCTTAAGAATATTTTCTCAGACTGTAGAGAAAGCTCAGTGGCTAAGGGTACTTGCTTGCAAAGCTTAACACTGAGCTTGATTTTTTGGTACCTAAATAAAGTCAGATGACAAAGAGGTGCATGGATCCTGAGTTCATCTGCAGTGAAAGAGGCCCTGGAATACCAAGTCTCACTCTCTCTTTCTTTCTCTCTCTCTCTCCTTGCAAACAAAAAATAATAAAATTTTAAAACATTAAAAGTAAGAAACTTTTCTCCCATCTTATCTTCTAGTAGTTTTGATTAATGCTTTTATGCATAATTATTAAATATACTTTAAATTTAAATGTGATAGGAGTTCATTTTTATTTTTCTATATGTTTACATACACCTTTCTCATTTTTGAAAAAAAAATTCTCCTTTCACTGTATGCACAGTGAAACATTGTTAAAATCCGTTTGTAATACTGAGGTTTCAAAGCTTTGCCCAGGTCTTCAGATATGACATTTATTTCAGCAAGGAAATATTTCTTAGTGGTTATATCTTCAAGGAAAGATGGCTTCGTGGGTAAGGCACATTCTTGCAATGCAAAAAGACCCAGGTTCACTTCCCCAGGACCCATGCACGGCAGTTGCACTAGGTGGCACATGCATCTAGAGTTTGTTTGCAAAAGCTGGAGGTCCTAGTATGTCTATTCTCTCTCTTTCTCTCTCCCTCTTGCTCTGTCTCTCTGCATATTTCTCTCTCAAATAAATAAAAGTTCTTAAAAATATTCTTTTGGAAGTATTCAATAAAAAGTGAAAAAAATTGCAAGAAATTAATTAATCATGAATATGTAAATTTATTCTGGGATTTCTATTTAGTTCCATTGGTCCCTATATTTCTTATGCCACTACCATACAATTTTAATTACAAAACCTTTATAATAGATTTTGAGTAAAGAGAGAATAATTCTTCCGCCTATGTTATTTTTGCTCAAGGTTGCTTTATGTATTCAAGGTCTTTGGTTATCCAAACTAATTTTTGGATTGTTAATATTTTTTTCTGAAAAATGTCACCATGATTTTCACTGGGATTGTATTGTGCCATATTATGGAGCTCAGAACTGATATATGAGAACCAGCTGAAACCAATGAGAGGCAGCCAGTATGTTGCACAGAATGCAATTCTCTGGAGAACTTGCTGTCAGAAATGTAGCCCTTGGTGGCAGCGAAACCAGTTGGGTCAGAAGAGAGAATGTATATATTTACTAGGACAAAAGTGACTTCATCCAAGTCTGAATGTATCTCAAACATTTTCAAAGTCAATTCTTGTCACTAAGGTCTGGTTATAAAGCTTCATGTGCCACACTAACAGTTTTGCCCACTTTTCAGTTTTCTGGGAAAGTATTCAGGAAATAAAAGTAACCATGTTTAATATAGAGCAAGTATAGGATGTAAGACTCAAAATTCCTGTCAAGCTGAATATATAGAAATATGTACAACATTGTGTGTATATACGTGGACATTTTGATATTCTTCCTACACATGAATGCAAGGTGTGTTTACATTTTTGTTTGATTATTTTAATGTGTTCAATGGTCTATAGTTTGCTTTGTCAAGATCTATTATTTTTGTTTGTTGGTTTGTTTTTTTATTTGTTTAACTTAGGGTCTTACTGTATACCAGGCTGACATGTCACTCACTCTTGTAGCCCAAGGTTTGCCTCAAACTCATGATAATCCCCCTACTTCTGTCTCCCCAGTGCTAGGACTAAAAGTGTGCATAACCATGCCCTTCACAATATCTGTTATTTTTCAATCAGATTTACTCTTTAACTTGTTCTATTTGATGTTATTAGTGATGGTAATGTTTCTAACAATTTTTATAGATATATCACTACTAGAAACATTAATGATTTTTGTATGCTGATTTTTGTACTATACCTTAAGTCAATCTATTTATTAAATATAAAAGGTGTGTCTTTGTTCTTTAAAATTCACTAAATGAGAGATCATGTAACCTACACTGAAGAAAAAACTTATGGATTGCCTTTGGATTTGTATTCTTTTTATTTATTTTTTTGTTCATTCATTAACTTTTATGATGGCCAGCATTATATTGAACAGACTTGATTAGAATGGATGGCCTTGTCCTATTCCTAAGCTTAGACAAAAAGCTTTCCATTTTTAAGTATGATATTAACTATGGGATTGTGCTACATATCCATAACACATTTGGGTACATTCCTCCATTTTTGAATGTTTAATCATGAAAATATATTAAACATTGTCTTTACTAAGACAGTGACATTTTTATCTTCCCCAGATTTGGGAAGGTATATCTACTATTATTTGAAATTATCTCTCTATTTCTTTTATCTCCCTTTCTTCTCATCTTCTCTTTTGAAATAAATGACTTCACTAAGAGAAGGTGTTGGTATGATCTGCAGACAACACTATGGAATGTATGGTGGCACTTTACTTGGCCAATAGTGATTACACGGCCTTCATTATTCCCATCTGATGTCTTTCAGATCTGAAAAGTCTCCCAAAGTAGTGAAAACCTTTAAGATGTGGGGCATAGTGGAAGATGCTAGGTTATTGGGAGCATTCTCTGAAAGAAGACTGTGGGATATGGTCTCTTCCATTCTGTCTTTCTTTCCCAGCTACCAGGTGAATTTCTTTCCTCTGCCATGTGTTCCTGTCATGGTTTTCTGCACCTCCGCAGGCCCAGAGCAACAGAGCAAAATTATTACTGGCTGAAGCCTTCATAAATTAAAGCTAAAACATGCCTTTTTGTTTAAATGAATTTATATCATGCATCTGTTGTAGTAATAGAAAGAAGATTAAGACACTAGCCATCTCCAGGCATTTCAGCTAGGCTGATTACTGTACAGCAATTGCTTTGTTTTCATTTTATTGTTTATATTTTGTTTTGTTTTGTTTTTGCTCCCCCATATTTCTGAATCTTATTCGGACTCTGCCTACAATTGGCTATTATTTTTTTTTAATATTTCACCACTGGGATAATTTGCTGAAGTTTGCCTTTTTAATATTAGTTGCTTGAGATTGTTTGATTTTTGTGGAACTGGAGACATCTCTTTTTTTGCGGGGGGGAGGGGCGGGGAGCAGGATGCAGTGTACCTATTTCAAATAAGTGAAAAATATGCCCTACAGACAGTGGGCGCAATGTTCATAGACAAGTTGCTGAAGACTTTGGGGCAATTATTTTTGATAGACTATTGTCTAATTGAATTTCTCTATTGGAAAAAGTATTGTATCTCCTACTTGCCCATGTAGATGTCCTCATTCTCTTCTATAGTTGTTGAAAAAATTTACATGAACCAAAGACATTCCTCTGAATAATACTCTATGTACATTCTACTGATCCCAGACTTCTTCCACCTTCCCATTTAAAATATTCCTTTTATATCATACTATGAAGTTAATAGCAATTAGATTGCTACTTCATTTTATATTCAAGCTGTGATTGTACTCTTCATGCTTCACACATGGAGGGCCTGAGAAATAACTAGGCTTCAAAGAGCTCCCATGGGTGAATGGTGCCAGATAATTCAGTTATTTTCAGTAGTTCACCTATCAAGTTTCAGAGTATAGTTCCTAGTTGTACCCATTTATTATGGTGACTTGCACTTTCAAATTTGTATGGAACCTTTGGTATATGGCTATATTCATTTCATTATTCTGATTCTAAAATGAAGTCCTATTTTTCTTGAAAGCATTTACCTAAGAACCATTACTTTGTAAGAATTTAAGAAACAACTATTTATAATGGGCTACATAAGATGCAAAATGAATGGAACCTTTTTTTAAGTAGTTGGAAAAGAAGAAAAGGTCAAGGTGGTTTCCATTTAGGACGATCAATGCATGATACCACACTGCTGATCACATGAATGTGATCATATGAGGCAGAAAGATTAAGGAACCAAAGGAGGCTTTTTGGAATAGTACATTTCGGCCACTTTTTGAAGTTTTATTAGAGTTTAACTAGCAGCCACTTTTAGAAGAATTTTTTTTTTTGCCCCAAATCATTTTCCCTTTATTTACCTATATTTTTAAAAGTTAATCCACAGTGACAGCATGACTTTTGGAGGCCACCAGGGAGCTTTGCTTTCATGGGCCCCTTCCTTTATTAAAATATGTAAAATTGTATTTGATAACTGCTTGTATACTAATTAATCTAGGCCAAATACATTATTACATATTAATCATTCTTTTTTAAAAAAAGTAGGAGCATTTTTTAATAAACATATAATAATGCGTAAAAGTAAGATTCAAGGACTAAATTACTATTAGCACTACTAAAACTCTAGAAATAGGCTGTGTATGTCCAAGGTGTAGAGATGAGATGAGGATTAAAGGACATTAAATGACATTGGTTTAGGACTAGAGCAGTACATAAAAAGGATATAGTTTGGTTGTGGAGATATTTGATGTTATTCTTTTTGATATAGAAAATCACTGAAATGTTTTAATTGGGGAATCACATATTAATGTAGGTAGATAGGATAATTTTATGATGGCACAGCCTGGAGGTGAAAGGAATCTATCCAGATCCATTAGTATAGTCCTAATGAGAAATAGTGAAGTCCACAATTAGGGCAATAACACCAGGGAGGAACCGGAATGTCAATTTGTAATGCAAATACATTAGATAATCACCTAAAGTAAGCGCTTTCTTGTTCAAAATTAGAATCTGAGTTTAAATTTTAATAAGGAAAAACAAGTACCTCTGTATCTGGTTATTTCTACTGAGGTTTATGCTATTAACTACATAAATTTCAATTACCAGGGCATTTTCTCTTTTCAAGTTGGCTTAAGTACTTCTTATATGTAAAGAGACAGATAAATTGAAGGAGTTAGGAAGAATGAATTAAATAGTTCTATTGTATTCACAGTTCCATATGGGGTACAGTTTGGAGCTAAAATGTCCTCCAAAGAAATATGTGTTAAATTCAAATTTTCCAGATTATAGCACTATTGATAAGCAGTGTAAATGTTAGGAGGTACAGGCTGGTAGAATGTCCTCATGTCATTGGAAGTGTGACTTTAGAGAAGATAATGGAAACCCAGCCCCTTTCTTTCCTATACTGGATGTCAAGTAAGTGGCTATTCTCTGCTATTCACTACCTCCATGGCTCACTGACTTAGTATAAGCCTAAAGGCAACAGGAGAAATAATGCACTGATTCTCCTAAACTGTGAACCAAATAAAAACATTTCCTTTCTAGTTTTTTATGCTTGGTATTTGTTGTAGTGGTAGAAAATATATCAATACATTGTAGATGGTGAGCAGTATTTGAAAGCTCTCAAATCATTAATGGCCTCATGAAATATATCTGCTTAAACTAGAAGTCACAGTTGTATTCAGAGACTATTGGTATAACCAATTAAGGATGTTGGATAATATTTAATGTAACTTTCATTTTAAAAGTTTAGTGACTTCCATTCTTTAAGATTTTTTTTGTTTATTTTTATTTATTTATTTGAGAGTGACCGACAGAGAAAGAGGCAGAGAGACAGAGAATAGGCATGCCAGGGCCTCCAGCCACTGCAAATTAACTCCAGGTGCAGGTGCCCCCTTGTGCATCTGGATTACTTGGGTCCTGGGGAATCAAGCCTCAAACTGGGGTCCTTAGGCCTCACAGGCAAGTGCTTAACCACTAAGCAATCTCTCCATCCCCTAGTGACCTCCATTCTTGACTAGTCTTTTGAGAATGGAAACCTTATAAACAGAAATTTTCCTGTCTCACTCATCACTCTATTTGTGGTAGTTTTAATAGATGTCCCTCAATATATTCAGTGTTTTATTAGTTTGTAGTTTGCATCTGCAGCCACCTGGCTGGAGGTGGTATCACTGGGCAGGTCTTACAGTATGGTGGTGGGTTTGAGATTTCAATCTAAAGATATGCAAAGTGTGCCTAGCTGGAGCTCCTGAGGTGTGCTGTGCTGTGTGGCTTTTGGCCTTTAGGCTTGTGTTTCTCTCTGTGTGTTTGGTCCTGTGAAAGCAGGCCAGCTTCTTCTGCCATTACGGAACTTCCCCCAAATCTGTAAGCTTCAATAAATATCCCTTCCATCATAACTGTGCCTAGTCTGGAAGTTCATCTCAGTGAACCTGAAGCTGTCTACTATAGAAGTTGGTATCAGGAGTTGGGTGAGATGAACCTGATCATGTATATATTGGTCTTTTGGAACTTCTGTTTTAGAGGAATGGGCATGAACTTAGTGCTTGCAACTGAAGATGCCTTCTGGACTGGTAAGCCAAGTTTTATGAACTATTCTGATGAGAGTTTGAGAATGCTAAGTGCAGACAGTATTGAACTTCAAGGCTTAACTAATGAACTTTGTAAGGGGAAGGAAAGACTACAGAGGACTTTGTTGGAACTGGACTAATGGCATAAAGACTGGCTGCATTCTGCTGCCCAGGCCCAGAGAGTTTGATCAAGGTTAAATTTGTAATGGACTGATGTGCTTGGCTAAAGATATTGGCCTGAGAGGTTTAAGATTTTAAATCTGGAAAACTTCAAGCAAGTTAAAATTATAGGCACTGAGACTGGTTTTATGTTACAGAACGTACTATTGTGAAACATATTAGCAATCTTAAGGAAGTTGGCCCAACTGCTTTACATTAAAACAATGAGAAGGATGCCTGAGGAAAGACTATCATAAAAATGCAAACCTTTTGAGTTTACTGGAGAAGGAACCTGCTTTTTTTATTTTGTCCCTGAATTAAGAATATGGCTATGTCCTGCACACCTGATATTGGTTTCAGAAGCATAAAAAATGCTAGAAGTAGCTGGGTGTGGTGGCACATGCCTTTAACCCCAGCACTCAAGAGGCAGAGGTAGCAGGATTGCCATGAGTTTGAGGCCACCTGGAGACTACAGAGTGAATTCCAGGTCAGCCTGGACCAGAATGAGACCCAACCTTGAAAAAAAAACAAAAAATGCCAGAAGTAATAAATTGTACACAGTTTCAGGAGCCGCTGCTGAGATGCAGCATGAGGCAGGGCCTGATGCCCTGATAGGCTGAAAGAGCCTTTGGAAGATGGACCATGGTTTACATGAAGACCTGAAGAGGTTTTGGGTATAACAGGACTATGCAAGGGTTATGATAGGGTGCACTGATGGCCTAGAATGGATGTGTTCCCTGAATACTCTGCCCAGATGGAGGGGAGGAATTGAAAAATCTGGAGACATCAGTCTCTTGTTATATTTAACTTAAACTACAGAAGTTTAATGTTTGTTTGATGAGTTTGTATAGTTTTAGTCTTACCTTGCTATGCATTATACCACAGTTGAAAATGTTTACTCTGTGCCTTTATATGTTGGACATATATAACTTGTTTGATTTTACAAGACTTACTATCTTAAATTGGTTAAGACTGTGGGGACCTTTAAAATGGAACTGAGTACAATTTGCAATGTGTGATGGTTATGAGTCTATTGGGGGCCAGGAGCAAAATGTGGTAGTTTGAATAGATGGCCCCCAATATATTCAGTGTTTTATTAGTTTGTAGTTTGTATCTGAAGCCACCTGGCTGGAGGCAGTGTCACCAGGAAGATCTTATATTGTGGTGGTGGGTTTGAGATTTCAATCTAAAGATATGCAAAGTGTGCCTAGCTGGAGTTCCCGAAGTATGCTGTGCTGTGTGGCTTTTGGCTTTTAGGCTTGTGCTTCTCTCTGTGTGTTTGGTCCTGTGAAAACAGGCCAGCTTCTTCTGCCATCATGGAACTTCCCCTGAATCTGTAAGCTTCAATAAATATCCCTTCCATCATAACTGTACCTGGTCTGGAAGTTCATCTCAGTGAACCTGAAGCTGTCTACTACAGTTAAACTAGAAGTCACAGCTGTATTATGGGTGTTGGATAATATTTAATGTAAATTTGGTTTTAAAAGTTTAGTGACTTCCATTCTTAACTAGTCTTTTGAGAATGGGAACTTTGTGAACAGAAACTTTACTGTCTCATTCACCACACTATTATTGGATATTATATGTAGTTCACTTCAAAGAAATAATTCTGGAATATATGACTAACAACAATTTTACAAAGGAATTCACATACTGAAAAAATCTTATTTGTATATTATTAAATATGTAAAGCAATTAAGTGACTAGGTCATTAGGAGTGGATATAGTATAAATACTTCTAGAATGTTCACAAGAGCAGCAGTGAAAGAAGGAATGCCTATATTATTTAGGGTTCTCTAGAGAAACAGAACCAATTATGTGTGAAAGTATTAAAGGACTGATTCACATGAGTGTGGAAGCATTGAAATGTACAATCTGCTGAACATGGTGGAGGCTTTATAAAGAAATTCTGTTGCAGTTCCAAATCCTAGGGCAATCTGGTGGTAGAATTCCTTCTTGATCAGGAGCCCCTGTATTTTCCTTTAAGGCCTTTGATGGAAAGGATGAGGCTTAAAAACATTGTGGAAAGATATCTGTTCAATTCACGGCCTGCAATTAAAATACTAAGATACTTTTAAGATTGTTTCACAGTGACTTCTAGATGTGTATGTGACTAATCAAAAGGACACCAGAGCCACTTAGCCAATCTGATGTGTTAACTGTTGTCAAACCCTCCATGGTGACAGAGAATTTTCTCTTATGTTTTTCTGATTTTCAGTAGTGTCTAGTGCAATGGCGAACATATTATGAGCATGGTATAAAAACATGGGTATAGCAATGCAGACTATTTTAATAATGTAATTCCAAGGTTTTTTTTTTTAATGAAACCAAAACACTGATACTGTATCTCTGTATAGCAGATAGTATAATGTCATTAACATATGCAGTTAAATTCTGGTAGAGGTCAGCCTATAATTCTTCTGCATATACCCTCATTGAAAAACATTTTGGTTTCATGTCATTATAATTCAACCCTTTCCTTGGTTCATTTTTCTTAATACCTTTTTCTTTGCAGCTGATTTGCCCTAACTGTTGAACTTCAGGGCAGTTTTTCATATGGTGATTTTTCAGTGTGCTTTACAGTAATTATTGGCATAGAAACTAAGTGACAAATGAGCTGGAGGGAAGTGTTGAAGGGCATCATTTACACTTCACATATACTATTTAAAGGTATAACCTTTAAACTGAAATTCTAGCTTCAAGGTTAGGCATAATATAAGGTTATTACAATAATTCTCACCAAGGAAATAGTTTCATTGTAGGTCAGGCTGGGCATCTTTTATTCTGCAACAAACTTCTGTAAGCATGTCTGCAATTAAATAAAATGCATAATGACAGAGTAGTATTGATGGGTACAAACCACTATGGTTTCCTCCCTCCTTGCCTTAGACTAGCATTATTCTCTGAGAGATACGATTTTACTTTCAAGAACATTTTTAGCTCCAGAGAAAACTTTCATTTTCATGGCAACTAGACTGTAAGTATGAAAAAAGAATACTTCTTCAGGATGATCATATTTCTTCTTTGTAAGTTTCTTAAATTTTTCCATAGCATCTGTATTTAGATTTTTAGCACTTTTTATTCTCTAAGAAGGTTTATTCATACTAAACTTTAAAGTACTCATCCAGTAAATTCTGCTTCATTCTATACATGCTCATTGGTACCATCCCCAGTGAATTTGCTTATTGAAAATGGGGCAGTTGAGTGTAGCCCCCCCCCCGAAGAAAACTCTTTATTAAATACGGTTACATGTCTCTAGGGACAAAAAGAAGTGAAAGGAATTTATTTCCAAATTCTTTCCTATTTTGATGAGATATAGTCAAAAATCTGGCCCCAAAGGTTTCATAAATAGATAATAAGGCTACTTGTGAAGATTTCTTGAATCTGTAAGTAGTTTACAGAGGCAAGATTTAAAATTTTTTTGAGGGCTGAAGAGACAGCTTAGCACTTAAGGTGTTTGCCTGTGATGCCTAAGGACCCATGTTTGACTCTCCAGTTCCTATGTAAGCCAGATGCACAAAGTAATGCAAGCATGCAAGGTTGCCTATGCACACAAGGTGATGCACATGTCTGGAGTTCGATTGCAGTGGTTGGAGACCTTAGCAGGTAGTCAATTCTCTCTCTCTCTCTCTTGCTCGTACTCTCACTCTTTCTTTCATAAAAAAAGACCAGTCTGTTGGGCTTGCCTAAAAAGAAAACATCATTTAATCTCTGTCAAGAATAATATTAGTGTGTTAGATGAGTCAAAGATTTGAACTAACATGAAGCACAGCTTTTTACATTGGTCAATGATATGATTATCTTTTGAACTCTTATGTACAAATGGAGAAATGTATTTATTTTTTCTGCATATACCCCACTGGCTGAGTGTCATAGGATATACCTTTGCAAAACTTAGTTGTGCTTATAGACCACTCACCACAGCCCACCAGAGAAAAGAGGATGAGATTGCTTGGCAAAGGTTCTCAGTGAGCAACACAGAAACCCAACATGAAAACATACGTAGGCCACCCATCATAGAAAAAGAAGGATGAGACCACTAAGCACAGGCCACCATAGAGCTTGTGATGGCCCTCCCCCACCAAATTCCACACCCAACCTTAATGAGCTTCCCACTTGGAGTAAGAAGAACCCTGTATAATAACCCCTATCCCAGTTAGAGTAGACCACATGGACTAGGTGAGGCCCACACCCAGTGAGTTTGCAATCCAGATGTGTATTATTAGTAGGGCACTCCTAGCCTCAACATATCCAGTGTCCCCCAGTGGAGCTGCGTTCTCCATGAGACAAAGGGTTTATCTCCAGAAGGACAAATTCAAATGCTAGACAAACAACACAAGAAATCAAGCTAGATATCCTCACCAAGTATGTCTATTCCTATAGTTGAAGCCTTCAAGGGGGAAAAAAACAAACTTTGAGGAAACTCCAGACCAAGAACTCCAAAACACAATTATGATAAACATATACAACAAACTTAAAGACAACATGGACAAATTCATGAATGAAATGCAAGAAAATGAACTTAAACTACTCAATAGACTCATGAATGAACTCAAAAAGGACATGAACACTTGAATGACTCCAATTAGAACACAAACAACTAAATTCCAAGTAAAAGTCAAACCAAGGAAAGAAAAGGGAACCAAATATAGAGATAGAGAAACTGAAGAAAAACCTAATGGAAATCAAAAGTGAAAGATCTCAATTAAAAAGCTATCAGGTAAGCCTCACTAAGAGAACAAAAAAAAAAAAAAAAAAAACATGTAGAGGACAGAATATCAGGACTTGAGGACAAGGCAGAGGAAATGGATTTGGAGGCCCAAATCAATGACAAGTTTTTAAAAATGTACAGGCAGAACAAGAGAGAAATGTGGGACACCTTCAAAAAACCGAGCACTCAAATCATGGACATACAAGAAGGGGAAGAACTAGAGGCCAAGGACATAGAGAATATCTTTGACAGTCACTGAAGCAGACATAAGACTTAACCACCATGCCTCAGGGAATTTTGTGGAGGAGGGATCAGAAAGACTGTGAGAGCCACGGGTTTGGTTGTCATGCCCAGAGGTATTCCCTCACCCCCCAAACAACTGACTGCTGCTCCCACAAAGCATAACCCACACTCCCATGGGGAATAGCTGCAACCCCCTGAACCCCATAAGTAGGGTCCCCAGTGAAATCTGGGGACAGGAACCAGGGAAAAGAGGGTTCCAACACATGATGCATACATATGAAATATGATAATAATAATAACAGTAATAAAAATATTGATAAAGACCTAAAAATGGAAATGGAAACCTACAAAATTATAGAAGAAAACGTCTAAATATTACAATACAGAGGTTCATCCCGGTATAAGATACTTACAGAATGCCAAATATGGACAGAAAACAAATTCCTCATGTCACATTATATTTTATTCTATTTTATTTTATTTTATTTATTTATTTTTTTTCTTTATTAGTTAGTTTTGTATCCAGCAAATACAGTCAGTTTGGTACCATTATTAGGCTCATCCGTGACCTACCCCCTCCCCTTGGCCCCTCCTTGTTCAAGCATGTGGATCATGCATTGTGGAGTTAGTTAGCCCACAGTTATGGGTAAGCTAAATGTCTCTGCATATCATGACCCAACATGTGGCTCTGACATTCTATCTGCCCCCTCTTCCGCAAAATTTCCCTGAGCCATGTTGGGTTCATTTTTCGTCTGCTTCAGTGATGAGGTGTTGGGCGCCTCGGAGGCTCTGGCTCTCTGATTTGGTAGGAGTTGATTTTTCTTGGTGCTGATGTCCTTCCCCCTTGTGCTGGTATCTGGTTCATCAGGAAAAAAGCCCCCTTGCTTGTTTCTCCAATTTTTCTTAGTTTCAGCCGGGGCAGTTTTGAGGTATGATGGGGTGGCTCTCTCCTTAGGATCCACATCTATCTGAAAAAGAGAAGCAGATTCTCCAATGGAGAGTAAGTTAGCACCAGGACAAATGAGATAACCCTTTTTTTAATAGAGAATTTAATAGGTGTAGGCCCTGTTGTACACCACAGTTCATGGTAGCTTGATATTGGAGAGTGGGCTTATGTTTGGATATGGTTCTGACTTGTTTCCCAGCTCCAGCTATGGGTCCCATACCAGTGAGGGGATCAGTTAGCCAAATTGAGAGCAGTTGGTTCCCCACCATGGCTGTGTGCCACCACTGCACTTGTGTGGGCATCACAACAAGTTATTTGCTGCTAAGTAGGTTAGACCATGCGTTGCTTCGACAGGTATTGGTCATTTTCCCCCAGTCGCCCATGTAGCACCTTCTGGCACTAGACGTGCTGACTGTCTGGGGACTGACTCTCTTCCAACTTCCAGCGATGCCATTCTAATTTGCATGTCAATCACATAAGGTGTCTTCAGCAGTAGGGTCATACCACTAGCCTTTGGTGGGTCATCAAGTACTGTGGCAGAAATCTGTCTATCTTTTAGGAAACCCTGTAGGTCTCTCTGATCAAAAGCTCATTGTGGATGATAGCCCCATGCTGGTTATGGGAGTTACAGGTCAGTGCCCATTTAGAAAATGAGGAAAAAGATAATGAATATACAAGAGTTAGAGATAAGAGAGAGAGAGAGAGGGAGAGGGGAAGTGAGGGAGGGAAGATGTAGAAGATTAAGGTTAGTCTTGATCTTACCCTCTCCAGTGTCTTGTGGTTCAGGTGTTCCCTGTAAGGGCCTGGTGAAGGATCAGCCATTTGGTCTGTGTTTTAGCAAGTAGAAAATTATGGTACCATTGCCGTTTGGTTCTAGATTTGTGTTTTCCACCCCTTTGATGCCCTGCCCCCTCCCCTTACATCCTAGAGTCTAGTTTAGGAGATGCTTGCTGGGTATGTAAGGTATCTTGGGTAGATTCAGGTTAGGTGCTGTAGATGAGTGAGACTATGTGGCAATTTTTTTTCTGTGATTGGGTAAGTTCACTGAGAATGATCTGTTCGAGGTTCAACCATATTTCCTCAAATTTCATTGTGTCATTTTTTCTTACTGCTGTATAGAATTCCATTGTGTAGATATACCACATCTTAGTTATCCATTATTCTAGTGATGGATATCTGGGTTGATTCCAGCACTTAGCTGTTACAAATTGAGCCACTATAAACATGGTTGAGCAAATCTCCCTAGCCTGTGATTTGAAGGTTTTAGGGTAGATGCCCAGTAAGGGAATAACTGGGTCTGTTGGTATGTGTATACTCAGCTTTTTCACAAGTCTCCATATTGCTTTCCAAATTGGTTGTACCATCCTACATTCCCACCAACAGTGGGTGAGTGTTCCTACTTCTCCACATCCTCTCCAGCATTTATTTTTATTTGATTTTTTGATGTTTGCTATCTTTATTGGGGTATGGTGGAATCTCATAGTTGTTTTAATTTGCATTTCCTGATGATTAGGGATGTTGAACATTTTATTAAGTGTATGTTTGCCAGTTGTATTTCTTCCTCTGTGAACTGCCTGTTCAGCTCTTTGTCCTATGTTGTGCGTGGGGTGTTTGACTTCTTACTGGTTAGATTTTTGAGTTCTTTGTAGATTCTAGAGATTAGGCCTCTATCAGTTGGATAACCCGCAAATATTTTTTCCCATTCTGTGGGTAATCTGATGGATTTGCTTACTCTATGCTTGTCTGTAAAGAAACTCTTCAGCTTCATGTGATCCCATTGGTTGAGTGACGGTTTAAGTTCATGAGCTACTGGGGATTTGTTCAGGAAGTCTTTTTCCATTCCTATATCATGGAAAGTACTTCCTAAATTTTCTTCCAGTAGTATACGAGTTTCATTTCTTATATTGAGATCTTTGATCCATTTGGACTTCAGTTAAGTGCATGGTGAAATGTGTGGGTCAAGTTTCAGTTTCCTGCATATAGTTATCCAGTTTGTCCAGCACCATTTGTTGAAAATGCTGTCTTTTTTCCCACCTACATTGTTAGGGACTTTATCAAATATGAAGTAGCTAAAGTTGCTTGACCCAAAGTCTGGGTCTTCAAGTCTATTCCATTGATCTATACTCCTGTTTTTATGCCAGTACCATGCTGTTCTTATTACTATGGCTTTGTAATATAACCTTATATCAGGTATGGTGATGCCTCCAGAGGTATTTCTTTTGCTGAGGATATGTTTCGAAATGCGAGGCCTTCTGCCTTTCCATATGAAATTTGAGATCCTTTTTTCTATCTCTGTGAAGAGCACTGTAGGGATTTTAATTGGAAATGCATTAAATCTGCATATTGCCTTTGGTAGGATTGTCATCTTCACAATGTTAATTCTGCCTATCCAGGAACATGGGAGGTCTTTCGATTTTCTCAATTCCTCCTCAATTTCTTTTTTGAGTGTTTTTATGTTTTCATTGTATAGATCGTTCACCTCCTTGGTTAACATTATTCCAAGGTATTTTATTTTATTTTATATTTTTGTTGCAATTGAAAATGGGACTATGACCCTTATTTCTTTCTCTGTATCTTTTTCATGTGCATAAAGGAAGGCTACTGATTTTTGTGCATTGATTTTGTATCCTGCTATTTGCTATAGGAGTTAATCACCTTCAGGAGTTTTGCGATGGAATCTCCCGGGTCTCTTAAATATATAATCATGTCATCAGCGAATTAAGCTTACTTAACTTATTCCTTTCCAAATTGTATCCCTTTTATTTCCTTCTCCTGTCTTATTGCATGATCTAGGACTTGCAGTGCTATATTGAAAAGCAGAGGTGAGAGTGGACAACCCTGTCTTATTCCTGATCTTAATGGGAATTCCTCCAGTCTCTCTCCATTGAGTATTTTTTGGGCCTTAGGAGCTTCGTATATTGCCTTTATTACGTTAAGGTATGAACCAACCATGCCAATTCTCTCCAATGTTTTGAACATGAAGTGATGTTGAATCCTGTCAAAGGCCTTTTCTGCATCTATCAGAATGATCATGTGGTTTTTATGTTTAACCTTGTTTATGTGGTGTATTACATTGACAGATTTCCGTATGTTGAACCACCCCTATGTTTCTGGAATGAATCCCAATTGGTCAAGGTGGATAATGGTTTTGATGTGTTGTTGGATTCGGTTTGCAAGGATTTTGTTTAGGATCTTTGCATCTAAATTCATCAGGGAAATAGGCCGGTAGTGTTTTTTCCTTGTGGCATCTCTGCCTGGTTTTGGAATTAGGGTGATGCTAGCTTCATCAAAGGAGTTGGGTAGCTATCCCTGTTTACCAATTGTGTGGCACAGTTTGAGGAAGATTGGTTTGAGTTCTTCCATGAAGGTTTGATAGAATTCAGCTGAGAAGCCACCTGGTCCTGGACTCTTCTTTTTTGGGAGGTTTTTTATTACTTTTTCAATCTCCATGAGTGTGATGGGTTGATTGAGGTGATTTATCTACTCTGTGTTTAGCTTTGGTAGACTGTATGCGTCCAAGAATGTATCCATCTCCTTCACATTATCCAGTTTTGTGGAGTAGAGGTTTTTGAAATAGGTCCTGATGATTCTCCCAATTTCACTTATATCTATTGTGATCTCTCCTTTTTCATTTTGAATTTTGTTAATTTGAAGCTTCTCCTTTTTTTGCTTGATCAGATTGGCCAGGGGTTTGTCAATCTTGTTTATTTTTTGAAAGAACCAGCTCTTTGTTTTGACAATTGTCTTAAATGTTTCTTTCGTTTCCAGTTCATTGATTTCTGCTCTGATTTCAATTATTTCTTTCCTTCTGGAGCTCTTTGGGTTGGATTTTTCTTGTTTTTCCAGTGCCTTTAGGTGGATGGTTAGGTCATTGATTTGGGACCTTTCATTCTTTTTTATGAAGGCTTTGAGTGCTCTGAATTTTCCCCTGGGGAACGCCTTCATTGTGTCCCATAAGTTTTGGTACGATGTGTTCTCATTGTCATTCAATTCCAGAAATTTTGCAATTTCATTCCTTATTTCATCCACTATCCATTTATTGTGTAAAAGTGTGCTGTTCAGTTTCCAGGTGCCGTTGGGATTCTTGATGGGTCTTTTGTTGCTCATTTCTAGCAATATAGCATTGTGATCTGATATCATGCAGGGAATTATGTCAATCTTCCTAAATATGTGGAGGCAGTCTTTGTGACCCAGTATATGGTCTATTTTAGAGAATGTTCCATGGGCTGCTGAGAAGAATGTGTAATCTGTGGATTTGGGACAGAAGGTTCTGTAGATGTCCATTAGGTCTAAGTGATCTATGGTTTTGTTGAGCTCTCTTAATTCCCTGTTGAGTTTCTGTTTGGATGATCTGTCTATTACTGATAATGGTGTTTTGAAGTCCCCAGCTATGATTGTGTTAGTGGTTATTTCTGTTTTATTGTCAAGTACGTTTTGTTTTATGAACTGTGGTGCCCCTGTGTTTGGTGCATACAGATTTATGATTGTAATATCCTCTTGGTGGATCGTTCCCTTGATAAGTAGGAAGTGACCTTCTTTGTCTTTTTTGATTATTTTTGGTTTGAAGTCTATTTTATCTGATATTAATATAGCTACACCTGCTTCTTTCTTATTCCCATTTGTTTAGAATACTGTTTTCCACCCTTTTACCCTGAAGTGATGTCTGTCTTTAATGGTGAGATGGGTTTCTTGAAGGCAACAGATTGAGGGGTCTAATTTTTTGATCCATCCTGTTAGCTTGTGTCTCTTGATGGGTGAGTTAAGGCCATTAATATTTAGGGTAATGACGGAGATTTGATTTGATCCCTGCCATGTTGTGATGGTAAATGTGGGTTGGTGTTTTCATGGACGTTGAAGTTTTTTGTGCCTACTCGGAGTTTGGTTGTTGTGATCTGCTTCTTGTAGAAAATTGTGTTTGATTATTTTTTTCTTCTCTGTGGAGAATTTCCTGATATACTCTCTGTAATTTTGATTTTGTGTTCATATAATTGTAAAGCTGAGTTTTGTTGTGAAATGTTTTTCTTTCACCATCTATTATGAGGGATACTTTTGCTGGGTAGAGTAGTTTGGGTTGGAAGCCATAGGTTCTTAGACTTTGCAGTGTTTCATTCCAGGCCCTACTAGCTTTCAGGGTTTCCATTGAGAAGTCTGAAGTAATTCTGACGGGGTTACCTTTGAAGGTGGTGTGCTGTTTTTCCCTAGCTGCTTTTATGATTTTCTCTTTGGCGTCAACGTTTAGAGTCTTAATGATAATATGTCTGGGAGAGTTTCTCCTTTGGTCCAGTCTGTTTGGAGTTCTATTGCCTTCTTGTATCTCGATGGGCCTTACTTTTAAGAGACTGGGGAAGTTTTCTTCAATTATGTTGTTAAATAATTTCTCCATGCCTTTGATCTGAATTTCCTCTCCTTCTGGTATTCCAATGATCCTGATATTAGGACGTTTAGTGTGTCCCACAATTCCCTTATGTTCTGTTCACAGTAGCTTTTGAACTTACTGAAATTTTTGAACTCTCTAACTGTTTCTTCCATCTTGTCTTCCAGATCAGAGTTTCTATCTTCCACTTGGCTGACTCTATTCTTGAGAGCTTCTTGCGAATTTTGGACTTGTTCAATTAAGTTTGCATTTTCTACTACTTTTCTATGTGTAATTTTCATCCATCTGTCAAGCTCCCTTCTCACATCATTTTCTGATTTTCTTGATGATTCTGGGAGTTCATCTTTGCATTTCTTTATGTCTTCATTTAGCATGGCCAGCTGATTTTTAAGGTCTTCTTGTTTTTCACTCTCCCTCAAATCTCTTAACTCTCTTTGAAATCCTTCTAGTTTCTTATCTAATCCTTCCAATTTCTTATCTATTAGTTCTAGTTTAGTGATGGCAGCATCCACACGATTATCGGCCCTTTGTTGCTTTCCTGCAAGTTCTACCAGTAGGTTGGTCAGGGTTGCATTGCTCATAGCTTCAATTGGGTGTTCTGGTCCTATTGGTTCTTCTTTGTTTTGGTCAGATATATACATTGTGGGAGTGGGTGATCTAACTGGATTTTCTTCCATTTGATTTTTCATGTTATTTCTTTTGCGGTGTGTTCTGCCCTTGACAGTGTATGGGCAGGTAGGTGGGCGTATCTGCCTGGGCTCAAGAACAGTGGGAATCTTATGCGGCCTGGGGCAGTTCCCAACCAGCCTGGGCTTTGTCTCTCACTTGCCAAAGCCGCCTATCTACTGCCTGGCAGGGGCGCCAATGTTGCCTGAGTTCTCGAGCGGTAATGTGCCAATGCTGCCTGTGTGCTTGGTAGGAGTGGTAGTGAGGAACCAAGCCCTGAAGCAGCCCAAACTCTGGCTTGGAATGCTGAGACCCGGAAGTAGTCTGCGCTCCCCTGCCACAGGACAGTGGTGGACGGCTGGCATGGCAGACAGGTAGGGGATGGCACCTGAGCTAGCGCAAGTGAGAGACACAGTCTGAGCTTGCATGGCAGATGCTGTGGGACTGGGCTCACTCAGTAAATGGGCCAGTGGACAAGAGTACGGAGCAGTCTGAGCTTCCGCACACAGGGAACATTCGGCACGTGGTTGCAGCAGTGGTTATGCCGGCACAGCAGCAGCGGCGGCAGCAGTGGTACTGTGAACATGGCAGTTATTTGGGGTGATTGGTGTCTACCCACCTTCAAGGGGATCCCAGATTTCTCCCCCCTAAAAGCCACTATGTACCCTTAATATCTTGCCTTTCTTTCCTCGGGATTTGCAGCGCAGCTAGTTGGTCGCCATCTTGGCCAGAAGTCCGTCACATTATATTTTAAATGTTAAACACAGAAAATAAAAGGTACTGAATCCTGCCAGAGAGAAACAACTTGCCAGTTGCACAGGTAGGCCCATCAGAATAAAATTGTATGTTTCAATGGAAAACAAAAGCTATAAGGGTTGGGAATGGAGTCTTTCAAATATTAAAAGACCACAAATTGCAACCCAACTTCCTATACTCAGTAAAGCTGTTCCTTGTGATGGAAGGGAAAAAAGTTTCCACAATACAAGCCAACCTGTCATCATTGCATTCTCCTTGGTGGGACAAAGCACCTGACCAAAAGCAGCTGATGTGAGGACAGTTTCTATTTTGTTTGCAGTCTCACAGGAAAGCTCTGTGATGGCAGGAGAAAGTAGGGCATGAGCAGAGGCTGGACTTTACCTATGTGCTAATAATACCTAGGAAATGGAATCAGCCCAGATGTAATAGTCTAAGGAATGAATAATGAATATGTGACACATATACACAATAGAGTTATAGTCACTGGCAAGGGAAAATGCAATTCTGAAATTAACAGGAAAATATATTGACCTGGGAATGTTACACTAAGTGAGGTAACTCAGGCTCAGAAAGACAGACCCATATGATCTCTCTCATATGTTGATCCTAACTTGGGAATGTTTGAGCTTTTCTAAGTTGTAATAAACAGCAGTAGTACTGTCAGGAAGCTAGAATGAACCTTAGGGAAAGGAAAATTGGTGATGGATGAGGGAAGGAGATAGTAGTCAGGCAAGAAGAACTAAATGGTCCACAGTGTAGAAAGGTAAAAGGTGGGGACAGAGGAAAGGAAAGAAGGAAGAAGGATACACAAAACTATGGATGGTATGAATGAATAAGTACCATAGAAACCCACTTCTTTCTTAGCTTATTCAAAGTATAAATTTCTTTTTTTTTCTTTCAAATTTTTTTATTAACAGCTTCCACGATTATAAAAAATATCCCATGGTAATACCCTCCCTCTCCCCACTTACCCCTTTTAAACTCCATTCTCCATCATATCCCTTCCCCATCTCAATCAGTCTCTATTTTGATGTCATGATCTTTTCCTCTTATTATGATGGTCTTGTGTACATAGTGTCAGGCACTGTGAGGTCATGGATATCCAGGCCATTTTGTGTCTGGAGGAGCACATTGTAAGGAGTCCTACCCTTCCTTTGGAGTATGAATTTCTTAAAAGAGAAAGTTATAGTAGAACTATCCAGTGTAGTAAAAAATGATTTATCCTAAAACCATAGGTTGTTGCTGATGAATTCCATCATGACTTGGAGTATATTTTTCCTGTCTTCTGACACAGCATTTGTGTGTGACATATAACAGGAGTATTATACCTGAATGTAAAGTTATCAAAGATGTGGTACCTAAGGTAAGAGACCACATGACTGCCTCTCTTGCCTCTAGCACCTACTGCTGCACTTTATGAAGCTTGCTTGTGAGGTCAGAAGTCTTTCCCTCATCATCACAATTTATGTTCTTTTTCTAAAAAATACAATCTTTCTTAAAATTCCTAGTCCGATACCTACAGCTTGATGAAGATCATTTGTGGCTATAGCATTTGGCCAATTTTGATAAGTCCACCATAAATATTGTTGCCACTGGAAACTTATTGCTTTACAATTTGGATAAAAAATGTGAATAAAAAATATTTAGGTGTCACATAGGAAAGTCAATAGTTTAGAAGATATTCCAAGGAAAATGGAAGTCTGAGTATACCACAGAAATTCCAAGAACCTTCTAGGACTGGTGGCAGTATTTATATCATACATCATTAGAAGTTTGAGCCTGTAATATTACTCATTGAAATATATGTGGTTAACAGGTATGGTTAGGTCCCATCCAGCCACATTTACAGGGTGAGTAGTCCTCAGGGAAGGTGATGCTGAAACAGGACACACAGACAGCTGGAAATGCTGACCACTGTATCAGGAGTCTGTCTTATCTCCTGTGAAGTATGCATGGGAGCATAGTAATATAATTCTGTGTACTCACTTAGTATTCTGCTCCTTTTCCTAGTGGGAAGAATTTCTATCATTTTTGAGTGCAAACTGTGAATATGAAATAGAGGATCCATGTAAGGTGATTTCCTTTAGTAGATTACAAACATGGCTCTGATAGAGTCTGGAGTTTTTGCTATCCAAATTATATTTAATAATACAAGTCCTTTTCTAAGGTTAGTAAAAAAAAAAATTAAATCTTTCCAAGCATGAAGATTTGGTTCAAGGAAATAGTAAGTCTGGGTAAACAAATCACTACTACTATCATGGTTAATGGAAGGTAAATAAAATATACCAAGGTAAATGCTTTTGTTTTCTCTAAGCTGTGACCTCTGGCCACTATACAAAATAATTACTTCTTCTGCTACTTGTGACTAGATATCTACTAATGTCATCTATTTTTTTAACATTTTGTGTTTTGTTTTTATTTTTCAATTTTTTATTATGAATATATTTTGTATGGACACATCATGTGTTGATACCATCATTACCGTCCTCCTTGCCCCCATTCTGATGATGGCCCTTCTTAGTGGGATTGCTGTTTTTTGTTTTTTTTTCCATTGGGTTGTGGGTTATGCACTATGACAGCAGCAGTCAGTCACTGGGGGTTGCCTCTGGGTATGCCCTCCCAACTTGTGGCTTTTACAATCTTTCAACCCCTTCTTCTGCAAAACTCCCTGAGCCACGGTGGGTGTATTTTAAGACTATTTCAATGAAAACTCTTGGAGGTTCTGGATTTCTGCGGTGATATGTGTTGAGTATCCTCAGCATTTGTCTCCTTCACCCTGGCACTGATTGTCAGGCTTACCATGGAAGTAGCACTATTGCTTATCTCTCCAACTCATCTGTGGTTTCACCTGGGTCTTGGCTGAATTGTCAGGGCTCATTTATCTCCTTGGGTCTTGCTACCTTCTGAAAAAGAAAAATAGATTCTCCAGTGGAGAATGAAGTCAGCATAGGTTAAATAGGATAAGCATAGTTAACTTAGGGAAATCTTGATAGATGTAGCCCCTTTTGGCCTAAGAATAGTGGGAGCTTGTCATTGTAAACCAACCGAGACCTTGGTCGCCAAAGGATTCTTACCTGTTCCCAGTTCCATTTATGGGTTCCTTTCCACTGAATGGATCTCTTAAACAATCAGAAATCCATTGGTTACCCACCAAGGCTGTGTGTCACCATTGTACTTGTGTGTACATCTTGTCAGGCTGGTTGCTTCTGCTTATATTTGACTCTTGCTTACTCACTCCATTATTGGATACTTTCCCCTTGTAGCTCATATAGTATTTCCCAGTACTAAACAGGCTAACCATATGGGAACTGGCCCCCTTCCAGATTCCAGCTAGGTCTGTCTCTCACTGTTCTATGTCAGCAGCATATGTCTCTTCAGCAATAGGGTCTTACCAATTTCTAGAACAACTTGAAAATGTGTGGCCTAAAAAAAAAAAAAAGAGTTGGTAAAAATATTTCTGGGAGGATTTGGAGCTCATTTACTTATAGTTCTCAATCATTGTCAATGGAATAAAAAATGATTATCAGGCAGGCTTCTGAAGTCTTCATGTCTGTGTCCTCAGAAAGAGTTAATACAAGTTTGAGATGGACTATCCTAGATTCCTCACTTCCTGAAATCTTGCAGCCCAAGCAGTGATTACAAGTACTGGATAAGGTGTTTACCACTGAGGATGTGAACCTTTGATTGGATGCATTTTTCAGTAGGTGAGACACCAAGCATTAGTTCTTGCTCATTTGATTATCAGTCTCTTGGGAATTCACTGTAGAATGATTTGATAATCAACTGTGAAATTTTAGTTATTATTTCCAAACTGATTTTATAATGGCATATGACATTTCCCTTTAACAGAGATGGCTTTTAGAGCTCCTTATATGTTCTCTGAGGAGACCCAGCAATGATCTGAAAAATAAATAACTGAACGTTTTCCAGTAAGAGTTTGTTGCCATTAGCTTCTTGCTGGGGCAGGGGGTGGGGGGCATACAAGCAGAAGTGGTTTATGGAAAGAAAATGTGGTGGTTTGATTCAGGTGTCCCCCACAGACATATCTGTTCTGATTGCTAGGTTCACAGCTGATAGAGATTTGGGAATTAACACCTCTTGGTGTATAGCAGGTTTGCTGGATGGCTGAATGGAGACCCAATGGAGCCATGAGGATGGACTGTGGGTTGCAGTGGAGATGAGATGGCTGCTAAAAAATGTTGCCAGCCTTGGATAAAGTTTTCCAGGACTGTGAGTAGTCTAGCTGAAGAGGCAGAATTGGAACTCCAGAGGCTTGTTGTTGGTTAGTATTATTGGACTTGGAGATTTGTCACTGAGTAGAGTTGTTGGACTTGGAACTACAGAGTTTGATGTTCTCCCTGGTTGCATTGGTTGAATATTACTTTGCTATGCTCAGTGCCATCTTTTGCAGTGTGAATGTGCCATTACGGGTTTTTTTTTTGGGGGGGCAGATTTTTTGGTTTTGTGACTCAGTTAAAGGACCTTGTACTGTTGGGATATTTGAACACCATTGAGGTTGATAAAAACTATGGGGACTTTTAAAGTTGAACTGAATGCATTGCATTTTACATCATAGATGGTTACCAGTTTATGGGAGCCAGGAGTGGAATGTGGTAGTTTGATTCAGGTGTCCCCCATAAACTTAGGCATTCTGACTGCTAGGTTCCCAGCTGACAGAAAGTTGGGAATTAATGCCTCCTGGAGGTAGTGGGTTGTTGGGGGTGGGCTTATGGGTATTAAAGCCAGTTTCCCCATTCCAGCATTTGGCATACTCTCCTATTGCTATTGTCCACCTTATGTTGGCCAGAGGGGGATGTCTACTCTCTACACATGCCATCATTTTCTCCTGCCATAATGGAGCTTCCCCTCAAGTCTATAAGCTAAAATAAACCCTTTTTCCCCCAAAGCTGCTCTTGGTTGGGTGATTTCTGCCAGCAATGCGAACCTGACTACAACAGTTTCTTTTGACTTACAATTTTGATGGGAAAGTTTCCTCATGGCAGAGAGTGTAGTAAGAGCAGGCAGCCAGGTGTGACATTTTCACCCATCAGTAGTGAGGAAAGAGAATGATCTGAGAGAGCAGCAAGCAGGGCTAGGCTGAAACAACCCCAAAGCCACTTGCAGTGGTACACCTCCCCAAAGCTGTACAAACTTCTCAAACGGTGCCACCAATTGGGATTTAAGTATGAAGATTAATCTCAAACACATGAGGCTGTGGGGGACATTTCACATTCAAACCACCATAGAGATGGATCTTAGGTTTAGGAGAAGTAAGCGAAATTACTTTGGCCAAGGAAGGCCTAAAGTTTATGTTAGTTGTGCCAGTCAATCCTTTGTTTTTAACATTGTCATTTGTTCTCCCACCTAATCCAAAAGATTAAACATAGCAGTTACAATGAAAATTATGTATTATGGGCCAAATGTTACAAATAAATTCAAATACTTTTCCAGTAAAATGAATTTTATTTTCACTGTGGAATTCAGCAGGGATGCCCCACTAAGGAATAATTATAATACAAAACTTTCCAGTAAGAAAAAGCTTCGACCCAATAGGTTAACAAACATATTTATGCTATGACATATTTATATTCTTATTTTGGAACCATCTGGATAAAATCAAATTGCCAGGTCCAAATGTTAAAGAAACACTTCCTTGGGCCTTACATAGTAGTTTGACTGTATTGTGTTTATAGCAAATAAAACATTTGGGTATACCTTGTGAGCTATATATTATTGTAAAAGTCTTCTAAAATATTATTTACTCTAACAAATTATTTTTTCATATGCATATGAACTGAATTTCCTAGAAAAATAAAGCCACACATGTTTAAAACACTCTATTAAACACAATTAGATAAGTGTGGCTAACCAATTCAAACTTCTTTTATAGAGCTGGAATGTTATAGCTTTAGAGGCATATTATCTTGGGCTATCTTAGCTCCTTAAATAGACATTTACTGCCTACCTCTGTGGATAAACTACCTTCTACTGGGATGTATAAATATACTTCTCATTTCCATCACTCCTCAGGCTAATAATATCATCAGATAATATCTGAGATCTCCCCACAACCTACCTATCTGATATTTCCACTAGTATATTTAAAATATGCCTTGATTTATGACTTTTCTTTGTTCTGTTACTACAAAAATGTTACAAAATTACAATACTGTATTTGGAGTAATAGATGTGTTCCTGTGGGTACTGCTTTTCCTGCCTGAAAATGGCCATGCTCATCACATAAATAAGAACCATCAGCAAGCAACTTTGAGTCTGCATTTTCTATGAGAACTTCCAGCAGATCTCTTATAGGGGAAAAAAGTAGATCTGTCACTTAAGTCCTGTCATGTTGATCTTCTTCTGGTTGGTAAGGAAGTAAAATAGCAGGATTTAAAGTTTCAGTGCAGCATAGAAACAGAGTTGGAAATAAAATTATACCATAAGATGTTAAACACTTATTAAGTAATATGGTCCAGATGAGGATGTTACACTTCCTTCATCTGGTACGTTCAATATGTTCTCAGATGTAGTTTTCTTGATGGGTTTTTAATAGGCTCATGTGCTCGCAGGGTCCCAGTCTACTTTGATACATTTATGGAGTGGTACTGCTTACTGATAGGGATTAATTATTTATCAAGCTGTGTCCCATGGTTGGTGGGGTTAGGCAGTGCTATTTTTGTGCACAATAAGGGATGGAGTCAGAGGCATCCTGTCTTAACATGGAGTTGAAGGCCACTGGTAAAATAAAATGCAGAGACAACCAGATCACTTGTTATTTCACGCAATATGGAGTAACACAGCAGGACTAGACTGATATTCACAAGTTTCTTGACTCAAAGTGTAGAAGTGCAATTTTGCAATGGGTGTGTGCTTGTGTGTACTGTTACCTTACTTAGGTGGCTGATCTTATCTGTCCAATGTCCTTTGAGGATTGTGCCAGTAGTGCCCCTGTTATGAAAGAAGGCCTGAATATCTTTCTGTGGTGTCTTTATCAACTCCTTAATAAGATTTATAGAAATGATACATTGTGGACATTTTCTTTATCTTCTAATTTTATCATCTCCACCTTTGAAAGACAATATGAGCATTTTCTGCTTCTAAGCAGCCACACCACAATAAATGTATAGGGGTACTGTATACAATCAGAAGCAAATAATATCTTAGGGTTCATCTAAAGCTCATTTATAAGTAGTATAGAAGTTCTTATCATTGGAGTTTTATACTTCTCTGAGGGAGAGAGATTTTAAATGCTGAGATTTAGAATAGATAGTGAAGTGCCTAAATTTCTCAGGGCTTTTGTTTTCTCTTTGTTGATAATTACATTTGCTTCTACTAAGATGTTAGTACAGAAAAAGAAAACACTCTCTAAACTCCATCAGAGCTTCCTAATCTAGCCTTTATTTCACTCAAAATTTATCTCAGAAGCCTGTTGTTCCTTGGGGATGGCATACTTTTCAGGCTCTTTCCATAATTTTTTAAAATGCCTATGACACCTATAATATTTACAAATCTCCTTCTCTCTCTCTCTCCCCCCGCCCTCTCTCTCCTTCCCTCCAGAAATAGGTGTCACTTTGAAAATTTAACTCTTTGGCACATTTTGGGTATCCAGAAGTTGCTGAGAGCTCAATGTTGAAGTAGATTTAAAATGTACCTGCCATGGCTTAATGAATTTTGCAGAAGAGGGGGCAAAAGATTGCAAGAGCCACAGGATGGGAGGGAATATCAAGAGGCATTGCTCCTCTTCAACAATGACTGACCTCTGTTATGACAGCTCAGAACTCATAACCCCAGTATCCATGGAATGGTGGCAGGGAGGAGGGAAATGATACAAACACATGATGTGTTAATACAGAGTTTCTACTTAGTTAAGAAAGGTAAGAAAGAAAAAGAAAGTTTATCACTTGGCTGGGCATGATAGCACATGCCTTTAATCCCAGCACTCAGGAGGAAGAGATAGGAGGATTTCTGTGAGTTTGAGGCCACCCTGAGGCTGCATAGTAAATTCCAGGTCAGCCTGGGCTAGAGTAGTACCCTACCTTGAAAAACAAAACAAGGGCTGGAGAGATGGTTTAGTGGTTAAGCGCTTACCTGTGAAGCCTGAGGACCCGGGTTAGAGGCTCGATTCCCCAGGAACCACGTTAGCCAGATGAACAAGGGGGTGCACACTTCTGGAGTTTGTTTGCAGGGGCTGGAGGCCTTGGCACACCCATTCTTTCTCTCTCTCTCTCTCTCTCTCTCTCTCTCTCTCCGTCTTCCTCTTTCTCTTTCTCTCTGTTGCTCTCAAATAAATAAAATAAACAAAAAAGACTTCCGGCCAAGATGGCAACTGCCTACCTGCGCTGCAAATCCCGCGGAAAGAAAGGCAAGATATTAAGGGTACATAGTGGCTTTTAGGGGAGAGAAATCTGGGAGGGCACAGAGGCAGGCGAACAGGGAATCGGGGATCCCCTTGCAGGTGGGTAGCCACCCCTCCCCCAAATAACCACCGTGTTAACAGCACCGCCATTGCTGCCGCTGCTGCACCAGCCGCCACTGCTGCCACTTCGCTCCAATTGTTCCCTGCGTGCAGAAACTTAGACTGCTCTGCACTCTCGTCCACACGCCCACTTCCTGAGTGAGCCCAGTCCCACAGAAGCTGCCACGCAAGCTCAGACTGTGTCTCTCATTTGCTCCAGCTCAGGTGCCATCCCCTACCTATCTGCCGTGCTGGCCGTACGCCACTGTCCTGTGGCAGGGGAGCACACACTACTTCCGGGTCTCAGCGTTCCCAGCCAGAGTTTGGGCTGCTTCAGTGCTTGGTTCCTCACTGCCACTCCTAGCTTGAAAGCAGGCAGCTTTGGCACATTACCACTTGAGAAGTCAGGCAACATTGGCGCCCCTGCCAGGCAGTAGATAGGTGGCTTTGGCAAGTGACAGCCAAAGCCCAGGCTGGTTGGCACCTGCCCCAGACTGCATAAGATTCCCATTGTTCTTGAGCTCAGGCAGATATGCCCACCTAACTGCCCATACACTGTCATGGGCAGAACACAGTGCAAAAGAAATAACATGAAAAATCAAATGGAAGAAAATCCAGTTAGATCACCCACTCCCACAATGAATACATCTAACCAAAACATAGAAGAACCAATAGGACCAGAACACCCAATTGAAGCTAGGAGCAATGCAACCATGACCAACCTACTGGTAGAACTTGCAGGAAAGCAACAAAGGGACGACAATCGTGTGGATGCTGCCATCACTAAACTAGAACTAATAGATAAGAAATTGGAAGGATTAGATAAGAAACTGGAAGGTTTTCAAAGAGAGTTAAGAGATTTGAGGGAGAGTGAAAAACAAGAAGACCTTAAAAATCAGCTGGCCATGCTAAATGAAGACATAAAGAAATGCAAGGATGAACTCCCAGAATCATCAAGAAAATCAGAAAATGATGTGAAAAGGGAGCTTGACAGAGGGATGGGAATTATACATAGAAAAGTAGTAGACAACGCAAACATAATTGAACAAATCCAAAACTCACTAGAAGCTCTCAAGAATAGAGTCAGCCAAGTGGAGGATAGAAACTCTGATCTGGAAGACAAGATGGAAGAAACAGTTAGAGAGTTCAAAAATTTCAGTAAGTTCAAAAGCTCCTGTGAACAGAACATGAAGGAATCGTGGGACACACTAAACGTCCTAATATCAGGATCATTGGAATACCAGAAAGAGAAGAAATTCAGACCAAAGGCATGGAGAACTTATTTAACAAAATAATTGAAGAAAACTTCCACAGTCTCTTAAAAGAAAGGCCCATCAAGATACAAGAAGCCAATAGAACTCCAAACAGACTGGAACAAAGGAGAAACTCTCCAAGACATATTATCATTAACACTCTAAACATTGACACCAAAAAGAAAATCCTAAAACCAGCTAGGGAAAAACAGCACACCACCTTCAAAGGTAACCCCATCGGAATTACTTCAGACTTCTCAATAGAAACAATGAAAGCTAGAAGTGCCTGGAATGAAACACTGCAAAGTCTAAGAACCTATGGCTTCCAACCCAAACTACTCTAACCAGCAAAAGTATCCTTCATAATAGATGGTGAAAGAAAAACATTCCATGACAAAACTCAGCTTTACAATTATATGAACACTAAACCAAACCTACAGAGAGTATATCAGGAAATTCTCCACAGAGAAGAAAAAAATAATCAAACACAATTTTCTACAAGAAGCAGATCACAACAACCAAACACCGAGTAGGCACAAAAAACTTCAACGTCCATGAAAACACCAACCCACATTTACCATCACAATATGGCAGGGATCAAATCAAATCTCAGTCATTACCCTAAATATTAATGGCCTTATTCACCTATCAAGAGACACACGCTAACAGGATGGATCAAAAAATTAGACCCCTCAATCTGTTGCCTTCAAGAAACCCACTTCACCATTAAAGACAGACATCTCCTCAGGGTGAAAGGGTGGAAAACAGTATTCCAAACAAATGGGAATAAGAAAGAAGCAGGTGTAGCTATATTAATATCGGATAAAATAGACCTCAAACCAAAAATAATCAAAAAAGACAAAGAAGGCCACTTCCTACTTATCAAGGGAATGATCCATCAAGAGGATATTACAATCATAAATCTCTATGCACCAAACACAGGGGCACCACAGTTCATAAAACAAAACGTACTTGACAATAAAACAGAAATAACCACAAACACCATCATAGCTGGGGACTTCAATACACCATTATCAGTAATAGACAGATCATCCAAACAGAAACTCAACAGGGAAGTAAGAGAGCTCAACCAAACTATAGATCACTTAGACCTAACGGACATCTACAGAACCTTCCATCCCAAATCTACAGATTACACATTCTTCTCAGCAGCCCATGGAACATTCTCTAAAATAGGCCATATACTGTGTCACAAAGACTGCCTCCACATATTTAGCAAGATTGACATAATTCCCTGCATGATATCAGATCACAATGCTATATTGCTAGAAATGAACAACAAAAGACCCACCAAGAATCCCAAAGGCACCTGGAAACTGAACAGCACACTTTTAAACAATAAATGGATAGTGGATGAAATAAAGAATGAAATTGCAAAATTTCTGGAATTGAACGAAAATGAGAACACATCGTACTGAAACTTATGGGACACAATGAAGGCGTTCCCCAGGGGAAAATTCATAGCACTCAATGCCTTCATAAAAAAGAATGAAAAGTCCCAAATCAATGACCTAACCATCCACCTAAAGGCACTGGAAAAACAAGAAAAATCCAACCCAAAGAGCTCCAGAAGGAAAGAAATAATTGAAATCAGAGCAGAAATCAATGAACTGGAAACGAAGGAAACATTTAAGACAATTGACAAAACAAAGAGCTGGTTCTTTGAAAAAATAAACAAGTTTGACAAACCCCTGGCCAATCTGATCAAGCAAAAAAAGGAAAAGCTTCAAATTAACAAAATTCAAAATGAAAAAGGAGAGATCAGAACAGATATAAGTGAAATTGGGAGAATCATCAGGACTCATTTCAGAAACCTCTACTCCACAAAAGTGGATAATGTGAAGGAGATGGATACATTCTTGGACGCGTACCATCTACCAAAGCTAAACACAGAGCAGATTAATCACCTCAATCAACCCTTCACACTCATGGAGATTGAAAAAGTAATAAAAAAAACCTCCCAAAAAAGAAGAGTCCAGGACCAGGTGGCTTCTCAGCTGAATTCTATCAAACCTTCATGGAAGAACTCAACCAGTCTTCCTCAAACTGTGCCACACAATCGGTGAACAGGGAAAGCTACCCAACTCCTTTTATGAAGCTAGCATCACCCTAATTCCAAAACCAAGCAGAGATGCCACAAGAAAAGAAAACTACCAGCCTATTTCCCTGATGAATTTAGATGCAAAGATCCTGAACAAAATCCTTGCAAACAAAATCCAACAACACATCAAAACCATTATCCACCATGACCAAGTGGGATTCATTCCAGAAACACAGGGTTGGTTCAACATACGGAAATCTGTCAATGTAATACACCACATAAACAAGGTTAAACATAAAAACCACATGATCATTTCGATAGATGCAGAAAAGGCCTTCGACAAGATTCAATATCACTTCATGTTGAAAACATTGGAGAGAATGGGCATGGTTGGTTCATACCTTAACATAATAAAGGCAATATACGAAGCTCCTAAGGCCCAAAAAATACTCAATGGAGAGAGACTGGAGGAATTCCCATTCAGATCAGGAAGAAGACAGGGTTGTCCACTCTCACCTCTGCTTTTCAATATAGCACTGGAAGTCCTAGCTCAAGCAATAAGACAGGAGAAGGAAATAAAAGGGATACAATTTGGAAAGGAAGAAGTTAAGTTAGCTTTATTCATTGGTGACATGATTACATATGTAAGAGACCCACGAGACTCCATCCCAAAACTCCTGAAGGTGATTAACTCCTATAGCAAAGTAGCAGGATACAAAATCAATGCACAAAAATCAGTAGCCTTCCTTTATGCAAATGACAGAGATACAGAGAATGAAATAAGGGACATAGTCCGATTCTCAATTGCAGCAAAAAAAAAAAAAAAAAAAAAAAAAAAAAAAAAAAAAAAAAAAAAAAAACCTTGGAATAACGTTAACCAAGGAAGTGAAAGATCTATACAACGAAAACATAAAAACACTCAAAAAAGAAATTGAGGAGGACTTGAGAAAATGGAAAAACTCCCATGTTCCTGGATAGGCAGAATTAACATTGTGAAGATGACAATCCTACCAAAGGCAATATACAGATTTAATGCAATTCCAATTAAAATCCCTACAGTGTTCTTCACAGAGATAGAAAAAAAGATCTCAAATTTCATATGGAAAGGCATAAGCCCTCGCATTTCCAAACATATCCTCACCAAAAGAAATATTTCTAGAGGCATCACCATACCTGATCCAATGCTATATTACAAAGCCACAGTAATAAAAACAGCATGGTACTGGCATAAAAACAGGAGTATAGATCAATGGAATAGATTTGAGGACCCGGACTTTGGGTCAAGCAACTATAGCTACTTCATATTCGATAAAGGCCCAAACAATATAGGCTGGAATAAAGACAGCATCTTCAACAAATAGTGCTGGACAAACTGGATAACCATATGCAGGAAACTGAAACTTGACCCACACATTTCACCATGCACTACACTCAAGTCCAAATGGATCAAAGATCTCAATATAAGACAAGAAACTCGAATGCTACAGGAAGAAAATTTAGGAAGTACTTTCCATGGTATAGGAATGGGATCACATGAAGCTGAAAAGTTTCTTTACAGACAAGCATACAATAAGCAAAGCCAATAGATTCCCCACAGAATGGGAGAAAATATTTGTGGGTTATCCAACTGATAGTGGCCTAATCTCTAGAATCTACAAAGAACTCAAAAATCTAAACGGTAAGAAGTCAAACAGCCCACTCACAAAATGGGGCAAAGAGCTGAACAGGCAGTTTACAGAGGAAGAAATAGAAATGGCAAACATACACTTAAGAAAATGTTCATCATTCCTAATCATCAGAGAAATGCAAATTAAAACAACTATGAGATTCGACCATACCCCAATAAGGATAGCAAACATCAAGAAATCAAATAAAAATAAATGCTGGTGAGGATGTGGAGAAGTAGGAACACTCATCCACTGTTGGTGGGAATGTAGGATGGTACAACTACTTTGGAAAGCAATATGGAGACTTCTGAAAAAGCTCAGTATACAGATACCAACAGACCCAGTTATTCTCTTACTGGGCATCTACCCTAAAACCTTCAAACCACAGGCTAGAGAGATTTGCTCAACCATGTTTATAGTGGCTCAATTTGTAATAGCTAAGTGCTGGAATCAACCCAGATGTCCATCACTAGAAGAACTGATAACTAAGATGTGGTATATATACATAATGGAATTCTATACAGCAGTAAGAAAAAATGACAGAATGAAATTTGGGGAAAAATTGTTGAACCTGGAACAGATCATTCTCAGTGAACTTACCCAATCACAGAAAAAAAAAAAAATCGCCACATAATCTCACTCATCTACAGCACCTAACTTGAATCTGCCCAAGATACCTTACATACCCAGCATGTATCTCCTTGACTAAACACTAGGATGGAAGGGTAGGGCAGGGATGGTGGGGAGGGCATCAAAGGGGTTGGACACACAAATCTACACCCAAGAGGCAATGGTACCATGATTTTCTACTTACTCAAAGACAGACCAAATGGCTGATCCTTCACCAGGCCCTTACAGGGAACACCTGAACCACAAGACACTGGAGAGGGTAAGATCAAGACTAACCTTAATCTTCTACATCTTCCCTCCCTCACTTCCCCTCTCCCCCCCCCTCTCTCTCTCTTATCTCTAACTCTTGTATATTAGTTATCTTTTTCCTCATTTTCTTAATGGGCACTAACCTGTAACTCCCAGAACCAGCATGGGGCTATCATCCACAATGAGCTTCTGATCAGAGAGTCCTACAAGGTTTCCTAAAAGACAGACAGATTTCTGTCAGAGTACTTGATGACCCACCAATGGGTAGTGGTAAGACCCTACTGCTGAAGACACCTTATGTTATTGACATGCAAATTAGAATGGCATGGCTGGAAGTTGGAAGAGAGTCAGTCCCCAGACAGTCAGCGTGTCTAGTGCCAGAAGGTGCTATATGGGCGACTGGGGGAAAATGACCAATACCTGTCGAAGCAACGCATGGTCTAACCTACTTAGCAGCAAATAACTTGTGATGCCCACACAAGTGCAGTGGTGGCACACAGCCATGGTGGGGAACCAACTGCTCTCAATTTGGCTAACTGATCCCCTCACTGGTATGGGACCCATAACTGGAGCTGGGAAACAAGTCAGAACCGTATCCAAACATAAGCCCACTCTCCAATATCAAGCTTCCATGAACTGTGGTGTACAACAGGGCCTACACCTATTAAATTTTTTATATATATATAAAAAAAGGTTATCTCATTTGTGCTTGTGCTAACTTACTCTCCATTGGAGAATCTGCTTCTCTTTTTCAGATAGATGTGGATCCTAAGGAGAGAGCCACCCCATCATACCTCAAAAGGGCCCCGGCTGAAACTAAGAATAATTGGAGAAACAAGCAAGGGGGCTTTTTTCCTGATGAACCAGATACCAGCACAAGGGGGAAGGACATCAGCACAGAGAAAAATCAACTCCTACCAAATCAGAGAGCCAGAGCCTCCGAGGCGCCCAACACCTCATCACTGAAGCAGACCAAAATGAACCCAACATGACTTAGGGAAATTTTGCGGAAGAGGGGGCAGATAGAATGTCAGAGCCACATGTTGCGTCATGATATGCAGAGACATTTATCTTACCCATAACTGTGGGCTAACTCCACAATGCATGACCCGTATACCTCAACAAGGAGGGGCCAAGGGGAGGGGGTAGGTCACGGATGAGCCTAATAATCTTACCAAACTGACTGTATTTGCTGAATACAAAACTAACTAATAAAGGGAAAAAAATAAAAAAATAAACAAAAAAAGAAAAGAAAAAACAAAACAAAACAAAACAAAAAGAAACAATAGAAAGCATAACTGTTTACCTGTAAAAGGTTACTTTTGATAGTGACAGCTTTGTTTTCTAAAAATAATAGTTTCTGTATGTTGGTTTGTTAATGTAACAGCATCCATGGAAGTGAGACTTATGCTCTATAATTTCATGTGACCAAAGTAGAAAAATCTTATCACAATGCAAAATTTAATAAGGCATTATATCTTTAATCCTTAAAGGGTGGTTCCTGAGTACTATCTAAATAGTATTTCTGAACTAATGTTGAATTTGTCACTTATGACTTCACTTGAACTTATAATTTATTGCTGTATTTTGGCCCAATTAATAATTCACATGAATAGTTTTGGCAACACTTCACAGAAGTCGTTTCTTAACTCTCACTGAATATTTTTAGTATCATCACCATTTTTTTAAGGTCCTAAAGCGTTTTTTCCACTCTGCCAAATGAAAGCATTCATTTGCCTTGCTTTCTCATGTTAATAATTGAATTCCTATGTTAGGAAAATCCTAGTTTTTAGGTCAATAGGGAGATGTAAAAGGGCATTGATATGAATTCTAAAACCACATAATCAATTATTTCTACTTGTCTTTTGTAGAGAGAGTATTGACAGTATCAGGCAGGATCTCTTCTTTTGCTCTTCTCTCCTCTCCTCTTTCCTCTCCCCTCCCCCCATCTCTTTCTGCTTTATCTTAAAATGAGCCACAATAATCTTTTCTTTGAATCTGGATCTTCCCTCCCCTGAGCAATTGCTAGAGAGTAGAAGGAGAGGAGGTGAGAAGGGAAGCTGAGGGTCTTGTGGTAAGAAAGACAGAGCAGAGAAATTCCAGATCAGAGCGCTGAGAAAAGACAGATAATTCAGAATTTATATTTAGTTTTGACACAATTTTTAAATTTGTTACTTCTTGTCCTGTCCTTCAGTTTTTTTTTCATTTATCCTCTTAAATGCTACTTAATTCCAATTGAGTAGGCTGCCTTATTTAATTTTCATTATTTTTCCTATTGTTAAGACCTTCCAGTTTATCATAAAAAGGGGAATATAAAATGTTCCTCATTAAGGGAAATGTAAAAGCATGTTAACTTTAGTTAGATTTCCCCATTTTACCAAACACTTGCAAGTTTAATTAGCGTAATTATCAAACCTAAGACCAGCTGGAATACCAGATGGGGGTTTATCGCCAAACACTTCCTTCTCTTTAAATTTCTGTTTCTCCTATTTGTAGAGGAACATTTTCTTTTCAAAGCCTCAACCTACCATCCTAAATAGGGCTGTGTTTGGATCAGACTTGTGTGCTATTTAAGAAAGTGGTTCCTTAGTTCTCACTCCATAGGCAGCATTGTGTCTTAAGTGTGTCTTTATTGAGCCAAGGTCCCTTCCAGCCCAGAAATGTGCTATGTTATTTTGAGCCTCCCTATGAGGCCATTGTGTGTACTGGGAGCATTTCCTGTGATAACTCCACCCTATTTGATTGGAGGGAAAAATGTCTCTTCTCTTCAGTGTTTTTGCCATTGCCCAGTCATAACATTTCTAAACTGGAAGGGTGTAATACTCAAAAGACACAGTAAAAAATAAATAAATAAACTATTGTATACTGGAGAAGCAGCAGGAGAAAAAGGCTGACTGCAAGAAAATAAATACTATGTAGTAGTTTGAATGGATGCTTCCCATTGATTCAGGAGTTTTATTAAAGCTAGTAACTTGGTGTCATAGTGGGGGGATGCTAGGGTCCAGCTCTAAGGTATGGAGACTAAAGGGAATTCCAATCTAAAAATAAGCAAGGTTCTGGAGTTCCGGCTGGTATTCAGGGTGTGTGCTTTTTTGTGGTGTTGGTGGTGCCTTCTCTCTGCCTGGAGCTAGGGAAGGGTCTGACTTCTTCTGCCATCATGGAACTTCCACCCTATCTTTAAGCTTCAATAAATCCTTTCCTCCCATAAACTGTGACTGGTCTGGAGGTTCATTCCAGGAGCTAAAACTGTCTGATACATACTCTACAACAAATAAACAAGGGTTGCACTTAGATGGTCTGGAACAAGCAAAAATAAACAATGCTCTGATAAAAGACCGGAATAAGAAGATATCCAACAATAAGATCAGAATAAACCCACCGACCACTGAAGTCTTGTTCCTTGAAAGAATTCACCAACATTTATAGCAGGAGACGGTATAGATGTTTCTGTACAAATCCCAGTGCTGGTACTTGGTACTGATCTGTGTAACTCCTCCCATGAAAGTGGACTCTCCTAGTGGACATACCTGGGTGCCAAAGTTATTGATGTGTAACATGACTCTCATCTCAAGAGAAGAGAAAATTATTTACTAAGCCATATGCCATATATGACTGGCCATGTCCCAAGAACACCAATTCAATTTACCATGAATAACATGTTCCAACATGGAAGCATTTTTCAGGAAGGTTCTTATAGTTACAAAACAAAAGAGAAATTGTAAATCAAAGCATTTTAAAAATCCATTATTGGGGACTCTATGTAACTGTGCTGTTTGAAAAGTGGGGAAATCTCTGCTGGAAGTTTCAGATGTTAGAACATTTTTAGTTTTGGTGTTGCTAGGAAGCTAGTGATTTTCTTATTTCGTTCATTCCAAAAATTTTACTTTGTAGTCAAAGAATGTAAGTAAGGTCAGACACAAATAGGGGCAGTGAATGTCTGCTAAGGAAACTATAGGTAATTCTAATTAATGTTCATCCTTAACAGTCATCAGTGTTATCACTTTTCTGGTAAATCCCACATTTGGACTTCTGAAATGTGAAATGTAATCATTTGTTAAGTCTTTATACTCTGTTTGATAACATATTTCCATTAATGATCATGAAATGATATAATAAATTTTACCAAATAGAAAAAAAAATCAACAAAATGATGGAATATCCCCAAAGGTTACATGCATGATAATGATAATAAAAAGAGAAAAGATGAATAAATAATAATGCATTATCATAAAACAACTGATTAAGGGAACTGCTTTTATGTATTAGTGTGTTAACAAATTAATAATATTACAGTTTCTATTTGAAGCATTAATTCCTTTAATTGACATTATTCAAATTTATTTTTGTTGTATGGTGAAAGAAACACATCTCACTCTGTGTACTAGTAAGGCAGTTATAACCTGGAAATATGTGTGAAATATGGTCTCTGAATACGATGGAATGCTGCTCTCCTACACAGGCTACTAATTTCTTAGTATTGAGTTACCCTGAGTGGTCCTGATTGAATCATGAACCTTTTAAAAAAAATGTCAAAATGACTTTCTTCTGTTAGCTTTGAAGCTACAACCTCCATAATTTCTGGCCAAATGGACTTTGCCAGGAATCATTGGAGCGTGAAAAAGCAGCACCATTTCCAGATGAGATTACAGCTGACATTTTCATTTTGGCCTCATGAAATCCAAGGCAGAGAGCTCACTTATATTATGCCTATCCTGGCTCACCTTCTCCAAAAAAAAAAAAAAGTAATTTATACTTAAGAATATGTGTTATGACACTAATTTTGTGGTAATTTTATGTTGTGTAATCATAAAAATCTAACACGTTTCCATTCCTACACCCAACACAAAAAGTATATAAAATATAAAAATGCTGTCTAAAATTCTTATGAGCATATACACAAATCCTCAAAAACACGGATGAAGTAAATTATCCAAATACATGTAATATATATGTAATGTATATTTAATATATAACATTACATGCACAAACACACCCCCACACACATACTGGACTTATCCCAGGAATGACAATTCAGAGGTGTAAAATGAATTAATGCAACTACCATATTGACAGAATAGGAAATAAACATCAGTTGTTGCACAAAATCATGTACCAGAATTCAACCTCTATTTATGAAAAATCTCTTCCATCTGCCATATAAGAAACTTTTTCAACATTAAAAAGGGTACCTACAGCAAACAGGTGATAGCAGGCTAACACCCAAATTAATCATGAGATAATGAATGCTTTCCTCAGAAGATCTATAAGAAGAGAAAACTGTCTGCTATATACACGTATGTTCATATTAACATTGAAAGTACCAGACAGCACAATAAAGGAATAAGAAAACTACATATACATTGCAAAGGAAGAAACAAAGCACCCTATTCATATATAAGTGAAATCTTTGTAAAAAATCCTAGGAACTGGGCTGGAGAGATTGCTCTAGCAGTTAATGCACTTGCCTGCAAAGCCAAAGGATCCCGGTTCGTCTTTCCAGGACCCATGTAAGCCAGATGCACAAGGGGGCGCATGCCTCTGGAGTTCGTTTGCAGTGGCTGGAGGCCCTGGCATGCCCAATCTCTCTCTCTCTCTCTCTCTACCTCTTTCTCCCAAATAAATAAATAATATATATATATGTATATATATATATTTAAAAATATACTTATATACATAGGAACTTATGAAGAATGAAAGAAAAAAAACTTAAAGTACAATAAATAGAATACAACTGTAATGCACATAATTCAGTCAAATTTCCAGAAATTAGTCATGAACAAATTTAAAAAATTAAAAATAACACCATTTACAATGACTCTCAAAATTAAATATTCTGACATAATCTAGCATAACACATACTGGATTTGAATGTTCATTAGGGTGAAACACTGATAAAATAAATAATACATTAATAAATGTAAACACAGTGTGGCAAAGTTTAAGATAAATCATACAGTGAAGATTTAAAAATTTCCTATTTTGTCTGTATATTTAGTGTAATTTCAATTAAAATCTAAACTAGGCTTTAAAGAAACCAGATTGGTTGGAAACATAAAGCTGTCATAGTGGATGCAAGTAAACAGTCTTGTCTCATTCTAGAATTTCAAGCAAGACTAAATTTTCCTTCCTTAGACATGACATTCAGTTTGAGCATGGGATATATGACTTTTACATTATTAAGTACATTCATTTGTTGAATGTTATCAAGCACTGTCTGTGTTTTTATAATGTTCAAAAATAAACCTATACATATGTGACCAATTGATCTTTGACAAGTGAGTACAATCAGGAAAAGATAGTTAAATAAATGATGCTGGAAAAAACGGCTATCTGCATACAAAAGAATGAAATGGAGGGATTGGGAAGATGGCTCATTGGTGAAATGCTGCCAAATGAGTGTGAACATCTTATTTTGGATCTCCACAACCCATGCAAATGCACATTATGAAGATGCATGCCAGTGCTGGGGAGGTGGAGATGGGCAGATCACCGGGGTAAGCTGGTAGCTAAATAAGATGAATTGGTGAACTATATTTTCAGTGAGAGATGGTGTCTAAAAAAGTCATGTAATGAATGGAATGAGGTTCATGAATCAAAACTCTGACATCCACAAGCACACACATGTGCATATGCAGCTGGCCACATGTGTGCCTACACAGATACAAACAAACTATGCAAGGTCTGAGCAGTCTCTTATAAAATAAAATATACCTATACTATAACCCAGAAAACAACTGAAAAGCATTTACCTGGAGAAATACACATTTATGATTAAAACTGCTATAACTATTTCTAAATTATTTTTTCACAACCAATAAAAGAAAAATGAGACATTAAAGTATAAACAGATAAATAAAGTGTGGCATATGCATATAGTGAAATACTACACAACTGAAAAGGTACAAACTACTGGCATATGACAAATCGTGGTGGCTCTCCACTGCCTTTTGTTGAGGGTAAGAACCCAGTCTCCAGGACAGCTCACTGTGCTGTTGCAGGATGATGGTGTCCTAAAAAGGGCCATCTTTCAGAGCCCTTGCAAATCTGGGCCAGAGTTTGAAGCCTGGTGTCTCTGAGGAATACATGAGGGAATTTTGAAGAATGTCATTCTCTGTATGCTGTTTATAGTAATAGCTTTGTGAAACTCTGCATGCATTAAAGTTCATAACTGCAAACCAAAAATGTTTCAGTTAAGCAAATGTATAGTCATTTCAATATATTCAAGTTTTTTAAATAGTTTGGCTGAATCATCAAGTATTCTTTCATCTTGTTAACAATTCTTACATTTTGTTTTTCAAGGTAGGGTCACACTCTAGCTCAGGCTGCCCTGGAACTCACTCTGTAGTCCAGGTTGGCCTCAAACTCATAGCAATCCTCCTACCTCTGACTCACAATTTCTGGGATTAAGGTATGCACCACCATGCCCATCTTCTTGTATCTTTTAATATAGAAAAATTACTTTCACATGATTGTGTATATTGTCATACATGTGTATTAATAGGGAAAGCCCCATTAAATGTATTTAGAGAAGCTTCACAAACATATTCTTGTACAATAATTCTATATGTGCTTATGTTGCCTCAGAATCCATTGTACCATCTGCATATGCCTCAACAGTCAAAACATTTCAGCTAAATTTTATGAGAAAAATGTCCCAAAATTTCTATTTATTAAAGACCTCCAAATATTACTTCTGTTAAAGAAGACAAACTGGAAATTATTGAAAAGTATCAAATATTGATATTGATTCTTACAGTGTCTACTTTATGATTAAAAAAAACTAAATCTTTAAAACAGTGGCTATTTGATATTCTCTACAATGTCTCACTTCCCCACACCACCCAAACATTTACATAGGACAGGATAGAAGTGATTCAGTTCCTCTTTCTACATCTTACAGTCACTGGGCTATTGTTGCTTATTTCAAGTCCATTGAAATTAAGGTATAACTTGGACAAGAATCAAGCTCAGATTTTTGTGAATTGTGCCAGTCTTCTTGAAGCCAAAATTTGTACCTGATTAACTTCTGTGTAAAGTACAACAGCCACCTAAGGACATCCTCTAAAATGTGCATTATGCAGAATACGCATGTATTGGACCAATTTTTAGCTGGCATTGAAATCATTTTTAGTTCACACTAAAGAAATGCAAAACCTCACTCTGTCCCTGAACAAGAAAGCTTCCTATCTCCATTCTATTCCCTTGATGCCACTTGATAGAATGTGCCTTGTACCTGCTCAGTTCTTCATCTACCTGTTTTCAATCCTAATAATTTCACCACTGCTTTTTTCTTCCCTAGGCGACTAATCTTTATCTTTAATCTTGATTGTTCTCCAAACATGCTGCACAGATGTTTACTGTATTATCATTGGGTTTCTGACAACTTTTCTTGTTTTTACAAATGATCATGATTATCTCAGTTTGGGAACCTATAAAAGCAACTCCTAAAATGAAAATCCTAGTGCAAATTGCTTCTTAGGAAAAATCCCAGAGTGAGCCTCTGTGTGCTGGGCATTAAATACAGAGCCATGCAATGCTAGGTTAAATATTCTACCCCTGAGCTATATCCTCAGCTGAATATTAACTTCTTACTGTGACATGGGGCCACTCTAAATTGCCCAGGCTGTCTTTGAATTTACTTAAAGGTTTAGGCTGGCTATAAACTTGCAATCCTCCTGTCTCAGCCTCCTGACTAGTTGACATTAAAATTACTCTTAAATCTTCTCATTTCAACATGCTTAATCTGATGTCCATTGTGCAGTACTAATGCATAAAGCTTTTCTCAATATGTGGATCACTCTACTTGAGAAATTGGTAATATAGAAGTACCAAAGAATTTTAATGTATTCCAGAAGCACACAATAAGTAAATTATAGACAATTTTGGGCCTGGTGGCCCATGTCCTTAATACTAGCATTCAGCTGGTTAAGAAAGAAAGATTGCTACATTTGAGGCTATGCTAGGCTGCATAGCAAGTGCAGGAAAGTCAGGACTAATGAGCATGACTCTGTTTACAAAAAATATTATATATATATAATATATATATTATTAGATATATATTATATATAATATATATATAACATATATATCTACTCCCAACTCTTCTTTGTTCTATTCAATGTATGTATGTGGGTTTTTTTTTTTTTTTTTTGCTTTTTGCTAGCAGAGTAAAGCAAACCATGTGATTTTTACCCTAGTAATAATAATCATTATTAACTTAAATAGTATAATTCTCTGTACCACTTACCACCTCCCAACATGCCTTGCATCTCTCCAGTAAATGATTTGTGTTTGAATTTTTGTCTCAGCTTCTATTTCTGAAGGCTGCTAAGTGAGAGAAAGTGAAGGGAAAACTGCCAATCAAAAGGATGCTGTTAAGAAAGTCACACACTATTTGTAAAAGATCTTATTCCCAATGGGGAATTGCACGCAATCCTGGGGAAGAAAGGCGACATGATGAGTGCATACAGAGAAACCTGGAGCAGCTGCATTGTTAAAGTAATTCCTACTTCAGTATTTTCCTAAGGTGTTTGTGGGGTTCTCTGGCCTGCTGCTTGAGACACTTAAGAAGAGAAATGTTGTGCCAGGTCTATGGAAAGAGAAAGACAACTGTGCTTCTTTCACTTTATGATCATGAAGTAAATTGTCTTTTCACTTTACTTCATGTTATCTGTGATTTAGATGCAGTACTTGTGGATGTGAAAGAGGGATTCGGTGTGATTTTTATATGTACTCACATTGTGCTCTCATCATAGCCAATATTTCATTATCTCTCCTTTCACTCACTTCCAAACCTCCAGCAATCACTGTTTGCTTTTTGTTTTGTTCCACATATGAGAAAAGAAAGAGAGGGATAGAGAGGTGGCACTTGTCCTCCTGTGTCTGGCTTAATTCATTTGTCATAATGACATAATATTCTTTGGTTTCAACTTTTATTGCTGCAAATACAAAGACTTAATTCTTATTTGTTTTACTTCATTTTTTTTTTTTTAGACAAGGTCTCATATAGCCCCAAGAAACCTTGACTGTCTATGTAGCTGAAGATAGCCTTGAAATCATGAACCTCCCACTTTTACCTACTTTCCTAGTGCTGGAACAACAAGCAAATACTGCCATGCTCAGCAGTAATAAATAATATTTCATTGTGTGTCTTACTTATCTTTTCTCCAAAGGTTATCACACCTACTACCACAGAGAAGATACTCGTTTTTCCAAATGAAATGACTGAGAACCTTGACCATCTGTAAGGTTAAGAGAATGTGACTCTGAGTGTAAGTTCTCTGTTAGATGATGCTATAAGGAAAGTTTAAGAGAAATGTGAAAGAGAACACTGTACTTGATCTCAACAGACAGACTGTTTATTGAGAGGTATAGAAAGGGACAGTAGCCTTCCTATGGGATGGAGGCTGAAGTTACTGAGTCAGGCTGGGCTTCAAACTTATAAGGAGGATCCTAAGGCAAACAGACTGAATCAGCTGCAGGTCCAAAGTAAGCAAATAAGGCATCAAAGTTATGTGTTCAGAATAGGCTTTTTGTTTTGTTTTTGTTTTAGTAGAATTGTCTAGGGAGGACTGGATGTTTCCATTCTTTATGGCCTTCTAATCTTAAGGTTAGTTATTAACTCTAGCTCCCTCTAGTTTTTAGGGAAGGCTATTAACCCTTCAGTCCAGACTATGGAAGGATAAAAAAGATTGGGGAGAACTGGGGATGAGTGGGACAATTAGGGGAGGACTGCATGGACAGGAAATGGGGTGAAGAGCTCTCTTGGACTACTTGCTGCTTGGGGGAGGCAGAAGATCTCTCTGGGTGTCTTACACAGTCCTGTGGAGGTTGAATGTCCAGGGGCTGATATTAGTGACCATGAAGAATTTAGCAACTTGCTGTGAACTGAAGTCATGTATTCTGTCTTGGAGGAATTCAGTGATGCAGCTGAGTGTGCAAGAACCAAAGGAAAGGGTGAATATTATCATAATCAAGGGAATAAAGTACATGTCAGAGACAGGATAGGTTTAACTTGAAGGTTAGTATACCTGTGAGATTTCTTTTTCACCTAAAACAATAGATATTCTAGCTGGTCACAGAGAGATGTCAAGGCTCATGCAGAGAAATAATATTATTGGCCATTAAAAAGGCTAAGATAGCCAAAAATATTATTGGTTCTGAATAGGTACCATTTATTTCTCCACAGTTGCTTCAGTCCAATGTTGAAGTTATAGTCACAAGGTGTGGCTTCTGAGAGCCTCATCTTTTGGTTCTCCATTTGATTTTGTACCTTGTGTACATAGCAGGCTGTGGTTTCACATGGCTTTTATGAACGGGCAAGGTGGCAGCTCTTCAGGAGAGTGATAATTATTTGAGCCATTAGGAAAAAAAAAACTTATAGATCATATTAAATCTATTAGCCATTATGAACTGGTTAATATCTATGTATGAGTTTTCTTGTATGTGACTTGACATTTACAGGTGACATGAATATTATGTCTAAGGGACCATGGTCTTTTCTTCTGTAGGGTCTTCATGCTGACCATAGGGGGTGATGAGCTCATGGGAGAGGCTGGGTGATGTGGTTGATGGGTCTCCCTTCAGGGCAGGTGATGAGGAGACAGTTCCTCAGTGGCTAAAGGCTGGTAGGAGATAGAGGAGAGACAGGTCAGTAAAATTTGGTTGAATTTTTGGTGGGTAAATCGGTCCATCTGATTTTGGATATATCTCAGAAGGCAGGGGGCCAGAGCAAGTAGCAATAGTCCAGATATAGGCCCTAAGAGTGGCAAAAGCCAGGGACAAACTGTACCAAAGATGTTCCATGACTCAGAGGGAATTGGTGTTCATACCTGAATCTAGTCAGCCAGATATTTTAGTGGTTTTTTTTGTTTGTTTGTTTTTTTAATTTTGACCCCTACCTTGCCTGATAGGTTGACATAACAACAACATTCCTCATTTAGAAAAAAAGCCGGTTCCTCCTTTTTCTGCTTTCAAAAGGTCTAGGGCTCAGCAGTTCTGTTGCACAACTGAGGCCAGAGAAGTAATTTGCTCTTGTAGCAGTCACAGGGCCTCGGTTGATCCCCGGGACTATGATGCTCAGTTCTGTATAAAGCCTTTCATAGGAGATTAGGCTATGGCTCAGGCCTCCTGTCACCAGTCCTGTGGCAGCTATAGAGGCTGCCAGGCTTACCCCTATCATCACAGGCAAGTGGACAGCTCATTTGTAATGATGAGCCTGCTTAGGAAGAAGGACTGCCACCTCTCCCTCTGTATACAAGGTGAGGCTAGGTACCAAAGTGACTGGGGTGCAAGGGCCTGAGTGATTTCTTGGAGAGAGGCAAGTATATAGCATGGAGTCACACCAAAAATAAATTCCCTTAGGTAAGGTGTGGTTTTTAACAATAGAGTTATTCTTGAAAGCCCCCAAACAGCATTGAGAGATGTCTTTATGGCAGCAATCAAACAATTTGTAAGAGAGAGTGGGATACGGATCAGGAAGAGAAGATGCCAGAAGCAAAGTGTCTGAAGCAGGGGTGACATTGAACAGGGGACTGCAGTAATGAGGGGGCACTAGAGTGAAGTGCACAGGAAGCAGGCAGTGTGTTTGTTAAGACTGAGTTGATTGAGAACAGAGAGAGAAGAATTAAGGATGGACATCCAGGGGGTGGTGGAGAAGGTAAGATCTTTCAAGAGCTTGCCATGAGCCTGTTTGATGTCCATACCTGTCTGGATATGGGCATTTTGGTCAGTCTTAGGGGCATTTTGAATGGGTATAAATATTTCTATACTGCCTGCACAGCGAAAACCATTAATGTACTGGGTTGCCACCCCTACCATCCCATCTGCCCAGTTTTTGTCCCATGGGTCTGTGATGGAAAAAAACTGTGAGTACCCTCTGAGATTTGAATTGTGGTGATTGAATGCCATAGGACTGGGTGAAAGTAGTGGTATTGACAGGATGGGTAGATCAATAGTGAACACCCTCTGACAGAGCCAGTATAGCATGCTGTTATGACTTGGTCTTCAACAAAACAGAGACTTCTCTCATTCCATCCCTGTATTGAGCTGGCTTCAGGGCAGTCATTGGCAATATCTATCATAGAGAAGGTGAGGAAGATGGGATCCTCACACCTCGTAAGAGGACAGAAGGGAGAATTAAGGAGCCTGTTATCCTTGTCAACAGCTATGACATCAATATGCCAGGCACAAGGGGAAGATGAGCACTCAGAGGCAAGGGATAGAGGGCTTTGGGCAAGAGAGAGGAGGCAGAGGGGCATTAGCGCCAATAGGAACATTCTGGGATTGGGGGAAGAGCAGGAACACACAAGAGAAAGTTTAAGAGGGCCCATTGGGGTGGCTGTGTATTTATCACTGGATGAGGTAGGGTAGGACAAAGGTGGCTTGACTCTCTTTAGCTGTGACAGGCAGATCCAACTGGGGATGCCCTGAAGTTTTGCAGCTGTGGGGGTGGTTAGGATCACCAGATGAGGTCCAGTCCAGAGTGGATTGAGACCCTGTGGGCAAAAGTTTTTAAGGTAGACTTGATCTCCAGTGTTAAGTGAAAGAGTTGTGGCTCCCTCCGGTGGTTGCAGAAGAAGGCTCAGCATGTTCCCGTAGAAGGTTCTGGATAAAGGTGAAAGTTGGTAAGTACCCACTGAGAGGGGTTTCTGGTAGTGGGGGGAGGTTGTTTAACAGGAAGGGGTGCCCATGTTGTTATGCCCATACATGAGTTCAAATGGGGTAAGGAGGGAAGGGGCCCGAGGTGTAGCACTGATTTGGGCTAGTGCAAGTGGGAGGAGCTGGGTCCAGGGCAGGTGAAATTCAGAAGTCAGTTTAGACAAATGAGTTTTGATAATGGCATTTGCTCTTTCTACTTTGCCTGAGGACTGAGGCCTTTGTGGAATATGAAGTTTCCAATTTATTCCCAGGGCTCTGGATACTTCCAGGGTTACCTTGGAAATGAAGGCTGGCCCATTGTCTGATTGAATGGTATGGAAAGGCCAAAGCAGGGCAGAATAGATTCAAGAATGTGAGAGGTGATTGTGTTTGCAGTTTCTCCTGTCATAGGAAAGGCTTCAACCCACCCCAATAAATTATCCACCATAATGAGAAGGTATTTAGTTTTTTTTTTTTTTTTGTGAGGAGGCATGTGAGTAAAATCTATCTGCCAGTCCACCCTAGGAAGTGAGCCTCTGTGTTGGTGGGGCTTGAAAGGGAGAGATGGATGGACTCCCCCTTGTGGAGAGGTCTTGGCACAGAGTGAGCAAGCCTGTGACAAAGAGATTAGAGAGGAATGGCAAGGATGGAAAAGGAGTGGGGTCAGGAATCTTTGTAGAGGGAAGGCTCCCACATGAAGTAGATTATGTAGGTGGAACAGGATGGTAGTAGCTTGGATATCAGCCAAGCAGTAGAGATGCCCCAGGAATAGCCAGCCTTGTGGTCCCAGGATAGCTCCACATTTTGTTAGAGTTTGGTATTGTTCTAGGGTCTATGAAGGAGTGAAGGAGGTAGGGGCAAGGAAAAAGGCTGAAGCTGAATATGTGCTGTGGAGTCTGGATTTCTTGGCAATTCTGTCTGCAAAAGAGTTCCTTTGGCTACATTTGAAGTTAGAGCCTGGCTTCCCCTACAATGAATGACTGCCGCCTTTGTGGGAAGATAGGAGGCATGTAGTAGTTTAAGGATAAGGGGTCCACTAGGAATGGGGGTTCCTTTAGCTCAGAGGAAGGCTCTCTCCTTTCAGATAGCAGCATGGTGATGATATGGAAAGCATATTTAGAGTCAGTATAGGTGTTAACTGTCTTGCCTTGTGCCAAGGTTAGGGCTCTAGTGAGAGCTATCAGCTCAGTCTTTTGGGATGTACTCCCCTTAGGCCAGTCTCTATTATCTGGTCATCTGAGACAATAGCATACCCCACTATCCGACAGCCCTGTTAGTTAGTAGAAGAGCTGCCAACTATATACCACGTGTGATCAGGGTTGGGGAAAGGAGATAGAGAGATTATAGGATTATGATAGGTGAGTTCTTCTAGGGTCTCTAAGCAGGAATGTGGAAGTAGTTTGGGTAGAGAAGAGGGTAGTGGGGTTAAGTGGGGGACAACAGTCAAGTGTGATGTCAGGGTTATCTAGGAAAGTGATGTGAAAGAGTTGAATTTTAGATGGGGTCAGATAAGACTGGCAAGAGTTGGAGAGTAGGTCTTTAAGTATGGTGGGGGCGGGGAGAGAACAGTGAATTTTTGTGCCTCTTTGACCAGAACAGAAGCTGCACCAAGAGTGCATAGGCATGGTTGCCAGCCCCAGACAGAGGTTTCTAATTGTTTAGAGGGATACACTACAGGGGGAAAGGATGGGCCCTTCAATTAACCTAGAACTCCCACTGCCATGCCCCCTTTTTCTGTGGAATAAAGAAGAAAAGGCTGCTAAAGGTCTGGAAGTACAAGGGCTGGAGCTTTCAAAAGGGTATCATGCAGGTGGGAGAAGGCGGCATCTGTCTCTGACTTAGGATCTAGGGGTTCATGAGGGTTTCCCATAGCCATGTCATGAAGCGGCTTTGCCAGAAAGGCAAAGTTTGGAATCCACGTTCTAAGGAACCCAGCAAAGCCAAGAAAGGAGAGAATGTCTTCCTTACAGTTAGGCAAGGAGAGAAAGTAAAGATGTTGTTTGTAGTCTAGGGTGAGTTGTGAGGTGGGGGTAAGGAGAAAGCCCAGGTACCTAACTTGGGTTAAGGAAGGTTGAGCCTTTTGGGTGGAAATTCAATATCCCTTAGACCCAGAAAGTTAAGAAATTTGTTGGTATGTAGTTTAGATAGAGAATGAGAGGGTGAGTATAGCAAAAGGTCATGTACATATTGTAAAACTGTGCTGGGCAACAGAGCCAGTGACAAATGGTCAGTGGAGAAAGCTTGACCAAATAGGTGGGGCTGTCTCTAAAACCCTGGAGAAGGACAGACCATGTGAGTTGACAGGCAGTATGAGTATCAGGGTCCTCTCAGGTGAAAGCAAAGAGATTGTAAGATTCAGGGTTGAGGGGGATAGAGAAGAAGGCATATTTGAGGTCAAGAACTGAAAAAATGAGTAGTGGAGGAGGGGATGTGAGAGAGGAGAGTATAGGGGTTGGGGACTACTAGATGATGGCATAATGGCAGCATTGACTAGGCACAACCTTTGGACTAAGTTGTAGGTCCTGTCAGGTTTAATTACAGGCATGATCGGAGTATTGCAAGGGGAGTGAGTGGGGTGAGGGAGTCCAGCTTGGAGTAGGCAAGAAATCATAGGTTTGAGGCTTTGGCAATATTTAAGTGACATTGGGTATTGAGGGCAGTAGGGAAAGGATATGGGGTCTTTGAGTCTGATGAGGATAGGTGTGTGATGAGAGGCTAGTTCCACACCCTGAGATTAATTTCAGAAGCAGGGAGGGGAAAACCTGGATCAAAGGGGTTGGCTTAGGAGGAAGACAGAGTATTGGTGGTAAGTTAGAGAGAGAGAGTTTTTGCATAAGATCCCAACCTAGGAGAGGAACAGGACAAGAGGGTATTACAAAAATGAATGGGAGAGGGAGTGTCCCAGACTACACAGGGTAAGCAGGGAGTGATGCATGGGGAGTGGGACAAACTGTCAATACCCAACATGGAGATCTGTGAGGGAAAAGTCTTACCAGAGTAGGATGGCAGGACTGGCCAACTAGCCCTTGTATCAATCAGAAATGAGGTGGGCCTTCCTGCCAGCTGGACTGTGACCCTGGGCTCCTCCATTGTTACATGGAGAGTGGTGGTGGGGGATGAGGTCCCAGGGCACCATCAATCTTAGGCCACAAGGACGAGAAAATCAGCAATTGGCTGTCATGGGGGACAAGAAGAAAAGGCTGGCCTATGTTGAGGCACAGAAGGGCAGACTGCCCTCCAGTGTCCAGCAAGTCCACAGTGAGGACAGGGCCCTGGCAGCAGGCATGGGCTGTGGCAGGTTTTTTCCCAGTGGCCAGTGTGGCCACACTTGAATCAGGGTCCTGGTGGTGAGCATTGTGTCCCCATCATCTTCTTTGGTGGAGGCCTCCGGGCTGTAGCCAAGAGCGGGAATTGCTTCTTGTCTCTGGCCACTCTCTCAGTCTGCTCCTGGTCCTCTCTATTGTGAAAAACTTTACATCCCAAGTAAAGCAGATCTCCCTGAGGGGTCTGAGGACGTTTTTCTAAGCATTTCAGTTTTTTCCTGATGTCAGGGGCAGATAGGGACAGGAAACTGGTATTGAGAACTATCATGCCCTCTTGGGAGGCAGGGTCGAGGTGAGTGTATTGGGTGAGTTCCTCAGTTAGGCATCCCATAAACTCATATGATTTTCACTAGGCATCTGGGTATGTATCCAGAGTTTGTCAAAATTGACAAACTTATGGGATGCCTTTTGGAGGCAAGGTAAGAGGCAAAGAATCATTCTATCATGGTCCACCCTTCCTGGGGAGTTAATAGGAACATGGTATTCCCAGTCAGGGTCCTCTCTGGGGACCACAAGTACCCCACTGCAAAAGTGTCATCAGTTAAATGAACCTCATCATTATGAGTCTGAGGGGCCACCCAGACACATTCTCATTCATCAGGAGTGAAAGTGGAGGAGAGAAATACAAAGAGCGCATGCCAGGTTAGGTCATAGGCCTGGGTGAGGTAGTGAAATTCTTTGGTATAACAAGTTGAATCAGTGGAGAAAGACCCTAGACATTTCTCAATCTGGGATAAATCAGACACGGAGTGGTCCTGAACCTCCCAAGTGGGTAGAGGCCATACAGGTCGCAACTGTCAGCTTTTTATCCTGATAGTGGGCAAGGAGGGCACTTGTACTCCTGAAGTTGAAAGCTGCTGGCAGTGAAAGAGGAGACCTCAGGAGTGAGAAGAAGGAACCAGGGCTCAAGCTGAGTTTACACAGGAGGGAGAGGGAGATAAGGAAGGGAGAAAGAGTGTCCTGAAATAGTAACTGAACCGAAAGGTGACCCTTAGGGTACAGTAGACCAGAGAGTGAGACCAAGGTGTTGACAGTGCGTCTTTCTCGAGACCTGGGCTTGGGGCCTAATGGCCAAGGGGTGTATCCTGACATGCTGACATGGCTTCCACAAGGAGGGATGAAACCTAAGAGCAGGCCAACCCAAGAGAGACACTTACCTAGGAGGAAGGAGGAGACAAAGAAGGGAAGAGCGAGGCAGAAATGTGGTGGGTGTGAGAGATGGTATCAGGCAGAAATGATCCAAAGCCTTCAGAATGTCAAATGGCAGCTCACTGGTCTGGTCAGGGGAAAGGAGGTCTGGCCATCCAAGAGGGCAACTAGAAGCGTACATATCTGAGTCAGTGCACCAGATGTAAGGTTCAGGATTGACAAAGACCGCGAGACCACTCTAAGGCAAAGATAGAATCTTGTATTCAGGGAAAATACCAGCTGCCAGCCAGGACTGATTCTCAAGAGCAGAGCAGTCAACTTTTGAGATTACAGATAGTGGGCTATATAGAGTTATTCAGCTGGGGGAAGGTGAAGAAGGGAAAAGAAACCCCTTTGTTCTTTGCATTAGCCAGTCCACATAGTTAAGGTTTGAGACCTGAACAGTGACCACGTGGGAGATAAGGAGGCAGGAAACCTAGACCTGGGGGCATTGTTAAGCAAGGAAGGGATAATGGCTGGGTGGTTTCTTGAGGAATGTGGATGACCCACTTCCTTGTGTCTGTCACCATCCTGATGTCTTTGCTGACTCCATTTTGGGAAGCCCATCTTGACCTAACAATTTGTAGGGCTTGTAGTCATCTTCTTGGGCTAAGGAAGGGTGGGTCACTAATAGGAACTTTTTAAAGGGGTGGAAGGAAGATTGTTTCTCCCTGGGTCAGAGACTAGAACTGACAGAGAAGAGATCAGGGGTAAAGGAATAGAGCCAGTTGCCAGTCCAGTTTATGAAGTTATCAAGCTCTTTAATAATTTGGAAAAAAAATGGGCTGGAGAGATGGCTTAGCGGTTAAGTGCCTGCCTGTGAAGCCTAAGGACCCTGGTTCGAGGCTCGATTCTCCAGGACCCACGTTAGCCAGATGCACAGGGGAGCGCATGCGTCTGGAGTTCGTTTGCAGTGGCTGGAAGCCCTGGAGCACCCATTCTCTCTCTCTCTCTCTCTCTCTCTCTCTCTCTCTGCCTCTTTCTCTCTCTGTCACTCTCAAATAAATAAATAAACGAATAAAATGTTTAAAAAAAAGAATTTGGAAGCCAAATGTGTCATTTTCAGCCCAAGGGAATTATTGTTCAATTTATTTTGTGGCCAAACCATAGTGCAGTAAAACATGAGGCACTTGGACTTTATGTCTCCTTTTAGGCCAAGAGTTTTAAGATTGGTCAAGAGACAACCCAGAAGGGAGGACAGTGGAGTTTTGGAAATTTGGGAATCCACAGAGGGGTGAGAAGTGCCAGGGCATCTTTCTGAAGATCAGGAGACCCTGATCTGAAGACAGAGGTGGGAGACCTTCTGGAAAAAGACAGGAAGTTCAGTAGGGAAGCAGGCATTTTGACCGGAGGCTTTCAGGTCAGTTCTCTGAGCACAAGACAAGGAAGCCAGGTCTGTCTTCCTAGTTACCTTAGGAAGAGAGACAGAGGCTTACTCATCCCCTGTTAGGGCTAAAATGAAGTGGATATGTCAAATGGCCTCTGTGGTTGGAGGCCTGGCAGGTGAATTATTCTATTCTGCTATTGGAAATTTGTTCCAACCATCTTGGAGTTTTGGGAGCACAGGGGAGTTAGAATTTCCAAGCAATTTATGATGATGAAAGCAGAGAGAGAGAGGGCTGGAGAGATGGCTTAGCGGTTGAGCGCTTGCCTGTGAAGCCTAAGGACCCCGGTTCGAGGCTCGATTCCCCAGGACCCACGTTAGCCAGATGCACAAGGGGGCGCACGCGTCTGGAGTTTGTTAAAAAAAAAAAAAAAAGCAGAGAGAGAGATAGTGTGTTGTGCCAAATCCCCTGACCGGGAGCCAAGAACCCCAGTCACCCAGGAGTCACCCAGAGAACCGCCACAGAAGCCGAGACACTCGAATGTAAAAGCAACAGGTTTCTTTATTGCAAGCCTAGGCCTGGGCGCCATCCCTACAGTCGGGAATAGCAGTAGTAAGGGAAAGAGCCCCTTCCTTTTGGGGGAAGGGGTTCATATAGGAATTCGAACAAAGAAGTAGGGGATAGAACATGATTGGTTGATTTAAACAGTTTTGATTGGCTTGGGGTTTCAGCGGGCAAAGTTGGGGGCAGGAGCTAGGGGCACTCCAGGCAGATAAGGTAATCTCCATTGTGATGGGCTAAGTAAACAGTGGTATTTTATGACTTTTGAAATGGAGATTCCTTAGCTTCTTATCTAAGCAGGAGGTCAGAGACCTCAGTGGAGTGTTTCTGCAATGTCCTTGAAATGGAGATTCCCCAAAAACTTTAGGGAGAAAGGCAGCAATTGAGCAAGCAAGCAAAGTTTACAGAAGCAGAGGTCAGCACATTAGCCGGCTAGTTCTCTATCTAAGTCAGGCCTGGGCCTTTTTACTTAAAATGGTTATATTTGGCCTTTCAGTGTAGATACAAGAAACTGTATGGTATTTGGGTTTGAACCTGGAACAGAGAGCCACCATAACAACAGGATAATTGCTGTCCTTTGTTTGTTTGTTTGCTTCTTTCTTCCTTCCTTCTTTCCTTCCTTCCTTCCTTCCTTCCTTCCTTCCTTCCTCTCTGTTTTTCTCTCTCTCTCACTCTCTCTCTTTTTCTACTAGCCATTAGCCACAAGCAAGGATCTTCATGTCTTTGTTTATTTTATCTAGCTGTGAGGCAGTTGTTGGTTTACTGTGATTATCCCACCTCCCCTGCAGGTTTTTCTCTGGCAGGAATGGGGAAAAGCAAGAAAAGAGAAATTAGGTATCTATATGCAGAAGGACTTAAGGAAGCCCAGTAAAGACAGGAGGTTTTTGATTTTTTATTTATTTATTTATTTTTAAGAAGACAGGGTTTTTATTTGATTTAGTGAGATGGCTTGAATTTGGTATGAAAGGGAGAGACCCTGGCAAGTCATGGCCAGCTGACAGAACTGTGTGTGAGTTTTAGAAGGGGCAGGAGCACAGGAGGGAACCTCATGTACATTTTGCCATGTGATCAGAGAACATTATCAAGACCAGTGAAAATGTTGAAACCCAAAATACCAAATTTAGATCAGCTCTGGCCATTGTTTAGAGAATATTGTAGCCAAATTTGGATAGAGAGTTGGAGTAATTTGGCAGGCAGGAGCTCAGGAAGTTTGAGCTCCTTAAAAACACCCTGAGGCATGTCTATTGAGTGTATTTTGGAACAGATAATTTAACGCACATTTTTGAGGACAAGGACTAACGTGGCCAAACCAGCCACTAGGGGTGCGTCCCAGGCTTAGGGAGGGCAAACCAGACCCAAGGATTAGGAGGGAGCATTCTTGCACTCGAAATGCTCAGGGTGTCCAGTGGAACAACATGTGTGAGGCTCCTGGAGTCTCTGATTGTCCACGGACTGAAAAGTGAGAAACTCCTGGAGTTTCTAAGGTCTGAGGTTCTGAAGCTGTAATCTTATGAGGGTGTGGATGCAGTGCATCACATGGATCACATGGCAGAGGCATCTCATCTGGAGTTCAAACTTCCAGTGGGAGAGGGGAGTGGACTACCTAAAGGGCTGTTGGACACGGCTCAGAGAGGAACTATGGACACTCACCAGGGAGTAGCTCTGGCCAGAAGTCCTCATTCTCCACAAATGAGCCATCAAGCTCATGCAATCTGAGGTCAAAATGATAGGGAAAAGAGAAAGTGAAAGCTGTCAGGTATCAAGATGGGCTTACACAAAACACCAAGAAATCTCCCTGAGCCTTGAGGCCAAATAAACTTACACCACTCATGTAGACAAAAGCCACAAAAGACCAGAGGTCTCAGGTCAGACTGGTGACCATTTAATCCAAATAGTGACATCTGTGGGTTTCTGTGCTCCTGGAGGAGTGAGACACTGGCAGGAAGGTGGGGAAAGAGGAGAGGGAAAGAAAAGGGGAGGATGTGTGACCGGAAAGCCACCTGAGTCATGGCACCAAAATATAAGGAAAGTGTAAGAGGAAAGTGAAAGAGGACACCAGACTTGATCTCTACAGACAGGCTATTAATTGAGAGGTACAGTGAAGGGCAGCAGCCTTCCTGTGGGATGAAGGCTGAAGCACTGAGTCAGGCTGGGCTTCAAACTTATAAGGAGGAACCTAAGGCAAACAGATGGAATCAGCTGCAGGTCCAAGGGAAGCAGATAAGGCATCAAAGTTATTTGCTCAGAATAGGCTTTTTAGCAGAATTGTCTAGAGAGAACTGGATATCTCCATTCTTTGCAGCCTTCTAATCTTAAGGCTAGTTATTAACTCTCTAGTTCCCTCTAGTTTTCAGGGAGGGCTATTAACCTTTCTGATGGTATGGGATGGGTATAGTAAGAAAATCTGAGCTAACTATTGAGCAAAGTTATTTGGAGTTGCAATATCTAATGACATACAAAAGAAGGAAGTCAGTGAGACAGACAAGTTACAGCTTGGGAAATAAAGCTTTCATGATGAAAAAGGAAATGTGAGAAAGGTAACACTGTAACAAGAAGAAATCTCATTTTCTGAATAATAAGAAAAAGAAAGTGAGTTTTTTTTAAATATCAAAAAATAAAAGGTAGACTGGGGAGATGGTTCAGTGGTTAAAGGCACTTGTTTGCAAAGCCTGCCAGTTTATGATTAATACCTCAAAAAAAGCTAGGCTCACAAAGTGGTGCGTACATTTGGAGTACGTTTGAATGACAAAAGACCCTGACTCTCTCTCTCTCAAGTAGATATAGTAAAATATATAAACAAAGAAAAATGAAAGAAATTTTGATGAAGATGGGATAAATTTCCAATAGAATCTAGATTGTGTAACTAAGTGAAAAAGTAATAGAAAGTTTTCCTTGTAGAATATAATAAAAATAAAAATGTCCAAATATTCCTTCAGATGAGTATCCTGACAGTTATATGGTGAGTTTTTCACCCACATTAGGGCTGTTGTGGTGAGACTTCTGTGCTTCTATATTTATTCCACTTATGAGAAATTTGGATTAAACATTTTATAGTGAAAAAATTTAGGTTGATTATCTTCTTACAGTGAAAGACAATTCTATCCATTTTCATGTCTAATAGCTACTTTTCTGCTAAGTCTGAAAGAGGTAAGAGGCAAGCTCTGGTAACTGCAACATACATCAACTTCCATTTGAAAAAAACTGTCATCTTTGGTAAGAAAGAAACAGCGGTGCTGAAATCAGTGTCCAGTTTCTCATAGCTGCTTGCTGAATACCAGAAGTTCTAATATGAGCAGTATTAAATTTTCCTTGCCCAACTGGGTGGGCCATGCTTCACCTATAAAATGCCTTGCCAACTTTATCTTATTTAGAGTTCTTTGACACTCAACCTCAGTGATGAAATACAACTCACCCTGAATCAGACTGAAACAATTTTGTCTCCTCTTGACTTTTCTTTCCTCATCTTTGTGGTGTCAGGCTTTGGTTTGCCACATGTCTGCTACTTGAAAGGCACTGACACCGTCTTCTCACAGATATTCCTGTGCTCACATGTGCTGCTCACTGACTGAAGCATTGTATTCATCAGGGAGCTTCGCATTTATTGCTCCTTTCCTGGAGGAGGCTGCTTACAAAGAGGACGTGAACTTGGGAGCTCTAGATGTCCAGCCCTCCAACAGTCCTCTTCTTAACATTGACAACAGATATGAAGCATTTTCTCCTTTCAGCAAAACCTGAGAGACAGGTAGAATTTGCATTATAATATAATAATTAATATAATATAATATGATATACAATATAATATAATATAATATAATATAATATAATATAATATAAATCATTGTCTCTTCATCAGACAGGCTTGTGTTCTCTCTCATTTGCCCATCTTGGTACCTGCTATGTCTGGATCCGTGATCTGAGAAAAAAGAGCTAAGTTGACATTTACTCCCACAATACTTTATTTTATTTTATTTTATTTTTTTGGTTTTTCAAGGTAGGATCTCACTCGAGCTAAGGCTGAGCTGGAATTCACTATGTAGTATCAGGGTGGCCTCGAACTCACAGCGATCCTCCTACCTTTGCCTCCACACTGCTGGGATTAAAGGTGTGCGCCACCACACCACGCCCAGCCCACAATACTATTTAAGACACTGATGACTAACAGAATGGAAGGAATATTGTACTTTGCTATGAATGTTTAAGAATAAATTTCAGTATACCTTTTCATTAGTTTGAGCAGTGCAATTATGATGATTACTGTTACAATACTGTTCATGGGCTGCTTCTGGCACTGCTTCTTTTGAGAAGATTTTCATAATGTACACTCCAGAGATTTCTGTGTTTGTGGAACAATGAAGCATGAATGGTGACCTTTTAATTTTGCCAGGTAGTGCCCTGGTTTTCACCAAGTTTCTGTGTTTTTAAACTTTGAATCTTCCAAGAAAAATATCACTGAGAGTATTTTTCCAGAGAAAATCCTGTAACTTTCAGAAGTACAAATATTTGAAAAGAAAAGTAAATTAGTCTTTTATTGAAGCAGCACAACTAAGCAATTTTTTTTCGAATTTCAATGAGATATTTCTCTCTGTAGTTCTGATCCCAGACCTATCTAACAACATATTTTGTATGTACTGATCATGAATAATGGCCACTAGGGAGAGTGAGAAAAAGTAGTTCATTTCTTGGAATGGGGTGTATGGGATCCTCACTAGAATACAAATTTACTAACAGGTTCCTAGGTGCAGTGTGAAGAAAATGGGTGCTGGACTATTCCCTATTTCCCTGCCTCACTGTTCTGGAGCTCCCAGAATTCCTTTGCATTTCCTGCTTGCAGGTACATCATCAGCTTCTGTCTCCATATTTTACATACTTGCTTCTGTTTCTTGATATAATCTTCCCTATGTGTATATCTCTGTGTTCATATTTCCCTTGTTTTTTAAAGCCATAATTACTGAATCATGCCTACTCTGCGCTGGTGTTATCTATTCTTAGCTTGTTTATAACTACAAAGACCCTACTTCCAAATTATTTCACAACTTGAGGCTGAAGGAGACATTGAGAGGGCATTCTTTGGCCTACTTGGCACAGGTGACTAGGAGAAAATAAGAAAGTCTTAGGAATTATTTTTGATTCAAATGAATCAATGAGAATTCTGTCATATTTAAGGAATCCAGTGTATAACATGATAACAATAAGGCATGAGGGATTTTATGGCTACAAAAGCAAAAAGCTTGGTTTTCTTGGAAGCTATGCAAAGTCATCAAATGCTTTCTAATCTGGGAATATACTTAAGGGAAATAGAGGCTTAATGTCAGCTATTTTTTGTTAGTAAAATATTTAAAATAGTTTATGTCTTGTTATACAGGTATCTGCCAGAAAAGAGAAAGGCAAAAGTACTCTACAGTGAGGAGCAATGTCTAGCCAGAACCATTTCAGATCATAGTACATGTGGTTGACTGAGATTATAAATCAAACAGGAACACTTTTTTTGAGTTTAATGAAAATGACAAATATTACAAAAAACCCCACAATTTTATAGACAAAAGCTAGAGAATTTGAGAGAATTATGTCTTTATGAATCAAGGAGAAATGTGGAAAGCTTAGTAAGTGACAAGTTTGATGAAGAATTAGGCAAACACAACAAGAATGAGTAAAGCAGATGCAGTGCTTTTAACTTAGCATGAGATTCAGTTACAACTTAGCTAATAAAGCAGAGTGGAGTATGTTGCAGAGAGATAGATGATCAACTGCAGCTGCAGCTTTATACAGTCCATGAAGTAGAATGTCAAGGGAAACCTAGAGCATGAATAGGAATATCTGCCAATACAGAATACAAAGAAAAGCATCATGAGCTTAGAAAAGAGCACACTGTAAGTCACCAGAGAAAAACTACATGTCAATTTCAAGTACTGAAAGAAACTCAGAGGAGCTGAATGGTTAAATCTAAGGGATATACTGGATGTAACACTAAGGAGAAAAAGGATTGAGAGCATGGTCTTAACAGCTATTTCAAGTTTCATCTTTGTTCCAAGGAAAGATGGTGAATCACAGTGTTTTAAGTAGAAGGTAACAGAGTATGATTAGTATATTAAATGGTAGATCCTTTTGTTTGAGGGTAAATGAGTAAAGAGGGAAAAAATATACAATTTGTAGTATAAAATAATAAACCAGGGGAAAGAAGGTGGTGGACTGAACTATGATTCTAGAAATGAAGGTAAGAATTCATATAATGCAGACATATTTAGGGAAAACAATAATTTATTTAGGGATTACTTAGAGTTTAATAGAAACATGAGTCAATGTCATAGTATAAGTCCTGACTTTCATACATAGATCAATGCTAGAGCCCTGCCATGATACATCAATAGAATTAAAATGATTATAAATCTCTATGTTAGTGGTGGCATTCCATTTATTCTACTGGAGTTGTCTTTAAGGCTATATGAATACTGCTGTGGATTGGGCCTTCAACGTCTCACATATTAAAGGCATGGTAGGTAGCTGGAAACACTACTGCATAATGCTGAAAATTCTAGAAGTTGAATCGTAGGTGGAAGACATGGATCATAAGGTAAATCCTTGAAAGGTATATTGGTATATCCTTCCCAACTCCTTTTGGTGGTTGTCCCTTCAGCAGCTGTGCTCCACCACACACTCCCTAACAAGATGTTTTATCTGAGAGTAAAACAATAATGTAACTATGGCTTGGAGACTATTCAACCATAATAAAAAAAAATGAATCACTAATTTCAAAGTGGTTTTTCTCAAGTTAGTTTTTTTTTTTTTTGGTATAGCACAAGAAAGATGGTTAACACAAGAAGTATAGACTGGTGTTAATATTTTGGCAGTTCCTTTAAGCAGAGGTAGAAAAATAGGCTGTGAATGGATGAAGATGCATTTTATATGGTGATACAACAGAGACTGAATAAGTTTAATGTTTATCATAGATGAACAAGAGAAGGGGAGAATAGAGAGATAAGGTAGAGACATAAGAAGAAATCTTAGATGGTGTGATGTGACATATAGGCAATAAAAAACAGAGAGGTTTTAAATATATAAAAGACAAAGGCTAGTGTTAACTGAGAGTTTTAGTAAAATAATTCATGAGAAATATATGTTTGGGTTTCCAAACTAAAAAGGAATTAGTTGTCTCTAAGTGGTGGAGAAAAAGATGTCAAAGTTGAGAAAGTGCATTGAACTTATTTTAACAATTTGGTAGTGCCCTTTGTCTTTCTAGATTGACATACTTGTTGATTTCAGAAGCTTTTTCTGTATTGTATCTATTTGTTATATGGGACTAATATCAGCTCTTGAATTTGATATGTTTGCATGGGTTTTGATTATATTTATTAAAATATTTGGTTAATTGCAATTCCTTTCCCTTTTCCAAGCATTGCAGTCATGTTCACATTGCTGGCAGAAAATGCCCCACCAAGAGCAGCTTGTGGGAAAAGTGCTTATTTGAGCTTACAGACTAAAGGGAAAGCTCTATGATAACAGGGGAAAATGATGCCACAAGCAGAGGGTAGACATCACCTACTGGCCAGCATCAGATGGACAACAGCAATAGCAGAGTGTGGCAAACACAGTCAAAGGGAACCTGGCTATAACACCCATAAGCCTGGCCCCAACAATGCATTGCCTTCAGGAGGAGTTAATTCCCAAATCACCATCAGGTGGGAACCTAGCATTCAAAACACCTAAGTTTATGGAGGACCCCTGAACCAAACCACCATACTAGGTATGTGTCATGACACCTGATGATCTCTTTGTCTAGTTTCCTTAATTATAATATTGACTCATTTTATTTGCTACATTATTGTACTGATTGTGTTCTCAAAAACTGTGAAAACATGTTGACAGGTGAGTTGTTTTTCCAAGATAGTGGGCAGTTTAAAGAAGGGAAGGTATCTAACTTTCTGCTTAGATTCTCAAGGCTTCAAGCTTTTGCTATAACATAGTTCATACTATTTGGGGTGCTGTCTTCTTACTTGACCACACATTGACAAGTCATAGACAACCTGTCCTTCAGAAGGATTCACAGAGTAATGACTACCTCAAAAAACTCTCTTCCTTTGCTTATTGAAAAGTTCTCTATTGTTTTTCACTTTTACTTATCTTTTGAGTCAATTTGAGTTTATTTAAACAACTTTACTGGGTTTATTTTGATGATAGAAATTCAGTTCACATCTATGACACTGGTGTACTGCAGAGGCATTTCAACCTCAACACAAAGTGTCCTTCTCACAAGTCTTCCAACTCTTGTGCTAGTGCCCAGTGCCCTGACAAAATGCTTTTCCATCTGGCTCATCTTTGAATGAGCTCCATGAGTTTGTGCCTCTTGCTTTTCTTCATATTTGTATTGACAGGAGTTAATGCTTACCTTTCTGCATTTGGCTTAATTTTGCTCTAATTATTATGCCCTTCTGATGACTGTTGGTCTTGTTTGGTTTTCATTTGCTGGTCCTCATAGCATGCAATTATTTATCCATTTGGGGTATTCCTTTGTAATGAAGGCATTTATAGCTACAAATTTGCCCTGGGCAGTGCTATCATTGCATCCAGTGAAATTTGGTGTGCTTGAGTTCATTTTCATTCATCTCAAGGTGTTCTCTGATTTCCCTTGTGACTTCCACTATTCACCGCTTATTTTTTAAGCGTGTTAATTTCTGCATCTCAGAAACTCTAAGCTTTCTTTTGTTCATTAATATCTTGCATCATTCTTTTGTGCCAAGAAATTATTTTTCATATGATTTCAATCTTTTGAAAGCTACTAAGATCTGTTTGGTGACCTAATATATGGTCTACTGTGGAAAATATTTGGAATACTTTGGAACAGCTTGTATTCTGTGGCTGTTGAATTAAATATTCAGTATATATCCTTTAGATTCTACTGACTTAAAATATTGCTTCATTCCTCTGTTTCCTTATTGTTCTCTTTCATGGTTATTCTGGGCATTGTCAACAGTGAGGTGATGTATCAACAGTGAGGTGAAGTATTGCCATTCATTTGAGTAGTTCTTCCTTTACCTATTTCAGAGGATTATTTGTCAGCTCTCTACTAATCAGTGCATTTTAATGTCACCACCAAAGGTTCCTTTCCTGACAAATATCGTACTCATCTTCTTGCCTCTCAGTGTGGCAAGCAGTCAAGTATTGACAACTTCTGGGAAAACATTAAAAATGAGAATCTCAGCCTTCACTACAGAACCACTGAAATAGTTTCACCACTTTACCAAGACATCTAGATGATTCTTACAAAATTCAAGTTTGAGAACTTTTGCTGCATCTTATTCCTATTTTTATTTGTTTTTGTGTGCTTCTGTGCATTTATCTCATTTAATCCACAGAACACTGGGAAGCTGACATTATTTTCCTCCATTATGTGGCTGATGGAACTAAAGCTGGAAAGCTTTAAGTCACTTGCCTCAGGCCACATGCACAGTCACAAGTGACAGAGCCAGACTTCAGCCCCACATTGCTGTGGCTCCAGAGCCCTGGTTCTCAGTCACCACATCAAACCATCTAATCTGTGTAAAGTGCCTGCTACAAAGTGGAAGCTCAATAAATGTTAGTTCCTTCTCTTCTCCTTGTCCCCCAGGCAACTCTTTTTTTTTCTCAATTTTTATTAACATTTTCAATGACTAAAAAATATCCCATGCTAATACCCGCCCTCCCCCTACTTTCCCCTTTGAAATTCCATTCTCCATCATATCCCCTCCCCATTCTAATCAGTCTCTCTTTTATTTTGATGTCATGATCTTTTCCTCCACTTATGATGGTCTTATGTAGGTAGTGTCAGGCACTATGAGGTCATAGATATCCAGGCCATTTTATGTCTGGAGGGAGCACGTTGTAAGCAGTCTTACCCTTCCTCTGACTCTTGCATTCTTTCTGCCACCTCTTCCGCATTAGACCCTGAGCCTTGGAAGGTGTGATCGAGCTGTTACTCAGTACTCCAGTCACTTCTTTTCAGCATTGTGATACCTTCTGAGTCATCCCTAGGTCACTGCCATCTGAAAAGGAGATTCTCTACCCAAAGTGAGAGTAGCATTAATATAAGGGTATAAATATTAAGAGAAGTGCTTACTGGGCAGTTTGATAAGCATAGTATATACATTTGCCCAGACAACAGCAGATGTTACACCCCTAGGGCTCATGACTACCCCTGTTTTAAATTTTCAGTATCAGGGATGTATTCCCTCCCATGGAGCAGGCCTCCAGTCCAATTGGAGGGCAGTTGGTTTCAACTATGACAGAAGTGCCACTATTGCACCCATTGGCTCTTTTGGCCTGGCTGGCCAATTATAAGGCTTGCAGTGTTCATTGTTGAGTATCTTCACTGGTTGTATCTCTTTCTTCCATTGAACTGCATGTAGAATGGCTTCTTCCAGCTTTCTGTCAGCTGGTCTACATGGAGGAGGTTATCAGCTCAGTTCCAGCATGATTCCTCAGTGGACTTGCAGCCCAAGTATATGGAGTCTTCAGCAATAGGGTCTTACCATCTATTCCTGGTGGGAAACCAAGGGCCTCGGCAATGGCCTATAATGTTTTAGGGGCATCAGGGACCTCCCTGGCCAACAACTCCCTGGAGGTATCCCATCCCTGGCACTGGAAATTTTCTCACAGTGATCTATGGCTCCTGAGCGTTCCATTGTCCAAAACTGGAGGATTCCATATGACTTATTTGTAACCTCTTAGATTTCGATTAGCCCTCCCTCCACCTTTTCTTTACTCAATCTCTTCCCCTGACCTCACTTTGGGCCATTTCACTCCCATTAATCTATTCTTCTACTTACATATATACAATACCAACCTATTAAGTACCCTCCTCCCTTCCTTTCTCTTCCCTTTATATCTACTTTTTAACTTACTGGCCTCTGCTACTGAGTTTTTTCCTTCTCACACAGAAGCCCAATCATCTGCAGCTAGGATCCACATATGAGACAGAACATGTGGGGCTTGGCTTTCTGGGCCTGGGTTACCTCACTTACTATAATGCTTTCCAGATCAATCCATTTTCCTGCAAATTTAATAACTTCATTTTTCTTTACCGCTGAGTAAAACTCCATCGTATAAATGTGCCATATCTTCATTATCCACTCATCAGTTGAGGGACATCTAGGCTGGTTCCATTTCCAAGCTATTATGAATTGAGCAGCAATAAACATGGTTGACCATGTACTTCTAAGGAAATGGGATGAGTCCTTAGGATATATGCCTAGGAGTGCTATAGCTGGGTCATATGGTAGATCAATTTTTAGCTGTCTTAGCAACCTCCACACTGATTTCCACAATGGCTGGACCAGATCGCATTCCCACCAACAGTGCAGAAGGGTTCATCTTTTTCCATATCCCTGCCAGCATTTATGATCATTTGTTTTCATGATGGTAGCCAATCTGACAGAAGTGAGATGGAATCTCAAAGTAGTTTTAATCTGCATTTCCCTGATGACTAGGGATGTAGAACATTTTTTAAATGCTTATATGCCATCCGTATTTCTTCTTTTGAGAACTCTCTATTTAGCTCCATAGCCCATTTTTTAATTGCCCTGTTTGATTTCTTATTATTTAACTTTTTGAGTTCTTTGTATATCCTAGATATTAATCCTCTATCAGGCACATAGCTGGCAAAGAATTTTTCCCATTCTGTAGGATGCCTCTGTGCTTTATTCACAATGTCCTTTGCAGTACAAAATCTTTGTAATTTCATGAGGTCCCAGTGGTTAATCTGTGGTTTTGTTGCCTCAGCAATTGGGGTTATATTCAGAAAGTCTTTGCCAAGACCAATATGATGAAGTGTTCCCCCTCCTTTTTCCTCTAGCAATTTCAGACTTTCAGGTCTGATGTTAAGGTCTTTAGTCCATTTGGACTTAATTCTTGTGCATGGAGAGAGAGAAGAATCTATTTTCATCCTTCTGCAGATACATATCCAGTTTTTCCAGCACCATTTGCTGAAGAGTCTGTCTTTTCTCCAATGAGCATTTTTGGCCTTTTTATCGAATGTCAGGTGGCTATAGCTACCTGGACTTATATATAGGTCCTCTATTCTGTTCCATTGAGCTACATGTCTGCTTTTGTGCCTGTACCATGCTGTTTTTGTTACTATGGCTCTGTAGTATAGGTTAAACTCAGGCATGGTGACACCACCCGCCTTATTTTTGTTGCTTAGTATTACTTTATATATTTGAGGTTTTTTTGTGATTCCAAGTGAATGTTTTTTAATATATTTTTTTTGAATTTTTGTTTATTTATTTGAAAGTGACAGACAGAGAGAGAAAGAAGGAGAGAGAGAGAATGGGTGTGCCAGGGCTTCCAGCCACTGCAAATGAACTCCAGACACATGCGCCCCCTTGTGAATCTGGCTAACATGGGTCCTGGAGAATCGAGCCTTGAACAGGGGTTCTTAGGCTGCACAGGGAAGCGCTTAACCACTAAGCCATCTCTCCAGCCAGATTCCAAATGAACTTTAGGATTGTTTATTCTATTTCCATGAAGAATGCCATTGGAATTTTGATGGGGATTGCATTAAATGTGTAGATCGCTTTTGGAAAGATTGCCATTTTCACAATATTGATTCTTCCAATCCAGGAACAAGGGATGTTTTTCCATTTCCTAGTGTCTTTTGCAATTTCTCACTTGAGTGTTTTATAGTTTTCACTGTACAGATCCCTTACTTCCTTGGTTAGGTTTATTCCAAGGTACTTTATTTTCTTTGATGCAATTGTGAATGGGAGTGATTCTCTGATTTCATCCTCTGTGTGTTTGTTGTTAGCATATAGGAATGATACTGATTTCTGTGTATTTATTTTGTATCCCATTACATGGCTGTAGGTGCTTATCAGCTCTAACAGTTTGCTGGTAGAGTTTTTAGGGTCCTTTATATATAGAATCATGTCATCTGCAAATAATATTAGCTTGATTTCTTCCTTTCCAATTTGTATCCCTTTTATGTGAGTCTCTTGCCTTATTGCTATGGCTAAGACTTCCAGTACTATATTAAGTAAAATTGGGGACAGTGGATACCCTTGTCTTCTTCCTGATTTTAGTGGAAAAGCTTCCAGTTTTTCCCCATTTAGTAATATGTTGGCTGTATGCTTGTCATAAATAGCCTTTATTATATTGAGAGTTGTTCCTTCTATTCCCAGTCTCTGAAGGACTTTTATCATGAGGGATATTGGATTTTGTCAAATTCTTTCTCTGCATCTAATGAGATGATTATGTGATTTTTGTCCTTCAGTATATTTATACAATGTATTACAGTTATCAATTTGCGTATGTTGAACCATCCCTGCATCTCTGGGATAAAGCCTACTTGGTCAGGGTGAATGATCTTTCTGATATATTCTTGTATTCTGTTTGCCAATATTTTGTTGAGAATTTTTGCATCTATGTTCATGAGGGAGATTGGTCTGTAATTTTCTTTTTTTTGTTCTATCTTTGCCTGGTTTTGGTATCAGGGTGATGCTAGCTTCATAGAAGGTGTTTGGTAGGATTCTTTCTTATTCTATTTTATGGTAAAGCTTAAGAAGCAATGGTGTTAGTTCTTCCCTGAAGGTCTGGTGAAATTCAGCAGTGAATCCATCTCGGCCTGTATTTTTTTTACTTGGGAGATTTTTTGATAACTGCTTGGATCTCCATGCTTGTTATAGGTCTATTTAAGTGATTAATCTCATCTTGATTTAATTAAGTAGGTCATATAAATCAAGGAAATCATCCATTTCTTTCAGATTTTCATACTTTGTGGAGTATATGCTTTTTTTTTTCTTTATTAGTTAGTTTTGTATTCAGCAAATGCAGGCAGTTTGGTACCATTATTAGGCTCATCCATGACCTACCCCCTCCCCCTGGCCCCTCCTTGTTGAGGTATATGGATCATGCATTGTGGAGTTAGCCACAGTTATGGGTAAGATAAATGTCTCTGCATATCATGACCCAACATGTGGCTCTAACATTCTACCCGCCCCCTCTTCCGCAAAATTTCCCTGAGCCATGTTGGGTTCATTTTTGGTCTGCTTCAGTGATGAGGTGTTGGGGGTCTCTGAGGCTCTGGCTCTCTAATTTGGTAGGAGTTGATTTTTCTTTGTGTTGATCTCCTTCCCCCTTCTGCTGGTATCTAGTTCATCAGGAAAACAGCACCCTTGTTTGTTTCGCCAACTTTTCTTAATTTCAGCCAGGGCCCTTTGGAGGTATGACAGCCGGAGTATTTATCCAAGTGTATGTATTACGACCACCAGATCCTCTAACTGTCCCTTAGGGTATATGGTGCCCCACTCACACCCTTAATCCTGACAAGAAGGTTAAGATTTCTGGTCTGTAAAGTGTTCCAAGTCAGCTTGTGACCAGGTGAGACCCTTCCCTGGTGTAATCCCAGTTACCTCCGCTTCTGCTTGGGTCCCGCTGTCTGTTCAAGAAGGTATGGCCAGGTCCCTGGACCGCTGCTCTGTTTGCTGGAGCTGGGCACTGGCGGTGGGGGAGGGGAGGCTGCCAATGCTGCTCTAGTTCTCTCACTGTTCCACATTTTCTTCTACTTTGTGTTCTGCTCCTCCGTTGTTCACTGCTGTTACCCCTTCACGTTTCTTGTTGTTTATTTATTTATTTTTATTCATTTGAGAGCGACAGAGAGAGAAAAAGGCAGATAGAGAGAGAGAGAGAGAATGGGCGTGCCAGGGCTTCCAGCCACTACAAACGAATTCCAGATGTGTGCGATGTGTGCTTGTACATCTGGCTAACGTGGGTCCTGGGGAATTGAGCCTCGAACCGGGGTCCTTAGGTTTCACAGGTAAGCGCTTAACCACTAAGCCATCTCTCCAGCCCCCTTCACATTTCTTGAGTTTGCGGAGAGCTCTGGTGTGAGTGGAAAATCCCCTCACCTGACTTTTCCTGCAGCTCAAGCCGATCTTGGCGGCTGGCTGGTGTGCCACCACCACAACTGCAGCCGCGGCCATCTCAGTCAGCGGACCTGCCAGAGCCGCTTCTTCCAGCCTGCGTGGGCTCTGGATGCTTTGGATCTCTCCTACTTTTCCTCTGCTGTTTCAATTTCCTATACACCTCTCTTTTGAGTAAAAGTGTGTATTTTGCTGTTTTTTTGTTTGTTTGTTTGTTTGTTGGTTTGTTTTTGGCTTTTTCCCCCCTAGGCTGCTTTGGCCTTGTACCTACACTGCCATCTTAACCAGAAGTCCCTATTTTTATTTTTGACAGTACTAATAACTGCCTCAAGTTTTATGCATTACTCTTTGAGAACATAATCACAGGGAAAGAAGATTGCATTGTGTCTCATGTAGACTAATATGGTTTTTCATAGGCACTTAATAAAATTATTTCTACTTGAAAGGAAGAATGAATACATCCCTACTGAAACTTCTAAGTATACCCCTTGTCCTTAGATTCTAGGTCTAGGTGTTAGTTCTACCAGCATCTTCTGTCATACTCTTTTCCTCACTCTTGATTTTTAAAATATATTAGATCATTTGATTCCTTGGATATGTGCAAACCTCATGTACTCCAGGTACTTTGGCAGTACTGGCATCTCTGACTTGCCTATCTTCACATAGCTCATTTGTATACATTCTTTAGCTTTAAGTAGTTTTCATGATCAGCTCACATTGGATTATGCTATCTATGTATGTTTCTTAGAATTTCTTTATTGCTTGAATCTATCTCAATTAAATTTAAATTTTTACACTTCTATTTTGAAACAGGAAGAGGTTCAGTGAAAGAGGAATGGGGGCAAAAGAAAGTAATGGGAGGGCTTATAATTAAAGTGAGCATGTATGTATACATTCATGCACATGCATGACAGTTGTCAATATTTTTCTATACTTAACTCCAAAAGTGAAGACATATATTTGTTCAATTAACTATAATAAATAACCCTTATTTGGGAAAACATATGTCTTCATACAGAACTTTAAAATTACATTTATAAATTGTCTATATTTAAATATATAATTTAAATATATATAATTTATATTAATATATCTATAAATTATTTTCATTATTTTGAATTGTACTGTTTTAGTGTAAACTGATCATTGTTAAGATTATGTGATTTATTATATTTACTATGCATAAACTTAAATTGTATTTTGTTTTCTGTATTAGTCTGTTCTTTCTTCCTACATGGAACATGTTTATTACTTTCATTGCTCCATTATTTTTCATTATTTATTATTATTCATAATTTGTTATTTTATTCCTTATTTTTATGCATTCAAATAGAAAAATATCCTTTTACAGTGTTTTATACAATTACCTTAAATTTTTATTCTGCATTATTGAGACAAGAGTTTGTTGTGAATTTATGCAAGCTAGAATTAAGAAATCTTATTTCAGTGGGTGGGCATGGCAGTCTGGAGTGACTAGGCCATACCCATTTCTGCCCTCCCTCCCACTGCCTGGGTGTGAGTTTCCTGTGCAGTCAATCTGTGGGTGGGTATGGTGGTCTGGAATGAATAGGATGGAACCATTTCTGGTCCCCTCCCACAGCCCAGGTCTGAGTTCCTTGCATGGTTAGTGCATGGGTGGGTGCAATGGTCTGGATTGAGTAGGCCAGGCCATTTCTGGTGCCCTCCCACTGCCTGGGTCTGAGTTCCTTCCACATCAATGTGTGGGAGGCCACAAGCATCTGGTGTGAGTAGATCAGACCCCTGTATCTGGGCTCTTCCTACCCCTCCAGTCTAGGTTGTCTGCACTGGTCCATGTCCTGGAAGGCTCAGCATGAAGTAGGCCATATCCCTGCTCCCTTACGCTCCCTTACTCCTTCTAGTCCCCTGGTAGGTCCCATTGTACCTTGCTCAGGGAGGCCTGTCCCTTGTGTGAGCTGTGGCCTTTTGCTCTGGTATCTTGACTAGACACTAAGTACCAATATCCATGTTCACCTGAGTCAGAGGGTGAATGGGCCAAGGGGCATAAACTTGCTTCCAACTCAATAAAATAAAGAGTGTTCCTAAAATGGGTAAACAACAATGCAAAAAAAGCCAATAAGAAAAATGAGAGATCTCCACCAAAGATGCCTAGTCCTACTATGGAAGCCTCCAATGAAATCATAGAGAAGTCAACAGAAATTCAATCCCAAAATGAAAACACAATAACCAATGAGACCCCAATTTAAAAAAAAATGCTGAACTTCAAGCAAACTATCAAGAAACCATACTTGCATTGAGGAAATTAAACAGAATCATCTCCCAAAGCATTCATCTTTTGACAGTAGGGTTAACTTGATGAAAAAAAATATTAGAACCCTCAAATATGAATAAACTGAAGGTAGGTCAAGAAACAGAAGACCTCTACAACTGGTAGATTAAGCTTAATTAAAACTTGATGCAAGAATGAACTACAAGAAGCATCGAGAAATCAGAATTTGAATTAGAATGCCTCAAAATAGAGATGGACATTATACAAAACAACACAACAGAAAATGAAAATCAATTAGAATTTATGAAAACCTTTCTAGAACCACTCACCAACACAGTCATGTGGAAGACAGAATCTCTGACCTGGAAGATATGACTGGAGAAATCAATCGGGAGGCCAAGTTCAAAACATCAAGTCAACAGAATACAAGGGAACTGTGGGGCACTCTACAATGACCAAATATGCAGATCATAGGCATACCAGAGGAGAGGAAATCCAGACCAGAGGCATAGAAAACATGTTCAAAAAATTATTAAAGAAAATTTTCCTAATATTGCAAAACAGAGGCCCATCCAGATACAAGATACCCCCAGAAAACCAAAAGGGCAGGAAAAAAGAAGAAATTCTCCAAGACACACATAATAGTTAAAACTCTTAGCAATGAAAACAAAGAGAGAGTATTAAAAGCAGCAAGAGAGAAGCAATTCATAGCATACAAAGGCAATCCCACTTGAATAACATCAGATTTCTCAATGGAAACCCTGAAAGCCAGAAGGGTCTGGAATGGAACACTTCAAAGTCTGAAAAAGTATCACTTACAACCCAAGCTACTTTACCCAGCAAAAGTATCCCTTATAATATATGGTGAAAGAAAAATTTTCCATGAAAAAAAGTCAACTCTCTAATTATAAAAACACAAAGCCAAACATACAGAGAATAGTTGAATACAGAATATAATATAATATAACATAATATAGAATAGAATACAGAACAATCAAACAACCAATCTCAGCAACCAACAAGAAGATCACAATAACCAAAACAGACCAGGCTCAAAACAGTACATAACACAAGTAAGCACCCATCCCCATAAAACACCTCATCATGGCACTGATTAATTCAAATCTCAGAGTACAACCTTAAGTATTAATGGTCTTAACTCATGTATCAAAGACACAGGCTATCTGGATGGATCATTTTCCATGTGCTGTATTCGATAAACCCACCTCACCACTAAAGATACAGACACCTCCTCAGAGTGAAATGTTAGAAAATGATATTCCAAGCAAATGGAAATAAAAAACAAGCAAGTGTTGTTATTTTGATATCTGATATAATAGACTTCAAACCAAAACTAATCAAAAGGACAAAGAAGGCCACTTCTTATTCATCAAGGGAAAGACTCAACAAGTGCACAGCATAATCATCAATATGTGTTCCCAAAACACATGGGCACCAAAGTTTATAAAACAAAATCTACTCGACAATAAAACAGAAATAAACACCAACACCATCATATTTGGAAACGTCAATACTCCGCCATCATCAATAGACAGATCATCCAAGCAGAAACTTCACAGGGAAATAATAGAGCTCAACAACATCATAGATCACCTAGACTTAAAGGATATGTACAGAACTTTCCACCCCAACTCTTCTCAGCAGCCCACAGAACTTTCTCCAAAATTGACCATATATTAGGCCATAAAGCATGCCTTCATAAACTCAGGAAAATTGAAGTAACTTCCTCCACCATGTCAGATCACAATGCTTTAAAGCTAGAATTTAACAATAAGAGATACATCAACAATGACACAAACTCCTGGAGACTACACAACACACTTTTACCCAGGAATGGGTCATGGAAGAAATCAAAAAAGAAATTGTAAATTTCCTACATTGAATGATAATGAAAACCCAACCTACCAAAACTTATGGGACTCAATGAAGGCAGTCATAAGCAGAAATTCATAGCCCTAAACGCCTGCATTACAAATACAGAGAGATTACAAAACAATAACCTGACTGACCACATAAAGGTCCTGGAAAAACAAGAAGTATCCAACCCAAAGACCTCCAGATGGAAAGAAATAATCAAGATTAGGCCAGAAATTAGGGAACTGAAAACTAGCAAAACAATTTTAAAAATCAATGAAATGAAGAGCTGGTTCTTAAAAAAAAAATCCCTACAGTGTTCTTCACAGAGATAGAAAAAATGATCTCAAATTTCATATGGAAAGGCAGACCTCACATATCCAAACATATTCTCAGCAAAAGAAATAACTCTGGAGGCATCACCATACCTGATCTAAAGCTATATTACAAAGCCATAGCAATAAAAACAGCATGGTACAGGCATAAAAACAGAAGTATAGACTAATGGAACAGACGTGAGGACCCAGACTTTGGGTCAAGCAACGATAGCTACTTGATATTCTATAAAGGCCCGAAAATTATAGGCTGGAAAAAAGACAGCATCTTCAACAAATGGTGCTGGACAAACTGGAAAACCATATGCAGGAAACTGAAACTTAATCCACACATTTCACCATGCACTACACACAGGTCCAAATGGATCAAAGACCTCAATATAAGACCAGAAACTCGAATACTACTGGAGGAAAATTTAGGAAGTACTTTCCATGATATAGGAATGGAAAAAGGCTTCCTGAACAAAACCCCAGTAGCTCACAATCTTAAACAGTCACTCAACCAATGGGATCACATGAAGCTGAATAGTTTCCTTACAGACAAGCATACAATAAGCAAAGCCAATAGATTACCCACAGAATGGGAGAAAATATTTGTGGGTTATCCAACTGATAGAGGCCTAATATCTAGAATCTACAAAGAACTCAAAAATCTAAACAGTAAGAAGTCAAACATCCCACTCACAAAATGGTGCAAAGAGCTGAACAGGCAGTTCACAGAGGAAGAAGTACAAATGGCAAGCACACATTTAAGAAAATGTTCATCATCCCTAATTATCAGGAAAATGCAAATTAAAACAACTATGAGATTCCACCTTACCCCAATAAGGATAGCAAACATCAAAAAATTAACTGAAAATAAATGTTGGTGAGGATGTGGAGAAGTAGGAACACTCATCCACTGTTACCACTTTGGAAAGCAATATGGAGACTTCTGAAAAAGCTGAGTATAGAGATACTAACAGACCCAGATATTCCCTTACTGGGCATCTACCCTAAAACCTTCAAACCATGGGCTAGAGAGATTTGCTCAACCATGTTTGTAGCACCTAAACTTGTAATAGCTAAGAGCTGGAATCAACACAGATGTTTATCACTAGAAGAATGGATAACTAAGATGTGGTATATCTACACAATGGAATTCTATACAGCAGTAAGAAAAAATGGCCAATGAAATATGAGGAAAAATGATTGAACCTGGAACAGATCATTCTGTGAACTTACCCAATCACAGAAAAAAAGTTGCCACATAGTCTCACTCATCTACAGCACCTAACCTGAATCTACCCAAGATACCTTACATATTCAGCAAGCATCAGGTGGACTAGACACTAGGATGGAAGGGGAGGGAGGGGAGGGCATCAAAGGGGTGGGAAACACAAATCTAGACCCAAACAGCAATGGTACCATAAAATTCTACGTACTAAAAGACAGACCAAATGGCTGATCCTTCACCAGGCTCTTACAGGGAACACCTGAACCACAAGACATTGGAGAGGATAGGATCAAGACTAACCTTAATCTTCTACATCTTCCCTACCTCCCTTTCCTTCTCCCTCTCTCTCTTCTCTCTAACACTTGTATATTAGTTTTCTTTTTCCTCCTTTTCTTAGTGGGCACTGACCTGCAACTCCCAGTACCAGCATGGGGCTATCATCCACAATGAGCTTTTGATCAGAGAGACCTACAAGGTTTCCTAAAAGACAGAGAGATTTCTGTCAGAGTACTTGATGACCCACCAAAGGTTAGTGGTAAGACCCTACTGATGAAGACACCTTATGTGGTTGACATGCAAAATAGAACGGCATGGCTGGAAGTTGGAAGAGAGTCAGTCCCCAGACAGTCAGCGCGCCTAGTGCCAGAAGGTGCTCCATGGGAGACTGGAGGAAAATGACCAGTATCTGTCCAAGCAACTCATGGTCTAATCTACTTAGCAGCAAATAACTTGTTGTCATGCCCACACAAGTGCAATAGTGGCACACAGCCATGGTGGGGAACCAACTGCTCTCAATTTGGCTAACTGATCCCCTCCGTGGTATGGGACCTGTAGCTGGAGCTCAGAAACAAGTCAGAACCATATCCAAACAAGCCCACTCGCCAATATCAAGCTACCATCAATCATGGGCTACAAGAGGGCCCACACCTATTAAATTCTCTGTAAAAAAAGTAATGGTTATCTCATTTGTCCTGGTGCTAACTTACTCTCCATTGGAGAATCTGCTTTTCTTTTTCAGATAGATGTAGATCCTAAGGAGAGAGCCACCCCATCATACCTCAAAAGGGCCTCTGGCTGAAACTAAGAAAAATTGGTGAAACAAGCAAGGGTGCTGTTGTCCTGATGAACCAGATACCAGCAGAAGGGGGAAGGAGATCAACACAGAGAAAAATCAACTCCTACCCAATCAGAGAGCCAGAGCCTTAGAGGCCCCCAATACCTCATCACTGAAGCAGACCAAATATGAACCCATCATGGCTCAGGGAAAGTTTGCAGAAGAGGGGGCAGAAAGAATATCAGAGCTACATGTTGGGTCATGATATGCAGAGACATTTATCTTACCCATAACTGTGGGCTAACTGCACAATGCATGACCCATATACCTCAACATGGAGGGGCCAAGGGGAGGGGATAGGTCATGGATGAGCCTAATAATGCTACCAAACTGACTGTATTTGCTGAATACAAAACTAAGTAATAAAGAAAAAAATTAAAAATAAATAAATAAATAACATTAAAAAAAAAATAAGAATGGCAAACGCCTTGCTAAAGTGATCAAGGACAAAAAAGAAACGTCTCAATTTAACAAAATCAGAAATGGAAAATTAGAAATCACTAAAGACATCAATGAAATTGGAAGAACCATCAGGGTATACTTCTAAAACATCTGCTCCAGAAAATTAAATGATCTGGAAGAAATTGATGAATTCCTAGACACATACCACCTACCCAAACTAAACTCAGAGCAGATTAATCTCTTACGCAAACCTGTCACATCAATGGAGAATGAAAAGGTAATCGAAAACTTCTCCCCCAAAGGTCCAGAACTGAATGGCTTCTCACCTGACTTCTACCAACCTTCATAGAATAACTGAAATCTATTTTTCTCAGAATATTCCCCATAATTAGAGACACGGGATTCCTTCCTGGCTCCTCTTATGAAGCTAGCATCACCCTAATATGAAAACCAGACAGAGATGCAACAAGGAAAAAAATAATAGGCCTTTATCCCTAATGAACTTAGATGCAAAGATCCTGAACAAAATCCTTGCAAACAGAATTCAACAACACATCAAAAGCATTTTCCACCTTGATCAAATAGGATTCATCCCAGGGACGTGGGGATGGTTTAACATATGGAAATCAGTCAGTGTAATACACCACATCAATAAACTGAACCATAAGAACCACATGATTATCTCAATTGGTGCAGAGAAGGCCTTTGACACAGTATAGCACCACTTCATGATGAAAACACTGTAAAAAATAGGCATAGAGGATTTATATCTCATCATAATAAAAGCTATACATAAAGCTCCTAAAGCCCAAATTATTCTTAATTCTTAATAGGGAAAAGCTCAAGGAGTTCCCACTGAGATCAGGAACAAGACAGAGGTGCCCACTGTCACCACTGCTCTTCAACATAGTACTATAAGTACTAGTTCAAACAATAAAACAGGAGAAAGAAATAAAGGGGATTCAAATTGGAAAGGAAGACATCAAGTTATCCCTATTTTCAGATGACATGATCCTGTATATGAGTGACCCAAAAGCCTCCAACCCAAAACTTCTAAAGGTGATAAATTCCTTTATCAAAGTGGCAGTATACAAAATCAATGCACAAAAATCAGTAGATTTTCTATATTCAATGGACAAATATACAGAAAAAGAAATCAGTGAGACTGTCCAATTTTCAATAACAACAAAAAAATTAAATACCTTGGAATAACACTACCAGAGGATGTGAAGGAACTATTTAATGAAAAGATAAAATCACTCATGAAAGAAATAGAGGTGGACTTAAGAAGTTGGAAGGAACTCCCATGTCCCTGGATAGGTAGAATTAATATTATGAAAATGGCAAGTCTACCAAAAGCAATATACAGATTTATTGCAACACCAATAAAAATACCAGCATAATTCTTCACCGAGACTGAAAAAATGATCTCAAAATTCATATGGAATGGCAGAAGGCCTTAGATATCCAAATATATCCTCAGCAAAACAAAAACCTCTGGTGGCACCACCATACTGATCTAAAGCTATATTTCAAAGCCACAGTGACAAAACAACATAATACTAGAACACAAAGAGAAATATAGACCAATGGAACACAATTGAAGACCCAGACATTAGGGAAATCAACTACAGGTACCAATAATATACACTGGAGAAAAGACAGCATCTTCAACAAATGGTGTTGGGAAAATTAGAAGACCATATGTGAAAAATAAAATTCGACCCACTCATTTTGCCACACACAAAAATCAAGTCCAAATGTATTAAAGACCTCAATGTAAGACCTGAAACACTTCAACTACTGGAAGAAAAAATAGAAGGCACATTCCATGATATAAGACTGGGAAAAAGACTTCCAGAACAAAACCACAATTGCCAAGGAAATTAAACAAGCACTTAACCAATGGGATCTCATGAAGATAAAAGTCTTTTCCACAGACAAACATAGCATAAGCATAACCAATAGATTAGCTACTGAACGGGAGAAAATCTTCACCAGCTATACCACTGACAGAATCCTAATACATAGAATCTACAAAGAACTCAAAAACTAAGCAATAAAAATTCAAGCAACCCACTACATAAGTGAGACAGGGAACCAAATAAGGAGTTCTCAGAGGAAGAATTACAAATGGCTAACACACACTTAAGAAAATGTTCAACATCCCTAACCATTAAGTAAATGCTAATTAAAACAACTATGAGATTCCTCTTTACCCCATTAAGGATAGCAAACATTAAAACATCAAATGAAAACAAATGTTAGTGAGGCTGTGGAGAAATAGGAACACTCACTCATTGTTGGTGGGAGTGTAGGCTGGTACAACCACTGTGGAAATCAATTTGGAGAGTCCTGGAAAGGATGAAAGATGAATATGGGGTTACCCGCAGACCCTGTTATTCCTTCACTGGGCATTTATCCTAAAAGCTCTACATTTCAGTACAGAGATATTTGCTCAACCATGTTTATAGCTGCTCAATTCATAATACCTAAAAATTGAAATCAACCCAGGTTCCCTTAATTGGTTGAATGGATAGCCAGGATGTGGTATATCTGCACATTGGAATTCTGCTCAGCAGTAAGAAAAAATGACATATTGAAATTTGTAGAAAAATGGTTGAACTTTGAACAGATCATTTTAAGTGAACTCACACAATCACACATCCACAACTTTCACATGATCTCACTCATCTGCACTATCTGCAGTTCCTAATGTGGATCAGCCCAAGTTGCTGACATGACTGAATAGCATCTTGAGGCTTGGGCAATTGGGAGGGTAGGGCTTAGAGGAAGGGAAAGGGTCGGAGCAGGACACAATATCTGAACCCAAATCGAACTGACAATAGAATCCTATATCCTGGAAAGCAAACTAAAGGGTAGAGCCTTCAAGCAAAACTTAGAGGGAGCACCTGAAATGAAGGGACCTGGAGAGAGTGAGACAAAGCCTAACCTCAAAGTTTTTCTGTTTCTCTTTCTTTTCTGGCTTTTTCTTTTTCCTTTTCCCTTGGTTTTGGCCTGTAATTCCTTGTTCCAGGATGTGGTCTACATCCACAATGAGCTGTTGATCAGAAAGACCTACTAGATCTCCCAAAACAAACCAGACAGACTTCTGACTGAGCACTTGATTACCCGTCAGAGGTTAATAGTAAGACCCTACTGCTGAAGAAACCAAACACTGTTGGCACAGACCATGGAGAGACCTGATTGGAATCCAGAAGAGAGCCAGTTCTCAGACAATTAGCCCAACTCGTGCTGGAAGGCACTACATGAGCTACCAGAGGAAAGTGGCCAACAGCTGTCCAAGCTACTCAAAGTCTAAGTGAATCAGAAGCAAACGAGCTGACATGATGCTCACACAAGTGAAATAGTGGCATGCAGCCATGGTGGGTAACCAACTGCTCTTGGGTTGGCTAAGAGATCTGCTTAGTGGAAAGGAAACCATATCTGAAACTGGGAAACAAGTCAGAATCATATCCAGATAATGATTCTGCTTTCCATTGTAAATCTCCCACTAACCTTACTGTATAAACCCTTATAATTCCTGTAAGTTAATAATAAAGGTTACTCCATTTAACTGTCACTTACTTCACTCTTCATTGGAGAATCTACTTATCCTTTTCTATGGGAACTGGACTTGAGTAGATAAATGACCCAGTGCACTCCACCCCTGCACCAGTTGAAACCACAAAGGAATTGAGGAAATGAGAAATAATGCTGCTCTCATAGTTAAGCTGATAGCCACACAAGTGTGATGGAGAAAGATACTGAGGACACTCAACACCTACCAAACCAGACATCAGATTGCTCCTCTGTTCCCATCGCTGAAATAGACTTAAAATGTTCCCAGCATAGCTTAGGGAATTTTGCAGAAGAGGGGTCAGAAAGATTGTTAGAGCCACAAGTTGGGACATTTTGCACAGAGACATTGCCTCTCCCCCATAACTGGCTGCTGCCCCCATCATGCATGACACATAATTCCCATGGGATTGACTTACATCCCCAATGAGGAAGGCCTCTTCAGAAAAGGGGAAGGGACCAGGAAAAGAATGGTACCAACATGTGATATTCACAAACAAAATATGTCCATATCTAATAATAAAAATAAATCTTATTTCAAATCCTAACTATAATATTAAAAAGCACTGTAAAAATGAGTGATAGCCACTCCAAATCTCCACTTTGCACTGTACATATTACTTCTACTATTATGCCATTTTGGGGGTATTTTATGGAATAATGTATGTGTGTTGATCATAATGTAGAACTATATAACACATAGAGTTCTACTCTTCGAAATCAAGGATTCATACTTTTACAATTGTGATAAGCTATTACACCTCTGTGAGGTACACTTTCAAAGTACTCAGTTATTTTCTTGTGTTTCCCATACATAGAGGGTTCAAGTTTGAGAAAAAAATAACATGATCTTCAACATGAAAATAAATAAATACTAAATATGTGCATTATAAATGCTCACCTAGAAAAACCTCACCTTGACCTTGCATAAGAGAATGGGGATATGAAGATTTCTGAAGATGGGACATGGGAGGTCTTATTTTATCTGGTCATTGGTTCTTTTCCTTTATTTAGTTTTATTCACCTCAGAATGATAAGAAATTTTTTTATTATCCTATTTGGTTTCAATTTGATATTTTCATCTGCTTTTCAATAAGTGAGATTGGAGATAGAAAGGCAGTGTTGCTTGTGCCTCACAAAAATATACTGCGAGGGCTGGACAGATGGCTTAGTCATTAAGCGCTAGCCTGTGAAGCCTAAGGACCCCAGTTCGAGGCTCGATACCCCAGGACCCATGTTAGCCAAATGCACAAGGGGGCACATGCATCTGGAGTTCGTTTGCAGTGGCTGGAGGCCCTGGTGTGCCCATTCTCTCTCTATCTCTCTGCCTCTTTCTACCTCTGTCTGTCGTTCTCAAATAAATAAAAATAAAACAAAATTAAAAATATATATATGCTATGAGTCTAAGCTATCTGAAACCATTAATAATAGTGCTTCTCAAGCATACCATACACATTGTAAAGATCAGTGATGCGACTTCCGGCCGAGATGGTGACCACTTAGCCGTGGAAATAAAGGCAAGACATTAAGGGTTCATTGGGTTTATAGGGGAGAGAAATCTCTAATAGATTGCCAGTGGGAGGACACAGAGGGGAAAAACAGGGAATTGCTGATACCCTCATGGCCAGGCAGCTCACCCCTACTCCCAAGTAGCCGCGTATCCACGGCGCGGCCGATCGATCCCTGCGTGTGGAAGCTTAGACTGCTCCACCCACTCTCTCACTTACTGCTCTGGCCAGCATGCATTCAGTGAGTCCAGCCCACAGCAACTTCCACACAAGCTCAGACTGTGTCTATCACTTGGGCCATCTCAGGTGCCATTTCTTACCTGTCTGCCGTGACACAGCCATTCCCCATTGTCCAGTTGTGAGGAAGTGCAGACTGCGTCCAGGTCCCAGTGTTCCCCCACCACAGTTTGGGCTGCTTCAGTGCTTGGTGCCTCAGTGTCCCCCCCCCAGCACAGGCAGCTTTGGCGCATTACCACTTGAGACCTCAGGCAAATTTGACACCCCAGCCAGGAAGTAGAGCAGGCGGTTTGGCAAGTGACAGCCAAAGCCCAGGCTGCTTGGCAACTGCCTATGGCTGGTTCAGATTACCATTGTGCTTGAGCCAAGGCTGATCCACCCACCTATGTGCCCATACACTGTGATAGGCAGACCATAGCACAAAATAAATTACATGAAAAATCAAATGCAACAAAATCCATTAGATCACCTAGTCCTACAATGACATCTCTAATCAAACCATAGAAGAGTCATCAGGATCAGAACACCAAAATGAAGCTATGAGCAATGCAAACCTGACCAAGCTACTGGTAGAACTTGCTGAAACACAACAAAGGACTAATAATCGTGTGGATGCTGACATCACTAAACTAGACCTAATAGATAAGAAAATGGAAGGAGTTCAAAGACAGTTAAGAGATTTGAGGGAGAGTGAAAAAAAAGAAGACCTCAAAAATCAGCTGGCCATGCTAAATGAAGACATAAATAAATGCAAGCATGAATTCCAAGAAGCATCAAGAAAATCAGAAAATGATGTGAAAAGGGAGCTTGACAGAGGATGGAAATTATACATAGAAAGGTAGTAGAAAATGCAAACCTAACTGAACAAGTCCAAAACTCTCTAGAAGCTCTGAAGAACAGAGTCAGCCATGTGGAGGATAGAAACTCTGATCTGGATGGAAGAAACATTCAAGAGTTCAAAAATGTCAGTAAGTTCAAAAGTTTGAACAGAACATGAGGGAATTGTGGGATACACTTAAACATCCTAATATCAGGATCACTGGAATACCAGAAGGAGAAGAAATTCAGACCAAAGGCATGGAGAACTTATTTAACAAAATAATTGAAGAAAACTTCCCCAGTCTCTTAAAAGAAAGGCCCATCAAGATACAAGAAGCCAGTAGAATTACAAACAGACTGGACCAAAGGAGAAACTCTCCAAGACAAATTGTCATTAACAGCCTAAATATTGACACCAAAGAGAAAATCCTAAAAGCAGCTAGGGAAAAAGAGCACACCACTTTCAAAGGTAACCCTATCAGTATTACTCCAGACTTTTCAATGGAAACCCTGAAAACTAAAAGGGCCTGGAATGAAACACTGCAAAGTCTAAGAACCTATGGCTTCCAACCCAAACTACTCTACCTAGCAAAAGTATCCCTCATAATAGATGCTGAAAGAAAAACATTCCATGAGAAAACTCAGCTTTACAATTATATGAACACAAAACCAAACCTACAGAGAGTATTTCAGGAAATTCTCCACAAAGAAGAAACAAATAATCAAACTCAAATGCCTCCAGGAAGCAGATCACAATAACCAAACTCAGAGAAGGCACAAAAAACTTCAAAGTCCATGAAAACACCAACCCACATCTACCATCACAATATGGCAGGGATCAAATCAAACCTCACAGTCATTACTCTAAATATTAATGGCCTTAATTCACCCATCAAGAGACACAAGCTAACAGGATGGATCAAAATATTAGACCCCTCATTCTGTTGCCTTCAAGAAACCCACCTCACCCCTAAAGACAGACACCTCATCAGGTGAAAACAATATTCCAAGCAAACAGGAATAAGAAACAAGCAGGTGTAGCTATATTAATATCAGATAAAATAGACTTCAAAACGAAAATGATCAAAAAAGCCAAAGAAGACCACTTCCTATTTATCAAGGGAATGATCCATCAAGAGGATATTACAATCATAATTCTGTATGCACAAAACACAGGGGCACCACGGTTCATAAAGCAAAATCTATTTGACAATAAAATAGAAATAACCACCAACACCATCATAGTTGGTGACTTCAATACACCATTATTAGTAATAGACAGATCATCCAAACAGAAACTCAACAGGGAAGTAAGGGAGCTTAACAAAACCATACATCACTTAGACCTAAAGGACATCTACAGAACTTTCCATCCCAAATCCACAGACTACACATTCTTCTCAGCAGCCCATGGAACATTGTCTAAAATAGACCATATACTGGGTCACAAAGCCTGCCTCCACATATTTAGGAAGTTTGACATAATTCCCTTTATTTCATGTCATCTACTATCCATTTATTGTTTAAAAGTGTGCTGTTCAGTTTCTAGGTGCCATTAGTATTCCTGGTGGGTCTTTTGTTGTTGATTTCTAGCAATATAGCCTTGTGATCTGTCCTACAACTATTAAATTCTCTATAAAAAAAGTAAGGGTTATCTCATTTGTCCTGGTGCTAACTTACTCTCCATTGGAGAATCTGCTTCTCTTTTTCAGATAGATGTAGATCCTGAGGAGAGAGCCACCGCATCATACCTCAAAAGGGCCCTTGCTGAAAATAAGTATAATTGGATAAACAAGCAAGGGTGCTGTTTTCCTGGTGAAACGGGTACCAGCACAAGGGGGAAGTAGATCAACTCTGAGAAAAATCAACTCCTACCAAATCAGAGAGCCAGAGACCCAGAGGCCCCCAACACCTCATCACTATAGCAGACCAAAAATGAACCCAACATGGCTCAGGGAAATTTTGCAGAAGAGGGGGTGGAAAGAATATCAGAGCCACATGTTGGGTCATGATATGCAGAGACATTTATCTTACCCATAACTGTGGCCTAACTCCACAATGCATGACCCATATACCTCAACAAGGAGGGGTCAAGGGGAGGGGGTAGGTCATGGATGAGCCTAATAATGGTACCAAACTTGCTGTATTTGCTGAATACAAAACTAATTAATGAAACAAAGTAAAAAAAAAAAAAAAGATCAGTGATGCCATGTTTGTTCTTGATTCTAATTGAGTTGGAAGTCATGAAAGAAGTGGTGTAGTAATATATATTTCTAGATTTTCTAAACAATTGGCCAAATTATCTCATCTTGGCAGAAGACACTCCAATGCTAGTGACTTCTAATCATTTTTTTTCCTAGGGACTAGGGAATTCTATATGTGTTCACATCAGTGGCATTTTTTTTTTTTTTCTGGAAGGTTGAAGGTAGGAAGGATAGAAAAAGAAAGCCAATCTAGGTAAGGAAGGACAGGTGTCATAGCTGTAATAGCAAAGTCATAGTGAGTTTTCTCTAGGGGAGAGATGTTGAGTCTTACTGTTGGGAGAATAAAAAGTACCTGATAAAAATGGACACTAGAATGACTAGGTAAATTCTTAGACAAAAAGATAATGCTTAACTATCTTTGTATTCCTTTTTACTTTAAATTTTTATTGACAACATCTATACTGACAGACAAAAAACTATATTTCCCTCCTCTCCCAATTTCCCCTTCACAACTCTGCTCTCCATCATATCCTCTTCCTCTTTCCATTAGTTTCTCTTTTGATTTGATGTGATAATCTTTTTCTCCTATAATGAGGGCCTTGTGTAGGTATTGCTAGGCCCTGCAAGGTCATGGGTATCAAGGCCAATTTCATTCTGGTCAGTTGCGTTGTAAGGAGTGGTACCATTCCTTTGGCTCTTACATTCTTTCCGCCACCTCTTCCACAATGGACCCTGAGCATTGGAGGGTGTGATGGAGATGTTTCGGTACTGGACACTCCTCCATCCATTCTTCTCAGCACTATGGTGCCTTTTGGGTCATCACCATCTGAAAAGAGAGACTTCTCTAACCAGAAGTGAGAGTAGCATTAATATATAAATATGAACATTAAGTGTAGTGCTTTCAGGGCAGTTTGGTGAGAATAATATATACATTTATCCAGGCAAGAGCAGGCTTTATACCACTAAGGCTCATGACCTCCCCTTCCATAGGATTTTGATCAGATTTTTAGTACCAGGCATGTATTCCCTCCCATAGGGCAGACCTTTAGTCCAATAAGAGAGCAGCTGGTTTCTCCCAGAGCAGACCTTCCACTGTTGCACTCATTTGGTCATTTGGCCTATCTGGCCAAACTTGAGGCTTCCAGTGTGCTCTGTTTTCACTGTTGATGATTTATGTCTCTCATAGGGTTGCTTACAGTGCAGCTTTTTCCAGATTTCAGTTGGCTGTTCTGTAGGAAGAAGGTTTTCTGCTCAGCACCAGCATGATTTCTCAGTGACTATGCCTCTCACACATGTGACGTCTTCAGCAATAGGGTCCTACCATCTGTTTCTCAAGGAAAACCAAGGTCCTTGGCAACAGCCTGTAATGTTTTGGAGGCAACAGGGACCTACCTGGTCAACAACTCACTGGAAGGTATCCCATCCCTGGCACTCAAAATTTTCTATTAACAATCTATGGCTTCTGGATGTGACATTATTCAAAAAATTAGGTTCTCATATGTCTTATTCAGAATATCTTGAATTTCGATTGATCCTTCCACCTGCACTTCTTTTACCCAGTCTCTTCCTCTGGGCTTGCTTAGGCCCTTCCCCTCCCTGTAATCTGTATATACATACATATATACACACACACACCCACACACACACATATATATATCCCCTTAAGTCCTTCCCTCTCCTCCCTCTTTCATAGCCTTTTTCTATCTTACTGGCCTCTGCTAATGATTTTTGGTTCCATTTCACACACAAATTTATACATTTGTAGCTAGGATCAACATATGAGACAGAACATGTGACATTTGACTCTCTGGGCCTGGGTGACCTCACTTACTATACTCCTTTCCAGATCCATCCATTTCCCTGCAAATTTCACACTTTAATTTTTCTTTGTCACTGAATAGAACTCCTTTGTGTTTTATATGTACCACCTCTTTATTATCTATTCATCTGTGGAGGGACATCTAGGCTGGTTCCTTTTCCTAGCTATTGTGCATAGAGCAGGAATAAACATGGTTGTGCAAGCATCTGTAAGGTAGTGAAAAGAGTCATTAGGATATATGCCTATGAGTGCTGTAGCTGGATCACATGGTAAATCTATTTTTATTTGTCTCAAGAACCTCCACACTGATTTTCACAATGGCCGCACCTGATTACATTCCCACAAACAGTGCAGAAACATTTCCCCTTTTCCACATCTTAGCCAACATTTACTATCAATTGTTTTATTGATGGTAGCCATTCTGACAGGAGTGAGTTGGAATCGCAAAGTAGTTTTAATTTTCATTTCTCTGATGTCTAAGGATATAGAACACTTTTTTTTATGTTTATATGCCATCTGTACTTCTTTTGATGAGAACTCTCTATTTAGTTCCATAACCCATTTTTAATAGGGTTGTTTGATTTATTATTCTGGTTTTTGAATTTTTTGTATATCCTGGATATTAATCCTCTGTCAGATGTGTAGCTGGCAAAGATTTTCTCCCATTCTGTAGGTTGTGTTTTTGCTCTATTCACAGTGTCTTTGCCCTAGAAAAGCTTTGTAATTTCATGAGATATCAGTAGTTGATTAGTGGTCTTATTTCCTGAACAATTGGGGTTATATTCAAAAAGTCATTGCCTATGCCAATATGTTGAAGGGTTTCCCCTACCTTTTCCCTCAGCAGTTTCAGAGATTTAGGTCTGATATCAATGTCCCTGATCCACTTGGACTTGATTCTTGAGCATGGAGAATGACAAGAATCTATTTTCATCATTCTACATATAGATGTCCAGTTTTCCCAGAACACTTGTTGAAGAGGCTATCTTTTCTCCAATGAATATTTTTGGCATTTTTGTCAAAAATGAGATGGCTGTAGCTGCCTGGATTAACATCTGGGCCCTCTATTGTGTTCTATTGATCTACATGTCTGTCTTTGTGCCAATACCATGCTACATTTATTACTATGGGGTTGTAATATAGCTTAAAATTGAGTATGGTGATACTAACGGCCTTATTTTTGTTGCTCTAAATTCTTTTGGCGATTAGGGGTTTTTGTGCTTCCAAATAAATTTTAGGACTGTTTATTTTTTCTATTTCCATGAAGAATTCTATTCCATGAAGAATGCCATTTGAATTTTAATGGTGATTGCATGAAATGTGTAGATTGCTGTTGGTAAGATTAACAATTTCACAATACTGATTCTTTCAATCCAAGAACATAGGATGTCCATTTCCTTGGGTCTTCTGCAGTTTCTTCCTTGAGTGTTTTAAAGTTATTATTCTAGAGATCCATCATTGCCTTGGTTAGGTTTATTCCATGGTACTTTACTTTTTTGAGGCAGTTCTGAATAGGAGAGATTATCTGATTTATTCCTCTGCATTTTTCTTGTTAGTATATTGGAAAGCTACTGATTTATATGTGCTTATTTTGTGTTCTGCTACATTGCTAAAAATGTTTATCAGTGCTAACAGATTGCTGGTAGAGTCTTTTTTTAGGTTCCTTTATCTATTGAATCATATCATCTGCAAATAATAATAATTTGATCTCTCCCTTTCCTATTTCTATCCTTGTATGAGTGCCTATTGCCTTACTGCTATTGGTAAGACTTTCAGTAGTATATTAAATAAAAGTGTGGACAGTGGACACCCTTTTCTTGTTCCTGAATTTAGTGGAAAATCTTCAAGTTTTTTCCCATTTAGTACTATGTTGGCTGTAGGTTTGTCATAAGTAGCTCTTATTATGTTGAGATATGTTCCTTATATTCCCAGTTTCTGTAATACTTTTACCATGAAAGGATGTTGGATTTTGTCAAATGCCTTTTCTGCTCCTATTGAGATGATCATGTGATTTTTCTCCCTCAGACCATTTACTTGATGTATTACATTTATCAATTTGCGTATATTGAACCATCCCTGCATTCTTGGAATAAAGCCAACTTGGTCAGGGTGAATATTTTTTCTGATATAATCTTGTATTCTGTTTGCCAATATTTTGTTGAGAATTTTTGCATCTATGTTCATGAGGGAGCTTGGTCTGTCATTTTCTTTTTTTGTTCTGTTTTTGTATGGTTTTGGTATCAGGGTGATGCTGGCTTCATAGGAGTTGGGTAGAATTACTTCCTTTTATATTTTATGGAAACTTTTTAAAACCAGTGGTGTTAGTTCTTCCCTGAAGGTCTGGTAAAATTCACCAGTGAATCCATCTGGGCCTGGACTTTTTTTAGATTGGAGACATTTTATAACTTCCTGGATCTCCATACTTGTTATAGGCCTATTTAAATTGTATATCTCCTCTTGATTTAATTTTGGTAGGTCATGTGAATCAAGGAAATCATCCATTTCTTTCAGATTTTCAAATTTAGAAGCATATATATTCTTTTGATTTTCAGTATTTCTTTGGTATCTGTGGTAATAGTGACTTTTTTATCTTTAATTTTATTAATATTTGTCTCTTCTCTCTTTCTTCTGGTCAGATTTGCTAAGGGTTTACCCATCTTGTTTATCCTTTCAAAGAATCTACTCTTTGTGTCAATGATTCTTTGGATTTTTTTGTTTCTATTTCATTAATTTCTGCTCTAATCTTTATTATTTCTTCCCTCCTACTAATATTTGGTTTGCCTTATTCTTCTTTTTCCAAGACCTTAAGGTGACATGTTAAGTTGTTTACTTGTGAAATCTCTAATTTTTTAACATATACACTTAGAGCTATAAGTTTCCCTCTTAGGACTGCCTTCATTGTGTCTCAAAGGTTTTAGTATGTTGTATTCTCTCATTTGATTCTATGAATTTATTCATTTATTTTCTTATTTCTTCAGTGACCCATTCCATAGTGTCCTGTTTAGTCTCCATGAATTTCTGTATGCTCTGTAGTTTTACTTGTTGCAGATTTGTAGTTTAATCCCATTGTGGTCAGATAGAGTACAAGGGATTATTTCAATTTTCCTGTATTTTTTTAGAGTTGCTTTGTGTCCTAGTATACGGTCTAGAGAATGTCCCATGTGCTGCTGAGAAAAATGTATATTCTGTAGCATTTGGATGGAATGTTTTGTATATATCTGGTAGGTCCATTTATTCCATGACATCATTTAATCCAGATGTCTCTCTGTTGCTTTTTTTCTGGGATGGCCTGTCAATTGCTGAGAGTAGAGTATTGATATCACCCACTACAATTGTGTTTTGTGTTATTTGTGTCTTTAAGTCTAATAGTGTTTATTTGATGAAATTGTGAGCCCCTATGTTAGGTGCATATACATTTAGGATTGTAATGCAGAAGTAATCCTAGGTGTTGACTTTGCTTCCCAAGCAAGTATCCTAGTGGACTGGGTGGAACAATTTACTGGCAAACCCTGAAATTCAACTGTGCAATGTACACATTCAATAAAAACTAGCACAGAATATGTAATTGTGGGGATTAAAACAAACAGATAGTCTTATAAAGCCAAAGTTCCTAAGAGTATGTGTTGTTCTACACCCTTAATCTTGTCAGATGGGAGGTAGAGAATTCTGTTCTGAATTTGGTTCCAGGTCAGCATGGATCTCAATCAGATGCTGCCCCCAGTAATGATGGAAGTGAAAGACAAAGCCCTATGTCTGAAAGCACCAAAGGCAACAATATTCAACTCCCAAATACAGGTTATTTGAAAATGGTAAATCCAACCAAGAATGTGTAACTTATAACCTGCCCTGACATGGGAAGAGAGGTTAGCACTTCCAGTACAGGCCTATACCTATTACTATTATTATTATTTTATTTTTGGTTAGTTGGCCTTGTTACCTTTTGGGGTGATTTTAAATCTCACCAATGCTGAGTGCTCACCTCAATTCCTCTGTGCTGTGCTGTGGAGCTGGAGTTCTGATTATCTGTGCTGGATGTGCTTCTATCGTGCTGAATGCTGGAGGTTCATGGTTATGATGATTAGTGGATGGGAGAGTTCAGATGGATGGGAGAGTACAGAAAGCCTAGAGTTGCTCACATAGACCCGCCTGTATCCCTTTCAGTAGCTCCTTAGTTTATCCCAGTTGGCTTTCCTTCCAATTTTTTGAGTTTGTAAGGAGGCTGATGAGGTTGGAAAATCCCTTTGTTTGGTCTCTGCTGCTGCAGCTTGGTGTGCCTGGTGGGCAGTGCCAAGCAGGTGGTTGGATCATGAGGATTGGTGGGCTGCAAGCATCTCAGTGAGATTCTGGTCGTTTTCCTCATTTCTGGTGGATCTTGGTCTCCTGCTTCTCTGCTGTGTCTAAGAATAACCTATATTCCTTCACTTTTCAGAAGAGTGTATTTTGTTCTGGTTTTCCTTAAACCCCTCCCTTGTATAGTTTGGCATGGCTCCTATGCCACCATCTTACCCAGAAGTCAATGCTTAATTATTCTTGTCCCACCCAATCATACACTATAATTTTTCTCTTGACAGGGGCACACAAAGTGAATAAATTAGTGTTATAATCTGACTAATTAGTACCATATCCTATTTTAGTGAGAAAGACCTAAAAATTGTTTGCTGCTCCATCATTGGCTCTTGGGTTTTGAATGTTCCTGTAATGTTAGAAGTGAACCCCCCAAAATCTAAGAGTGAGTCTAATATCCACCTCCAGCTCTTGTTTCAATATGGACTTTTATCTGTTATGATGGTCATGCATGTTAAATAATGCTGCCTCAGTCTACTTAAAATTTGAAGGCAGTTATTTCATGAACATATAAATCCAGAGATCTGGGGAGTTACTTGGTTTAGCACCAGTGGTTATTAATAAGGACACAGGTTCATCCTTTCCTTTATCTTTTTGTTTATTTTCACTTTATTGATTTAGCTTGGGATAGAAAAGGGCTTCTTGGGCAGAATTTAATCACACATAAAGTAAATAGAAAAAAAGATAAATTGACAAAGTGATACTAGAAAAATAAAATAAATTTTGATAAAAGATATGAGAGAATGAAAAAGATAATGCACGGACAGAAAATACCAGTGTATTATATACCTAGAAGAGAATATGTGTTTGAAAAACAGGATGATCACTTAATTTCAGGCTGTCTCATACCTGTAATTGCAGCAGATCAGAGATAGAGCCCAAGAACAGCCTGAGCTACATAGAACTTCCAGGCCAGTTTATGCTACAAACCAAGAATATTTTCCTCTAAAATTTATTTAATAATTAATAAATATAAAAATCCTCCTATTTACACAGAAGTCCAGTTATTTGTAGCTAGGATCCACATATGAGAGAGAATATGTGATGTTTTGTTTTCTGGGCCTGGGTTACCTCACTTAGTATAATCCTTTCCAGATCCATCCATTTTCCTGCAATTTTCATAATTTTATTTTTCTTTACCACTGAGTAGACCATTGCCAAGACCCTTGGTTTCCCACCAGAAATAGATGGTAAGACCCTATTGCTGAAGACTCCACATACTTGGGCTGCAAAGTCACTGAGAAATCCTGCTGGAACTGAGCTGAAAACCTCCTCCATGTAGACCAGCTGACAGAAAGCTGGAAAAAGCCATGCTGAACACAATAAAATGGAAGAGAGAGAAATCACCAGTGAAGATACCCAACAGTGGACACTGCAAGCTTTGCATTTGGCCAGCCAGGACAAATGAGGCAATGGGTGCGATAGTGGCATATCTGTTATGGGGGACACCAATAGCACTCTAATTTGACTGGAGGCTCGCTCCATGGGAGGGAATATATCCCTGATACTGAAAACCTACAACAGGGGCAGTCATAACACCTAGGAGTGTAACATCTGCTGCTGTCTGGCTAAAAGTATATATACGTGCACCAAACTGCCCAGTAAGCACTTCTCCAAACATTCATACCCATATATTAATGCTACTCTCACTTTTGGCTAGAGAACTTTCTCTTTTCAGATGGCAGTGACCTTGGGATGACTCAGGAGGCACCATGGTGCTGAGAATAAGTGACAGAGGAGTGCTCAGCACTGAAATATCTCAATCATACCTTCCAAGGCTCAGGGTTCATTGTGGAAGAGGTGGCAGAAAGAATGTAAGAGCCAAAGAAAGGGTAGGACTCCTTACAATGTGCTCCTCCAGACACAAAATGACCTGAATATCCATGACCTCGCAGTGCCTGACTCTACCTACATACGACCATCATAATAGGAAGAAAAGATCATGACATCAACATAAAAGAGACACTGATTGAGAGGGGGAGGGGATATATATGATGGAGAAAAAGAGCTGTACAAAACACCTAGATTAATTTTAACAGAATTTGGCATTCCATACCCATAAATTTCTTCTTTTCACCAATGTTTAAGTGTTATCCAAAGTCAAATGTAACTTATGCTTTGCTCATACAATGTACTAATTGTTCATGTACTACTGGTTTGGAGCTGTTCAATAAAAATGCCAGTGAGTGTGTGCAGCGAAAGCTGTAGCCACAATAAGATCAGCAGTGACAGCAACTGTATATGGGCTTAAACTAACCTTCTTCTGTTTATTTCTCAGGCTGCTACTAGCGGCAGCTAGTCCATTCCTGGTCTGGATATACTAAGAATTAATTCTTCCACGTCTCATGTTCTGATCCTAGAAACAATTTACCCACTTCTGGGATCACCTATAGGTGATCACCTATAGGTGATTGCAATTCCTCTTAGTTGCTGACAAAAGCTAGATGATAAGTACCTATTACTGAAAACATCACATATTTTGGTTTCAGGTCATAGAAAAACTAAGCTGGACACTTCCTCCTTGCCAGCTATTTTCTTCATATTTAAAGTTATTATGCAAAGTGCTCAAGGAGAAAAGCCATCAATAGTTCTACCCAGCTGGGGACACTATATTCCATCACCAACCTGCCTGACAAGATATGCCCACTGATGCATTATTGTCTTGAATGTTATGGGAATAAGCAACGTCTTTCTGATTGGATTTGAGGATGTTCTACAGGAAGGAATTTATTCCTGGCCAAATCCTATAGCTAGAAACATAAGCCTTTATTGTGTGTTCAACCTCAAAGAAAACATCTAAAACACCATCTGCAAGGATAATAGAGCCTTGCAAAATGGGGTGACAAGGACTGCAAAATACTGTTTCCAGGATATTACATTCATTACACTAATTACACTTAGGAACTCATAGCAGCTGTGGCTTCTGTACAAGACTAAACCTGGGAATATTTCACTGTCATGGAAAGAGGATACCTGAGACCCTAGACCTACCAGCAAAACCAACAACTGATCATGCTTATTAGGATGAAGGGGGTTAGGTTTATCCATGATGTAGCCACTGGTTAAGTTGCTCATTCCACTCATGATTGTGCAGGCAGCACTAGTGTAACTCAGTGGGGGAAAATTGAATGAAAGTGTGATGGGAATTAATGGGGTAGAAACATGTTATTAATATAAGGGTGAAGGGGACAAGACTGGGTATTTAGAGGGAATAAGATAAACATACATTATATACATGTATAAAAATGTCCAAAGTGGAATAAATAAATAAACAAATAAAATTTAGAAGGAATGACATCAGCAAAAAAGAAATAATAATTAAAATGGATACCTAGTACTTAGAATGCAGAAGGTGGGGACAGAGCAAACTAAACCACCACGAAATTTAGCTTTCTCTGATAAGATCCAGGATTTGTTGTTGTGCCAACATTGCCTGCCATTATCCTTCATCCTTAATGATGAGAAGGCACACTTCTGAGACTTTTTCTTCTGTTCGAATTTCAAGACTTCACAAAGATAAACATCTGACTGCAGAGGATGAGCTTGCGCAGGAAGTTCAAAGTGGAGCATCACTGACATAATACTCAGTCATACTTTGCTTACAGGAAGTGTCCCAGTGTAGCTTTGGCATTACTCAGGGATAGTTACAGTGCAGAGAAGCCTACAACATAGCAAAGAAAATTAATTTAGGCTCCTAATTTGTTTTTTTTTTAATTTTTATTTATGTGACAGGAAAAGAGGCAGGCAGAAAAACAGTATGGGTGTATCGGGTGCTTCGATCATTGCACAAACTGCAGATATATATTCCACTTTGTTCATTGGGCTCTGTGTGAGTCCTGAGAAATTGAACTAGGGTCTTTAGGCTTTGCAAGCAAGCACCTTTAACCACTGATCCCTTAGCTCTTGATTTGGGTTTTGAAGTAGAGAAAGGAAATGTTAGTACTAATACCTCACCCTCTTATTTTTTCTTTTGATTTTAGCATTCTAAAGGAAGTTCCTCTTTTATTTTATTTTATTAATTAGTTTTGTACTCAGTGAACACAGTCAAGTTGGTACTATTGTTAGGCTCATCCATGTCCTACCACGTCCCCCTGGCCCCTCCTTGTTGAGGTATATGGGTTATGCATTATGGAGATAGCCCACAGTTATGGGTAGGAGAAATGTCTCTGCTTATCATGACCCAAGGTGTGGCTCTGACATTCATTATGCCCCCTCTTCGGCAAAATTTCCCTGAGCCATGTTGGGTTCATTTTTGGTCTGCTCCAGTGATGAGGTGTTGGGGGCCTCTGTGTCTCTGGATCTCTGATTTGGTAGGTGTTGATTGTTTTCTGTGTCGATCTCCTTCACCCTTGTGCTGGTACCAGGTTCACCAAGGAAACAGCACCCTTGCTTGTTTCACCAATTATTCCTCTTAAAACTTGTAGATCTCAGAATATCACAGGCTGTGATGTTGGAATTAAAGTGCCTTTGAGAGGGATGGAGACATTCTTGACTCTTCATTGAGCATTAACCCAGGAGTCAGGGAGCCAGACTTTCACTGTCATGAGTCCGTGGCTTCCAGATTTCTGACATGATTTCAAACAATGAAATCCATAGGTCACAGTGGGTGTTTAGAACTATTTCATTATAGATTTGAATACAAATTAAGAGAAGGAAGAAAGTTAGAGCTCTTGCACAAGATGAGGCAAAAACAGGTTCCAGAAAATGGAAAAAGCCCACCTAGAGACCCAGTCTTGGAACTTTTATGAGTGGGAATGGCACAATATTAAGCCTCCAGGAAAGAGAACTCTTCTATGAATGAAGGAAGCCTTTTGAAAAGAAGAGGTCTAGGGAAACTTTGGGTCAATGAAAAAGAAATCTGGGGTGTGAATTGTAGAGAAAGAGATAAGGGAAAAGTACAGCAGGATCTCCCTAAAGGCTCAGGGGCATTTCTCAACTTAAGCTACTTTTAGTTACTTTTAGTGGTCCTGTTCACCTAAATTGCCTCATTTTTATGTCAAGAAAAAGTCCTATCTTAATTTATATGTTTTTATTTCCATTTATCTTGTAGTCTGGCAATTGATTATAGTAGGTCATACAACAGAAATTAGAAAAGATGCTTGAATAATTTTATTTAGAATAAGCTTAAATAACACTTGTGTAATAAGTTATTCAAATAAATAGAATTGGTTTCAAATTTCAAAACAGCAAATTTATGTCAACAATATTAATATACCACCAAATTTCGGTGCTATAAATAAAAACTAAGACTTCATTTCCTGATATAATGTTTCCTGAAAGATTTCCTTCCTGACCCAAACTGCCGTGAAAACACAAATATCACCTACTTCTTCCTGCAGATTCTGCCTTGCCTAATTGTATGTGTATCTCCCACACTGTCTTTGGCTTATGCTTTCATACTGTCACTTTAAACAGTCATCTATTTTCCACATATCTTAACTTTCCTCTTTAATATTATCAATTAAACACTCATTATAGTATCCTTACTTTCACATAATTAGATTTAAAAATTCCTCTTGCTTGGTCCATAACTCTTCACAATTATTTTGTATGTTCATTGTCTTGGCACAATTATTTTTCTTCCTGAAATTTCATCAATGACAAATTGTTATCATTTAGATGAGACACACTCTTCTGTCAGGAAATGTCAAGGACCTTCTGCACTCATGTGTTGTACCATATTTGACCTTTAAAAATCCTACTTTCCACATAGCTCAGTATGAATCTCTCTTTACAGGTGAGTACTCATGAGCTGTCTCCTCATTCATCTGGTCCTCTTCTTCACAGAGTCATTCCTCATTAGGGCTAATTCCTCATAACATGAAAACTGTGAGTTGACACTGCTGGTTTGGCCTGTTCAGACGTTGGCAGCTCTGGCAGAAATGCAGACTTTGAGCAGACTGAGAAAAGACAAAGCAGCAACTACCAATTCAATCCCGAAGCAGACTGGAAATTGCTGGGGAAATTTTTTTTCACTAAAACTAGCTCAGATATGTCAGTGAGATTAGACTACTTAGGAACTTTTAGTCTTGATTTTCTTTTGGTGCATATGTTAGAATTAAATGGAATGGCCTAATTAATTGGGTGGTTTTATTTTTTGTTTTTAAATGTGCTTCCTTTCTCTCCTTTCAGCCTGCTCTCTTCTTTATTCAAAAGAACATGGGCTGAGCTGGGTGTGGCAGCACATGCCTTTAATCCCAGCACTAGGGAGGCAGAGGAAGGAGGATTTCCAAGAGTTTAAGGCCATCCTGGACTAGAGTGAAACCCTACCTCAAAAAGCAAAAAACAAACAAACAAAAAAACAAACAAACAAACAAACAAACAAAAACAAACAAACAAAAAAAGAACATGGGCTGAAATTGTGTCCTAGTGTTCTATTCTGCTAGGCTAGATGAATTTCTGCTTCATTGCTTAAACAATACAAAGACTTTGAAAACATTTTATACTGTTTTCCTCTTTCTCCTGGTCACAGACAAAATAATGCCTGTTGTAGTCTGAATGTTTACATCATTTACAAATCCATTTGTTAAAGTTATGAACCTCAGTATTGCTGCCACTAAAGAACAAATTAGTTAAGGTGAAGTCAGGTCATGACATGGATCATATATCAGAACTTACAGTCTTACAAGAAGAGGCATCACGTGAGTATATTGCAGGAGGGAAGTCTCCCAAGTCCTGTAGAAGGCTGTCATCAGACATTGAACACATTGACTCCCTGACCTTGCACATCTAGGCCCCAGAACAGAGCTTTCAAGATTCTTCAGCTTTTGTTTGTTTATTTGTTTTTAGGAAAAGGTTAACTCTAGCTCAGACCTGGATTGGATCACTTCAAACTCTTTTCAATTTTCCAAATGCTATCTCCAGAATGCTGGGCACATCGTATGTTGGTACCATCCTTTCCTTTCTTCCTGTCCCTACTCCACAGTGAGTAATCCTTAGTGGCATTGCTGGTATTCACCATGGATTTGTATGTTATGAATTGTGAGAGTAGCAGTCTGTCATTGTGGGTAAGGCTATGTCTCTGGATATTCCCACCTTATGGCTCTTGCATTCTTTCCATCCCTCTACTTCAAACTTTCCTGAGCCTTGGTGGATGTGTTTTAAGTCTACTTTAGTGTTGAGTTCTCAGCAGCTTATCGATTTATGCCTTGGTGCATTTTGAGCAACCTTAGTGTCTGTCTGCAACACCCTGGCCCAGGTTATCACGCTTGCCATGGAAGCAGCCCAGTTGCTCATCTCACCATTTCCTCTGTAGTTTCAAATGGGCCCTGGCTGCTATGTGAGGGGTGCTTCACCTCCTGTCAGGGAGTCAGCTGTATACTCTTGTCTTGTTGGTGGATTATGGTTATCCTTGGTTCTTGCTGCTTTCTGACAAAACAAAAATAGATTCTCTAAAGGAGTGTTTTGTTAGTACTTAGTAATCTTGATTTACTCATTCTGCAAGCCATTCTTATCAAAGTTTCATTTTGTCAACCAGAAGAACTAAGGATGTTGCATTTCAAGTAGTTTCTGGATGATCTGGGCTTCATCCAGCCATATAGCCTAGAAGATGTCATCTGAAAGACACCAACACGCACATGGGCATTTGCTTCAGCAATGTAGACAGCAAGATCAGGAAAGGAAAGTGAAAGGAAAGCGATGATGAGGACAGGTGCAGAGCACTATTCGTGCTCTTCCATGAGGTTCACACTTTGCAGTTGCACTTTGTCTCTGGGCTACTTAACACCTCACTTCAGCCTACATCTTTGAAAACTCTCCATCAGAAAGCCTAGGTACTGATAGAGATATGATTCTTTTTTTTACTCTCTGGAAAATCCCTTTAGAAAGAAACGAATTTGAGAATAGTAAATGAATTGGCTAAGGTCTAAATATTCTTGCATTAGCAAAATTGAGTAAAACTAATTTTGTACATGATAACCTAGGAAACTTTAAATAGATTTGAATACATTTCTTTTCATGCATGTTTGTATTTGTGAAACTCCAGACTTTTCTATTTGATTTCAATCAATACTTTACAGTATCCCATGAATTTAAATTTTGTTAGAGAACTTTTTCCTTTTATGAAATAGTAGTATATATTTTCTTTTCTGACCCAGTCTAGAAAAAGAAACTCTACCAATAATCTCATGAAAAATATACTTGGAAACATAAATATCTGGATTTAAGAATTAAGGTAATTTTTTTAAAAAACACATGAAGCCTAATTTACTCAAATTTGATTTTCATGTTTTAACTGCCTTATTTATGACTTACCTATTATGCCACAAGAAAATTCCAATTGGCAACTTATGAGCCTTAGGTTTGAAAAACTCATGTAATTGTTTCTTTTTCCTTTATATTAAGATCTTTTATTGCCCATCTGGGTTTGCAAAGTACAGACAAACAGTCCCTCACTATACCATATCAAGAAAGAAATTTAGGGAAATATAAAATAAGCATAGCACATATTTCAAGTATAAATAATTCTTGACTTGAAAGATGTACACAGTAATTTATCATTGCTGCTAGAGTGGAAAATGTGAGTATTGAAATGACTCAATATTAGTATTATAATCTCAAGTTAAAATTCTATATCCTAAAAGGTTGACCAAATGGTTGAACCTTCACCAGGCCCTTAGAGGGAACACCTGAGCCACAAGGCACTGGAGAGGATATGATGAAGACTGACCTTAATCTTCTACAGCTTCTCTTTCTTTCTCTCTTTCTCTCTTCTCTCTAAGTCTTTTATATTAGTGATCTTTTTCTTCCTTCTTTTCATGGGCACTGACCTGTAACTCCCAGTACCAGCATGTGGCTATCAGCCGCAGTGAGCTTTTGATCAGAGAGACCTACAAGGTTTCCTAAAAGAAAGACAGATTTCTGTCAGAGTACTTGATGACCCACCAAAGGTTAGTGGTAAGACCCTAAGCCAAAGACACCTCATGTGGTTGACATGCAAAATAGTATGGCACGTCTGGAAGTTGGAAGAGAGTCAGTCCCCAGACAGTCAGCGCGTCTAGTGCCAGAAGGTCCTCCATGGGAGACTGGGGAAAAATGACCAGTATCTGTCCAAGCAACTCATGATCTAACCTACTTAGCAGCAAATAACTTGTTGTGATGCCCACACAAGTACAATAGTGGCACACAGCCATGGTGGGGAACCAACTGCTCTCAATTCAGCTAACTGATCTCCTCAGTGGTACGGGACCCATAGTTGGAGCTGGGAAACAACTCAGAACCATATCCAAACATAAGCCCACTCACCAATATCAAGCTACCATCAATCATGGGCTACAAGAGGACCTACACCTATTAAATTATCTATAAAAACAGTAAGGCTTATCTCATTTGTCCTGGTGCTAACTTACTCTCAGTTGGAGAATCTGCTTCTCTTTTTCAGATAGACGCAGATCCTAAGGAGAGAACCACCCCATTATACCTTAAAAGGGCCCCAGCTGAAACTAAAAATAATTGGCGAAACAAGCAAGGGTGCTGTTTTCTTGGTGAACCTGGTACCAGAACAAGGGTGAAGGAGATAGACACAGAGAACAATCAACTCCTACCAAATCAGATCCAGAGACACAGAGGCTCCCAGTACCTCATCACTGAAGCAGACCCAAAATGAACCCAACATGGCTCAGGGAAATTTTGCTGAAGAGGCGGCAGAAAGAATGTCAGAGCCACACTTTGGGTCATGATATGCAGAGACATTTCTCCTACCCATAACTCTGGGCTAACTCCACAATGCATGACCCATGTACCTCAACAAGGAGGGGCCAGGGGGAGAAGGTAGGACATGGGCGAGCCTAACAATGGTACCAACTTGACTGTATTCACTGAGTACAAAACTACTAAATAATAAATAAATAAATTTAAAAAAAGAAAATAGCTAGATGAAAAATAAATTTTACATAGGGATATAAAGAAAAGGACAATACATTTTGACATGTTTCAACTGTGGAAAAATAAATCAATAAAAGGCCTTAAATGAATGTTAAAAAGATTGTAATTGTTGTATGATTCTGTGTTGCTTCTAAAATCACCCCACCTGTGCTGGGAGTATAGAAAAGAATAAGTTAAAGAATATTAAGATTATTAATTATGGTTCATTGGATTATGTGTTCATTATGCAAGAAAAATTCAATTCTATCATTTATGCTATATTTTTTATTTCATCTTTCTGAGATGCAGACAAACCTAACGTGACAGTAATACCAGTGGAGGCTAGCCTCAGTATGTGCTCTCTAATTTAGTTACAAAAATGAGAAGCCATTTTATTGTCATTTCTTTAGTAGAGGAAACATCAAATTAATTTAGAAACAAAATAGAATAAAAATCGGATTGACCAGTATTTTATTATGTAAGTTAATATTTAAGAAATAATTAAATTCTTCAATGAATAACTTTCTTGTGATAATGGTGTGTCAAATATTTTCATCTCAAATATACTAGGTATTTTCAGAAGATATTTGATCAATTTTCTGTTATGGTTCTTCATACCAATTGCTAATCATATTATAGAACTAAATTAGTTAAATGTTTTCTGTCATATATTTAGTAAAGCAAATGCATAGAAACACTTTGTTTTTATAATATTTGTTTGCATGAATTTCTTCTGCTGGTAGGACTGTACAATAAAATTTAGTTTAAAAGAAGACAGACTTAAGTGGCAAATGTGACATACAAGATTAAACATTTTTAATTAAACTTGTCATTTGAAACTAGTAGCCAAATGAACTTACTTATGATGGATGTATCATAATTTATGTGTGATAATATTGACCAAAGGTATTTTCTGTAAGTAGAAGAGAAATGGGAACTCACAGTATTCAATGAAGTAGAGGAGGTAAACACTAATTTGTTATGACAAGGAATATCATATTGCATCAGAGCTTCTTTACAAGGTTATATTGCCATTTATGTTGAGATTTCCTCTTATAATTAGATACTGATAAACATGTCAATAATACTCAAATCAAATTTAGGACAAACTTTCAGTATTTCAGTCCAGTGGTATTTTCTTGGTCATGACATCAAAATCAAAAGGGAATATTTCAAGGAATGAAACACAGATTTCTCAAAATCCTCCTAACTTAAAAAAATTATTTAATAATGTATTTATGCTTAGTTTCTTATTTTGGGTGTGTTAAAAATTATATTTCTCATTAGTAATGAAGGTACAATGAACACTCAGCAAAGGAGTCTATGATAGTGACTTTTTTTTTTAACCAATGTCATCTTCAACACAAATATTCACATCCAAAGTGAGTCAACACATATACTTGTGTAAAACTTAAGTGTTACTGGAAATTTAAAAGGGATGTTTACCTAAATTTCACTCCGTTTTTTTTTTTTTTTTTTTTTTTTTTGGAGGGGTGGTTATACCTGTTTCTCATGATTGCATTCAAAGTGAGAAAAGAATTGATTAAAAATATCACAACTATGAGAAAATAGTATTGAATATTAAATATAAATTGAATAAAACATGTTGTGGCCAAAACTTACTAACTGTGATTTGAAAAATGTAGTACTAGAATATAAAAAATATATATGAACCATGACCGTGATAATGCGACCTGCTCCAGGCATCTTTTTTTTTTTTTTTAACTTTTCACAAAATATTTTTATTTATTTGCTTGTAAAGGGGGGGAGAGAGAGAGGGGAGGGGGAGAGGGAGAACACCAGGGCTTCCAGCCACTGCAAATGGACTCCAGATGCATGTGCCACTTTCTGCATCTGGCTTTATGTGGATACTGGGCAATCAAACCTGAGTCATTATGCTCTGTGGACAAATTTCTTAGCCACTGAGCCATTTCTCCAGCCCTCTTTTATCTTTGTATTTACAACACCCCTACCATGATCATAGTCCTCTCCCACCTCCTTTTCTCCCTTTCATATTCCCCCTCTACTGACTCCCTTGTTTCCAGATAGCCCATCTTCCATTTCTTCTTGACAATTTTTATGTATACAAATATATTTTGATAATAGTTGCCTCACCTTTCTCTGCATTTTCCCTACCTCATCTACTTCTTCCTCTCTCCAACTAGTCCCTTTATTATTTTTTAGTTGATTATGGATTTTATTGCATTACCTTATCAGGGACTGGTCATAGTCCCGGCAGGTTATATTGTTATATTCTCTCTGCCCTGATCCCAATCCACTGAGTACCCTCATTGGGGTTATTGGTATTCCCCATGGAGTCATGAATGCATTAGTCAGCCTTGTGTAGTGGGGGAGAGGAATGATGAGCACTACCACGGAATATTCCTTCCTACCCTTTGGCTCTAACAATCTTTCTGTCCCCTCTTTTGCAATGTTCCCTGACCCTTTAAAAGTGTGTTATAAGACTACTTCAGTAGTAAGCTCTCTGCAATCTCTGAATTTCTGCATTGAGGTATGTATTGAGTGCCCTCAGTGTCTATCTGCCCCAGCGGGGCTTCAACAGGAGCACGGACCCCAGAAAACCTGAAATGAAAGGGACAAGAGACACAAGGAACCGACAGCAAGACAGGAGTCTGATCAAGCTGCCAATTTTTATTTTTCTCAGGGTGCCTTTTATACAGCAGAACAGGGAAGTTTGTCAGCAGTTTAGGTATTGCTACAGTTCTGTTTCAATAGGATAAGGTCCTGGCCCCAAAGGCACAAGATGTTTCACAGGATAAGGCCCCAGCCCCAAAGCCACAAGATAATGACTTTCTCATTCTTTATGGGTTACATTGTTCTTTCTCCGTGCATGGGTTAACAAACAACTGCAGACCTTGTGACTTTCCAGAACAGACAACTTATCACAAAATGGAGCCATTATTTAAGATGGAGGCACTTTTGGTTTCCTATTGCCCAATGGTTCCCCACATCTCCTCCCTTTCTATTAGTTTTAGAAGGTGTTTTCTGTGGTGGCCAATTTTTGTAAACTTTCTTAGGACTCCTAGGGTCCCATGATTTCACGGTGGGCCTGTAACCAACTGGGGGAGCATTGACCTGACTCCTCCCGTGGGGTTCTTACCCCACCTTGGTTGCTCTTGGTACCTTTTGGGGAGGGGAGGCAGAGCCAACACAGAAAGTACGGTACCAACCTCCATGCAAGTCACGTTTGACTCTCAGGGAATTCAGAGCGGTCTAAAGGGACCTTCCCTTGTGGTGCTATGCCTCGCAGCCATGTTGGTGCCCATATTGTACTCACACATTTGTGAGTCAATATGCACAGGTCTGACTCCTATGCAGTTCCTGTTAGAGGGGAGTCACTCAGATCATTTTAAGTTTAGACAAGTACCAATAAGGGAGGAGATATGGGGTACACCAGTAAACTAGGGTGAAGGTTCGGTACCTAGGCCAGGGGCAACATAGAGGGAGAAAGACTGTAAGTAGGACCTCTGGTAAGAATTATAACATCCCCCTTCACCATAAGAGTGGTGAAGATCAATTTCAGGAGCAGCATGTTGTGTAAAAATGGTGCCAAGTCCCCAAGCGTTCGGGCTGCTGAGGGCCATTTTGCAGAGGTCTGGAGTGAGGGTCACCCAAGGGATGGTCTGAGAAACTGTAGAGTGGGCCCAGATCACATCACCAACTTCACTGAGCACGGTCCAGGTGAAATTCATGGGTCGATGGTCAGCGGTGATCAATCCAGATGCCAGGAGCAAGAGGCCAACGAAGGCAGGGGCAGCCATAGTCCTGAAAAGGAAAGGACAAAACCTCAGGGGGGCGGGGAGCCTTCCCTGGGAGAGGGTGAATTTTTAAGGGGTGAGGGTGGTGTCCACTGATGAACTAGATGTTCTGGGAGCCAACGAGGCCCATCACTTTGTTGATCATAAACGCAAGCAGAGCTGCGTCCCCAAATGAGGATGGCATCAGGGCCATGCCACTGAGAAGTGAAGGGATCACACCACCTAACAAGGGCATGAGTGGAGGCCATGGTGGGAAGCCAAAGGCGGTCAGCAGCTGATTTGCCATAACTGTCAAGGCTTAAGAAATTAAGAACAAACAAAGCATGGGCCAAAATGTTCCGTGGGGTATTTTTTATACCATAAAAGGGGTGAATTTTTAATTTACTAAGTGTAGCCTTAAGGGTTTGATTGGCCCTTTCCACAATGCCCTGTCCCTGGGGGTTACAGGGAATGCCAGTGACATGTTTTATCTGAAGCATAGAGCAAAAGTTCTTGAAGGTATGGCCAGTGTATCCAGGACCATTGCCTGTTTTAATGATTTTTGGAGTTCCCAATGTAGAGACACATTGAAGAACATGACAGATGACATTTTTTGAAGCTTCACCAGCATGGAGAGAGGCGAAAATAAAACCACTAAAGGTATCAATTGTAACATGAACATATTTAAGCTTGCCAAAATCTGAGAAGTGAGTTACATCCATTTGCCATATCTCATTGGGAAGAAGACCGCGTGGGTTGACTCCCAAATGGGGAACTGGTAAGGAGACGGAACAAGCGGGACAGGACTTAACTATTTCCCTAGCTTGAGCACAGGTGATCTTGAAGGCAAGGTGGAGGGTTTGAGAACTTAAATGATGTATATTGTGAGCCTGTTGTGCCAAGGAGAGAGGGTCAGTTAGGGCTACGAGAGCAAGGTGAGTAGCAGCATCCGCATCAGCATTGCCCTGCGTCAGAGGGCCTGGCAGAGAGGTATGAGCACGTAAGTGGCCTATATAGAAGGGGTGAGACTGAGCACAAATGAGATCCCAGAGGGAGCGGAACAACGCAGAGGCATCAGAGGAAGGTTTGATATAGGGCATTGTCTCCAGTAGGGTGACTGACTTAGCAACATAAGCACTGTCAGTAAAGAGGTTGAAGGGCTGTGAAGGGAATTGTCTAAAAACTTCAAGAACAGCGCAAAGCTCCACTAATTGGGCAGAGGAGTATGGGGTATGGAGAGAAGTTGGTTGTCCATTTATCACGTACGCAGCTGTACCATTAGCTGATCCATCAGTGAATATAGAGGGAGCATCCTTAATAGGGTCATAAGAAGCATTAAGGGGAAAAACAAAAGAGTGAATGTTGGCAAACTGAATAAGGGGGTCAGAAGGATAGTGATTGTCAATAATGCCCATAAAGGCAGAAAGTGCTATAGGCCAATCATCATCAGTCTGGAGAAGCCAGTTGAGTTGGTCAGGACTGTAGGGGAGGAGGATTGTGTTTGGATCTTTGCCAAAATATTGGCGGGAGAGCTTCCGAGCCTTTATGATGAGTTGAGTGACCAAAAGGGTGGTTATGACTTTAGTAGGAGAAGAAGAGAGGTGGACCCAAAGCAGGGGAGAGCCAGGATTGTGGTGAGGGTGCCTTTGCCAAAATACACCAGTAGGTGTATGGGTAGTAGAGCAAACAATGAAAACCAGGGGAAGGGCATAATCTATCTGTTGGGAAGTCTGGAGGTTAATGGCCTTGTTTATTTCTCTCAAAGCAGCAAGGGCCTGAGGGGTAAGTTGTCTAAGGGTGGTAGGGCTGGGGTCTCCATTTAAGATGTCATTGAGGGGTATAAGAGCAGCAGTAGAAACCTTTAAATAGGGTCTAAGCCATTGAATGTCCCCAAGCAATTTCTGGAAGTCATTGAGATGAGAGGTGCAAAGTTGAATTCGGGGAGTTAGTACCTGTTGATGTTTGAGCTCATAGCCCAAATAAAGGTAGGGGTCAGTGGTTTGAACCTTGTCAGGGGCAACTTGAAGCCCATATGATTGCAAATTGGACAGTAGGCACCGGAGGCAGGAGGAAAGCAGGTTCTGGTCACAGGCAGCTAAAAGAATGTCATCCATGTAATGAAGAATGTAGACAGAGGGAAAAGTCTCCCTGAGGGGGTCAATGGCCATGGCCACAAACTTTTGACAGAAGGTGGGGCTGTTAGCCATACCTTGGGGCAAAACCTTCCATTGAAAGCGAGGCATAGGGCCAGGAAAATTTACTTGTGGGACACTGAAGGCAAAGCAGGGCCTATACTCAGGGTGTAGAGGGATGGTAAAAAAGCAATCCTTTAGATCAATAACTATTTTGAAGGAACCATAGGGAATGGCCACCGGGGAAGGAAGTCCTGGTTGGAGTGCCCCCATGGGGACCATGGCTTTATTAACAGCTCTCAGGTCCTGTAGCAAGCACCGTTTGCCAGATTTTTTCTGAATGACAAAAGTAGGGGAGTTCCAGGGGGAGGTAGAAGGCTCGATGTGGCCAGCGGCAAGTTGTTCCTGCACTAACAACATTGCAGCCTCTGTTTTCTCATGTGAAAGTGGCCATTGGTCAACCCATATAGGGCTTTGGGTTTTCCAAGTAATTTTGTCAGCATGGGGTGCAGGGATGGCAACAGCCGCTAGGGAAAAGAAGACTCAGGGGCATACCCAAGGCCAGAGTGATCAAGTTTCGGGGGAGGAGAAATGGGCTCTGTTATGCCTTGTAAATTTTCTCCAAGTCCTTTCCCTGGAATAAAACCCTGACTAAGCATTTGGGAAGTGACAACACTATTGGGGCTACAGAGAACCATATTCATTTGTGAAAGAATGTCTCTTCCCCACAAGTTGACAGGCAAGCCTGGAAGAACAAAGGGGGTGTCCTGAGTTACCCTCCTCGTCAGTCCAAGTAAGGACGCGAGAGCTTTGTTGAGGGTTATTGGATTGTCCAATGCCCTGTAAATGGGTATGAGAGTCAGTCAGGGGCCAGGACTTTGGCCAATGTTTGAGGGAGATTATGGTGGCATCAGCACCAGTATCCACAATTCCATCAAAGGGCTTGCCATCAAGAAGCAACCTTAATGTAGGGCAATCCAGCGTAACAGAGTGCACCCAATAAGCATCAGGAGAGCCAGGTTGATTGTTATCATGACTTGGGGACATATAATTATTGTTAAGAAAAGTGAAGGGCAACAGGACAAGTTGGGCCACTCGATCCCCAGGCAAAATTAGATGGGTTCCTCTCTGGGAGGTGACTAAAACTTGGATATTGCCAGCAAAATCGTTATCTATAACTCCAGGGATGACTTGAATACCCTTGAGAGAAGCGCTAGCCCTGCCTAGGAGAAGGCCAAACATGTTGGGGGGCATAGGGCCAGACACATTTGTTGTGATTACTTGAGGGCAAGTCTCAGGGGTTAATACTGTGCGGGAGGTGTCACAGAGGTCCAGTCCTGCACTGCCTGCTGTGGCATGCCAGAGGGTGGACACTGATTCTCCGGTGGGTTGGAGGGAGGGACAAACCTGACTGCCCCAAGATTTGTCCATGGAGTACGGGCCTGGAGCTGGCCCCGTTGGAAGTTTCCCGGGATAGGAAGAGGTTTTCCCTGAGAGGCCGACAGAGGATAGCCATGAATGTCAGTCTTGGAGCGACATTCAGAGGCCCAATGTTTGCCCTTCTGGCAACGAGGACAGGGTGTAGCAGGGGGAGGGCGAAGAGAAGCAGAAAGCTGTTTAGGAGCAGTGCATTCATGAGAGAAGTGTCCAGGTTGTTCACAATTATAACATGTTTTCATACCCTGAGTGAGGCCAGCAGAACGGAGAGCAACTCCAAATGCTAAACCCATGGTGTGGGAGGAGCCTACGCCTGCACATGACTTGATATAATCAGATATGGTCTCCCACTTGTGAGAACAGAGAATAGACTGACAAGCAGGATTAGCATTCTCAAAGGCCAGGTGTTTGATAAAAGGGCTGTTGGTTTCCCCTACACCAAAAAGGCGCTCAGCAGTTTCATTAAGTCTACTAATAAAGTCACTGTAAGGCTCTTCTGGACCCTGTCTAATATTAGCCAGGGAGGCAGTGGCGGCCCCTTTAGTGGGGCTTCAATGGGAGCACGGACCCCAGAAAACCTGAAATGAAAGGGACAAGAGATACAAGGAACTGACAGCAAGACAGGAGTCTTTATTTATTTATATCAATTCCAGTATTACTCAAGCTTCCCCATAGTCCAAGAACTCAAAACTGAATAGTAAGCTAAAAAAAAAAAAAAAAAAAAAAACCAGACAAACAACAACAAAAACATAAATGTCACAGAATAAGTATTCACACTACAAAAGATATTATTGGGCATATAAGTGAAAGACTGAACCAAATCATGATCTAAAACAAGCAGGGCAGATAATTAAGTTCCATAACTCCAAGCCTGCCATCTCTAAGCAGTGACAAGATCTGAAGTTACAATTCTGTTCCTCCAGCTGGGCTATTTACAGCCAGGAAAACAATTCATGTCAAGCTGGCAGCTCTCCTTGACAGCCATCCATTAGTCCTGGAATCACCACTGGGTCTCCATGGCAACCCACAACTCATCTTCAGGACTTCAGCAGGTCTCCACACAAGGACTTATAACAACCCTGCTTTACATTGCCCATGGTCATTTTTCTAAACCAAAACTGTGCTAAATATCCAAAGACCCCTTCTTTCTTATATTTATTCTACTTCATAGTACCATGTGGACTACCAATGAGGGTTTATTGACTCATGGGGGAGCAAGGCAGACTTTGAAGAGAGAAAAGTTCCTTCAGCATTCAGGTCCCCTACTTTCAAAATAGCCAACATTTTTACAGTTGCCCCATTGCAGTATAGCAAGCCCAATCTCAGTGGTTCAGTGGTTATAGTCTCTCAACTGTAGCTGAGCAGGTAGCAGCTTTGGCCCAAAGTTTTTACTTCTTTCTGTGCTATATCCATCTGCTCTTGCACCAGTCCATTTCTGTGCAAAAGCACCCTGCACGAGTTCTCAGGACACAGGAAGATTCAGTAAGCCTCTCACACAAACTGCTTCTAGACCAGTTCTTTCTTACACTCATAAGCCAAACCTCACAGTCTCTAAAATCCTATTGCCTTCAGGTTTTTCAACTCTGACCATAAATGGTCCCTGAAACTCTACTTTCAGCGTGTCAAGGTGTCTCTTAGTCCAAAGTTTCAAATTTTTGCATATGCCTCCTATAAATCACTTCTAAAAGGCTAAAAGCCAAATGCAGGTTTATTGAATCAAGGATACCACTTCTCAGTACCAATTTTACTGTTGCAGTTGCCTTTGCATTGTTAACACAGACCACCCAACCAAGAGTAGCTTGTGGGAGGAAAGGTTTTATTTTGGCTTACAGACTCTGGGGGAAACTCCATGATGGCAAGGGAAAATTCATTATGAGCAGAGGTTGAAAAACACCCCCTAGTCAACATCAGGTGAACAATAGCATCATCAGCACAATGAGTCAATGCTGGTAAGTAGAAGCTGGCTATAAGACCCACAAGCCTGGCCCTACAAAACACCTCTTCTATCAAAGGTCAAATTGCCAAATTGTCATTATTTGAGGACCAAGCATTCAAAACAAATGATTTTATGGGGAACGCCTAATCCAAACCACATTTTTTTCTCACAACCATAGCATCAATATGCCTAATGTGTAGGTGCATAATGAATACGTGATTCTTTTCAGGCAGACAGAAGTTAAAAATAAATACAAATCCAAAACTCCCACCCAAAAGTTTTCAAATCTTCCAAGTAATGAAGCTAAGAGAAGTATGTGATAATCACTTGTATCCATGATGCAGTATTTGCTGAGAAGTCTTGCCTAGAATGAGATCAAGGCCCACATTGCCTCTGCAGATGTGTATGCCTCATCATCCTGTTAAGAGAAAGCCTCGGGAAGTCCATGAAGACAAGACCACAGAGCACTCCTGCTTCCTGCCTTTAAGAAAAGTTTCTTTTTCTAAACCAAATGAAGTAATGTGTGCTTGCTAAGAGGCACCACTGTGTCATGGTTGAGCCTGTTTGCAGCATTTGCTCTGTGCCCTGTTTGGACATAGGAGGACTTGAAATCCAGAGATTCTATTTGAGTGCTCTTGATTGGCTTCTCTGGCAGGAAGTGAGAAAGACTGGGTATGCATCCTCAGCTTTTTGTCATTTAGTCCATAATTTGGCAATTCTTCACTCTGCTCTAAGAGCTGGGTTCTATCTGGGCCTTTCTCACATGGAGACATTTATTTTAAATTTTTGTCGTGTGTGTGTGTGTGTGTGTGTGTGTGTGTACATACATACAGATAGATAGATAGATAGATAGATAGATAGATAGATAGATAGAGATATAGATATTAGTTATGGACATACTCAGTGTATAAACAGCACATGTTGGTGCCATCCTTACCTTCATTCCTGTACCCCACTCTTAAGGGACCCTCCTTTTTGGGAATGTTGGTTAACCCCATGGGGATTGTGGTTCATGCATTGTGGGGGTAGCCATCAGTTATGGGGAAGAGGCAATGTCTCTTTGAATAATGTCCCAAATTGTGGCTCTAACAATCTTTCCATCCCCTCTTTCATGAATTTCACTGAGCCAAGTTGGGCTCATTTTAGGTCTGCTTCAGTGATGGGCTGATGGGAATCTCTGTGTCTCTGGATCTCTCATTTGGTAGGAGTTGAGTGTCCTCTGTGTCTACCTCCTGCACCCTTGTGCTGATATCAGATTCACCAAGAAAGCAGCACTCTTTCTCATTTCCCCAATTACTGTATGGTTTCAGCTAGGTGCCATGGGTTGAATCTCTCCTCAGGTTCTGCCTCCATCTGAAAAAGAGGAGCAGATTATCTAGTGGAGAGTGAAGTCAGCACTGATTATATGTGATAACCATTGTTGGTTTAGAGAGAATTTAATAGGTGTAGGCCCTCTTGCAGCCCAAGATTGGCTTGATATTGGAGAGCGAACTTGTTATTTGGATATGATTCTGACTTGTTTTCCAGTTCCAGCAACAGGTTCCTTTCCACTGAGTGGATCTCTTAGCCAATCCAAGTGCAGTTGGTTATCCACCATGGCTTTGTGCCACTATTGCACTTGGGTGCGCATCACATCAGATTGTTTGCTGCTGAGTAGCATAGACTTCGAATGTTGGCCATTTCCCCCAGTAGCTCTTGTAGCACTTTCTGGCACTAGACAAGCTACCTGTCTGGGGTCGGGCTCTCTTCCAGATTCCAGCCATGTCTCTCTATGTTCCATACAGACAGCATATACTGTCTTTGGTAGTATGGCCTTACCCTACCTTTGGTGGGTAATCAAGTGCTCTGACAGAATTCTGTCTTCTTTTGGGAAATTTTGTTGGTCTCTGTGATCAACAGCTCATGGCATATGTTAACCACATTCTGGTGATGGGAATTATAGGCCAGTGCCAAGGGAAAAGAAGACAGAAAAAGAAAGGTAACATAAAAAAGAAATAAGAAAACAAAAGAGAGAGAAACAGGAGAAAAATAAGGTTAGGCTTCATCTCATCCTCTCCAGGGCCCTTTGATTCAGGTGTTCTCTCTAAGGTCCTGATAAGGGTTAAACCTCTTAGTCTGTATTTCAGGCCATAGATTTTTATGGTACCATTTCCGTTTGGGTCCAGTTTTTTGTCCTCCCCACTCCAACCCTCTTCTCTAGCCCTACTCTCCTTATTGTCCGTTCCTTGAGACGCCTGTTAGGTATGTCATCATCTTGGGCTGATCCAGGTTAGAAGCCATAGATGAGTGAGACCATGTCATGATTATCTTTCTGTGATTGGGTGAGTTCACTGAGAATTATCTATTCCAAGTTCGACCATTTTTCTGCAAATTTCATTATGTCATTTTTCCTTCTGGCTGTGTAGAATTTCATCATGCAGATATACCACATCTTGGTAATAAATTCATCCAATGATGGACATCTGGGTTGATTATAGTTCTTAGTCATTATGAATTGAGCAGCTATAAACATGGTTGAGCAAATATCTCTGAATTGAGGCTTGGAGCTTTTAGAGTAAATGCCCAGTAAGGGAATAAGTGCATCTGTTGTGTAACTCTATAGTCACCTGACTCTTTTAGGAGCTTCCATATTGTTTTTCAAAGTGGTTGTATCATCTTACATTCCCATCAACAGTGAGTGAGGGTTCCTAGTTCTCCACATCCTTGCCAACATTTGTTTTCATTTGATTTTTTTTAAGAGAGAGAGAGAAAGGGAATGGGTATACCACAACATCTAGCCACTGCAAATGAACTCCAGAAACATGCACCACCTTGGGCATCTGGCTTATGTGGGTCCTGGGGAATCAAACCTGGGTCCTTTGGCTTTGCAGACAAGTGCCTTAACTGCAAAGCCATCTCTCCAGCCCTTTCATTTGATTTTTTAATGTTGCTATCCTTGCTGAGGTAGGGTGGAATCTCATAGTTGTTTTAATTTGCATTTCCCTGATCATTAGAGATGTTGAATCTTTTCTTAAGTGTGTGTTTTCCATTTGTACTTCTTCATCTGAGTATTCCCTGTTCAGTTCTCTGCCCTACTTTGTGAGTGGGTTGTTTGATTTTTTTGTATTGTTTAGGTTTTGGAGTTCTTTGTAGGTTCTAGAAATTAGGCCTCTGCCAGTTGTATAGCTGGCAAAAAATGTTCTCCCACTCTGTGGGTAGCCTATGGGCTCTTTTTATTGCATGTTTGTCTGTGAAAACACTTTTCAGCTTCCTGAGATCCAAATGGTTGAGTGATTGTTCAAATTCCTGAACTAATGGGGTTTTGTTTAGGAAGACTTTTTCCACTCCTGCATTGCAGAAAGTTCATCCCATTTTTTCTTCCAGTACTAGCAGAGTTTCTGGTCTTATATTGAGGTCTTTGGTCCAGTTAGACTTAATTTTTGTGCATGACAAGATGTGTAGATCTAGTTTGATTTTCCTGCATGTGGTTATTCAGCACCATTTATTGAAGATGCTATCTTTTTTCCAGTCTATATTGCTAGGGCCTGTGTCGAAGATCAAATCACTGAAGTTAATTGACCTAAAGACCAGATCCTCTATTCTATTCCATTGGTCTACAATCCAGTTTTTTATGTGAGTACCATGCTATTTTTGTTACTATGGCTTTGTAACATAGCTTTAAATCAGGTGTGGTGATGCCTGCAGAAGAGTTTTTTGCTGATGATATGCTTGGATATCTGATACCTTCTGCCATTAGATATGAATTTTGAGATCATTTTTTCTATCTCTCTGAAGGAAAACACTAGGATTTTTATTAGTATTTCATTAAAACTTTATATTGCTTTTGGTAAGATTGCCATTTTCACAATGTTAACTCTGCCTATCCAGGAGCATGGGAGGTCTTTCCATTTTCTCAAGTCCTCCTTAGTTTCATTCTTGAGCATTTATATTTCCATTATATAAATCTTTCACATCCTTGGTTAGTCTTATCCCAAGGTATTTTGTTGTTGTTGCTATTGAAAATGGGACAATATTGCTAAATTATTTCTCTGTATCATTTTCCTTTGGATATAGAAAGGTTACTGAGTTTTGTGCCTTGATTTTGTATCCTGATACTTTTCTGAAGGAATCAATCACCTTTAAGAGTTTTGAGATGGAGGTTCTCAGTTCCCTTATGTATACAATCCTGTTGTCTGTGAATAGGGCTAATTTAACTTCTTCCTTTCAAATTTGAATCCCTTTTATTTCTTTCTTCTGTATTATTGCTTGGGCTAGGACTTCTAGTACTATGTTGGAGAGCAGAGGTGAGAGTGGGCACCCCTGTCTTGTTCCTGATTTCAATGGGAATTCCTTAAGAATTCCTTAAGTCTCTCTCTCATGTGTGTGTGTGTGTGTGTATTTATATTTATATACACATATATTTCCATGGAGACATTTCCCATCAGTTCCTAGCTACTGTCTCTTCCCTTGATTTTTCAGGCCTGGAGGTCATGACCATTTCCCATGGTTGTGTTTCCCAGAGCCTCCATCATCTTTACTCTCTTTAACAAACTAACTTCAAATACCCCTTTTAACATCTCTCTTGCTGCTAGTTAGGTTTCCAACTAATATGTTGTCTTACTAAATGGCCCAAAATATGTTAGCTAATGTCTATATTTACAGCACACTGGAAGTGGGAGCAGGAGGATTCTGGGTTCAAAGAGATCCTGGGATTCATAGCATGACTGCCTTTCAAAAATAAAATAAAATAAAATAAAATAAAATAAAATAAAATAAAATAAAATAAAATAAAATAGGCCTAGGAAGATAGTGCCTTTTGGATTAGCATCAGTAATTGGAAGAAAACAGAAACAGGCAGTATAAGGATTTAAAGAACCCAGAATATCAAGTAACGAAAAACCAAACAACCAAAATGGAACTTAAAAAGCTAATGTTTTTCTTTCTGTTTTGTGATTTGTTTCCTTGTTCTATTCTGTCTCATTTTGTTTTTGAAAGTGGGTTTTGCTCTATACCCCAGGCTGACCTAAAACTCATTCTGTAGCCCTGTCTTTTTAGAAACTCATGTTTCTGTTACCTTAGTCTCACAAGTACTAGCATGATAGGTGTGTACCACAACACCCAGCAAACTACTATATGTTTAAAGCTAGGTTTCCCAACGTCAAAGGTAACACTAAACACACAATAATAAACCCCAAATCAAATAATGGCATTTTAGAGGAATTGTTATATGATGAAAAAATGTGTGAAGAGAATGTTTTACTACTATATATTAATGTGTCCCTTAGAGTTCATTGTTCTCTTTAATTTCCAGAGTGATCCAGGGCAAGTAAATAAATACATTGACATTAGCTCAGTTTGAAACTCTGGAATACTGGGAATTTGAAGTAGCTTTGCTCCTGCAGGGTTGTCTTGTCTACTATCCTTAAAATGGGGTCATAAAATAAATGTATTCACTGTCATGTTGCTCATGCATCATTTTGCATTATGTCTTTTCCTTTATACTATAAACTATTTAGTTGTTTCTTTGATCAAAGGGCTTGCCAGTTGGACATATTGTAAATAACAGAAATATTGTTTGTCCAAATGCTAGAGTTTTCAGTGTTAAAATAAAAGAATCATTTAATGATTAAGGGAATCAAATGTTACAAGATCAGACCATAATCATAGAACTAAATTTCTCAGCAAACTGAATACAAATGTTTAAGTTATTTTAAGTTAAAATTAAATTAGAATATTTGAAATAGTTAATGTTTATTGTAAGAATTTTTGTTTATAGCTTTAAAGGTTAAAATATAAATTTATAATTTAGTTTATATGCCTAGGTCACTAGGTCTATATTTTCATTTTCATGGCCTTTAATTTTTGATTGTATTATATTTTGAATTCAGTAAGATCATTATTCCAGTGGTTTAGTTTTAGAGTTTTGAAAACTAAAAGCATGCACTACTATCACCATAGTCTGGACATAAACTTTTTCATTTTTTTTTTCACATCTCATCTGCACCTCTTCCCTTGACTTTATTCTTTTGAATATTGTCAAGGAAATTGTTTTTGCATCTACAAGGATATGCGATTTTAAGATGCTAACTTGTTAATTGATGAATGTTATGCACTGAATTTCAATTAGTCAATCTAAGTTGGATAATTGAGCACTTTTTCTCATTTTTTGACATTTTCATATATGTATTTAATGCTTTTAGATTCTATTCTCCCATTCCCCTCCCTTCCTCCTTCTTCCTCCCACTAAAATCCTTCTTCTTCCCCTGCACTCTAACCCTGCTTTCATGCCTCCCTTATTTGTTAGTTTTAAATCTACTGATTTAAATTAGGATGGATTTCATAATCATGGGTGGGGGGATATTTACTTGAAAATTGGCAACCCACTAGTGGCTTCATCACTAAAGGACATAATTCCCCCTTCCCTACCCTGTCAGTTTCCACTATCTACTCTGAAAAGTGTGAGAACACATTCACCCTCCCTAATCTATGGTGAAATATTGACAGGCTCAACAATGTACAGGAAACCATACCTGTTGAAAACTTTCTTTTAAACTACCCATACAAATACATTTAAAGTAAGTTTCTCATAGACAGCCACCAGTGTTTTGTTTTGTTTTCTGTTTTCTCATGCTTACATGTAAAGTATTTCTGTACTGACAGTCTATCTCTTTAAACATGGAGTGAGTACCATGCCATTGCTGCACACTGTCACTCAATTCAATATTTCATAGGTGACGAGTCATTTTCATCTGATTCCTTTCAAAACTGTATAACTTCTTTTCAGTTCATGCACAATGTGACTGAGCCTGGAATTCTTTTAACTAATCTTGTTTGAAGTTTACTTAGATTATTCTGCTTGTTTGTTGGTGGGCTGGTTTGATTCAGGTGTCCCCCACAAATTTAGGTATTGTGAATTGTAGATTCCCAGCTGATAGTGGTTTGGGAATTAATGCCTCCTGGAGGCAGTGTATTGTTGGGATGGGCTTATGGGTGTAATAGCCAGTTTACCTATGCCAGTATTTAGCACACTCTCCTGTGGCTATTCTCCACCTTATGTTGGCCAGGGTGTGATTTCCACTCTCTTCTCATGCCATCATTTCCTCCTGACATCATGGAGCTTCCCCTCAGGCCTGTAAGCCAAAATAAACCTCTTTTTCCTCCAAACTGCTCTTAATTGGGTGATTTCTACCAGCAATGTGAACCTGACTGCAATATTAAAGTGGTACCAAGGAGTGGGATTGCTGCCTGACTGTGTGCTTTGGCCTTTTGGAGCTGATTTTCAAGAGGAATGTGGAAGAATTTGAAAAACATGGCCTGTGATGCCTTGCAGTGCTGTAAGTATAGCTTGATGGACTATTCTGGTCAGAGTTGAAAGACCTGAATGCAGTAAGAACTATGGACTATGAGGTTTGACTTATGAGGGTGAGAAAGAGCTTTGCTTGGACTGGGCTAACAATTTCTGTGAGAAGCTTGCTATTATGCCCATGTCCCAAGAAGTTGTGCAGGGTTGTTTTGTGAAGAAGTGAACTAAAAACAAAGTCTTTGGGTGAACTGCTGCCCTTCCAACTGCAATTGAGAGATTATAACCTTTGAAATTGCACCACCTGACTTGCACTGGGACAACAGGAAGAATGTAGACTCTTTTGAAGGGGCCTGAGTGCTCAAGGAGTGTCCTGTTCTTCAAAGTCTACTTTATCCCCCCCCCCCCGGATTAACAAATTGGCACCTTACCTGGTATTGTGGAGTATAAGAAATGCAGGAAAGAAAGGGCCATTGAGTTTGCAACACAGTCTTGTGTTTTGGAAATGGCTGTAGGCAGTGTGAAGCAGGTTTGCATGGAGACCCCATGGGGCCATGATGATGAACCTTGGATTGCAGTGGAGACCCAGTGGACATGCCAGGACCACAAGATGGCTGCTAAGGAAAGTTGTGGACCCTGATGAAGTTTTCCAAGACTGTGAGTAGCCTCGCTGGAGGGGTGGAATTGGAATGCCAGAGACTTATTTCTGGTTAGAATTATCAGACTTGGAGATTTGTCACTGGATAGAGTCATTGGACTTGGAGTTACAGAGTTTGATGTTTGCCCTGGTTGTTTTAAATCTTGTATTGGCTGAATGTTTCTTTGCTATGCCCAATGCCATATTTTGCACTGTGAATGTTTATTCTGTGTCATTATGGGTTTTTTGAGGTTATTTTTTGGTATTATGGCTCAGTTAAAAAAACCTTAGATTATGGGGATATATGTACATCATTGGAATTGATAAAAAATAGGAGGAATTTTAAAGTTGGATGGAATGCATTGCATTTTACATCATGGATGATTATCAGTTTATGGGTGCCAGGGATGGAATGTGGTGTTTTGATTCAGGTGCTTCCCCGAAACTTAGGTGTTCTGAATGCTAGTTTCCCAGCTGATGGAGATTTAGGAATTAGCATCTCCTGGAGTCAGTGTATTGTTGGTGTGGGCTTATGAGTATTATAGTCAATTTCCCCATGCCAGTGTTTGGCACACTTTCCTGCTGCTATTGTCCACCTTATGTTGGCCAGGCGGTGATGTCCACCCTCTGCTCATGCCATCATTTTCCCCTGCCATCGTGGAGCTTCCCCTAGAGCCTATAAGCCAAAATAAATGTCTTTTTCCCACAAGCTGCTCTTAGTTGGATGATTTCTACCAGCAATGTGAACCTGACTGCAACAGTTGGTTTGTGTATTTCATCAAGTTGAGGCATTTACATGTACTAATTTTTCAAGGCATAATTCTGACATTGCTGCCTTTCTACTCTAATTTTGGGTCTCCACTGACATTAATGTTAGATGCTTCATTAACGGTCCACATGTCCCTGAAGCTTTGTATATCTTATGCTCAATATTTTTTCTGTTTTTCAGACTTTACAGTTGGTACTGATCTATCTTCCAGTTTACTCCTCTTATTGTTCATCACAATTCTGCAATTTTCTATTGTTAACACAATTTCCTTGTAGCTATTCTATTCATATTTTAAATAAACATTTGTTCTATTTCTTTGGGCCACCTTCATATTTCCCTTCATTCAACAGTGTTGGTAACTCATGGCCTTGTGGTGTAATTTTGGAATAGTTTTCTGGTATATAATCATTGCCAGATAATTCTCATAGCAACATAATTTTGGTATAAATTTCAGCTAATTATATTTCCCAAGGTCATTTGAGATTTCTGCTGATTACAGAAGCAGTCATTAGTAACTGCCAACTGCAACGTTTCTGGCTAGACTCCCAGAGTCCCAGCCAAATGTAGGTGTTCAAAGTTAACCATACATTTACCAGAAATGGGGGATTTCTTCCTCAGTATTAACCAATTTTAAAAATCATTTTTACTCTAAGAACTTCTGTAAGAGAATAAGCTAATGAATTATAATTTAAAAATCAACATTTTTGTCTTAGTATTGAAGAGATATCAAAGGCATCCTATGTATTCTTCTTGTTTACATGGGTAGTTTTACAGGCATAATATTGCAAAAGAAGATGAAATTAATTCCCTTATTGTCTAAGTTTTGGTTTAGTAAACATTCATCACTGTATACCTCATCAAAATAGTTATAAACAGTAAAAAAATAAATGCATCATTGATGTAAGATGTAAAGGTAATGAGGTAAAATGCATGGATCTCATACAAAGCTATCATTCCAGGGAAATGCCACAAGATCTAATAGTTACTAAAAATTACTCTTATGATACTTGTCTCAGAATGTTTGTTGCCATTGGAAAGGTCAATCACATTTATATCAAGGAAGATACTTGCGCTTTATTCATTATGTGCAGATTTATCGAAGTGACATTTTAGAAATATTTTATGAATAGACACTTAAGAATTTCTTATGGTTGAATAATTGCCCCTTTTTCCTTGTTGTTAGTGGAATTTACATATGAAAATACAACCTTGATTAATGAGTGTTCTTTTATAAGAAGAGAGATTTTCAGATTATTCATTACAGCATATCTCAATGACAAGTCACCAGTTCCACAGATGATAATTATGTAACTGACCATAAAGTATAAAATTCTATAAGGCCATGGTTAACATGACTTGGGTTTCTGGGGATCTATCTTTTTGAAATTTTAGTTCCCCTCAGCAGTTAGGATGAGCAATCCTAGATTTTAGATAGAGCCAAAATTTTCAGCAACTTTTGTTTACAAATCAAAATTTATCACATATTTAGGCAATTACTCATTGCAGATCAATTGTGTGTGAGAGAGAGATTGAAAGGGAGAGAGAAAAGAGAGAGAAGGACATCCTGTCTCCATAGTCACTCAGAGGTCCAAATTTCTCTGTCCTTTAAGATGTGGTTTTAAGATTTCCTAAAATTCAGCAGGAACAAGAGCAAAAACAGTAATGATACAGTGAGGATTGCTTACTCTCCATTGCTTTGAAGTAGACATGATCTGATAACGTCACTTTACTTTGTGCAAGAAGACCTATCACTTGGTATAAGGTAGAGACAAAGGTCTAGGGCATATGGTCTTGTTTTGAACTCAAAGGGATAGAAAAGGATTTGATGACTGTATGAGTCAATTCTGTGTTGCTGCTACAAAATCAGTGAGACTTGGTGCTTTGCAAAGAAAAGCCATTTATTTAGCTCATAGTTCTGGCCTTTCAAGATCACAACACAGGGTCCTGGTGAGGCCCCATGCTATTGATGTTACAGCATGTAGAGAAGCAGACAGGGAGCTAGACTAGTAGGAAGAGGCCAAGCATGCCAATATGCTCACTCAATGCTATCAACACCTTTGCCTTTGAAAGGTGATACACCCTTGATCTTATTAATTTTCTCTTGATTCCAACCCTTCCACGTCCTTAGCACTGCCACAGAGGAAACCAAGTATCCTGCACATGAACCCTGAAGGACATATTCAAGACATGAATTGGCCTGGAGATATGGCTTAGTGGTTAAGGTGCTTGCTTGCAAAGCCTAAAGACTCATGTTTGACTCTTCATATCCCATGTAAGCCAGATATACAAGGTAATGCAAGTGTGCAAGGTCACACATGAACACAAGGTAGCACACTTGTCTGGAGTTCAATTAAGGTGGCTGGAGGCCCTGGCACCAATTCTCTCCCTCTTGCTCTCTCTCTCTCTAGCCACGCATTAAAAAAAAAAAAAAAAGACAGGAGTGAAGACCTTGATGGATAGTTCTATTATATTTCTTCTCTAAACATTTTAATAATAATAACCATAATACTTGCCAAGCAGTGTGTTAGAAACAGTGTGTGAATATTTATTTCAGTTCCTGTCTTAGTCAAAAGGAGTCTTGCAAATGGTTTTTTGTTGTTTCCCTACTTTAGGCTAAATTTAAATCCATGAAAAAATTTAATGAATGAAATTACTAATGACTTGTAATTGCTGGACTATTTAGTCCTAATGGAAAATTACATTTTAATTAAAAACTTTTTATAGCATAGTAACTAAAAATACTTTCACTAAATCCTTATCTTAAAGACAAATTAAATGTATCATCAGCACCCATAATTCCATTTTAATAGGGCCTATATATGCTTATAATTGTCCTTTAGAACATAATTTTCAACTATTTTGTTTGTGTATGTTTTTGCTGGTTCTAGGTTATGGTTTATGGTTGGTAATTTATGTTGGCGCTTTAGTCTCAAATCGAATGCTGAATCAAAAGCAGTCAATAAAGCCATTTGAGAATATAAAATAATTGGAGACATAGTAATGTAGATCAGTGCTTTTCAAATTGCAGTTCTCAAAGCTTTCAGCAAATTCTGAAGTTAATTTATTTGGGGAATGACTTGCCTTCTTATGTGAATAAAGTAACAGCATAAAATACAACAGAAAGCACTAGAATATGTCATATGGATTATATAAGGTATGATGACTAACCTTAATCTTCTACAGCTTCCCTCTCTCTCTCTCTTTCTCTCTCTCTCTCTCTTTCCTCCCTAACTCTTGTATGTTAGTTATCTCTTTCCTCCTCAGTGGGCACTGACCTGTAACTCCCAGTACCAGCATGTGGCTGTCAGCCACAATGAGCTTTTGATCAGAGAGACCTATAAGGTTTCCTAAAAGACAGATTTCTGTCAGAGTACTTGATGACCCACCAAAGATTAGTGGTAAGACCATACTGCTAAACACACCTTATATGGTTGACATGTAAAATGGAATGGCATAGCTGGAAGTTGGAAGAGAGTCAGTCCCCAGACAGTCAGTGCATCTAGTGCCAGAAGGTGATACATGGGCGACTAGGGAAAAAGACCAATATCTGTCTAAGCAACTCATTTTCTAACCTACTTAGCAGCAAATAACCTGTTATGATGCACAAACAAGTGCAATAGTGGCACACAGCCATGTTGGGGAACCAGCTGCTCTTGATTTGGCTAACTGATCCCCTCAGTAGTACGGGACCCATAGCTGGAGCTGGGAAACAAGTCAGAACCATATCCAAATATAAGCCCGCTCTCCATTATCAAGTTACCATCAATGGTGGGCTATAAGAGGGCCTACACCTATTAAATTCTGTATTAAAAAAAGTAAGGGTTATCTCATTTGTCCTGGTGCTAACTTACTCTCCATTGGAGAATCTGCTTCTGTTTTTCAGATAGATGTAGATCCTAAGGAGAGAGCCACCCCATCATACCTCTAAAGGGCCCCGGGTGAAACTAAGAAAATTTGGCGAAACAAGCAAGAGTGCTGTTTTCCTGGTGAACCGGGTACCAGCACAAGGGGGAAGGAGATCAACACAGAGAAAAATCAACTCCTACCAAATCAGAGATCGAGAGACCCAGAGGCCCCCAACACCTCATCACTGAAGCAGACCCCAAATGAACCCAACATGGCTCAAGGAAATTTTGAAGAAGAGGGGGCGGAAAGAATGTCAGAGCCACATGTTGGGTCATGATATGCAGAGACATTTATCTTTTCCATAATTGTGGGCTAACTGCACAATGCATGACCCATATACCTTAACAAGGAGGGGCCAAGGGGAGAGGGTAGGTCACAGATGAGCCTAATAATGGTACCAAACTGACTGTATTTGCTGAATACAAAACTAATTAATAAAAAAATTAAAAAATAAAAAAAGAATTATTACCTAAAATTTTACTGAACAATACTTGTTCCACTTTGTGCAAATGTGACATATGTTTTTCTAAATCATAAAAAGAATTCTAAATTATTTATATTCTTTGTTAATATATTCATTAATTCCAAAACACAATAATTTGTGGGACAACTCTATATCAAATAACAATTGAATGCAGTCTAAGATTTTTTTCTGAAAGTTAAAATTTGATTGAATTTTAATAAAAATATTCTAATATTTCACTACATAAAAATTTAGTTTTTAGGACAAGGTAAATCATAATATCAATTTTTAAAACTTGTATTCTGTTGTATATATGTGACCATGGATAACTTATTTGCCCTTCTTAGCTTGAAGTAACTAAAGTTTCATCCAAAACTAATTTTCTGAAATACCTTTCTCACACTATCTAATGCCCTCTGGGCCTAGGTAACATCAATAGCCAACTCCTTCAAGTGATTGCTTATAAGCTTTTCAGTTGCCTCAATATTTCTCCTTCCACTGTTGTTCTCTTGTACTAGGATGCTTATACAAAGGCTATTACTTCACAAACTTAAACTTCTTCCTCTACTAGCTGCCTTCAAATCATTTCCACCAGAAAAAGTTCGTCATTGGATAATCTATATGACACTCATGTCCATGTACTCTACCACTAAGGGGCTGAGTTAGACCCTCAGACATAATCAGGCCTTTTGTTTAGATTTGTTTGTATTGAACTTTCCATATGGGTTGGCCTTGAACTTGAAATCCTTCTGCCTGTTTTGCCAAAGGAGCTCTGGTATCTATAGGGGGAGTATCATGTCCCATTTTTGGTATTATTTTTCAGTCATTCACAGTGTTTTAAGATGTGGAAGTGTTCATGAAAAATCAGACATCAGCCTAAACATATTGTGTAAGCTATATATTCATCATGTTTTCTCTTTGTTCCACTCCATACTATGTTTCTGTCTTCCTTTCCAATGTTTAAATGTTTAAGCTTTCCTTTTTTTCCTTTTACCTTATGGAGAAAAGATAGTTTTATCATATTTCTTTTATCTTTGAGATTTATTTAAAGTATCCTTTACTTCTGGATCCTCTAATGTAAATTAGAAACAATGGGAAGAACCACAGAAATACAACAGTATTAGTCTACTGTCTTTGATGATTTTTTTTGCATTTAAATACACATCTACATACAACAATGTCTTTTTTCAAATTTTTATTTATTTATTTGGATATGTGTATGTCTGTGTGTGCACATATGCACATGCATGAGCATGCATGCTTGAGTCTCTTTCTGCTGCAAACAAACACCCCAAATAGCTTTATATGGGGAACTGAACATGGACTGAGAAAGAAAGAACCTTTGGAGCCCGAGAGATGCCTTAGTATTTAAGGGGCTTGCCTGTGAAGCCTAAGGATTCAGGTTCAATTTCCAAGGCCCCACTTAAGCTAGTTGCACAAGGGGGAGCATGCATCTAGCATTTGTTCACAGTAGCTAGAAGCACTGGCACACCCGTTCTCTCTCTGTCCTTCTGTATCTGTCTCAAGTGAATGAATTAATTAAATAAAAATACTTGCCTTTATTTAAAAAAAGAAGAAAGCACCTTTAACAGCTGAGCTATCTTCCCAGCCCTAATTACTTATTTTATATAGTTCATTGTCATCACACTATATACACGTAATTCCTGGCCCCACTGCTCTTCAGCTCTTCACTGTTCATTTACTTTTATGTTTAGTTTGTTTTATCTTCCTGGGATAGTTTTTTCTCTCTCTCTCTCTCTCTCTCTCTGGGGTAAAAACCAAACCAAACTAACAACAACAAAATGACTTTCATTATTTGTTCCTGTGCTGATCTGCCAGCAGTTAAATCACTCAGTTTTTATTTAAAAAGAAATACTCACTTTACTTTTTCTTAGAAAGGTTGTTATCACTTAGTTTATAATTTTAAATCAGAATATATTATCTTTTAGCACCATGAATAGTCTACACAACTATGTTTTGCTTTTATCTTTTGGGGGGTATGCAGTGAAATCACAGGACAATCACTGCTAATTCCTGAAAAGTGACATATCATTTATTGTTTCTGTTCACTTTTCCCATTGTATTTTATTTTTAGAAGTCATACTTTGATGTGCAAGGTACAATTTATTTCCATTTATTCCTTCAGAGTGGGTGGGTGGCCATCACATACACTCACATGGGCACACAGTGGAGGTGAGGTACACATAAACACACACCTCCATTTTCTGAGGTGTCTTTTCTCCTCAGAAGCACTGATTGCCTCAGAAGCTCTGTTGTGACTTTACAGATTATTTTAAATCCAATTTTCTGTTTCTGACGGGAACATTAGTTTTTACAAAGTATTCTGTCATGTATATAAGGAAAATTCTATGATTGTTATATGTATACTTGATTTCATATCAAGAAAATAACATTTTATGTTTTCTTACATTTTCATATTTCTACCTCTATAAGTCCTCCATTAATGTCTATATAACATTTTCTACTACTTTATGTGAAATTTTCTTGGTATACATACAATGTGTTCACACACTTGAAAACTAATATATTTTATTATAAATTTTAAAGGACACAGATATTTTCACCCACAAGTGGGTGACAGAAATGCCTGTGATATGCTACCAAATACTCACAAAGACAAATTTATTATTCATGGCACTCAAATATATACACATGACTAGATTGTGTTATTATTAATCATTAAACTTTATTACTATTTAATTATTAATATAGTATACCTAATCATATAACTTTTAGACTTAGTTTATTAAATAAGCATTATGGGCTATAATTTTCCTTAAAGTTATTTAGATGATTAACCGATTTGAAGTGCTTTCAGTTTAGCCATCAATACCACCATTTTATAAGCAATTTTTATTTACATTCTATTTTATTATACTTAAACATAAACACTATGGACATTATCAAGTATGTTTTCAGTTTAAGATGCAATTTAAGAACACATTATGGTGAAATTCACCCTTTGTAGTGAATAACTCTATGCTTAACACATCTACATAGTTGTATAGCTACCACCTCAGAGTGGAAAGCAGTTTATCACCCCTCTGAATGTCCTATGCCTTTCCATAGTTTAAACCTCCCAATGTCTCATTGATTGTTGGTGTGTCCTTTAAATAATATCATGCAGTTGTAAGTTTGTTATTTGTACCCTCAGGAGTATGACTTCTTTAATTTAGCATAATGTTTTGGAGAATGGGCATGTTACATGAAAATATTAATGTGATCTGCATGTGAAATATGCCATATAGACTCATGTGTTTGAACACTTAGTCCCCAGCTGATGGTGCTGTTGGGAAAGGTTGTGGTACCTTCAGTAGGTGGAGCCTTGTTAGAAGAAATACATAATTTGGGTGGTCTTGAAGTTTAGCTGCTTAGTCAACTTCATGGTCTTCCTCTCTGCTTCCTGACTGTGTATGAAATGTGAATGTGAACATTCTCAATTTTTTAAAAATAATTTTTTATTTATTTATTTATTTATTTATTTATTTATTTGACAGAAAGAAAGAAGGAGAGAGAGAATGGGCATGCCAGGGCTCTAGCCACTGCAAACGAACTCCAGATGCAGGCACCCCCTTGTGTATATGGCTTACATGGGTCCTGCAGAATCAAACCTGGGTCCTTTAGCTTTGCAGACAAATGCCTTAACTGCCAAGCCATCACTCCAGCCCAAGAATCTCAATTTTGTGGTTCTGTGTATATATGTACATATACATAATATATAGACTATATTTATATATGCTGTATGTTGGGAATGAGATTGTTCCATGATTTGTTCCTCAGATATGTTTGCTATTGTTGTTATATCGGAAAGCTGCTGATTTTTTCCTGTTAATTTTATATTGTGCTACTTTAATAAAATTATTTATCAATTCTAATAAGTTTTTTTGATGGAGTTTAGGATACCCTTATGACAGAATGATATCCTCTACAAGTAAAGCTATTTGCATTTTGATTTGTATATATTGAAAAATGACTGCATCTCTAGAATAAAATCAACTTGATCCTGGTGAATCATCTTTCACATGAGTTCTTGAATTCTGTTTTCAAGTATTTTGATAAGAAGGCATGCATCTATGATCCTTTGGATGTTTGGCTATAATTTTCTTTTCATGTTATCTTTATCCATTTTTATATCTTGTTTTTGATATCAGTATATCCCTCCAATTGATTTTTTTTTTTTTTTTTTTTTTGGTTTTTCGAGGTAGGGTCTCACTCTGGCTCAGGCTGACCTGGAATTCACTATGGTGTCTCAGGGTGGCCTTGAACTCACTGCAATCCTCCTACCTCTGCCTCCCGAGTGCTGGGATTAAAGGCGTGCGCCACCACGCCCGGCTCCAATTGATTTTTAATTGGGATATAATTCCTTTACTAGATACATGGTTAGCAAATATTTTCTCCTAGTCTGTCTTGTCTTTGCAGTCTGCTAAGTGCTTCTTGGAGAACAGTAGATCTTAATTATATAGAAATTATATAGAGAGTTTTGTTCATTTTTTCTTTAGTGAATTATCTTTGGCTTAACCTAAAACAACAACAACAAAATTATTCTACATAAGCCGGTAGAAATTTTGTATATTTAGAACTTAGTTCTATGATCAGTTTTGATTTTTTTTTTGCATACTGTGTGTGATATGAATTGGGTTTTTTTTCATTTTCTTTCTTTTTTTAAAAAAATATTTATTTATTTATTTATTTGAGAGCAACAGAGAGAAAGAGGCAGATAGATAGAGAGAAAGAGAGAGAGAATGGGCGCGCCAGGGCCTCCAGCCACTGCAAACAAACTCCAGATGCGTGAGCCCCCTTGTGCATCTGGCTAACGTGGGTCCTGGGGAGTTGAGCCTCGAACCGGTGTCCTTAGGCTTCACAGGCAAGTGCTTAACTGCTAAGCCATCTCTCCAGCCCAGTTTTTTTTTCATTTTCATTATAGTCTGCTATACAGAATATTAATTCTTCATTGAATAATATATGCATTTAAAAGTTAATGTTTTCTATGTATCTTAGTATATTTCTTAATTTTATTTTTTTCTGTTGATTTCCTTTGAAGATCACATTTCTAGTTGTAGGATCTTTCTAAAGTTTTAAAATTATTTGTGTGAATTCCTTATCTTTACTCTTCTTTCAAAGTAGTAATTGAAGGTGCACATTGGGTGTTGTCATTTTACCTTTTCTGTTACTCCCTGTGCTTTTGTATTTTCTATCTCATTGTCTCTGAGCTCCTTTTCAGTAATACTATCCTATTTCTTTTCTTCTTCATGAGGTTGCCCTTAGAGATGCATATTGTACATTTGCTCACTCTCTGCATTCTTCAATGAAGTGTATTTATTATTTAGAAATTCTACTTGCTCCATTTTAAATCATAGTTTTAATTTTGTAAGTTCAATCATTTGTTGTTCCTTTTTGCAGTTGCCTCCTACATTTAGTAATTGTTACAATATTGATCTCAATCTTTCCACACGTGTGGTCCTTAAACATTTAACTCTGCCATCCTAGTGTTACTTACAACAATAACATGCAGCACACATGTTTTCCTTGTCCTTCTTAATCTGAATCTATTAATCTTATTTGTAAAGGAATTCTATAAGTCTGGAATTATGTTTCTTTTTGGATTTGTTGTTGTTGTGATTTTTGTTTCTGTTTTTTCTAGCCAGGACCTCACTCTGGCTCAAGCTGACCTGGAATTCACTACGTAGTCTCAGGGTGGCCTTGAACTCCTGTTGATCCTCCTACCTCTGCCTCCCAAGTGCTGAGATTAAAGTCATTTGCTGAGTGAAGTCATGTGTCACCACACCTGGCAAATTATGTATCTTAAAGTAAGATTTTTTTTCAATTCTTCCATGTGCCTAGTAAACAATAATTCTTAACCATTTTTCCTATCAGATTGGATTTTCTGACTACATAGATAGAAACATATATATATATATATGAGAGAGGGGTGGGGAGAGAGTATTTGAACCTCAAGTTGTGTTGGGTTAGGACCTTTAATAGGAGTAATTAATTCCCTTCATAGAGCTGAAGCTGTCAGACAAATATTTTTAAAGCAGCCTTGGGCGGCTGGCTGAATCTACACATAGGCACTATACCATTCTAACAGTTTCTCTCTTCAATCTGTCCGATATTCTTTGCTTACATTTCACCGCTTTGCCTGACATCAAACCTTCAGGGTACACATAAAGTTAGTGGCAAACTAATCCCTTGTAGTGCTACCCTTCTAATCTTTCCTTATGTTTAAAAAATTATTTCAAAGTTGCCAGCATATTCAAAATAGTTCTAGATTTCTTTTAAAGAGAAATTTTATATCACTTAGTACTTTTGTATCATTTAGAAATAATTCCTTGATTACAGTAAGTATTAACTTAGCTATACTTTTTGGAAAAGATAGTGATAGTTTAGAAATAATATCACTTGCTGAGTGAAGAGTGGGAAGGCATTCAACAGGAAAGCATTAAAAGTGTGGAGGGAGTCCCAGATGGCAAGATCACCTGTAGTTCTGGTTAGGCTTTGAGTTGTTTATGGGTGCATTCTTGACCATACAAGGTAATTCAATATCCTTATGATGGTCTTATTTTACTTAGTCTAAACCAGGGGTTTTCTGATACTTTTAAGTAAAAGTATTCCTAAATTTCTTTCTTTCTTTTTTTTTTTTTTTTTTTTTTTTTGAGGTAGGGTTTCACTCTAGCCCAGGCTAACATGGAATCCTCCAACCTCTGCCTCCCAAGTGCAGGGATTAAAAGGAACTCTTCCTTTGTTGAAACTTCTGGCTCTAGACATGAACCTCAGCATTTCTCACCATTGTTTTCATTACTGGTGTTTCTCAATATGGCCCAATGCAAGTAAATACTGATAGACTGATAGATCCTGGTTTCAAAAATCTCAGCTTCTTTCTCTCTTCCTTCCTTCTTTCTATTTCTATTTCTATTTCTAATTTCTATTTTTTTTGTTGAAGGAAACTATGCCACACAGCACTGTCAGTATACTCACCAATGGACAAATATTGAATCTGATTCACTGGCAAATTTTAAAATTCAGATATCCTTTACTTTGTGTAGAACTGAAGATTTTCACTTCTTTACTTAAATATGTCACACTTAATTGTACCAAGTACTATATCCAATGGTTATTGTTACTCCTCTTCTTTCTTTCTTTCCTGTCCCCCTTCTTCTTAGTCATCTTCACCTCCATCTTCCCATAGATAGTAGAGTTTCCATTCCTTTGATCTTTCTGCTTGCTCTCCATGGCATGGAAATATTTATCTTCACTTTCTTCTCTTATGTTAAAGGGGCCATCAGGTAAAGTATTCTCTGGCTAAAACTTTAATTGGTCCACAGGATTCTATCTCATTTATTTGACAAATTCACACTAGATCTGACTAGTATATCTCATCCTGGAGACTAAAGACAAACTTCTGAACAGTGCGGGGGATGGTAATATATTCACATTGTTGTTAGCAACTGGTAGCAAGCCATCCACAGTGTTACAGAAGTTTCTCTTTGGTTTGATATTTTTATTCCTCCTTCAAAATGTCCTTTGTGAATGATATCCATTCTCCCTAAACTTAAAATTAATACTACCCTTAGCTTTTACAAAGACCTCATCTGTACTTCATAGACAAAAGGCAATGTTCTATTAAAACAAGCCTTCTCTCTCCTTAGTTTCTTCTCCTGTGTATACTCTTTTCATCAGTGTTCAAGCATTGACTCTTATATTTACCACAGAGACACTTACTAAAGCTATGTTTGTCCCTGTTCTGTTCACAAGACTTAGGTATTAGAAACAGACCAGATGTCCATCAACAGAAGAATGGTTAATGAAGATGTGGCACATATACACAGTCATAATTCTACTCAGCAGTAAGGAAATGTGAAACAATGAAACTTGCCGGAAGATGGATGAACTTGGAAAAATAATACTAAGTGGAGTCACACCAGCTAAGAAAGACAAATGTTGCATGTTCTCTCTCATATGTGCTTCCTAACTCAGTACAGAGTATTAACATGGAGCTAGATTGAAGCTAGAAGAAAGGAGAAATAGGCAGGGAAGAGAGGATGGTTTACTTAACAAGCAAGTAGAATAAAGAATATAGGGAGGGGGTGGAAGATTATTGAGGGCAATAGAAGGAAGGGAGGATAGGTAAAATCAATGACAGCATGATCCAATTCATAGAAACCTTCTTCCTCTATAGCAAGCTAAAAGATGCAACTTTCAGTTTAGTTGAAGAATTTGCTTTGTTTACCGAAAAAGATAGCTCACTACTTAGCAGGATTTGATCCACCTCTATAACATCTGTCAGGGCCCTGGAGACATTACAGAGGAAGTGACAATGTAAACATGAGTGCTGCACTCACATTATCCAGACAAACAGCTCCAGGGAGATGTTGATAGTTATGGGGAACCATTGGGCACTAGGAAACCAAAAGTGCCTCCATCTTAAATAATGACTCCATTTTGTGATAAGTTGTCTGTTCTGGAAAGTCACAAGGTCTGCAGCTATTTGTTAACCCATACTCAGACAAAGAACAATGTAACCCATAAAGATGAGAAAGTCGTTATCTTGTGGCTTTGGGGCTGGGACCTTATCCTATTGAAACAGAACTGTAGCAATACTTAAACTGCTGACAAACTTCCCTGTTCTGCTGTATAAAAGGCACCCTGAGAAAAATAAAAATTGGAAGCTTGATCAGACTCCTGTCTTTATTTATTTATATATAAATTTATTTATTTTTATTTATTTATATATATACATTTATTTATTTATATATAAATAAATAAATGGGCTTATTGGTGTTATAGCCAGCTTCCCCTTGCAAGTGGTTGTCATACTTTCCTGCTGCTATTGCCCAACTGATGTTGACCAGGAGGTAATGTCAGCCTCTGCTCATGCCACATTTTCCCTCTGCCATCATGGAGCTTCCCCTAGAATCTGTAAGGCGAAATAAACCCTTACCTCCCACAAGCAGCTTTTGGTCAAAGGTTTTGTGTCAGAAATGTGAAGGTCACAACAAAAGTCAACTACTATTGTTAGACTTAATTGTGAGGGAAACTTTTATTCTGCCTCCAGTGTCTCTGTACCTGTGTAATTTCTTTAGAAAATAACATTTGTTGAATTCAATGAAGGAATTTTCCTCCTTAGGTTTATGGTACACCCTGTGTCCTACAACACAGAGCATGTACGTTGTTCTTGCTTGCCTGATCTGACCTTAGAATTACATCTTATCATACCACAAAGCATGGACCATGACAAGAAAAGGCACCTGTGCATAGACCTGTAGATATACACCCTTCTTGTAAAATATGGACGTTAGTCAAAGACAATATTGTGTGATATGAATGACATTCTCTAACCCCTTAAATGATAAAAACAGCATAAGCACTAAGGAAGGAAAGGCAAGCTTCCTCCAGGATGGGAAGCATCCCATGTAACCAGTGGTCTCATCTGTCTTCCACCAGGTGGCAGGTTGCTTATCCTACGAGGAAATACTGTCATTCAGCTCTGAGTGGTGGCACTTTATGTGAACATGGCCAATCTTTGTTCCTTTGTCAGCAAATATTTATCCTCATAACCAATCTCTCAACTGCTCTTTCCCTCAAAACTTCTCATTTTCTTTTATCTACACCCTTGATCACTGTAGAAACAGAAATGATTTCTAGCCAAAAAACAAAGCTAGGTATATATTTTGAAAGCCACCTGGCAAGATAACACAGATTCTATTTTGACTTCTTTCTCTTCCATCTCTGTATACTTAGGATCCAGAGATACGTCTTTCCTCAATTTCCCAAGTAATGTGACTTTATGAAATCTGAACAAATGTTTATTATATCTGAAGCACTTTTTATATGAATAGCAAAATTACCTTCTCCTTCCATTTTGTAGAATGGAAGCATGACTGAACTGTCAGAAGAGGAGGTTAGTCACATTTTCACACTAGGTTTTACTGAGAATCTGCCCAACATTAATGCAATGCTTTTTTCTCATCTGGATACATCTGCTGCATTCTTATCTCATCAAGGCAGTGGGTAAAGTGTAGCAAAATTTGTATGTTTTTAGCTGATTAAAATTGGCTATAAACATTCAGGCAGTCTGAGCTGTATACATTGATTTATGAATTTATCTGCACATTGAGAATGTGACATTTGTGGTATAAACCTCTAAGGGTTGGGAATCAGAAGTTCTCGGGTGAACAACACTCATGCATAACTGTCGCCTAGGGAATGTTGCTAAGTCAAAAGTTTACCAAATTATATTCACAGAGATAAAGTTTTGTTTTCCTTTTCAGCCAGTTATCACTTTTTGGTGATGAAATTAAAGTGCTACTCAAAATGAACACTGAATACTACATGACAAAGTAAAACTGAATGAGGACCAGAAAGGAAATCATGAGTCAGTCCTTTACATCTGCTGTCATGAATGTAAACATGTAATCTTAACAATTCTCATTCTTAGAAGTTAAGTGGTCTTGTTAGATTTTCAAAGCTACAAAATGTAGATGACAGAAAATCAAAACTCTCCTGGGAGTTCTGAAACCTGGCATTTTGTTCTGTCAGCAGAGAAAAAAGATGTACTTCTTCTTGTTCGACTATAGGCATAGATTAGACATTTTGCAATCTAAGCAGCTTATAATGTTAGTTTTCAGCAGTCATTTAATGTTTTTATGAGGCCTTGTCTCTGGTTAACAGCAGTAAAATGTTAATTTAGTCTTTGATAGGACATATTTGCATTATAACTCAGAACATTTTGGGTATGCTAATCCTGAAATAAAATGGCTATGATTAATAAATGAATCAATATAAAAACTAATAGACTTCTAAATGACAAAGTGATCAAAGATGCCAGAATTGTACTGTAGTAAAATCACTATGTTAAGTGTATCCCCAGTGTTACATACGATGAGAATCAGAGAATCAGAAGTGAGGCATCTGATGGACATCATCTGCAAGCTGCAGTTTAGACTTTTTTCTGGGCTTGGCTGCTTGTACACAGATTTAAACTCTGATGAATATTTTCAAACATGTCTTTCCAATATTCCGACTTTTATTATAGGTAATATTTAAAATAACCTTATGAGAATATCAAATATTTTCTTTAGTGATTGCTGGTAAGTACACCTTGCTTATTTAAAAATAGATTGCTCATATATATATATATATATATATATATATATATAGTTCATTTTTATTTATTTATTTGAGAGTGGCAGACAGAGAAAGAGGCAGAGAGAAAGAGAGAGAGGGAGAGAATGGAGCACCAGGGCCTCCAGCCACTGCAAACGAATTCCAGACACATGCACCCCCTTGTGCATGTGGCTAACATGGGTCCTAGGGAACTGAGCCTTGAACCGGGGTCCTTAGGCTTCACAGGCACGCGCTTAACCACTAAGCCATCTCTCCAGCCCTCCAATATATTTTTTTAAAAATCTTTTCATACTTCTCCTAATTGTATAGTTAGTTGCTTATTCAATACACATTTTTAATATTTGTATATGTGTGTACATATGTGTATGAATGTTTGTATGTGTGTTGTGAGGGTGCATATGCACTGGATTGTTTTCCAGCTTTATTTACTAAAACAGTCTCTCACTTGAATTCATAGTTCACCCATGGCTACTCTAGCTATGAAACATGCCCCAGGATTCTCAGCTTTGCCTTCAGACTGCTGAATACAGACAGGTTGCTGTGTCTACAAGGCATTGATGTGGTACGAGGATCCAAACCCAGGACCTCGAACTTATACAACATGGGTTTCTGACTGTATCATCATTATGCAAGCTATTTTTATTGCTATAAATTATTTTATACAACAGGGATAGTAGAAATTTAATAGTCATCACACAGAGCTTGTTTTGAATCTGCTCCTACTGGAATCACTTTTAATTTTTCTGTTTTCCCTACACTAAGTTATATGTTGGGACTATCTCATAATTCTGATTCGCAGTTATTTCTTTGGCATTTAAAATGTATCTCAACCCTAACATACTTCTTGAAACACTGAAATCAATGATAGTTTCATTATTTACATTAAATTCTGCATATATGTTTTAAGACAATTCCCTAGAAAACATTTTGATACACTTGCATGGATTTGAGAATGTAATGTTCCTAGTCATCTGTCTTGTTCATGACTTACTTTGGGATTGTTAAGTTTTAGCATGGATTATGTCCACAGTGACCAGTACATTCAGGTCTGCAATTCATACGTAAGCTGCAGGGCACTCAAGGTCATGGTGTTCTAGCCTAAAGCATGCTTCAATCTATCAGTCAAACTCACTGTCAGGGGCGTTATAATCCCATTCCTCCTGTAAGAATACTGAGTCAGCAGATTTTATTTGAAGACATATTCTAAACATAACTATGTATGTTTAGAAGACCATAGGATAAGAAAAATAAATAGGATATTCACTTGTGATATTTTAATGAATTACTGATGAGCATCACTAAATGTCTGACAACAGAGTGTTAATGACATTCAAAAAATGGTGCATTTGCTTTTAGTGAGTATCTTTTTCAGAGGAGTTTAAGGTAACCAACTGCTAATATCTTTAATCTTTGACCTCATCACTATCCAGCTCTTGACTTCAATTTTAAAAAATGAGATGGCCCAGCATGACAGGGAAGGCATGGAAGCAGGAGAGTAAGGTAGCTGGTCACCCGTGCCTTAGTTAAGAAGCAGAAAGCTGACAGGAGGAGGTTAAAACCAGCTGCAAAACTGCAAGTGACACACTTTCTCCAATGAGGCTCTACCTCTTCATTGTTGTTCCACAACTTTCCCAAACAGGGCTGCCAGCTGGAGACCCAGTGTGAGGGAGGTGAGCATTTCAAACCCCAGCAAAGCTTGTCTCTTATTTTAATGTAATACCACATGTTGGCAGATTAGATAAGAGAAATATTATGGCTATACTTTTCTATGTTGTTATTTTCATTTTATATGCTCAGGCCTCAACCCCTTGGCATATATTCTCTCTTATTTCACAAATTATTGTGGTTTTTATTTTTCTAAAATGTTGTTTTAAAGCCAGATGTGGTGGCATACACCTTTAGTCTCAGCACTGAGAACGCTGAGGGAGTTGGACTGCTGTGAGTTTGAGGTCATCCAGGGGCTACAGAGTGAGCTCCAGATCAGCCTGGAGCATAGTAAAATCCTGCCTCAAGAAAGAAACAGACAAAATAGTACTTTTAAAATACAGTTTTCAATATTATCACTCATTACTAAATCACAGTGTCATATAGTCATGGCTCTAACTCTTCTAAGTGTCAATTAAGCTAGAAACAACGGCACAACCCCAGAAGAGCTGAAGGAGATACAAAGAAGACAGATGGGCCTACGATAGGAAGGCTGACTACAAAGGTGATGTGGTTGCACAGTGGTCACTTCAGCATCAAAGGCCTCAGCAGTTCTGGATACTGAAGGAATGGCACAAACGATCATCCTTACCAGAGAATAATCTCTAATTTGACCATATTCTGGCTAAAATAATCAAAGTGGTAAAAAAATAGTTCATTAAAAATGTTAGTCACTGCCGGGCGTGGTGGCGCACGCCTTTAATCCCAGCACTCGGGAGGCAGAGGTATGAGGATTGCCGTGAGTTCGAGGCCACCCTGAGACTCCATAGTGAATTCCAGGTCAGCCTGGGCTAGAGTGAGACCCTACCTCGAAAAACCAAAAAAAAAAAAAAAAAAAAGTTAGTCACTGAATTGAGAAATATCCTCTTTTAATATGTAGGTGTAAGAATTTTGGGACATGAAGTTGATATTGAATATGATGTTGTATTGATGAAGGATGTTTATGTTGGGGAAAGATCTCCCAGACTTGAGAATTACAATTCTGGGTCCTTATACTAATTTTTACAAAATAAAGAAAGACATGAGAAAGATAAATTATGAGTTATTAAGTTAATTTAGAGAGAAATCATAAATTGTGAGGTTCATTTAAGGGAAACTGGGATCTAGGAAAAAGCTGAGGCAGATTCACAAGCATGTGGAAGACAGGATCTAGAAGCTCATGTAGAGATTAAGCAGAAGCACACACTTAAATTGGAGGCACAGTAATCTGCCCTGAGCCTCCACATGGAAGAGATTAAGTGGTGATGGCTTAAGGAAGAATAGTGGAGGAAATGTACCAAAGCAGAGACTGCAAAATTCAGATGAGAAATGAGTAGTAGAGAGAATTATACCCATGGTTACCCTGAGTTTAGAGAAATTACGCATATAGCAGGATCAGAGCTTACGGTAAATACTTGCCTAGCCAACTCAGAGTTTAGAGAAAGTTCACAGGTGACAGATGTAGAGATTAAAGAAAAATCATACATGTAATCAAAGTGAGAAGTTACTCCACAGCATGACACAGATGGAAGAAAACAGAGAACTACTAAGGCCAAGAAAAAGTGTGCTTCCTTATGGGGGCAAACCAGACTTACATGTGCCAAGACCAGTGATAACAGAGGGCAGAGAGAGAACAGAGATCACCATGAACAAGCCTTTATGGTCAATTAATAAATTAATCTTTTTGTCAGACTCAAGTATGTAAGGGGAATTGCTGAGTCAATGGGCTGACCCCAAATGCCAGCCCACCAAGGTAATGTGCTACACTGCGGAGGCAGTGGGAGGCACTACAAACATTATGGATAAAATGATCAGACCTTTCCAGACAAGGCCGGGTGACATCTTCTCTTTGTGCTCCCATCCCTAACTAAAAATGACTAAAAGAATCTAGGTTTCTCCTGTCTCCTTCAATATCTCTCACATTATCCATTATGTTGGACCCTCCTGGAAATGCCTTATGGATAATTTCTACTAACTGGAGAACAGCTGATTCCTCATCCTTGTTACAGTATTCCACATGCTGGTCCCTGAAGTTCTGACAAATTACTTAGCGGAACTCTGAGGAGTACTGCCCTACTGCCTCCAGCGTCGACATAATTAGTGTAGGTGATCATCAACAATTCAATAAATGAGGTTTTGAAAATATTTCTTTTGTTTTCATATAGATAGGAAACACATACACTGAGAAGTAACCAGGTGTCTCAACATGGACACAGGGCACACATTACAAAGCCTCTGTCTGGCAATTTCAAACTAAATCTCAGTGCAATGCAGTTTGAATTGAAGGGTATGAAACTAATGTCAAGGAACACCTGACTATATGTAGACATTCTGGGACATGCTATAGTCTTCTTAATTAAAATCTCAAGTAAGCCTGTAAAAGGTTAATATATCATCATGGGTTTATTAATATTTAAGTCATGTAATAATAACTACAAGTAGACAAGAGTTTAGATTTAAAAGTCAGAACAGGACTAGAGAGATGGCTTAGCAGTTAAGGTGCTTGCCTGTGAAGCCTAAGGAACCATGTTCAACTCTCCAGACCGCACCGTAGCCAGATGGCACAAAGGTGAAGCAAGTGCAAGGTCACACATGCCCATTAATTAGTTGGCAAAAGAGTCTGGAGTTTGATTGTCCTGGCTGAGGCTCTGGCAGCCAATTCTCTCCCAAACTCTCTCTCTAAAATAAAAATAAAAAAATAAAATATAAAAGTCCGAACCAGCCTAAAATTACAGACTCAATGCCTTGTCTATCAAAAGCCCTGTTATGTTATTATAGAAAAGAAGTGAAAATGTCAGCATCATTTAAGATTATGATCTTTCTAAAATGTCCAAAATTTGAAGTTAGTTTTTGTGATTTAAAGCACACTGTGAAATTTTAATCAATTTGTTGAGACAGCTAGAAGAATTTAAATTCTCCTCTGTCATGTGATATGGCTATAAATTAAGTATCAAAATGGACTGAAGGCAGGTCTGGGGGGAGTGTAGATGCAGCTTTATTCCCTGAAGCCACAATGGTCCCAGGAAATCACACCCAGCTGTCCCACACACAGCTGTTAAAAGCTCAATGTATGGACAGGAAGTCAGAGCTGAATATCATAAAATAGGAGTTTTCAACTGGTGTTGATAAATTTGTAAGATGCTGAGAGTGGGAAGTTGAGAAGTATCAAGCAAGCAGACAGAGCCCAAGGAAACACTTGATTACAGAAACAGGCAAGGCTATTTAAAGGTAGTCTGACAATAGAAAACAAGACTTCATTCTCAGCTGAGATTCTGAGGACACATTTCTTGAAGAATGTAGCTGGCAAAATGAAGATGAGATTCAGGACCTTTTTTCCCTTTTGTCCAAGATAAATTGTCCATACAAACAATCCTTCACAGGAAAATAAGGCAAAACAATCACTCAGCTATGACTGGACTCATTACCAGACAAAATGGTTTAATGGTAGTGAAGAATTTCTTTGTACATATCAGCTCCAATTTCTCTAGATAGAAATTGAGATAGGATCGATGAGGGGAAGATAGAAAAAATGACAGGACTTTTTAATGATCTCAAATTTTCTCATCTGAAAAATGGATATGATAATGTCACTACAGTTTACCTCCCTGGTTGTAATAACATAGGGCATGTCTAAATTGCTAGTACAGAGGTTACATCAATGGGTATTCTCCCCTTTGTTCAGAGCTTCAGTGAACTTTTGTTCACACTTTGCATGCATTTGTATTCACAACGATTCCAAGGAAGAAGCAATGTGGCCTTTTGAGAGACAGAAATGTCCTTACCTGTCAGGAGCACATGGGCAGGAAGCTGACTCTAAGGGATGGTAGATAGAAGGAGGGAGGTATCTGTATCACTTCATGTCTAGAAACCATCTACCAGCCTACACAGCCACTCTTCCCACAAGTGAGCAAGCAAGACATGTTAGAATGTGCAAGGGGGATGTGAGAAGCACTAAGTAAGTCAGAGTCTGGACACTTCATTCTTGAATTTAGCAACATTTTCTGTCCTTATTCTTTTATTGTGCTGCCCTACAGTGAAATGTCTTCTATCATTGGCACTTACTACATACATGAAACTAAATTTTGAGCTCTACTGTACTTAGTTTTATAATGTGATATTTGGGAATATACTATGAATTATTACTGTGCTTTATATTACTTTACTGTTTTGGAAAATTTTGCTTATTTATTAATTTGTGTTATTTTATTTATAATCACCATATTTTATTTATACAAATGAAGTCATATTCATCCATTATCAATATTTTATTGATGGGAACTATGTACATCAGAAGATATTACATTATCTATGCCCCCATTGGTATAAATATATCTTAAAGAAGATGAATATTAAGCCTAGTTATGTTTTTTGTGAAATATTTTCAACTATGAGTAGAATTACTTATGTGGCTCTGTATCTTCCCTGGCCATAGTGATCATGAAATGCACTTTAAAATAATATCCACCTTCTACGGATCTTCTAAATGAAAGTTATATGAATTAAAGTAGGCACTATTATCAGTGTTTCTTCAAAGTTCTGATTTAATAATATTCAAATTATTTTAATATTCAGTTTTTTGTGGTGTCAGATAAAACTCATCTTTTACAATTATCAAATAAAATAGCTCCTAAAATGCCAGTGTTTTTCAAGAAACTTACTGAAGTTCTGCCAGGGCTCAGGAAGCAGAATGTTACTGACAACCAACATGTATGTGGTCTCACTGACAGTTCTCTCAGTTTCCGTGGAGGGATGGGAATACCTCCATTTAGAAGCTGACCAACTTTGACATGTCTTATGATCTGAAGAATATCATAAAAGGTCTATCTTACAGTTTGAGATAAAAACCAGTTGGTGGATGTCTGCTCCATCTGATAAAAGAGCTATTTAAGTAGCAATGTTTGACTGTGTGCAAAGGACACTTTGCTGACCCATCTTATGAGGTCGTCATCTCTATTTCTCTAGAATACTCATGAAACCCAAATGATGTGACTACATGTTTCCTTTTAACAACAAAGTAACATGCTACCAAGGAAATGTGATTGTATACCCACAGATGTTATTGGCAATTGAAACAAGAAATGACCACATTAAACCAATTTTTATCCTTATATAATTGCTTCTGAGGATATTGCAAGCATCATTTATAGAAAAATCAATGTCATAAATCCCCTTGGCATATAGCAAGTAAAGTGTTTTTCCTTAAAGATAATGGAAACAGGATAACTTATACTTCTGGCTTTGCTTAGCATCCAATACCCTCAGAAGATATTAGCTATAAGTTATGAAATCTAGAGCATATATTTGGTTGCATTGTGTTTGGCATTATTAGGTATAGAACTCAACACCTTACACATGGGCCCTGGGATATAGGCAAACATCCTGCAATGAGCTACATCCCAGGCCCTATGAATGTAATACTGTATTTTTCTCCAGTGGCAAACTGATTTTAACCATTATCCTCTTTATTTTATTTACACTCAATCTTATAACACAGAATTTCAAGTGACCTATAAAATGGTGGTAACTTTTGATTATTTTAGAAAATGTCAGCTGTGGGCTGGAGAGATGGCTCAGTGGTTAAGGTGCTTGTCTGCAAAGCCTAATAACAAGAGTTTGATTCCCCAGTATCCACATTAAGCCAGATGCCCAAAGTAGTGCATGCATCTGGAATTCTTTTGCAGTGGCTAGAGGCCCTGAGTGACCATTCTCTTCTTTCAGCTTGCAAATAAATAAATAAATAAAAATATATAAAAAAAGAAAATGACAGATAAAGGATCGACATATTTGTAGATATAGACTATATGTAGATGTAAACACATGGATATAGGTATATGTGAAAACATGACATAATAATATTTACCAAAGTAAATTTATAAAGTATATTTTTAGCTTTATTCCATATGTTAACACATGAAAATTTTAACATTTTAAAGTCATCTCATCTAATTTCATTGTATCTTATGCTACAATTTAATCATTTTATATAAATTTATAGGCAATTAGATATTTAGCCATCTTTATTTTGCCACAGAAAATATAATAATGAAAATATCAGCCCATTGATTTTTGTGCTAGATTACTTCTTCAGATGTAATCTTATCAATGAAGTTATTGAGCCAAGTACTCAGCCTTTTTACAGTTTTGTAACCAAATGAGAAATTATTTTACATAAAAATCATAAACTCATGCCCAGGCTGGAGAGATGATTTAGTGGTTAAGGCACTTGCCTGCATAAACTAATGACCTGAGTTCAACTCCCCAGTGGCCATATATAGCCAAATGAGATGAGCAGAGTGGGAAGATGCATGTGGAGTTTGTTTACATTCTCTCCATGTCCCTTTCTGCTTGTAAATAAATGAACAAAAATATTTTTAAAAATTATTCTGCTTGGATTAGCATCAAGAAACCAGAATTTTCAACAATGTAATAATAATAATAATAATAATAATAATAATAATAATAATTTGGTAGGTTATAAATATTGCACTGATCTTTTCTACCACAACTTTTCAGCTTCTAATGACATTGATTTTGCATGCTATGGCAATCTCAGGTCAGTTTCTTTGAATCCCTAAGTGTTTTTTTCATTTTCATTCAGTTTTGCCCATGAAGTTCTTAGCAAGAAAATTTTATTTTTATGTGTCTGTGTGTTTGTGTATGTGAGTGCAGGTGTGTGCCACAGAACAGGTATGGAGCTCATAGAACAACTTTGGATACATTGCATGTTCAAACTTGTTAGAGGTAAGGTCTCAGGCTGTTCACTCCTATGTTCAACAGACTAGCTGGTCCATGAGCATCCAGGACATTCTCCCATTTCTGCCTCCTTTTTGTGAATTAGCTGCACTAGGATTGCAGACATGTGCTGCAGAGTCCAGCTTTTCATGGGATCTGGGGATCCTAATTCAGTTCTCATGCTGGTGGGTCAAATGCTTTATCCATTGAATTACCTCCTCAGCCAGAATGTTTCATGTGACTAGTAAGTGAGCATACGTAGCTCAGACTCAAGGTTTTTTTCTTAAATCTCTCTACTATTTAGATGTATGACATGCACATCATTCTCCATTGCTACATCTTTCTTTCTATGCAAAATTACCTGCAGTTACATTTTGGGTTTACTCAATTCGGGATGATATACTCTGTGAGTGACTTAACACTATCTTTAAACACATATAATGGTGTGTAGGCTATTAAGTGAACAATGAAAGAATGGTATATGTTGCCAACATAAAATATTTACTGTAACTTGCGTTCCAAATAAGATCCTATAATATTAATAATAAAGTTGGAATGAAGAGCTTAATTTCCTTAGGGCATTTTGTGAATCTATGTGATTAATTCTCTTTAGAACAATGTGCTGCTTCATACTCAAAATGAAATTTAAAGCTTTCAAGGTTCAATGACTAAACCTTGAGGGTAGTAACATATGCAGTCAGTGCTTATTGTGCAACAGTGAAACATTTTTAAGAAATGATCTCCACTTCCCTCTAAGGGAATTTTTGATTGAGATATCTCCTTCCTTATGGAAAACAGAACTTGCCTGCTAAGGAACTCCTAGGTCTTCATAACTTGTTCTTTGTGTATACTAAATAAAGAAATTTAACTGTTAAAATTAGTCAATATTTTGAGAAAAATAAAAGACTGTAACAGGCATATTACTTTAACAGGAACATTCTGGTTATGAAAAAAGCTCTTAACTAATACTCTAATAACTCTGACCAGTGTTCTTGACTGAATTAGAAGTAAATCACCACAGGTCTTGCTATTTCATGAACCCTAGAGAAGTAGAAGGAATAGAACATTAGATGTTATGTAGAAACAAAATAATAAAATCTGCATGATTCAATATATTCGTATAGGTTAAACTCTGGGACTGGAGAGATGGCTTAGCAGTTAAGGCACTTGTCTGCAAAGCCAAAGGACCCAGATTCGATTCCCCAGGGCCCACGTAAGCCAGATGCATAAGATGGTGCATGGTTCTGGTTTGTTTCTAGTGGCTGGAGGCCCTAGTATGCCTATTCTCTCTCTTTTTCTCTTTCTCTCTCTTTCAAATAAAAAATAAATATAAAACTATGTGACATATAGATCTTTTGAGTTTTTGTAAAAATTACAAAAAAATAAATTGCTCCATTGTAATAAGACTGGAAAGACTGCCTTCTAATTTGTTTGTTTATTGTTTTGCTATGTTTTAGGATGTGAGTCAGGAAATACACAGATAATAATACTTGCATCAGTGGAATCTGACATAATATATTGGTCTCAGTTAATACCAAGCATCAACCGATCCAATTATTACAAATCCACTGTCTGTTGCTTAAGATACATTATCACAGACTTGATGTGTTATGAAGGAAAGAGATTTATTTTAGGCTGCAGCTCTGCTTCAAAGTCAAAGGACCATGTCTGTATGACTGGTTTGTTAGAAGCATGCTAGAGAAGTTCAATGCACCACTTAGCAGGTATGTGTTCCTCATAATCTCTTCCTCTTCCTGAAGAGTCCCCAGTGTTCAATAACGGGCTCTGCTCTGATGACCACACCTTTCTTACAATCACCTCACCATGGTCTAAATCTAAATGTCAGACTCAGGTTAATTTTCCACCCTCTTATTACATACCAATGTAGATTAAACTTCAATATGAGTTTTGGAGGAAACATCATATTCTAATCATCTTTATTCTTGGTCAATGGCACATGATTTAGCAGGACCAGTCAAACTACAGACCCTACTTCCCTGCTATGACTTGTGGCTTTGGGTATTGCTAGCAGAAATCTTGCTTTCCATAGGAGGTAGAACGGGGTCAAAACAAACTTCCAATTTCTTCTTTTTTAAAAAAATTGAGATAGTCATACTATGTAGTCCAAATGGCCTTGAACTCATGATCCTCTTGCCTTAGCTTCATATATGCTAGGATTATTGGCGAGTGCCACTATGCCTGGCTAAAACAGATTTCCATATGAGGGTAGAATCAAAGAGACCACAGGGACATGGAACCAGAGAGATGTTCTCACTGTTCCTCTTCTTGGTTTGTCAGTCCTACAGCATGACTACATTAGTCACAGAAACAAGCCAGAACAGAAGGGGTGGGGGGCAGGGCATTTATTCACATGGTTATATTGCAAACTAAAATCCAAATTCAGTATGGAGGCAGAATTCTTATGTGTTCTCCTCAGGACATTAGTCTATTTTTTTTTTTACTTTAAACTTTTACCTAATTCAAAGAGTTCTGCTCACAGAAGAGTAACATGTTTATTCAATATTGATACATTTAAATGTTAATAGCATCAAAATAACACCTCATGACATCTCTAGACTATGGGGAGCTATCGCTTACTCAAGGTGACACATAAAATTAACCATCACAGTAAGTGTTATTTCTGATGTCAGTTGTCATGGTACTTCCAAAAGTGGCATAACTAGAAGAAATAGCAAGTGGGAAAGAAACTTCAGGATGGGTATTAAAAATGGATGAACAGATTACTAAAAGACAGACCAAATGGATGATCCTTCACCAGGCCCTTACAGGGAACACCTGAACCACAAGACACTGGAGAGGGTAAGATCAAGACTAACCTTAATCTTCTACATCTTCCCTCCCTCACTTCCCCTCTCCCTCTCTCTCTCTCTCTCTCTCATCTCTAACTCTTGTATATTAGTTATCTTTTTCCTCATTTTCTTAGTGGGCACTGACCTATAACTCCCAGAACCAGCATGGGGCTATCATCCACAATGAGCTTTTGATCAGAGAGACCTACAAGGTTTCCTAAAAGACAGACAGATTTCTGTCAGAGTACTTGATGACCCACCAAAGGTTAGTGGTAAGACCCTACTGCTGAAGACACCTTATGTGATTGACATGCAAAACAGAATGGCATAGCTGGAAGTTGGAAGAGAGTCAGTCCCCAGACAGTCAGCGCGTCTAGTGCCAGAAGGTGTTACATGGGCGACTGGGGGAAAATGACCAATATCTGTCCAAGCAACTTATGGTCTAACCTACTTAGCAGCAAATAACTTGTTGTGATGCCCACACAAGTGCAATAGTGGCACACAGCCATGGTGGGGAAACAATTGCTCTCAATTTGGCTAACTGATCCCCTCAGTGGTATGGGACCCATAGATGGAGCTGGGAAACAAGTCAGAACCATATCCAAACATAAGCCCACTCTCCAATATCAAGCTACCATCAATCATGGGCTACAAGAGGGCCTACACCTATTAAATTCTCTATTTAAAAAAAAAAAGGGTTATCTCATTTGTCCTGGTGCTAACTTACTCTCTGTTGGAGAATCTGCTTCTCTTTTTCAGATAGATGTAGATCCTAAGGGGAGAGCCACCCCATCATACCTAAAAGGGCCTCGGCTGAAACTAAGAAAAATTGGAGAAACAAGCAAGGGGGCTGTTTTCCTGATGAACTGGATACCAGCACAAGGGGGAAGGAAATCAGCACAGAGAAAAATCAACTCCTGCCAAATCAGAGAGCCAGAGCCTCAGAGGCCCCCAACACCTCATCACTGAAGCAGACCAAAAATGAACCCAACATGGCTCAGGGAAATTTTGCGGAAGAGGGGGCAGAAAGAATGTCAGAGCCACATGTTGGGTCATGATATGCAGAGACATTTATCTTACCCATAACTGTGGGCTAACTCCACAATGCATGACCCGTATACCTCAACAAGGAGGGACCAAGAGGAGGGGGTAGGTCATGGATAAGCCTAATAATGGTACAAAACTGACTGTATTTGCTGAATACAAAACTAACTAATAAAGAAAAAATAAAATAAAAATGGATGAACAGGGTGCTGGAGAGATAGCTTAGCAGTTAAGCACTTGCCTGTGAAGCCTAAGGACCCGTTTGAGGCTCGATTCCCCAGGAGCCACATAAGCCAGATGTACAAGGTAGCACATGCATCTGGAGTTCGTTTGCAGTGGCCGGAGGCCCTGGCATGCTCATTCTCTCTCTATCTATCTGCCCCTTTCTCTCTCTGTCTGTTGCTGTCGATTAAATAAATAAAAATAAACAAAAAAATTAATTGATGAACAATTGTGAGATTTTTTTTTTTAAAAAAAAGGAGTGTGTGGCTGGAGGGATGGCTTAACAGTTAAGGAGTTTGCCTGCAAAACCAAAGGACCCAGGTTCTATTCCCCAGGACCCACTTTAGCCAGGTGCACAAGGGGACACACGCGTCTGGAGTTTGTTTGCAGTGGCTGAAAGCCCTGGCGCAACCATTCTGTCTCTCTACCTCTGTCTCTCTCTCTTCCTCTTTCTCTGTCAAATAAATAAATGAATAAAAATAAAATATTTTTTAAAAAAGTAATTGTGTAGTGATTGGGTTCTGTCCTAATGTTCTCTGCATTACATTTCTGTGAATCTTGGAAGACTATATCTTTTTCAAGTAATATTCAAGTGTAGAGATTCTCATTGTACTTATGCATTAGGAAAATGTTCAATATACAACTATATAATTCTATCAGTTTAGAAATGAAGCTGGCTCAACTGATCTTAGTCTATAGTTCTTATATTAAAACCTCTCATATGTACAGAGATGGTCTTGTATGGAAAATTCCTCTGCACTTAAAGCAGTAACTACAACTTCCAGCTTATCAAAAGCTACTGGACAACTCATGAGAGATGAGCATGGGGAAGGTCATCAGCCCCCACCTGAGCTCTCAGGATCCCCTGTGTCAGCTGTATGTAATAGTGCTTAAGGTCTTGTAGCCTCAGTGGGAGACAGAGTAAACAGAGAAGAATAAGATAAATTTCGGGGATTTTCCCTGAGCCCCTAAAATCTCATTACAGGGTGTTATGTTTTCCTGTAGTGGTAGTAGTTGCCCAGTCTTTCTTTGGGTAGTGAGGCATGTAACTAAGGCTGTACTATCAGGAGGCAGAGTGTCTGTGGTGGAAATCCCAGGGTAACTGACTTCGTCGAAGTTGTGTGGAGTATTATGCAGGCTTCATGAATGAGGTCCATCGTGAGAATATGGGGATGTCCTGAAAATAGTGGAAAAATTAGAGAGTGTGTTAAAGTCCCTGAATGTAGTACATAAGGGACCAGAGCATCAGCAAGCTGCTGCAGAGTTTCCATGGCCATTGTTAGGAGTAATAAGAAATATATCTGAGGCTTCAGATGGCTGCCCAAGAAGACGTGTAAAGAGTTACAAAGGTCAAAGGACTTGTTGCCAGCATCCTTTGTTTAGTCTCTGGCAGACAAATTAGACAAAAGATGTATCTCAGATCCTACTTTTGAAACAGCGGAAGGGAAAACCCATAATTTTCATGTAAGTTGGGTCCATAAAGTGATAAAACAATCTAGAGATGAGATAAATGCAAACAAAGAGGTCTTTCTTGATTACTTGAAGACAAATGTGTAAAGATTTGTGTCCAGTTGGAGTTCCAAAAGATACAATTGATAGAAAGCCAAATGCTGTGCTAGTGAGCTTCCTAAAGGCTTTAAGACCTGAAGAACAATGCTCAGAGATTATGAATGATAGAGTACTATAGGTGAAGAGAACTAACTTTATTTCAGGTACGGATATTCATTTCTCAAGAGTAAGGCAAGTACATTTCTCTCTGGAAAAAAGATATGCTGGAGTGGAAATTGCTCACCTAGCCTGAGGCTATCACAGCAGCCAGGTGCAGCTGAAGGAAAGCTATAAGGAAAACTGCATCCTCAGTGCTGGCCCCCTGGATCCTGTCAGCCTGAAGTGGTGGGGGAAGCCAGCTTAAAGCATAGGCACCACAGCAGGCTGGAGAACAACCTAACTCTGCTTTGGTCATGGGCAAAGTCAAACAGCTTGAGTCGGCCCCTATGAGTTCTTTTGGTAAGGGAGATGAAGAAAGGCCTGTAAAAGCATTCTCGGGTGAGAAAGAAGGACAGCTGTGTCTATATTATAGAAGGCTAGATAGGGCAGTTCTCTCATTCATGGGTTTGTTCCTAGTATTGCCATTTTGAGGGAACAATTTATGCATGCAATTGACTCTTCCTGCTGTGCTGGACTTTGCTATTGTTTTTCTTTAGTATCCTCTTAGTTACTGACTTCAGAGACTTCTAATGTCTGCTTGGAAATGGATGGCTGTGGGCCTTCAGGGATCTTTGCTACTCTCTATAAAGAGTTTTTATAATAGAATTATATAAGGCTTAATAAATGTTTTGGTGACTTATATGTTTGGGAAAGGATCTGGAAGAGAGTAAAACAACAGTTAAAGAGCATAGATGAAAAGTACACTCATAGAAGCTATATGGATGAATAAAGATCAGTATCAGGGATGGGTTATCTCTCTAAGAATCATTGGCCAGGGAAGCCTGTCAGTTCCCACCCCCCACATGACATAGATTATTGCTGTTATTAGTTGTTGTTAGTTATGGTATGCTTTGGCTATAGGTATGTGGGAAAACAGTGTTTGGACTGAGCTGAAAGCTCCCTCCCTGCTGGCTGACTTTCAAAGTGCAGTAAGGTGCTATGTAGGTTGATGGGGCAGAATGGTCATTAAGAGTCCTATTTAGTTTTGTAATATATGCTATAATACCAATATATCAGGCAAGCTACACCTGCCTGTGCAATAAGGTCATGATTGTTTATGTATAGCCAATAAATTTTTGATTGGATTCAAGGAAGAACTACTCCAAAGGAGTTCATGTCTGGTACTATAAACCTGGTCCAGAGCCTGTGGCTGGGGAGGTTATATGCCCCTTTGGGGAAGGCATTCTTCTGTCTTTTTTGGATGGATGTGATGGTTCTGTCATATGGATGGTAAATATTTGTACTTGTACCCATAGAGAATTGTTATCATTACTACTGCTATCAGCTTTTGTTGAAGAAAAAATTTAGCAGTCAGTGGTGGGTGCTGATGGGAAGACTCACCTGGCCTAATCTTGAGACTAGTGACTGCTATTCTGGCACAGTGGTCCAGTGCTTAAGCATCTACCCAACCCTCTTGATAGGGAGTCAGGTAGCTTAGTTAGGCAGTAAGGCTGGCCCCTGAAAAGAAAAAAGACAGGAATGTCTGTCCTCTCAATCTGCACATGCTAGAGATCAAAGGATGGTCTAACTTCTTATTTCTTGCATAGTTCCCTAGACCTATTTTTCCATACCTGATCCCCTCCCTGGGAGGGAGGTCTCTTTTTCTAGAACTCAAAGTGAATCCTGATGTTGTGGTCAAGCTTAGACCCCAGAACATGGCATCATGGCTAGCCTCTTCCTGAGACAGCCCCTGGCCCAGAACAATCAGCTGTCTTTCTTGCCCAACTGATCCAGAAATTGAAACTCACCACAGTGAGATTATAAATAGATGCATGCAAAGGGTGAAGTCTCTCTCTGCACTGCCTGACCACACTCATGATCCTCCAGGTTCTAGTGAGTTTCCCCTTGCCTCAGCCCAGCTGGAACCCTACTTCCCACATGGGCTCTCTACCCCCTCCTGCCTTCCACATGGCAGGAGCTCTTTGTATTTTCTTCTCTAACTCTCTTTTACATTTCTTCCAGGCCCACCACATGAACTCTCAGACCATGTGGGTGTATTCATTTCCCTTCCCTTGGTTCTGTATTTGCCTTAATAGATATAATAGTTTAATAATTGACCTTCTCCTTTGTTTTCCCAATTCTTTGGTTCAATGTAAATGTGAACCCTGGGATTGGGGTTCAATGACTTTTCTGAAGCACTAACACAATTTCATGCTCAATGTTCAGGAAATATCATGGAAGAGAGGGCAGAGAGAATATAATAGCCAGTCAAATTACTAGAGTGCTGTATTGAAAATTTCCTCTGTACTGAAAACAGTAAACAATTACTGCCCCCTTTATCAAAAGCAGCTGGGACAACTCATAAGAGAAGACTGTGGGGAGGGTCATCATGCCACCCCTCATAACTCAGGTATTCCCTGTGCTAGCTACATGCAATGATGCAGGAAGTCACATATTACAACATAACTAACTCTTTCAAGCTGATGCCTTATCTTCCCTATCATGATGAACTGACAACCTTGAACTGTAAGCTGAATTAAACTACTATTTCCTTAAGTTGCTTCTTGCAAGATCACAGCTAAAGAAAATGACAAATACACTTAGAATAAGGACAAGACAAAGTCATTTTCTATTCCTCAGGTACTATGAAAGAATGATTTCATTACTGAAAACAATTTTCTATACATATATGTATATAGAAGCTGAAATTTTCATGTAATCTATGCAATTCGAGAATTGTATTAGCATGTAATTTTATGCATGATTTTAAGTCCTCTTTATTTTTAGTACAATGGAATTTCAATTTATCCACCAAAAAACTATAGCCTATGACTTAGAATTACTCTTTTCAAAATCATTTCTTTGGACTTCCAGCCAAGATGACAACTGCCTAGCTATGCTGAAAATCCCGGGAAAAGAAAGGCAAGATATTAAGGGTTCACTGGATCTTTTACAGGAGAGAAATCTCCAATAGATTGTCAGTGGGAGGGCACGGGGCGGGGGGGCAGGGAATCGTGGATCCCCTTGTGGGCGGGTAGCCCGCCCCTCCTCCCAAATAACAGCCGTGTTCATGGCGCCACCACCCCAGCTGCCACTGCATGCCGATCAATCCCTGTGTGTGGAAGCTGAGACTGCTCCGCACACACACCCACTCGCATACTTACTGAGCGAGCCCAGTCCCACAGCAACTGCCACACATGCTCAGACTGTGTCTCTCGCTTGAGCCAGCTCAGGTGCCATGCCCTACCTGTCTGCCACTCTGCCTGGCCGCCATTGTCCTGTGGCGGGAGAGCACAGACTGCTTCCAGGTCCCAGTGTTCCCAGTCAGAGTTTGGGCTGCTTCACTGCTTGGTGCCTCAGTGTCACTCCTAGGTTCAATGCAGGCAGCTTTGGCACATTACCGCTTGAGAATTCAGGCAACTTTGGCACCCCTGCCAGGCAGTAGATAGGCAGATTTTGCAAGTGAGAGCCAAAGCCCAGGCTGCTAGACAACTGCCCAGGCTGCCTCAGATTCCCATTGTGCTTGAGCCCAGGCTAATCCACCCACCTACGTGCCCATACAGTGTCATGGGCAGACCACAGTGCAAAAGAAATAACATGAAAAATCAAATGCAAGAAAATCCAGTTACATCACCCAGTCCTACAATAAATACATCTAACCAAAACTTAGAAGAACCATTAAGATCAGAACACCAAATTAAAGCTATGAGCAATGCAACACTGATCAACCTACTGGTAGAACTTGCAGGAAAGCAACAAAGGACTGATAATCATGTGGATGCTGCTATCACTAAACTAGAACTAATAGATAAGACATTGGAAGGAGTTCAAAGAAAGTAAAGATATTTGAGGGAGAGTGAAAAAAAGAGGACTTCAAAAATCAGCTGGCCATGCTAAATGAAGACATAAAGAAATGCAAGCATGAATTCCAAGAATCATCAAGAAAATCATAAAATGATGTGAAAAGGGAGCTTGACAGGGGGACGGAAATTATACATAGAAAAGTAGTAGAAAATGCAAACTTAATTGAACAAGTCCAAAACTCTCTAGAAGCTCTCAAGAATAGAGTCATCCAAGTGGAGGATAGGAACTCTGATCTGGAAGACAAGATGGAAGAAACAGTTCAAGAGTTCAAAAATTTCAGTAAGTTCAAAAGTTCCTGTGAACAGAATATGAGGGAATAGTGGGATACACTTAAACGTCCTAATATCAGGATCATTGGAATACCAGAAGGAGGAGAAATTCAGACCAAAGTCATGGAGAACTTATTTAACAAAATAATAGAAGAAAACTTCCCCAGTCTCTTAAAAGAAAGGCCCATCAAGATACAAGAAGCCAATAGAATTACAAACAGACTGGACCAAAGGAGAAACTCTCCAAGACATATTGTCATTAAGACTCTAAACATTGACACCAAAGAGAAAATCCTAAAAGCAGCTAGGGAAAAAGAGCACACCACTTTCAAAGGTATCCACATCAGCATTACTTCAGACTTCTCAATGGAAACCATGAAAGCTAGAAGGGTCTGGAATGAAACACTGCAAAGTCTAAGAACCTATGGCTTCCAACCCAAACTACTCTACCTAGCAAAAGTATCCCTCATAATAGATGGTGAAAGAAAAACTTTCCATGACAAAACTCAGCTTTACAATTATATGAACACAAAACCAAACCTAGAGAGAGTATTTCATGAAATTCTCCACAGAGAAGAAACAAATAATCAAACTCAAAGGCCTACAAGAAGCAGATCACAATAACCAAACTCAGAGTAGGCACAAAAAACTTCAAAGTCCATGAAAACACCAACCCACATCTACCATCACAATATAGAAGGGATCAAATCAAATCTCACAGTCATTACCCTAAATATTAGTAGCCTCAATTCACCCATCAAGAGACACAAGCTAACAGGATGGATCAAAAAATTAGACCCCTCAATCTGTTGCCTTCAAGAAACCCACCTCACCACTAAAGACAGATACCTCCTCAGGGTGAAAGTGTGGAAAACAGTATTCCAAGCAAATGGGGATAAGAAACAAGCAGGTGTAGCTGTATTAATATCATATAAAATAAACTTCAAACCAAAAATAATCAAAAAAGACAAAGAAGGCCACTTCCTATTTATCAGGGAATGATCCATCAAGAGGATATTACAATCATAAATATGTATGCACCAAACACAGGGGCACCACAGTTCGTAAAACAAAACCTACTTGACAATAAAACGGAAATAACCACCAACACCATCATAGCTGGGGACTTCAATACACCATTATCAGTAATAGGCAGATCATCAAAACAGAAACTCAACAGGGAAATAAGAGAGCTCAACAAAACCATAAATCACTTAGACCTAACGGACATCTACAGAACTTTCCATCCCTAATCCACAGACTACACATTCTTCTCAGCAGCCCATGGAACGTTCTCGAAAATAGACCATATACTGTGTCACAAAGCTTGCCTCCACATATTTAGGAAGATTGACATAATTCCCTGCATGATATAAGATCACAAGGCTATATTGCTACAAATCAACAACAAAAGACCCACCAAGAATCCTAACGGTACCTGGAAATTGAAGAGCACACATTTAAACAATACATGGATAGTGGGTGAAATAAAAAATGAAATTGGAAAATTTCTGGAATTGAATGACAATGAGAACACATCATACCAATACTTATGAGAAACAATGAAGGCTGTCCTCAGGGGAAAATTCATAGCACTTAATGCCTTCATAAAAAAAGGCATAAACATCCCAAATCAATAACCTAACCATCTACCTCAAGGCACTGGAAAAACAAGAAAAATCCAACCCAAAGAGCATCAGAAGGAAAGAAATAATTAAAATCAGAGTAGAAATTAATGAAATGTAACCCAAAGAAACAATTAAGACAATTGAGAAAAGAAAGAGTTGGTTCTTTGAAAAAATAAGATTGACAAACCCCTGGACAATTTGATCAAGCAAAAAAAGAGATGCTTTAAATTAACAAAATTCAAAATGAAAAAGAAGAGATCACAGCAGACATAAGTGAAATTGGGAGAATCATCAGGACTCATTTCAAAAACCTCTACTCAACAAATCTAGATAATGTGTAGGAGATGGATAAATTCCTGGGTGCATTCCATCTATCAAAGCAGATTAATCACCTCAGTGAACCCATCACACTCATGGAGATTGAAAAAGTAATAAAAAACCTCCCAAAAAAGAAGAGTCCAGGACCAGATGGCTTCTCAGCTGAATTCTATCAAACCTTCATGGAAGAATTCAAACCAATCTTCCTCAAACTGTGCCGACAATTGCAGAACAGGGAAAGCTACCCAACTCCTTTTACGAAGCTAGTATCACCCTAATTCCAAAACCAGGGGGAGATGCCACAAGATAAGAAAACTAACAGCCTATTTCTCTGATGAACTTAGATGCAACGATCCTGAACAAAATCCTTGCAAACTGAATCCAACATCAAATCAAAAGCATTATCCACCTCGACCAAGTGGGATTCATCCCAGGAACACAGGGATGGTTCAAAATATAGAAATCTGTCAATGTAATACACCACATAAACAAGGGTAAGCACACACAAAAAAAACATGATCATTTTGATAGATGCAGAAAAGGCCTTTGACAAGATACAACATCACTTCCTGATTAAAACATTGGAGAGAATTGGCATGGTTGGTTCATATCTTTACATAATAACGGCAATATACAAAGCTCCGAAGGCCCAAATAATACTCAATGGAGAGAGACTGGAGGAATTCACATTAAGATCAGGAACAAGACAGGGTTGTCCACTCTCACCTCTGCTTCTCAATATAGTACTGGAAGTCCTAGCACAAGCAATAAGACAAGAGAAGGAAATAAAAGGGATACAATTTGTAAAGGAAGATGTTAAGTTAGCCCTATTCACTAATGGCATGTTTGTATAAGTAAGAGACACGAGAGACTCCATCCCAAAACTCCTGAAGGTGATTAACTCCTATAGCAAAGTAGCAGGATACAAAAATCAATACACAAAAATCAGTAGCCTTCCTTTATGCAAATGACAAAGATACAGAGAAAGAAATAAGGGACATAGTCCCATTTTCAATACCAACTACAAAAACAATAAAATACCATGGAATAACCTTAAACAAGGAAGTGAAAGATCTATACAATGAAAATATAAAAACACTCAAAAAAGAAATTGAGGAGGACTTGAGAAAATGGAAAGACCTGCCATGCTCCTGGATAGGCAGAATTAACATTGTGAAGACGACAGTCCTACCAAAGGCAATATACAGATTTAATGCAATTCCAATTAAAATCCCCACAGTGTTCTTCACAGGGATAGAAAAAAAATTATCTCAAATTTCATATGGAAATGTAGAAGGTCTTTCATATCCAGACATATCCTCAGCAAAAGAAATACATCTGGGGGCATCACCATACCTGATCTAAAGCTATATTACAAAGCCACAGTAATAAAAACAGCATGGTACTGGCATAAAAACAGGAGTTTAGACCAATGGAATAGACTTGAGGACCTGGACTTTGGGTCAAGCAAGTATAGCTACTTGATATTCGATAAAGGCCCAAACAATATAGGCTGGAAAAAAGACAATATCTTCAACAAATAGTGCTGGACAAATTGGATGACCATATGCAAGAAACTGAAACTTGGTCCACACATTTCACCATGCACTACACTCAAGCCCAAATGGATCAAAGACCTCAATATATGACCAGAAACTCAAATACTACTGGAAGAAAATTTAGGAAGTACTTTCCATGATATGGAATGGAAAAAGACTTCCTGAACAAAACCCCAGTAGCTCCCGATCTTAAACAGTCACTCAACCAATGGGATCACATGAAGCTGAAGAGTTTCTTTACAGACAAGCATACAATAAGCAAATCCAATAGATTACCCACAGAATGGGAGAAAATATTTGTGGGTTATCCAACTGATAGAGGTCTGATCTCTAGAATCTACAAAGAACTCACAAATCTAAACAGTAAGAAGTCAAACATCCCACTCACAAAATGGTGCAAAGAGCTGAACGGGAAGATCACAGAGGAAGAAATACAAACGGCAAACATACACTTAAGAAACTGTTCATTATCCCTAATCATCAGAGAAATGCAAATTAAAAAGAACTATGAGATTCCACCTTACCCCAATAAGGATAGTAAACATCAAAAAATCAAATGAAAATAAATGCTGGCGAGGATGTGGAGAAGTAGGAACACTCATCGACTCTTGGTGGGAATGTAGGATGGTACAACCACTTTGGAAAGCAATATGGAGACTTCTGAAAAAGCTGAATATAGAGATACCAACAGACCCAGTTATTCCCTTACTGGGCATCTACCCTAAAACCTTCAAACCACAGGCTAGAGAGATTTGCTCAACCATGTACATAGCAGCTCAATTTGTAATAGCTAAGAGCTGGAATCAACCCAGATATCGATCACTAAAAGAATTGATAAATAAGATGTGGTATATCTACACAATGGAATTCTATACAGCAGTAAGAAAAAATGTCCCAATGAAATTTGAGGAAAAATGGCTGAACCTGGAACAGATCATTCTCAGTGAACTTACCCAATCGCAGAAAAAAAATCGCCACATAGTCTCACTCATCTACAGCACCTAAACTGAATCTACTCAAGATACCATTCATACCCAGCCATCATCTCATCGACTAGAAACTAGGATCGAAGGGGATGGAGGAGAGGGCATTGAAGTGGTGGGAAACACAAATCTAGTCCCAAACGGCAATGGTACCATAAAATTCCACTTCCTAAAAGGCAGACCAAATGGCTGATCCTTCACCAAGCCCTTGTAGGGAACACCTGAACCACAAGACACTGGAGAGGGTAGGATCAAGACTAACCTCAATCTTCTACATCTTCCCTCCCTCCCTCTCCCTCACCCCCCTCTCCTTCTGTCTCTTCTCTCTAGCTCTTGTATATTAGTTATCTTCTTCCTCATTTTCTTAGTGGGCACTGACCTGTAACTCCCAGTACCAGCATGTGGCTATCATCCACAATGAGCTTTTGATCAGAGAGATCTACAATGTTTCCTAAAAGACAGAGAGATTTCTGTCAGAGTACTTTATGAGCCACCGAAGGTTAATGGTAAGACCCTACTGCTGAAGACACCTTATGTGGTTGACATGCAAAACAGAATGGCATGGCTGGAAGTTGGAAGACAGTCTGTCCCCAAATAGTCAGCGCACCTAATGCTAGAAGGTGCTACATGGGCAACTGGGGGAAAATGACCAATATCTGTCCAAGCAACTCATGGTCTAACCTACTTAGCAGCAAGTAACATGTTGTGATTCCCACACAAGTGCAACAGTGGCACACAGCCATGGTGGGGAACCAACTGCTCTCAATTTGGCTAACTGATCCCCTCAGTGGTACGGGAACCATAGCTGGAGCTGGGAAGCAGGTCAGAACCATATCCAAACATAAGCCCACTCTCCAATATCAAGCTACCATCAATCATGGGCTACAAGAGGGCCTACACCTATTAAATTCTCTATAAAAAGGTAAGGGTTATCTCATTTGTCCTAGTGCTAACTTACTGTCCATTGGATCATCTGCTTCTCTTTTTCAGATAGATGTAGATCCTAAGGAGAGAGCCACCCATCATACCTCAAAAGGGCCCCGGCTGAAACTAAGGAAAATTGCTGAAACAAGCAAGGGTACTGTTTTCTTGATGAACCGGATACCAGCAGAAGGGGGAAGGAGATCAACACAGAGAAAAATCAACTCCTACCAAATCAGAGAGCCAGAGCCTCAGAGGCCCCCAACACTTCATCACTGAAGCAGACCAAAAATGAACCCAACATGGGTCAGGGAAATTTTGCAGAAGAGGGGGTGGAAAGAATGTCAGAGCCACATGTTGGGTCATGATATGCAGAGACATTTATCTTACCCATAACTATGGGCTAACTCCACAATGCATGACCCATATACCTCAACAAGGAGGGGCCAAGGGCAGGGGGTAGGTCACAGATGAGCCTTATAATGGTACCATACTATTTGCTCAATACAAAACTAATTAATAAAGAAAAAAAGAAAAATAAATAAAATTATTTCTTTGTGTGTGTGTGTGTGTGTGTGTGTGTGTGTTTGTGTGTGTGTGCGTGTGTGTGACATGAAGGCACATGTGCATGCAAATTCAGGTGAGAAGCTCTTGTCACTGTAAACAGATGCTTGTCCAGCTTTATGTGGGTGGCTGGAGAATTGAACCTGGGCTGGCAGGCTTTGCATTCAAACACTTTTAACTGATAAGCTATCTCCCAAGCCCTTTTAGAATTGTTCTTTAAACATAGCATGTTGCTTTTAAAGTTCTAATAAATGTAAGAAGGCTGAGGTGCTATCTCAATGAGTAAGAGTGCTGTCTCGGTGGTATGAGGTCTTGAGCTCTATTTTCAGTACCTACATAAAAAGTCATACATGGCTGTGCATTCCTCATCCCAGTGCTGAGGACAGCAGAGAACAAGAGGATTGCTCGGGCTTGCTATACCACCTTGCTAACCAAAAATGACCCAAGCTCCAGGGCCAGTTAAAGACACTATCTCAAGGAAATAAGTCATAAAAAATAAAGGAGGGCAACTTATACCTCTTCTGGCTCTGCATACATGCAAACGGGCATACATATCTACACAAAAATGTGTACATGCCTCATGTACACACATACACATATACACCGCACCAAGAAAAATGCAGACCATTCCCAAGCATGGCATAAGTAAGGGCCTCAGGTTTCTTCAACACAGGACAAAAAGCAGAAGGGAAAGGGGTATGTTCAGGATAAACAAAGCAAAAGTCTTAGCTTCATTTTAAAACCACAGCTTTTTCTGGAGCTAGTGCATATGCTTGTGTGGGAGAATTTATTGTTCCAGCCACCTCAAGGTCCCACTATCCCTGAATAGCATCAAATTGGAAATCAAAGTCTAAAGTAAGGTTTTTCAGAGAAAAAAACAACTTATCAAATCATAGCTGACAGAGTGTACAATACTAGGGATGTGATATTAAAACACCATGTATGTAGATGCATGTTCTATTGTATACTCAGAAGTGCCTGTTTTCTTATGTACTTATGTGGTCTTCACTCCAGCAGTATCTGGCATTCCTACTGTTCATATTCTTACCAGACTTTGTATTAAATCCTAGCTCTTCTGGGTGATTGAACTGCTTCATAGGTTTAATTTGACTTTCTCCAGGAACTACTGATATCTGAATTTAAAAGTAGACACACTTGTATTTGGCACCATGCTACTTTTCTAGTAATTAATCAGAGAATATTCATCAGTTATATTGGAAATTTCACATAGATTTGACATAAACGCTATGGTCCTTTAACCTTGTCTCACATTTATTTTAGGAGTAACACAGCATAATCGTTTTACCCACCCAAATTCTATTTTAATTCTATTGCAAAAGAATGAAATGAAAATCCACAATGAAGCCATGGATGTGGGTTGAATAAAAAGATGAACTTGACTTTTGATTCTGATTTATTTAAAATTTGGTTTCAAGAACATGGGGTAATTAGAGAATAATTGCATTTAATTAAACATTATAGGCTTACCTGACAGCATAGTGTTCTAAGATCACAAAGAAAATATTTGATACTTCATAGTAGAACAAAATAAATATGACCAGTTTGTAAATGTTGTTGAGCCATATTTTAACTTACAAATTTATATTTGTTGGGTTTAAAAGAATAACTGCTCATGTCATTAGATTGCTCTGTGTGTGTGCACTTGCACGTGTGTGTGTGTGTATAGGATGTGTAATGGGTATGTGTGATATATGTGTGTGTGCCCAGATATGTGTTGTGTGTCCTTGAAGTGGTCAGAGGAGAATGCTGGGTGCCCAGTTTCATTGCTCACCAGCATGTTTTCTTGAGACAGAGTCTTTTTCTGAGCATGGACCTACTGTTTTTTGAGCTCCAGCTGTTCTTCCAACTCTGCTTCCCACAGGAACGAGGATAAACACCTTCTGAGCCATTACCCAAGCCTCTTATTTTTATATTCTGGATGATATTTTATATACTGTTCTAACTGCTTTATAACTGTTTGTGGCTGGCTTTACTTGTGGTCATGTTCTTAAATTATCTTTTCCTTCATCACATGAGTGACACATAAGCAGAGGCACCATACATTGCATAGGATAGTGAGTATATTTTTCATTGTATCCTTTTCTTGTAGAAATTCCTCAAAGAAGTACTACAATGAATACTTTCTAATAATTAAATTATTTCTGATGTACCTTTCTCACACTATTTCAGTAAACATTTGGAAAATGGATGACTGAGAGAAATTCTTTCAATTTTATATACCTATGATAGCCTGAACATTAAAGGTATTCTATTATCTCACATTACAATAACTTGGGAGCAGGAGAATAAGTATGGATTCCAACGTTGGTTTCCTTTAATTGGAACAGAATGTCTTCCTAGATGGCATCCAGTAGTTTTTGTTTTCCATCTATCTGTCAACAATGGTAATATTGCATGGCTATTGCTGATTATAAAGAGAGATCAGAAAACAGTCACTAAGAGAAAGCAAGTGGAATTATCACAGTGGAATAGATACTTGGTTCTTTCCAAGTGGTCAATGTTTCCCTCTCAAGATTCTGCACCATAATTAGTTCTTTCTCTCAATTCTTTCCAAGAGCATTTTTCTGAGTACCTATCAAAGCCAAGTAGTCCGTGAGGGAGGTAGCAATTATAGTATAAATGTATGTACATAAGCCTTCCTCATTTCTTATAGTGCATGCATTGATTCTATGATTTCTAAAACCTTAACCGATTTTTTTTTTAATTAATATGTGTGTCTTCTGAGGTTAAAATAGGGTTCAGGCCTCCTTTCTACCTACACATGTCTAATTATTGGCTATTGGTTGTTTGGTAGCCTGATAAAATTAACTGAGACAATTTCAACAAAATGCAGGAACTGGCACTTTATATCACAGTTTTGATGAAAGATTGGAAACAGTACTCTACTTCGTTCTTTACAAACCTAAAGAAACTATAAGTCTACAGATTTTCTCTTCCTATTTTTCTTTCCTTAATCCCTTTGTAACTTTTTGCCTTCTTTCTCTTCCTTCCTTCCTTCCTTCCTTCCTTCCTTCCTTCCTTCCTTCCTTCCTTCCTCCCTTCCTTCCTTCCTTCTTCCTCCCTTTATTTTCTTTCTTTCTTTCTTTCTTTCTTTCTTTCTCTTTTTTCTTTCTTTTTCTCTTTGCTTCCTTTTTCTTTCACTCTTCCTTTTCTTCTTTCTTTTTTTTATTATTTATTTATTATTTTTACAGTCAGTTTGGTACCATTATTAGGCTCATCCGTGACCGACCCCCTCCCCTTGGCCCCTCCTTGTTGAGGTATATGGGTCATGCATTGTGGAGTTAGCCCACAGTTATGGGTAAGATAAATGTCTCTGCATATCATGATCCAACATGTGGATCTGACATTCTTTCCGCCCCCTCTTCCGCAAAATTTCCCTGAGCCATGTTGGGTTCATTTTTGGTCTGCTTCAGTGATGAGGTGTTGGGGGCCTTTGAAGCTCTGGCTCTCTGATTTGGTAGGAGTTGATTTTTCTCTGTGCTGATCTCTTTCCCCCCTGTGCTGGTGTCCGGTTCATCAGGAAAACAGCCCCCTTGCTTGTTTCTCCCATTTTTCTTCGTTTCAGCCGGGCCCTTTTGAGGTATGATGGGGTGGCTCTCTCCTTAGGATCTACATCTATCTGAAAAAGAGAAGCAGATTCTCCAATGGAGAGTAAGTTAGCACTAGGACAAATGAGATAACCCTTTTTTTTTGTAGAGAATTTAATAGGTGTCGGCCCTCTTGTAGCCCACAATTGATGGTAGCTTGATATTGGTGAGTGGGTTTATGTTTGGATATGGTTCTGACTTGTTTCCCAGCTCCAGCTATGGGTCCCATACCAGTGCGGGAATCAGTTAGCCGAATTGAGAGCAATTGGTTCCCCACCATGGCAGTGTGCCACCACTGCACTTGTGTGGGCATCACAACAAGTTATTTGCTGCAAAGTAGGTTACACCATGCATTGCTTCAACAGATATTGGTCATTTTCCTCCAGTCACCCATGTAGCACCTTCTGGCACTAGACGCGCTGACTGTCTGGGGACTGACTCTCTTCCAACTTCCAGCCATGCCATTTTAATTTGCATGTCAATCACAGAACGTGTCTTCAGCAGTAAGGTCTTACACTAGCCTTTGGTGGGTCATCAAGTACTCTGACAGAAATCTCTCTGTTTTTAGGAAACCTTGTAGGTCTCTCTGATCAAAAGCTCATTGTGGATGATAGCCCCATACTGGTTCTGGGAGTTACAGGTCAGTGCCCACTAAGAAAATGAGGAAAAAGATAACTAATATTCAAGAGTTAGAGATAAGAGAGAGAGAGGGAGAGGGGAAGTGAGGGAGGGAAGATGTAGAAGATTAAGGTTAGTCTTGATCTTACCCTCTCCAGTGTCTTGTGGTTCAGGTGTTCCCTGTAAGGACCTGGTGAAGGATCAGCCATTTGGTATGTCTTTTAGTAAGTAGAAAATTGTGGTACCATTGCCATTTGGGTCTAGATTTGTGTTTCCCACCACTTTGATGCCCTCCCCCCCCCCGGCCTTCCATCCTAGTGTCTAGTCTACGAGATGCTTGCTGGGTATGTAAAGTATCTTGGGTAGATTCAGTTTAGGTGCTGTAGATGAGTGAGACTATGTGGCGATTTTTTTTCTGTGATTGGGTAAGTTCACTGAGAATGATCTGTTCCAGGTTCAGCCATTTTTCCTCAAATTTCATTGGGTCATTTTTTCTTACTGCTGTATAGAATTCCATTGTGTCGATATACCACATCTTAGTTATCCATTATTCTAGTGATGGACATCTGATTTGATTCCAGCATTTAGCTATTACAATTGAGCTGCTATGTACATGGTTGAGCAAATCTCTCTAGCCTGTGGTTTGAAGGTTTTAGGGTAGATGCCCAGTAAGGGAATAACTGGGTCTGTTGCCATCTCTATACTCAGCTTTTTTCAGAAGTCTCCATATTGCTTTCCAAAGTGGTTGTACCATCCTACATTCCCACCAACAGTGGATGAGTGTTCCTACTTCTCCACATCCTCGCCAGCATTTATTTTTATTTGATTTCTTGATGTTTGCTATCCTTATTGGGGTATGGTGGAATCTCATAGTTGTTTTAATTTGCATTTCTCTGATGATTAGGGATGATGAACATTTTCTTAAGTGTATGTTTGCCATTTCTATTTCTTCCTCTGTGATCTTCCCGTTCAGCTCTTTGCACCATTTTGTGAGTGGGGTGTTTGACTTTTTACTGTTTAGATTTGTGAGTTCTTTGTAGATTCTAGAGATTAGGCCTCTATCAGTTGGATAACCTGCAAATATTTTCTCTCATTCTGTAGGTGATCTATTGGCTTTGCTTATTGTATGCTTGTCTGTAAAGAAACTCTTCAGCTTCATGTGATCCCATTGGTTGAGTGACTGTTTAAGATCGTGAGCTACTGGGGTTTTGTTCAGGAAGTCTTTTTCCATTCCTATATCATGGAAAGTACTTCCTAAATTTTCTTCCAGGAGTATACGAGTTTCTTGTCTCATATTGAGATCTTTGATCCATTTGGACTTGAGTGTAGTGCATGGTGAAATGTGTGGATCAACTTTCAGTTTCCTGCATATGGTTATCCAGTTTGTCCAGCACCTATTGTTGAAGATGCTGTCTTTTTTCCAGCCTATATTGTTTGAGCCTTTATCTAATATGAAGTAGCTATAGTTGCTTGACCCAAAGTCCAGGTCCTCAAGTCTATTCCATTGAATAGACATTGCCCGCAGATGTATTTCTTTGGCTGAGGATATGTCTGGATATGAAAGGCCTTCTGCCTTTCGATATAAAATTTGAGATCATTTTTTATATCTCTGTGAAGAACACTGTAGGGATTTTAATTGGTATTGCATTAAAACTGTATATTGCCTTCGGTAGGATTGTCATCTTCACAATGTTAATTCTGCCTATCCAGGAACATGGGAGGTCTTTCCATTTTCTCAAGTCCGCCTCAATTTCTTTTTTGAGTGTTCTTATGTTTTCGTTGTATAGATCTTTCACTTCCTTGGTTAACGTAATTCCAAGGAATTTTATTTTGTTTGTTGCAATTGAAAATGGGACTATGTCCCTTATTTCTTTCTCTGTATCTTTGTCATTTGCATAAAGGAAGGCTACTGATTTTTGTGCATTGTATTTGTATCCTGCTACTTTGCTATAGGAGTTTATCACCTTCAGGAGTTTTGGGATGGAGTGTCGTGGGTCTCTTACATATATAATCATGTCATCAGCGAATAAAGCTAACTTAACTTCTTCCTTTCCAAATTGTATCCCTTTTATTTTTATTTCCTTCTCTTGTCTTATTGCTTGAGCTAGGACTTCCAGTACTATATTGAAAAGCAGAGGTGAGGCTGGACAACCCTGTTGTTCCTGATCTTAATGGGGATTCCTCCAGTCTCTCTGCATTGAGCATTATTTGGGCATTAGGAGCTTCGTATATTGCCTTTATTACGTTAAGGTATGAACCAACCATGCCAATTCTCTCCAATGTTTTGAACATGAAGTGATGTTGAATCTTGTCAAAGGCCTTTTCTGCATCTATCAAAATGATCATGTGGATTTTATGTTTAACCTTGTTTATGTGGTGTATTACATTGACAGATTTCCATATGTTGAACCACCCCTGTGTCCCTGGAATGAATCCCACTAGGTCAAGGTGGATAATGCTTTTGATGTGTTGTTGGATTCAGTTTGCAAGGATTTTGTTCAGGATCTTTGCATCTAAATTCATCAGGGAAATAGGCCGGTAGTTTTCTTTTCTTGTGGCATCTCCCCCTGGTTTTGGAATTAGGGTGATGTTAGCTTCATAAAAGGAGTTGGGTAGCTTTCCCTGTTGACCAATTGTGTGGCGCAGTTTCAGGAAGATTGGTTTGAGTTCTCCCATGAAGGTTTGATAGAATTCAGCTGAGAAGCCCTCTGGTCCTGGACTCTTCTTTTTTTGGAGTTTTTTTTTATTACTTTTTCAATCTCTATGAGTGTGATGGGTTGATTGAGATGATTAATCTGCTCTGTGTTTAGCTTTGGTAGATGGTATGCGTCCAAGAATTTATCCATCTCCTCCTCATTTTCCAGTTTTGTGGAGTAGAGGTTTTTGAAATAAGTCCTGATGATTCTCCCAATTTCGCTTATGTCTGTTGTGATCTCTCCTTTTTCATTTTGAATTTTGTTAATTTGAAGCTTTTCCTTTTTTTGCTTGATCAGATTGGCCAGGGGTTTTTCAATCTTGTTGATTTTTTCAAAGAACCAGCTGTTTGTTTTGTCAATTGTCTTAATTGTTTCCTTGGTTTCCAGTTCGTTGATTTCTGCTCTGATTTTAATTATTTTTTCCTTCTGGAGCTCTTTGGGTTTGATTTTTCTTGTTTTTCCAGTGCCTTTAGGTGGATGGTTAGGTCATTGATTTGGGACCTTTCTATCTTTTCTATGAAGGCATTGAGTGCTATCAATTTTCCCCTGAGGACCGCCTTCATTGTGTCCCATAAGTTTTGGTAGGATGTGTTCTCATTTTCATGCAATTCCAGAAATTTGGTATTTCATTCTTTTTTTCATCCACTATCCATTTATTTTTTAAAAGTGTGCTGTTCAGTTTCCAGGTGCCATTGGGATTCTTGGTGGGTCTTTTGTTGTTGATTTCTAGCAATATAGCATTGTGATCTGATAACATGCAGGGAATTATGTCAATCTTCCTAAATATGTGGAGGCAGTCTTTGTGACCCAGTATATGTTCTATTTTAGAGAATGTTCCATGGGCTGCTGAGAAGAATGTGTAATCTGTAGATTTGGGATGGAAGGTTCTGTAGATTTCCGTTAGGTCTAAGTGATCTATGGTTTTTTGAGCTCTCTTACTTCCCTGTTGAGTTTCTGTTTGGATGATCTGTCTATTACTGATAATGGTGTATTGAAGTCCCCAGCTATGATGGTGCTTGTGGTTATTTCTGTTTTATTGTCAAGTAGGTTTTGTTTTATGAACTGTGGTGCCCCTGTGTTTGGTGCATACCAACTTATGATTGTAATATTCTCTTGATGGATTATTCCCTTGATAAGTAGGAAGTGGCCTTCCTTGTCTTTTTTGATTATTTTTGGTTTGAAGTCTATTTTATCCGATATTAATATAGCTACACCTACTTTTTTCTTATTCCCATTTTCTTGGAATAATGTTTTCCACCCTTTCACCCTGAGGAGATGTCTGTCTTTAATGGTGAGGTGGGTTTCTTGAAGGCAGCAAATTGAGGGATCTAATTTTTTGATCCATCCTGTTATCTTGTGTCTCTTGATGGGTGAATTAAGACCATTAATATTTAGGGTAAAGACTGACATTTTATTTGGTCCCTGCCATATTGTGATGGTAAATGTGGGTTGGTGTTTTCATGTACGTTGAAGATTTTTGTGCATACTCTGAGTTTGGTTGTTGTGATCTGCTTCTTGTAGGCAATTGTGTTTGATTATTTTTTTCTTCTCTGTGGAGAATTTCCTGATATACTCTCTGTAATTTTGATTTTGTGTTCATATAATTGTAAAGCTGAGTTTTGTCATGGAATGTTTCACTTTCACCTTCTATTATGAGGGATACTTTTGCTGGGTAGAGTAGTTTGGGGTGGAAGCCATAGGTTCTTAGACTTTGCAGTGTTTCATTCCAGGCCCTTCTAGCTTTCAGGGTTTCCATTGAGAAGTCTGAAGTAATTCTGATGGGGTTACCTTTGAAGGTGGTGTGCTGTTTTTCCCTAGCTGCTTTGAGGATTTTCTCTTTGGTGTCAACGTTTAGAGTCTTAATGATAATATGTCTGGGAGAGTTTCTCCTTTGGTCCAGTCTGTTTGGAGTTCTATTGGCTTCTTGTATCTCGATGGGCCTTTCTTTTAAGAGACTGGGATAGTTTTCTTCAATTATTTTGTTAAATAAGTTCTCCATGCCTTTGATCTGAATTTCTTCTCCTTCTGGTATTCTAATGATCCTGACATTAGGACGTTTAAGTGTGTCCCACAATTCCTTCATGTTCTGTTCACAGGAGCTTTTGAACTTATTGAAATTTTTGAACTCTCGAACTGTTTCTCTTCCATTGTCTTCCAGATCAGAGTTCCTATCCTCCACTTGGATGACTCTAATCTTGAGAGCTTCTAGAGAGTTTTGGACTTGTTCAGTTAAGTTTGCATTTTCTACTACTTTTCTATGTATAATTTCCATCCCTCTGTCAAGCTCCCTTTTCACATCATTTTCTGATTTTCTTGATGGTTCTTGGAGTTCATCCTTGCATTTCTTTATGTCTTCATTTAGCATGGCCAGCTGATTTTTAAGGTCTTCTTGTTTTTCACTCTCCCTCAAATCTCTTAACTCTCTTTGAAATCCTTCCAATTTCTTATCTAATCCTTCCAATTTCTTATCTATTAGTTCTAGTTTAGTGATGGCAGCATCCACACGATTGTCGTCCCTTTGTTGCTTTCCTGCAAGTTCTACCAGTAGGTTGGTCAGGGTTGCATTGCTCATAGTTCCAATTTGGTGTTCTGGTCCTATTGGTTCTTCTATGTTTTGGTTAGATGTATTCATTGTGTGGCTGGGTGATCTAACTGGATTTTCTTGCATTTGATTTTTCATGTTATTTCTTTTGGGCTGTGTTCTGCCCATGACAGTGTATGGGCAGGTAGGTGGGTGTATCAGCCTGGGCTCAAGAACAATGGGAATCTTATGCAGCCTGGAGGAGTTGCCAAGCATCCTGGGCTTTGGCTGTCACTTGCCAAAGCCGCCTATCTACTGCCTGGGAGGGGCGCCAAAGTTGCCTGATTTCTCAAGTGGTAATGTGCCAAAGCTGCCTGTGTTCGAGCTAGGAGTGGCACTGAAGCCCCAAGCACTGAAGCCACTGGAACTCTGGCTGGGCACGCTGGGAACCGGAAGCAGTCTGTGCTCCCCCACCAAAGGACAATGGCGGGCAGCCGTGCGGCAGACAGGTAGGCGATGGCACCTGAGCTGGCGCAAGCAAGAGACACAGTCTGAGCTTACATGGCTGCTCTTGTGGGACTGGGCTTGCTCAGTAAGTGGGCGAGTGGACGCAACTGTGGAGGAATCTAAGCTTCTGCATGCAGGGAACAATGTCACTTGCCAAAGCCGCCTATCTACTGCCTGGCAGGGGCACCGAAGTTGCTTGAGTACTCAAGTGGTAATATGCCAAAGCTGCCTGTGTTCGATCTTGGAGTGGCACTGAGACACCAAGCACTGAAGCTGCCCAAACTCTAGCTGGGAATGCTGGGAACCTGAAGCAGTCTGTGCTCCCCTGCCACAGGACAATGGTGGTGGGCAGGCGCGGCAGACAGGTAGGGTTGGCGCCTGAGCTCACGCAAGCAAGATACACAGTCTGAGCTTGCGTGGGAGCTGCTGTGGGACTGAGCTCGCTCAGTAAGTGGGCGAGTGGATGAGAGTTCGGAGCAGTCTGAGTTTCCACACGCAGGGAACAATCGGCGAGTGGTGGCAGCAGTGGCGGCCAGTGCTGCAGCGGCAGCAGAGGAGGTGCTGTGAACACGCGGTTATTTGGGGCGAGGGATTGCTACTCACCCATGAGGGGATCTGCGATTCCCTGTTCCCCCACCTCTGTGCCCTCCCAGATTTCTCTCCCCTAAAAGCCACTATGTACCCTTAATTTCTTGCCTTTCTTTCCCTGGGATTTGCAGTGCATCTAGGCGGTCGCCATCTTGGCCAGAAGTCCTTTTCTTCTTTCTTACTAGATAATATGATAATACCTTTAGGTATAATGGAACTATCTTTATTCTCTTACAAACATCTTTCTCTATGGGTTTAGGAGAAGACTCTGTGAATAAAGTTCTTTCTATATAAGCATCTGCTAGAATTCCAGTACTGGGGACATGGGGACAGGGAATCCCTAGGGCTCAGTTGCTATCTCATGTAATTGAAATGGTGACCTCTTGATTCAACAAGAGTCCCTGCCTCAAAGAATAAAAGTGGAAAACCTTCAAGGAAGACACCTAGACATTACTTCTTTTCTCTACATGCAGGAACACACATGTGCACATACATATGAACACACACATATAACTCTGTGTTTGCTATGGTATATCACAGGTATGGTAGTTTGAATGGATGTCCCACAATACATTCAGGAATTTTATTCAAGATTTTAACTTGGTGTCACTGAGGGTGGATCCCAGGTGTTTGGGGGTGGATCTGAAAATTCCTGCCTAAAAAATATATGCAGATTGCTTGAGCTGTGCCTGGGGCTCCCTGGGGTGTGCTTGCTTATGCTGGCAGTGGTTGTTTTCCTCTCTCTGCTTGGACCCGTGAATAGGGCCTGGCTTCTTCTGCCATTATGGAATGTCCCCTGGATCTGTAAGTTTCAATAAATTCCCTTCCTCCTATAAAGTATGTCTGGACTGGAACTTGATCCCAGCACCTGAAGCTGACTACTGCAATAGGATTTTCAAATGTAGTGTAGAGTTCATTCAACCCAAGGCTACAATCCCTAAACCCAGATAACCACTGACATTCTATCTAACATCAAAGCTGTTGAGTTTCATTATGATATATATGTTTTATATACACTACTCCTTAGTAATTAATGACAGTGGTAAGCTATATACAGGTTTACCTTATATATGTGCAGCCATATATTATTCAAGTCTCTACCATCACAAGACCATCATAATAGGAGAAAAAGTTCATGACATCAAAATAAAAGAGAGACTGATTGAGAGGAGGAGGGGATATGATGGACAGTGGAGTTTCAAAGGGGAAAGTGGGGGTAGGGAGGGAATTACCATGGAATACCGTTTACAATTATGGAAGTTGTCAATTAAAAAAAAAAGTTCAGGAGATTATCAGATAAACATAGGGCTCATTTTCTGTGTGGTTTCCTCTTCATTAAGGGCCACATGAATTCCAGTAGCTCACAGACCATAGACTGATACTTGTGTTCTCAGACCAGGTTGTCCATGCTCTGCTTGAGAATGCCTTGCTGCATAAGGTCCAAACATCATCTCCAGACAAAGCCAAGGTAAGTATGAGGCTTTCATTGCCATTCTCCCAACTCTCCATGAGCACAGTCTTTCACAGCCTCATATTTGATGTCTAATTGATGCTGTTTGCAGTGTATCATGTAGTTTGATGTCAGGTACTTCACAGCTGGAAGCAGAAGTCTCTGCATTCATGTACCATTAATTGTACCTTCTTATGCTATTTTTGCCTGTCAGTTAAGTTAACTGTTCTTGAAGGTAGTCATGATTATTTCTTCAATGTACAAGAATGGCACCTGGGGGAATATAATCAGTGTAGGCCTGTTTACTTTTTGTATCATTCAATTCTCTCCTTTTAGATATTTTAGAGTTATATAAGTTGTTTTAGAAATGAAGGCTTGAAGTCTCCACAAATCCTGTAGAATCTATTTTCCTTTCAAATCTGTGCATTTTGGCTTCATATACTTTATGACTCATCCATTAGTGAGAAACATGAAAATGGCAACTGTGATGCTTTTGCAATGCTCTTCTTTGTCTCTAATAATAGTGTTATTCTTGTTTGTTTTATATAGCTATTTTAATTCTCCTTTGGCCAGTGTCTTAATGATGCATCTCTTACTATTTTATATTTGTACTTTGAATCTATATGTGTCTTTTACTCTAAAAACATCATTTCCTTAATAAAGTCATAGACTGCTACTTTTTTGGCATGCAGTCCTTTATTCTGTAATTCTTTTTGCATAATAGTTGCTTATTTCTTTCACATGTAATACAATCACTGATAAGGGAGATTTTAAGTGATCTTGTATTCTTTGTTATCTCTAACATCCATTTTTCATTACATTTTATGTCTTAATTTTTTAAGTTAAAACTGTGCATGTCTAGGGTATTGTTTTTGAGACAATGTCATACTATGGAGCACAAGCTGTCTTCAAGTACTCCTTGTTATCTAGCTGCCTCAGTCTCCCCAATGCTAGGCTTGTAGGCATAGGTATGCAGTAAAATAGCTAAAATGTCACTATTGAATGCACTCCATTTTATTATTTCTTCTACAACATTGTGTGAAAATTTTACTTAGTAACTACATTTGAATTGTCATTAGAATTTGGACTCAGAAAAGAACCTTACTTATCATACTATCAACTTAATTTTGGTAGTATCAAGAGACTTAGTTCCAGTGTGACTCTGTTCTTTATCCATTCCTTTGTGTCATTTTAGTCAATCAAATAATACCAATAAACATTATCTTAATTATTTTCTCATTGCAGGAAAAAACTGGGAAAGGTAAATTTCAAGGTGAGGGTTTATGTCAGCTTATGGTTCCATTCCAGTGCCGATTCTCATGGTGGGAAAGTATGATGGCAGGAGTGTGAGGCAGCTGTTCCCTTTCAGTCCACACTGATGAAGCAGACAGCAATGGATGCTGGTGCTCAGCCAGCTCTTTCCTGATCACATAGTCCAGTACCCAGCTCATAGAATGGCACTGTCCAACTCAAGCAAGATAATCCCTCACAGACATGCCCAGAGGCTCACCTCATCTAGATCATCCCTCAAAGGTGGTTTTAGGGCATGTCAAGTTGTCAATCTATATAAACCAGCACAATCACAGTTGTATAGTAGCAGCTAATAGAAGAAAACAAATGACACTATATATTATTTCCTATATTTGCCTATGCAATGACCTGCATTGCTTCTCTTCCTTTCTTCAAGGATCTGAGGTACTCTTTCATTCATAAGTTATTTAAGGAACAAATGCTGAATGCTTTAGTTTTGCATGTTGATACATGATCAGCTACCATTTCCTTTCAGCATTTTACTGTCTTCTGCTCTCCAAAGTTTCAACCAAGATATGAGCCATTAACTCTGCTGGTAATCTCTTTGAACATAGTGGATTTCCTTCAATGTTTTCCTCTTGGCTGTATTGTACAATTGACCTCAAAGATCAAGTTAACATTCCTGGAGTCTTTCTTATAACTACTCAGATTAGCTCCTGAGCCCCTCTAACCTAGTTTCCAGTGCAGTGATTAGATTTCAATCCATGATTTCCATTTGTTTCTATTAAAGCTACCAACTATCAAGTTACTGATATTTTTCATTTGCTAAGAATATTTTTCATATATTCCTTTAATTAAAAAATGTTTCTTCAGGGCTGGAGAGATGGCTTAGCAGTTAAAACACTTGCCTGTGAAATCTAAGAACCCAGGTTCAAGCCTCCAATACCCCTGTAAGGCAGATGCACAAGGTGCTTCTTGAATCTGGAGTTTGTTTGAAATGGCTGGAGGCCCTGGTGTGCCGATTTGCTTCCGCTTTATCTCTATCTACCTTTCTCTCTCTCTTGCTCTCTCTATCTCTCAAAAATAAATATATAAACTATTTATAAGTTTCTTGAAGTTTTTAACCATTCTTGCACTATCCAATGTGAAAATGATACAAGTGACACTTTTATTACTTTCTTTCATACTTCTCATACTTTTCATACTTCTGTTTATTTACATTAGCATATTTTTATTGAAAACTTTTAGAAAAATGTTGTGGGATAGCTTTCAGAATCAAATTCTCACTTTCCCCAGGTTTTTTTCTCTTTGCTGCTAATTGCTTTTTAAATAACTCCCCTGGATTATAATTAGACAGTCTAACTATAGAATGTTTGTATGTTCTGTCATGTACAGCCTTTGAACTCTGTTTTGTTTAACGGGCAGCTGATTGGACACGTATTTCCCTACCAGTTTGGACAGATTAGTCTTCCACATTTGGCATGACTGTGTGTATGTGCTTGGCACATCTTCAACAACGCACCTGCTTCACACTTCTTCTTAGCCTCTGTATGCTTCCTAAGGGACTCAAGAACTGCTAGTGGTGAGAGATTAGGGCCTTTTGAGATTCCCCCATTATATCCAGAAAACATATGTAGTATTCTACATTCTAAGAGATATGCCACAGCTTTTCAGATACACTTTGAGATTTCTTCTTTCCCAGGTTTGCCCCTCATGATTTTTAGCTAATTCCTTATGTTCCCAGCAGCTGTCACATTCAGCAGTTATGAAAGTAAACAATCACTAATTAGTGTTTGTGACAAACATGAATGTGACAGACTTTTAACACAGAGTGACTTCAAAAGAACCCTATTCCTAATATCCTCTCCAGGGTGCTGCAGACCCATAGATATGGGCTGGTCTTCTTGGTGTATCTTCTACTAGTCATCTTCAAAATGGCCATGAATGCTGTGGTTCTAATTTTCAAAACTCTCTGGGAGCTATGGCATTGGAAGTGGGAACACAACTAGTTAAATACCTAAGACTTGGTTCCCATAGTGAGATTCTGGGATATTATTGAATGAATACTCCTTAGATTGCTTTAGGATTTCATGTATGTGTAGCTTTTTGTTTTATTTTATTTTTATTTGACAGAAAGAGGGAGAGAGAATGGGTGCACCAGGGCCTCCAGTCACTGCAAATGAACTGCAGATGCATGCAGACCCTTGTGCATCTGGCTAACGTGGGTCCTAGGGAATCAAACCTGGGTCCTTTGGCTTTGCAGGAAAATGCCAAACTGCTAAGCCATCCCTCCAGCACTATGTGTTATCTTTTAAAGGAAATTGTCGAATTGTCTCAGTTAGATGTTACTTTTATGGGGATGTGTATTTTAAATGACCATTACTCTGATATTCTGAAAGAGTCAAACATCAAATTAAATTATCAGGAAACAGTTTTAAGCAAAGGTATTTATGAAAAAAATAATAGCAAAACTGAATTCAGGTTATTGATAAAGTTCTTTAATCCTATATTTGTTTAGGAATAGAATCAATAGTCAGAATTATTCACACTAAAAATTTACTAGTGAATTATTTTTGACATTCAGCAGAACAACAATCACAATCACACAAGCAAACAAACAAATCAACACAAAACAACAGAAAAAAAAAAAAACACAAGGGCTTCAAGGTTATCCAAACTGTTTTAGGATAGAAAAGTATAAATACAAATGTGTTCTTATTAAGTCACTGACTCTTATATCAACACTTGTCAGAAACAACCACTGAGAGAGTATCATAAAATCTGATCTCATCATGGAGCATACACAGAAATCCTAATATAATTCTCAGAAATGAAATTTGATGTCAAATGAAAACTTCAGTAAAATAAAAAACCTGCAACATTAGCCACTGGAAAAAAAAAACAAAATAATTTTATATAGGCAATGAAAAGGGACTTAATAAAACTTGGCATCTATTTAAAATTTAATCATAACACATAAAAATAATTAATATGAGGGGATCTCATTAATCTGATAAAACATTTGCACAACAGTAAACATATTCCATGTAATTCTTAGTAACTTTTCTTTGAAATATAAAGCATGTAAAGTTTCTAATAATTTTGGCATTTTATTAAATGTCATGGATAATACATCAGTCAAAAAATGGATATAATGTATATAATTTAGAAAGGAAAACATATGATTGGCATTATTTATAGTTTACATGACTATACATATAAATACAGAATGAAATATTAAAAATCACACAGATTTTAAAATCAAGATAGAACTGATGTTTAAGTCTGTATGTCCTGGCAGCACAGGCAATAGAAACCACAGAACTCTAACTTTTTCCTGACATGAACCATCATGTAGCTAAAAGTAAATCTCAGAGAAGATTTACAAGGCCAATGCAAGGCAACATGGAAAACGTTGTTTGATATTACTTAAAGTACGTATAGATGGATGTATTGGTATTCATGTCATAAATATGTCATTTAGCTACGTTAGATGAATATCAGTGCAACTAATCAAAATCTAGCATTTTGATGAAATTTGTCAAGTTACTTTTATGTATGTATAGAAATTCATGGCATGTATAGCAGCTATTTTCTAGGATATCTGCCAAAGAAGAATAAGAAAACTAGGAAGGCTCTCTCTAATAAAAAAAAATAAGAAATGCTCCTGTTTATGGTATATAAGACATAAAAATTTAAGTTTATGGACTGACAACTAGGTTACTAGATTACTGAAACTAAGTAGATATTTTAGGAAAAAACTGTAACATTTTGATCCTAGCTATGTTACTGAGGTTGAACTGTGGAGTGAAGGGCAAAGGGCATTTGTTAACAGTGTATATGCTGAAACAATCTGATCTCACATAGTAAAACAACCTAAAGAAAATAGATTCATAAAAATTTTAAGAAAAATACAAGTCTATAAAATTTACAAATATAAGTATTTGCATGTGCATGAAATCAGCCCAATATATTTTGCAAAAATATATTCAATGTATTGATAGTTACTGACATAGTTTAAAATCTCAAAGTTTATAATGTTGTAGTATAAAAATGATAGTCTTATAGATTGAAAGAAACAAAATGAAACAATTACAAAATATGAAAAAACCCACTGTTCAGAAACATGTCTAGCAACCAAAGTTTTGTGTGTTGTTTCCAAGATATAAATGGTATAGCCATACAGGAATACTGTTGGAATTACTTAATAAGAGCAGGAACTACATGTTGATAACAATCCTTAAGTTATTCAGGATGCATGGTACAAAAACACATCAAAACACATTACTCAAAAAACTTCCAGTTGAGAAATACCTCAAAGGTTCCACCAACACTTCATGGAAACATTGTGCAATTATGAAACTGTAGGATGTCAGAGCATCAGGAAAGGCATTGACTAAGGGGTATGTATTAACATTGTTTCACTTTATAAATATAATGTGCAAAATCAATTCTTTCTATGTACTGTTAATAAAAAATAAACATTTTGTACATTACTTATGCATGTAGTTATCACAACAAAACTCCTTAGAAACATAAGCCTTGTTACTTTATAGTATAAGAGAGTGGTTACTTGTAGGGAGAGGAGACTAATAAGAAATGATACAAAAAAGAATGTAACTATAATTTCCAAAGGATTAGCTTTTAGACCAGTTATGTGGTTATATGTATAGCTGTTTTTATTTTGTTTAATTTTTTAGAGAGAGGGAAATAGAGAGGAGAGAGAGAGAATCGGCACACCAGGGCCTCCGCCACTGCAATTGAACTCCAAACCAGTGGACATGCGGGACCTTCCACTTGCTTCACCTTTGTGCATCTGGCTAAGAGGTGGGATCTGGGGAATAGAACATGGGTCCTTAGGCTTCACAGACAAGCACCTTAACTTCTAAGCCATCTCTCCAGCCCCTGTTATAACTATTTTTAAACTGTTGATAGGTATTTTATACAAGTGTTTAGTTTGCAATTCACAAACAAAAAAAAACTTGTAAAATTAACTTACTCTCCAATCAAACTACAATAATATGTGTGTGTGTGTGTGTGTGTGTGTGTGTCATATGATTTCAGTATTGGGAAACAGACTATATGAATATAGTCAGAATTTCAGGAGATTTTGAAGAGTGATGAAAGCCTGATTCCTGATTCTGTTATCAGTTGCTCTCTTCTCTGCACATTTCTTTCAGGAGTTCTACTTGCCCCACCTCAGTTATCTCTGACCTCCCATCATTTCTCACCTGAAGAGACAAAATTTCAAACCTCTTCACTTTCCCCTTTCTAATCAACCTCTGTCATTTTCTTACTGCTTCTAAGCATTCCCAGTGACCTGTAAAATGATTTTGCTTGGCTTGCTTACCTTCTCCACTTCTTGTTCTCACTTTATTTTTTTCTTTTTGATTCTACATGCTTGGCATATATATTCTTGACACACTAGTTGTCCCTGGGCTTACTCTAAATTGGCTTTCTGTGTGGCTGCATGTAATTGTGTCCAGTGACATCTTTGAAGTATCTCCAGTAACTGCTTCTCTCGTAAATGGTCTTAATGTTTGTGCTACACAAAATATAACTATTCATTTTTCCTGGATTTAGCCTTTCTACCCAAGTTTGGCATTTATTCACTGTACTTTCTGAGCTATTGCTGTATTTTCTCTAAGAATTCTTCTTTTTATTTTCTAATTAAAATGAAAGCAGCTGTGGAACTTTTAGTCTCACTTTCTCCTTGTCATATTTGTATCGCCTGGTTAGCTCATCTGACTTTGAATTTTCTCAGTTGCGTAGATTTATTTGCATATTTCATTTTCTGTAGAAAACATATCCTTTTCATGAATATGCTCAAAAATGCAGAGTTATTTTGCATTTTGCCCTGCATATGTTCCTGTTACTCTTCACATGCAGTGGTAATGGAATTTCCTGCCTGTGTTTACATTGTAAAACAGATTAGCCTGTGGGATGGCAAGTGGGATTGCATCCACCACAGTTCAGAATAGCTGTCTTAAAGTTGCTGAGAGAGGACAAAATACCCACAGGGGCCAAATTCTGAATTCCACTGGCTTACAGTATGAAAGCTTCTTTCTATGTATCTGTAATGGATTGGTTTAGGCCTTGCTCATTGTGGATGATAGCCACATGCTGGTACTGGGAGTTACAGGTCAGTGCCCACTAAGAGAAGGAAGAAAAAGATCACTAATATAAAAAAGTTAGAGAGAAGAGAGAGAGAGAGAGAGAGAGAGAGAGAGAGAGAGAGAGAGAAGCTGTAGAAGATTAAGGTCAGTCTTCATTGTACCCTCTCCAGTGCCTTGTGACTCAGGTGTTCCCTCTAAGGGCCTGGTATAGGTTCAACCATTTGTTCTGCCTTTTAGGATGTAGAATTTTATGGTACCATTGCCATTTGGGTCTATATTTGTGTCTCCCACCCCCTCCCTTGCTCTCCCTTCCCTCCCCACACACCCTATTGTCTAGTCCTCAAGATGCTTTCTGGGTATGTCAGCATCTTGGGTAGATTCAGGTTAGGTGCTGTAGATGAGTGAGACTATGTGGTGATTATCTTTCTGTGATTGGGTAAGGTCAGTAAGCATGATTTGTTCCAGGTTCAACCATTTTTCCTCAACTGAACAATGGTGAAACAGCACACAAGTGAGAGACAGAGAGAGAGAATATTGGTGAACAAGCTTGGGCCTCTTGCACTGTAAACAAACTTCAGATGCATGAACCACTTTATGTATCTAGGTTTATGTGGGTACTGGGAAATCAAATCTGGGCAAACAAGTGCCTTTAACCACTGAACCTTCTCCCTAGCCCTACAGACTATATGTTGGAGTGTTCTAACTTTTTTTTCTTCTAGTAGTTTTAGATCTTCAGGTTTTATATTGAGGTCATTGATCCATTTGGTGTTGATTGTTGTGCAGGGTGAGAGAAGAGGATCCAAATTCGTTTTCCTACGTGTGGCTATCCAGTTTCTCCAACACATTTTTGAAGATGCTGTCTTTTCTCTAGTGCATGTCTTTGGCCCCTTTGTCAAAGGACAGGTAGCTGTAGTTACTAGAACTTATACCTTGGGCTTCTATTCTAGTCCACTGATCTATGTTCATGTTTTTGTACTACTACCATGTTGCTTTTATTACTGACTTTATGGTATATGTTGAAATCAGGTATGGTGTGACCTCTAGAGATTTTCCTTTTGTTGAGGTTGTTTATACCTATTCAGGACATTTTGTGCTTCCATATAAAATTTGAGACATTTTTCTAACTGTGAGAAAACATTACAGGGATTTTGATTGGAATTGGATTGAAACTGTATATGGCCATTTTCATAATAATAATTCTTCTGATCCATGAGCATGGGAGACCATCCTGTCTCCTTGTAGCTTCCTCCATTTCTTTCTTCAGTGATTTTATGTTTTCATTACATAGCTATCCCACTTCCTTGGTTAAGGATATGCCAAAATACTTAATTTTTTGTCTATGGTAAACAGGGCTGCTTCCCTGATATCTTTCACATTATGTTTGTGACTGGTATATACGAAGGCTACTGATTTTTGTGCATTGAATTTATATCCTGCCATTTTGCTGAAAGAAATTTTCACCTCCTGGAAATTTTGGCAATGTCTTTCAGATCACTAATGTATAGAATCATATAATCTACATTAGGGCTGCTTTCTTTCTCTGGAATTGTTTCTTGAGTTAAGGCATCATGTACCATGTTCAAAAGAAAGTAGTGATGAGAGGGAGCACCCCTGTCTTGTTCCCATCCTTAATGAGAATGTTTTGTATTTCCCAATTTAGAATGATATGGCCCTTATATCTGTTTTATATATAGCCCCTAATATGTTGAGATATGATCCCTCCATTCTTAGTCTTTCCAGTGTTTTAATCATAAAAGGATGTTGTATTCTGTTGAAGGCCTTTTCTGCATTTAATTGAAATGATCAGATGATTCCTTTCTTTAAATCTATGTAATGTGTTATGTTTACTGGTTTCCTTTTGCTGAAACATCCCTGCATCCCTGAGATGAAGCCTACTAGATCTACATAGATAATACTTTTGATATATTCTTGGATTTGATTTGCAAGAATTTTATTGAGAATTTTTGCATCTAAGCATATCAGACATATTGGTATATACATCTCTTTTCTTACATCTTTATTTAGTTTTGTTATTAATGTAATTCTGGTTTCATAGAATAGTCAAGTAGTATTCCCACATTTTCAAATGTGGGAAATAACTTGATAAATACTGGTTTTAATTCTTCAATGAAGATTTGGTAGAATTTGACAGTGAGTCCATCTGGGCCTGGATTTTTTCTGCTGAGAGGCTTTTAATTTTTTTTTGTTGTTGTTTATTTGTTTAGTTTTCAATGTAGGATCTCGCTCTAGACCAGGCTGACCTTGAATTCAGAGTGGCCTCAAAGCTCCTACTTTTGCCTTTCAAGTGCTAGGATTAAAGGTGTGTGCCACCACACCTGGCTTAATTACATTTTTAATCTCTTTTCATGTTATAGCTCTATTTAGGTTACTTGTTTCTTCTGGGTTAAGTTTTGGTAGTTGATATGAGTCCAAGAGTTCATCCATTTCTTTCAGATTTTTCAGTTTTGTGAAAAATAGAGGTTTGTGAAGTATGTCCTAATCATTCCCAATTTCATTGTTATCTGTTATAACATTTCCTTTTCCATTGCTGATCTTATTAATTTGAGTTTTCTTTCTTTCTTTTGATAAATTTGGCCAGGAGTCTATAAACCTAGTTAATTTTTGAAGAACAAGCTTTTTGGGTTATCAATTTTTAAAATTGTTTTCATCGTTACCAATTTATTGACTTTTGCTCTGATCTTGATTATGTTTTTTTTATCTGGTAATTCTGGATTTGGATTATTCTTTTTTTCCAACACTTTCAGATGGATGGTTGAGTTACAAACTTCAGATCTCTCCATTTTTGTACTGCAGATATTTAGTGCATTTAGTCCCTCTTAGGACTGCCTTTATTATGTCTCATAACTTTTGGTATTTTGTATTTTCATTATTGTTCAGTTCTAGAAACTTATTGACTTCCTTTTAGATTTCTTTGACAACCCATTAATTTTTAAATAGTGAGTTGTATGGTGTCCAGAAATTGGTATATTTTCTGTAGTTTATCCTGTTGTTAATTTCTAAGTTTATTGCATGCTCACAAATAATTCAGGGAGTTATGCCAATTTTCCTGAATTTTTGGAGACATGCATTATGCCCCTAACACATGACCTGTTTTAGAGAAAGTTCCATGAGTTCTGAGAATAATGTGTATTTTGTGGAATTTAGGGTTTTTGAATTTTATATATTTTCATTCCTTTATAGATTTGCTTATTAATTTTTCACTCCTGTAGCTTCTTGAGTATATTTATTTATTTCATCACTGTGGAGTATTCCACATAGTAGTCTCTGTAGGACTGGCTTAGTGCTTATACATCCATAAGAGTGGAATTTATCATGGCAAGTTTTCTTTTCACATTATATTATGAGGAATAACATTTACGGATATAGTAGTTTCACTTGGAGGCCATGATCTTTCAAAAATTGAAGTACTCAGTCTGGTGAGCTGGATTAGCTTTTAGGGCATTTGCCTATGAAGTCTGAGATCCCAGGTTCAATTTTCCATGTCCCATGTAAGCCAAATGCACAAGGTGGCAAATGCATCTAGAGTTTGTTTGCAGTGGCTGGAGGCTCTGGTGTGCCTATTTTCTTTCTCTTTCTCTCAGTCTCTCTGTCTCTAATAAATAAATAAAAGCAAAGTTTTTAAAAATGAAATACTCCATTCCAATCCCTTCTGGCTTTGAAGATTTCAATTGAAAAATCAGAGGTAATTCTGGTGGGTTTACCTTTGTATGTAACAATCTGTTTTTTTCTTAAAGCTTTTAATATTGTCTGTTTTCCATGATTATGGTTTGAACTATAATTTGATGGGGGAATTTCCTCTCTCATCTTGTCAATTTAATGATCTGTGGGCATCCTGTATCTGGGTGGGTCTTTCTTTTGTAAAATAAAAATTTACCTGAATAATTTTGTGCAACATATTTTCTATACCTTTTGGCTTTATTTCCTCTACTTACTGTATGCCAAATATGTATGATCCAAATATTTGGTATTTTTATGATGTCCCATATTTTCCTCATATTCAGTTCACATGTTTTTTTGAACTTTTATTATTTTTGTAATCCCAGTGTATTTCCTCTGTCTTGTCCTTTAGTTCTGACATTTTTTTCCTCCATTGTTTAATATGTGTGTGGTGCTTTATTGGGAACCTGTAAAAGAGTTATTTCTTTTTTTTTTCATTATATTATTCTTCAGTACCTCTATCGCTTTATCGGATTCCATTTTCCTTTCCTCTTTTAACTTTCTTGGAATTCACTTCTGCATTTGATCATATCCTCATTGAGTTTGCTGCACTGACCATGGAGTTCTTTTGTTGCTGCTGCTGCTGCTGCTGCTGTTGATTCTCAACTGTTTCATTTATCTATCTATTGAGTTCTTTTCTATTCTCTTAAGTTTTATTGCCCATCTATTGACTGCATTTGTTGCTTCTCTTCTATTTGATTCAGCCATCCTGTGAGTATTAATTTTAGTTCTTATTGTTGGTTTTCTTCCATTTTCTTCAGCCATCCTTTCAGTTCCATTTTGAGTTATTTTTGTTGATTCTCTTCAATTTCATCTAGCAATTTGTTTATGGCTTCATTAAGTTTGTTTAGTATGCTTATTGCAATTTTGTTTTGTGATTCTATGACTGGGATTTCCTCTAAGTTTTCATTGGAGGCTTCCTTTAGGGGACTACGCATTCTTGGTGGAAATCTTTTGGCTTGGTGTCTTGCTTTATTTGATTTGCATAGGGCTTTGCTCATATGGAGATAGTCCTCTTGCTTTGCAAAAATACAGCAATGGCAGCTCTTGTGGAGTCTATGTGGCATAGTCTCATTAGTTTAGAGAAAGTTGGGAGTGGAGTTGTGGTCTATCCCTTCATTTGAGCTGGGTGCCCCTGAGTCTGATCAGGGCTCTCCTTGTGTGTATGCAGCCTCCAGGTAAGGCTAAGACCCTGAGAAGCTTGGCCTACTCAGTATACAGCAGTGTCCTGTCTCTCAGTCCTACTCATCACCTGGGACTTTCAAGTAACATCACCACCATGACACGCCTGTGGGCTGCAGCAGCTAGTGTTGTTATACACATGGTGGAAAGGGAGATCTGCACTAGTTAAGCTATTCTCAAATCCCAACAATTATGGGGTTGAACAGGACATGTGTAGGGAATAAGCTCTCTTGGGCTTGAATGCCCATCACTACTCACTGTGGCAGCTAGTATTGTACATAGCAGAAAGGGATGTCCATGCTAGTGGGGCTGTTCACAAATCTCAGCAGTTCTGGGGCTAGGTACCTATGCATAGGTAAGGAACCTCACCTAGATTGAATGTGTAGTGCCAGCTCCTTTGGAGTGGCATCTGCTCTGAGACTTTACTGTGGAATGTTGTGGCTGGTGCTGGATACATGGCAGAAAAGGAGATCCATGCTAGTGAGGCTGGACCTTAATCTCAGTAAGTGGTGAGTTCTAACTCACCACTTACTTGAATCCCCAACACCATTCACTCCCTGGTGCTTTGGAGTGGGATAAGCAAGGGCCCCTGCTGTGGGATGTATTGGATCCTGGATGTGTTTGCTGAAATCCACTCCAGAATGCCTCATAGAAACTAGAACAAGGATGCCATTGCTCTCTGCATCCACCCTTTTACGCACTTTATTGTTTTGATTCTTGAATTTGCAAGGCTAGTGTTCATGAGGGAATCCCTTTCCAGTATATCTGTTGTTGCTGGTTAAGGGTCAGGCTGGTCATGTGAAAGCACTTCCCAGGCAGGCTCCTCCCAGGCAGGCTCCTGTGAGTAGAAGCACTCCAAAGCAGCTGCCAACTGGAGCCAATCCTCACTCATTTTGTGGTTTCTGGAGGCTCCTAGCTCTTGCCTTGTTTCAGGGAATCAAACTCAGGTATATGCTCTTTTGCAACAAATGCGGTTATCTTCTCTGCCAACTCCACAGCCCAGAATCCACAGTTTCTTATGTTATATCCAATATTAAACACCAAGTAAAATGATTTAAATATGTTAATCATCACATTCGTTTCATCTTAATCTGAATTGGCAAATGCTCTCATTAGATGTAATAAATTCCTCAGTATAATATACTTTCACAAATTCCTTTAGAAAACCTTTACTTGGGCTAGAGAGATTGCTTAATGGTTAAAGCACTTGCCTGCAAAACCAAATGATCCAGGTTCAATTCCCCAGGACTCACATAAGCCAGATACACAAGGGGTGCATGTGTCTGGAGTTCATTTGCAGTATTCCCTGGCACACTCACTTTCTCTCTCTCTCTCCCTCTTTCTCTCTCTTTCTCTACCTGCTTATTTCTGTATCTCTATCAAATAAATAAATAAAAATAAAATATATTAAAAACATTTATTTATTATTAGTTATGCCATGGAAAATATTAATTATTCACCTGACTATTACATTTCTTTTCAAATTTTTCAATGATATAGTATTTGGGCAATACAATTTATGATAAAAGAAGTGAATGTCCCTGAGACTGAATAGCAAATGTACTATGCTTTTACATTTTTTAAGGTTTCATGAATAATTTCAAAGGTCCATGACATAATGACTTATTGTTTCATTTTATTAAGAGTCTAGTTCTTCATTATTTGCATTTTATACTCTATATCCTGATTTTTAGTACACTTGAAAACCCTGCTTCTTCCAGAGTAGTAACACACTTTTCTTCCAAGATGTCAAACATAACCACACAAATTATCATTTTAGTCATTCATACATCTCAGTATTGATTTAAAACAAGTTTATTCTTTTCTCCTTTGAGCCGCTCAAATAAATAACTTGGGCTATTACTTGACAGCATTTATCACTGCATCTATAAATATGAATCTAGGAGTAGTAACTTTTGTTTATAAATTACTACATACATCCACAGTAGAAACTTTTGATTTTTTGAACTACATTCTAACATTCTAGTACATAAAAGCAAGTTATAACACACGATTAATACAATGATATTATTTTCATTTTTACCACATTATTTGAATACAAGTAGTGAGAAATTTCCCACAAAGTTAATAGTTTGATGTAAATAGTATTAGTTTTATAGACATTTTCCTGAGAATGAAATACTTCCTATGTAGTAAAATTATAATCTATTGCATAAATCAATAGAAACATATTTATACTTTACCATAAAAGTACTTAGCAACATATTAATTCTAGAAAATGTTCTGCTCATTATAGGGCTGTAAAAGAGGAAAATGGCAGAGAATATCTGATGCCTTTGTCTCTGCCATATTCATTACCCAGAAAACAAGTTGCAATGTGTTGACATTAAGGAAGCTTTTGTACATTTAACAAGAAATAAAGGGCCCATTGAATGTAATAAACCTCTGTGGTTTCCTAATCTAATTACTATCAATGTGTGAATTCTTCTGAAAGGGACATAATTAAATAAAAGTTTATATGAGGCTAAGAAGGAACAAGAAAGTTGTTAGAAATACTGGGACAATTCTTGTAGTAGATGTTTTCAGGGGTGCTCACATTATGTGAACAGATATGAATAGACTCCCTCTGCAATCACGAATGAATGCTGAAAAGTCCAGATTCACAGATGTTGTCTTTCCTGTGGAAATAATTAATAAGCATCTGCTTTTGCTGACCTCCAGGAAGGCTTGAAAAGAGGACAAAATATAGTAATGAAGGGAAATAGAAGATATTAATGTTTATGTTTAGTTATTTCTAAGATAGTAATTCTCATTTATTCTGAAAATTAGCTAACAATGTAGTGTGTTTGAAGCCTTAGCCTATGTGACTAGTACATATATATGAGATATTAAGTAAGTAATAAAAAATATTGGGCATCAAAGGGGTGGGAAACACAAATCTAGACCCAAACAGCAATGGTACCATAAAATTCTACTTCCAAAAAGGCAGACCAAATGGCTGAACCTTCACCAGGCCCTTACAGGGAACACTTGAACCACAAGACACTGGAAAGGGTAGGATCAAGATTAACCTTAATCTTCTACATCTTCCCTCCCTCCCTCACACTCTCTCTCCTTCTCTCTCTCTCTCTGTCTCCTCTCTCGCTCTCTCTCTTCTCTCTAATTCTTGTATACTAGTTATCTTTTTCCTCCTTTCCTTAGTGGGCACTGACCTGTAACTCCCAGTACCAACATGGGGCTGTCATCCACAATGAGCTTTTGATCAGAGAGACCTACAAGGTTTCCTAAAAGAAAGACAGATTTCTGTCAGAGTACTTGATGACCCACCAAAGGTTAGTGGTAAGACCCTACTGCTGAAGACACCTTATGTGGTTGATATGCAAAATGGAATGGTATGGCTGGAAGTTGGAAGAGAGTCAGTCCCCCGACAGTCAGCGTGTCTAGTGCCAGAAGGTGCTACATGGGTGACTGCGGGAAAATGACCAATATCTGTCCAAGCAATGCATGGTCTAACCTACTTAGCAGCAAATAACTTGTGATGCCCACACAAGTGCAATAGTGGCACACAGCCATGGTAGGGAACCAACTGTTCTCAATTTGGCTAACTGATCCCCTCACTGTTATGGTACCCATAGCTGGAGCTGGGAAACAAGTCAGAACCATATCCAAACATAAGCCCACTCTCCAATATCAAGCTACCATCAATTGTGGGCTACAAGAGGGCCTACACCTATTAAATTTTGTATAAAAAAAAGGTAAGGGTTATCTCATTTGTCCTGGTGCTAACTTACTCTCCGTTGGAGAATCTGCTTCTCTTTTTCAGATAGATGTAGATCCTAAGGAGGGAGCCACCCCATCATACCTCAAAAGGGCCCTGGCTGAAACTAAGAGAATTTGGCAAAACAAGCAAGGGGGCTGTTTTCCTGGTGAACCGGATACCAGCACAAGGGGGAAGGAGATCAACACAGGAAAAAATCAACTCCTACCAAATCAGAGAGCCAGAGCCTCAGAGGCCCCCAACACCTCATCACTGAAGCAGACCAAAAATGAACCTAACATGGCAGAAGAGGGGGTGGAAAGAATGTCAGAGCCACATGTTGGGTCATGATATGCGGAGACATTTATCTTACCCATAACTATGGGCTTACTCCACAATGCATGACCCATACACCTCAACAAGGAGGGGCCAAGGGCAGGGAGTAGGTCACAGATGAGCCTTATAATGGTACCAAGCTGACTATTTGCTCAATACAAAACTAATTAATAAAGAAAAAAAGAAACATAAAAATAATTTAATTATGTTTTGAAATAAAAAAAAATATTTAAATGCTCAGTGTGTTTAAATGTTTAAGGATAACATATTTGAAGATACTTGATATATTATTTTTAGTTCCCCTTTTGAATAATTGAGTTGACCCTGAACATTTTGAAGAATAACTATGGAATCACAAGATGAACACAAATTGTGTGTATATATGCGTGTGTCAACTTTATCTCATAATGTTGTTCCCAGGAAGATTTTTCTGGCACTTTCTAGTTAATTTGCAGTTTGTCTCCTTAGGTTAATACACACACACACACACACACACACACACACACACACACACACACACACACAATTTATTTATAAGAGAAAAAGAGAGGGAATGAGAATGGGTACACCACATGTCTAGCCACTGTAAATGAAATTTAGATGCATGTACCACCTTGTGCATCTGGCTTTATGTGGATGCAGGGAAATCCAACCTGAGACATTAGGCTTTGCAGGCAAGGCCCTTAACCACCAAGAAATCTCAAAAGAAATCATTTTCTGTACAAGTATTACATATTAACGTCAAAGTCATGTTCATCCTACAAGTATATCATGTTACATTCCTTGTTTCTGTCATTGAATCAGTGGCATCTGAATGTTTAATATTAAAAATATCTGTATAGATACATGTGCATGATGAACTTATATTTGAAAGTTCACACTTTATGCAATTTTAGATGCATAATTTTATATATTTTTTCCATTTTCAGTCAGGTCTAACCCTCATTAATCTCATATGCAATAGCTTAATTACATTTTATTTTTATTATTCTATTATTATAACCACTAATATTTGCCTAGGTTTTCTTCTAATTTCCTACTTCTTTTGAATTTCAAAAGTACCTTTACTTAGTCATTTTTAAATTTGTTCCCTTAAGATACTAAAATTTATATGCGGTTTTTGAGATCATCTAGTTCTCTCCTTTAATTTAGAACACATTAGCAACCTTTTTCTCTCAGCAGCTTCTACACCCTTCCTGCCATAGACTTGATCTCTTTTTTTCTGTGTAAGTGCTATTCCTCATATATTTTGTCAAATATTTTGAACTTTTTCTTATTTTCATGGATAATGTTCTGTAGATTTTTCTTGGCACTTTAGTCTGGCATTTGTTTGTTGTTGTTGTTTTAACTAATGGAAGTATCTTATCCTGTCTTTAGTTTTAACCTTTAAAGTGAAAGTTAAAATATATATCTTAGATCATTACAGTAACACAGAAATCCCACAAATAATATTCCTATTTTCTCTCCATGTCTGAATCTACTTTCAAATGTAAACGTCATCATACACTCTTAAGTTTTATCCCTGATATTTCTCTCAAATTTCTAATAGTAATCTTTATTTGCTAATTTTCTAAGAAAATAAATCACATTTGTATTCCTATACTCTCCTACACTATGATTTCTGTCTTTACTGCTACAAAGCAATGCTCATGTTCGGTCCAGCGTCTTCACCCTCTACACTGCTTTATTCATCCTCTGTACTTCTTTATTCTTCATCCTGGGGATTGACTTATTACTGTTTCCTACTATATTCTCCAGTGGATGATCTATGACTTACTTCTATTTAATGTTTTTGACTGTCGCTCATTTTACATGCTGATGTTACTGCATGTGCTCTTTTTTTTTAAGCTTTAGTTTTATTTATTTATTTGAGACAGAGAGAAAGAGAGAGGGAGAGAGAATGGGCCCAGGGCCTCTAGCCACTGTAAAAGAACTCCAGATGCATGCACCACCATGTGTATCTGGCTTACCTGGAACCTGAGTAATCAATCCTGGGTCTTTAGGGTTTGCTAGGCTTCACAAGCAAGCACCTTAACTGCTAAGCCATCTCTCCAGCGCTATATCTGTCCTCTTGAGAGTCTAGCAGTTCTACAGGGTTATTATCTATATTATTATCCTGTCTCAGTGTCATTGCCCAGTGACTACAGTAGCCATAAATCTCCAGGTCCCTTCCCCTGAGAAATAATTCTGCATTGCTTCCTAGAGCTTTGTCATGAAGCTAAACTTCAGTCAGCCCCTGTGGCCACTGGCTTGAGAATGCATACAATGTTGTCTTTCCTTCATAATTCTGTGGCTCTTTCTAGAACCAGTATCTCATGCATATTTCAAATACCTTGTTTTCCCTTGAACACTGTTAATCTGGAGTCAATTTCTTCTCAGAAATACTGAGATAGGAAGTTAAAATTTAGTTGACCTTTAGCTTTGGTTCTAAATTTTCAGGAGTGTATGGAAAAATAAAACTATGGCAGTTGATATGGATTCTCTGCCATTTCCTAAATAAGCAATCACCCTATCAGCCACATTGCATCACTAAAGCCTACATTAAACGTTTGGTTCTGCTGGAATGCTGTACGGAGCAGGGAATGGCTATCTTCCACTTTTAGCCTTTGGGTTCTCCTGCCCAGTAAACTTCCATGCTCATTGACTGGGGGAGAAGTCTCTTCTTAATCTCATCTAAGCAGGAAACAAGATCCCTGTAGTACTGGAGGTAATTTGCAGGCTGGGGATAATGAGAAAGTCATAGTCAAATACTTTACAAAGGAACTCAAGCACTTATTACTATGATTGATAAACTGTCACCTTGGAAATTGAGTAGATGGTAATTGCTGCCATTATTTTTCAAGATAGGAACAAAATTTAAATAAGTCAAATCTAACAAATTTTGAGTTACCAGTACAAAAAAAAGCTGAAAAATCTATATGAAATATTTTGCTCCAAATGCATTAGACATTAATGATTGTGCACTGGGTGATGGAAAGCATTTACATTTATCTAAGGAAAAATGTTTTTTAATGACTTCACTTATTCTTTTTTATAACCCTGTGAAATTATCACATAAAGAAATCTCAAAGAGATATTCCTGGGTGTGATGTTGAGTGGCAATTTCAACACCTATTATAGAACTTCACAAGGTAATAGAACCTGTTGTGCCTCACTGCTTAATCACATAATGGCGTTCAGAAACATTTCATACTGCCTTGAAAAAAAAGTGCCTTTCCATAATGTGATTATGGCAGTGTGTATTCAGTGTGTATTTTTATTGTGATTTTTATGACATAAGAAAACATATCTAAGCATTCAATACCATCTTAAGAGTGCAGCAATTGAATCACCAAACACAGACTGTTCTACGAGTCACGAACTATCAGTAACTTTGTGTCCTAAGGGCATTGCCATGATGAAATATGCATAGTCCATGTTCTCCTGAAACTCACAGGAACCTACTCACTGAAGCAAGGCCGGTGAAACTACATACCCTCACATTACTGTATGTTCGGTAATAGAGTAAGAAACATTTTTTGTAACACAAATATAAATAGCAATTACTTATAATATGCTGTTGTGGATATTATAAAATGATAGATTACCAATAGTAAATTGCCCATATTCAGATATCATACGCCTCATATCCTTGATTGCTGTAAAATGAAGCCATAAACAAATTTCTAAAGTGTTTAAACAAGAAACAAAAGCTTGCTTGCTATGCAGCAATATAAATGTTTTATAATGTAATTCACTGCAATCACATTGAAAGACCCCCCCCTTGAGGGGGAGTCTTTCCCCAGGAAGAGACCCTAAAACCCAGAGATCAGTCCGAGACCACGAGATGCAAACAGCAAGAGGCTTTATTGTGGGTACCGGTGCACCGGGGCTCGACACGGAGTCCTCACGCAGGAGGGGTGAAGAGCCCCTAGCAGCCGGGAGGTAGGGGTTTTAAAGGGAAAAACTACAAACATGCGGAAATATCTCAAACATGTTTCAGTTCAGGGACTTTTCAGACGTCATCAGGCAGTCGCCTCGGCCGTGCCGTGCCGTGCTATCTTGACCTTGGGCAGGGAGCTCAGGATGTCGCCTCGGCCGTGTTATCTTAACCTCGGCAGGGAGTTAGGGCCCCTGCAGTTAGGCATTGTTCAACTGCCGAGGCTTCCCAGAGAGCGGAGGCTTCTCAGAGATTAGGTATGGGGGTTGCGGTTCAGCAAGCAGGCACAGGTTTCTAAGGCAACGGTCGGTACTTCAGTTAACTATTTCCTTACCTGAGCCCGGGCAGCTGGTTGCAGAAAGTCACATACAATGTGCCTTATGTTAAGCAAGCGATTGTACAGAAGCCAAAGAAGCAGGTTAGATGTATTTATTAGGGATTGGTGACCTTGCCCTGAACTGGTGCTTGTTTGTGCAAGCCTTGCAAAATAGCAGTCAAAATGGTGTAACAGCGGTCTAGCCGGGGTTTTTCATTCCCCCATTTTCTTTTAGCATTGAGTGAAATCTTTTACTCAAACCAGATTATGGGATTTTAGTTTCTTGCTGCTGCAGTCTCTGATATTGCTGTGTCAGAACAAAAGTCTGGATGACTGACAGCCTGTCTTTTATGAATTGGACCAGCCGATTTAGAATGCATGGCCCGAACAGGAGTATTATAAGGAAAATTATTAGAGGTCCCATCAAGGTGGAGATTAAAGTTGTAAACCAGGGAGATTTATTAAACCACCCTTCGAACCATCCCTGTTGGGATTCAAATAACTTTTGTCTTTGTTTGAGTCTTTCCCTAAGTTTTGCCATGTTATCTCTTACCAATCCAGTATGATCGGCGTAGAAGCAGCATTCTTCTTTTAGGGCTGCACATAATCCCCCCTCCTTCAAAAACAGCATATCTAAACCTCTTCTATTTTGAAGGACTACCTCCGAGAGGGAGGTGAGTGACTTTTCAAGGGCACTGATTGATTCCTCTAGGGCCTTGATATCAGCATGCATAGCTATTTGCAGCTGCCGAAACTGATTGGTTTCTATGAGGGCTGAGGTTCCTGTCCCTATCCCGGCAGCTATTCCCCCCATAGTAATACCCCCCAAGAGTATGGCCATGGTCAAGGTGACGGGTTCTCTTTTGTACCTAGATTTGTCCTCAAATTGGCTATAGATATAATCAGGTTCATGGTAAGTAATTTTGGGCCATAATTCTATTAGTACACAATAATCTGATGTCGCATTGAGTACTGAGGCTGAGACACAAGGGGTTAACCCAGTACTACATGCCCAATAAGTTCCGCTGGAGGCGGCCAAGTAGTAGGAACCAGTGGATACTTTTATTGTGAGGTTACATAGGGCCTGATGGGTTTTAGGGACTGTCCCTAAGCAAAGCCCCTTTCCAGAAACTTCTGACAGGGTTAATCCGTGTTGGGGACTGGAGATGCAACTAGGGGAAACTGAAGTCTGATTGGAGTAATTACCCAGGACAGCTACTCCTTTATAATAAGGGGGTCTTGAAATTAGGCATAACCAGCAGTCTGTGGTTTTGTCTGGGCTGGTGAGATTGAGAGCCAGATATGCCCCTTGAATCAGGCCTATTAGTCTGTCTCCTGTCCCAGGAGAGGAAGGGGATACGTCAGTGTTAGAAGGGGTTTTTAGGGTAGGGAGAGGAGTTACGGGTTTAATTTGTTCTGGCAGAGAGGGAGGCCTTTCAAAGGGAGGCTTCTCAGAGGGGGACTTTTGTTCTGGCAGGGAGGGAGGCCTTTGTTGTGGCACCACCTTGTTAGGTCCTATAGAGTGGGTCGTTGCCTGGACCTTAAGCTTAATTTTAAAAGTCAGTCCCTTGCCTATCCGATACCATTGGAGTCCCCAGGTATACCCTTCTTGCCAGCCAGTGGCTTTCTTTCCTGAGTCTGTAAAGTCAATGTGAAGGGGTAAGCAGGTACCATTTACACATTGAAAGTTTCCCCAGTTTTCCTTAGTGGATTCTTCTCCACATCCCCCCTTATAATTGTTTGGCCACCATTCCTTGGGGGGTTTATTCCAACCTCTGGTGACCTTGATTTTATCCCAGCTAGAGTGGGGCTTCCAGTAGGCATCTCCTGTCGTCTCACATCCCCAGGCCGCACAAAAAGTTTTTTCATATCCCCCACAGCGATATGCTTCGGCCCTGCTTCTGTCATCTCTGGGGCATAGGAAAAAGTCTGCTCCTGCCAATATACATCGTCTTGTCAGGGAGGAACACCCTTCTATGGCTATACCCCCCGAGGTGGACCTCATTGTTTTTTTTAACTTTCTGGGGTCTGCATCAGCGATATCCCATGAATCCATGCCTGCAGCTAATTGGCAAAAGTCAGGTGTTAGAGTAGGCCACCAGGTATTGAATGCGTGATTTTCTTGGATTTCCCAAACAATTTCACCTGTTTGAGATTGAATCTGCCAAGTCAAGGTATGTACCTGGTGGGGACTTTGGTTTTTAGTTGCCCTGCCTATATGTAGCAGGGCCCACCACACCAAGATTAGGAGTTCCCATCTCCATGAACAAGTCTTAACTTTAAGGGGTTTTGGGTGCGTTGGATTTTCCATGTTGGACCGGTGGTTGGTTTTGTCCCTTCAGGCGTATGAGCCGCTTTGACGTGGGATGCGTGGATCCAAGCTGCAATTCCGTCGACTTTTAGCGCCGTTGGGGTGGTCAGGAGGACGGTGTAGGGACCCTTCCACCGAGGTTCCAAGTTCTTAGTCTGGTGTCGGCGGACCCAGACAGTATCCCCGACCTGGAAGGGGTGTGGCAGTACCAGCTGGTTCAGTTGTTCACGATAAGCTGCTGCAAGGGGTTTCCAGACTTCTCTCTGCACGATCTGCAGGGCCTGCAAATGAGCTTGCAGAGAGGGACTGTTAGCAAAATCAGCAATGTCTGGATCAAAAAAATTTATAAATGGGGGTGGTGCCCCATAAAGTATTTCAAAAGGAGTGAGTCCATGGGGGCCTGGTGTGTTGCGGGCCCTATATAGAGCTAACAGAAGGAGGAGCACCCAGTCCTTAGAGCCAGTTGTAAGCGTTAATTTGGATAAAGTCTCCTTAATTGTTCTATTCATGCATTCTACCTGTCCTGAACTTTGGGGTCTATAAGCACAGTGTAATTTCCAATTGATCCCCAATAGCTTAGCCACCAACTGACTTACCTGGGAGACGAAGGCGGGCCCGTTATCTGTGCCTAGGACCTGGGGCATTCCGTACCTGGGGAAGATTTCTTCCAGAAGCTTTTTAGTTACTATTTTGGCAGTTTCATGTTTGGTGGGGAAAGCTTCTACCCACCCTGAAAAAGTATCCACGAACACCAGTAGATACTTATATCCATATAGTCCGGGTTTGACCTCAGTGAAATCTATTTTCCAATGTACCCCCGGCCGGTGTCCCCGCATCCGAACCCCAGTCCCAATCTTAGTTCTTCCTGCATTTATTTGGGCGCAGGCTGCGCATTCATCAGTTATCTTTTGTAGGGCCTTGTCTCTGTTCAGGAGGTAGGGACCAGCTTCACTGCGTTCTAATAGGGTTTTCAACTTTTTTGGTCCCAAATGGGTCAATTTATGTAAATACTTGATTAGTTCATAGGTATCTCGTATTGGCATAACAGTCTTCCCTTCAAAGACCCAATGGTGTTTATTTGGGTCATAAGTGGCCCCCATTTTCTTTAGGAGGTCGGTATCCTCCCTACTATATTGCAATGATCATCGATGCCATTTATCTTCCCTTGGGTCCATCAAGGGGAAAGATTGAGAGGTGTCAAGCAGCTTTAGGGCAGCCTCTCTGGCAGTGGCATCTGCCAAGCGGTTCCCTTTTGCCTCAGGGTGGTTTCCTTTCTGATGGCCAGGGCAATGCATGATGCTCAGTTTTTGAGGCAAGAATAGGGCTTTAAGTAGCGCCAGGATTTTAACTTTATTTTTAATTTTCTTTCCTTCTGATGTTAATAAGCCGCGCCTCCGGTAGATTTCCCCATGGATGTGGGCAGTAGCAAAAGCATAGCGGCTGTCAGTGTAAACATTTAGTTTCTTACCTTCTGCCATTTGGAGGGCCTGGGCCAGCGCTATGAGTTCCGCTCTTTGGGCTGAGGTGCCTGGTGGTAGGGCTGTAGCCCAGATTACCTCAGTTTCAGTGGTCACTGCTGCTCCCGCCTTTCATTCCCCATTTGCCAGGAAGCTGCTACCATCGGTGTACCAGGTGTAGTCTGCATCCCGAAGAGGTTGGTCCGTCAGGTCTGGTCGGGTTCCATGTACTTCCGCAAGAATCTGGAGACAGTCGTGTTGTTCTGTTGCTTCCGGCAAGGGAAGCAGGGTGGCGGGGTTGAGAGTGACCACAGGTCCGAATCGCACCCGGTCAGCGTCCAGGAGCAGGGCTTGGTAATGAGTCATACGGGTATTGGAAAGCCAGCGGTCTGGGGGTTGCTTGATTAAGGCCTCCACAGCATGGGGGGCTCGAATAATCAAAGGCTGACCCAGAGTCAGTTTTCCTGCGTCCTTAACAAGGACCGCAATGGCTGCCACCATTCGCAGACAAGGTGGCCAACCGGCTGCTACCGGATCCAGTTTCTTAGATAGATAAGCCACAGGTCGCCTCCAAGGGCCCAGCCTTTGGGTCAGTACCCCCTTGGCATAGCCCTGTTTTTCATCTACGAACAGTTCAAAGGGCTTAGTGATGTCAGGGAGGCCTAAGGCGGGGGAAGTTAGCAAAGCCTTTTTGATGTCTGTGAAGGCTCTTTGTTGTTCTTCTCCCCATGTAAATAAGACTCCCTGCTTGGTGAGGGGGTACAAAGGTGCTGCCATTTCTGCAAACCCGGGAATCCAGAGACGGCAAAAGCCCGCGGTCCCCAGGAATTCCCTCAATTGGTGAGGGGTTCGAGGGGCAGGGATGTGAGTGATAGTCTGTTTGCGCGCCTCAGTTAGCCATCTCTGTCCATCCTGCAACTGATAGCCCAGATAGTTGACCTTTCTCCGGCATATTTGAGCCTTTTTGTCTGAGGCCCGATAGCCTAGTTGTCCCAATGTCTGTAAAAGGGCCCGGGTACCCTCCTGACATTTCTTTTCTGAGGTGGCCGCTAGGAGGAGGTCATCAACATATTGGAGCAAAATTAGAGCCGGGTATTGTACCCGAAAGTCCGCCAGATCCCTATGCAAGGCCTCATCAAAGAGAGTCGGGCTATTTTTGAATCCCTGGGGAAGCCTAGTCCAGGTTAGTTGGCCTGAAAGTCCAAGTTCTGGATCTTTCCATTCAAAGGCAAAAAGAGACTGGCTTTTAGGATGTAGGCGTAGGCAAAAGAAGGCATCCTTTAGGTCTAGTACGGTGTACCAGACATGAGACGGTGGCAGGGTGCTCAATAGGTTGTAAGGGTTAGGAACTGTGGGGTGGATGTCTTCCACCCATTTATTAACTTCTCTTAGGTCCTGTACAGGCCGATAGTCTCCCGTCCCTGGCTTCTTTACTGGCAACAAAGGGGTATTCCATGGAGACCAGCAGGGTATAAGGACACCCTGGTCCAGCAGTCTCTTAATGTGGGGGCGAATGCCCTGGTATGCTTCATGGGACATGGGGTACTGTCTAATGGAAATAGGAGTAGCTGTAGCCTTTAGTTGGATAACAAGCGGAGCTTGTTGCAGAGCTAGTCCCATTCCCCCAGTTTCAGCCCATGTTAATGGAAAGTCATTGAGCCAGGAGGACATGTCAGTCTCCTGTGGCTCTTGAGATTTATAGAGTCTATATTCATCTTCTAAGTGCAATGTCAGGATTTGGAGGGGATCACCCTCAGGGCCTGTTATTCTAGCCCCTTTCTCATCGAAATGAATTTGGGCCTTTAATTTAGTGAGGAGGTCCCTCCCCAGCAAGGGATAGGGGCAATCTGGAACATGTAGGAAAGAATGAGTTACTTTACCAGTAGCCAGTTGCACCTTCTGTTCCGTGGTCCATTGGTACCTTTTTCCACCGGTTGCTCCTTGTACCCAAGCAGATCGATGGCTGAGTGGGCCTGATGTCCGAGTCAGGACCGAGTGCTGGGCCCCAGAGTCTACTAGGAAGGTGACTGGTTGCCCCCCAACTTTTAGGGTTACCCTGGGCTCAGGGGGGGCTCCTGGCCCTGACTTCCCTAGTCTTCATCTAGAGCAAGGAGGGAAGTCTGCGGCTTAGGTTTTTGGGATCCCTTAGATTTCTTTGGGCAATCTCTGACCCACTGTCCTCGCTCTTTGCAGTAGGCACATTGATCTTTATCCACTTTGGCCTCCTTCTGGCTTCCCGGCCTGCCTCCCTTTCTATCTTGTCCCTGTACTACAGTGGCCAGCAACCTACTTAATTCCTTATTTCTTTTTTTATCTCTTTTTTTCCTGAGCCTTCCATAACCTTTCTTCCTTTTCTTCAGGAGTCTCCCTCTTATTATAAATTCTTTCTGCCTTCTTTAATAGGTCCGGCAATGTATATCCCTGTAGACCCTCCAACCTTTGTAATTTATTTTTAATGTCTGGACTAGACTGCCAGATGAAGGACATAGCCATGCCAGTCGCCTGACCGGGGTCGTCAGGGTCATAGGGAGTATACATCCTATATGTTTCCTTGAGTCTTTCTAGAAATGCTGATGGAGTCTCATCACTTCTTTGTATCACCTGTTTAACCTGTGCCAAATTGGTGGGTCGGCATGCTGCCCCTCGGAGACCCGCTATGAGCAACTGGCGATAAAGACGTAGGTGTCCCCTACCTGCGTCCGTTGCGAAATCCCAATCAGGGCGAGTCAGGGGGAAAGCTTTATCAATCTCGTTTAGTAACAGGGTTGGGCGCCCATTGTCACCCGGAACATTCTTTCGTGCTTCTAGAAAGACTCTTTGTTTCTCTTCTGAAGTCAGAAGAGCCTGCAAGAGCTGTTGGCAATCGTCCCAGGTGGGCTGGTGAGTGACTAAAATAGATTCAATCAAGTTAGTCAGTGCTATTGGATCTTTAGAGAAGGGGGGGTTATGTTGTTTCCAATTATAAAGGTCAGAAGCTGAAAACGGCCAATATTGTGGTCGGCCAGTCGGGCCCTCCCTGAGAGGGAAAGCCTGAGAAGTAGGGTCAGGTGGCGGCTCGCGTTTGCTTCTTAGCCGGGCGGCCATGGGTGAGGGGGCCGGAGGCTCTTGTAGAGGGGTAGTCGCTGCGGCAGCTGTAGCCTCTGGTTCTCCCCTGAGTCCTGCATATGGAGAGGGTTCTTCTGAAAGAAGATCAATGAGGGGTGAATCAGGGTCGGGAGGGAGGACGTGGGGGAGAGAATTTGGAGGGTCCTTTTTGAGGAGGGTAGGATATAGGGAAGAGGAAGAAGGAGCGGGAGAAGAGGAGGGGGAGGGAGAAGTGCAGAAGTTGCCTCCCTACGGAGGAGGCGCTTCGGGAGCTGAAGGGGTGAAAGGAAGTTGAGGTTTGCCCGAAATGACAAAGGGTTTGACCCAAGGAGGGGGGTCGTAGGCCAGGTCTTCCCAGGTCACAATATAAGCCACCTGGTCTGGGTGTCCATGGGGTCCGGTATCGAACACTTTAGCTTTGACCTGGGAAATAATGTGAAGATCGAAAGTGCCATCTCGAGGCCATCCCACATTAAATGTGGGCCATTCTGCTGAGCAGAAAGTTGTCCATTTTTTCTTTTTCACTACAACCGACTGATTGCCTGCCCGACGCTGGACTTCAGACCAGTGATCTAGAGTCAAACTAAGAGGGGTAGTTAAGGTTTGTCCCATAGTGTCGAGAGACAAGAAATAAAGGGTTAGAAATACACAGAAGAGACCGACAATTAACAATACAACAGACAGACGCGCAGCGCGGCTTCGGCGTAAAACCGAAAGCAAAAACTCAGATGGAGACGGAGAGGGTCCAGGTCCCTCGTTTTCCAGCAGAACAACGTATCCCTCCGATACGGGCTGAGCTCCAAAAAATCGGGCTCCAGACACCCTTGGAACGTCTTCCAGGGCTGCGGGGGATAAGTCCGAACTCGTCAGTTCCTTTTTCCACCCGCCAGATACGGATAGATCCGATCGAATCTTACTGAGTGAACATATAACAAGTCGAGACACAGACAAGACCTAGAAACAAATAACACTGGCCAGCTTACCTCCCGGTGGTTGGTCGGTGGTCCCTGGGTGGGGGTCTCAAATCCCGGACGAGCCCCCAAGGGAAAGAGCCCCCCCTTGAGGGGGAGTCTTTCCCCAGGAAGAGACCCTAAAACCCAGAGATCAGTCCGAGACCACGAGATGCAAACAGCAAGAAGCTTTATTGTGGGTACCGGTGCACCGGGGCTCGACACGGAGTCCTCACGCAGGAGGGGTGAAGAGCCCCTAGCAGCCGGGAGGTAGGGGTTTTAAAGGGAAAAACTACAAACATGCGGAAATATCTCAAACATGTTTCAGTTCAGGGACTTTTCAGACGTCATCAGGCAGTCGCCTCGGCCGTGCCGTGCCGTGCTATCTTGACCTTGGGCAGGGAGCTCAGGATGTCGCCTCGGCCGTGTTATCTTAACCTCGGCAGGGAGTTAGGGCCCCTGCAGTTAGGCATTGTTCAACTGCCGAGGCTTCCCAGAGAGCGGAGGCTTCTCAGAGATTAGGTATGGGGGTTGCGGTTCAGCAAGCAGGCACAGGTTTCTAAGGCAACGGTCGGTACTTCAGTTAACTATTTCCTTACCTGAGCCCAGGCAGCTGGTTGCAGAAAGTCACATACAATGTGCCTTATGTTAAGCAAGCGATTGTACAGAAGCCAAAGAAGCAGGTTAGATGTATTTATTAGGGATTGGTGACCTTGCCCTGAACTGGTGCTTGTTCGTGCAAGCCTTGCAAAATAGCAGTCAAAATGGTGTAACAGCGGTCTAGCCGGGGTTTTTCAACATGAATGTGGAGAAGTCTACAAATCAAATGTGCTATATTTGTTTCCAAACATTTGTGTTCTATGTTGAAAAAAAAAAACACATTAACCATGGAAATTATAATTTCAAAGATATTTACATTAGAGTTTCAACAACTCACTAAGTTAATGAATCACCTTTCATAAATCTAATCTTAAAAATTACTCATAGAAGTATCTTCATTTTCAGAGGTGGGTTGTTTTGTGGGGTTGTGGTTGTGGGTGGGTGATGGTGGCGGTGGTCTACATATTCAACCTTCATGAGTTTCCTCTAGAAGTCTTAATGAAATAAACTCAGTAGAAGCCTATGTTTTTATTCACTACAAAGAAAGAAATGTTCAAACCAGAACTTTCAGTTGAGGTTTGGTGGCAAATATGTGTAATCTCAGTATTTGGAAGTCTGAAGCCTGAAAATTACTATGAATTTGAGGCTAGCCTGAGTGAAGTATGAAATTTTAGGCCAGCTTAGTCTGTATAGGAAGAAAATATTTCTAAAAGCCAAACCAAAACCAAGCAAAGCAAAAATAAAAAAATAAAAATAAAAATGCAAGCAATCAAACCAAAAACGTAGAAATCTCCTAACACATTGTCATTGAAGTTTCAGGGTGAGTCATAATTGTTCAAACCATTTAAAAACACAAGCAGAAAATGTATTTAATTAGTTAAGTCATCTTTAATAAGGATGTTTCTAAGTATGACTAAGGGTACTTAGTTAAAATTTCAGCTGCTCAATATTTTTTTTCTTCTGAAATGTAAAACAATTGACCCTTCCATTTACAGCATTATAAAAAGCCCCAACTTCAAATATAGTATTGATCCATTTTAGGAAAATATGGAAATTTAAATGGAGAAATTAAAAATTTTTTTCTCAATTTTTATTAATATTTTCCATGATTATAAAAAATATCCCATGGTATTACCCTCCCCCCTTTCCCCTTTGAAATTCCATTCTCCATCATATCCCCTCCCCATCTCAATCTTTCTACTTACATATATACAATACCAACCTAATAAGAGCCCTCCTCCCTTTCTTTCTCTTCCCTTTCTATCTCCTTTTTTAACTTACTGGCCTCTGCTACTGAGTTTTTTCCTTCTCGCACAGAAGCCCAATCATCTGTAGCTAAGATCCACATATGAGGGAGAACATGTGGCGCTTGGCTTTCTGGGCCTGGGTTACCTCACTTAGTATAATTCTTTCCAGATCCATCCACTTTTCTGCAAATTTCATAACTTCATTTCTCTTTACTGCTGAGTAAAACTCCATTGTATAAATGTGCCATATCTTCATTATCCACTCATCAGTTGAGGGACATCTAGGCTGGTTCCATTTCCCAGCTATTATAAATTGAGCAGCAATAAACATGGTTGAGCAAGTATCTCTAAGGTAATGAGATGAGTCCTTAGGATATATGCCTAGGAGAGCTATAGCTGGGTCATATGGTAGATCAATCTTTAGCTGTTTTAGGAACCTCCACACTGATTTCCACAATGGCTGGACCAGATTGCATTCCCACCAACAATGTAGAAGGGTTCCTCTTTTTCCACATCCCCGCCAACATTTATGATCATTTGTTTTCATGATGGTAGCCAATCTGACAGGAGTGAGATGGAATCTCAATGTGGTTTTAATCTGCATTTCCCTGATGACTAGGGATGTAGAACATTTTTTTAGATGCGTATATGCCGTTCGTATTTCTTCCTTTGAGAATTCTCTATTTAGCTCCATTTCCCATTTTTTGATTGGTTTGTTTGATTCCTTATTATTTAACTTCTTGAGTTCTTTGTATATCCTAGATATTAATCCTCTATCAGATATATAGCTGGTGAAGATTTTTTTCCCATTCTGTAGGTTGCCTCTTTGCTTTCTTCACCGTGTCCTTTGCAGTGCAAAATCTTTGTATTTTCATGAGGTCCCATGGTTAATCTGTGGTTTTATTGCCTGAGCAATTGGGGTTGTATTCAGAAAGTCTTTGCCAAGACCAATATGTTGAAGGGTTTCCCCTACTTTTTCTTCTAGCAGTTTCAGAGTTTCAGGTCTGATGTTAAGGTCCTTAATCCATTTGGACTTAATTCTTGTGCACGGAGAAAGAGAAGAATCTATTTTCATCCTTCTACAGATATATATCCAGTTTTCCCAACACCATTTGCTGAAGTGGCTGTCTTTTCTCCAATGAGTATTTTTGGCATTTTTATCAAATATCAGGTGGCTATAACTACATGGGGTTACATTTGGGTCCTCTATTCTGTTCCATTGATCTACGAGTCTGCTTTTGTGCCAGTACCATGCTGTTTTTGTTACTATGGCTCTGTAGTATAGGTTAAAATCAGGTATGGTGATACCACCAGCCTTATTTTTGTTGCTCAGTATTATTTTAGATATTCGAGGTTTTTTGTGATTCCAAATGAATTTTTGGATTGTTTTTTCTATTTCCATGAAGAATGCCTTTGGAATTTTGATGGGGATTGTGTTAAAAAATTTTTAAGATTTATTTATTTGACAACAAAAGAGAGAGGGAGGGAGGGAGGGAGAGAGAGAGAGAGAGAGAGAGAGAGAGAGAGAACAGGCATGCCAGGGCCTCCAGCCACTGCAAATGAACCCCAGATGTGTGTGTCCTTTTATGCATCTGGCTAACATGGGTTCTGGGGAATTGACCCTGGGTCCTTTGGCTTTGCAGGCAAATGCCTTAATAGCTAAGCCATCCCTCCATCCCAAATAAAGGAATTTTTACACACTTTGTTTAGTTTCCATCATCTCAGAAGAGACTGATGAAGGACTTTGGTTCTTTCTTAATATTCTCTTTAACCACAGCACACTGACATTCAATTTTGACATGGACTGTACTAATTCCATCCACATACAAATTGGGCTTAAGCAAAAATGTTACTAAAACACCATGGGCTGCATATATTTCTAAAATTCCATTTTTGAGAGGGGTCTTTGTGTGAGATACCTTCTAAAATCACTCTAATAAATGTTTGCTATCTAGCATTAGTATCTTCTGTTAACAAGCATTGTTTTACAACCTATTTATAAGGTTGAACCAGTTTTTTTGAGATAGGATCTCACTATGCAGCAGTCTGACCCCCTGCCACAGTTTCATGGTTACATGTATGCACCACAAGCCACCATTATTTTCCAATATGAGATTGATGTTGGTCTTTCCCAATGTCTTGTGGAATGACATTTAAAGAGCTTACTCTCAAAATATTTTGGCAGTTTAACTTTATATTTAGGGTTTTATGTTATAATAAATATCTTATTATATTCATGTTTTTATTCTATTAGAAAATTATAGTGAGTCTCTGAATCTAGAAATCACTTAACTTAGCTCAAAATAATGTCTTTGGGTTATGATTTTAGAGTTTTTTTTTAATATTCCCTGTCTTGTCTCTGGCTTTGAAACTTAATTTAGACACAAATTGGAATTTCTAGATTTATCTTAATTGCTATTTAAAGTTACCTTTTCCATTCATTTTTTTATTACAGGAGAGATTTAGTAAATTTAGTTGGCTTACTCATTGCTATTTTATTCCACTTTTTAAGTTTTGTTATTCATCTAATTTACTGATGATTAAAATTTGAATGGTTAATAGCACAAAGCAATATAATCAATGGCAGCCATTTTGTTCATATATTTCTCTAATCCTAATCAAGTCACAGAAGTATACACTTTCTTTAAAATTGTTTTATCTTGGTCTTGTGTATGTGAATACAGATGTGCATGCACCATGACATAAATGTCATAAGTTTATGGTACCCAAGATACTTGTCTTATGAATTTTAAGCATTAAATCCATAGACCAGAATGTAAGACTTAAACTTTAGTAGGTTAAGAGAAGAAAATACAGAGAGCCCCTGCCATGTGGAAGGCAGGAGGGGATGGACAGCATATGTGGGAGTAGCACCCCTACCTAACTCAGCCAAGCAGGACCTAGAGGAAGGGGCCTTACCAGAGTATGAGAGGTTAAAAAGCTGAAAAGAGGCTTTGCCTACCTGTTAAAAATCTATTTATAATCTTATTGTGGTGGGCTTTATACTCAAACTCAGGTAAGTCTGAGAGGGAGATAGCTGATTGATCTGGGCTCTGGATCAGAGGCTGAGCTCTGATTCTGCTGAAGCAGGCAGGTATGGTGTTCCCTCTTTGGCCCTCTCTCCTGATTGGCTACCTAATTTCTGTTCTGGTGGAAATCAAAGGATGTCATTGGGTGTTGGTTCTCATCTTCTTTTGTCCACTGCTCTGATGCCAGGCTAGCTGGCCTGCAGGATTCCAGGGCTACTACTGCTTTTCCCTCCATCTGGCTATAGGAATACTGGGATGACAAAAGCTACTACATCTGGCTTTTTGTACACAGGTCCTCACTCTTCATATCAAGCACTTTACACACGGAACTATTTCTAGAGCTCCTTTTAAAAATTTCTTTCATCCTTGCAGTGTTCTTGAAAATTTAAGTCTTGCAAACATTGAAAATCAGCGGCTTGTTATACAATGAGGGAACAGAAGAGCATCAGAGCTCCCTCAAAGTCTTATTCCCCGAAAAATAGTATTTGATTTGACCTATGACAATACATACAAGATTTTTCTTATAGAAGAAGACTGCTGTGAACTCTCACTGGGAGTTCCTTTTCCTTAATTTTTTTTTTTAATGAAGAAGAATCAATTGTCTTTCTTTTTTTTTAATTTTTTGTTCATTTTTATTTATTTATTTGAGAGTGACAGAGAGAGAGAGAGAGAGAGAGAGAGAGAGAGAGAGAGAGAGAGAGAATGGGCACGCCAGGACTTCCAGCCACTGCAAACGAACTCCAGACGCGTGCGCCCCCTTCTGCATCTGGCTAACATGGGTCCTAGGGAATCGAGCCTCAAACCCGGGTCCTTAGGCTTCACAGGCAAGTGCTTAACCACTAAGCCATCTCTCCAGCCCTCAATTGTCTTTCTTAATATCAGCCTATGAGGCAGACAGGGTAAACAAATTCTAAGCAACAAACATAAAAAGAAAGGCTGTGGGATAAGAAGCCTATAGGAGCTTTGAAAAGTTCAGACATGTTAACTGAAAATCTACAAATATACTCATCTAAGTAGGATTGTGTGCAGACACAGATCCAGGTACATACTCTAGAGGGAAGATTAACTTCAAAGTCCTTACCTCCTGATGACTTTGAGCCTTTGTTCAAGAAAAATTGTGACATCTAATACAGAGGTGCCCACTGCTTAGCTCATTATTAAAGATGTATCTCATGCTGTGCTGGTAGCTAAATCTGCTGTCCCAGCACTTAATTGCTGTGAGTTCAAGAATAGACAGGAGTGCATAGTGAGATCCTAGGCAACAGAATGTGATTTTGTCTCAAAAAAAAAAAATGATCAAATAAACATGCAATCTATCTAATCTCTACTCAGAGATCCTTAGTAAAAACGGGAAGAAATTTTTCTAAATAAATAAATCTCTGTCAATCTTTATCATCAAGCTTAACAGGAAAAAAAAAAACTAAAAAAAAAATAGTGGCCACAAACGACTGAACACTGAACTTGCAGATCTGGTCTAGAAAGATATAAATAGTCAACAGAAATGAGTCAAATGCTCACAGAAAGGAGAAAACGTATATTATATCGAAACAATGTATTATTTTAAATGTCTGGTCTTTAATCAGTAAGCATAAAACAATCAAAGGAACAATAACCACTTCTTACATTCAAAAAATTTCAGTGAAAATTGTCCATGTAACAGTTTAGACATTAGAATTATAAGGGGAAGACAAGATATATAACAAAGAAGCAAGTGTAACTGAACCCTAAAGAAAAAATATGAGACACAAGAGATATTGCTATAGGGCTGGAGAGAGGGCATAGTGGTTAAGACACTTGCCTGGAAAGCCAAAGGACCCAGGTTCAATTCCCCAGGATCCATGTAAGTCAGATGTGCAAGGTGGCATATGCATCTGGAATTCCTTTGCAGTGGCTGGAAGCCTTTGTATGTCCATTCTCTGTCTGACCCTCTCTCCATCTGCCTCTCTCTCTCTCTCTCTCTCTCTCTTTCTCTGTCTCTCTCTCTCTCTTTCTCTCTGTCTCAAGTAAGTATTTTTTTAAAAGAGATATTGTTACAGAAAACATAGTATGAATGAAAAGGTGGGTCTTTTTAAAAAAATGAAAAAAGAAATTTTATGATTGTGAAATATTTTAACATTTACAAAAGAATTTCAATAATAAGTTTTAAAAGAACATAAGACTAAATTATACATCATATGAGATTATCCCATCCCAAATCAGAAACAATGTGAAGAAAACTAAAGCATCTCCGTGAACCAATATAAGGCATTATACCAATATATGGCAGAATGAAAGGATAGGGAGAAACAAAGCATTGGAAGAATATTTGAATAAACAATGGCTAAAAACATCCCAATTTTAATTAAGCAGAAAAGTTTACATGTATTGTCACATCCTAGGAACTGGAAACCAGTTACTATAATCATACTCTAAAGTCTTGAAAAATCTGGTAAATAAGTTACAAAAACTCTTGGATATCAGTAATAGAGAAATGACTCATTAAGTATAAGGAATTTACAATATGATTAGCAGGTGATTTCTCAACAGAAACTGCTGAAGACAGAGACAAGGCAAGAAAGACAATAAGAAATTCTAAATTGAGAAAAACTGTTCTTCAAAGCTCAAGGAGAAATTAAGCATTCTTAAATAAAGTCAGAGATAATTAGTCCCTAACAAACTCTATTTGTTGCTTTGCTTGTTGCTATCACAAAGTATCTGACAAAGGCAACTTAAAAGAGAAAGGCTTATATATCCTTACAGTTGAAGGGGATGTGGGGGAGCCTGCAGCAGGAACATAAAGCAGCTGGTCACATTCAATGCACAGTCAGGAAGCAGAGAGCAATGTATGCCTGTGCTTGTACTGTGTTCTCCTTTCTGCTCTGTCTAGGTCCTTGCTCATGGAATGGCTATGTACACATAGGGTGTGTCAAGAAACTCCATCACAGACATGCCCAGAGATTTGTCTCCTAGATGATTCCAAATGTGGTCAAGTTACACAGGATAGATGTACTTTCTGTTTTAACTTATATTTTGCTCCCTCATAATTTCAAAGTAATTGCATAAAAGAACAATTATAAATCAGTATGTATAAAATATAATTTTTATAATAATCATACTAGTTGTGGTCATTTGATTCAGGTATCCCCCATAAACTTAGGTGTTCTGAATGCTAGGTTCCCACCTGATGGAGATTAGGGAAATAATGCTTCCTGGAAGAAGTGTATTGGTGGGGGAAGGTTTACGGGTGCTATACCCAGTTTCCCCATGCCAGTGTTTGGCACACTCTCCTGCTCCTGTTGTCCATCCTATGTGGGCCAGGGGGTGATGTCTACCTTATGCTCATGCCATCATCATTTTCTCTGCCATTGTGGAGCTTTCCCTCAAGCATGTAAGCCAAAATAAACCTCTTTTTCCCACAGTCTGCTCTTGGTTGGGTGATTTATACCAGCAATACAAACCTGACTGCAACAATAAAGTGGTACCTAGTATTTTGATTGCTGCTAGACACCGGATTATGTGGCTTTGGCCTTTTTGAGCTGATTTTCAAGAGAGATGTGGAAGGATTTGAAACCTTGGACTAAGAGACACCTTGCAGTACTGTAAGTACAGCTTGATGGACTATTCTTGTAAGAGTTGAAAAACCTGAATGTAATAACTATGGACTGTGAGGTTTGGCTTATGAGGGTGAGAAAGAGCTTTGGTTTGACTGCTCTAGCAGTTTGTGTGAAAAGCTTGCTGTTATGCCTGTATCCTGAGAAGTTGTGCAGGGTTGCTCTGCGTAGAAATGAACTGGTGTGAGTAGAGGGATATGGCACAGAAAGAAAAATCTTTGAGTGACCTGTTGCCCATTCAGCTACAAATGAGAAATTACAACCTTTGAGACTGGGCTAACTGACCTGCACTGGGGCAACAGGAAGAATGTAGACTCCTTTGGAGGGCCCTGAGTGCTTGAGAAGTGCCCTGTTCTTCAAACTCTGCTTTACTCCCCCCTTGATTAACAATTTGGCACCCTACCTTGTATTGTGGAATATAAGAAATGCAGGAAAGAAAGGTCTTTGAGTTTGTAACAAAATCTTGTGTTTTGGAAATATCCATGGGTAAAGTGAAGCAGGTTTGCTGGTTGCCTGCATGGAGACCTTATGGACCCATGAGGAAGAACCGTGGATTGCAGTGGAGACCCAGTGGAGATACTGAGACCATGAGATGGTTGCTAAGTAGCTGCCAGCCTGGTCAAGTTTTCCAAGACTGTGGATAGCCTAGCTGGAGGGGCAGAATTGGAATTCCAGAGACTTGTTGCTGGTTAAAATTAGTGGACTTGGAGATTTGTCACTGGCTAGAGTTGTTGGACTTGGAGTTACAGAGTATGGTGTTTGCCCTGTTTAAATCATGTATTGCTTGAGTATTTCTTTGGTATGCCCAATGCCATCTTTTGCAGGTGAATGATTATTCTATGCAATAATGGTTTTTTTTCTTTTTTTTTCTTTTTCCTTTTTTCTTTATTAGTTAGTTTTGTATTCAGCAAATACAGTCAGTTTGGTACCATTATTAGGCTCATGCGTGACATACCCCCTCCCCTTGGCCCCTCCTTGTTGAGGTATACGGGTCATGCATTGTGAAGTTAGCCCACAGTTATGGGTAAGATAAATGTCTTTGCATATCATGACCCAACATGTGGCTCTGACATTACTTCCGCCCCCTCTTCCGCAAAATTTCCCTGAGCCATGTTGGGTTCATTTTTGGTCTGATTCACTGATGAGGTGTTGGGGGCCTCAAGGCTCTGGCTGTCTAATTTGGAAGGAGTTGATTTTTCTCTGTGCTGATCTCCTTTCCCCTTGTGCTGGTATCTGGTTCATCAGGAAAACAGCCCCCTTGCTTGTTTCTCCCATTTTTCTTAGTTTCAGCCAGGGCCCTTTTGAGGTATGATGGGGTGGCTCCTTCCTTAGGATCTACATCTATCTGAAAAAGAGAAGCAGATTCTCCATTGGAGAGTAACTTAGCACCAGGACAAATGAGATAACCTTTACTTTTTTTTATACAAAATTTAATAGGTGTAGGCCCTCTTGTAGCCCACAATTGATGGTAGCTTGATATTGGAGAGTGGGCTTATGTTTGGATATGGTTCTGACTTGTTTCCCAGCTCCAGCTATGGGTACCATAACAGTGAGGGGATCAGTTAGCCAAATTGAGAGCAGTTGGTTCCGCACCATGGCTGTGTGCCACTATTGCACTTGTGTGGGCATCACAAGTTATTTGCTGCTAAGTAGGTTAGACCATGCATAGCTTGGACAGATATTGGTCATTTTCCCGCAGTCCCCCATGTAGCACCTTCTGGCACTAGATGCGCTGACTGTCTAGGGACTGACTCTCTTCCAACTTCCAGCCATACCATTCCATTTTGCATATCAACCACATAAGGTGTCTTCAGCAGTAGGGTCTTACCACTAACCTTTGGTGGGTCATCACGTACTCTGACAGAAATCTGTCTTTCTTTTAGGAAACCTTGTAGGTCTCTCTGATCAAAAGCTCATTGTGGATGATAGCTCCATGCTGGTTCTGGGAGTTACAGGTCAGTGCTTACTAAGAAAATGAGGAAAAAAAATAACTAATATACAAGGGTAGAGATAAGAGATAGAGAGAGAGGGAGATGGGAAATGAGGGAGGGAGGATGTAAAAGATTAAGGTTAGTGTTCATCTTACCCTCCCAGTGTCTTGTGGTTCAGGTGTTCCCTGTAAGGGCCTGGTGAAGGATCAGCCATTTGGTCTGTCTTTTAGTAAGTAGAAAATTATGGTACCATTGCTGTTTGGGTCTAGATTTGTGCTTTCCACCCCTTTGATGGCCTCCCCTCCCTCTCCTTCCATCCTAGTGTCTAGTCTAGGAGATGCTTGCTGGGTATGTAAGGTGTCTTGGGTAGATTCAGGTTAGGTGCTGTAGAAGACTGAGACTATGAGGTGATTTTTTTTTTCTGTGATTCGGTAAGTTCCCTGAGAATGATCTGTTCCAGTTTCAACCATTTTTCCTCAAATTTCATTGTGTCATTTTTTCTTACTGCTGCATAGAATTCCATTGTGTAGATATACCACATCTTAGTTATCCATTCTTCTAGTGATGGACATCTGGGTTGATTCCAGCTCTTAGCTATTACAAATTGAGCTGCTATAAACATGGTTGAGCAAATCTCTCTAGCCTGTGGTTTGAAGGCTTTAGGATAGATGCCCAGTAAGGCAATAACTGGGTCTGTTGGTATCTCTATACACAGCTTTTTCAGAAGCCTCCATGTTGCTTTCCAAAGTGGTTGTACCATCCTACATTCCCACCAAGAGTCGATGAGTGTTCCTACTTCTTCACATCCTCACCAGCATTTATTTCTATTTGATTTTTTGATGTTTGCTATCCTTTTTGGGGTAAGGTGGAATCTCATAGTTGTTTTAATTTGCATTTCTCTGATGATTAGGGGTGATGAACATTGTCTTAATTGTATGTTTGCCATTTCTATTTCTTCCTCTGTGAACTGCCTATTCAGCTCTTTGCCCCATTTTGTGAGTGGGGTGTTTGACTTCTTACTGTTTAGATTTGTGAGTTCTTTGTAGATTCGAGAGATTAGGCCTCTATCAGTGGGATAACCCGCAAATATTTTCTCCCATTCTGTGGATAATCAATTGGCTTTGCTTATTGTATGCTTCTCTGTAAAGAAAATCTTCAGCTTCATGTGATCCCATTTTTTGAGTGACGGTTTAAGTTCATGAGCTACTGGGGTTTTGTTCAGGAAGTCTTTTTCCATTCCTATATCATGGAAAGTCCTTCCTAAATTTTCTTCCAGTAGTATTCGAGTTTCTGGTCTTATATTGAGATCTTTGATCCATTTGGACTTGAGTGTAGTGCATGGTGAAATATGTGGATCAAGTTTCAGTTTCCTGCACATAGTTATCCAGTTTGTCCAGCACCATTTGTTGAAGATGCTGTCTTTATTCCAGCCTATATTGTTTGGGCCTTTATTGAATATGAAGTAGCTATAGTTGCTTGACCCAAAGTCCAGGTCCTCAAGTCTATTCCATTGATCTATACTCCTGTTTTTATGCCAGTACCATGCTGTTTTTATTACTGTGGCTTTGTAATATACCTTTATATAACGTATGGTGATGCCTCCAGAGGTACTTCTTTTGCTGAGAATATGTTTGGAAATGCGAGGCCTTCTGCCTTTCCATATTAAATTTGAGATCATTTTTTCTATCTCTGTGAAGAACACTGTTGGGATTTTAATTGGAATTGCATTGCATCTGTATATTGCCTTTGGTAAGATTGTCATCTTCACAACGGTAATTCTGCCTATCCAGGAACATAGGAGGTCTTTCCATTTTCTCAAGTCGGCCTCAATTTCTTTTTTGAGTGTTTTTATGTTTTCCTTGTATAGATCTTTCACTTCCTTGGTTAAGGTTATTCCCAGGTATTTTTTTGTTGTTGTTGTTGCAATTGAAAATGGGACTATGTCCCTTATTTCTTTCCCTTTATCTTTGTCATTTGCATAAAGGAAGGCTACTGATTTTTGTGCATTGATTTTGTATCCTGCTACTTTGCTCTAGGAGTTAATCACCTTCAGGAGTTTTGGGATGGAGTCTCTCCGGTCTCTTACATATATAATCATGTCATCAGCAAATAAAGCTAACTTAACTTTTTCCTTTCCAAATTGTACCCCATTTATTTCCTTCTCCTGTCTTATTGCTTGAGCTAGTACTTCCAGTACTTTATTGAAAAGCAGAGTTGAGAGTGGACAACCCTGTCTTGTTCCTGATCTGAATGGGAATTCCTCCAGTCTCTCTCCATTAAGTATTATTTGGGCCTTCAGAGCTTCATATATTGCCTTTATTAGGTTAAGATATGAACCAAACATGCCAATTCTCTCCAATGTTTTGAACATGAGGTGATGTTGAATCTTGTAAAAGGCCTTTTCTGCATCTATCGAAATGATCATGTGGTTTTTATGTTTAACCTTGTTTATGTGGTGTATTACATTGACAGATTTCCATATGTTGAACCACCCCTGTGTTTCTGGAATGAATCCCACTTGGTCAAGGTGGATAATGCTTTTGATGTGTTTTTGAATTCGGGTTGCAAGGATTTTGTTTAGGATCTTTGCATCTAAATTCATCAAGAAAATAAGCCAGTAGTTTTCTTTTCTTGTGGCAACTCTGCTTGGTTTTGGAACTAGGGTGATGCTAGCTTCATAAAAGGAATTGGGTAGCTTTCCCTGTTCACTAATTGTGTGGCATAGTTTGAGGAAGATTGGTTTGAGTTCTCCCATGAAGGTTTGATAGAATTCAGGTGAGAAGTCATCTGGTCCTGGACTCTCCTTTTTTGGGAGGTTTTTTATTACTTTTTCAATCTCCATGAGTGTGATGCATTGATTGAGGTGATTAATCTGCTCTGTGTTTAGCTTTGGTAGATGGTATGCGTCGAAGAACTTATCCATCTCCTCCACATTATCCAGTTTTGTGGAGTAGAGGTTTTTGAACTAAGTCCTGATGATTCTCCCAAGTTCACTTATGTCTGATGTGATCTCTCCTTTTTCATTTTGAATTTTGTTAATTTGAAGCTTCTCCTTTTTTTGCTTGATCAGGTTGGCCAGGGGTTTCTCAATCTTGTTTATTTTCTCAAAGAACCAGCTCTATGTTTTGGCACTTGTCTTAATTGTTTCCTTCGTTTCCAGTTCATTGATTTCTGATCTGATTTTAATTATTTCTTTCCTTCTGGAGCTCTTTGGGTTGGATTTTTCTTGTTTTTCCAATACCTGTAGGTGGACGGTTAGGTCATTGATTTGGGACCTTTCTGTCTATATATATATATATATATATATATAATTTCTCTGTTCATTTGTATTTATTTGAGAGCAATAGACAGAGAGGAAGAGGCAGGTACAGAGAGAGAGAGAGAGAGAGAGAATGGGCACACCAGGGCTCCCAGCCACTGCAAACGAACTCCAGATGCGTGCGCCCCCTTGTGCATCTGGCTAACGTGGGTCCTGGGGAACCGACCCTTTAACCAGGGTCCTTAGGCTTCACAGGCAAGCGCTTAACCTCTGAGCCATCTCTCCAGGCCCCTTTCTGTCTTTTTTACGAAGGCATTGAGTGCTATGAATTTTCCCATGATGACCACCTTCATTGTGTCCCATAAGTTTTGGTATGATGTGTTCTCATTGTCGTTCAATTCCAGAAATTTTGCAATTTCATATTTTGTTTCATCCACTATCTATTTATTGTTTAAAAGTGTGCTGTTCAGTTTCCAGGTGCCATTGGGATTCTTGGTGGGTCTTTTGTTGTTGATTTCTAGCAATATAGCATTGTGATCTGATAACATGCAGGGAATTATGTCAATCTTCCTAAATATGTGGAGGCAGTCTTTGTGGCTCAGTATATGGTCCATTTTAGAGAATGTTCCATGGGCTGCTGAGAAGAATGTGTCATCTGTAGATTTGGGATGGAAGGTTCCTTAGATGTCCATTAGGTCTAAGTGATCTATGGTTTTGTTGAGCTCTCTTACTTCCCTGTTGAGTTCCTGTTTGGATGATCTGTCTATTACTGATAATGGTGTATTGAAGTCCCCAGCTATGATGGTGTTTGTGGTTATTTCTGTTTTATTGTCAAGTAGGTTTTGTTTTATGAACTGTGGTGCCCCTGTGTTTGCTGCATACAGATTTATGATTTTAATATACTCTTGATGTATCATTCCCTTGATAAGTAGGAAGTGGCCGTCTTTGACTTTTTTGATTATTTTTGGTTTGAAGTCTATTTTATCTGATATTAACATAGCTACACCTGCTTGTTTCTTATTCCCATTTTCTTGGAATACTGTTTTCCACCCTTTCACCCTGAGGAGATGTCTGTCTTTAATGGTGAGGTGGGTTTCTTGAAGGCAACAGATTGAGGGGTCTAATTTTTTGATCCATCCTGTTAGCTTGTGTCTCTTGATGGGTGAATTAAGGCCATTAATATTTAGGCTCATGACTGTGAGATTTGATCCCTGCCATATTGTGATGGTAAATGTGGGTTGGTGTTTTCATGGATGTTGAAGATTTTGTGCCTACTCGGAGTTTGGTTGTTGTGATCTGCTTCTTGTAGGCAATTGTGTTTGATTATTTTTTTCTTCTCTGTGGAGAATTTCCTGAAATACTCTCTGTAGGTTTGGTTTTGTGTTCATATAATTGTAAAGCTGAGTTTTGTCATGGAATGTTTTTCTTTCACCACCTATTATGAAGGATATTTTTGCTGGGTAGAGTAGTTTGGGGTGGAAGCTGTAGGTTCTTAGACTTTGCAGTGTTCATTCCAGGCCCTTCTAGCTTTCAGGGTTTCCATTGAGAAGTCTGAAGTAATTCTGATGGGGTTACCTTTGAAAGTGGTGTGCTGTTTTTCCCTAGCTGCTTTTAGGATTTTCTCTTTGGTGTCAATGTTTAGAGTCTTAATGACAATATGTCTTGGAGAGTTTCTCCTTTGGTCCAGTCTGTTTGTAATTCTATTGGCTTCTTGTATCTTGATGGGCCTTTCTTTTAAGAGACTGGGGAAGTTTTCTTCAGTTATTTTGTTAAATAAGTTCTGCATGCCTTTGGTCTGAATTTCTTCTCCTTCTGGTATTCCAATGATCCTCATATTAGGACGTTTAAGTGTATCCCACATTTCCCTCATGTTCTGTTCACAGGAGCTTTTGAACTTACTGAAATTTTTGAACTCTCTAACTGTTTCTTCCATCTTGTCTTCCAGATCAGAGTTTCTATCCTCCACTTGGATGACTCTATTCTTGAGAGCTTCTAGAAAGTTTTGGACTTGTTCAATTAAGTTTGTGTTGTCTACTACTTTTCTATGTATAATTTCCATCCCTCTGTCAAGCTTCCTTTTCACATCATTTTCTGATTTTCTTGATGATTCTTGGAGTTCATCCTTGCATTTCTTTATGTCTTCATTTAGCATGGCCAGCTGATTTTTAAGGTCTTCTTGTTTTTCACTCTCCCTCAAATCTCTTAACTCTCTTTGAAATCCTTCCAATTTCTTATCTAATCCTTCCAATTTCTTATCTATTAGTTCTAGTTTAGTGATGGCAGCATCCACATGATTATAGGCCCTTTGTTGCTTTCCTGCAAGTTCTACCAGTAGGTTGGTCAGGGTTGCATTGCTCATAGCTTGAATTTGGTGTTCTGGTCCTATTGGTTCTTGTATGTTTTGGTTAGATGTATTTATTGTGGGACTGGGTGATCTAACTGGATATTCTTGCATTTGATTTTTCATGTCATTTCTTTTGGGCTGTGTTCTGCCCATGACAGTGTATGGGCAGGTAGGTGGGTGTATCAGCCTGGGCTCAAGAACAATGGGAATCTTATGCAGCCTGGGGCAGTTGCCAAGCATCCTGGGCTTTGGCTCTCACTTCTCAAAGCCACCTATCTACTGCCTGGTAGGGGCACCAAATTTGTCTGAGTTCTCAAGCGGTAAAGTGCCAAAGCTGCCTGTGTTCGAGCTAGGAGTGGCACCGAGGCCCCAAATACTGAAGGAGCTGGAACTCTGGCTGGGAACATTGGGACCCGGAAGTAGTCTGCGCTCCCCTTCCATAGGACAATGGCAGACGGCCGGCGGGGCGGACAGGTAGGGGATGTCACCTGAGCTGGCCCAAGCGAGAGACACAGTATGAGCTTGTGTGGCACCTGCTGTGGGACTGGGCTCGCTTAGTAAGTGGGTGAGTGGAAGAGAGTGTGGAGCAGTCTAAGCTTCCGCAGGCAGGGAACAATGGGCGTGCAGTGGCAGCAGTGCTGGCACCGGCAGCAACGGCAGAGGAGGTGCTGTGAACACGGCAGTTATTTGGGGTGAGGGGTGGCTACCCGCATGCGAGGGTATCCATGATTCCCTGTTCCCCCACGTCTGTGCCCTCCCAGATTTCTCTCCCCTAAAAGCCACTATGTACCCTTAATATCTTGCCTTTCTTACCCCAGGATTTGCAGTACAGCTAGGTGGTCACCATCATGACTGGAAGTCTGTTCCCATTATGGGTTTTTTGAGGTCATTTTTTGGTATTATGCCTCAATTAAAAGATCTTGGACTATGTAGATGTTTGAACATCATTGGGATTGATAAAAACTCTGGGGACTTTTAAAGTTGGACTGAAATGCATTGTATTTTACATCATGTATTGATATCAGCTTATGGGGGCCAGGGGCGGAATGCAGTGGTTTGATTCCAGTGTCCCCCATAAACTTAGGTGTTGTGAATGCTAGGTTCCCAGCTGATGGAGAGTTTGGAATTAACGCTTCCTGGAGGAAGTTTATTATTGGGGGTGAGTTTATGGGTGTTATAGCCAGTTTCCCCATGCCAGTGTTTAGGACACTTTCCTGCTCCTGCTGTCCATCTTATGTGGGCCGGGGGGGGGGGCGGTGATGTCCATCTTCTGCTCCTGCCATCATTTTCCCTGCCACAGTGTAGCTTCCCCTCAAGCCTGTAAGCCAAAATGCACTTCTTTTTCCCACAATATGCTCTTGGTTGGGTGATTTCTACCAGCAATGTGAACCTGACTGCAACACTAGCACAAAGGAGGAAGTAAGTACGTTACACAGGTGCAGTTTGTACAAAATTAAGCTTAAATTGGTGTGAATCCAAACTAGATTGTTACAAATGATGATGCTAATTAGAGCTCTAAAGGCAACCAGTAAGATTACTTTTTTCATCACAGTAAATGGGAAACAGGAAGTATAATGATCCTCTAGAAAATATTTTAAACAAAATGAAATTTTCCTGAAGAAAGAGGTTGAGAACCTAGTGATATCATTCAAATGTAGAAAATAAAAATAAATAAATAAATAGAAGCAGTTGATCTCAGAGCAGTTCAGAGAAGAGTAGTGGCTGAAGGAGGGGAGAGGGAAATGAAGAAGGGTTTACCAGTGTTGTTGAGTTACATACACTAAAGAGAGGTCATTTCTGGCGTTCTATTGCAATGTCAGTCACAATATGTATCATATACTTCAACAAACCTAGGTGAAAGGATTTTCAATGTTTTCACTCCAAAAAAATACTAAATGGTAGAGATCTTAGATAATGCTTGTTCTGATTTCAGCACTATAAATTATTGCATAGTGTCCTATACATACATAGTTTTATGTGTCAAATAAATAGATTAAAAATGAATAAAAGAAGCCAGGTATTGTGGAGCACACCTTTAATCCCAGAACTCAAGAGGCAAAGAGGATTGCTGTGAATTTGACACCAGCCTGAGACTGCATTGTAAATTCCTGCTCATACTGGGATAGAGTGAGACCATACCTCAAGAAACCAAAAGAAAAACAATAAATAAATAAATAAATAAATGGAGAATTATAGTATATTAAAGTAAGAAACATCTACAATAAAGTTAATATTTGCCTAGAATCTACTGTGAGCTTGCCCTCATGAATTATTCCTATACTATGCAAAGTATTAAAAAACACATAAATATGAAAATATGTATGGATTTCAGTAAAGGCATCAAAAAGAAATATACATTAGGGCTGGAGAGATGGCTTAGCGGTTAAGCGCTTGCCTGTGAAGCCTAAGGACCCTGGTTCGAGGCTCGATTCCCCAGGACCCATGTTAGCCACATGCACAAGGGGGCGCACGCATCTTGAATTCTTTTGCAGTGGCTGGTGGCCCTGGCACGTCCATTCTCTCTCTCTATCTGCCTCTGTCTCTCTCTCTGTCTGTCATTCTCAAATAAATAAATAAAATAAAATAAAAGAAATATACATTATACCACAATTTTAACTGGGGTATTTTAGAGGAGTTGCCATGAATTCTATAGGGAATGCCTCAGTATTTAGGCAGAAGTACAGGGCTGTGGACTGAATGCTATTAGCTATTAGTGCATGATATTTAAAAAGCCTGAACTTTTGGAAATGACTAACTTCTGAATCCAGCTTTATGAATTAATGACCATATCCAAAGATATCAGCAACAGCTTGCTCCTTTTCTTCTTCTTCGTCTCTGCCCCAGAAGCATGCAACAGTTGTCACCACCAGTCCAGATCCAGTCCTTTGCCACACCACACCTGCCAATGCCAGGGCTCTGGAATCACTTAATCTGTAATGGTGAAAAAAAATAAAGGAATTGTTTTAATGCTCATAATATATGATCTACTGCATGAACATGTCATAAAGGAACACCATTTTGTGTAATTAATGTATACTAAGAAAAAAGTAAAAACTCTGTGTTATACTATCATTTTAAAGGGTGGTGAGTTTTATAACATATTGTCTCATACCTATGCATTGATGGAGTAAATTCAACTAGGCAGTGCTGTTACAATCTATTTGCCACACCTTGACCTCAACCTCTGTGCATGTCAATCAGTGACAGTATGAATTGTCATAATTGGGTGTAATATCAAAACATTAAAGGCTGCTTCTTTCCCTCTTTATGAAATGCCTTGCTTACCCCTGGCATCATCTCAGCTTGACATTTTCTCAGAGATCACTCATGTAGCCAATGTTATTATTGTCATGCTTTTCTTTGAGTAAGCTCCTCAATTTTTTTCTCATTTCCTGCTCATAATTTGGCTCATTTAAATTCTCTGTCCCTAATGTGTTCAAATTTTGTGACCATTTATTTTTCTAGAAATTTATGTGTTTTAATAATCTTCAGATATATTTACTTAATTCAATGACTACTTCTGGGCTTGTATTTTAAAATGTAATGTGGTTCCTTTGGATAATATTGTCCTACCATGAAGTTAAAAAATATAAAATATATACATCTTCCATGCATGCATGTACACATGGATACATGCATGATGAATTAACATTTCCAGGCTTAGGTAGATATCTACAAGCACCACATGCATTTATGCCAGAAAATGTATTCATTAACTGTGTTAATTTATGATCTACAGAAACATGAGACAATGTAAAAGCATTCTAAAAATTCCAAAATAAAAATGTAGAAGTGAGGCAAATGAAAGCAAAAACAAGTACTGCATTATGAAGAACTGAGAAATTTTATATCCTTGTAGGCAGCCTGTGAAGAATTCTCTATACCTGTGCCTCCACTTGGCAGATGAGAATATGATGGTGAGAGTCCAGGAGAGTCCTTGACACAGGGTAGTCATGAGCTGAGAAATCATGGTGAACTTCTTGTTCTATTGTTAAGTTCCTAAATGCATGAAGATTAAATGCTTTCTTTCTCTTATAGCTTGTTTTCTGGCCTGTTTATTGCCTATTTGAGTTGCTAGATCTCTGAACATTATGACATCGTATTTTGTTAAAGTGTGGAAGAGTTAATAAAAGCCCAGACTTCAAAATCAATAACCATGGAGCCCAGTGATAAAGATGTTTTGCAGGATGAAGTCTTTGGCTACAGAAATCTAAGTAGGCAACCAAGTTTCATGTCCAGTAAAAAAAAAATACTTATTATCCTATTATTTAAATTAGCATTAAATTGGAAAAGAATCCATAAGGCTATAAAAAAACAGAATCGGTAAACACTGACATTTAAAAATAAAATCATTTAAACTACTGATAGCTATTATGGTATGAATTAATTCTCACATTCAAATGAAAGCTAGGCACATTAATGTGTAACATTAGAAGACTTGCATTTAGAAAGTTGTTCTGGGGAGCGATGTTGAAGACAGCATGAAAACAATTACTGCACTGGTTATCTTTTGTCTCTTATCTCTTTTTATATAAATATTATAAAATTAACTTATAGTATTTATATGTATAAAAGTATACTTTATGTGCTTCAGATATAATCATGATCGATTACTGATGGGGACACATGTGTTGTTGGCCACTGTGTCTGTGTGCAAACATGGCAGGCTTACACAATGGGATATAGCTAAGGTGACACAAAGAAATACAATCTATGAGGCCACCATCACATCGATGGTTTGCCATTGACCTACATAATCCCTTGTTCTCATGACAGTAGGAGTCACAAACACAAATTAAAACGAACAATGGAGGCAAATAACTGAAAACCAAAACATTTAGAGAACTTCATATTTGTATATACCACATTGCATAGTAGGTAATTTTTTGCTGTTTTAAAATTTTATGACTTCAGACTTTTATTTTGCATTTTCTTTATTAAATATTAATACTATTTCTGTGTTATATTCTTTCTGTTTTATAATCCTTTGAGTTTTGTTTTCATACTATGCACCTAACTTTTCTAGATTTTTCTAGTGGCCTTTTAATTTAAACTATGATGAGATCATATACATATTTAGTAATATAGCCCTTTCAGACAATTGCTATAGGTTTTTTCCACTGCTTCATGCATTTTAATGGCTTTCTCATTTCCTCTTTTCTCTTCCCTTTGTTTCCTCTCCCTTCTTCTCCATAACTCCTCTCAAACTTGTGACCCTCCCACTTCTGCCTACTGATTTCTGGGGCTATCAGCATGAGCCTACAGCTTAATCACTCACATATATTCATATCCTGCTTTCAGCTTTATTCTTTTCCAAAATTTTTGCAGCTAACATATGGGTTTCCTCTTTAATCAAAGAACGATTTAATTCTTTGATAAAATTTGTTGATTTCAGCTGGGCGTGGGTGGTGCACGCCTTTAATCCCAGCACTCGGAGGCAGAGGTAGAAGGATCACCATGAGTTTGGGGCCACCCTGAGTCTCCATAGTAAATTTTAGGTCAGCCTGGACTAGAGTGAGACTCTACATGGAAAAACAAACAAACAAAAAAATTGTTGATTTCCAATAGTATTTCTCTTTACACAGAAACAGCAACTTTCTCAATATTATTATTTGGTAAAATTTCATGAATGCTATGCATGAACTGATGTATATGCCCTACCTTCTGGATTGAAGTTTAATTTTTAGCAGTAATACCTTTCTCATGTGTTTTTTTTTTTTAAAGACACATTTATTCAGCGTCATGATCAGACTATTACATTTAGCAGTCAACAGCATGGGTGAAAAAAAAAAAAAGTCTGCATTAAAACCCTTTGTTGGAATGCTTTACACTTTCCACAGATCAGAAACTAAAATAACCTGTTACACAATTAGTCACAAATACAGTCCTCGAGTTTTTTTGCCCATACACATGAATATTGTCTAAAACATGTCTTCTTTGTAGCAGCTAGGTCCTGCCACCACTGTGCTTGGCTGAGTTCACCAATCTGTTGTAAACTGTAGCTTCCCTGTCACTTCTCTGGCTCCCCTCTCCTGCTAAGCTTTGTTTCCTGGCAGTAATTAAAATCTTCTGCCACTGCCATAGCTACTGCTGCTGCTTGAACCGCCACAGCCACCTTGGTTTCGTGGTTTGGCAAAGTATTGGCCTCCCCCGCCATAAGGGCCAGAGCTTCTGCCTCCGAAATTTCCTCCCTTCATGGGTCCAAAATTTGAAGACTGATTGTTGTAATTGCCAAAATCATTGTACCTTCCACCACCTCCAAAATTGCTTCCATCATTACCAAATCCATTATAGCCATCCCCACTGCCACCATATCCTCCACCTCCGCTGCTGCCACCAAAGCCACCACGACCACTGAAGTTCCCTCCGCGACCAAAATTGTCATTTCCACCAAAACCACCTCCACAGCCACCACTGAAGTTTCCAGAGCCACTTCGACCTCTTTGGCTAGACAAAGCACTAGCCATCTCTTGCTTTGATAGGGCTTTCCTTACTTCACAGTTGTGGCCATTCACAGTATGGTATTTCTGTATGACAATCTTATCAACAGAGTCATGGTCATCAAAGGTCACAAAAGCAAAGCCCCTTTGCTTCCCACTGCCTCTGTCTGTCATAATTTCTATCACTTCGATTTTTCCATAGTGTTCAAAATAATCTCGTAGGTGATGCTCTTCGGTGTCTTCTTTAATGCCTCCAACAAAGATCTTTTTCACAGTTAAATGGGCCCCTGGTCATTGAGAATCTTCTCTTGACACAGCCCTCTTTGGTTCCACAACTGTCCCATCCACCTTGTGTGGCCTTGCATTCATGGCTGCGTGCACTTCCTCCACAGTGACATAGGTAACAAATCCAAAGCCCCTGGAACGCTTGGTGTTTGGATCTCGCATAACCACACAGTCAGTGAGTGTTCTCCATTGCTCAAAATGGCTCCTCAGACTGTGACGAGTCGTTTCGAAGCTCAGCCCTCCGAGGAAAAGCTTCCGCAGTTGTTCGGGCTCCTTAGGAGACTCGACTGCGACATGACGGTGGTGAGCGGAGAGGCTTCAGCGACGTTACCACGGCCGCGTCCCCAGGCAGAAAGGAGAGAACTAACCAACATCTCTCTCTCATGTGTTTTACTGTTTAGTTAACTGTTTTAACAAATAAATTAAGAGCATTAACATCCATTTAAAATAGTGATATAGGGGCTGGAGGGATGGTTTAGCGGTTGAGACGCTTGCCTGCGAAGCCAAAGGACCCAGGTTCGATTCCCCAGGACCCACGTTAGCCAGATGCACAAGGGGGGTGCACGCGTCTGGAGTCCGTTTGCAGGGGCTGGAGGCCCTGGAGCGCCCATTGTCTCTCTCTCTCTCTCTCTCTCTCCCCCTCCCCCCTCTCTGTCAAATAAATTAAGAAAAATAAATAAATAAAATAGTGATATATTAGTTGAACAATTAATTTTCTATGTATATAAAATCGTATATATAAAGTTACATACATATATATCATTAATTAGCCATTTTAATTACTGAATATTTTTTCAATATCTAAATATTATAAATATACTAGAAATTTTTATTTATTTCATTATTCTGTTTGGATGATTTCAAGTGCTTTTGATATTATAAATAAAATGGTTATACATATTGCACAGGATTTTTAATACTCTATATTTGTGTTGGCCAAATATCTAAAAGTTCAAATGCTTAGGAATACAGTTCTGTTTTGCCTCCTCTGACTACAGAACTTCCACGTTGTTACAGCGCTCCTTCTGCCATCCTTTGACGACTGATGGACATTTCATATTCCAGTGCTTGATGGAGGCTCTTCTATCATCTGACTCAATGTTATCAATAATGTTATATTTATTCAGCCTAAATATACTGTTTTTAATTTCCTCTTTCCATACTACAAACGAGTATGTTGACATGTGCAGTTAATCACTTGTGTATGAAATATTGGTGTCAGTTCTTTGCCCACTCTTAATGGATTATTTGTGTTTATAGTATTATATGAATCCTTAAGAAATTTGGGGCTGGGGAATAATTGTGGCATTGTACTTGCTTCTATTAATCCAATATATAGCACCACAAAATATCTATTTACAAATTCTATGTCAGTTATGTGCTCGGCAAGAATATTCTTTCTCATTCTCTCTCTCTCTCTGATTCTCTGTCAAATATAATAATAATCATAATAATGATGATGATGATGATGATAGGCTGGGGAGATTGCTTAGTGGTTAAAGCACTTGCCTACAAAGCCAAAGGACCTAGGTGTGATTCCCCAGAACCCACGTAAGCCAGATGCACAAGGTGGCACATGTATCTGGAGTTTGTTTGCAGTGGTTGGAGGCCCTGGCATGCCCATTCTCTCTCTGTCTCTCTCTCTCTCTCTCTGTCTCTCTCTCTCTCCTTCTCTCTCTCAAATAAATAAAAAGAGAATATTCTTTCTGTGGTTATTTAAAAATGTTTATTTATATATTTTATTTCGGTGCATGTGTGGGAAACAAAGAAAGAGAAATAGATGGAGGAGGAGAAGCAGAAGAGAATAAGAAAAGAGAAGTCAGAGGAAAACTTTTGGGTCAGTACTTCACATTCACCTCATTTGAAGAAGTTTTTCATTATTCAGAGTGTGACTTTCTAGGAAATTATTTTCTGTCTATGCATTCCCCCTTTCCAAAGGCTCACTAGGGATAGAGAAGCCTATCAATGTTTCTGGCTTTTTATGTGAGGTCTGGGGATTTGAACTGAAGTACTCAGTCACAATTGCAGAGCAAGCACTTTATAAACAGCCATTTCCTCGGCTCTAATTTTTGCTGTTTTACTTTGATGAGGATGACTGTTGCTAAAAAGCATTTTTTAAAAAATCATTCATTCATTTTCCTAATTTTATTTTATTGCTGATGTTTATATCTTCTAAAAGAAAATGTGCTTACTTTTAAGAATAAAAGATGTCCCTGTGTTCCTCAAGTTTTTAAAATTTCACTCACTATCCCTAAAGATGCAACACTTATTACTGTAGGCCTAGAATTTGAGATTGAGTTTATTATTTGCAATATTTATGCAGATGTTCCCCTCATTTGATGAAAATACATTCTTTTATCCACTGAAATATCATGGAACTTTACTAAAATATTACTGTACTATAAGTAATATCTCTTTATATTCATCATTTTTCCACTGGTTTATTTACCCACCCTTTCACAAACATTCCATTCTCTTGATTGAAGAATCTCTATAATGGGGTTCAAACTAAATGTTGTGAATGCTCCAATTTTATTCTTCCAACAGTTTTTTAAATTTCATAAAACATTTAGAATCAACTGGAATTTTACTCTAAGAATCAATTATGAGTGTGTGCTGTATGTCACCAACAAGTATCCTTTATTTTGTTTAGTAACCTTGTCAGTTTTGTTACTGCAGTCTCAATTGTTTTGCAGATAAGCACTTAAGTATTTCATTTTTTAATACTATTACAAATGATATTTTCAAATCAAGGTCATTGAGGCATGCATACATGTGTTACAATGTACACATTTGAGGTTTATAGCTCATTTAGCTTTGAAACTGTTGGGCATAGGCAGGGCCCTGTGTTAAAGCAAACCTAAGCTGTCTGACTCAAAGGCCCCAGGCTATGGAGGGGTCACCGCAGCCTGAACAGCTGGTCATATCTCAAGGACCAGACTGGCAGGGGAGCTCCTCCCCCCATTCTTGGGAACTGCAGTGAGACAGGATCCTCCCTTACTTCTTGGGGGAAGTTAGGCTGGACCCCCAGAAAAAAATCTCAGACCCAAAGATCAGCAGGAAGTAAGGCCACTCCCTCTCCAAACACAAGAAACCTGGACATTCAGATAAGATTTAGGCTTTGCCCATAACCCTGTGGCCTTTGGCCAGTTGCCTAGGAAACTCCTTATATGGTATCAGCCAGCACCTTTGCATGCCCTCTTCCTGCCATAGCCTACATGCTGAAATGAATGTCCCCATATGCTAATTAGGCATCAGCAAGCAACCTTGTACATCCAATCCCCTTAGGACCCTCAACTGCTTATAAACCCATTTCCCTGACAATAAACCTAGAGCTGTTCACAGAAACTATCTCCCAAGAGTTATTCTCATGCACTCACCACCATAGTTGCCTGGGATGTGTTGGGAGACCACGGCTGGCCCAAGGACCCAGGAACCCACAGAAACAACATGTATACCCAAAGAACTGTACTGCATTCAATATCAACATCAATTGTCCCAGCTTTAAACTGATCTGGGAGGTCATTCCCATATCTTTCATCCCAGGTAACTTTGGATCCAACTTCTATGATTACAAATTAGTTTTATATGATCTGTACCTTTTTGTATATAGTAATTCAATACTAATTTTCATGTATTTATGTATATATTTATATATTCATGCATTAATATATATTTCAAATTGGCTATACTGCTAATACTTTGAAACCTTATGCTTACTTAAAATGACACATAATGAATAAATATCCTCAATATACTATTTTTACAAGAGAATTGAAAATAATGAAAATAGGTTTTATAAGACGTTAGTTTCCTATACAGATGCATTGTTATTTGCCTATTTGTTGAAGCTATATTTTTGAAAACAGTAGTGCACACATAGAATTCTATTGGGCACTAACATGATTTAAGTTTTCTTGCCTAACTCTATGAGCCTAAAAAAATTGTTTCCCAAAATAATTCTCCCTTGTGAAACATGGCCCACAGAATCCTCTGCCCTTATATTCTGCTAGGTATAGCAAGAGGATAGCTGAAGTACCTTTTCACTAGATGCTAGATTTACTGGTTCTTTGATCTTGGACTTCCAGCCTCCAGAGCAATGAAAATTAAATTTCTATGGTTTATAAGGGGCTCAGCCTATGATATTTCTGTTATAGTTGCCCAAATGGACCATGATATTTTCATACTTCACAATCAGCTTGGATTTAGTTTTTTGCTGAAACAAAGTCTGATTAGAAAAAGAGATGGAAGAGACACTGGATGCTTTAAACTGTTGAGGAAATATTAGAAGTTTAGCTGTCTACTTTGTTGGGCAAGTTTTCTTCCTTAACATGTTTCTTCTTCTAAGTTGAAATATGCTCTTGTGGTTTGAAAACAGAATGGATTTTTATAAACGCTGTACATGAAAAACCACCTGGAATCTTGATGCCATACCATTCTTGATGATTGTTTTCCAAATGGACATCACTAACAGAAATTGGCAGGAGGGTGAAGTATTTTGTTTTCCATTAAATGTAATAATATAGGAAAGCTAATGTTTTTAATGTTCTTTTCTATTTCTATATAAATGAAAGCTTTCTTTTAAAACATTTCAACTCATTAACACTTAAAGTTTATCATCTAATGTGAAAAGATACATGCAGGCTAGAGAGATGGTTTAGTGGTTAAGGTGCTTGCCTGCAAAGCCTAAGTACCTACATTCGACTCTCCAGAACCCATGTTAGCCAGACCCACAAAGATGAGGCAAGAACAAAGTCACATATGCCCACTAGGTGGCACAGGGTCTGGAGTTCTGTTAAAGTGGCTGAGGCACTAGTGCCAATTCTCTCTCTCTCTCTCTCTCTCTCTCTCTCTCTCTTTCTCTCACTCTCTCCCTCTCTGTCTATTTCTCATCTAAAACAAAAATGTTACATGCAAAATAATTTTACATTGATACATTTTATGAACTTTTCCTAAGAATTATTTAGAATGATTCAAGTGGTTGATGGAAGAAAATAGCAGAATCCCCAATCATGATATTAGAAAGAACCAATTTGCTATAATTTAAAGAATAGCCAATCCATACCCCTGTAATTTCAGCTACTTTGTAGACTGAGGCAAGAGCATTCTGAGTTTGAGGTCTACCTGTAATACAGTGCAACTTCAAGTCAAGACAGGGTAAATCAATAAGACCTTGCCTAAAAATGATTTGATTACCCACCAGAGGTTAATGGTAAGACCCTACTGCTGAAGACACCAAACGCTGTGTGGCATGGACCATGAAGAGACCTGTTTGGAATCCGGAGGAGAGCCAGTCCTCAGATAATTAGCCTATCTAGTGCTGGCAGGCACTACATGAATTACCAGGGAAAAGTGGCCAAAATCTGTCCAAGCAACTCAAAAAGTCCAAACGACACAGAAGTAAACAACCTGACATGATGCTCACACAAGTGCAATAATGGCACACACCCATGGTGGGTAACCAACTGCTCTGGGATTGGCTAACAGATCCACTCAGTGGAAAGGAAACCATATCTGGAACTTGGAAACAAGTCAGAATCCATATCCAAATAATGATTTTGCTTTCCATTGTCAAGCTCCCACTACCCTCAGGCTATAAAAGTGTCCAAACCCTTTAAGTTCTCTCTAAATTAATAATGGTTGTCCTATTTGACTGGCATTGACTTCACTCTCTGTTGAAGATTTTGCTTGTCTTTTTCAGATGGGAACTGGACTTGAGGAGAAAAATGACTCAACACACACCACCCCAGCCCCAGCTGAAATCACAGAGGAATTGGGGAAATGAGTAGGAATGCTGCTCTCTTAGTTAAGCTGATACCAGCACAATGGTTACGGAGAAAAATACTGAGGACACTCAACACCTACCAAACCAGAGATCTAGATGCTCCTAAAGTGCCCATCACTAAAGTAGTCTTAAAATGCTCCCAGCATGGTTCAGGGAAGTTTGTGGAAGAGGGGGTGGAAAGATTGTTAGAGCCACAAGTTGGGACATTTTGCACAGAGACATTGCCTCTCCCCATAACATGACTGCTGCCCTCAAAATGCATGACCCACAATCCCCATGGGGTTGACCTGCATCTCCAATGAGAAAGGCCTCTTCAGAAAATGGGCAGGGAGGAGTGAAAGGATGGTATGAACATGTGTTTTTTACATACAAAATATGTCCATATCTAATAATTAGAAAGAAAAAAATTAATAAGAGGGAAGCACAGTGGTACAACATGCACAAGTCCCTAGATTTAATACGTACTATTGCAAACAAACAAAAATTACTATTTATAGACATCCTGTTATGGAATCAGCCAAGGTATCTATCATCAGATGGATTAATAAAGAAAGAGTAACATATATACACAGTGTGCATTTAACTGGGCATAAAGAATATTCAGCAATCAACAAAAATAATCAGATATATATCACCCACTCAGATTTTCCAGGTGTGCATGGTGCAAAAACTTCATCCCATAATGAGGATAAAATCAGTCAGTCATAACAATATAACTGATAAATGTATTAGAATAAGCAGACAAGTATTTTTATGTGGATTTTATAGCTTTTTATAAGTTAAACAGGCCATAAGAAAGAGTCAAGATATAAAATGGAAACAGCCGTGATGAAACAAATGAGGTCAGAAATTTGCATGCAAAATGGACACATATTCCCCAAATTAACTCAAAATGAATCATTTATGATCATAAATATAAGATGCAAGCACTTCAATACTGTTAAAAGAAAATATTGAAAATCCATGATGACTCTGGATTTAATAGTGACTTTTCAGACATAATAAGAAAGAGCTCATAAAAGTATAAAAATGGACTTCAATAAAATAAACATTTTAGGGATTTAGTTCTGTGAAATGCAATATAAAGGAAATAAAGTGTCAAGTCACAGAAAAGAAGAAAATAGGAAGCTGAGTAAGTGACTCAGGAGATAAAAATTCCTGCCATGTATGCATGAGGACCTTTGAAATCCTAAGTTTAATCCCCAGCACCCACATAAAACCTGGGCATGATCATGCATGCCTAAAACCCCAATCATGTAGAAAGCAGAGACATGACAGCCACTGGGATTGATGTTCATCCATTCTGACTAAAAACAGCAGTTCCACTTCAGAGAGATACTCTGTCTCAAGGAAACATGTGGAGAGTGAAAGAGGAAGAAATCCAATGTTTTCCTTTAGCACACTGGGGACAGTGTGCACATGCACACAGGTGCATAGACCACATACAACATGCCACACCACACATACTACTCACACACACAAATGTGCATGTGTGAAAGTGTAAATGAAGAAAACATTTTTAAAATGTATAACCTGTTCTGTTAACTAAGGTATATGGAAAGCTACCACAATAACTAAACAATTACTGGAAAACTAACCTCAAAGATAAGGTAATGGAAGACTCTGTTAATGTCTACAAATATCCTGAAAGCAGGAATGTCACCAGTGATAATTACTAGGTTTATAAAATATGTGTGAAGTCATTTTCCATTAAGGAAATCATTATGGAAACAAAATACCACTATGCACCTCTTAGATTAGCAAAAAGTCTAAAACATTTGCATAATGGATGTAAAAATATAGGGCCACAAGAATCTCACTCACATAGACAACTTGGTATGATCACATAATCATGTAATCACATTATAAGACCACTTGGTATGGTTACATAATCATGTGGTCACATTATAAGACAACTTAGTATGATGATGTAATCATATAGACACATGGTTAGAAAACTTGGTATGGTTGCATAGTCAAGTAGACACATAGTAAGAAAACGTGGTATAGTTACATAATCATATAGATCATGTAGTAAGACAATTTAGCTGTTTTGCGTGGAGGTATTATTTACAATACTAAGCAACAAACTCTCATTAAATGATCCTGCATTATTTTTCTTCTTCATATTTGCCAAATGTGTGAAAACATGCTCCCACAATTTTCCCATCATTGGTTTATCTTGATTTATTATAACTAAAACTGGGAAGGAATCAAGATATCCTTTAGTAGTTGACAGGATAAATGAACTATATTGCAATTGTGCCATTTAAAATTTCACGCTGAAAGGAAATGGATTTCCAAGCCAATGTAAGATCAAAGGGAACTTTGAGTGCCACTGGGTGAAAGAAGTCCATCTGTTAGCAACCTACCCCACGGGTCCAACTATATGACACTCCAGAAATGGTAGCACCTTGGAAATAATTAAAACAGCAGTGGCTACGAAAGCCCCATGGGGAGGGGAAATGGAACAGAGCCCCAGTGAACTCTAAAGGTAGAGGATGAGCATTGGAATATAGAAGACTCCAATTTTCCCTGAATTTGATAAATTCAGGGAAGCTCAGATGTCAGCAGTTCAATAAAGCTATGTAAGAAATAATATAAAGAGAGCTCCCAAGACACTTCACAAGATAATCAAACTAGATACGTTAAAATGAAAGAGGGAGAAAATATATGCCAGTATCCTTAAAAACACAGATGCATAGATCCTCAGTAAAGTACTAGCAAACTGAATTCAACAGCACACTAAAATATCATTTGGCATGAACAGGTGAGATTTATCCAGAAGTGAATGGTTAGTTCAGCTTCTGACAAACAATACATGTAACAGAGCATATTGACAAAATGATAGAAAAGACCACCCACTCATTTTAATAAATACAGAAAATGAAGATGGCAAAATTCAGCATTTGTTTGTGATTGAAAACTCAACAATGAAAATGGTTACTAACCCAATAACAGGTTTTTATTGTTTTGTTTTGTCTTTTGATACAGGGCCTCACTCTAGCCCAGGCTGAACAGAAATTCACCAGGTAGTCTCAGAGTAACCTTGAACTCATGGCAATCCTCCTACTTATGCCTCCAAGTGCTGGGACTAAAAGCATGTGCCAACACACACAGCCCCACAATAAAAATTATATGTGAGAAATTCATAGCCAGCACCTTCTCAATCATTAAACATAAAAGCCTTTCCTTTCAAATCAGCTATAAGACAATATAAGTAAAGACTACAATGATATAGCATTTCACACCCACTAGGATGGCTATCATTAAAAAGGTATAATTAAAAATAGAGGTGAGGTTATAAAAAATTAAATTCTAGGGCTGGAGAGATGGCTTGGCAGTTAAGTACTTGCCTGTGAAGCCTAAGGACCCCAGTTCAAGGCTCAATTCCCCAGGACCCATGTTAGCCAGATGCACAAGGGGGCGCACGCATCTGGAGTTCCGTTTGCAGTGGCTGTAAGCCCTGGTGCACCCATTCCCTCTCTCTCTCTATCTTCCTCTTTCTCTGTGTCTGTCGCTCTCAAATAAATAAATTTATTAAAAAAATTAAATTCTTCAATATTGTGGTTGGAATGTAAAATGAAGCCTTTTACAAAATTGTTGGGAAGCTCTTCAGAAAATTACATATACCCTTATCATATGACCCAGCTATTCCTCTCCTAGTGAGGGATCCAAGGGAATTGAAAGCTTACTCTCATAGAAATATGTACCTGTAAAGAATCATATCTCATAATATTCAAAAAATGTGAAACTAAGGAAATTTCATGGGCTGAGAAGGTGGTTGAGCAGTTAAAGGAACTTGCTTGAAAAGCCTGGCAGCCCAGGTTCAATAACCAAGCTACCCATGTAAGCCAGACACAAAAGCAGTGCAATTGGCTGGAGAGATGGCTTAGCAGTTAAGGCACTTGCCTGTGAAGCCTAATGACCCATGTAACCTAAGCCAGAGGCACAAGGTGACAGAAGCATGCAAGGTTGCACATGCCCACAAGGTGGTGCCCACTGGCATGCCAATTCTGTCTTTCTCTTCCTTTTTCTCTCTTGCTCTTGTTGACTCACATAAAAAAGGCCAGTTTTTTGGGGTTGCCTCAAAAGTACACGAATAAATGAAAGTGGTGCAACTGTGCCAACATCTAGCATTCTTTTGCAATGCCAAGAGTTTGTGTACTCACGTGGTGCATGTAAACATGTGTGTGTGGTGGTTGTCACGCAGCAAATGCATATTTTAAAAAAATAACAAAAAAAATTATATTGGCTGATGAATGTTACTCATCCATAAATAAGGAAGAGGTCTAATTAGGTGGAAGACTCCAGGCACAAAAGACCATATGTTTTCTTTTTATTATTATTAGTTATGTATATAGTGTGTATACAGCCATGATGTATATCATTAGCCTTCTCCCTGTCGCCCTCCCCTGTGGACTGTGGGTACTGCATTGTGGGGGTGGCAATGTATCTGTGCATAATGACCCAACTTATGACTCCAAAAATCTTTCCGCCCCCAATTCCATGAATTTCCCTGAGCCATGCTGGGTTCATTGTAGGTCTATTTCAATAATGGGAAGTCTTGTGAGTCTCTGTGTCACAGGATATCTGATTTGGAAGGAGTTGAGTGTTCTCTATGTATGTCTCCTTCACCCTTGTGTTGATACCAGGTTCACCAAGTAAGCATCTCTTCCTTATTACCCCAGTAACTCTATGGCTTCAGCTAGTGCACTGGCGGGGTGCAATGGACTGATACTCTCCTCAGGTTCTGTGTCCATCTGAACAACAGAAGCAAATTCTCCAATAGACAGTGAGGTCAGTGGAAGATACATGGATACCTATTATTATTTTAGAGAGAATTTAATAGGTGTAGGCCTCTTGTAGCCCACTATCAGTGGGAGCTTGATATTGGAGAGTGGGCTCATTTTTGAATATGGCTCTGACTTGTTTTCCTGTTTTGGGTATGGGTTTTGTTCCACTGCCAAATCAAGAGAAGTTGGTAACCCACCATGGCTGTGTGCCACTGTTGCACTTCTGTGAGCATCACTTCAGGTTGATTGCAGTTGAGTAGCTTGGACCACGAGTTGCTTAGACAGATGTTGGTTGTTCCTGTAACACCTTCTGGCACTAGACAAACTAATGGTCTGGGGATTGACTCTCTTCCAGTTTCCAGCCAGGTCGCCCCATGTTGTGTCCCAACAGCATATGGTGTCTTCAGCAGTAGGGTCTTACCATTTACCTTTGGTGGGACATCAAGTACTCTAGCAGAATTCTGTCTTCTTTTGGGAAAACTTGTAGGTCTCTTGGATCGACAGCTCATTGTGGATATTATCCACATGCTGGTACTGGGAATTATATAGTTATAAGAGAGAAAGAGAGAAACAGGAGAAGATTGAGGATAGGCTTTAATCATACCCTCTCCAGGCCCCTGTGAGGCAGTTATTCACTCTAAGCACAAAATGGCTTTTTAGTATGTGTTTCAGGATGTAGGATTTTATGGTACCATTTACAATCAGGTCCAGTTTTATGTCTCCCCAGACACCAATACCCTACCCTCCCACCGCACATTCCTATTTTCCAATACTCAAGATGTTTATGAGGTAAGTCATCACTACAGGCAAATTCAGGTTAGGAGCCACAGATGAGTGAGACCATGAGATGAATATCTTTCTGTGATTGGGGGAGTTCACTGAGAACGATCTGTTCCAAGTTTGATCATTTTTTTTCCAAGTTTCACTGTGTCATTTTTCATTACTGCTGCATAGAATTTCATCATGTAGATATACCACATCTTAGTTATCCATTCATCTAATTATGGACATCTGGGCTGATTCCAGCTCTTAGCTATCATGAATTGAGCAGCTATAAACATGATTGAGCAAATATCTCTGAGCTGAGATTTGGAGCTTTTAAGATAACTGCCCAGCGACGGAATAACTGGGACTATTGGTATCTCTATATTCATCCTTTTTAGGAATCTCCATATTTCTTTCCATACTGGTTGTACCAGCTTACATTCCCACCAACAGTGAATGAGGGTTCCTATTTCTCCACAAGCTGTCCAGCATTTGTTGTCATTAGATTTTTTAATGTTTGCTATCCTTACTGGGGTAAGGAGGAATCTCATAGTTGTTTTAATTTGCATTTCCCTGATGATTAGGAATGTTGAACATTTTCTTAAGTGTGTGTTTGCCATTTGTATTTCTTCCTCCAAGAACTCCCTGTGCAGTTCTCTGCCCCATTTTGTGAATGGGTTGTTTGACTTTATTGTTTAGATTTTTAAGTTCTTTATTGATTCTAAAAATTAAGCCTCTATCCGATGTGTATCCAGCAAAGATTTTCTCCCATTCTGTGGCAAATCTATTGGCTCTGCTTATTGTTCGTTTGTTTGTGAAAAAGCTTTTCAGCTTCCTGAGATCCCAATGTTTGAGTGATTGTTTAATTTCCTGAGCTACTGAGGTTTTGTTCAGGAAGTCTTTTCCAATTCCTACATCATGGTAAGTTCCTCCTATTTTTTTATTCCAGTAGTAGAAGAGATTCTAGTGTTATACTGAGGTTTTTGATCCATCTGGAATTGATTTTTGTACGTGGTGAAATGTGTTCATTGAGTTTCATATTTTTGTATATGTTTATCCAGTTTGTCTAGCACAATTTGCTAAAGATGCTATCTTTTTTCCAGTCTATATTGCTAGGGCCTTTGTCAAATATCAAGTAGCTGTAGTTATGTGACCCAAAGTCCAGGTCCTCGATTCTGTTTCATTGGTCTATATTCCTGTTTTTATGCCAGTACCATCCTGTTTTTATTAGTATGGCTTTGTAGTATAGCTTTAGATCAGGAATAGTGATGCCTCCAGAGGTGTTTATTTTGTGGAGGATATGATTGGATACCTGAGGCTTTCTGCAATTGTATTTGAATTTTGAGATCATTTTTTCTATCTCTGTGAAGAAAGATATTGGGATTTTTATTAGTATTGCATTAAATCTATACACTGCTTTTGGTAAGATTGCCATTTTCAAAATGTTTATTCTGCCTATCCAGGAGCATGGGAAGTTTTTCCATTTTCTCAAGTCCTACTCGATTTCTTTCTTGAGTGTTTTTATGTTTTTATTGTAAAGATCTTTCACCTACTTGGTTAATGTTACTCCGAGGTTTTTTTTTTTTTTAATGCTATTGAAAATGGGACAATGTCAATTATTTCTTTCTCTCTATCTTTGTCTTTTGCATATAGAAAGGCTACTGATTTTTATGTATTGATTTTGTATCCTGCTACTTTGGCTGAAGGACTTAATCACCTTTAAGTGTTCTGAGATATAGAGGTTCTTGGGTCACTTATACACAAAATCATGTCTTCTGCAAATAGGGCTAACTTAACTTCTTCCTTTCCAATAGTATCCCTTTTATTTCTTTCTCCTGTCTTACCGCTTGAGCTAGAACTTCCAGTACTATGTTGAATAACAGAGGTGGGAGTGGACACCCCTGTCTTGTTCCTGACCTCAATGGGAATTCCTTCAGTCTCTCCCCATGAAATATTATTTGGGCTTTAGGAGCTTTATGTGTAGCCTTTATTATGTTGAATTATAAACCATCCATGCCTATTCTCTCCAATGTTTTGATCATGAAGGGATATATTTTGTCAAAGGCCTTTTCTGCATTTATCAAGATGATCATGTGGTTTTGGGGATTAAGCTTATTTATGAGAGACATTACACTGACAGATTTACATATGTTGAATCATCCCTGTATTCCTGGGATGAAGCCTACTTGATCCACATGGACATTGCTTCTGATGTGCTGTTGAATTTGGTTTGAGAGGATTTTGTTCAGAACCTTTGCATCTAAGTTCATCAGGGAAATATGTCTGTATTTTTCTTGTGGCATCTCTGCCTGCTTTTAGTATTAGGGTGATATTAGCTTCATAAAAGGAGTTGGGGAGCTTTCTCTGTTCTCCAATTGTGTGGCACAATTTGAGAAAAATTGATTTCAGTTCTTGAATAAAGGTTTCAAAGAAATTCCACTGAAAAGCCATCTGGTCCTGGACTCTTCTTTTTAGGGAGGTTTTTGTTTACCCTTACAATCTCAGTGTTTGTGATAAGTTTATTTAGAAGATTAATCTGCTCTGAGTTTAGCTTTGGTTGGTGGTATGTGTCCAGGAATTCATCTATTTCATGCATATTATCCAATTTTATGGAGTAGAAGTTTTTGAAGTAAGTCCTCATGATTCTCTCAATTTAACTTATGTCTGTTTTGATCTCTCCATTTTCATTTCTAATTTGGTAATTTGAAGTGTTTCTTTTTGTCACTTGATCAAATTGGCCAGGGATTTATCAATCTTGTTTATTTTTTTAAAAGAACCAGCTCTTTGTTCATCAAGTTTCTTAATTGTTTTCTTAGTTTCCAATTCATTAATTTCTGCTGATCTTAATTACTTCTTTCTATCTGGAGCTTTTCGGGTTGGATACTTCTTGTTTTTCCAATGATTTTAAGTGGATGGTTAAATTATTGGTTTGGGAACTCTCTGTCTTTGTTATGAAGGTATTTAGTGCTATGAATTTTCCCCTGAGGACTGCCTTCATTATGTCACATAAGATGTGGTATGTTGTGTTCTCATTGTCATTCATTTCTACAAATTTTGCAATTTCATCTCCTATTTTGTCGACTACCCACTTATTTTTTGAGTGTGTTTTTCAGTTTCCAGGAGTTTGTTGGGTTCCTGGCACACGTCTTGTTTTTAATTTCTAACATTGCAGAATTGTGTTATGATATCAAGAAGGAAGTTATGTCAATCCTCATAAATATATGGAGGGAGACTTTATGACCCAGTATATCATTGATTTTAGAGAAGCTTCCATGGGCTGCTGAGAAGAATATGTAATGTTTGGATTTTGGGTAGAATGTTCTCTGGATGTTTGTTAGGTCTAATTGATCTTTGGTGTAGTTAAGCTCTCTCACTTTCTTGTTGATTTTCTGTTTTGATGATCTATCTATTTCTGATAGTGGAGTAGTGAAGTCCCCAACTATGATGGCGTTTGTAGTTATTTCTGTTTAATTGTCAAGTAGGTTTTGTTTTATGAATTGTCATGTACCTGTGTTTTGTACATAAATATTAATGATTGTGATATCCTCTTTATAGATCATTCCCTTGATAAGTAAGAAGTGGCCTTCTTGGTCTTTTTTTTTTATTATTACTTTTGGTTTGAAGTCTGTTTTGTCTGATATAAGTATAGCCATACCTGCTTGCTTCTTATTTCCATTTACTTGGGTTATCATTTTCTACCCTTTCACCCTGAGGAGGTGACTGTCTTTAACAGTGAGGTGGGTTTCTCGAAGACAGTAGATTAAGGGGTCTAATTTTCTGATCTACCCTGTTAGCTTATGTCTCTTGATGGGTGAATTAAGGCCATTAATATTTAGGGTAATAAATGTGAGGTTTGATTTAATACCTGCCACATTTTGGTGGTTTGTGTGGTTTGGCATTTTCTTGGCCTTTGTAGTTTCCGTGCCTTCTTGAAGTTTGGTTATCGTGATCTGCTTCTCATGGGAACTTGAAGTGGGTTATTTGAATCTTCTATGTGGAACATTCCAAGTATTCTATAGGTTTGGCTTTGTGTTCATATAGTTATAAAGCTAAGTTTTATCATGTAAAGTTTTTCTTTCACCATCTATTTTAAGGCATACTTTTGCTGGGTAGAGTAGTTTGGGTTGGAACCCATAAGTTCTTAGAATTTGTGGTGTTCCATTCCAGGCATTTCTGGTTTTGAGGGTTTCCATTGATAAGTCTGAAGTAATTCTGGTGGGGTTTCCTTTATATACAACATGTTGTTTCTCTTATTTCCCTTTAGGAATTTCTCTTTGTTATTGATGTTTAGAGTCTTAATTAGAATATGTCTCGGAAAATTTTTGCTTTGGTCTAGTCTGCTTGGAGTTCTGCTAGCTTCTCGTAACTTGACAGGACTTTATTTTGAGAGAGTGAGAATGTTTTGTTCAATAATTTTGTTAAACAAGTTTTGATCTGTATTTCTTCACCTTCTGGTATTCCCATGATTAGAACACTGGGACTCTTAAGGGTATCCCACAGTTCCCTAATGTTCTGTTCATAGAAAATTTTGAATTTATTGAAACTTTTGGACTCATGAACTGTCTTCTCTGTTTTGTCTTCCAGCTCTGTGTTTCTATCCTCCACAAGCCTGACTCTATTCTTGAGTGCTTCTATGGAGTTTGGACTTGTTCAATTTGGTTCCTATTCTCTACTCTTTTGTTATGTATAGTTTCCAACCCTCTGTTGAGTTCCCTTTTCACATCGTTTTCTGATTTTCTTAATGCTACTTGGAGTTAATCCTTATGTATTTTATGTCTTCATTGAGTTTAGCCAGCTGATTATTGAGGTCCTTTGTTTTTGTTTTCACTCTCCTTCAGATTATTTAACTGTCTTAGGAACCCTTCCTGTTTTTTTTTTTTTTTTTTTTTTCCTACTCTGTCTAATGTAGTAAGCATACCATTCAAACAATTATTGGCTGTTTGTTGAGTTTCTGCATGTTCTTCTATTTGCTTGGCCAGGGTTGCATAGTCTGTTTCTTCATTTTGGGGTTCTGATCCAATTGTTTCTTCTATGTTTTGATTAGAGATATCCATTTTGGGACTAGACAATTTATCTGGATTTATTTGCAGCTTATTTTTCATGCTATTCCTTTTTCACTGGGGTCTGCCCATCACAATGTTTCAGAAAGCCTAGGGTGTTGGATGCCACCATGCTGGCCTGGGGTGCAGGGCAACGGTAAGTGGGACAGTGATCACCCACAGAGTTCAGAAAGACTAGGGTGGAGACTGTAGCCTGGGCCCATGTTGGGGGGTGTGAAAGGGCAGAAGTGAATGGGATAGCAATTGCACATGGGGCCCAGAGGGGCTGGGTGGGAATGGTGACTAGGCCAGTGATTACAAGGCTGGGCAGGACTGGTGATTGGGCTGCCTTATCGTGTGTGGGGGTCCACAAGGCTTGGCATGAACTGCAATCATATCCAGGGGTCAGCAAGGCTGAGTGGTAACTGTGTCTTGTTTGCAGGAAGTGACCATATGTTTTATGACTAAATATATAATGTTCCAATTAGCCACATGTATATACATAGATTAGTTTTTAGGTGTTGCAGTTACTTTCTCACATCTGGGTCACAACACCCTACCAAAGCAGATTATAGCAAAGCAGGGTTTCTTTCAGTTGACATTTTCAAGGGAAAGCTTCACAATGGCAGGGAAAGCATTACAAGAACAGACAGCAGGGTCTCACAACATCTGGGTAGAAATAGTCTCAGTACTGGGGTTGGAGCTGGGCTATAATTACCCCACAGTCTTCCAGATCTGTATCTCCTCTGGAAAGGTTCCACCTTCTAAAGGCTCCACAAAAGTTCCCCAAGTACCACTGGCTAAGGATTATGCATTCAAAACATATGAGCCTTCATTCACACCACATCAAAACACAGAGGAATCTGTTGATGGATATAGAGTTTATTAAAGATATTGCTCGGGGCTGGATAGACAGCTCAGTAATTAAAAATGTTTGCTTCTCAAGTCTACCTACTAGAGTTGGGATACACAGCACTTATTTAAAGCTAGGCACACAGTGGTGCATGTGTCTGAAATTGCAACACATGGGAAGCAGAGATGGCAGAAACTTAAAGCTTGTGGGAAAGTCAGTCTGGCCTTCCAATTAGAAAAAACACTAGATATATCCTGCCTCAAAACTAGGTGGCAAAGAAGATCAATACTCTGAGGTTGCTCTCTGATCTCCACATGTGTACCATGTCACAATTGTACCCACCCACCATATACATACATACATACATACATACATACGCAATACATTATCATGTACATACACATAATAATTAATAATGATAAGTATATTTCTCTATAGAGTTATCAACTAGTAGTTAAAAACATTATTTTCAATATTATCAAATATGAAATAATCAGGATAAGTCAGGAAAGACAGTATGGAAGATGTATATATTGAAAACTAAAAGTGGTGTTTAAGAAATTAAATAAACAGAAATTAGATCTAAATAAATTTAGAGTTAAAGTTAGCAGATACAATACTTTCAAGATGTTAATTTCTTTGTCTATAGATATAGTGAAATCTAAATCAAAACTTCAGGAGATATTTTACATGTTAATTGTGAACATGATTGTACAATTAATTTGGAAATACATAAGGCTTATAATATCTAGTGCAACTAGAAGCCTAAGAAAAATGTTACAAGAACATTACCTGAGGGCTGGAGAGATGGCTTAGCGGTTAAACGCTTGCCTGTGAAGCCTAAGGACACCGGTTCGAGGCTCAATTCCCCAGGACCCATGTTAGCCAAATGCACAAGGGGGCGCATGCATCTGGAGTTCGTTTACAGAGGCTTCAAGCTCTGGCATGCCCATTTCTCTCTCTCTCTCTCTCTCTCTCCCTCTCTCTCTCTCTCTCTCCCTCCTTCTCTCTGTTGCTCTCAAATAAATAAAACAAACAAAAAGAAAAAATTTAAAAAAAAGAACATTACCTGATTTCAAGCTTTATTATAAAGTAACAGGAATCTATGCAGCATGATATTGCTATAAATGTTTCTTAGACAAAAGATTGCAGAGTTAATGACTGGCTTTTGGGGGAGGTAAAAAATAAAGGGGGTATCAAATATTCCAGTTTACCAAAGATCTCTGTCTGCAGAACACTTAAGGCACAAATGTATAGAAATTTAAAACCAGGGGCTGAAGAGATGGCTTAGCAGTTAAGGCACTTGCCTGCAAAGCCAAAGGACCCGGGTTCAACTTTTTAGGTCCCACATAAGCCAGGTGCACAAGGTAGCACACACATCTGGAGTTTGTTTACAGTGACTAGAGGCCCTGGCACACTTACTCTCTCTCCCTTTCTCTCTGTCTCAAATAAAATTAATAAATAGATAAATTTTAAAAAACCAAGACATTTTGAGATGACCTGAGCAAATGTAGGGACAGACTTTTCATTTAAAAATTGCATATATATTTATATGTATATGTGTATATATATATATATATATATATATATGTTAGTAATTACTATTAATATAGCTTAGTTTAATTGGAATTAACTACAAAAATTTTCATAAGTTCTCAAACTATTTGGTGATTGAATCTTACAAATATGGGACATATAAGCTGATTGTACTGTAGAACTTGTTTCCCCTTGGTAAATTATTAATGAATTCCACTTTCTTTCTCATAATTTTTCTTTCAAAAATTTAA